>CM051822.1:160973163-162226530 GCA_028451465.1 Erethizon dorsatum
TGGGTTATCCCTGAGGATCGGAACTGCACCCTCCCCTCAGAGCCTCCTCATAGCCTCAGTGGAAGGCTGGTGTTATTTCCTGGGGTTTGGTGGAGGGGTTGTGGTCCTTTAAAAATAATTTTATTTTATTTTTATTTATTTACTTTTATGTGGGTACCGGGAGTTGACCTCAGGACCTCGTGCTTGCCAGGCAGGCGCTTATGCCATTGAGCTATCTCACCGGCCCTAAAAATAATTTTAGCTGGGCACAGTTGTGCACGCTCATAATTCCAGAAACCCAGGAGGCTGAGGCAGAAGGATCTCGGGTTTGAGGCCAGTTTGGGCATTTTATCCATTTAGCAAGATTGGGTTTGAGCTCGGCTGCGGCTGGGGCTGCAGCCCTGAGTCTCCATGCCCCAGCCAGGGGCTGCACCAAGCCCAGTGTGTCCCACATCCTCAGGCCGGGCCCGGAAGCAGTGCCTCGCCTCTTGTCCCTGTCCCCCAGCCCTGACTGCTCTGGGGCCCGGGCCCTGGTCCCTCCCGAGGCACTCAGTGTGGGGCAGCCTGAGGGTCACGGAGGCCGAGGCCCCCACCTGTCCTGAAGCTGCTACGGTGTCCATCCCAGCACTCTGGGAGGCTGAGGCAGGAGGATTGTTAGTTCAAGCCCAGCCTGGGCAACTTAGAGACTTAATGAGATGCTGTCTCAAAATGGAGTGGGGGCAGGGATGAAGCTCAGTGTGAAGGGCCTGCGGGTGGACACAAGGCCCAGGGCTTGATCCCAGCACCAAAGAGAAACTGCCTGGGCCGTCCTGGTGAACATGGCTCCTACTCTAGCGGCCACCCAGCGCCCCCTCCTGGGTAGCCCAGGCAAGGCAGGCGCAGCACTATCCACAGCCCTATGTCCCTCTGTGTGGAACTGTTTTCCACACACGGTGTGTAGGCAGCCTGGCTATGACCCCCGGCCTCCTCCTTCCTGAGTGTCGGAGAGCCCTCATCCCCAGCAGCTTATTCTCCCCACAGTCTGACGCAGTCTTATTGTTTTGCCATCCTGCTCAGGGCCAGCCTCTGGGGACACATGTACAGCTGTGCAGGTTGTGCACTGCACAGGACACCTCATTCTAAGAGGCATTGTCTGTAGCTGACCACAGATCAGACGACTATGGTACATGGTCATAGGCTGGATATTTATAGTGAGGATTGCCTGGCAGATGGCAGTCAACTGTCCTGTACCAACCAGCAGAATCTGGGTATGATGCTAGTTTGCCAACAGATGTCAGTAAAGCATCTGGGGGCAAGGGATGCTTTTCTAATTGGCACAGAGGCGCTGGGCAGACTGGCAGGGCTCTTGGCTGACCCTAACCCTAACCCTACAAAATATAAACAGTACGATCTCCAGTAATGCAGAGAGAGAGGACAGAAAGGAGAGAGGGGAACAGCCAGTGGCATGGGCATTGGCTGGATCAGCAGGACTAGGAGGTGACCACGCGCTCCCTGTCCCTGTGCCCTGAATGTGACTGGTCCCTGGGTGCCAGGCTGACGGGCGCCGCCCTCTCTCCCTCCCTGGCCCTGCAGGTGCGGCCACTGCCCAACTCTGAGTTCCCGCACTCCTTCCTCGTGTCGGGGAGGCAGCGCACGCTGGAGCTGCAGGCCCGGTAAGTGGGGACACCTGGGACTCCAGGGACACCCGGGACTCTGGGACACGTGCCCACTGTCCCCACTGGCCTCACACACGCTCCCTCCTGCAGGTCCCAGGAGGAGATGATTTCCTGGATGCAGGTACTTGGCTCCCTGCTCTGCCTGAGGCACTGCCTGTGGGTTGGCTGGGGTTGGCCCTGCGTTCAGGTCCTACTGGGCATCCTGGGCCAGTCCTTTGCCCTCTCTGGGCCTGTGTAATCTGGGGCTGACATCACCCTTGCATGCTTGGTACCCAGGGCCCACACTGGGGCTGCGGGTGGTGATTGTTGGGTGCCAGGTGGGTGGACGTCGAGAAGCCACCCACCCATCTTCCCTCATCACCCGACCCTGCGCCCCAGGCCTGTCAGGCCGCCATCGACCACATCGAGAGGCGGAATGAGACCTTCAAGGCTGCGGTCCAGGGGCCAGAAGGCGATGCCCAGGAGCAGGAGGTACAGGAAGCGGGGCTCACTCCCTTTCAGGCTCCCAAGTCCAGTGCAGAGGGACAGGGCGTCACCTGCTGGGACAGCACTGGCCTAGCCAGTGGGTGGGGTGGGGGACACAGGCTCTGGCAACGCCTGCTGTGCCACTGCAGCTGCAGTCCAAGGAGCTGGGCCACCGGGCCCCACAGTGGGTGCGAGACAAGATGGTGACCATGTGCATGCGCTGCCAGGAGCCCTTCAATGCCCTGACACGCCGGCGCCACCACTGCCGGGCCTGCGGCTACGTGAGTACCGCGCCGGCCCCCCTCTCCGCAGGCCCTTGCACGGGCACCCGAGGGGTTCTGCGGCTAACCCTGAATCCTCTGCTAAGGGCCGGGCACAGGAAGGTCAGGGAGGTGCCCCAGCACATGTTTCACTGCAATCAGGGCAGAAATGACTTTCTAGCACCAAGGGCTCACTTGCATCCAGATGCAGGTGACAGTCACTTCCTGAAGCTGCCTGGTGGCTTCGCATCTGTGAGGAAGAGGGCACTTGCATCTTTCCTGGAGCTTTGAGCCAATTCATGCTCGCAACCTTGTAAGCAGTTCCTATAACTTCTTAAAAATCACCGGATGTGGTGGTGCGCACCTGTCATCCCAGCACTTGGGAGGCTGAGGCGGGAGGATCGCCATGAGTTTGAGGCCAGCCTGGGCTACATAGTGAGTTCAAGGCCAGCCTGAACTACATAGTGAGACCCTGTCTCAAAGAAAAAAATAATAATAATAATAAATAAATGCATATAGTGGCAGGAAAGAAAAATGAGTATTTACTCACTATATTAATTTTTTTTGTGTGTGTGGGTACCAGGGTTGACCTCAGGACCTCATGCGCCAGCAGGCGCCCGTGCCGCTGAGCGATATCACTGGCCCTTTCTTCGTATGTGGGTTCCAGGAGTTGAACTTGGGCCCTCACGCTTCCCAGGCAGGCGCTTATGCCGCTGAGCCATCTCACCAATTTATATTTCTTGATTTAAAAACTACTTGGAGGTGTCTCTGGCACCTGCGCGGGGTCCAGGTGGAGCTCAGTGGGGGGCAGTTGCCCGGCCTGCAGGAGGCCCTGGCTTTATCCCCAGTGCCACACCAGATAAAAAGCCTGCCCTGCCGTGTGGGGCTACCTGGTCCTGACCTCGGGCTCTCACTACTCCACACCCTGCTTGCTGCTGAGTCACCATCCCGGTGACCTGGGTGCCAGTTTCTGTCTGCCCCGCCTGCCCCACGGGCACCTGGGAGGGTGGGGCTGACACTGGGCATTGTGACAGCGGCAGTGCCTCCTCCCTCTGCTGCCTCTCTTCTCCCCAGCCGGCTCGCCGGGACAGCCAGGTTCTCTCCTGGCCGAGGGACACCTGCAAAAGAGAGCTGGACAGGAGGGGATGAGGTGGGCAGAAGGAAGGGGCACTTGTGATGGGGCCAGGCCTGGGGCTTCCTGACCTCGGCCAGCACAGGGCCAGCCCCACGGTGCCTCCCCGGGCTGTCTCTCCTCCCTCTTGGACCCAGTTCCCCCAGCCCACCCCGCCAAGGCGGCACCTGAGGCCCCGTGTCCCCGCCCACCTGCAGGTCGTCTGTGCCCGCTGCTCCGACTACCGCGCCGAGCTGCAGTATGACCGGGGCCACCCGCACCGAGTGTGCGCGGCCTGCTACACCTTCCTCACCGGGTGCGTGCTGCCCGAAGACCGTGAGGAGCGGAAGCGGGGCATCCTGCGGGTGAGGCTGACACAGGGCCACCTCGTCATTCCCGTCCCCGCTGTCTCTGCCCTCAGGCCCTCACCCCGTGCCTGTCCCAGACCGAACAGGACAGGGCCTGTCCCCACAAGGAGACACTCAGGCTGCAGGCTGTCAGGCAGACTCTCCTGCTGCTCCTCTGTGTCCCCACCCAATGGTGGCATGGCCACCCTGGACTGGTACTGTTCATGGCCCTGTGGCCTGGTACAGTCACAGGAGGGGACACTGAGGCTCCAGACAGGCAGATCGCAGACTCCGGGCTGCTGGTCCTTTCCCAGGGAGACCCAGGTCCGGACAGTTGACACCCAAGGGCATAGGGCAACCTGTACAGCTCTGGGGACCCCACAGTGTACCCCAAATCCCACATCGTGGGCCCAGGCACTGGCTACTAGCATGGCCCCCTTAAAGGACAGGTGGATGGGCCTCATCCCTACAGATGAGAGAAGGCTCCAGCCTGTCCCAGGGACACCTGCCTCTCGCCGCCCTTCTGCCCTGCCCGAGTCCTCCCTGGCCCCACATGGTGCTCTATCCCTGCCTGTCCCCCTCTGCCTCAGAAAGGGGCCACAGCTGGGCCCGAGAGCAGTGTGATGAGTGGCTTCCTGCAGCTTCTTGGGGACAGGTGGGGCCGGAGTGGCAGCCGCAGCTGGTGCGTGATCCCCCAGGACGACCCACTCGTGCTCTACATCTACGCAGCCCCGCAGGTAACACCTGCCCTCCGCGCACCCACCGGTACTGTCAGGCAGGGAAACTGAAGCCTGGAAAGGACGGGGCAGCTCCAAGTCTCAGGTTGGGGGTTCAGAGCCGGGTGGGAGGCAGGTGATTCTCCCCTTTCTCGTGTCCCTTCGCCAGCCTGCCCACCTATGGGGGTTCAGGGGTGAGCAGCCTCATGGCTGCCTTTAATTAAGCCAGGCAGGGTGACACATGCCTGTAACCCCAGCATTCTGGGAGGCTGAGGCAGGAGGATCCCAAGTTTGAGCCCAGCCTGGGCCACTTCGCAGCTTAGGGAGACCCTCTCTCTAAATAAAAAATAAAACGGGTTGGGGCCGCAGCTCAGCGCAAAGACCCTGGGTTTGGCAGCCGTTTTCTCTGCCAGGACATGCGGGCACTCACCTCCATCCCACTGCTGGGCTACCAGGTGACGGCCGGGCCACAGGGGGACCCGTGCACTTTCCAGCTACAGCAGTCGGGCCAGCTGTTCACATTCAGGGCTGAGACGGAGGAGCTGCGGAGCCGCTGGGTGGAGGTGGTGGGGCGGGCAGCGGGCGGCGTGATCCCTGGGGGCCCTGACATGGCCATGCTGTCCGACTGAGCAGGGCCGGCTCCTGCTCCCGCCCCACCCTCACGCCGGGCCATCGTGCCACCCGGTCTCTGTCTGCCAGGGGTGCGCCCTGGTTCACCACTGGGCAAATGTGGGTCTGTCCCTACTGGAAGCAGCGACCAAGGGTCCCCGTTTGCCTGGTGGAAGGGGCTCCTGGGCCGAAACTGGGAGCGTCCAGGTGACCCAAGACTCTGCTTCTTCAGCCTGGGTCCCAGCGGGGCTGTTGCCTGGGACCTGAGGACATTCAGATGACAAACACGCAAGACCATTTTAGAATTAAAAACACCCATTGCTGTGTCTGGCTTCTTTGGTCCGGCTGGGGAGGCAGTGGTATTTCCGGGAGGGCCCAGCAGCATTTCACATGCAGCCTGGGGTACGGGGTGAAGGAGAAAGCGAACTTCTCCCTGGGTCGGGCACCTGGCAAACTCTGGGCAGACAGCGGTCATCATAACAACCCCATCGGGTGGCCCCCTGCTCACATTGTACGTGGATTATTTCATTTTATCATCGAGTCACAATCCCAAAACAGGCATCTGCCTGGAATCCCAGCACTTAGGAGGCTGAGGCAGGAGGATCCCAAGTTCAACCTCAGTTTAGACTACTTCCAGGCCAGCCTGCACAGTGGGCAGAAGAGGTTGCGTTTTCCTGAGAGGCCACCAGGGGGCGCCAGTGGTCAGCTGTCCCCAGCCACCCACCCTGGTGGCTTCTGCCCTGGAAATGGGGAGAATAGACAAGGCCTCGTCTTTGCCACTGACAGGGTTGCCTTTGCCCGGCAGGTCAGCTGCCTCTGCCTGAGGCCACATCCCTCCTGTGGGGCAAAGAAGATGTTAAAAGAACAAACTAGAAGAAAGATTAAGGAAAGTGCATTCTGGGGGCAGCAGGTGCCAAGGTTCTGGGGCTGGAGGCTGCCTGGTCCTGCGAGGAACAGCAAGGAGCAGACCACAGGGCAGGCTGGGGAGCAGCAGACGGCTGGGCTCGCACGGTGAAAGCTGGGTGCCTGTAATCCCAGGGGCTCAGGAGGCTGAGACAGGGTTTGAGAACAGTGCTCGCCTAGCTGTGCCTGGCGTGAGGCTCAACCCCTTTATTCCCCCCCAAAAAAGAAAACAAGTGACCGAGACAGAAGGAAGGGGTCTGAGGACCAGGTCCTGTGCACCCAACGTTCTAACCGTGCACCCCCCGACTTCCTGACCGCACCCTGAAACCCGCAGCTACTATTCTGAGAACTCAGCAAGGAACTAGGCGGTGTCACAAGACTGGTGTGTGAGGTGACCATCACGCTGCCCACGGCGGTAGCTGTGTCCCGGCCACAGGAGACTCGTGAAACACACTTCTGCCTGTCAGAAGGGAACGCATCAGGGAAACTGAGGCACTCCTGTCCTGGAGAATCACGCAACCCTTTGACAGGAAGCTGTAGATCTCGGGGCTGGGGTGGAGCTCCCTGAGGCCTGGTCCCACCCCCAGCACTGCCAGAAAGAACGAAACAAAGAATCTTGAATAAGCTTTACAGTTTCATCTACTGGCGTGCAAAGGCATCTATGATGCGTTACGGAGCAACAACTCTGCACAGGGCGGAGGTCCGTGCCTGTAACCCTGGCACTCCAGAGGCTGAGGCAGGAGGATCTCAGGTTTGAGGCCTGCCTGGGTCTTAAAAAAACAACAACAACAAAACTGCTACAGGAGTTAACATTTCTGAGCGCTCACCGTGTACCACGTGCCGTGCCGGGACTTGGCAATCATTTCTTTCATTCTCAGTGTCACCCGGATGCCATGTGTGGTGCTGTACGGGACTCATCTTAGCACTGGAGGTCAAGGTGCATGGTGGGTCATCCTCCCCCAACACAGGCTAGGAGCGGGTGCTCCACGATAGCTCTGAGATGCCTGGGGAATGTCCGTGCTTTCCCAGCATCACGGGGGACTTCCATAGTCACAGGGACAAAAGGCCTTTCCCACACTGAAGGGTAAACAGAGGAAGGAACGAAGGTGGACTCTCCTGGCCTGCCCTTCCCCGAGTCCTGGCCTGTCACTGTGCAGTCACTCGTGCCCCTACCTGGGAGCTTCAGGCAGTACGGGGCCACTTATTCCACCCACACCATGGAGATGTGGGATCAGGATGTGATGGCCAGTGCAGGCAGCCCTCAGGTGCCAGGAAGTGATGGATGGGTAGAGTTCAAGGCTCTTCCCAGTGGGGACTGTGTGACTTGGGAGGCCTTGACCTCCCCTGGGAGGACCTCAGCCTGGATTCCTCACCTGATGACACTGAGTGTCCTGGGCTTGATGATTCCGAGGGCCTCTAATTTGCAGCACCAAAGGTCCTTCCCAAGGTGTCTCCACTTCCGGGAAGGGGAGCCGGTTGGGGCCTGGTGGAGAGGACCTGGCCTCACACCACCTTCCCTCTGGGACGTCTTCCCCAGGTGGAAGACCTGCCTGGACCAGCTTGGTCCTCAGGGCAGGCCACACACACCCCTTCTCTGTCCCTGTCCCCTGTCAGCCATGAGTTGTGCGTGGACTGGGCTGTGAGTGCGGGTCCCCCAGTTTCCCCCTCACACAGCCTTTTTGGTGTTTTTGCAGGGCTGGGGATGGAGCCGTCTGGGCAAAGCCCGTGCAGGGCTGGCACCGGTGCTGTTTAAAATGTCAGGGGTATTTGGGAGCCCTGGTCCCTGCGTTTTTGGAGGCTCGGGCTGTGTGAGGCTGCACAGGTGGCCTCATGGCAGGGTGAAGTGGGGTACAGGGGGCAGATGGGGTGGGCACCCCAGCCTGTGTGCTGTGGGGTGTACTGGATAAGGCAGGACCAGGAAATTCAGCAAATGCTTCCGTTTTAATGTTTTAATGGTAAAGATACTTTGCCATGAGCCGCCTCCCAACCCTCCCCCAGGCTTCAGACACACTCGTCCCATTGTCCATGCCGCTTCTGCAGCAGCTCTGGAGTCCTCTTTCATGAGGGTCTTCAGTGGCGCTGTTGTGGCTGCCTCAATGTCCTGAACGGATTCAAAACACTTACCTTTCACAATTATTTTGACTTTGGGGAAGAGCCGGCTGTTGCAAGGTGCCCAATCCGGTGACTAAGGTGGATGAGGACATAGCATGGTTTTTATGAGCTGCCTTTCTGCTGGATGGCGCTCGACAGCAGCAGTCACCATATTTTTGATCACACCTCGTAAAGGCGCTCATTTCCCCTTACCTTTCGATCAGCCCTAACATCTACAGTTGAGCTCACCCTTTCTTGTCTGGCTCTGTGAGTTCGGGCAGTCACAGTCACAGAACCCCTGTGACCCTGGCCTGGCCCTGCCCACTGCCCGGCAGGTCCTGTCCCGCTTTCTGACCTTGGATTTTGCCTTTGCCCGGCGTCCAAGAGAGCGAAGTCCCAGCTGCCTGAGTCAGCTCCTTTGCCTCAGTGTCTCGAATAAGACCTCCACGAGGCAGCCTGGGGTGGCACCCACTGTCCTCTGGGCTGGAGGGGGTCTTTCCTTGGGTGGGAACGCCCGGGTCTGTCTACCACGCACCAGCTGAAGGACGCGAGGTTACTTCCATGTGGGGATGATCATGACGATGCCACTTTGGGCCCCAGCACCCTCGTTCAAGGTTTTTTGTTTGTTTGGTTTTTTGCTGTCTGCCTGAAGTTCAAATTTTATTATTATTATTATTATTTTGGTTTTTTGAGACAGGGTCTCAATACGTGGCCCAGGCTGGCCTCAAACTTATGGCTATCCTCCTGCCTCAGCCTCCTGAGTGCTGGGATTACAGGCATGTGCCACCACACCTGGCCTTTTTACTAATTTTAGACATTCTGTTGGGTGTGTAGTGCTCACAACCTTTTAACAGTTTAAAAACATAAAGACATAAGGGCCTTTCTGAGGGAAGGGCTGGGCATGGTGGCACACACCTGTAACCCCAGCTACTCAGGAAACTGAGACAGGAAGATCTATAGCTGCAGGCCAGCCTGGGCAATTTAGTGACACCTTATCTCAAAATAAAAAAGTAGAAATAAAAAGGGCTGGGGATGCAGCGTTGTGGTATAGCACTTGCCTAACATGTGCCAGGTGCTGGGTTTGAGTCTTGGCTCTAAAAAAAAAAAAAAAGGGCATGGTGGCACATACCTGTGATGCCAGCACTAAGGACGCTGAGGCAGGAGGATCGCTGTGAGTTCAAGGCCAGCCTGGACTACATAGAAAGACTGTCTCAAAAAAAAAAAAGAAAAGAAAAAGTAACAATTTTGCAAGTGAGGTAATTTAAGCACAGACTGGGCGCTGGGCGCACACTTCAAGTCCCCCAGCAGTCTTCTACCCTCACACCCCAGCCGCCCCCAGCCGCGCTGAGCCTCGGAGTTCCGGAGGTGGCGAGGCGGGGCCAGAGGCAATTGCTGTGAAATCCAAACTTCCCTGGGCTGGGCTCCTCCGCCGGCCCTGCATTCCTGGGATAATCTGTTCCAGCCGCGCAGCCGCTGCCGCCTCGCACCAGGGTGGCTGAAGCCTCTCTGCTCCCCGGGCGCCCCCTGGTGGTCATTTTCCACACAGAGGATGATGATGGTGATCATTTTGGCCCAGGGTCTCACTATGTAGTTCAGGCTGGCCTTGAGTTCACCATGCGCCACCGTGCCCCGGCCCACACAGATAATTTTAAATCTAAAACTCCGTGCCTGTAATTCCAGCACTCTGGGAGGCTGAGGCAGGAGGATGGTGAGTTCGAGCCCAGTCTGGGGCACTTAGCAACTCAGGGAGACACTGTCTCAAAATAAAGAGTTTTGAAAAGGGCTGGGGACGGAGCTCAATCCCTAGTACCAAAAAAAAAAAAACAAAAAAAACCTAAACTGCATTCCAGGGCTTGTTTCTGATCCAGACAGCGGTGTGATTAGAAGCCATTCTGACATCCTCCTCATGGCCCACCTGGCCCTGCTGCCCCTCAGACTCTCCCCTCCTGGGCTCATGCTACCTCAGGACCTTTGCACCTGCTGCTCCTCCCCCCTGCAGCCCCTCCCTGCTCCAAGGCCCTTGTGGGGGAGGGGGCTTCCCTGGCGCAGATGTGACAAGCCAACCCCCCCCCCCCCCCGGTGCTCACTAATCATTGCTGTCACTGCGTTGTTACAGTCACAGAAATGCCGCCTCTGCCGGCTCACAGGGCACGGTGTGCTCTCTTGTGGACTGGGCATGGCCCCCGTGTCCTCCCCGCCCGCCTCCCTGCCTCCCTGCCCCCTGCAGGACTCCCAGGGCCATGGCTCCTAGAGCTGTCCCCATGGGCGTATTGACACCCCGGGGGTAGACAAACTGGGCCCCTGACCCGGTCCTCATCAAAGAGCCGGCTGATAACCTTTCACAGGAAGCCGCGGAGCTCACAAGGCCACCTGGCCCTCGACGTGGCCCTCCACCCCCAGCCCGGCCTCGCTCTGCCCCGGGTGTTCGCCCACTTGTGCAGGTCAAAGGCCACGCTGGGCCCTGCTGGCCCCTGCGCCCCCCACTCCACCTGGTCGCCCCTTCCCTCAGGGGTGAGTGAGGACTTGGGGGCATTTCCTGCCCCCGAATTGTCCATAAAACAAGAGCTGGTTCTTTTTTTTTTTTTTTTTTTTTTAAAGACAACAAGTAAACATTCTCATGTATTAACAAACTCAAGCATTAGAGAATGTACAAATACCTTTTGGAGAAAACTATTACTCAGTATAAATTAAGCCATGTAAAAGCTAGGTAAAAATAGAAGACTAAGGACTGGAATGGTCACAGTGAAACTGCATTTTCATACTAGGGAGACAACACGAAAGAGCTGGTTCTGACTGAGCGTCACTACGCGCTTTGGTGCCCTGGCTCCTGTAATCCAGGAGGAGCTGAGCCCGCGCCTTCGCAAAATGCGCCCCACTGGCACAGAGATCGTTGCAAACCGAAGTCACCTGAACCTGGGGCTTCAGACAGGGCTGTGCCTCCCGTCTTTCGCTACACACAGCAAGCTGTGTAGGCGTTGGGGACACGGATGTCCTTCCCAGTCCAGGGCCAGGAAACGGCCTTGATCACCAGACCCCAGGGCCCCGATCCACTCCGTGCAGGGTGCGGATCCTCTGCTGGCAACAGCCTCACAGTCACGGCCCTCTCCCCGGATACCTGTGCCCTGTGCTTCCTTCCACACGTTGTTGTTGATCTAAAGAGTGTAAAAGCAGTGTGCAACCTGGCGTAGTGTGTGCCTGTCATCCCAGCACTCTGGGAGGCTGAGGCAGGAGGATCACCAGTTCGAACCCAAGCCGGGCAACTTAGCAAAGTCTATCTCAAAAAAAAAAAAAAAGAGAAGGGCCAGAGATGGAAGTCAGTGTGAAGGCCCTGGGTCCAATCCCCAGTATCAAAATAACAACAGTAATAATTATTCTAACAAAGCATCATGGGCTGGTCACTTCTTCCAACTTCTCCTTTTATGAAGACCCCACACATAGGAGAACTGAGCTGGACACGCGGCTTTCCCCTGAGAAGGAACCTCGCGCTGGCGGGGTCCCCAGATCAGCCCAGGGGCCCGCACAAGAATTTTAAAGAAAGGTGGCAGAGGGGAGCCCCTCGCCCCAGCCCTACACTGGCTCCAGGGCGGCACAGAGAGGTTGCAGCCGCCCAGGCTCACACAGCAGGCCATGGGCGCCCCGTGGCCTCTCCGGGAAGCAGGGCGAGCGCGCGGACTGCACTTTAGACTTCGCTCTCGCTGGCTTCCTTCCTCATTCCCGGAAGGGGCCGGGCGCGCCCTCCACTCACACGGCTGTTTGGAGCAGGTGGTGTACCGGCCGCAGGGCTCCGAAATGCTCGGCCAGCGCTAATCCCAGCACTAATCTCACCACAGCTAATCCCAGCACTTGGGAGGCCGAGGCAGGGGGATCTCGGCAAATTTGAGGCCAGCCTGGGCTACGTAGTGAGACCCTGTCTCAAAAAAAAAGACGAAAGTTTGGAATATCAGTTGTCAAATTTCTCCAAGCCTGAATGACTGGAAGTTACGAGGTTGGGGAACTTGGAGGGGAGGGCAGGTGGCCAGCCGGGCTGTGGGTTCCAGGAAGCAGAATGGGGTGGCCAGAGAAGGACAAAAGTCCTCTGCTGCCTCATCCAGGTCACTGGGCCCCAGGCCAGAGCCATAGGCAGCAGGTTGAGGAACAGTGGGGCAGGTAGCATTGGGGGTGCTGGCTCTGTGCAGGGTGAAGCCAGGCTGGGGGCTCAGCACAGGCTCCCAGGGAGTCACCAGCTCCAAGCCAGGCATGGCCGCGTCTACGCCCCGGGCTGCTTCTAGGACCCCCAAGGAGATTCCATTCCACCTTCCCTAGAATCTGGGGCACTGTGACATGTTCTGGTGACAGGATGTGGCAGAAGCTGTGCTGTGAAACTTCAGAGGCTGGGACACTTCTGTCAGCTGGGAAGGAGCCCAGCCTGGACCCCGGTGGAGAGAGGCAAGGTGTCCCCGCCACTCTGGATGCCCAGCTATACCGCCAGCAGACTGCAGCCCGGGCACTGGCCAGCCTGGCCACGGAGCTCTGAGAAGCTGCCAGCCGCTGCCTTCACACTGCATGTCGGGATGGTTTGTTACGTGGCAGTGATAACTGCTACACCCTTCTACCTGTGGTTTACAACTGGAGTCTACACCTATACGGGTCGCTCTGGTTAGGCAAACTCAGTTATGATGGCTTTTGTGTGAATAATTCTGTTCTCCAGGACTCGTTCTTCCCACACACCAATCTAATTGTCAGTCGGGTGAGAGGAGGAAGGAAATGTGGTGTCTCCCCTTTACGTAGAGGGGATACTGAGGCTCAGAGAGACATGACTGTCCCAGCATTGCTCAGCACATCCAAAGAAATGCTATTATGGGCTGAATCGTGCCCTGTAATCCCAGCACTGGGAGGATGAGGCAGGAGGATCACTGCAAGTTTGAGGGCAGCCTAGGCTACATAGTGAGTTCAAGACCAGCCTGAACTACATGGCAAGACCGTGTCGAAGAAGAAGAAGAAGAAGGAGAAGGAGAAGGAGGAGAAGGAGGAGGAGGAGGAGGAGAAGAAGAAGAAACAGGAAGAGGGGGAGGAGGAGGAAGAAGAAAATACCATGGCGCCACAGGCCTGTCATCCTAGCACTCAGAAGGCTGAGGCAGGAGGATTGCCAGGAGTTCAAGGCCAGCCTGGGCTACGTAGCAAGACCCTCTTTTTTTTTTTAAGAGAAAAAAATAGACAAAATTTCAAAACAACATAATAAGAGGGTAACGATGGTTAATACATTGCATATTGTTATCTTTAAACTAGTTACTCAGGGTACAAGATATCGGCATTCAATTGTCCAAACAATATTGGCACAAACCTTTCTCTTCAATGAACTAAGCAAAATTAGTAATGTATCTATCTTAACTATCTTGTACGTATATATATTTTTATTTTCCCTTCTTTTCTCCATTCCCCCATCCCAGTTTCACTTTCCTTTTGAACAGTTTCTTCCCATTTTACAATATCGATTGTACATTTTGGATCTTATTTACTCTTTCAGCTTCTCACACTAGGGAGACAATACGCTGTTTACACATGTGCATCCGGTCTATTTCACTTATGAGTATGAAGACCCTCTCTAAGCATCAAAAAGAAATTAAGAACAAAATAATAAATAAAGTTAAAAAGTATTACATAGTGCTTTCTCTTCAACTCACAAATTTTACCTCTAGGAACTCAGTAGAGAGCCATGGCAAAGGATTAGCTAGAAGGTGTTGTGTAATATCTCAACTAAGGTGGCGTAAACCAGTTGTTCAAGTGCAGGAAGGGTCAGGCAGTGCCCTGCTGGGAACAGCTTTGCAGAAACGAAGGGACCACGATGTAATAATTGATAAATTATGAATAATCTTATCTCTCAGGTCAATTTAATTATATGAAAAGAGATGGAGATAAAGACAGTCACAGAAATCAAAGTGCTCAACCTTTATCTCCCGTTTGCCCACCATCAGCCGGGTTTCTCTTTTCCAACTCTGTGTTTTCAAAAAACTAACATTACTACATTGTAGAAACACAAACACTCAAAGTTTGTCTCTCTCTCTCTTTTTTTTTTTTAAGAATTCATAGGTCATCCTATAAATAGCAGCTCTGGACAGGGAATTGGAAACTTTGTTTTGAAAGAGGCCCGAATTTTCAAGGACAGATACCTGACATCAGTTCCAACTGCCAGCCCCATTCACAGAAGTCCCTCCCAAACCTGGTGGCTGAGGTGGCCACACCCACGGAGGACGTCCTGTCTGCAGGCTGTGTCCTTAGGCTTTGCCAATCAAAACTGATGGCCAGGGCCCTCCACAATTTCTAGACAGGAAAGTGGTCATCCCTGAGGGGTAAGCTTTTTTAAAAAATATTGGGGATTGAACCAGGGGTCTTTGTCATGCTGGGCAAGCACGCTACCACTGAGCTGCAACCCTGGCCCTTTAAATTTTGTTTTATTTTGAGGCAGAATCTCAGTACTTGCCATCCTCCTGCCTCAGCTTTCTGAGCAGTTAGGATTACAGATGTGGGCTACAACACTTGGCGTGAGGTGTGGTCTTGGGATTTGTACTTCCGAAGCCAGCACACAGTGTGCACTAACAGTGTAGGTAAAAATCGCCAAGTGTTGGGCCAGGGATATAGCTCAGCGGCGCAGCGCCTACTTGGCAAGCAAGAGGTCATGAGTTCAATTCCCGGTACAAAAAAAAAAAAAAATCAAGCGTTGCCGGGCGTGATGGCACTTGCCTGTAATCCCAGCACTCAGGAGGCTGAGGCAGGAGGATCACCATGAGTTCAAAGTTCAAGGCCAGCCTGGGCTACATAGTGAGTTCAAGGCCAGCTTGAACTACAGAGACCTTGTCTCAAAGAGACAAAAAAAAAAAAGTGTCCCTTTCCATGCTGTCACTGCCCACCAAGCTGGGCATTTTCTTGCCACCCTGTGTGAGTCATACACTGGGCCCTCAGGCGAATGTCGGTGAACGGAACAGCATCACAGTGTGGGGATTCCCCCCCGTTGTCCCCAAAACACATGAGTCGGCACAGCAGAAAGCCGAAAATAACGCCGTGGTAGGAAACTAGAAAAGGTGACAAAGGTTCAAAACCCCTCCAGAACGCCCTAGGAGAGTGAGTGCCCTTGGTGGCTTGGACACAGCTGGCTTGGAGACTCACTGGGCGGAGCCCGGAGCTCCCTGACATCCTGCACTGTTTTGGGACAGGCTGGTGGCCTGCGAGCCGGACAGGTGGCTGGGACTCCGCGAGCAACCCTCATGTGGACATAGTAGGAGACCGGTGCGCAGAGGTTGGAACCATCCCGGGCCCGCGGTCAGCACCCGTGTTCAGCGGCGGCTGTTCTGAGTGTCAGGTCACTGACCCAAGCCAGAGAGCAAGTCTGAAGTTCAAGTGGCTGCCAGGCGCCATGCCTGCAATCCCAGCACTTGGGAGGCTGACGCAGGAGGATCTCCAGGAGTTCGAAGTCAGCCTGGGCTATATCATGAGGTCCTGCCTTAAAAAATACACACACAAAAAAACGAAACCAAAAAGAGTTTGGCTCCGAGGGTTGAAGAAGTGAGTTTTCTACCTGCATGCCCACGAGGGAGGGCAGGCCACGTTTCCTGCAGGCATGTGCGTGTGTGTGTGTGTACAGGCGTGTGTGTGTGCATGTGTGTGTGTGTGCATGCGTGTGTGTTGGGGCAGGGACTGGAGGGCTGCAGAGCGCACACTCTCGCTTCCTCTCCGGAAGGCCCAGAGGGAGCGCGGCAAAGAGCCTGGGCTGCTGTGGCGGGAAAGCCCCAGCCAGCTCTCTTCCCGCGCTGGGCGGGCTAGGCCACGCGGCTTCTTAGAAAGAAACTGAAAGCCCCGGAGAAACTGCGCCTCTTCCCTTCCTTGAAGAGGAACTTGGAGTGGCCCTGGCAGGAAAGTCCTGGGGCTTCTCGGAAGCCATCACCACCGCGCTGCTGAGGAAAACCGCAGGCCGGGACGGGCAGGGACGGGTAGGGTGGGGGTGGGGGACCGGCGGCTGACAGTCACAGCTGCCACCCACTGAAGCCACAGCAGAGCTGGAGGCCACCCATCTTCACAGCCTCCTCCTCCTGGAGGGTCTTCACGCTGCTCCTGCCCCGGGCCACCCGTAGATTCTCCCCTATGCTGTCCCATGTCCCATCCCGCTGGGGACACCAAGTCTCCAGCATGATACAGGGGTGGCCGTGACTTCGCTGGTCCACCCTTCACCTTGTGACCGCTGAGGCTCCCGTGGCCTCGCAAGATGGAATAAATGAGTAGAGGTATGGTTGTGCACACCTGTCGTCCCAACCCTCAGGAGGCTGAGGCAGGAGGATGGCTGCAGTTCAAGGTCAGCCTGGGCTCCATAGGGGGAACCTGTCTCAAAAAACAAAAGAAAAAATGGGAACGAATGAAGGAGACAATTTAGTATCACCACCGGGCCCTGGGGCTGGGTCCCCACGTGCCCGCAGGCGCAGACACCCACGTGTGGCCTTGTTTGCGTGCGTGCTAGGGAGGACACACGTGCACGACGCTGAGGTGTCTGAGTGTGCCTGCGGGTCCCTGCACGTGTGCCCCAGCATCACCAACGACATCCCTCCGGCAGGTGGCGCTGCGCCCTGCCTCTGCCGCCCACCGGCCTCACTGCCACCGGCTGTCAGGACCAAGGCCCCAGCAAGACCGAAGACCGGAGCCAGGGATATAGCTCAGTGGCGCAGCGCCTGCCTGGTGAGCGCGAGATCCTGAGTTCATATTCCCGGTACCCCATCCCCTCAAAAAAAAGACCAGAGGCCACCCCTCCTTCCCTGGGGACCAGGCGGCCTGGGTGCTCTGGGAGTCGTCCAGCGCCCCAGCCCATCCTGGCAGCCAGGGTTGTGACCTGACTGTGCCCAACTCCCGCTCAGCCCATGTCCATGAGGTAGCTTTCCCCAAGGGCACAGCCTTGGGCCGATGCAGAGCACAGGGTTAAAAGTTGAGCTCAGCCTGGGCACCAGCGGCGATCCTCCTGCTTCAGCCTCCCAAGTGCTGGGATTACAAGTTGCGCCATCTTTCTCTTTTTTTTTTTTTTTCTTGGTTGTGGGGATCCAATCCAGGGCCCTCCCCCTGAGCTACATCCCATTCCTTTTTTTAATTTTTATTTAGAGACGAGGTCTTACTAAATTACTAAATTACCTAGGCTGAGCTTAAACTTGTGCTCCTCCTGCCTCAGCCTCCTGTAATGCTGGGATCACAGGCTAGAGCCTCCAAGCCCGGCTTGAATTTGCATTTCTGATGAGCTCCTGGGTGTGTGGGGCTGGCGCTGCAGATCCAGGGACCACCGAGAGAAGCAGTGCTGGGGTCATCCCCACCGCCCAGCGTGGCAGAGCTTGGTGAGGATGGCGGGGCGGAGCCGGCGAGGCTGCACCCCGGGGCCGCCCTGGGGGAGGGGGAGGGACCCGTGGACCTCATTGTCTCCGGCCAGCTGCCAACCACCCCCCCACCCGGCAGGAGGAGGTGGCCGCGCTGGCCAGGCCACGTGGCCGCGCCTTTCCCTGGAAGGGATGGGTCGGTCGCTTCTCTCCCGGGCTTGGCCCGGGCCGCGCCTCGGTTTCTGGGAACTCACATCCCCTTTCCCTTTGCTTTTCACCGGCTCGTCACAAAGGTAGCGCAAGGCCACACGCGGAAGAGGAAGAGCGTAGAGAAGAAAACGACGACTGCAATCTGATCTGGCCGCTCGGGCTGATGGCCTTAGTCCGTCGCCGGGCTGGGGCAGCTTGGGGCGGGCGCTGGCCGAGCACTGGCTGTGGTCCAGCACCGGGGGGAAGCGAGTTGGTTTCTCTTCTGCCTCCTCTGTGATGTCACTGCCGCGCCCACCGCAGCCCAGGTGTTGTCTATTGTCGTCCAATCTCAGGACCTCAAGGGCAGCGCAGCGATCTAGTCCGAGGTACAAGGATGCTGGGCTCGGAGGCGGCCCAGCCAGATGTGGTGGTGCACATCTGTCATCCCTGCACTCCAGGAGGCCGAGGCAGGAGGATTGCAAATTTGAGCCTGGCGTGGGCAATTTAGTGACTTAAAGAGACTCTGTCTCGAAATAAAAAACATAAAACTGGGCTAGGGACGCAGCTCTGTGTGAGGGCTCTGGGCTTGATGCTGAGGACCCACTTGCTAGTACCAGAAAAAACTTCCCTGCCATACCTTGAGCACAGGCCACTCATTTACTTACTGAGCTCTTCGGGAAGACCCCAGGGCTGCACATGCGGGGTGCCCCCGGGAACTTCCCGGAAAGGGACTCACTGGGTCGGAGGGCGCGGCCGTGGCAACGCTCTTGCCACACGCACAAACACGCTGCTCTCTTCTAGAAAGGTTGTGCCGCTGCCACTGCCGCCCAGAATGGGAGGATGACCTCAGCCTCCGGGCCCAGCTCCCGGCAGCCCTGCCCGGCCCAATTCCTGAGATGCGGGGTGCAGGGAGCGCCAAGCAGCCCCTGAGGATTGAGGAGCCCAGCCTGGAGCCTGATGGCACCTGAGCCCGCACCTGCCCTCCTGTCCTCTTCAAATGATGTCTTCAAGGGGCCACTGCTCTCCACTCCCCCACACTGCCGGGCCCCCTCTCCCCAGGCTACCGAAGTGTCCCCTGTTGGTCCCCTCCCTCCCTATCCCTTGTCCCCTTCGGCTTCTCCACAGTAGCCAGAGAGGTCCTTAAATCTCACGCAGCTTAAATCCTCAGCTCAAAACCCTCACCTGGAGCCGGATGTGGTGGCCAGTGCCTGTAATCCCAGCACTGAGGAGGCTGAGGCAGGAGGATTGCTGTGAGTTTAAAACCAGCCTAATCTACATAGCAAGACTGTGTCTCAGGGCCGGTGAGATGGCTCAGCGGTGTAAGCGCCTGCCTGGCAAGCGTGAGGTCCTGAGGTCGACCCCCGGTACCCACAAAAAAAAAAAAAAAAAAGACTGTGTCTCAATAAAATAAAATAAAACCCACAAGCAAATATGACCTGTCTGGGGGCAGCCTCCTGAGCGCCTCGTCTAAACAGCACCCTGGCCACTCTTCCCTCCCTTTGCCCTGCCGGGGTGGAGTCCTGCTCCCCTCCACCTCCCTCCATCGTCCATAAAACGCCAGATGACTTCCTGCACCCGCAACTCTGGCTGTCATGGGGACTAAATGACAAATGTGGGTCAACAGAGCACACAGCAGTCTGGCTCAAGCTGCTGGGGTCACCTGGCATTGGGGCCCTGCTGCTGTGTTCCCGAAAGTCGTGGCGATCCTCTTGCCTCGGCCTCACTGAAAGCCATTGCTGTGGGTGGCTGGGAGCAGCCTCACCCGCTGGGCTCGGGGACAGAAGTGTTTCTTGACCCCGCCTGAGAGCAAGGGACAGGGATGATGACTCCGTGGCCACCCGCAGGCCAGAAGGACAAAGACAGAGGACAGGGTGCCCTGCCCGTGGTCACCTGGGCAGGCCTGGCTCCGGGAGGGCAGGGTTAGCGTGGCCGTGGGATCCCGGCCCTTAAGGAACTCGAGCTCCCTGACCCCTGAGGGCTGCTCAGGGCCCGCCGGGCCCAGCTGTCCCCTCTCCTCTTCCCGGGGACCCAGCAGGATGAGGCGACAGGCGATGACCTGGGCCTGACGGGAGGGCGTGGGCCTCGGGTGAAACTCGGGGGCTGAGGTTGGGAGACTCAGTGTCTGGCCAGGCGAGGGTGGGGAACAGACTCAACCCTCAGGAATGGGCGGGACTGGGGGGCACCTCCTCCGCCCCACCAGGGTCCTGCTCCGTCGTCCCGGGGAGGCTCCCAGCGACAGGCAGTGACCTGCCGGCCGCCCGCGTGGGAAGCGCTGGGCAAGGCCCTGCCCGGCTCATTAGCGGTGATTCACTGGGCTCACCTGGCTGAGGGGACCCGTTCCACTGCCAGGGAACCAGCTCGGCAGGCCCCTTAGAGGGCACCGACTGCATTCCTGTGCCACCCCCCCCAGGGCCCAGGGCACAGCCTGCCAGCCACACGGTCGGGCTTGGGGTTTCTCCCTTCCACCAACGAGTGTTTATTGAGCACCTACTGTATGCCGACAGGAACTCAGAGTGAACTAGGCTGACCCACATGCCACTTGGCATTCCTGTGGGGAAAGTCAGACAACAAACAAATAAATAAGCCTCGTACAGTGATGTAAGTCTACTGCCCAGCTGCTTGGAGGCTGAGGCGGGAGGACCCCTGCAGCCCAGGAATTTGAGGCCAGTCTGGACAACATAGCAAAACTCCATCTCAAAAACAAATAAAAAACAAATAAGTAAGTCATAGGGGCTCTTAAAGATGATGATTGCTACAGAGAAAAATAAAGCTGGGCAGAAGGCAAGGTGAAGGCTGTGATTTTAAACGGTGTTTGGCTGGGTCCTCTCTGAGAAATGATGTTTGAACAAAATCAGATGAAGATGAAGGTAAAGGGAAGGGTGCAGATAAGAAAGAGAAAAGGGGTGGCCAGGTGTGGTGTGCTCACGTGTGATCCCAGCACTCGGGAGGCTGAGGCAGGAGGAGTGCCATGAAATTGAGGTCAGCCTGGTGAACATAGTTTAAATTCAACCTAGAATACATAGTGAGACCCTGAACAAGATGTAAACAGTAAAATAGAAGAGCTGGGGTTGAGCTCAGTGCAAAGGTCCTGGGGTTCAATCTTCAATACCACAAAAAATAAATAAAATAAAATTTTAGAAAGGGCCTTGCCAGGTTAATGAGTAGCAGCCTGTACCTCATGGCTGACGGAACCTATGACGATCAGTGCCCTCGGAGACTGGTGTGTGGCATCTCATGGGGGCCGATCGATATTGTTGTCATGGCCATTACTGCCATTATTTGTTCTCTGGAATATTGCTCATCATAGAGGTAATAAACCCTCCGTCAGAAAAAGGAGACCAACAGAGAAATGGAGCTTCTTTTTGAGTAGATATCAAGATAAAAATACTTTAACAACCCCCACCCCCCAAACCCACAGCCTAACACGCATCCTCTGAAAGATGCCATAGAGTCCTGCCAAGATTCCAGGGAAAACTTGAAAAATTCCTCTTTTACGACGAGGCGGGCACTCTGGGCTCCTGTCCCCGGGACTCTGGGTGTTTTCGGTGTCCTTCTGAAGCCCTGAGTCACCGTTACTCACTGCCCACAATCGGGCTCTGCTACCTTCCAGGCGGGAGGCGATGCTGGGGCGGGGCCGTCCTCAACACAAGTGTGAGGGTGGTGCTTTCCGCATGGCCACACGATGTCCCCTCTGACAGCAGGGTCACCCTTGCTGGCCCGCACCTCATTTTGGTCTCCCCATTGGGTCCCTGCCTACCAACTTGGCACGGCCGACCTGAACTTGTTTTCTCTCCTCCCTTAAATACACATCTGGAAAGAGCGTCCACACCCACCACGGGCCTGCTGTGTGGACACGGCGGCAGCCCCAGAGGGGGAGGGACGGGTGGCGGCCGAGGAGCCTCCCTCTCGCCAAGGGGGACGAGAGCGGCTGGGCCGTCCCTCCCAGCCCAGCCCTGTCTGCCACGGCGAAGGACCACGTCAGCCGGCCCCGCCCTGGTGACAGCGCAGCTTTGCTCTGGGGTTGGGGAACAGAGGCCAGGGCTCCTGTCCCCTCGGGCTCTCGAGGAATGAGACACAGGACAGGGGCTCTGAGACCCCAGTGCCCTGCGACTTCTTTCCAGAGACAGGAAAGGGCCCAAGGGCTGGGGCAGCTCAGGGTCCAGCGCTTGCCTGCTGCACGTGAGGCCCTAGGTTCAACCCGAGTACTAGAAAGGGGGGCCAGAAGGAGCGCCCCTCTATGTTCTTCACTGTGCTTTGCTCTGGACCATTTTTTTACCCACAGGCACTTTGCAAACACAAAGGCCCCCTTCTCCACGAAGTTCACAAAGATGTCGGCTCTCCAACCATCCCTGCAGTCCGCAGCGGGGCAAGGAGCCCTTTCCTTGTCTCTTTCTTTTGGGGGGGAGAAGGGGTTGAGACAGGGTGTCACTATGTATCCCAGGCTGGCCTTGAACTTCCCGGGATCTTCCTGCCTCAGCCTCCCAAGTGCTGGGATTACAGGTGTGCACCACCACAGCTGGTTCCTAAAATATTACAGATAAGGGGCCTGTTATCTCACCACTCAGGAGGCTGAGGCAGGAAGATCACCGGGAGTTCAAAGATACCTTGATCTACATAATGAGTTCAAGGCCAACTTGAAATACATAGCAAGACCCTGTCTTAAAACACACACAGACACACACAGGAAAAGGAACCTGAAGCTCAGAGAAGCTTAGTAACTCACCCAAGACCACAGTAACTAAGTGGTTTTATCTGACCCTCCTCTGGCTCCACTGTGCACTAACCACTGTACTCACCGCCCCTTTCCTGACGGTGCTTCTGCTATTGCCCCTGCAGCGCCGAGGCCCGACTGTGCTGTCTCGGTTTCATCCCTTCCTCTGCCCAGATTGAAGGCACCTGGTGGTGGCCCTGCCCTGAGCTCTTTCCAGGAGCCCAGGGGCCTGGCTTTGAACTGCAGAAGTCGGGAGCCAGATGGCAGCCCTGGGGCTGGGAGAAGGAGGACAGGGCCTGCGGGAGGGGCTGCCCTCGGAGGATGGCTGCTGGCCGTGGTGCCTGAGTGAAGATCGCAGCAGCTCGGCCAGGCTGGGCAGGGACGGCCTCCGGGCTGCTCTGCTGGCCTCAGCCCAGATCACAGGCAGAGCACGTGCCAGGGACTAAACGCTAGGTCAGCGCCATGGGCACACCCATTCGGAGCATTGCTGGAGGGCTGGGAACAAGTTAGATATGTTATTTTTTTCCCAGTACCGGGGATGAACTGAGGGCCTGTGCATTGAGCTACACCTCCTGTTGTCTTCTTCTCTTCTCCTTCTCCTTCTTTTTTTCTTTTGTTTTGTTTTGCCTTTTTTTTTTTTTATGTGCGGGTACCGGGAGTCGAACTCAGGACCTTGCGCTTGCCAGGCAGGTGTTTATGCCGCTGAGCTATCTCACTGGCCCTGTTTTTTTTTTTTTTTTTTTGTCAGTACCAGGGGTCAACCTCAGGACCTCGTGCGCTAGCAGAGGCCCGTGCTGCTGAGCGATATCACCGGCCCTTTTTCCGTATGTGGGTTCCAGGAGTCGAACTCAGGACCTCGCGCTTGTCAGGCAGGCGCTTATACCGCTGAGCCATCTCACCGGCCCCCATTTTGGTTTTTTGAGACAAAGTCTCGCTGTATAGTTCAGGCTGCCTCTGAACTCACTATGTGGTCCAGGCTGGCCTCAAACTTGTGGCAATCCTCCTGCCTCAGCCTCCCAAGTGCTGGGATTACAGGTTTGTGCCACCACGCCCGTCTCCTTCTTAAATTTTTTTTTGTGTGTGTGTGTGGGTACCGGGAGTCGACCTCAAGACCTCGCGCTTGCCAGGCAGGTGCTTATGCCACTGAGCTATCTCACCGGCCCTTTTTTTTTTTTTTGAGATAGTCTTGCTTTTGAGACAGGTTGGGTTCAAACTTGAGATCCTCCTGCCCCAGCCTCCCAGAATGCTAAGATTACAGACATGTGCCACCACGCCCAGCTGAACAAACCACAGTGGTTCCACAGAGAGAGACATTGTGCACTTCATACCCTTTAGAGGGGCCACTGTGAAAAAACATTGAAAAGTACAGGAAGTAGCAAGCGTGAGTGATGATGTGGAGCGACTGGAGCCCTTGTGCCCTGCCGGTGGGGTGTGAAAGGTGCAGCTTCTGTGGCAGACGGTCTTGCAGATCCTCAAAAGATTAAATTTAGCCAGGTGTCGTGGCTTATGCTTGCAATCTCAGCACTCTGGGAGGCTGAGGCAGGAGGATCAAAAGTTCCAGCTCAGCCTAGGTAATTTAGAGACTTAGTGAGAAATTGTCTCAAAATAAAAAATAAAAATGGACTGTCAATGTAGCTCAGTGTAAAGGCCCTGGGATCAATCCCCAGTACCACAAAAATAAATAAAGACAAAGAAAGAACTAAGATACTATTTACGAATCCCACATCTACATGTTTACCCAAAAGAATTGAAATCAGAAGCTTGAATAGATTTTTTTTACTCTCTGTTCCTTCCAGCACTGTTCACAATAGCCAAGCTATGCAAGCAACTTAAATGTCTATCATTTGATGAACAGATAAACAGAATGTGGTCTATTCCCACAGTGGAATATTACTCAGCCCTGAAAGGGAGGGAAATCTTGTCACACAGGACTACATAGTGAGTTCAACGCCAGCCTGAATTATATAGCAAGACCCTATCTCAAAAAAATTAACAAATATTTTGGTATATGTGCTACTGAAGTGAGCACTCAAAAAATTAATAAAGAAAGAAATCAAATAATAACTAATGCTGGCAAAGTTATGGGGGGCAGTGAAGAACCCTTCTATATTGTTGGTGGGAAAGTAAACTAGTACAACCACTATGGAAATTAGGATGGAGAGTTCTCAAAAACTAAAACTAACAATTCCATTCAAAGATGGGTGTGGTGGCACATACCTATAATCCCAGCACTCAGGAGGCTGAGGCAGGAGGATTGCCCCGAGTTCCAACCTGGACTACACAGCAAGACCCTGTCTCAAAAAACAAAAACAAAAAACCCTAAATGAACAAAAGGGTTGGAGACATAGCTTAGTGGGAAGTCCCTGAGTTCAATCATTAGTATAATCAATCAATCATCAATACGCTGGGGGTGTAGCTCAGTTCAATCCTCAGTACAAAAAAAAAAAAAAAATCATTATGATCTCCCTTTTAGAGGTGAGGCAGCGAAGCCAGCAGGGTCATGTTTGAGGTCATACATCTGGGACTGCAGTGCCTAGAGGGCTGATTTGTGGGTGTCTCAGGTGGTTTTATATGTTTATTTATTGTTTTTTGTGAGACAGGGTCTCAAACTCATGGAGATCCTCCTGCCTCAGCCTCTCCAAGTTACAGGCATGTGCCACCACATCCAGCTTTGGCCTTAGGATGCCGAAGTCTAAGATGCATTTCCAGACTCCTAACTCTGTGTGGACCTCGAGCTGTGTCACCCGCCGCCCCAGGGGCCCAACCTGCCAAATAAACACAGGGTGTCCTGAAGGCAGGAAGTGCAGGGCTGGCCTCGAGCTTGTGGCCCTGAGTGCAGCCAGCACCCAGCAGCACAGCGGCCTGGCCTGGCCCAAGAGCATGCGTCAGAAGTTTTGGGCTGGAGCCTGGTGCTGCCACAGGCCAGGATGGGGACACAGGGCGGTGATGCCCATGAGCCGGCCCCTGTCTGCCATCCACAGGGCCCGGGGTCCGAGGGGACAGCGTGAGGGCGGGCAGCTCGCTCTGCGGCCTGGGGCGACTGTCGGGTCCTTTCACCACGACATCGGCCCCGGGTACTGCGGCATCTGCGTCCCCAGCAGGAAAACTGAGCCCCGCACAGGCCCGAAGTCAACCCACAGCTCGGTCTCTTTCTCAACTACACAGCACGGAAGCTGAATCGTGAATGGCCGCGTCCCCATCTCCTGGGCCCCTGTCCCTGTCCCCTGCACGCAGAGGTGGCCCGGGTGGCAGTGACAGCAGCAGTACTGAAGGCCTCTCTGTCTCTCTGCCTCTCTCTGTCTCTCTCTCTGCCTCTCGCCCTCTCTCCCTCTCTCTCTCCTTGTCCTCTGCAGGGAAGGTGCCAAGGCTGCCAAGAAAGCTGGGCCGCTGGCCGATGGGAGACACCGCGCCGCCTCACTCTCCGCCCTTTTTCTCCCCTCCGTCCTGGGCTCCTGATTCTCTACACATCGGCGCTGACCAGGCCCTGTCTGCACACCGTCCCGCTCTGCGCATCCGACGCTTCTACCTCTTCCGGCGCCAGCCACCTCACAATGTCCCCTTCAGCAAGGCCAGAGGGGACGGGCTCTGGGGACAGGAGGTTTCTTGTTCCTAAACACCTCTGGGATCGCTGAGTTCCCGCATTCCACCACCAGAGCGTCATACCTTTTTATTGGTTTGTTGGTTTTTGAGATAGGGTCTTATGTAGCCCAGGCTGGCCTTTCACTTGTGATCCCCCTGCCTCAGCCTCTCCGGTGCTTAGATTACAAGTATGTGTGACCACTCCAGATTTATAGCATTTTGCCTTTAACAAAAAAGCCTGTTTTAGTCAGAGGTGGTGGCCCACGCTTGTAATTCCTCAGGAGGCTGAGGCAGGAGGATCACCATGAGTTTGAGGCCAGCCTGAGCTATATAGTGAGTTCAAAGCCAGGCTGAACTGCATAGCAAGACCCTCTCTCAAAAAATAAAAAATGAAAATAAAATAAAATAAAATAAAATAAAAAATGAAATCTAGTTTGTTACATAAATTATCTATAGAGGTATAGAAATACATTGTTATACCCACACGAAAGTGATGCCAGAGTGGCACTTTCCTATCACACGGTGTCATTAAGTGCCCTGTGATCACATAGTCAGTCCACACACACACATGGTCACGGGAATAGACCCCACAGTGGGTAACCAGCTGGAGGAGGAACACAGACCGTCCAGGGCTGTGGTGATGGGGCCTCATGGACGAGGCTGCGGGGAGAGGGCAGCGAGGACAGTGTTACCCCAGGGAGCCTACAGCAAGCACGCAGCCTGCCCAGATTGCACAATGGTCCACAGCAGCCCCGCGGCTTGGCAATGGCACGCGACACATGACAGGCAGGTGCTGCTCGCGCACCAGCCCAACATCTCTGGGCCTCCTCGCTCTGCAAACAGCTCACACCCTGTGGGGGACACACAGCGGCGCTGCTGTCCAGGCTGAGTCACCCCTACTGTCCCCCCAGGGACATGGTGCTGCTGGCAGAGAAGCCGCACCCTGGCCGCCGTGCCCAGGTCAAGGTTTGGCCTGACACAGAGGGAGCCATTTACGGGCTGGAGACTCAGGAGGGACAGCTTGGCAGACACTACCTTGTGGGGACCTTCAGGAGTGGGTAGCCCTTAGCGAGCCGGTCAGGCTCCATCACTGGGATGCTTAAAAAGGAAATGCAGGGGTGGGCCCGGTGGTTCACACTTGGCATCCCAGCACTTGGGAGGCTGAGGCAGGAGGATCTTCTGTTTGAGGACAGCCTGGGCTACATAGTGAGGTGCTGTCTAAAACGCCAGACCAAAAGAAAAGAAAAACCCAAGGACCATTGTGGGGAAGCGGCAGGGCTACGCAAGGAGAAGGTAGTGGGCAGGAGCCGTGAGGTGGAAGCCAGGGCAGCAGAAGACATTAGTCAGGGACAGCGATTGCTGGCCCTTGACCTTGGCCTGAGCTTCCCGGAAGAATTGCTGGGAAGAGGCTCAGGTCCCCCCTGGGGGACAGAGACGGGGCAGTGGGGGCTGCTCTTTGTCACCTAGGCCCCTCTCAGCTTCCCACCTTCCCCTCCCAGCTTTCCCACAAGCCTCAGCACTGCAAGCAACCACAGTGGTTCTGTGTGCCCTGCAGGCCGGCAGGACCCCAACCGCCCAGGCATGGACAGAGCTTTAGTCTACATGGGCAACTGCTGCTCTTTCCCAGGCGTGCTCTCTTCACAGCCCCGGGAGGGCAAAAGATTGTCCTGTTTCACAGATAAAGAAATCAGCCAGGTGTGGTGGCGCACACCTGTGCTTCCAGCACTAGGGAGGCTGAGGCAGGAAGATTCAGTGAATTCAAGGCCAGCCTAGGACACAGTGAGTTTAAGGCCAGCCTAAACTACATAGCAAGATCCTGTCTCAAAAAAACATAAATAAATAAATACTGTTAAATGAGTGAAATTAGGCATTATACAAGGAATGATCAAAAAATACAGTTAATGTTTAAACTTTTTAATACTTATTACAGTAAAAGACACACTGGCAAGAACGATAAGCGTATTTGAAGCAAAGGGGAATATTTTGATGGGGATTAATTGTAATGCATCTTTTACTGTAATATATATTTTAAAATTAAATATTCTCAGTAATTTTTGATTACATCTCACTGACAACCACTTAGGGCAGTTTCTGTCAGATAAAAGCATCGTGGTGCGTCCTTGTCCACTTATTCACCAGATCTGGCACTGTGTGATTTCTGGCTCCTCCTCGAAGTCAAAATGATCCTGAACAGGAAATGTTCGGAATCCATTCAGGACACCGAGGTAGACAGGACAGTGCAACTAAAGACCCTCACAAACGAGGATCTCCAGAGCTGCTGTCGAAAGCAGCAAGGGTGATGGGATCAGTGTGCTTGAAGCTGGGAGAGGATTTTGAGGGGGATTTGTGGCAATGTGTGTCTTTTACTGTAGTAACTTTTTAACATTTCTTTTTTTTGTTTGTTTGAGACAGGGTCTCGCTATGTAGTTCAGCCTGGCCCTGAACTCACTATGTAGCCCAGGCTGGCCTCGAACTTGAGGCGATCCTCCTGCCTCAGCCTCCTGACTGCTGGGATTACAGATGTGCACCACCACGCTCAGCTCTTTTTCACAATTTAAATGTTCAATATTTTCGAAAGTTCCAGTAATGTCAGCAGGACAGAGAAGTAGGGTAGGAAACTGGACCTGAGGGAGGAGAGGACCTCAGTACCAAGAAGGGAGAAAGCAGGGAGAGGGGTGGGTGGGCATTCGGAAAGATGGGGTTCGGCCACTGTCCAGGCTATGTCACCTTGGCCCCAGCGTCCTCAGTGAGATGGAGCAGCCGATGTCCAGTGTGCACAGCTTTGACCAGGATGAGAGATGGGCACACTCAGGCTGCCGTGGTGGCAGGCGATACCCAGCCTTCACCCAGATCCCTGGGGAGAGGGGAGAGTAAAGATGCCTGGCCCTGGCTGGGGCGGGACTGCTTTGCAGCCAATGAGTCGACGCCACGTGTGTGGGGGAAGCAGACTGCCGCACAGAGCCTTTGAGCTTCGGAAGCGAAGGCAGAAAATGAGCACTGGGGTGGGGGGCGCTGGGGGAGAGCCCACCCGGCCGGAAGGGACAAGGGCCACCTTGAAAGGAGGGACAGAGAGCAGGTGATGGCGCAGGTCAGGGTCTGTGCGGGAGGGCGAGCAGGGCGCCCAGGAGCCTCCAGCCCCTCCCTGGCCACTCCGCTCCCCAGCTAGCAGTCAGCGGGGCTGCGGCCGAGGCCTGTCCCCCCCAGCAGGCACCAGGGTGCTGCCGGCCTGTCGGGGACACCTAGAGCCCTGCCTAGCACACAGGCACAGTGAGAGCGCAGCAACAGAAGCAAAAAATAGACGCATAGCTCTGGGTGCCAAGAACGCATGGTCTCGATTTTTTGTTTTCTTTTTCTCAGTACCGGCAATGGAACATGGGGGGCTCTCTACCATTGACCCACATCCCCAGCCCTTTTATTTTTAATTTGCATAATTTTGGGACAGGGTCTTGCTAAACTGCCCAGACTGGCCTTGAACTTGTGATCCTCCTGCCTCAGCCTCCTGAGTAGCTGAGATTACATGTGTGGGACACTGCACCTGGATATCTTGCTAATTCTTACAGCAGCCCCTGAAATGTGTCTATTGTATTTTATAGAAGATAGCTGGGCGCGGTGGCACATGCCTGTAATCCCAGCACTTGGGAGGCTGAGGTAGGAGGATCACCTTGAGTTAGAAGCCAGCCTGGGCTACATAGTGAGTTCAAAGCCACCCTGAACGACAAAGAGACCCTATCTCAGAACAAAAAACAAACAAACTACCACTACACCAAAAACAAGAGCTTTGATGTCAGTCCTGGGTTGGATCCCTGGCTCTAGCAATTTCTAGCTGTGTGTCCCTGCCCAGCTGTTTTTCCCAGGCCTCAGTTTCCCCATCTGTACAACCTGGGGGTTGGAGTCCACTGCACAGCTTACTGTAAACTCCAGGGAGCTAAGGGACACTGAGCGCCCTTCCCAGAGCCAGCGCAGGAAGGGACAGATGCCACTTGTCCCCTCCCCTCTCCAGCCGTGGCCGTTCTGTGTCCCTGGAGGAGGCAGCCTGCAGCCCTGTGACAGCTGAGCATGGCTGGGGGACACCTTCCCGGAAGGGACCTCGCTGGATGCCACGTTCCAGGGTCTACGCAGCCTGCAGTACAGGCAGGGAGGGGGACGGGACGGGGCCTAAGAATCGGTGTCCCCAGGGAGCCGGGAGGGCAGCCCCACAGTGTGTGCCGGAAGAGGAGCACTGGCGAAGGTTCTGGGAGCCTTCCAGGAGTAGGGGTGTCCTCTCTAGAGCACAGTGGTGACTCACCACTGCAGCGCTCGTCACAAACATCCCCCGAGACTCCTCACTCCCTTGGCCCAGATCTATATTAGCACAGGCGGCTCCGTGGTTTCATAATTAATTAGGTTTCCTAGGCACCTTGAAACTGGAGGAGGGGGTCCTACCTGCGGGCACAAATGTTATCACTGTGTAACAGCCGCCCCCTCCCACACTCTGAGAACAGAAAATCAGCTCTCAGCCGGGTGTGATGGTACACGCTTCAGATCCCAGCATGCAGGAGGCTGAGGCAGGAGGATCTCCGTGAGTTCAAGGCTAGCCTGGACTACACAGTGAGACCCTGTCTCAAAACAGGAGAAAGAAAAATTTAAAGCATATATGTGTTGGAAAAACCAGTGGAATCCACAAAACGTCTGCAGTCTAGGCAATAATATTGTGCCGATGTTAATTTCTTAGTTTTGGCAAGTGTACCGTGGTTATGCAAGACACTGACCTTAGGGGAAGTGGGTGAAGAGTTTACTGGAACTCTGAAGTATCTTTGCAACTTTTCTGTAAGTCAGTGTTATTCCCAATGCTGGGCGTGTTAGCATACACCTGTAATACCAGCACTTGGGAGGCTGAGGCAGGAGGATTGCTGGGAGTTCAAGGCCAGCCTGGGCTAGTGAGTTCAAAACCAGCCTGAACTGCATAGCAAGATCCTGGCTCAAAAAAAATAAAACAATAAAAAATGTAAAACACTCTCTCCAAATTATGTAATTACATTATATGTCTACCAGAGAACTGTATAACCTTGTTTTTGTTTTTACTAATGTTCTTTTTTTTTTTTTTTTAATTTTAAAGAGAAGAAGAAACAAAACAGGGCCGGTGAGATGGTTCAGCGGCGTAAGCGCCTGCCCGGCAAGCACGAGGGCCCGAGTTCGACTCCCGGATCCCACATACGAAAAAGGGGCCGGTGATATCGCTCAGCAGCACGGGTGCCTGTTGGCGCGCGAGGTCCTGAGGTCGACCCCCGGTACCCACAAAAAAAAAAAAAAAAAAAAAAAAATCAAAAGAAGAACAAATTTTCGAAACAACATAATAGGAGGGTAACAATGGTTAATACATTACGTATTACTATCTTTAAGTTAGTTATTCAGGATACCAGACATTAGCATTCAATTGTCCAAACATTATTGGCACAAACCTTACTCTTCAATGAACTAAGTAAAATTGGTAGTGTATCTATCTTAACCATCTTATATATATATATATATACAATTTTTTTCCCTTTCCCTTCTTTCTTTTCCCTATTCCAGTCTCTCTTTCCTTTTGACCAGTTTCTTTTTGATTCACCATGTCTATTGTATATTTTGGATCTTATTTACTCTTTCAGTTTCTCATACTAGAGAGACAATACGATGCTTACACATGTGCTTCTGGTTTATTTCACTTATGAGTATTTTCTCGAGTTGCATCCATTTACCTATAAAAGTCTCCAGTTTATCCTTCTTTATGGCTGAATAGTACTCCATTGTATAAAAATACCACATCTTTCTTATCCATTCCTCAGTTGATGGGCATTTGGGTTGTTTCCAAGATCTGGCTATTACAAATTGTGCTGCTATAAACATGGGTGCACATATATCGCTGTGGTACGATGTTTTTAATTCTTCTGGGAAGATGCCCAGAAGGGGAATAGCTGGATCAAATGGGACCTCCAACCCTAGTTTTTTGAGGAATCTCCACACTGACTTCCACAGTGGCTGTACCAGTCGACACTCCCACCAACAGTGGAGAAGGGTTCCTTTTTCCCCACAGCCCCTCCAACATTTGTTATTAGTTGATTTCTTTATAGTAGCCATTCTTTCTGGGGTGAGATGGTATCTCAGTGTTGTTTTAATTTGCATCTCTCGAATGACTAGTGATGTTGCACATTTTTTTGTATATTTATTTGCCATTTACTAATGTTCTTTGAGATAGGGTCTTGTTATGCAGCCCAGGCTGGCCTCAAATTTGAGATCCTCCTGCCTCAGCTTCCTGATTTCTGAGATTACTGGGATGTGCCAACATCTGGCACAAACCTCGTCTATTTTTCTTACAGAATTTAAAGTACTTCTGTGAAATAGATCACCCTTATCTTACACGTGAGCAGTCTGCGCTCATAGGAGTTGGGGTCAACCTGCCAGGGGAGCTGGAAGCCCCTGAGGTTTTCAACTGCTGTCCCTCAGCTTTTGCCTGGGCGGCTGGGGCATGCGGGCTGAGCCTGCGCCCTGGCTTCTCCATGATGGGCTGGCTACTTTCACCTCTGCCTGTATTTGCAGAGATTTTCAGGACGAATGCTGCTGCCTGGCATGGCCACTCAACCTGAGGGCCTTGACCCTTGAGAGGGACAAGTAATGGCAGCATGGGGGTGGGCAGTGGACCAAGAGCGAGGACAGCAGCAGGGTCCCCAGTAACCAACAGGTCTCCTTCACCTCCTCCCTTCTCGCTCGACCATGGGCACCGCCGTGCACTCCAGGAGACGGAGGCAGGAGGATCTCGAGTCCACCCCAGCCAGGGCAATTCAGTGACTTAATGAGACCCTGTCTCAAAACAAAAAAGTATTCTCCTACTGATGCTGAAAACTGGCTTCCTGCCTGTAGCCGCCACAAACTGGGCCATCCCGGCTCCTATCTCTCCCTCCTGGCAACTGCTGCCCCCAGACCCAGCCAAGGCCTCCCAAGGGCCAAGGGCCCTGTGCGTGGGGACCTGAGTTTCCCCCTTTGTTCCCCACCCCTGCCATAGAGGCTTCCGGGGTCCGAGGCTCCTAGCCAGCAGGGTGCAGCAGGGCCAACCCTGGGGCCCAGAGCCAGCATGGCCTCCCAGATGCTGCGGGAGCTGCCGCCTCAGAACACCAGGCGCTGTCCTGATGTGCCCCTTCCCCTCTGCGCCCTGCAGTGCACTTTGTCTTGCTGCGGCCAGATGTGCCGGCTTTGGTGCCGACGGCCTCTAATGAGGTCCAGATGTGCAAGCTGGCCTGGGCCAGCGACGGCGGCTACCAAAGAGGAGGCGGGGAGAGAGCAGCCGGGCCGCAGCTGGCTGGGTGCTGGCGCTGGAGGAGGGGCTGGGAGGGTGCCTGCTGGAATCTGCCGTGATGGCTCTGCCCAAATAAGGCCTGGCCTTGCCGAGGAGGTGCCCGCAGCTGCTCCTGGGCCTTTCCCTAACGACTCCAGTGGCTTTCTGGGATTTTTGCACGTGTTTTTTTTCTTTTTTATTCACTAATCATAGAAGTTACACACAAGCCAGCCATAATGGCACATGCAATCGCAGCGCTCTGAGAGGCTGAGGCAGGAGGATCAAAAGTTCTAGCCCAGCCTGGGTAATTTAGTGACTTAGTGAAACCCTGTTCTCAAAGAAAAACAAAATTGCCAGGCATGGGGGTGGCGCACGCCTACTATCCCAGCACTTGAGAAGCTGAGGCAGGAGGATCGTTGTGAGTTCAAGGCCAGGCTGGGCTACATAGAGAGACCCTGTCTGAAAAACAAACGAACAAAACAAACCTAATAAAAAAAAGAAAGAAAGAAATAAGACTGGGGATGTAGCTCAATGCAAAGGTCCTGGGTTCAATCCCCAGTACTGCCAAAGAGGGAGAAAAAGTTATACACTGAGATGAAAGGCAATTCAGAAAACCCAAATAAGTTAAAAGATGAAAACAAAGAAAAGAAAAGTCGCCTGTGATCTCACCATGCCAACCACCCTTGCAGGCCTGAGGAGCCATCCCGCGCCTGGGCTGGGCCCCCTTTGACTGGCTGTGGGTCCCTTGCAAACAGCTGGGTATGCTGCTGCGCCTCTCCTGGAGGACTTGGAGTCTCCAACCTCCTGAGCACATGGTGCTGCCCAGGTGCTGGGACCCTGGGGAGGACCCTCTGGAGGGGGTGACAGCAAGCACCTTGGCCACCATGCGCCCCACCCCTGTCTTTGTTGTGCAAAATCATTAGGAAAAACAGGATGGTTGCCCAGGCTGAAGAGCATGTTTAACTCTCAGGATCGGAGACCCCATGGCTCTTGTCCCACTTCATCCACTACTTGGATGGGGGGAACGCATCTACACCACTGTCATGAAGGGTGGGGTGGGGTCCTCGAGCCCTCGTTCCTTCCCTGAGCGCCCTATCCTACAAAGGCCTGGGCTGCAGTGCAAAGCTTCTTGTTTTTTGGTTTTTTTGTTTGTTTGTTTGTTTGTTTTTTTATGAGGGTACCAGGAGTCGAACTTAGGACCTTGCGCTTGCCAGGCAGGCGCTTATGCCGCTGAGCCATATCACCGGCCCTTCTTGTTTTTTGTTTATTTGTTTGTTTGTTCTTAGTTTTTTTGGGACAGTATCTTGCTATGTAGTGCAGTCTGCCCTTGAATTCACTTATGTAGCCCAGGCTGGCCTCAAACTCACAGAGATCCTCCTGCCTCAGCCTCCTGAGTGCTGGGATTACAGGCATATGCCACCGCGCCCGGCTTTGCAAAGCTTCTTCTCCGATCGTCAGAAGTAACTTGCCTAACAGTGGACCAAAGTGGCACACAGCCTAACACACAGCAAGGTGAGGGGCTGTGTGCAGAGCCAGGGTTGGAGACACGGCCCATGCAGCCCCGCCTGGCCTGGCTCTGGGTCCCCCAGCACCCTTGGGAGGTCAGGAGTAAGCTCATTCTACAGGTGAGGAAGCTGAGGCTCGGGACAGGACGTGGCCCAAGGTCACACAACTAAGGGACAACCTCAACGGATACCATGGGTTGCCTGGGATCAGCGTTGTCACCTAGATCTGTGGGCTGCTGTCCGCAAGACCAGCTTTGGAGGCCAGCATGGGGGCACCTGCAATCCCAGCACTCAGAAGGCTGAGGCAGGAGGGTTTCAAGTTCCAAGCCGGCTTGGTCTAACCAGTGGGTTCAAGACCAGGCTGGACTACATAGGTAGACTGTCTCAGACGACGACAACAACAACAAACCCCGCCTTCCTTCTTCCACACGGGCATCATCAGCATGGGGCCTAGGACCCAGGGATTTTGATTGAGGGGAGAGGGAAGAGCCCTGAGTTCTGGCACCCATGGGTGCTGGGCAGCTCGAGGCCACTTCTTGCTCTCTGTGTGGCCTGGGGAGGAGAGGAAAGAAACTAACAGAGCCTTAGCCACCAACTGCACAGGCCAGGGGCCTCCCTCCCCTGAGACCCAGGGCCTGATAAGCACAGTCCCACCTAGGGTCTCCCAGCCCTCTGCAGGAGTCTGCATGCTTTCTCCTCCTGCCCACCCTCCCTGCCTCCTCACCCTCTTCCCATATCCCTCCCCCCCCATCCCCACTAATCACTATCTCCTAGCGTGCTCTCTTGGTCTCACGTGTGAGGTACAATGCTTTTGAAAAATCTTGCAGGCATGGTTGTACATGCCTGTCATCCCAGCACTTGGGAGGCTGAGGCAGGAGGATCCCATGAGTTCAAGGCCAGCCTGAGCTACATAGTGAGACCCTGTCTCCAATCAATCAAGCAATCAATGGAAAAAAGAAAATCTAAGCCAAAGTAGGGATCCCAGGCCAGCGAGTAACTCTCTGGAGGCTCTGACTTCAGGCATCAGCTGCTGGCGCCACCCCACAGTCTGAGGCTGTGAGGATGCCGGGACCCTCCTGTGCCAGGGATCCTGGCCTTGTGGGGCCTCAGCAGGCTCAGAGGAGAACTGCGCCCGCTGCCCCATGCTCTACCAGGGGAGCCCGGCTCTAGGGCGTCAGCCCCGCCTCGGCCCACGCGGCCTGGACCCCACAAGCAGCCTGGATGTCCTGGCTGAGGCTCTCAGAGCAGCAGCAACGCTGAACAGAGAGGCCAACGCCAGCCCCTTCCCAGGCCGCGCTCCAAAGCCAGCGTCTGGTTTCTAACCGTGATGACGACACAGGGTCACGTGGCGGAGCTGAAGTCATCAGTGATCACAGGGCTGGAAAATGCTTGCGAACCTCACAGGCAGGTTCAGCAAGTGCGGAGCGAGCAGCCCCGGCTTTGATCTCAGCTGAAAGACCTGGAAAAGCAGCAGAGCAATCCGTCCCATCCAGTCTGCCTGGGCTCACCGTGACAACCTCCGTTGCCACCATGCCACCATGGACCACGAAGGAGCACGACGAAAACACACGGGAGGGAAAAATCCCGGGATTCATTTTCTAGAGATGTAAAACATACACATAAAATGCCTTGGTGGGAAGAACAAAAACAAAAAAACCAAAGGAGGGGTTTCAGGGAAGCGCCCAAACGCACATACAAGGGCGCCATGCCTGCTGGGCTGGGCTCTCACATCCAGATCCTGGGAAAGCCTGCTCAGGGGCCCCGCCCAGCACGCGCTCCGCAGGCTGCCAGCTCTGTCCCCGACGGCCCGGGGGGTCACAGCCCAAAAGCCAGAGGTTCTCCAGGAACTAACAGGTCTCAATTTCAAAATCACCAAACCCAGCCGGGCGTGGTGGTGCATGCCTGTGATCCCAGCACTCTAGAAGGCTGAGGCAGGAGGATCTCAAGTTCAAGCTCAGCCTGGGCATTTCAGTGACTTGGCAAGCCCCTGTCTCAAAAAATAGAAAGGGTTGGGGGATGGAGCTCAGTGAGAAGGCCCTGGGTTCAATCCCCAGTACAAAAGAAAAAAAGAAAAAAAAAAAAAAAAAAAAAAAAGAAAGACAAGTAAAGCTATTCAACACTGGTAAAGTCAGAATAACAATGACCCATGAGTGGGGGACACTGGACAATGGGAATGTCCCTTAAATGTGATGGGATGGACATCACATAGGTTTGTACATATGTAAAAACTCACCAAACTGTGCTGTAAAGGTGTACACACCTTGCTATAAATCTATGATACCTGAAAATAAAAGTGAAATATATTAATGATAATTATATTAATCTCAATTTAACCATAAGAAGCTGCCAGCTTGGCATGGATTTCCACTACCCTGTGATATCTTTGAAGGTCTTAAATCAAAATCATCCTGACATGTTTGGTTGTTCTCTAATCCCCAGAAATAAACTTAAAATGTCTCCAAATTCAGCAAACATTTTTTAAAACTCTTGATTCACCCTCCAAAAGAATCCATTATCTCATGGCCGGTGGGGGGGGCGTGGCATACAACTATAATCCCAGCACTAGGGAGGCTGAGGCAGGAGGATCTCTGTGAGTTTGAGGCCAGCCTGGGCTACCTAAGCGAGTTCAAGGCCAGCCTGCACTGCACTACATAGTGAGACCCTGTCTCGAAAACAAAAAGAATCCACCCTGGAGGGTTTCTTTGCTGAGGCAGCAGGAAGGCCGGGTAGTCTGCTCCTGACCCTCTGGACCTTATAGCTCAGAAAGCGCCAGCAGGCGACACAAATCCAGGCCTGGCCCCGGCCCAGGGAGCTGCCGGTCCGCCTGGCCCACAATCCCCTTTAATTGCAGCTGATTAGCTCGACTTAGGAATTTGCAGTGGAGGGCAGAAGGGCACCCGGACTCCTCGATCAAACAGGTCAGATAACACCGTGCTGCCCAGAGGAATGGGGACTTCCCGGGCCTTGTCGTGGCTCCATAGCCCATTGCATGTGGCCTTGACCTTTGACCTCCCCCACAGCATCCCACTTCCACCTCCTTGATCTTATCTGGGCCCCAGAGCCCAGCGCCCCCGCCCTGGCTTCTCTCCATTCCTGACTCATCTGGCCCACATGCCAACCTTTCAGTCCCAAGCCCCAGGGCACTGGGCTGGTGGCCTTGGGCGGTCCTCAGCTGCCTCTGATCCTGTGAGGTGTGGTCAGAATGTAAATACACCGAGGGACTCCTCCTCTCTCCAGCTGAGCTCTGTGCCAAGGGACGCTGTCTCCGCTGCTCTGTCCCAGGTGCAGCCACAAACTACGTACAGTCAGCTGGCAAGGGCTAAGGCCACGGAGAGCTGAAGGTTTAACTTTTAAAAGTATTACATGAGGGGCCGGTGAGATGGCTCAGCGGCTTAAGCGCCTGCCCGGCAAGCGCGAGGACCCGAGTTCGACTCCCGGATCCCACATACGAAAAAGGGGCCGGTGATATCGCTCAGCGGCACGGGCGCCTGCTGGCGTGCGAGGTCCTGAGGTCGACCCCCCGGTACCCACAAAAAAATAAAAATAAAAATAAATAAAAATAAAAGTATTACATGAAATACCTACAGCTGCTGGGCACACGCCTGTAATCCTAGCACTTGGGAGGCTGAGGCAGGAGGATTGCCACAAGTTCAAGGCCAGCCTGGGCAAAGCAAGCAAGCAAGCAAGCCAGCCAGCCAGCCAGCCAGCCAACTTCACACCAACTCTGCACCCCTGGATTTCCCCACCCCAGGAAATAGTTCTCTTCACCGAGACAGAGGCCTGACCCCAAGGGCTGCCCAGCGAGGACCTCAAATCTGGAACTCAAGGCTCCGAAGTCACACTGGCCTCCTATCCTGTCCCCACCTGACTCCAACAAGTTGAGCCCGCTCTACTTGTCAGCTCCCGGAGCCTCAGGGCTTGCATGCCAGACCAGCTGCTACCCACAGCTCTTCTACACTGTGGGGAATAGACAGAGTATAAGCCCTGCCGCCAGATGGAGTGGCACACGCCTGTCATCCCAGTATTCTGGGATGCTGAGGCAAGAGGATTCCAAGTTCAGGCACAACCCCAGGCAACTTAGTGAGTTAGAGAGACCCTGCCTCATAAATAATCAAACAAACAAATAAATAAGGCCTGGGGATGTAGCTCAATGTGAAGGCCCTGGGTTCAATCCCCGGTACCGGAAGAAAGCCCTATTTGAACCATTTTTAAGTTTCCATTTCATGGTGTTCACATTGCTGTGCAGAGCCTTTTCCATTTCCCACACTGAAACTCTGCACCCACAAACAAGAGGCCCCTAACTCCTCTCCCCAGCCCTCCGGCAACCCCATCCCACTTCCTGCTTCTGTGTGGCTGCTGGCTGTGATGCTGAGTGTAAGTGGAAGCTGACGAGATTTGTCCTTCTGCATCTGGCTGATTTCACTGGGACTTGTGTCTTCCAGGTCCATCCTCCTTGTTGCATGGTCAAAATTTATGCTCCTTTTTTTTGAGCCAGGGTCTCACTATGTAGTCCAGGTTGGCTTGAACTCACAATGGAGCCCAGGCTGGCCTTGAACTCACAGCAATCCTCCTGCCTCAGCCTCCTGAGTGCTGAGATTACAGGCGTGTGCCACCACACCCGACATGTGTGGGACTTTGAACTCCACTCTGCCAACCCAAGGATCTGAAGCAAACTCCATGGTACCGTGGCAAGGGGCAGGTTTGAACCTGGCCTATTTTGGTGTTTGTGTTAGAAATTTCTGTTTTTTTGGGTTTTTTTTTTTTTTTTTTTTGTGGTACCAGGGGTCGACCTCAGGACCTCTCGCACCAGCAGGCGCCCGTGCCGCTGAGCGATATCACCGGCCCTTTTTTCGTATGTGGGTTCCGGAAGTCAAACTTGGGGCCTCACGCTTGCCAGGCAGGCGCTTACGCCGCTGAGCCATCTCACCGGCCCTGTGTTAGAAATTTCAATAGAGATATGTAGGTATGCAAACCAAATACAGAGCTATGACAAGGGCTGACACATGCAGAATGATGATTTCAAAACACTGTGACATGCTGGGTGTGGTGGTGCACCCCTTTCAGACCAGCATTTGGGAGGCTGAGGCAGGAGGATTGCCATGAGTTTGAGGCCAGCCCGGGCTACATAGCAAGGACCTGTCTCAAAAATAGCTGAGGAAGAAAACCCTAAAATTCCATCCATAGGGTGCTGGCCAACGTGAATGAATGTCTATCCTTAGAATGGAATAATTCTCAGTTGAAATATAACCTCAGATGTTCTTTACATATTGATAAAGTATATTCATTGAAAACCACCAGGTCGTCCAGCTGCTGGGTGACAGGCCACAGTTTGAGTTTTTAAAAAGGAGTCTGATAAATATGAACACACTTGCACAATCTCCAATCCCCGGGTCACATGGGAAACTAACGCAGGTTCCCTTTGAGAGGGGAAGTGGCCAGGAGATAGGTATGAGAAAGAGACTGTAGCTTTAAAAAAAAAAAAAAAAGTTTTTGAGATGGGGTCTTGCCATGTTGCCCAGACTGGCCTCAAACTCATGCAATCCTCCTGCCTCAGCCTCCCAATGCTGGGATGATGGGTGCATGCCACCCTGCCCGGTAGAATCTAGCAGATCCTTTAACATTAGAATTTTGACTGTGTAAAATGAAATTGTAAGAAATTAAAAGAAAACTAGGTCCCCTTTGGAAAGGAACTGTCGGGGCCCTCCGGGCTCAGCATCCGGCCCGTGAGCCTCTCCTCTGCTGTCCCTGTTCCCCCAGCACGGGCTGTTTCCATCGCCCACTTCCTCCTCCCCAGCTGCAGCATCTACCCTGGGTGCTCCGAGGAGCAGCCCAGGTAGGGGCTCAGCAGCCAGGACGGGTTCCAGCTCTGGCCCTGGACTGTTCTCAGGCAGGAGGCTCTGCAGCTCCGCGGCTGTCCTGGGGGACCAGGAGGAGGAGTCAGGGCCCCGGCCACAGCCCCTGGTCTGCAACCTACGAGGGACAAAACTGCCCCGGGGGCCCCAGGGACAGGCGCGGAACACCGTGCGGAGCCAGGCCAGACCTCACAGCGAGAACTCCTGTCCTGTGTCTCGCAGGCCGCGACCGCCGTCTTCTGCCTTCTCTGAAAATTCAGAAGCCAAACCAAACCTCTTTAACTAACTCGAGCGGTCGGCCTGGCCCGGCGCCTCGGCTGTGAGGCCAGGTGGGGCCAGACACCTGCTTCTGCTGGGGTCTCCTCACCTGCCCAGGTGAGGCCTGACCCGGGGACCCAGATGTGAAGCTGCCAGACACCCCGCACCGCCCCACAGGGGGCGGTGGGGCCTCCCAGGCCACACACTTGGGGCTCTTTCTGTACCACAAAGCCTGAGTTCTAGGTGGAAACCAGCAGGCCCCGCCCAAGGTAACCCCTGGAGTTGTGCCAGAGCGACACCCCTCCCCCTCCATCCCCACCCACCTGTGACCCTGCTCAGAGTCGCAGCTGTGCACAGTCATTCTGGGATGAGTCAGGATGCTTCCGCTACTCCCGCCCGTGGGAGAGGTAACGCATTCGGCCCCTCTCGGTCATGCACATTTTAATGTGCATTAATAGACCCGCCCTGGAGTGTTACACCTGCAGAGGGCCTCTTCCAGCCCACCTTTTTCTTTTTCTTTCTTTCCTCTTTTTTTTTTTTTTTTTTTTTTGGTTTTGAGACAGGATCTCGCTAGGTGGCCCAGGCTGGCCTCGAACTCAAGACAATCCTCCTGCCTCAGCCTCCCGAGTGCTGGGATTACAGGTGTGCTCCACCATGCCAGCTTTTTTTTTTTTTTTTTTTAATAAGTCAGGAAAGCAAAACCCAGAGTGAGTGGGAAGTTAGGGTTCGAGGACAAGTAGCCAGGTCCTGTGACTAAGTCAAGGACAGGTAGTGGCAGAAGGGGATGGAGGTAAACAGTTCCAGGGGCCATGGGGGAAAACCCGCACTCGACAGCGAGGAGCACGAGCACCTTGAGACATTCACTTCACTGATCCAGAGCTGGGGGTGTGTGGTGGCGCACGCCTATAATCCCAGCACCCAGGAGGCTGAAGCAGGAGGATCACTGAGAGTTCGAGGCCAGCCTGGACTGCATGGCAAGACCCTGACTCAAAAAACCAAACAAAATAATAATAATCCAGCCCACAGTGGGGACGAGGTCCGAACGCACTTGTGGCTAGCTCCTTGTTGCTGACCAGGAGGCAGGCGGAGCGCCTCAAAGTCCCTGCCAGCTCTTAAACCTGAGGGCGAGGATCCCGGCCTCTCGCTTCCGGCCATCCACCCTCTGCTCACGCAGCTGCAAGAAGCTCAGCTGGGCCCAGCCTGGTGCGCAGACCCAGCCGACCCCTAAAAGCCTCAGGGATCAGCCATGATTATTATGGGGTGTGGCGACAGATGGTGTCGGGGCACCCAGCGCTAGGGCCTGCACTCTGAGCCACACCACTCCCTGGCTGTCTACACCGCAGGGCACATGCTGCCATTTGTCAAATGGCTTCTGTTTGCCAAGTCCCTTGCACAAGTCACTTTGCAGGTTTCTTTGGGTTTTGTTTTGTTTTTTGTTTGGTTTGGTTTTTTGAGACAGGATCTCCCTGTCTTCCCTAGACTGGCCTTGAACACCTGGAGATCCTCCTGCTTCAGTCTCCCCAATGCTGGGACTACAGGCATGCACCACCGTGCCCAGCTGCAGTGTTTTTCAGGGCCCCTTTCACACCCAGTCCTGTGTTCAGTGCTGGAGGTGGCCGGGTGGGAAGATACCATCCCTGCCCTTACCAAGGTGGCAGCATGCACACGCGATGATGCCCATGTGGGCATTGGTGAGGCCTCCCGGGATTTGAAGCCTTTGCCCTCAGGAGCCCCGCCCCTCTTCCTGGCCCCCCTACCAAACAATCTCCTGACCTCTCCAGGACCCAGACACGAGGGGCTGCAGTCCCGAGGAGCAGTGACGCGACCTGGGTCCCGTGACGCCCTGGGCCAAAGGCAAGTGACACAATGTCTGTCAGCCCTGTGGGCCTCCCAGCCCCTCCGGCAGGTGGCGCCTCCTTCCCTGGGGGATCTTCATGGTTCTGCGAGTGACCGGGGTGGATTCGTGGGATTTGGTCAACTGGGAAAATTCAGAGACAAAAGGCACTGGAAGGATGGGCACAGTCACGGCCCAGCCAGGGCTTGTCTCGAAGACAGGCGACATTGGAAGGGCACAGAGACACAGCTCTTGCAGGAGCTTGGCTCCTGGTGGCCGGGACAACCCGCTAAGGCCATGTTGTCCCGAGTGCCAGAGGAAGGGACATTGACGTCCGGCTTCTTGACCCTGTGTGGGAGACAAAAGAGCACCCAATATGGCAGGGCTGGGGGGTCGGGACCAAGGAGCAGGACATGGCAATGGCCTGTGTGTGTGTTTGTATGTATGTACGTATTTATTTATTTGACGGAAGGGTTAATTCCAGATGACCAGGGGCCATTTGAACACCTGGGGTCAGAGGGGGACAGCAGTGAGAAGACTGTTCTAAAGGGAAAATAGAAGCCTGGTGGAGTGGTGCACATCTGTAATCCCAGCTCTCAGGAGGCTGAGGCAGGAGGATCTCTGCAAATTCAAAGTCAGCCCGGGCTACATAGCAAGACCCTGCCTCAAAAATGAAAAACAAAAAAACAAAAAAGAGGGCCGGTGATATAGCTCAGCTGAGTAAGTGCCTGCCTGGCAAGCACGAGGTCCCGAGTTCGACTCCCAGTACACGCATATTAAAAAAAAAAACAAAAAAAAAGGAGAGTGCAGGCCCACATTCCTCTCCGATACTTTCGGGGCCTGATGTGCCTCATAATTCCAAGACTTCTGAATTTCACAGAGGCAGCCCAGTGTGCCCTGTGTTCTGTAATGCACCATGCAAGGTCTGGGATGGTAGCTGTCATCAAATACAGGGATGAATTTCTTCCTTCCTTCCTATCTTCCTTTCTCTCTCTCTCTCTTTCTTTCTTTCTTTCTTTCTGATACAGGGTCTCATGATGTAGGCCAGGCTGGCCTCAAACTCCTGGCGATCCTCCTGCCTCAGCCTCCCAAGTGCCACCATACCCAACCACAGGGATAAATTTCTGCAACGCTGTGGTGGACACTCACGCTAGGTGGGAGTCAAGATTGTAAGAAGCCCTGTGTCAGTTCAGGTCGGGGTTGCCGTCAAATGTTTTATTTTCAGAACCTTTACCCAACCCAGGCGACTTTGCGAGACTCTGTCTCAAAAAAAAAAACAAAAAAACTGTGATGGGGATGTAGTTCAGTGCAAAGGCCCTAGGTTCAACCCTACACCTGAAATAAATAGATAGATAAATAAACACAATCCCAGCACTCGGGAGGCTGAGGCAGGAGGATCACCTGGGATACATAGGGAGTTCGAGACCAGCCTAAATTACATAGTGAGATCATATCTCAAAAACAAAATACAGGGCCGGTGAGATGGCTCAGCGGCGTAAGCGCCTGCCTGGCAAGCGCGAGGGCCTGAGTTCGACTCCCGGAACCCACATACGAGAAAAGGGCCGGTGATATCACTCAGCGGCACGGGCGCCTGCTGGCACGCAAGGTCCTCAGGTCGACCCCTGGTACCCACTAAAAAAAAAAAAAAAAGATGATAGATAGATAGATAGATAGATGGAAAGATAAACTGAAAAGAAAATATAACTGACATGGTGGTACATGCCTGTCATCCCAGCACTCAGGAGGCTGAGGCAGGAGGATCACCAGGAACTTAAGACCAGCCTGGGCTGCATAATGAGTGAGTTTGAGGCCAGCCTGGAACACATAGTTAGACCCTGATTCAAAAAACCAAAACAACAACAAAAATTCTGCAGCTGGTCTCCCCCACCCCTCACTGATAGAGGCTGCGGGACTCTACAGACCCCTCCTGTCACTCTAAAGGCCAATGGTTGGGGCTGGTGAGATGGCTCATAAGCGCCTGCCCGGCAAGTGCGAGGGCCCGAGTTTGACTCCCGGAACCCACATATGAAAAAAGGGGCCGGTGATATTGCTCAGTGGCACAAGCGCTTGCCAAGCGTGAGGTCCTGAGGTCGACCCCCAGTACCCACAAAAAAAATAAAAATAAAAATAAAAATAAATAAATAAAGACCAATGGTGAGCTTTGGCCACTGTCCCCAGGCAGCCTGTGTCCTCAGTTGCTCTTTTCCAAATCCTACTCTCCCATGGGTGCCTCTGATGGAGGAACCTCAGCCATGTGCCCACACCTCGGTCACAAACATGTGGTGAAGTCAGCGTCTGCCCTTTGCTTTGGGGAAGTGGGATTTTTTATGTGGAAAAACCCATGAACAGGAAAGTTGATCAAAAGATGCAGGTGATCACAAGGCATGACAAATGCCCCTTACACTGGCATTTTTTTCCCCCTGCCTTACAAATACCAGCTGAGCCAGGAGTGGTGATGTACACCTATAGTCCCAGCACCTGGAGGCTGAGGCAGGAGGATCGCTGAGGCAGGAGGATCGTTGTGAGTTCAAGGCCAGCCTGGGCTGCATATTGAGAGCCTGTCACACAAAAATAGAAAGAAAAAGGAAGAAAGAAGGAAAGAAAGAAGGAAAAAAAGAAAGAAAGGAAGGAAGGAAGGAAGGAGGGAGAAGTGGAGAGGTGTCACACACATTTATGCAGCTGAAGACTGGCTGTTTGAGATCCTAACCTCCAGGGCTGCTTAGGGACAAAGAGGCCCCTCTCCCTGCACTGGAGCACAGAGCTGATCCCCGACTCAGCGCACACGACAGGCACACACGACACACGCTCACCTAACACCTCCGCCCGCTGCCTCAGCATTCAGACCCCAGGCAGCGCTCATGTCCCCCCGCAGCTGCTCTCTGTCACTTCTGTCACTCAGTCCCCTCCCTCCTCAACCCCAGGAGCAGCCATGAGTTTTATTCCTCTCAAGTCTGAAGGAACAGTCACAGCATGCACCATGCTAGAGGCCTCCTGGGGTGGCCATGTTGACAAAGGTCACAGGCTCCTGAATTGAGTGGGTGTCAAAATCTGCCATGTTCTTTGGGGTCCAGGTGGGCCATCCCATAATTAAAACGTGAGTCCTGCCTTTTAGAAGTTCATACTGTAAAATGGGTGTGGTGGCACACAGCTGTAGTCCCATCATGCAGAAGGCTGAGGCAGGAGGAGCACTTGGACCTGGGAGTATGAGAGCAGCATGGACAACATAGTAAGACCACAAATCGAAAGAGAGGGAGAGAGAGAGAGGGAGAAGAAAGGAAAAGAAAAAAGGAAAGGAAAGGTAAAAAATTATACTGTAGATTAATTTGTAACAGGCTGGTAAGAGGCAACATGGAGAAACCAAAGTGGTTGTTTGTTTGTTTGGTTGGTTGGTTTGAGACAGGGTCTCACTATGTAGCCCAGGCTGGCCTTGAACTCACCATGTAGCCCATTCTGGCCTTGAACTTGCAGCAATCCTCCTGCCTCAGCCTCCTGAGGGCTGGGATGATGGCAGAGTTGAAGTGTTGAAGCAGCTCTCTTGGTCCCAAATGAAATGGGGAACAGGAAGTGCTTCCTCTGCTTGGGGAAGGTCAGGTCTACCGGGCTGAGCTGGTGACTGGGGCTTTAGGGATGGCGTCCACAGGGCAGCGACCCCAAGGGTGGCCCACTTTGCTCTTCCCCAGCTCCCGGGAGCCAGGTGGAACCCATGGCATCCTGAACCCTTCCTGGTGCCTGTGGGCCTCCTCGGCAAGGACCTGTCATTGTGTTCCCGGCCAGGGCGGCTGCAGCAGGCGAGGCGGAGACATCACAAAGACACCAAACACCCCGCATCCTCCCTTCTGGCCTCCCCTGGGAGCAGCCACTGATGGCTCCCATCGAGCAAGCGAGCCTCCAATCCAATTAGTGTCCCCGGCCCTCCCGGCCTGGGCCACCACGCCCTTCCCCGAGGTGGCGACTGGGTGAGGGGACAGGCGGCAAAGGTCTGAACCCCCCACCCGGGGCCTCCTGGCAGCGTGCTGGCTCCGCCACCTCAGGCTGCTGTGACAGCGCCCTGCCCGTTTCTAGGCGACTGCTCTGGGAATGGTCTGTTTTGGCAACCAGAGGGTCCCTGGGGAAGGGGGGCCCCCAGGGCTCCTGCGACATTTGCATAGTGACCTCCTCCCTGCACGAGTGAGCGAAGGGGGTGGCCGCCCCAGCCCTGGCCCTGGGTCGCCGCCGCCTGTCCCTGTGTCCCTGTTCGCTGGGAGCCGAGCCTGCAGGCTGCAGAGCTGGGTATTTCGGGGGAGGTTGAAGCCCCGGGGACAGAAGGATGCTTGGGACAAAACACTGGATAAGGGAGGGGCGGTGGGAGTGAATCTTTTGCAACCTGGAGTCAAAGCCATGAGGCTTGGTAGCATCAAAATGCATCCTAGATAACTAAGAGGGCTGAATCTGAAAATGTTTATTTAGGTAAAAACAAAACAAAACAAAACAAAAACAAGAAACCCACAGCCAAGCCCTAGCAGGTACTCAGAAAATGGCTTTTGGACATTGCCTTGCAAGTGCACTTATTTGGAAATGGGTAAGGCCTGGAAAATATGACTTCTTACCTAAAAATATTAGACACTGATAGTTGCAGGAAATATTGCTTTTCTTTTCTTCTTTTTTGGAGACAGGGTCTCGCTGTGTTGTTCATCAGACTGGCCTTCAACCCCCGGCGATCCTCCTGCCTCAGCCTTCCAAGGGCTGGGATTTCAGGCATGCACCACCACGCCCGACTTCAGGAAATTTTTTAAATACTTGCGGGGGGGGGGCGCTTGGTAACATAGTATTAACTGAATTTGTTGGAAGAAACCGAAGGAGAAAATAAATAACTGGCTCCTGGATGCCCGTGTCTCTCCTGCACACATCCACCCTGCCCCTTCCCTTCCGCACGCACCAGCCAGAGTCCCTGATGCCAGCCGAGATGCCAGGGCTGGGACACATGGACGCATGACACCAGCTGCCCCTGGACACAGGCCCTGAGCTGGAACCCAAGGGGGCTGCACAGGGCCAGGTCACCCGGCCGCCAGGCGATCGCGTTTCCCTGGCAGCTGTCCAAGGGGCACTCCCAGCTGCACCTGTTTGTGGGGCGATTTGCTTTTATCAGTATTGACACAGCAGCAGGCCAGGCCGGGGAAGAGCAGAGTAATAAATAAATGAGAGAGGGAGAGGGCGGGGAGAGGCCAGAGCCACCCAGGCGAGGCAAAAATGCTGAGGTCTCTTTTTGCTGGGCGTCAGCATTCAGCTTCCCCAGCCCTGAAATCTCCGAGGGCCTCGGAGCGGGCCTGGCCCAGGTTCCCTGGGTCTTAAAGAGACAGAGTTGCAGAGGCGAAAGGACTTGGGGATCCTTTCAGTCCCAGACCACAGAATCCCAAGGGTCCTTGCCACCCACGCCTGCCACTTAGGGTCCAAGGACCTTGGCGGGAATCGGGTTCCTCCCTCAGCCAAGTTTAGCATCCTGGAGGCCCAAGGATGAACATACACCTCGTGGGGTGGCCGGAACCTGAGACCAAATCCTGGCTCAGTCTTAGCTGTGTGATTTGCCCTGTGTTAACAGACCACTCTGAGCCTGGGTTCCTACACAGAAAAAATGGAGAAAATCAACCAGGGGAGGAGGCACATACTGCAATCCCAGCATTCAGGAGGCTGAGGCAGGAGGATCGCTGTGAGTTTGAGGCCAGCCTACATGACATAGGGAGGCCCTGACTCAAAAAAAACAAAATAGCCCAGGATATAGCTCAGTGGCACAAGTGCCTGCCTGGCAAGCACAAGGTCCTGAGTTTGATTCCTGGTACAAAAAAAAAATTAAAAAACAAAATAAAAATAGACAAAAACCCATGGAGAAAATCATATTTCCTATTGCAAGGACACAGGAGCTGATCTAGGCAAAGGCCAGGGATAATTCCTCAGTAATCTCTCTCTGTGGGTTTTTGCTATTATTTGTATTTTCCACACTGGGGATTGAACCCAGGGCCTTGCTCACAGTAGACAACGGCTCTACCACTGCCCCGGCCCCATCTGCTTGATTTCCATCCTTACCCATCAGCATCCCCTCCGGTTCCTCTCAAGGCTTTGGAGGAAATGCCAAACAAACAAATTCGGGGTCTCTGATCTATTCCAGAAATGGGGGGAGCAGGCTGACTCTCTCTTAGCTCTTCGGGTGGAGCCACACGCAGCTCAGGAATGGACTCACCTCTGCTCCAGTGCGCGGGTACCGGAAGCTGGCGACAGACCTGCATCAGTGGCCACCTGGCCGCCCTGGAGATAACCACACTGGCCAATCGCGAGCCATGAGTCACTCGCGTACTGCAGGCAGGAAGGCGGGTTTGGGCGGCAAGTGTGGTCCCAGATGTGGACCCCAGCGCCGACAGTCACAGCCTCCTGCAGGTCAGTTCCCAGCCTCACTGTCCTCTCTGTAGGATGGGGACAGGGACACCCCAGGGGCACAAGGAATGTGTCGCGAGCACCTGCACGGAAGATGTGCTAGGTCCTGTTAGCACTCAGGGTCCTGACCATTGGGTGCTTGAGCTCGTGGACTGCGTCTTACTCATCTCTGTGTCCCCAGATCTGCGTCACCTATGCCTGGCATTTGGCAGAGAATGGAAACACCTGAAGAATGAGTGAACGCCCTTGAGAAGCTAAAATTCACCCCGGGAAAGAGAGATTGCCACTGTCTGCACCCCTCACGTGTGGGGGACAGCAGAGGGTTAAAGCCATCAGAGGGTTAAAGGCCCCAGAAGGATGCAGTCCCTTTGCTCCGGCAGTTTCATTCCTCCAGAATGCTTTCAAGAGCGGGAAAACAGGAAGTGGCCCTGATAGCTGGTCCAGCTCTGTGTGTGTGTGTGTGTATGTGTGTGTGTGTGTTTAATGGTGAGAGGTGGGGAGGATGGTCCTTTGGGTCACATTTTGCCAGGAAATCAGTCTCCTTCCTTTCAAATGCTGGGGCTTCCATGAGGGCAGATAAATAGCTTCTCGCTTGATGCCGCGAAAAAGAAAGATGCGGTCCATGAACACCACGGCCGACAAGTTCCTTTGTGGACTGTGTTACTGCTCTGGACTGGAGGTGGTTTCAGAGCCTGTGGTTCTTTTTTTTTTTTTTTTTTTTTTTTTTTTTTTGTGGGTACCGGGGGGTCGACCTCAGGACCTCGCGCACCAACAGGCGCCCGTGCCGCTGAGCGATATCACCGGCCCCTTTTTCGTATGTGGGATCCGGGAGTCGAACTCGGGCCCTCGCGCTTGCAAGGCAGTCGCTTACGCCGCTGAGCCATCTCACCGGCCCGAGCCTGTGGTTCTTGATCCATCAATGCACCCATCCACCCATCTACCCATCCATCCTTCCATCCACCCATCACCCATCTGCCCATCCATCCTTCCATCCACCCATCACCCATCTGCCCATCCATCCTTCCATCCACCCATCCACCCATCACCCATCTACTCATCCATCCTTCCACCCACCCATCCACCCATCACCCATCTGCCCATCCATCCTTCCATCCACCCATCACCCATCTACCCATCCATCCTTCCATCCACCCATCACCCATCTACCCATCCATCCTTCCATCCACCCATCACCCATCACCCATCTACTCATCCATCCTTCCATCCACCCATCCACCTATCATCCATCTACCCATCCATCCTTCCATCCACCCACCCATCCACCCATCACCCATCTGCCCATCCATCCTTCCATCCACCCATCACCCATCTGCCCATCCATCCTTCCATCCACCCATCCACCTATCACCCATCTACCCATCCATCCTTCCATCCACCCATCCACCTATCATCCATCTACCCATCCATCCTTCCATCCACCCATCACCCATCTACCCATCCATCCTTCCATCTACCCATCACCCATCTACACATCCATCCTTCCATCCACCCATCACCCATCAACCCATCCATCCTTCCATCCACCCATCACCCATCACCCATCTACTCATCCATCCTTCCATCCTTCCATCCACCTATCATCCATCTACCCATCCATCCTTCCATCCACCCATCACCCATCTACCCATCCATCCTTCCATCCACCCATCACCCATCTACCCATCCATCCTTCCATCCACCCATTACCCATCACCCATCTACCCATCCATCCTTCCATCCACCCACCCATCCACCCATCACCCATCTACCCGTCCATCCTTCCATCCTTCCATCCACCCATCACCCATCTACCCGTCCATCCTTCCATCCACCCATCACCCATCTACCCGTCCATCCTTCCATCCACCCATCACCCATCTACCTATCCATCCTTCCATTCATCCATCTATTCATCTTTCTTCCTTCCATCCACCCTCCATCCATCCAATTACTTGCTACACCATCTATCCAGCCATCAGCTATCCATCCATCCAATTACTTGCTATTGACACAGGGCCTGGTTCCAGGCTGGACCTCAGGGCTATGACTCAGGGCCCCATGTCCGGGGCATAAACAGACAAAGGACAGTGAGGTCAGAGAGACTAGATAAACACAGAAAGGTCAGAACATCCTGAAAGGGAAAAACAGTGACAGGTAGAGAAAGGGACAGGAGAGAGAGGCAAAATAAGGAAAAACCTAGAGAAGAAAAACTGTGTAGGAAAAACACAGGGATGCTCGTCAGAGTCCACAGCAGGGCAGTTAAGGCCTCATAATAGAAGCACCTGCAGGAGAAGCCAGGAGCTCTGGGATGAAGCTCCAGGGACTCACGGGATGACAGGAGGAGAGGCAGAGGAAAATATTAGCTCAAAATGGCAGCTCGAGCCAGGCGTGGTGGTGCATGCCCGTAATCCCAGCACTCGGGAGGCTGAAGCAGGAGGATCACTGTGAGTTGAGGCCAGCCTGAGCTATAAAGTGAGTTCAAGGCCAATCTGAATTACATAGTGAGACCCTGTCTCAAGAAAACAAAAACAAAAACAAAGTGTGTTTGGGCTGGGGACATAGCCCAGTGGTAGAGCACCTGCTTACCATGCTTAATGTGCTGGGTTCCATTTCCAGCACTAATTTAGCCAGCCCCAAAGCTAACCTTCGGTGTGCTAAACCCATCCTTAGATATGTTTAGTTTTTTAAAAAATCAGTTATCCATTTGCACATGTTGAACATGAGGGAAATTTCTAGGCACATAAATTTTCTATACTGCGATAGAGTTATAGATGGATCCATTTATTAACAGGGCACGATTTTTCTTTTTTTTTTTTTTACTTTTTGAGACAGAGTGTTGCTCTGCAGTTCAGGCTGGCCTTGAACTCAGTTTGTAATCCAGGCTGGCCTCAAACTCGCAGTGATCCTCCTGCCTCAGCCTCCTGAGTACTGGGATTACAGGCGTGTGTGACCACACCTGGCTCACAGTTAAAGTTTATATGTAAATTTCATCAAAAAGGAACTAATGTATGTAAATAATGTAAATTTAATCAAAAAAAGAACTAGTAAGAGCCAGGCGTGGTGGTCCACATCTTTAATCCCAGCACTCAGGAGGCTGAGGCAGGAGGATTGCTGTGAGTTCGAACCCAGTTTGGACTACATAAGGAGATCCTGTCTCAAAAAATAAGAGACAAAATAAAACAAAAATGACCCATGTGTCACTGTTGTCCTCAAGCAAATCCCTCTGGGGTTATCAGGAAGGCAGGAGTCATTATCTAATCTGGGTTTCCTGTTATAAAGGAGGAAATGGAGGTGCACCCCGCCTGTCCAGATAGCAGGCGGCCGCGTGACCCCTGGACTCTCAGCACGGCTGCAGCCTTTGGCCTCACGACCCACCCTCGCCTGCCTAGGAGTCAGTCCCAAGCTGCTCTTGGGCTGGACTTTGCCCCTTCCTCAGAGCTCCTTTCTAAGCCCCAGGCCTCCATCTCCTTTCGGAGCTGGGGTTTGAACCCAGGCCCGGCATAGGCCGGCTGAGTGCATGCAGTGCTGTCAGCTAAGCCTGAAGCCCAAGACTTAGGTCTTTTGGTTTGTATTTTCCAGTATCCGGGATTGAACCCCGGGCCTTCACACTGAGCCACATCCCAGAACTTTTTCTTTCTTTTTAGGCAGGGTCTTGAGAAGTCGCTAAGTTACCCAGCCTGGGTTTGAACTGTGACCCTCCTGCTTCATCCTCCCAGAGTGCTGGGATCACAGGTGCGCGCCACCACACCCGGCTTCCTGAGGTTTAGGTCTTGATGGGGGGTGCTGAGTGGGCTGAGAGGGGCGGTCCCTGGGGGGCCAACGACCTTGCTGGCCTGCAGAGTAACCCCGAGCTTGCCACGGTTACCTTCCCTAGGCCCACAGCCCTGACTTCTAAGGCAGAAACGAAGCCCGTGGAATTAAGCAGGATCCCCAGTAATGCCGCTGGGTCTACAGGAAGGGCCCCACTCGTCCCATAGGGGTCTCCGCAGGTGTCCACTCGCCTCCCCTACTTCCCTCTCCTCTGTGTAAGAGGAACCAAAAATATCCGGTTCCGTTTACCTTTGTTTTTGTTTTTATTTATTTATTTATTTATTTATTTTGTGGGTACCGGGTGTTGACCTCAGGACCTCGCGTGCCAACAGGCACCCGTGCCACTGAGCGATATCACCGGCCCCTTTTTTCCTATGTGGGATCTGGGAGTCGAACTCGGGCCCTCGCGCCTGCCAGGCAGACGCCTATGCCGCTGAGCCATCTCACCGGCCCCTACCTTTGTTTTTAAATATTTATATTTTTATTAGTAATGTTTGTAGTACATAATGATTACATTCATTGTGCACAGTAGGCATCTGTCTTTTTGTTCCCTTTCCCCTCCCTTCCTTCTCCCCTCTCTGCCTCTTGGGCCCCTTCCCATTTATGAAAGATCTATCTCCCTATTTCCTACTATCTATCTTTTCTTTCACACTTCAATTTGTTTATACTTTGGGTTTCCCTCTAAGAGAAACCATGTGACTTGGAAACCTGTGTGTTTGATTTATTCCACTTAATATTACGGTCCAAGGTACATCCATTATCCTACGAATGCCTCAAATTTATCCTTCTTTATGGCAGAGTAGTACTCCATGGTGTGTTGATACCACATTTTCTTTATCCACTCATCTGTTGATGGACATGCAGGCTGCTTCCAAGAGTTAGCAATTGTGAATTGTTCTGATGTAAATATGGGTGTGCAAGCGTCTCTGTAACTGATGTCTTTAGCTTTTTCTGAAAGATACCTAAAAGGGGAGTAAATAGCTGGTGCGGTGGGATTTCCACTTTTAGTTTCTTGAGGAATCTCCACACTGATTTCCGTAGTGGTTGTCCCCGTTTCTCTTCTCACCAGCGATATGGAACAGTCCCGCATTCCCTGAGTCTGGTCCGCGTTTGCCTCCGTTCACCTCTTGACAGTAGCTGTTCTTGCTGGAGGGAGAAGGAATCTCAGAGTTGTTTAATCTGTGGCCTGTGGTGTCCCCCAGGGCTGTGGGGGTCTGCGGGGCTCTGCCATGGGAAGCACTTTCAAAAGGAAAAAGCCAGATGCTGGAGGCCACTGACAGCCAGAGAGCGAAGAGCAGGAGTCGTTGGATAGCAAGAGCCTTCTCCAAGGTTCTTCATGATTTCTCTTAGGGGCTTAGGGGAGAATAGACTGGGGTGGGGGAAAAATTGCACTTATAGATGTCTTGCACTCTGCCAGGTGTTGTGTTTTGCCTTTTTTTTTTTTTTTTTGTGGGTACCGGGGGGACGACCTCAGGACCTCGCACGCCAGCAGGCGCCCGTGCCGCTGAGCGATATCACCGGCCCCTTTTTCGTATGTGGGATCCGGGAGTCGAACTCGGGCCCTCGCGCTTGCCGGGCAGGCGCTTTAAGCCACTGAGCCATCTCACCGGCCTTCTTTTTTTTTTTTTTTTTTTTTTTTTTTAAGTCAACCTCAGGAACTCACGCTTGCCAGCAAGCGCTTGTGCCGCTGAGTGATATCACCGGCCCTTTTTTCGTATGTGGGTTCCGGGAGTCAAACTTGGGCCCTCACGCTTGCCAGGCAGGCATTTACGCCTCTGAGCCATCTCACCGGCCCTGTTTTTGTTTTTTGAGACAGAGTCTCACTATGTAGCCTGGGCTGGTCGTGAATTCTCAGTGATCCTCCTGCCTCAGCCTCTCAAATACTGAGATTACAGGTGTGTGCCACCTCGGCCAGCCTATCCACTGTTCTTGCCACTTTCTGCAGCAGTTCTGGAAATCCTTTCAGGAGCGTCTTTATGAGATGTGATCAAAAACACAGTGAACGCTGCTGCCCTGTGCCATCCAACCCAAAGGAAAGTCAGCTCTTGAAAACATGACGCTGTGTCCTCGTTCACTTTACCCACCAGCTCTGCCACTGTGCAGCTTCTGCCTCTTCCCCAAAGTCAAAATGACCAGGAAGGGGAAACATGTTGAACTGAGTTAGGACATCGAGGCAGCCAGGACAGCACAGTGAGACTCTCAGGAAAGAGGACTCCAGAGCTGCTGCAGAACGCGGTAAGGGCAATGGGATGAATGTGGTCGGAGGGAGGGAGAGGGTTTCGAGGTGGATTCATGGCAACGTGGCTCTGTAACATGCACCATGTTTTCGAGCACACCTCCTACCTCTCATTTACTGGGAGGGCTGTTATTCTGCTCATTTTACACAGGAGGAGACAGAGACTGTTGGGCACCCTGCCCAGGACCTCGCTGCTGGGACCAAAACCTGAGTTGCCTGGGGGTGAAGCCCCCCTCGGCCAGCGCCTCTCCTGCAGGAGCCCAGGGCCTGGAGGCAGCTGGCTTGGTGACACCTGGGCATGCACGCCATCAGGAGACCCGGTGTCCGCCCCGGCACCTGCTCATTAGCCACATGCTCTGAGCGCTGCCACCCCGGGAGCCCCAGCTGCAAACCCGTGATAATCACACCTGCCCCGCCCACCGCAGGGGCCACTGAGGCTTCTGAGAAATCAGAGCGCAGCGAATGCTTGGAAACGGCCACCAAGGGGACAGAAGTGAAGACGCCGGCGACTCCTCCTGAGACTCGGGGGCTGGACTGACGGTGTCGCCTGAGCCCAGCTCCCAGCTGCCCACCTTATGTGTCCCGTTGTCCCAGTGCGGAGGAGAAAGGGGGTGTGGCCGACAGTGCCCACCATGCACCCCCAAAGTCACCCTCCCCCACTTCCACAGGGCGCTTTCTCCGCTTTGTTGCCCAACAAACAGGCGTCCAGCTACCGGCAGGACCAAGCTAGTGACTGGCCCTAGAAATAAGTGGGTCGTACTCAGCAAGCTCACGTGGGAGTAATTTGTACCCGAGAGCGGGGTATAAGGACTCCGCGACGCCCCACGCCCCGGGCCCAGGGCAGAGGTGATGGTCAGCAGAAGGCACGGTCAGGAGACCGAGCAGGGCCTGAAATCACTGCCCAGCGTGGGGACAGTTTATTCAGGATTGTAAAACCCAAAGCGGGCGTGGTGACACACACATGTAATCCCAGCACTCGGAGGCTGAGGCCTGGGCTACATAGTGAGTTCAAGGGTCTCCATAGCCAGACCCTGTCTCAAAAGAAAAAATAAATAAACAAAAGAACAAACTAGGCTTGGGGGATGCTTGAAACCAGGCATCTTATTCCAATAGGAGCCACATGCACCCCCTGCATGCCGCAGATTTAAATGATTCTCTTTTGAGGGGGTGGTTTAAAAATGATCAAGATAATATACAAACTTACCTATTATGTATCAAAATGTGAGCATTCCATTTTTTCAGGACCTCACACTTGCCAGGCAGGTGCCATGCTACTGAACTATATCCCCAGGCCTCCATTTTAAAAATAAATAAATAAATAAAAATTCTCCCGCATTTTGGCAGAATTTTCTTGGCCCAATTTGCCAGCTTACAGCTTCCCTTACAGTGGCTGGGTTACCACTAGAGACACCCGCGGAGCTCCCGAACTCATCCATCACCTTCAGAGGAACTGGGCTTGTCCATCCCGTGCCTAAGGCTTCCCTTTCTCCGGTTCTCTCCCAGCAGCCTTCAGTTTGTTTGGTTTGGATGGTAATCCTGCAGCCTTTTTAAATTTTTTATTTTGAGTCAGGGTCTCACTAAGTCTCCAGGTTGCCCAGGCTGGGCTGGGATTTCCGACCCCTGCCCTGCTCTGCGTCCCTCGTGCAGGCGGGGGATAAACCAGCCCGCTGCTACCTATCTCCGGCCAGCACCCCCTCCGGACTCCCCTCCTCAGCCCTGGTTGTCAGTCTCCCCCTTTGCTGACTCAGTCCCATCCACACATAAACGTCCTCTCATTTCGTCTTAAATAAAAATGTTTCTCTGGACCCAACTTTCCCTCCCACTTCTATGCCCTCTCCCAACCCCTTCATAGGAAAATTATGTGAAATAATGGTTATACTTATTTTTGGTGTTTTAGTTTTGTTTTGAGACAGGGTCTCACTGTATAGTTCAGGCTGGCCTAGAACTCACTATGGAGCCAGGGCTGGCCTCCAATTTGCAGCGATTCTCCTGCATCAGCCTCCTGAGTGAATGCTGGGATCACTGGTGTACACCACCCCGCCCAGGCCGCCTGGCATAGCCCAGGTTCCCCTAGCAGCAGAACCTTCATAAAAGGTGTGCCTGTGGGTGGTTTATGGGGGATGTAATTCCAGAGAGAGGAAAAGAGGGGCAAGGAAGTGAAAGAAAGGAGGAAACAGTTGGAGGATGCGTCATTGTCCTGGGCATCTCTAAGGGAGACAAAGGCCTGACCTGAAGAATTCCAAGGATTCCAAATGGCGGATCAAGGGATGGACAGGGGGAGGTGTCTGCCCCAGCTTCCGCTGGCTATTGGAGGTGTGGGAGACCAAGTAGCTAGTCAGAGGTCCCCTCCCCTGCACCCTCCCGGGCCACAACAAGGTGGGGTGGCGCTGGCCTTGAGCTGCAGCTGAGTTCTACCAGCCCTGTTCTAGCTGTGTGGCCCAGGCAGGTTGTTTGACCCTTCTGAACCCTGGTGTCCTCATTCTTCAAATGAAGAGGATAAGCTGGGCACAGCCGTAACATACCTGTAATCCCAGCTACTTGGGAGGCTGAGGCAGGAAGATGGAAAGTTTGAGGCCAGCCTGAGCAAGTTATTGAGACTGTCTCAATATAAAATTCTAAAACTGGGCTGGGGAGGCAGCTCAGAGGTAGCGAGCTTAGATAGCACATGCAAGGACACAGGTTCCATCCCAGTACCACACACACACGCACACACGCACAAGCATGAACACACACGTGAGGCAGTGGCACACACCTGAAGTCCCAGGTACTCAGAAGGCTGGGGCAGGAGCATCTCTTGAGCCCTTGAGTTGGACACCAGGCTGCGCAACATGGTGAGACCCCTTTCTCAAAGAGAAATGTGCAGAGCTGGTGAGATGGCTCAGCGGCATAAGCGCTGCCTGGCAAGCACGAGGTCCTGAGTTCGACTCCCAGAACCCACATAAAGGAAAAAAAGGGCCGGTGATATCACTCAGTGGCACAAGTGCTTGCTGGCAAGTGTCGACTCCCGGTACCCACATTAAAAAAAAAAAAAGAAAAGAAAAAAAAGAAATGTGTAGCACAGTGTCCAGACAGGCAATAGGCTGTGCTGTGGTGATTACTACAACTCACTGACCTCAAATAGCAGAGGACACACAGTGATCAGTGCCTAGGCCAATCAGGAGGAAGTTACAGATGGCTCCGGGAGCTGGGAGTGGTGGTGCACACCTGTAATCCCAACACTTGGGAGGTGAGGCAGAAGGATCACTGCGAGTTCAAGGCCAGCCTGGGCTACATAGAGAGATCTTGTCTCAAAAAAAAAAAAAAAAAAAAAACCGGGCCGGGGATATAGCTCAGCGGCACAAGCACCTGCCTGGCAAGTGCAAGGTCCTGAGTTCAATTCCCAAAGAAAAACACAAAAACAAACAAAGCAAAGCAAAAGTGTAGGCCCTCAAGCCCACCCTGGGTCTGCAGAATCAGCATCTGTATTTAACAAGATCTCTGGGTGATTCCTCTGCTCCAAAACATCTTTTGTTGTTTCTTGGGCTTGTTTGGTTGGTTTTGAGGTTCTTTGTTTTGTCTTGTTTTTATTTACTTCTAGAACTGAGGATTAAACCCAGAGCCTTCACACTGAGCTACATCCCCATCCTTTTTTAATTTTGATTTTGAGACAGGGTCTCACTAAGTCACTAAATTGCCCAGGTTGGGCTTCAGTGTGCAATCCTCCTGCCTCAGCCTCCCATAATGCGGGAATTACAGGGGTTCACCACGCTGACCAGTTTAAACCATGTTTGAATGCAGAGACAGAGGTTGGAGGAAAGTGGATTACAAGGGTTCAAGTCGGAGCACCGTCCAGGCATAAGGAGGGTCTTGGCCAAGGGACTGGCGGAGTCACCTAGCGTCGTGCGGAGGTGGGGGTCGCACCGGATGCAGTCTGCAGACTGAAATCCAGTGACTAACGGGGTATGGGCTGCAGGCTCAGGGAGAGGGAAGCTCTAGACTTCAGGTTCCTGACAGCTAGGCTACACTGCCTTTCTGATAAAGCACAGTTGCCAAAGAAAGTTGGCCTAGGCGTCCAGGAGGCAGCGCAGCAGCCCGAGCTCCCCTCCCTCTCCTGCCACAGCCCTGGCACCTTGGACATCCGGGTCCCTTCCACGCCTGTCCCTACCTTTTCCTCCTTGGTGGCCAGTCCCGGGCCCTGAATGATAAACCCAGCAGGGCAGCCCAGCCAGTCCCGCCTGACAGCTCCTCCCAGCAGCCGGGTGGTCCCTTCCGCCGCCCAGGAGGGGCTCTGCCCTGCCGGCCACACAGTGTCTGGAGGGAGGACTTCCCAGGGGCTGCCGGGCCCCAAACCATCCCCAGACACCGCCCAGCCTCCCACCCTGCAGGGCTGGACAGAGCGCAGAGCCGCGTGGGCGGAGCCTTTGTCCGGGCTGGAAGCGGCCTGGCGGGATGAAAGGCTGCGCTGACCTCCTGCCCCCTGTTATCTCGGCCACCGCGGCCCTTTCCCATGGTCACAGGGCTGACGAGGTCCTAGCAGGAACCGGGGCAGGAATGCCAGGAATGTACCTGCGCCGATTTCCAGCAAGGACGGCCTCACAGGGATAAGGAGGTCAAAGCGCCACCTCCTCGCCCGGGGCTGCGGAGGCTCTGTTAGGGGTGCTCATCAGTCAGGCCGGGTGGGGAGCACTTTGCAAGAGCATCCAGAGGGCTGGGGATACAGCTCAGCGGCACAAGCGCCTGCCTGGCAAGCACAAGGTCCTGAGTTCAATTCCCAGTACGAAAAAGAATAAAGAGCGTCCAGGGGTCAGGGGAGGCGGTTAGCCCCGTTTAGATTCGGCTCCCGTTTGCCAGCTCCAACTCCCTTCTAGCTGATTTCATGCAGGTACAGGAAACAAGCAGCCTCCTAGATGCTCAGGAAAGATTTGCAAGAGAATGTTTTTTTTTTTTTTTTTTTTTTGTGGGTACCGGGGGGTCGACCTCAGGACCTCGCGCGCCAGCAGGCGCCCGTGCCGCTGAGCGATATCACCGGCCCCTTTTTCGTATGTGGGATCCGGGAGTCGAACTCGGGCCGTCGCGCTTGCCGGGCAGGCGCTTAAGCCGCTGAGCCATCTCACCGGCCCAAGAGAATGTTTTATAGTGATCCCAGTGCAGACCACTGTGAACAAACTCACACCCAAAAACCAGATTTGTAAAAAACAGGCGAAGCGAAGTTTATATACAAAAAGATACGTATTGGAATTTATTTACTTATTTTTGTTGTTGTTGTTTTGAGGCAGGGTCTTGCTATGTAGCCCAGGCTGGCCTCAAACTCATGGTGATCCTCCTGCCTCAGCCTCCCATGAGTGCTGGGATTACAGGCATGCACCGCCACGCCTGGCTTACCCCTAGACTACCATAACTCACAAACCAGAATTTCTACTTGTAACCCCTTTCCCTTCTAATCTACCCTACAGCCAGTACAGCCCGTATCTGTGCCCTGTTCAAAACTCTCATTGCACGTGAAACAAAACGAAACAAAACAAATAACCCTAGTTGCTCACCCAGGCCCCGGGATGCAGTAGAGCAAGCGCAGTGTCGGGCAGGACAGGCATACCCTCCTCCTCTCCACTTGTCTCCCTCCACTGTAAAATGAAGCTCGAGTTTGGTGTTTCAAACTCTCCAAAGTCCGAACCCAATCAGCTTTCAACCTGAGCCCTCCCGGCCCCTAACAAGCTTGTCTAAAAGACCACTTTCCCTAAACCCCGACTTTCTCCATCCATGCGGCCCTCAGGTGCTTCGGGCAGCGGCGGTGGTGGCATCCCGGGAGGCTTCTAAGTTTCAATTCTGCTCTGGCTTTAATTTTTTCTTTTTGTGTGTGTGTGTGGGTACCGGGAGTCAACCTCAGGACCTTGCACTTGCCAGCAGCAAGCGCTTGTGCCACTGAGCAACATCACTGGCCCTTTTTTTCCTTTATGTGGGTTCTGAGAGTCAAACTCAGGACCTTGTGCTTGCCGGGCAGGCGCTTATGCCGCTGAGCTATCTCACCGGCCCTGGCTTTAATTTTTTTTTTTTTTTTGTGGGTACTGGGGGTCGACCTCAGGACCTCGTGTGCCAGCAGGCACCTGTGCCACTGAGCGATATCACCGGCCCTTTCTTCGTATGTGGGATCCGGGAGTTGAACTCAGGCCTTCGCGCTTGCCAGGCAGGCACGTATGCCACTGAGCCATCTCACCGGCCCCTGGCTTTAATTTTTCTCATGGAGGAAGAGCAAGAAAAAAGGAGGTCAGGCCTGGCCCAGCTCACACAGCATCACAAGCTGGTACATGATGGGCAGACAGAGAAGCCGGAAGGCTGACGTCCTGTGTGCCCTGGGCAGGGGGACCTGGACGTGCACCCCACAAACACACATGGAGGAAAAGTGTACACCCCAGCTCCACCCCCCAAAAAAACCCACCTCTAAGCAGGTATGGTGGTGCATGCCTGTCATCCTAGCATTCTGGGAGGCTGAAGCAGGAGGATCCCAAGCTCAAGGCAAGCCTGAGTAACTTAGAAACAGTGAGACCATCTCAAAAATTAAAAATTGTTTTTCAAAAAGGGCTGGTGATATAGCTCAGTGTGAAGGCCCTGAGTCCAATCCCCAGTACCTACGAAAACAAAAACAAAAACAAAAAAACACAAAAGCCCCATACAGGTGCTTTCTAACCTGGACTAGTATCTTGACATTAACCTCTTTAACCCTCAGTTTCCTCTCCTGTACCGTGGTATTCATCATAGCTGCCCGAGCCGGGCATGGTGGCACACACCTGTGATCCCAGCGCTCTGGAGGCCGAGGCTGGAGGATCGCCGTGAGTTCAGGGCTATATAATGAGTTCAAGACCCCAGCCTGAACTACACAGAGAGACCCTGTCTCAAAAAAAAACAAATAATAGTAATAATAATGGCCTCTTTTTAGGGGTTTCGTGAACACAGCATTTAGCAGCATGTGCCCCTTGGTGGGCTCTGTAAATGTTAGCTTTGACAGCGATGATGATGGTGATGGCGATGGTGTGGACTGATAGTTGCCATGCCCTAGAGCACACCCTGGAGTGGAGCCCTCCAGATCTTGCTCTGCCTGCTTTGGGTTGGAACCTTCCTTTCCCCTCCTCCCATCTCAGACTCAGCTAAGGGACCCCCACCCCCACCCCCAGGCCCTCCTAGGCTGGCGCCAGGGCCGCAGGGCGGATTCTTCCTCCATGGGCCCGAGGCTGGGGGTGCCTATCTCTGCTTGCATAACTGTGACTGGCTTCTATCTTGGTCTTTAACTTTCTGAGCGTTCCTTTGGGAATTCCCAGGGTCCAACAGCATCCCAGACTAACTCACCCATAGATCTGACTCACTCAGGAAATATCCGTAGAAGGAATGAGCCAAGAAATTGCTGGTCCTATAGCTGGGGCGGTGACACACGCCTGTAATCCCAGCACTCAGGAGGCTGAGGCAGGAGGATTGCCGTGAGTTGAAGGCCATCCTGGGCTACATAGTGAGACCATGTCTCAAAAAACTAAGGACAAAAAAAAAAAAAAAAAGAAAGAAAGAAAGAAAAGAAAGAAAGCAAAATGGCTTGTCCCAGAGGGTCCCTACATGACCTCCAAGTCTCCCCTTGCTTCTTAACCCTTGATGGTACCCTGTGGGAAGAGTTGCCAGCCTGGCCAATCCCTGGTGCCTAAGGACAGGGTATCTCTGCATCTCCAGCTGCTGTCCCAGCCACCTCGTCACCCAGGGACAGCAGGAGGTGTAGCCAGGAGCTGGACTTGAGGTGCCCAAAAGATATTTGAGCACCAGAGCTGTGCAGTGTACCATGGGATTGCACCCAAGTTGCTGCTCTAGGAAAAGTCCCCAGCAGCCCTGCACTCTGGAGTTGTCAACACAGGCAGCCGGGCGTGGGTCCTCCCAGCTCTAGGAAACTCAGAAGAACAAAATGATGCCGATTACTTTGAATTTTTGTCCAGTAGTCACGAAAGACACAAAGGATCTTGGCTCTTCCTATCCCAAGTATTCACTATGAGATAAGAGGGCAAATTCAAGGGTGTAGTCTGTGGTCCCAGAATGGGACAAAGATACTGAGTCCACATAGGAATAAAGACAGTGACCTCGGTCTCTTTAGTACTATTTTTGTTCATTTGTTTATTTATTTCTTTGTTTTCAAGTCAGGGTCTCACTATGTAGCCCAGGCTGGCCTCAAACTTGAGGAGATCCTCCTGCCTCAACCTCTCCAGTGCTGGGATGACTGGTGTGCACCACCACAACTGGCTGCCTGCATGCCTTCTAAGAGCTTAGCGCTGGGATAAATGAGGCAGCGAGCTCACCTCCCATGGCCATGGGTGGCCGCCCGGAGTCCTGGGGATTCCAAAGAGCTTGGATCGAGCATCCGTCACCTGCTGTCGCCACGAGTGCGCCTGAGCTTCTGCAGCTCTGTCTTGTGACCAAGGAATTTGTAAATGGGAGCTCTGATCGCACAAGAAAAGGTCTCCTGATGTCACACAGCTGCTGCCAAGCCATCTGTGGGACCGAAGGTCACCGAGAGGGAAGCCTCGGCCGGGTCCCCAGCCCCGGGTTTTCCCTGCCACCGTGCCTGCAGCTCTGCGTGTCCAGGGCAGTGGGCGCTGCCCTCCAGTCAGTCACCTCTGTGCCCCATTCCCTTGGGCCACCACTTGCTTCTGTAGACTGCCGGGAACCCCAGGGGTGACACCAGCTAGGAAGTGTCATGGGAAGGCACTGGGACAGCCCGGCAGGCAGTCAGCGCTGGGTAAATGTCAGCTTGGAAGTCATGCTCAGCCACCCGGAGTCCTGCTGTCCTCACCTGTCCCTCGGGGATCAGCAATGTCACTAACAGCCGCTGAGAAGAATAAGAAACCATCGACACAGCAGCAAGTGGTGGTCACGGGGACACTGTCCCCCATTTGGCTGGCCCATAGAGAAGGCTCTGATCAAAACCCCGGAAGTCAAGACCCAGAGTTACATGCTGGGTGTGGTGGTGAATGCCTGTCATCCCAGCACTGGGGAGGCTGAGGCAGGAGGATTGCAAGTTTGAGCCTAGCACAGAAAACTTAGTGACTTAGTGAGACCCTGTTTCAAAATAAATACAAAATGAAAAAGGGCTGGGGTTGTAGCTCAGTGCAAAGGCCCTGGGTTCACTAGTACCACCAAAAATAATAATAATAATAACCGAAAACAAAACCAGAACAGAATTAGAGATGACACAGATGAAAAGCATGTACAGAAGTGAAAGTAGTCATGTCAAGTTTTTTTTTTTGTTTTTTTTTTTTATGCAGGTATCAGGAGTCAAACTCAGGACCTTGTGCTTGCTGCACAGGCACTTATGCCGCTGAGCCATATCACCGGCTCATGTTTTTAAAGATCGCTTCTGGGTTTGTTTTTTTTTCTCTTTCTCTCTCTTTGGGAGGCTGTTTTTTATTTTCTCATAAATTGCTAAGGAGATATGGAGATGAAAAGGAAAAAGTACATAGATAGGACAGGATGGATTAACCGGGGTGACAGCAGGGACTGTGGATAGCAATGAAATGACATCAAGCTGGGGGAAGAGGCTGAGTGCTGACTAATAACAGGGCAGCTGAGGCTGGGGTGTGGCTCAGGGCGGAGCCCTTGCCTAACACGTGCAAGGCCCTGCTTGGGTTCCAGGCACCCAAACACAAACAAACAAAAATGAAGAGAGCAGTTGCCTGTCATCCCAGCACTGGGGAGGCTGAGGCAAGAGGATCGCCAGGAGTTTGAGGCCAGCCTGGGCTACATATCAAGACCCTGTCTCAAAAAAAAAAACAAACAAAACAAAACAAACAAACAAACAAAATGAAGGCAGCAGTTGATTTCTCTACAATTAGAAAGGGTGCTGAGCAGTTTCCGTGGACACCCTAGGTAAAGAACAGACCTGGAAAAATGATAAAGAAAGAACAGACCCAGAGATCGATTTTTATTTTATTTTATTTTATTTGAGACAGGGTCTCAATATACAGTTCAGGCTGGTCTCGAACACTCAGCAACCCTCCTGCCTCAGCCTCCTGAGTGCTGGGATTACAGGAGCAGGGCACCACGCCTGGCTTCACTCAGAGTTTGGGTCCCTGCAGGGTCTGCTCTCCGAGACCCACACAGGTGCCCCGCAGGGCACACACTCTCCCAGTGTCCCAGTCCTGGCTTCTGCCCCCCGGGCTCCCTTGTTCCCCGGGACAAAGGTGTGCGAAGCTTGCCTTGGCTCGCGCTCTGTCCCTCCATTGGCATTAATATTTTAATGACAAGATCTGGAGATGTGACAGAAGGAGATCAAGTTCGGGGACACTTGTCAAGCCTCTGCCTGATTGCCAGGCCCTGGGTGAGGGCCTGCCACCTCCTCCCAATTCCCCCCCATCCCTCTGGATGGCATCTCAGCTTCAGGGGCGGGGGTGGGGGTAGGGCGGCTGCACAGGATCCTCTGCCAGAGCCCCTGAGCCCAGGCAGGGGGCCAGCATGAGCATTTTCTGCCTGCCTTCAGTGCCTCTCTGTTGTCCCCTGGCCACCTCCCCTTCCTTGTCTGTCACTTGCGCCCTAGCCTTGGCCCCACCTCCAGCCTCACTTGCCGTGCTCCGCACCCTCCTCAACAGACCCTTGGTCACTTTAATCCTGGCCTCCTCCAAAACCTACTACAGAGCCCGGCATGTTGGCACACAGCACCCAGTAACCTGAGGCGGGAGAATCTCAAGTGAGTTTGAGGCCAGTTTGGGCCACAAGTCCAAGGCTAGCCTGACCTACCTGGTGAGATCCTTTTTGTTTTGTTTTGTTTTGTTTTGTTTTGTTTTGTTTTGAGGCAGGGTCTGGCTTTGTAGTGCAGGCTGGTCTCCAACTCCTGACGATCCTCCTGTCTCAGCCTCCTGAGTGCTGGGATGACAGATATTTGCCACCGTGCTCGGCTTTTATAGTGGGATCTTGTCTCAAAAATAAATAAATGAAATAAAATATAAAATTAAAAACAAGCCCATGAGGGACTGGTGCAATGTGTCTCGGATGAAAATCTGAATCACAGTCAAGGAGGGCAGCCAGATTCCTATCTGGGAAATCAGGGCAGTGTGAAGGGCAAGGCCATGCCGTAAACAGAATGAGTAATAAGGTCAGAAGCCGGTTGGGACCGGGATCACGTCTGGATGCGGCGGGGGAAACGGAAATGGCTCAGGCGCAGGCTGTGAATGGGCTGAGAACCAGGCAGGACCCGCAGCGCGGGCGCGGGCGCGGGCAGGGCAGCCGCGACCTCCCGGGCTCTGCATCCCTGGGCTCCAGGGCTTGTGACGCGTGTGCAAGGCCGCGTGTCCCCGCCGCCCCGTGCACGGCTGTGTGGCCTGAGGCTGCGCGGTGGCTGGCGTGGGGACAGCTGCGCCCCCGCGAGACCTCGCGCCTCTGCTGGGATTGCTGTAAACTGAGGAGCTCTGCGTAAGGCAGTTGCATCACAACCACGCCGGCAGCCGGCTAAGCCCCAGCGTTTGTAAAATGAGCAGAACGGTGCTTGGCACCTAGCAGATGCTCTGTAAGTATTGGTTAAATAAAACTAAGGTGCCCCGCTGGTAAAAAGGGCCAGCACTCAGCGGCAGTTCTAATTTTAACATTCGCTCCTTAAGTTGTCCGCCGCTGAGGTCAACGGCGGGCTACGGTGAACTGTGCTGACGGCTGGACTTTCAAAAATTAATTTTCATTTCAGCTAAGAATAGGAACGCACAGCACCCTGGCGTGGCGGCGTGGACCCATAATCCCAGGCACTCCGGGGGCTGAGGCAGGAGGATCGCTGCGGATTCGAGGCCAGCCTGAGCTACATAGTGAGACCCTACCTCAAAACAGCCATAAAGAGACAATGCAAAACGGGAGGAATTATGTTTGTTTTCCTAAAATCCTTTGGAGTAGTAGTGTTTGGAAAGGAAGGAAGGAGAGGGGAAAGTGAGGGCATGGTTTGGAAAATAGCAAACGAACTCGGTGCTGGAACGTCTGTTTGCTTGGGCAATCCGTCAACCGGACGTCTTTATTAACTGAGCCTCTCAGGTGACCGCGATGGCACGTAATAGGTGTTTCGGAATGATGACCCTGATTCACTGCAGAATCCCCAAAGCTTCCCCAAATGGGAGGGAAAAAGGCTGATGACAAGTGTATTTCATCGTATCCTAATGTTCTGAAAACGAGCATATTTTTGCGATCTGGTGTGTGTGGTGATTTGCATGCCACCTGGGAACTTTCTGCTCGTCATAACATTAGAACAGTGCATTGCTCCACTGTGCTTGGTAGCAGGGTTTAATAAATATTCTTCGTTGTTTTAAGACAGGATCTCCTTATGCAGTTCAGTAGTGCAGGCTGGCCTTGACCTCACAGGGATCCTCCTGCCTCAGCCTCCCCAGTGCTGGGATCACAGGTGCCTCTACGCTCCCCCCCCCCCCCCGTCTGAGCCCAGTGTCCGGCTCTGCACATCCCGGAGGTCAGACAAATCCATCCGAAGGTTTGGTTCGGCACTGGGACCCGAAGAGGTGGCCCAGCACCTACCTCGCACCCCGGGACGGTCTTGCTGGTCCCAGCATCCCCGGTAACACCGTGCTTCGGTCGCCTATGGCTATTAACCTCACGGCCCGCTCCTCGGAGCGGAAATGCCACAGCTCTGAGGCGATGCACAACGTGAGCTGCAGCCCCAGCGCCGCCCCTCCCCCAGCCAGTTCCCAAACTGGGCTTCCCGGGCCCCTCCCAGCGCCCCCCTACGCACCCCGCCTCTTTCCCTCCGCGTTTTACACGCTGTAACCCGAGAGGCGGCAAAGGCCGCTTCTTTCATCTTCCATTTCCCACATTCTGAAAGTTGGAGAGACGGAGCCCACCCAGAGAAAGGAATCCCAAGTATGCGGCCCCCTCTCGCAGCTCCATTCACGAAGCAGATTAGGGGGGCCCCGGGCTCCCGAGGCCTCCCCGCCCTGCCCCCACCGCCCGGGCCACCTCCCCACTCTCCCGGCCTCGGAGCCCGAGTCCACAGGCTTCAAACCAAAAATTAACTTCTCCCTGGACTCTGATCCTAAGGAAAGCGTCCCGGCCTCACCCCAGTGGGACTGTAGCCGCAAGATTTCAACCAAGCTTCCCTCCCCTCTTTATGTTTATTTATTTATTTGTGTGTGTGTGTGTGTGTGTGGGTACCGGGGTCGAACTCAGGACCTCGCCCTCCAGCAGGCGCCCGTGCCTCTGAGCGATATCACCAGCCCTTTTTTCGTATGTGGGTACCAGGAGTCGAACTCAGGACCTCGCGCTTACCAGGCAGGCGCTTAAGCTGCTGAGCTATCTCACCGGCCCCCCTCTTTATTTTTCTAATTTTTATTTTTTTGATTTTTTTGAGACAGGGTCTCACTATGTAGTTCAGGCAGTCTTTGAATTCATTGTGTAGTCTAGGTTGGCCTCGGACTAGCCATGATCCTCCTGCCTCAGCCTCCTAAATCCTGGGATTACAGACGTGCGCCACTGCATCTGGTTGAAAGTTAAAAGTTTTTCGTGAACGACAATTTAACTACCCTAACCCTCCTTCGAGGAGAATGAGAAAGATGTTTTGAAGCTGTACCGGCTCAGGGATAATCAGTTCCCTGAGTTTCCTGGCTTGGTGTGAGACAGGCTTTCTGGCACTGCTCCGCTGGGCTGAGATCAGGGAGTATATTTAACAGATTACGACTCCGAGTCGTGTTTGCGGTACACAACTGAGACAGTAAGCACCTTGCTCGGTGCACCAGCATTTGCCCGAAACTACGATGAACTCTGGGCACCTGTCAGCACCCAGGGTCGTGCACTTAATAGGCCTAAGGATTGCCCCAGAACCTTCCTGGGATTCCAAGAACTCAAGAGGCCTGGCCTGGGAAATGCAGTGACAATGACGAGAAACACGACTTGGGCCCCAGAGCCAGCTCGCAGGCTCCACGCTTGCCTGCCCCGAGTGAGCGTCCTCTCCGGGCCTCAGCCGCTCCCCGTGGCAAATACTAGGGCTCCTCACTAACCCAGGGTGTGAGCCCAGGCCAGCAGCTCGGCAAGGGGGGGCAAAGGAGATGCTGGCTCCTAGCTGTGCCGCCCAACTGGAAGCCCCTTAACCCATCCCCGGTGAACCCCGCGCATATTTCCAATGGGAGACGCTGCGGCCTGCGCTCAGGAAACAGGTTCGCTTTTTACTCCTGGTTTCCAAAAAGAGTTCACATTCTCTCCTCCATGGTTTTTTTCTTCAACATCCAGTCTTGCTATGTACGGTGTCTCCTCTAGCCCAGGCTGGCCTCAGCGATCCTCCTCCCTCAGCTTCCCGAGTGCTGGGATTAGGTGTGCACAACCATGCCCAGCAAGGAACTCAAACAGGATTCACATGGGAGCTTTTCTACCACTCCCACATTACGTATTTGTTCTGTGTTGCTGGGGATGGTACCCAGGGCCTCATGCACGCTAGGCAAACACTACCACTGAGCTACATTCACAGCCCTTTTCATTTTTGGGGGGGTCTTGCTAAATTGCCCAAGGTGGTCTTGAACCTGTGATCCTCCTGCCTCAGCTTACCAGAGGGCTGGGATTACAGGTGTGCACCATTGCACCTGGTTTGACTTTCCAGATTACATTCTTTAAAAATGGTTTTCTTTTTGGGGGTTAAAATTTCAAATATGTAAAAAAAAATAGGCAAAATGTAGCTGGGGGTGTAGCTCAGCGGTCCGGCACGCTGGAGGCCCTGGGTTCCATCTCAACATTGCAAAAAGAGAGCAAAAGGAACCGTTCGTGCATGTGCGGAGAGGAGGCGGGAAAGCACCTTGAGGGAATGAGGGTATGGTCCCGTGGCCCTGTTTTCGTCTCTAGCCTGTCAATGAATCCCGTGCACGGCCAGGTCCGCTCGCAGCGACTGCAGTGCGAGTCGCTAAGCGGACAGAGCGCTCCTCCCTGACGACTGAGCCTCGCACTCCTGGAGGATGGGAGGGAGGGAGGGAGGGAAGGGGACCGAGCCAGAGCTGAGAAAAGGACTCTGCTGTTCCAAAACTCAGCCCAACAATCTGGGGATGAAGCGGTAACTAGGCCTGATAACCATTATCATGCGAGGCGCACCTGGAATGCAGCCGGGGAGCGAGGGCTGCAGGGGCCTGGCCGAGCTGGAGGCGCTGCGCCGTCTGCGGGACGGGGGTTTCATTTGGCCGCGCGAGTCGGCGGCCCCAGTGCTGCGGGAACGGCGCGCAGCCTGCGACGCAGGGACCAGGCCGCACGCGGCGGGCGGCTGTGTGTGCACGCGCCCGGGGGAGGGAGAGGAGGTTGACAGCCAACGACTGGGTCCCCGGAGGCCCCGGCTGCGGCCGCGGCTACCGTGGCTCTTGGAGGATGGCAAGTGAGCTGGGAAGGTAGGTTAATCTCCTGGAGAAACCCGAAATAGGTAGCAGGGAGGAGTTTCACACGCTTCGCTCCTTAATTGCCTCAGACCCCGAGCTGCGAAGCGCAAGGAATTCCGCTGTGTCCTCACTTTACCTTACTCATTCTTTCAGTGCTTTCCTGGTTTGAAGTCTGAGCTAAGTACCAGAGCTAAGTGCTCAGCCCGGTGTCTGCCCCAAATCATACCTTCTACTAGGATTTTTGTCTTTTTCAGTACTGGAGATTGAACCTAGGGCCTTCACACTGAGCTACGTCCCCTACCCTTTAAAAATGTTTTACTTTGACCCAGCACGTGGGAGGCTGAGGCAGGAGGATCACTGCAAGTTTGAAGTTTGAGATGGGGTTGTGCTGCAGCATGACTTCAAAGTCAGCCTGCACTACATAGTGAGACCCTGTCTCGATAAAATCAAAATAAATAAAATATTTTATTTTGAGACAGGGTCTCACTAAGTCACTAAATCAGGCTGGGTGTGCCCGTGTGATCAGCCTGCCTCAGCCTCCCAAAGTACTGGGATTAAAGGTGTATACTACCAGGCCCGACTAAATATTTTTCCAACTTGTGCTGGAGATTGGATCCAGGTCCTTGAGCAAGCACTCTGCCGCTGAACCACAGCCCCAGTGCACACTGGAGATGTTTAATGGGACTCGGTATTGAGGATCAACTGTTACGTCACTGGCAGGAAAACAATAGGCCTGTAGCAAGATGTCCTCGTGTTATTATTTTGCTTTCTGCACAGGGTGCTCACGATAGGGATCAGGGTGTGCAATCCTGCAAAGTCCTTAAAAACATGAAGATCTTCCACAGGAGGTCACACGCAACATCTGTTCCTCGGAGGTCGTCAAGATGAGACCCACACGCCACTGTTACACCTCCCGGGGCATAGCTCAGTGTTTCTTTCCAAAAGGGGTGAAGTGAGTTATTGATGAGGATGTCCTCAAGGAACTAAAGAACACATCAGGGCCGGGGACTTAGCTCAGTGGTGCAGCGCATGCCTGGCAAGTGTGAGGTCCTGAGTTCGATTCACTGTGCCCCCCCAAAAAAGAAAAAAAAAGTTAATAAAAGAACTTTCTGACATAGTGGGACTCTGTCTCAAAAAATCAAAACAAAACAAAACAAAAATGAACACATTATACTTGAGGTATGATCAAAACATAAAGTGAATGTTTAAAAAAATTTTTTTTTTTTTTTTGTGGGTACCTGGGGGTCGACCTCAGGACCTCGCACGCCAGCAGCGAGCGATATCACCGGCCCCTTTTCTCGTATGTGGGATCCGGGAGTCGAACTCGGGCCCTCGTGCTTGCCAGGCAGGCGCTTACGCCGCTGAGCCATCTCACCAGCCCTAAAAAAATTTTTTTTGAGACAGGGTCTCATATGTTGTTCAGGTTGGCCTTGAACTCACTTTGTAGCCCAGGCTGGCCTTGAACTCACAGTGATTCTCCTGCCTCAGGCTCCCAAATGCTGGGATTACAGGTGTAAGCGAATGTTTAAATTTTAAAAATGTATTACGGTAAAAGATACATCGCCATCAATTGCCCTCAAATCCTTTCCCTTGCTTCAAACACACTTATTGCATCATTCTTGCCACTTTTTGTTTGTTTTTGAGACAGGGTCTCACTGTGTAGTTCAGGCTGGCCTTGAGTTCACTGTGTAGCCCAGGCTGGCCTTGAATTTGCAATGATCCTCCCGCCTCAGCCTTCCAAGTGCTGGGATCACAGGCGTGCGCCACCACACCCAGATCATTCTTGCCATTTTCTGAAGCAGTTCTAGAAGTCCTCTTTCCTGAGCACCCTTATGAGGCATGATCAAGAATTTGGTGAAGGGGCCGGTGAGATGGCTTAGCGGCTTAAGCGCCTGCCCGGCAAGCGCGAGGGCCCGAGTTCGACTCCCGGAACCCACATACGAAAAAGGGGCCGGTGATATCGCTCAGTGGCACGGGCGCCTGCTGGCACGCAAGGTCCTGAGGTCGACCCCCCCGGTACCCACAAAAAAAAAAAAAAAAAGAATTTGGTGAAGGCCAGTGCTGCTAAGTGCCATCCAATGGAAAGACAGGTTCCTGAAAGCATGACAGTGTCCTCATCCACCTTATTCACTGAATCTGGCACTGTGTGACTCCTGGCCCTTCCTCAAAGTCGAAATGACCAGGAAAGGGAAACGTTTTGAGTCGATTCGGGACATTAAGGCAGCCAGGACAGAGCAACTAAAGACCCTCATGAAAGAGGACTTCCAGAGCTGCTTCAGAACATGGCAAGAATGATGGGATGAGTGTGTTGGAAGGGAGGGAGAGGATTTTGAGGAGTATTTTTTGTTTGTTTTTGTTTTTGAGGGGGATTAATAATGTGTCTTTGACTGTAATAAACCTTTAAAACTCTGTAAACAGTCACCATATTTTTCGATCATCCCACAAAGCCAACACACACAGCTTCTTGGTTTTATCTCCTTCTCTTTTTTGCATTTGCAGTGGACCATCCTTGGGATCTGCTATTTTTGCTGTGATCTCTTCTGCTAACCCAATTTACAGCTCAGACCCGAATAGGATAACGGGTACTTGCTACAAAGGGGAGCGCTGGAGCCGCCCCAGACACCAACCTCCTCTCTACCCATCAGCCCGACACCAACACCGCCCCTGGTCTCACAGATTCGGGGTGCGAAGAAGGGCGCTTTCATGTGACAGGCAGCTCCGCTTGTCCCAAACAGTGTCATTTGATTTAGGAGAAACTTTACTGAATCCTTTCCATCAAATTCCCTGAAATGATTCGGAGCGTGTGCCCTGAATGGAGGATAAATACCTCGTCCCACATTGAACAAACGCTTTGGGTACCTTCCTTTGTACAATCGTTGAAAATTAGATGTAGAGTTTTGTTTTTACTCAGCTTAAAGAAAAACAAAAGTGGGGAGAGAGGGGGGGAAAGAGCCTCAGCAGCTGTGTCATTTTTAAATAATAAAATCGCATTGCCCAGAATTTCCAGTAAAACCCATAAGATCGCGCAGTTCATCCCCAAACTATGTGTGGGATGCTGGAAGCTCCCTGCCTTTGCCGGGTAACCCCACCCCCAAAAACTCCCCCCAAAAAACAAAAGCAGATGGGCCACATCTGAGCAAATCCAGCTCCCCAGGGTCCAGAGCAGCCGGCTCAAAATGCTAATAGCGTGAGTAATCAGAAACCTACATTTGGTAAATTATTTATCTTATCTCTGGAACTCAGCAGAACATCGAAAGCAGTAACTTCTGAAGAAAGATGTTGGTCAAGAACTCCAGCTGGATTTCGTACTTTTACTAGAAAAGGGAAAAGTTCAGAGACCAGTGGGGCCCGTGAAGCAATCTTCTTCTTTTTTTTTTTTTTTTTTTTTTTCTCTTTTAAGCCAAGAAAAAGTGACTTCACAGTTCTTCCATGGAACAGGTCTGCTTCATGTTCTGCCTCAGGGCCTCTCGAGCCGCCCGTATTAGGACGGAGCCATCAGCTCACCAACCTCATCTTTACCCTGCAGCTCACAATAGCGGTTCTAGACTGAACTCCTAACTGGTGCCCAGCATCTTAGGGGGCTTTACCCTCTGGCTGCTGGGCCCCACTCCAGTTTCTGGGTCTTTTTAAATATTTTATTTATTTATTTATTTATTTGAGACAGGATCTTGCTGTCTCCAGCAGTCCTCGAACTCAATATGTAGCCCAGGCTAGCCTCAAACTCATGGCAATCCTCCTGCCTCAGCCTCCCAAGGGCTGGAATTACAGGTGTGTGCCACCCCTCCCAGCTTCAGAGTTTCTGGATCTTTAGGCTTGCCTGGGTGGGGCCTGTGAATTCACATTGCAACCAAATTCCTGGTGCTGCTCTTGTGGGGGTGGGGTGGGGATTGGAGAGGGGGCGGCACTGTGGACTCGAGGGTGGGGCCTTTCTACAGCCTGGTTTGGTGCAGGCAGAACCCAGGCCCTTGGAGATTTGGAGGTATAAGGGCTCTGATTGGGCAGCTGAGAGGAATTGGCCCTTCTGAGTGAATCTTACTACTTTCACCTATTTTATAAAACATTAAACTTCATAAATCGATTCCATCCATGATGAACATTATGCTTATACTGTATACAGTACTACAAGGGTCTCACTGTGTAGTTCAGGCTGGCCTTGAACTCACTTGTAGCCCAGGCAGGTTTTGAACTCACAATGATCCTCCTGCCTCAGCCTCCCTAGTGGATTATAGGCAGTGCCACGACACCCAACCTGAAGGATTTTTTTTTTTTAACTCAATAGAGAAGCAGATATAGCTGCACATGGTGGCGCATGCCTGTAATCCCAGAACTCAGGAGGCTGAGGCAGGAGGACTGCCGTGAGTTCGAGGCTGGCCTGGACTCCATAACGAGTTCAAAGCCAGCCTCAACTACATAGCAAGACCCTGTCTCAAAAAAAAAAGAAAAAGAAGAAACAAACTCACCAAAACAAACATGTATATTTGGAGCACATCTGTTGGACTTGTGGGTGACATGTGCACCGCACAGTAGATATGTTGCCTACAGGGGTGAGACGGGGACTGCAAATCCCACAGGGGAGGCCAGGGAGGTTCACAGAAGTGGGCTTGAGTTGCCGCTGGGCACCATCCTCCTGGCTTCCTGTCACCCTTCTAACAACGTACACACTCTGAGTGGTGGTCACATTTTTTTTGTGTGTGGTACTGAGGATTGACATTGAGCTACATCCCCAACCCTTTTTATCATTATTACTATTATTATAATCATTATTTTTTTTTTTAGACAAGGTCTTGTTAAGTCATTAAGTTTGCCCAGGCTGAGCTGGAGATTTGGATCCTCCTGCTCAGCCTCCTAGAGTGCTGGGATTACAGCTGTGCACTGTGCACCATGATCAATGCCCAGCTTCCTTAGGGTCACCGCCAACACGGTCACCTGTCACCTAGATTTCTCCCCATGCTCTTTCACCCCAGCAGCTGCGCTCAGCAGTACGGTCAAAGTCCCTGTGCCTATGTTTTTCAGATGCGCCTGGCTTTAGCCATGGCTCTCCAGGGCCAGGACAGACTAAAGAGCTGGGGGAGGGGGCGCTGGGGTACGGGAGCTGGGAGGTGGCTGCCTGGGGACCATTGGACTTGCTGGCACTGGTGAGCATAGGTCGTGTGCAGAGCAAATGTCACTCTCTTCACCTCATGAACTTTCAAAATAACCATCCTTAGAGGAATGGGACAAAAAAAAGAAGCAACTTACATCATGGACCGGTACAAATTCCCTATAGTGAATGTGATTATTATGTATACCTAATATGTACCAATAAACTTAATTTAAAAAATAAGCAAATAAATTAAAAAATAAATAACCATCTTTTGCCTGGTGTGGTGGCGCATGCCTGTGGTCCCAGAACTTAGGAGGCTGAGGCAGGAGGATCTCAAATACCAACCCAGACTGGGCAACTTGTGACTTGTTGAGACCCTGTCTCAAAAAAAAAAAAAAAAAAAAGTGTTAGTGATGTTGTTTTTGTTATTGTGGTAGGATCAAACCCAGCAGCTACCCCTGAACTGTATTCCCAGCCCTGCCTTTTTTGTGGTCCTGGGAACTAAACCTCTTCACACTGAGCTACACCTCCAGCCCTTTTTTATTTTGAGAAGTTCTCACTAAGTTACGTAGGCTGGGCTCAAACTTTCGATCCTCCTGCTTCTGCCTCCCGACTGATGGGATTACAAGCATGTACCACCTGGCCCGACTGTAAAACCCTTTTTTGGTAACAGTAATTGGGGTCTGGACAGTCAGAAAGGATGTTCTAGTTTCCTTTGCTTTGAAGTTCTTTTTTTTAACTGTTTTATTTTGTTTTGTTTTTGTTTTCTGAGACAGAGTCTCACTATGTAGCTCAGGCTAGCTTTGAACTCACTATGGAACCCAGGCTGGCCTCAAACTCATGGCAATCCTCCTGCCTCAGCCTCCCAAATGCTGGGATTACAGGTGTGCACCACTACCCCTCACTTGCCTTATTTTTTTAAATTTTTTATGTTTTTGTGGGTACTGGGGGTCAACCTCAGGACTTCGTGCGCCAGCAGGTGCCCATGCCGCTGAGTGATATCACTGGCCCTTTTTTCATACATGGGTTCTGGGAGTCGAACTCGGGCCCTCGTGCTTGCCAGGCAGGCGCTTACGCCGCTGAGCCATCTCACCAGCCCTGCTTTATTTTTTAATTTTTTAATTTTTTTTTTTTTTTGTGGGTACCGGGGGGTCGACCTCAGGACCTCGCACGCCAACAGGCGCCCATGCCGCTGAACGATATCACCGGCCCCTTTTTTTTCCATATGTGGGATCCGGGAGTTGAACTCGGGCCCTCGCGCTTGCAAGGCAGGCGCTTATGCCACTGAGCCATCTCACCGGCCCTGCTTTATTTTTTTGAGACAAGGTCTCACTATGTAGTTCAGGCTGGCCTTGAACTCATGGGGCAATCATCCTGCCTCAGCCTCCAGAGTAGCCACAATTACAGGCATCTCAGCAGAAGGTGGTTAACACCTAGCAACAGGCAGCTACTTTTAAGATTGGGATTCAGTGTTCTCATATAACACATGCTCATAGTCGGGCGTGATGGTGCATGCCTGTAATCCCAGCACAGAGGAGGCTGAGGCAGAAGGATCACCGTAAATTCGAGGCCAGCCTGAGCAACACAGTGAGACCCTGTCTCAACGAAACAACAACAACAAACAAAATAAACCTGCTCATATGCATTCGTATTGCTGTTCAGGATCTTTTCAGCTGTGGCATTTATATTACCTGTTTTTCTCCATACAGTATTTCTATGTCCCAGCTCACTCATTTTGGTTAATCTAGCTACCAGCCACTCAGCTAGCCCGAAAAAGTCCTAAATTCCCACTGGACATTGAACCCAGGGCCTTTACACCGAGCTACATCTCCAACCCTTCTTAATTTAATTAAAAAATTTTTTTTAATTTTTAATTTTAAATAAAGTAGCTGGCACCAGGAAAAAAAATAAATTTTTAATTTTAGAGACAGGGTCTCACTCAGGTCGCTAAGCTGCTCAGGCTGGGCTTGAATTTGCAATCCTCCCTCCTCAGCCTCCCAGCGTGCTGGGATTCCAGGCACACGTGCCACCGGGCCTGGCTAAATTCCTAAAATTTTTTGGATTGTTTTCATAATTCATTGGGCAGCAAAGTACAGGCGCATTAAGGGGTGGTTTCTAATTTCAATTGTCCCACCCGCCCGTTATTAGGTTCCCAGTGTGCGCTCTCTGGGTGGCCCCCGAGACATGCCCTTTTCCTTTAAGTAGCAGGTCGCTGTTTCCAAGACCTGCTAAGAGGGACAGACCCGCTTCCGCCAGTGTGTCCCCTGAGTACCGATCGCAACACTGCCGAGCTACTCAGGTCACGTGGACAGGCAGCTGTCCACACGGTGTAACTCAAGGGGCCTGAGGAAATCCCCCTGCTGGAAATATCTCCCTGGTCCTGATGCCAGGAAGGGTTGGTCACTCTCTGGAGGAAGGTGCCCCAGAATAGGCTGCTATTCAGGGTGGGCTCCTGTTCAGACCCCATCACTCATTAGCACCTGGGCTTAAAGTAATTTATCAAAGGAGTTAGCAGAGCTGAGTCACAAAGATGAGTGGGAGGCTGAGCATGGCGCCACACACCTGTAATCTCAGCACGCAGGAGGCTGAGGCAGGAGGATCACCATAAAGTTGAGCCCAGGGTAACCTGGAATGTGAAGCAATCTTCCTGCCTCAGCCTCCCAAATGCTGGGATCACAGGAGTGCACCACCAGGCCTGGCTCCTGTGGTGCAGATTTAAGTATTACAGTAAAAATTCACTGTAATCCCATCTCCCTCCAAAAGAGCCAATGTGGAGAATTGGGTTAATTATTGTTTGTAAGTCATCAGGTTGGGAGTGCCTGTCGTACACTTGCCAATTACTGGATTCTGGCTATTATTCTGGCTATTAGGGAGCTATTATTAGCCTCAAATTACAGATGAGGAAACTGGGTCTTCAGAGGTCAACACTGTACAATTCCTATGTGCCCGAGTCAGGACTCAGCTCCATCTCTGTCGGGCTCTAAACCTGGCCTCTGGTGGGGCGGGAAGGAGTCATCTCTTAACCCCTTCGATGGGTCGCCTCTGAAGTCTGTCGTGGAGCCCACTAAAAATAGGGTTCCCTGTCCTCTGCGTGGACCGGGATACCTGCACTTAAAAGCCAGAATTTTGGTAATTTTTTTTCTTTTTTGCAGGGATGCTCTACCACTGAGCTACCTCCCTTTCCCTTTTTACTTTTTTTTTTTTTTTTTTTTTTGTGGGTACCGGGGGGTCGACCTCAGGACCTCGCGCACCAGCAGGCACCCGTGCCTCTGAGCGATATCACCGGCCCCTTTTTCGTATGTGGGATCCGGGAGTCGAACTCGGGCCCTCGAGCTTGCAAGGCAGGCGCTTATGCCGCTGAGCCATCTCACCGGCCCTCCCTTTTTACTTTTTGAGTCAGGGTCTCATTAAGTTGCCTGGGCTAGCCTCTAACTTGTGATCCTTCTGCCTCAGCCTCCCCAAGTAGCTAGAAGAGTACAGGCATGTGTAACTATGCCCAGCTTCTGTAAATTTACTTACTCATGTCGTGTTGGGGTTCAAGCCAACTGAGCTACATTTCTAGCCCCATTTTATTTATTTATTTTTGGGATTTTTTTTCTCCTTCCTCCCTCCCTCCCTTCCTCCCTCTCTCTGTCTCTCTCTTTCTTTCTTTTGTCCGAGACAGGGTCTCACTATATAGTTCAGGCTGGCCTTGAACTAGCTTATGTAGCCCAGAGTGGCTTCAAACTCATGGTGATCCTTCTGCCTCAGCCTCTCAAGTGCTGGGATTACAGCCCAGCCTGCAACCTATACATTTGGGGAGAGAGAGTTCAGCCCATAACATAAAGTGAACCCTAGCCAGGCCTGAAGCACACGCCTGTAATCCCAGCACTTAAGAGGCTGAGACAGGAGGATAGCCGCAAGTTTGAGGCCAGCCTGAGCTACATAAAAAGCCTTTTCTCTTGAAAAACAAAGTAAATAAAAAATAAAGTAAAATCAGTTAATGGGATGTTCAGTGGTAGAGGCAGGCTTGTCACCGGCTGGGGACACGAAGACTGTGGAGAACTGGCCTGCCTTCGCGGAGCTCCAGTCTCTGGGGGTCACTAGGCGACCGGGTGCCTCGGGGCCCCGCAGAGTTATAGGGAGAACTCGCTGAAGCCCCGCCCGGCCCCCTGGAGTTTCCAGTTCTGGTGTTGGCTCCAGAATTTGCATTTTTCACAAGTCTCCAGGTGCCATGCACTTTTGAGACTGCTCATCGGGACGTGTCACAATCACGTGGGACTTGATGGCCGAGGTAGCACAGGTGCACTGAGCACAGAAACAGCCGCTTTCTGTTTCCAGGCCAAGGCAGCTGAGGAGAGAACCGGAAAGTCCCTGGGTACCTGAAAATTCCCCAGAAAAAGTTTTCTGAGCATTTAGGCCTTGAACTCGTAAACATGTTATAGGAAGAAGCATGTGTTGCGTTTACCATTAATTCATTACTTGGCAAACACTTCCTTCCTGTACCAATTATGTCTCCACAAGAGAACAGAGAGAAGCTGGTGTGATGGCGCATGCCTGTAATCCCAGCACTCGGGAGGCTGAGGCAGGAGGGTTGCCATGAGTTCAAGGACAGCCTGGGCTACATAGTAAGTTCAAGGCCAGCCTGAACTACATAGTAAGACCCTGTTGCAAAAACAAAAACAAACAAGCAAACAAACAACACCCCCCAAAAAAACCTCACCAAACCAAAAAAACAAAACTACAACAACAACAACAACAAAGACACCAAAAATACATTTGGCCCAAGTGGTCGAGGAGAGCTACAAGAAGTCCAGATGTATGGGTCCGAAGGACACTGGATTTGAGGACAAAGCTGTGACCTGTGCAGCCTCTGCGGCTTTCAGCCGAGGCCCTGCTGTGCCAGCAGACTCGCGACATGGGGACAACGAGGATGGCGTGGCAGGTTCCAAGGCCTCTATGTGGTGAGCGGGCGCCCCCATCACGCGGGGCCTGGCTGAACATGGGGTGAGCAGCGCATTGAGTCCGGCAAGGTCACGCCAAGTCCTCAGAGCGCCACCACAGCTCTCTAAGCTCTCAGGGTGAGCAAGATTTGAGTTCATTATTTTTTTACTTATTTATTTTGGTCCTGGGGATTGAAGCCAGGGCCTTCTCACTCAGCTACCTGCCCAGCCCTTTTTAAAAATTTTTATTTTGAGACAGGCTCTCACTAACTTGCTAAGTTGCCCAAATTGGGCTCAAACTTGGGATCCTCCTGCCTCAGCCTCCCACAGTGCTGGGATTACAGGCGTGTGCCACCACGCCCAGCAGTGAGATTGTGTTTAAACATCTAAAGAATCTGCGACTGCCTAGAGCAGTGCTATATTCCCAAGTCCCAGCTCCTGGGAAAGATGAGGATCCATGGAGCCCAGAGGGTCAAGACTAGACTGGAAGCTGGGCTTGGTGGTGCAAATCTGTAGCACTCTGGGAGGCTGAAGCAGGGGGATTCCAAGTTTGAGCCCAGCCTGGGCAACTTAGTGTTTTTATAGAGACCCTGTCTCAAAATAAAAAATAAAAAGGGCTGGGGTATAGCTCAGTCTGAAGGCCCTGGGTTCAATCCCCAGTACAAAAACAAAACAAAACAAAACAAAACACAAAACACATGGTTGAGGAACCTAGTGAGACCCTGTCCCCAAACCAAAACAAAGGAAAAATGCTACTTCAAAGCGACTTGGGCCAAGTCACACACGGAAGGCGTAAGAGCGGTGGTTTATCTGTAGCGCAGTAGCTGTGAGCTGTCCTTGTTTGTTTTCAGCTTTTTTTTTTTACTTGTTTTTAGTAGCAACCGCCTGAAAAGAGAACTAAGAGTTAAAGAGGAAGTAAGTGTTGAAAGCGGGAGTTTCTCCACGCTAGTGAGCGCATTTCCCCGACCTCCTAAACCGGTCCTTGTTGATATTTGGAACCTGACTCCGCTGTTACCCGGATGTAGACAAAAGCTGCTTGGGTCCAGGTCTTCCTGATTTGCTCTTCAGTTGAGACCGAAACCGAGTCTATCATTTTTCTTTCTTTCTTTCATGCTTTGCATCACTGGCATCAGGAGTCCTACTGATTTGCTTGATGCCTCTCTGCTTTTTTTTTTTTTTTTGTGTGTGTACCGGGGGTCGACCTCAGGACCTCACGCGCCAGCAGGCGCCCGTGTCGCTGAGCGATATCACCGGCCCTTTTTTCGTATGTGGTGCTGGGAGTCGAACGCGGGCCCTCGCACTTGCCAGGCAGGCGCTTATGCCGCTGAGCCATCTCACCGGCCTTTTTGTCTTTTTGAGACAGGGTTTCACTATGTAGTTGAGGCTGTCCTTGAACTCACTACGTAGCCCAGACTGGACTTGAACTCACAGCAATCCTCCTGCCTCAGTTTCCCAAGTGCTGGGATTACAGGCCTGTACCACCACACCCAGCTCTGTTTTTCTTCTTTTTTTGTTTTGCTTTATTTTGAGACAGGGCCTCACTATGTAATTCAGGCTGGCCTCAAACTCCTGGCAATCCTCCTGCTTCAGCCTCCAAAGTGCTGGGATGACAGGGGCATGCCACCATGCCCAGCCTTGCTTTTTAATTTTCTTAAAGAAACTTTTATTCATTCATTTCACAGGCTTGGGGAATGTGAAGACCAGAACACAAAGCATCTTTTGCTTCCATTCCTGATTTTACTAACCTCATTTTCTCGCTCCTTTCTATCGATTCATGTCTCATGTTTTAAAATCCACGTTAGGGCCGGTGAGATGGCTCAGCAGCATAAGTGCCTGCCCAGCAAGCGTGAGGTCCTGAGGTCGACTCCCGGTACCCACATTAAAAAAAAAAAAAAAAATCCACATTAAAAGCTGGGCATGGTTGTGCACGCCTGGAATACTAGCACTTAGGAAGTTGAGGCAGGATGATCGTTGTGAGTTCAAGGCCAGCCTGAATTATATAGTGAGACCCTGTCTCAAAAAAAAAAAAAAAAAAGGGCCGGTGAGATGGCTCAGCGGCTTAAGCGCCTGCCCGGCAAGCGCGAGGGCCTGAGTTCGACTCCCAGAACCCACATACGAAAAAGGGGCCGGTGATATCGCTCAGCGGCACGGGCGCCTGCTGGCGCGCGAGGTCCTGAGGTCGACCCCCCGGTACCCACAAAAAAAAAAAAAAAAAGAAAAAAGAAAAAGAACAAGAAAGAAAGAAAAAAAGGAAAGATGGATTAAGGTGTACATTTTCCATGAAGCCTTCCCTGATCTTTCAGCACCATTGGAACCCGGGCTTTGAGGATGATGCTCTCATAACTTAATCACAGACTATTTTAAATCACTTAAAGTCACCTCAGTTCCTCAGAGAAACAAAAGGGTGGGTGGCAGGAGCTGTTCTCTAGCTGTGTACCCTTGGGCCAAGTGCTCCTTTTAGTACTGGCCCGGTTACAGGATTTTTTGTTTTGCTTTGTTTTTTGGAGACAGGGTCTCACTACGCAGCCCAGGATAGCCTTGAATTTACAGTGATCCTCCTGCCTCAGCCTCCGTAGGGCTGAAATTACAGGTGCCTACCAAAAACATGATTTAATGCATAAAACTTTTTTGGGGGGGTACTGGGGATTGAGCTACATCCCCAGCCCTTTAAAAACTTTTTTATTTTGAGACTAAGTCGCTAAATTGCCCTGGAACTCACTGCAATCCTTCTGCCTCATCCTCTGAGAGTGCTACAACTACAGGTGTACATCACCACACCCAGCTTTTATACAATTATTTTGAAACACTTTCTCTCCCAATATGGTTAAAATTTATTTTCAAGAGCTTGGCAGAGTGGCGTACACCTGGAAGCCCAGCACTAGGGAGGCTGAGGCAGGAAGATTGTCGTGAGTTCGAGACCAGCCTGGGCTACACAGTGAGACCCTGCCTCAAAAAACCAAAAAAAAAAAAAAAAAAAAAAGTCATTTATTCATCATTTTATCTCCGGACACTTCAAGGTATAAGGCCATTGTGAGAAGATTTCCCTTTCTTCACCATGGTCACAATCACAGTGAATATTATCCCATCTTTTTTTTTTTTTTTTTGAGACAGGATTTTGCATTGTAGCCCAGGCTGGCCTTGAACTCACCGCCATCTTCCTGCCTCAGCCTCCCGAGTGCTGGGATTACAGGCATGCACCACCACGTCTGGCTATCTAGCTTTATAGCTGATATCTTCTAGAAATTTATTCTCTCCTAGGTCACCCCTTTTTTTTTAGTGCCAGAGATTAAACCCATGTCCTCTCGCACACTAAGCAAGTGTTCTACCACCGAGCTCCCTCTCACTGGTTACACTCCGTGCAGAATTCGATTTACTGTTTACGAATCCCCTATTGAGGCGGGTGCTAATAACTCCATTTAGTCTGCAATGGAGAAAGGTTAAGCAACTTGATTAATGTCCTGTGTGTGGATTAGTGTCCTCAGGGGGCTGAGGCAGGAGGGTTGCCATGAGTTGAAGGCCAGTCTGGGTTACATGGTGGTTTCAAGGCCAGCCTGAACTATATAGTGAGACCCTGTCTCAAAACAAAACAAAACAATAACAACAACAAAAACCACCATCACTAACAACAGAAAAAAACCAGACAAACCAACAAAAAACCTCTCACTCCAGTGAGGCATGATGCTGGACACCTATAATCCCAGCACTCTGGGAGGCTGATGCAGGAAGGAGGACTGAAAATTTGAGCCCAGCCTGGGCAACTGAGCCATACAGTGAGACCCTGTCTCAAAAAAGGGCCGGGGATGTAGATCAGTGCAAAGGCCCTGGGTTCAATCCCCACTACCGCAAACATATTAAAAATAAAATAAACTCTTAGCTGGGTAAGAGGCAGGAGGTCACCAGGAGTTCCACTAGCCTGGGCTACATAGCGAGTTCCTGTCTCAAAAAAAACCAAAACAAACAAACTCTTGCTTCTACTATAATATATAAGTTAGGTGGAAATACAGTAGGCAGCCAGGCAGGGCTGGGACCTCGGAGTCAGGACTGTGTCTGGGGGTGCATTTGAAGATTAAAGTCACAATGGCTAGTGTTACCTACTTCCCTAAGGGATGAATGGAGGCTTGGGGTTATTGGTATCAGCCTTGTGAGATTTCCCATTATCTCATTAGGGGTGGGCCATCCTCTCCCACCCGCTAAGACTAAGACTAAGTCTATAAGACTAAGACTGCTAAAACTAAAGAAAAGCCCAAGACTACAGATGATTGACCGAGGTTAATGATGTCATTCATGTACCCTTGCTACCATTGGATCAGTATTACCTAAGCAACTACACTCGCAATATTATTGGTTGATAACGATTTTGACCCGTGTTGTACCCGCCTCATGATTTTACTCTATAAAACTTCCTTTGAGAGGTGGGCTCGTTGGCAACCCATTCAGGACCCCTCCTGTCTCTCAGGAGCTATTCCTATTCCCCATTCCTATTCTCCAATGAATTTTCCTAACCTTCACCTCCATTGTTTCTTAGGATTTATTCTTTGACTTTGGAGAACATGAACTCGGTGTATTTGACATCTAGCATTTCCCCTATATCACTACCCTTTGCTTTATTGTGCCTTAGCCTAGTTTGCTTAAACGTGTTATAAATTTATTTCTTTGGGGCCGGGATGGAACTTTGACCTGGGAAATGCTAAGAGGCAAGCGCTTGATCACTGGGGTACACGTTGAACGCAAATGAACACATTTGGGTGGTGCGAGGAGGTCCCACTATGTTGCCCAGGCTGAAGTTCTGGGCTCAAGTGACCCTCCTGCCTCAGCCTCCCCAGAGTCCTTGAATTACAGGTACACAGATCATCCCTGGCTTCCATAAATTGACTTTGATCATGATCTTTCTGTTGGGACATGGTCGTCTTTTCCATCAACAAATGTTGGGTAAAGTATGGATTCAAGGAACAGAGACTCAATATAAATAACTGGTAAATTAGTAAACAAAAAGGTATGTTTCAAAACCTCACATGAGTGTCAGAATAGTAGGATGGACAGTGAATAAATGCTTGGACTTCATTCAACAAATGGTGGTGAAGCTATTTTTTTTTTTTTTTTTTTTTTTTTTTTTTTGCGTGTGTATGTGGTACTGGGGTTTGAACCCAGGGCCTTCACCCTGAGCTACATCCCCAACCTTTTATGATTGTCAGTGTTGAGACAGGGCATTGCTAAATTGCTAGCCTGGATTAGAACTTGCAATCCTCCTGCTTCAGCCTCCCAGAGAGCTGGAATTAGAGCTATGTATCCCTGGCCCAGTTTAATGGGTCAAAGTCTCCTGAAGGGTGGAAAGGATTTGAATAAAAGCAGAAGGAGTTGAGCGGGGTGTGGCGGCGCATGCCTGTAATCCCAGCATTGGGAGGCTGAGGCAGGAGGATCTCTGCAAATTCGAGGCCAGCTTGGGCTGCCAGCCTGGGCTACAAAGTGAGTTCAAGGCCAGCCTGAACTGCATAGTGAAACCCTGTCTCAAAAAGACCAAAAAAAAAAAAAAAAAAAAAAAAAAAAAAAATTGAGGGAGCCAGTCGTGGTGGTACATACCTGTAGTCCCACTTAATCTAAAATTTGAGGCGAGAGGATTGCAAATTCAAGGTCGGCCTGGGCAATTTAGCTAGACCCTATTTTTTTTTTTGTGGGTACTGGGGGTCGAACTCAGGACCTCGCGCACCAGCAGGCGCCCGTGCCACTGAGCGATATCACTGGCCCTTTTTTCGTATGTGGGTACCGGGAGTTGAACTCAGGACCTTGCGCTTGCCAAGTAGGCGCTTATGCCGCTGAGCTATCTCACAGGCCTTGAGACAAGTCTCACTATGTAGTCCTGGGAGGCTTTGAATTTACAATGTAGCATTTGAACTTCCCAGCACCCTCCTGCCTCAGCCTCCCTTCACAAGGATTACAGGTGTGTGCTACCACACCAACCTTAGTCCCTGTTATTTTTTTGTTTTAAAACCACGGATATAATTCAGAGCTCCCTGGGTTCAACGCCCATACTGGGGTGAAAGAAGCAAGCGGACCGGGGGTATCCCTCACTGGCAGAGTGGAAGTATAACCGGCCGGGCAGAGCCTGTGGGAACTGCAGGGTGCGGGAACAGTCTGGCCTGGGTGGGGCTGAGCACTGGAGAAGGAGAGGGTGGACAGAGGGACTGGGGTCACACAGGCCAGTGACCGATGTCCAGCTCAGTCCCCAGGACTTTGGGCTCTGCTAAGTGGGATAACTGGAAAGCCCAGGCCTGGAATCTGGGCCGCGCACCTCCTCCCTGGCCGTCGTGTGCCCTGTCATGCCAGGGAAGTTTCTTTTTCCTCTCTGCAAAAAGGGACCGATTCCTGTTCCCCTGGGGTGTCTCCTAGTCATCCACAGCGCACCAACAAAGTGGGGACAGTGCCATTCTCCAGGATAAATTCCTCAGAGTTGGTGTCTGGCCCCCTTCTTAAGCGCAGCATCCATGCAAACTTGGGGCGCAAACGCTGAAATCCATTCAGGGCCTCAGCTAGGACAGCCCCTCCCTCTTCAAAGGCAGGAACTTGGAAAGCGGGGTACAGTCCGCGCTCCGCGACCTGGGCTCCCACCGGGTCCACGTGGGTATCTCACAGTCGCGATGGTCGCGGAGGGGACAAAGAGGAGGTGGCCTCTGGCCTCTGCGCGTGGTCTCCATGGGTGGGCGGAGGCTTCCTCGAGCCCCGGCGGGAGTCACCCGGAACCGCGGGCGTCGGGGACTGGAGGCGACAGGGAAGGTGACTGCAGCGTGACAGCGCTGACGCCATCGCGCGCGGGCGGCCACCAGGCGTCTTACACAGCAGGGCCGAGGCGGCATCCGGTCCACCGTGGCGACACGGGTGTCGTGATTTCCTCCACAGTGCGTCCCTGGCACCCCTTTCGCACTTGTTTCTGGGGCGGCAGGGGAGGACGCCCGTCCTCGCTCGGCCTCTCGGGTGCCACCCGGCCGGCGACTGCCCCGCTCCCGTGACTCAGCCCCGCGGGGCCGTCGCCCACCCGCAAGGCCTCGGCTGAGTCACGCGGGGACCGCCCGGGTCGGCCCGAGCCCTTGACCCCAGGCCCGCGCGAACCCCAGCGCCGCCGCGCCGGCCCCGCGGCCTCGGCCGGCTTTGTTATTGTTTGGGTTTGAATCGCTACGCCCCTCCCCGCCCTTCCGCCCTTCCGCCCGCCGCGCGGCTGCCGCCTCCCTCGCGCCGCGCCCCTCCCCCCCATTTTGGCGCCTTTTCCTTCCCGCCACGTCGTGGCGGCGTAGAGACCACTCTGACCACGGGGAGCGGGGCGGGGCGCGCGCGGCTATGAAGATCAGCCCGCCTCTGGTTGGCTGGCGACGCGCCCGCGGGGGCGGGGCCGGGACGCGGCGCCCGTGCGCGCGGGGCGGGGCCCGAGAGGAGTGGCCGCGTCCCGCCGCCGCCCCACCCCCCGGCCTCCCCGCGCCGGCCCTGCCGCCCGTCTCCCCGCCTAGGCCTCCCGGAGAGGCCCCGCCCCGGCCCCGCCCGCCCGCGCGCCCCCCCGCCGGCGCGCTCCGCCCCTTTACTCCTGGCGGTGGGGCGAGCCGGGCGTCTGCAGCTGCGGCCGCGGCGGCGGAGGAGGTCGGAGCGCAGTCGGCGGCGGGATCCGCAGCAGCAGCAGCAGCCGCAGGAGGCGCAGCAGCCGCGAGCCCCGCGTCCCGCCCCGGCAGCCGCGCTCCCTGCCGCCGGCCGAGCCCGCGCGCCCTCCCGCCGCCGGCGCCCCGGGCCGCGTTCCGCCTCGGCCTCCCGCGCCCGCCAAAGCCCCCGCCGCAACGCCACCCGCAGCCCGCGCCGCAGCCGCCCCGGGCCGCGTCCCCGCGCCGACGCCCTGGAGGTGGGGATGCTCCTGTCCAAGATCAACTCGCTCGCCCACCTGCGCGCCGCGCCCTGCGGCGACCTGCACGCCACCAAGCTGGCGCCCGGTGAGTGCGCGCCCCCCGCCGCCGCCTCCCGACTGCCGAGGACTGGGGCGCGCGTGGGGCCGGGATCGGGGCGCGCGAGGAGCCGGCGCTGAGCGCCCTACGTCTGCTCTCCTCAGGCAAGGACAAGGAGCCCCTGGAGTCGCAGTACCAGGTGGGCCCGCTCCTGGGCAGCGGCGGCTTCGGCTCAGTATACTCAGGCGTCCGCGTCGCCGACAACTTGCCGGTGAGCCGGGGGACGTCCGCGGGAAGGGCGCGCCGCGCCGGGCGTGCGGGGGGCGGGCGCGCGTGTTGGGCCCCGTGTGCGGGGATCTAAGGACGCCGTGCTCTCGGGGGTTGCAGGTGGCCATCAAGCACGTGGAGAAGGACCGGATCTCTGACTGGGGCGAGCTGGTGAGCGCCTGGGGCGCGCGACCCCCGGGATGGCGGGGGGCCTGGTGGGTGGCCTTGGGGTTGCGCGCGCGCCTCGCCGTCTCCCACGTCCTCGCTCACCGGTCCCCTCGTTGGTCCCCGCAGCCCAATGGCACCCGGGTGCCTATGGAAGTGGTCCTGCTGAAGAAGGTGAGCTCGGGCTTCTCCGGCGTCATCAGGCTCCTGGACTGGTTCGAGAGGCCCGACAGTTTCGTTCTGATCCTGGAGAGGCCCGAGCCGGTGCAAGACCTCTTCGACTTTATCACGGAAAGGGGGGCCCTCCAGGAGGAGCTGGCGCGAAGCTTCTTCGGGCAGGTGCTGGAGGCCGTGCGCCACTGCCACGACTGCGGGGTGCTGCACCGCGACATCAAGGACGAGAACATCCTCATTGACCTCAGCCGCGGCGAACTCAAGCTCATCGACTTCGGGTCGGGGGCGCTGCTTAAGGACACCGTCTACACCGACTTCGATGGTGAGCTGGCCCCCGGGGTGATGCCCAGGTGACCTGGCCTGGCCCTGCGGCTTCACCAGCGCCGGGCCTTTGTAAAGGTCATTGGGCCGCCGGGCTCAGCGCTGGCCGGGGTGGGGCATAGGAGAGCTTTCCGGCTCCGCCGGGGATTCCGAGCCAGCTGAACCTGTAATGCTTCTGGCATGATTAAATTTTTTCAGTGGAATTCAGTGGGTTCCAAGCTTTCCCGATGAATAAGAGCCTGTGGGCCACGGGCCGTAGCCCAGATTTCCAAAGTCTGACCCACTTTCCCGTCTGGGAAAGCAGTGCGGGTGGGAGGAGAGAGACAGGCGCTGATGGGGGGTTTTGCTAATTTCTGTTTTGATTTATAAGGGAGTTTAGTTTTTCTGTTTTTCCCCTTTGATCTAGGGCGAGGGTGCTGAAAAATTGTTTCACTAAATATTTTCTTTTTCGGTGTCGTGGGACAAGGGAGTCAGGAGTGGATTGTTGTGAAATAGGATCTGTTGCTGGTTTGAGAATTAGTTGGGAGTCTCCGCAGGGAGGATGAAAACCTATCTTGCTTAGGGAGGGACTTGGAGCGGCTTCTTTCAGAACAGAAGGCTTGGAGAGCCTGAGATCAAAGCAAGGAGGGTGGGTCATCCTCGGAGTGGCTTACCCTAACAAACGACAGCCTTTCAAAACTTGTGACTCGGGCTTGTGGTTTGTGTTTATTTGCCCTTGGAAGACGCTGGGCTGGGCTGCATTTTTTGTATTTCACAGTTAATGTCTGGCCGGGCCCTCCCAGGGTATTTTTTTCCCCTTCGAGTCTTTGCTGCCCCCTGGTGACCACCAACGGGTTTATCTCCTTTTTTTTTTTTTTTTTTTTTTACTACCCAAAGTTTGTAAACAGGAATCACGTGGTCTGAAACCAGCCCTGCAGCTCGGTTTGCTTTTCCAGTCTGGGGAGGGAAGGGTGTGGGTGTCTGCCCCGGTTCTACAGGGTGGGGAGGAAAGCATGCCAGAGGGCACCCTGGCTTAGGATGTCGTGCCAGGATCCTTGCCTGGATGCCATCTTCAATGAGAATCTCACCTGACCGCAGGGCAGCGATGTGTAGGGTTGAAGGATGGTCTGGATCCTCTCGCGGGTGGCCTCAGACTGGGGCTGCAGCCAGCCCTGTTTGTTTCTTGGACTGATTTGTAAGGATTTTTAGTTTAGGGTGTAGGCCGGTAGGGGTGGGTACTGCTTTGGGTTGGAAAAAAGCCAGAAACTACTTTTCCACTTTGCTTGTAGCCCAGGAGGCAAAAATCAGGTGTTCACCCAGCTCCTGAGAGAAAGGAGTTGGTGCTTTGTTTTTATTTTTAAAAGAAAGTCTTGCCACGCGGCCATTCTGGGTCGGCTTTGCTGAGTGTTCGCTCTCTGTTCCTCTGCGCGCAGGGACCCGGGTGTACAGCCCTCCCGAGTGGATCCGCTACCATCGCTACCACGGCAGGTCCGCGGCCGTGTGGTCCCTGGGGATCCTGCTCTACGACATGGTGTGCGGAGACATCCCTTTTGAGCACGACGAGGAGATCATCCGGGGCCAAGTTTTCTTCCGGCAGCGGGTCTCCTCAGGTAACTTCTCAAAGCCCCTGGGCAAGATGGCCCGTGACCTGGGGCTTAGAATTTATAGGCCCCTGATTTACCCTTGTCCGGCGCAACAGGGTAAGGTGTGTTTGAGATTCCTTGGGAGGTCAGAGGGCGAGCGTATTAAGACAGCCTGGTTTCTCAGAAAAGTTTTATTTTTGGCCCGGGGAATCAGACCCCACTGTTCCTTTCTGCATACCAGGCTAGTGCTCTACCCTTGAGCTGTACTCCCTCGTTTTTTTTTTTTTGTTTGTTTGTTTTTTTTGTTTAATGTGGGTACCGGGAGTTGAACTCAGGACCTCGCGCTTGCCAGGACAGGCACTTATGCCGCTGAGCTATCTCACCGGCCAAACTCCCATGTTTTTTGAGATAAGGTCTTGCTATGTAGTCCAGACTGGCCTTGAACTCTTACCACTCCTGCCTCAACTTTCCGGGTGCTGGGGATTACAGGTGTACATAACCTATCCCAACTATACTCCCTTTTCTTAAATTTTTTAAGTTCTAGTACTCTGGGAGGCTGAGGCAGGCGGGTCGGGGGTAGGTCCAGACTGAACAGTTTAAATTTATCAAGACCTTGTCTCAGAGAAAGGGGGAGAAGCTGGGGTTGTGGCTCAGTGAGAAGGCCCTGGGTTTGATCCCTGGTACCATCTGAGGGTATAAAACAGACGGAGTAAAAAAAATCACCGGCTTTTTTCCCTTTCTGTGTTCTCTATATTGTGGTCCTGGTGAGCTCATGCCAGGTGGTGGTCTCGTAAGTTGGTGAATTGAGTCACGGTGCTCTCGGTGCCGTCTGAGTCACGTGCCATCGCCTTCTTACTTCTGCGAGTGGGCGTGATGGGAGAGGCCTTGGCTGTTGAGGTTTGGAAACCGCAGTGTAAGAGGGGAGCCGCTTTCTAGCTGAAATCGCCAGATTTGGCGCATCCCTGTCCCGGTGAGGCGCACCTGGCAGGCGCGGTGTAGTAAGCTCGCCCTCACACTGCAGCCCTTGGCCCCCTGGGAAGGGAGCCAGGAAGACCCGAGCGGAGCCAAGTCCCTGTAACGGTGTCATCCTGCCTTCCGCAGAGTGTCAGCATCTCATCCGCTGGTGCCTGGCCCTGAGGCCCTCTGATCGGCCGTCCTTTGAGGAAATCCAGAACCACCCGTGGATGCAGGATGCACTGCTGCCCCAGGAGACCGCCGAAATCCACCTGCACAGCCTGTCGCCGGGGACCAGCAAATAGTGACCTCCCTGCCAGGTCCTCCCGTCCCCGCCAGACCTGCCAGGGAAGGAAAGCCCCCCTCTGCAGCTCCCATTCCCAGTGATACTCGGCTGTTCGGCCGAGCGGACAGTGCTTGACACAGGAACAATTCACAACTCATTCCAGACCCCAGGGCCCCGGGTCCCCTCCTGGCAGGGACAGGGGCCCCCAGCTCCGGGGCCTTGATGGGCTGCTGGGAAACCTGGGGTGGGGGCCCTGCCGCGATGCTGACGCTGTCCCCTTCTGCTGAACGTGAGGCGGGGGTAGGGGAACAGGCTGGGGTGGGGTGGGACTAGCATCATTTGAGGTCCCTGTCACCTCTTCCGACTCTTCTGAGTGCCTTCTGCGGGAACTCCGGCTGTGCTGGGAGAAATACTTGAACTTGCCTCTTATCTGCTGCTTCCCCAATAATCTGCCTGGGTTGGGTCCCCTGTTCCCGCCCCTCCTTCATAGGAAAGGTGCCAAGGAAGAGGCTACGGGGCCAATGGCTGAGCCGTCCGCCCTTTCTGCCTCCTTTAGTAAAACTCCAGTGAACCCGTCTTCCTCTTTGGTTTTTACTTAACCTGTTTCCAAGCCAGGACCTCGCATACACACACACACACACACACACACACACACACACACACACACACACAAAATGCACGAACAATGCAAACGGAAAAGCTGTAAATGTGTGTACAGTTGGCATGGTAGTATACAAAAGGATTGTAGTTGATCTAATTTTTTTTTTTAAATCTTGCCTTTAAGTTATTTTACCTGTTTTTTTTTTTTTTTTTTTTTTTTTTCTCTTCCCTGTTTTTGGAAAGATGCTCTTTCTAACCCGGAGGTCAATGTTATGTATTTATTTATTTATTTATTTGGTTCCCTTCCTGCTCTGAGCTTCCACAACTGCTGTTCTAGGTTTTTGGGGTGGTTTGTGTTTTTTTTTTTTTTTTTTTTTTTTTTCCTCCTTTCCTCCTCTGACTTGGGGACCTCTTGGGGAGGGCTGCAACGCTTGCCGTGTGTAGGGTGACGGACCCAGGCGGGACAGCCGCTGCAGCTCCCCAGCTTCCGGGGTGTGGGGTGTCGCTGACATGTACATAGGACGGAGGTCGGGAAGCAGCTCTGGACGGTGTGTGCCTTGCAGGTCCTCCCTGGGGCTGTGTTTCGAGCAGCATGTGGCCTGCTGGTTTTATCTGAGTGAAATACTGTACAGGGGAATAAAAGAGATCTTATTATTATTATTTTTTTTATACTTGGCGTTTTTGAATAAAAACCTGTTGTCTTAACTTGTGGTTCCTAGTTGTCCATGCAGAGGCGCTTGCTAACTTATGTGCACTTCCTGGGCCCCTGGCAGGGGCCGGTCTGCAGTCAGGGAAAGGGACCTTTAAAGAGGCCAAGTCTGATTCCCAGGGGGCTTTGGGTGTGTGGGGGGTCTCCTTTCCTGGGTAATTGAGTGGCTGAGAGGTGGGGGCAGGGTGATGGCAGGAGGGGTCCTGTGTCTGACAGTTCATGCAGCCATAACAGGGGCTACCTCTGGAGAACATCTGTATCATTGCGGAGAGTTCCCTTCTGCAGGGCTGACCTGGAGGTAACATGCCCATTGCTCAAGTAACATTTGGAGGTTTTTTTTTTTTTTATATCGGAAATCAAACTCAGGACGTTGTGCTTGCCAGGCAGGTGCTGTGCCGCTGAGCTACATCCCTGGCCCTGGAGCTTGTTTTCAATAGCCTGCCGCTAGTAAAGCATTTTGAAGCCTGGTGTGGCACAGGCATAAATACTGCAGTCCCAGTTAGGGGTGGTGCACTCCTGTAATCCCAGTGCCTGGGGGGAGGGGGGAGGCTGAGGCAGGAGGATCACCGTGACGTCGAGGCCAGCCTGAACTATGTAGTGAGAGCCTGTCTTTAGAAAGTGACCTTGATTAACAGCAAGGCCTCCCACTCTGTCCTCTAAAATAAGGCATTTTAAGCATTACTGAAAAAACTACACCTTATTCCTTAGTTCCTGAGGTTGGTTCCCTCTGTTATTGGCATTGAGGTTTAGTCATTAACAATCGTGGTGGAGGGCCGGTGAGATGGCTCAGCGGCATAAGCGCCTGCCTTGCAAGCGCGAGGGCCCGAGTTCGACTCCCGGAACCCACATACGAAAAAGGGGCTGGTGATATCGCTCAGTGGCACGGGTGCCTGTTGGCGCGCGAGGTCCTGAGGTCGTCCCCCTGGTACCCACAAAAAAAAAAAAAAAAAAAAAACAATCGTGGTGGAAACGGACTGACTGGTTTTCCTGTCCTGTGTGCTGGCCAAAGCTTACACTAGGCACAGCTGAAGATGCTAGCCCTCCTATTTTCTTGTTGCTTGTTCTCGATTACTCGTGTCTCCAGCCAGTGGTCTACAGGAATCTTGGGGTGCCCCTCATCTGTTTGGTGAGTTAGCTGAGCTCAGGTTGGGTGGTGGGGGCTGTGCAGTCCCTCCGCCCCTCTGGTTTGAACTCATCTGATACTCCGAGAGCAACATTAAATCTTAGTAAATGCGTTGTGTGTGTCTAAAGTATCGGCCACAGGCTTCACAATTTCCCTCCTCCCGGCGTCCGCAGCCCGTGGACCCTGGCCCCACAAGCCCCTCAGGCTGGGATCCACGCCGAGGCCTGGATTGGGTCTGAGCCTGACTCAGCCCCCATGTGGCCGTGGGGAGGAAGGAAGGATTTCTTGGTTCTGGGGCGACTTCCTGAGGTTCCCCTAACTCTTCCCCTCCTCCCCTGACGCTGCCAAACTCATGGAGTCTGCACTCTGCTTGCCTCACCCTTTCCAGTAAAGTTGCACTTGAACAATTAAAAGTTGCTCCAAACTTTTAATGAAATCAGGAAGAGTTTCACCCTCTCTCCCTTGAAGTGAGTTTCCTTTTTTTTTTTTTTTTTTTTTCTTTTTGAGACAGGGTCTCTCGATGTCGTCCAGGCCAGCCTTGAATTCACTATGTAGCCCAGGCTGGCGTCACACTAACCAGGATACTCCTGCCTCAGCCTCCCGAGGAGCATCATTTTGGGAGTCTGCTCTGGATTTAGACTGGGCAATTTACCACACCCTGAGACTAAGAGCTCATGCTCCTGGGTCGGGCTACCAGGAAGACGGGGTTCAGTAGCGGATGTGTTACATGCGGACAAATGCTCTTCCTCAGTGGATGCCACATGTGAATAGAATTAGGAAGAAACAGGTTTCTGGATGCGGTGGCAGTTCCCAGCTCTCTGAGGGAGGCTTCCAATTGGGGAGAGGGGGTCTCTTCTGATTACGTTGGCGATGCTTCATGGGCTAAAGTAGGCAGCAAAGACGAAGGTGTGCCGGGCGTGGTGCTGCACGCCTGTAATCCCAGCACTTGGGAGGCTGAGGCAGGAGGATCATCGCCAGTTTGAGCCCAGCTTGGGCTACATAGCAAGGCCCTGTTTCAAAAAAAAAAAAAAAAAAAGTGAAGGTGTTTGTCTTATTTTTGTAACCGCACAGTTAAGCATCATGTCCAAGGTCACATGTTAACAAGTGGCCAGGTCAGAATTTGGTTTGTCTTACATAGTTCGTGATAAATCTGCTGGGGGCAGTGGCACACGCCTGTCATCCCAGCACTGGGGAAGCTGAGGCAGAAAGATCGCCTCAACTTCAAGGCCAACCTGAGCTACATAGCAAGGCCCCGTCACAAAAAATCAGAAAGTATAAGTGGCCACATCAGAGTTTGGACCCAGGTAGCCCGCACTCACGACCACTCTGCTGTCCTGAGTTTCCTTGTTTTGCGTGTTTGCTTTCGCAGTGTTGGGGAGGGAACCCAGGGCCCTGCACACGCTGCTGTGTGACGCTTAATGTCTGTGTGGCTTAGCCGTTGGTTCTCGGTCCCTTCTGGGCCCAGGATCTAGAGGGCAGGGCGCTTTCCTCCAGCTGCCAGGGTCAGGGAGCCCTGCTATCCACAGGACACCCCCTGCTGCCATCTCTGCACCCCACCTTGCTCCCGGCCCGAAGGTGGGAGCAGCCCGAGAGGTGGGGGCTGGGAGGGGCGCGGGCCATTTCTTGTAAATATTGCTCAGCTCCTTTAACTGCTGCGCCGCTTCTTGGAAGCGCTCACCACAGACAGCCTATCGACAGCCCTGCCGAGCCAGATACGGCCTCAGCCCCCAGGGCACTTCCGCCCCCGATTGCCAAGAGCAGGGTTGCACTGACCCCCCACCCCTGTGGGAGGAAGTACAAAAATAAGCAGAACCAGGGCGAGCCTAGAGGACTTTATTTTTACTCATCGTGACAGGACATCCGACGTACAGAACTGGATTCTTCATGACCTCTGGTTGATGGTTATGTCTCATCACTGGTCTAAGCGTGACTGCTGTTGTTGTTTTATTTTTTTGGTACTGGAAATCGAACTCAGGACCTTGTGCTTACCAGGCAGGCGCTGTGCCACTGAGCTATATCCTCGGCCCTGTTGTTATGTTTATTATATTGCCCAGTGGACGCTGCACCCAGCTCAAGAAACAGAAGGATGCTACTTCTGAGGCTGAGGCAGGAGGATTGAAAGTTCTAGGCCAGCCTGGTCATTTACAAGACCTGTCTTGAAATAAAAAAATAGAAAGGGTTGTGGCCTGGCATGGTGACACACACCTGTAATCCCAGCACTCTGGGAGGCTGAGGCAGGAGGATTGCAAATTTGAGCCCAGCCTGGGCAATTTAGTGACAGACAGACCGTCTCAAAATAAAATAGAAAAAGAGGCTGAGGGGTGTGGCTGAGTGTGAAGGCTCTGGGTTCAATCCCTAGTAGCACAAAAACAAAACAAGTTGGGCATTGTGATGCATGTCTATAATCCCAGCACTCAGGAGGCTGAAGCAGGAGGATTGCTGATAGTTCAAGGTCAGTCTGAACAACACAGCAAGACCTCATCTCAAAAACCAAACCAAAACAAAAACAAACAACTTTAGCAATGCCATGAGCCTGTCTACATGATGTTGGTCCAGCCTCCAGGTAGGGTCCATCACCCAGTTTTTGTGTATAGCATTCTCTTTTTTGTTTGTTTGTGGGTGTTGTATTTTGTTTTGTTTTGTTTTTGAGACAGGATCTCGCTGTGTAGTCCAGGCTAGCCTTGAACTCTCAGTGATCCTCCTGCCTCAGCCTCCAGAGCGCTGGCATTATAGGCATGCACCACCACGCCTGGCTAATTTTCTCACTTTTAAAAAATAGGTAAAAATAGTTTTCGTATTTAGTTTCTCCTTTATTTTGTTTTGGCTGCTGGCAAATGAACCCAGCGCCTCCTGCAGGTTGAGCACACAGCCCAATGCCGAGCCCCAGCTGTTCTCAAACTTTCTCAGAGCAGCCTCCAGCTCGCAGACAAGTGGCTGGGAAGCTGCTCTGCCCACGCAGCGTGACAGGTGTCTCAGCGGTGGCTGGCCGAGGCCTCGCTCTCCGTACCCCTGGGGTCCAGTTGCCCGGGAGGTGCACACCCACGGCCAGGTGTGGCAGGGTGCAGGACCCAGTGTGGAGCTGGGTGGTGGCGGGCTACGCGGGGCACTTGGCTGCCCAGGAGCCATGGGTACCCAGCCAGAACCGCCTTCGCGAGGCTGGAACCCGGGCTCCTCCTGTCTGCCTTAAAGTTCTGACTGACAGCAGCACTCGGATAAGGATTACAGCCCAGCAGAGGCTGGATGTTCAGCAGAGCCCCGGGAGATCTACGGAGTGTGTATTTGGTTTGTTTTTGGGGTACTGGGTCTTGCACCAAGGGCCTTTACACTGAGCTACATCCCCAGCACTCTCCTAAATTTTTTCATTTTCAGCCAGGCATAGTGGCACATGCTTGTTATCTCATAGCACTGAGGAGGCTGAGGCAGGAGGATCACTGCGAGTTCGAGGCCAGCCCGAATTACAAAGCAAGACCCTGTCTCAAAAAAAAAAAAAAATTCATTTTTAGACCAGGTCTTGCCGAGTTGCTAAATTGCCCAGGCTTGGCTGGAACTTGCAATCCTCCTGCCTCAGCCTCCCAGGGTGCTGGGATTACAGGTGTGCGCCACCACACCTGGCAGGTCTGTGGATCGTGCAGCCCTGTGCATGCACATCTGTGGTGTGGAGTGGTGCAATGGTGTGAGCACACGTACAGGCTTGGGTGTCTGTGGTGTGTGCGGCGTGCTGGGTGATACGAGGTGGTGCGTGCCCGAGCGTGCGGAGGGCGGGTGTGGCCTTCCTGACCCCTGGACTTCCATCCGCATCTCTCCGTGCTCTGCCTGGCTGCCTCCTCTTCTGCCTCTGTCTGGTTCTCTCCGTCCTCCTCCAACCTGAGGACCAGACCCCTCCCACATGGCCCCCCCCATTCTGTCCACTCCCCCTGCCCTACGCACAGGGCCTGTCCCATCCTCCCCACTTTTCTTGTGTCTTTGTTTTTTTGCGACAGGGTCTCACTATATAGTCCAGGCTGGCTTCAAATTCACAGTGATCCTCCTGCCTCAGCCTCCTGAGCGCTGGGATTATATGTGTGTGCCACCGTGACCTCGCTCAGTTTTCATAAAATTCTTGGCCTCTGCCTTGAAAGTCCCCCCAGCTTCCCTAATCCCGGGCTCACCTGCAGCCTTCCAGCCCCGTGGGTCTGTCTCTCCTCCCTCTCCTTCTCTTCGCCCTTCGGTGTCCTTTCCCTTCCCCCCTCCCGCCACCCTTTGTAGGTCTGGGGCCTGCATGAAGCAGGTGGCTGCTCAGGTTGAACATGGCGAGCATGGCGCACAAGGGCCCTTTGCAAAGGTGAGGACGGCATGGGGGTGCCACCTCCCTCAGGGCTGGGCTGCGGGAGGGAGCAGGTGCAGACTGGTGGAGGCACAGGGTGGAGGAGGCCCCCTGACAAGAGGCTGAGGCAGGAGGAATGCGTCGAGTTCGAGGCCAGCCTGAACTGCATAGTGAGACCCTGGCTCAAAAAAACCAAAATAAATAAATAAAAACAATAAAGAGCTCTGACCATCCTAGAAAAGCAGCAACCTGGGGAGTGCAGGCCTCACCTCACCTGGCAGCTTCCCATGGGCAGAACCGAACCCAGCGGGCAGCCAGACACTAGTCTCCAGCAGGGGTGGCACAGCCAGCACAGGTACATGGGGGTGGTGCGCCTTCTCCCCGGCATCTGACCCCTCTCAGGACAGTTCCCACACCTCCACCACCCGGCGTCCTCCTGAGCTGCAGGCCCTCAGGCATTGGCCGGAGTGTCACCTGTGTGCGGGTGGGACATGACTGAGATGTCCCCAGCCCCTGAACTGCACCCCCACAGCCGCCTTCCATCTCCACCCGGATGTCCCTGGGAGACACAAATGGTCATGTGTTTTCTAAGTGAGGATAGTTTTTCTACCTGCTTGTAAAAATGACACAGGGCCGGTGAGATGGCTCAGCGGCATAAGCGCCTGCCTGGAAAGCGCGAGGTCCTGAGTTCGACTCCCGGAACCCACATAAAGGAAAAAAAGGGCCGGTGATATCACTCAGTGGCATAAGTGCTTGCTGGCAAGCGCGAGGTCCTGAGTTCGACTCCCAGTACCCACATTAAAAAAAAAAAAAAGGGGCCAGTGAGATGGCTCAGCAGCTTAAGCGCCTGCCTTGCAAGCGTGACGGCCCGAGTTCGACTCCCGGATCCCACATACGAAAAAGGGGCCGGTGATATCGCTCAGCAGCACGGGTGCCTGTTGGCGCGCGAGGTCCTGAGGTCGACCCCCCGGTACCCACAAAAAAAAAAGACACAGGCTTTTGTTTCTTTTGTAAAAAATTATGGTACATGCCAGGCGTGGTAGTACATGCTTGTAATCCCAGCACTCGGGAAGCTGAGGCAGAAGGATCGCCAAGAGTTTGAGGCCAGTGTGGGCTCCATAGTGAGTTCAAGCCCCAGCCAGCCTGAATGATAGAGTGAAACTCTATCTCCAAAAAATAAAAGGTTTTGGTAGAGATTGATTGTCATCTATGCCAATATCCATTATCTTTGTCTTCCCAACATGAATAGCATCAGCATCACTGATTTTTATTGTGTTCCTGTTCTTTAAAGAATAAAGATTAAAATTCCCCAGATTCTCTTGCTGCTATCTGTGGATGTGGATGTATGGGAAACCAAGGCCGGGGGGAGGGGACAGAAGTAGGGGTGCTGCAGGGGTGGGTTCCAGGCAGTTCCAGTAGCAGGAAGAACAGAGCTGCGCTGAGGCTGCGGGAGACGCGGGTCCCAGGATATGGCGTGAGGCTCTGTGAGGCCACTGTCTTCATCGAAGCCACTACTGTCACCTTCATCATCTTGCTTTGCAAGAAGTCCTAGCTTGTTTATTTATTTATTTATTTATTGGTACTGGGGATTGAACCCAGGACCTTCTCGCTGAGCTATTACCAGCCCTTTTTATTTTTCTGTCCTATCTATCTATCTATCTATCTATCTATCTATCTATCTATCTATCCATCTATCTTTTATTTTTGAGACAGGGTCTTGCTGTGTAGCCCAAGCTGGCCTCGAACTCTTGGCGATCCTCCTGGCTCAGCCTCCAGAGTGCTGGGATTATAGGTGTGCACCACCATGCCCAGCTTTTATTCTTTATTTTGAGACAGGGTCTCACTGAGTTGCCCAGGTTGGCCTCAAACTTGTCATCCTCCCGTTTCAGCCTCCGAAGTAGCTGGGATACAGATGTGCACTACCACACCTGGCCATGTAAGACTTTTTTTATTTTTGAGACAGGGTCTCATGATATAGTTCAGGCGGTCCTTCAACTCACTATGTAGCCCAGGCTGGCTTTGAACTCATGATGAGCCTCCTGCCTCAGCCTCCCAAGTGCTGGGATTACAAGCGTGTGCCACAATGGCTGGCAAGATGTTTTTTTTTTTCATTTATTTTTTTGTGTGGGTACCAGGAATTGAACTGAGGACCTCGAGCTTGTCAGGCAGGCACTGCGCCACTGAGCTATATCCCCGGCCTGGCAAGATGCTTTTAATATTTCATCAGAAAATTACTTTTTCCCTTTATTTAGTGATTTTTAAAAACATGCGGTATCTAAGTTTATCTTCATCATGTCGCGGTAGCAGCACCTGCCCCTCCACCCCCTTATGACACATCGTTCCGATTTTACACTACAGTCACGTAGAAAGAGAGACCGGGTATCGAGCCAAGTCTCATTTATTTATATCAATTCATGGGGAAAAGTGGGCGGGAATGTGAACAATCTAACGGGAAAGGGAGTTTAAAATGTACACGTGGCTCCGGAACGTGTTCCTTGATCCAGCACATTTCCATTGATGCAGAGAGGAAGGTAAGGAACATCTGCAAAACCCCAATTGTGTGGAGGTGATTTCCACACGCGAGGGCACACACTCGTCTCAGTGCCTGCTCGGGGGTGTGGCGGAGGGACAGCCCCTTGTCAGGATGGGGACCTCCCCACCTGCCCAGAACTTTCCTGTCCCGGTCTGCAGCCTGCTACTCATCCCCTCTCTCACTGACAGAGGCCTCACTAGTGTACGATCATTTCTCTGTTAGAGATGAGAAAACCAAGACTTGGAAACAAAATAATTTATCGAGCTGGCTGGGATGGCGCACGCCTGCCATCCCAGCACTCGGGGGAGGATGAGGCAGGAGGATCGCAAGAGTTCAAGGCCAGCCTGGGCTACCTAGCAAGACCCTGTCTCAAAAAATAATAATAATAATAATAATAACCAACAGCACTGTCTTAGTCACTTTTCTCATTGCTAGGACAAAAATACCTGACACCCACAGCTTAAGGGAGGAGAGGTTTATTTTGGCTCACAGTTTTGTAGAGGTTTCAGTGTGTGGTCTGGGGCTCCAAGGCAGGGACAGCAGGGCAGAGGGGCCTGGCGGAGGACAGCTGCTCAGGGCGTGGGGGCCGTAAACAGCGAGCTAAGGGAGGGGCCGGGAGGGAGGGGAGCCTGTCCAGGCCACGCCCCAGTGCCCGCCTCCTCCGGCCTGGCCCCGCCTCTTGTAAGCAGCCTGCTCTAAACCCCTCCATCCAGGGACCTCCCAAAGCCCTGCCTGGGAGCGCTTGAGGCTCTGGGGACGTTTGAGATCTACGCCCTGCCAGCCCCGCAGTGCTTTCTGACCACACTTATGTGTCTGCAGGTTTCGGGTCTCTCCTGACGCACCCACTGCTGCTGGCCTTGGCTGTACAGAGCCCTAAACGATGGAGGGGCAGGTGTCAGCGCTGTGGAAAAGCTGGGGTGAGGTGCGCAGATCCCCGGAGAATGGACACAAAGGAGATGGTTTGAGACAGGGTCTCGCTATGGAGCCCAGGCTGGCCTCGAACTTGTGGCGATCTTCCTGCCTCAGCCTCCCCACGGCTGGGATGACAGGCGTGCACCATCATGCCCGGAGGCTCTAGGCATTTTCTTAAGACAAAAATCAGTTAGGTTGGGAAATGTTGATTGAGAAGGGGTCAAATCTCAGTTGTTCTTTCTTATCCCTGGAGACCCATGTGGCAGTCTGAAGTCTAGAAAATCATAATGTAATAAGGCATGTGTGCTGGTTCATGTGTGTAATCCCAGTACTCTAGGAGGATGAGGCAGGAGGATCTCCGTGAGTTTGAGGCCAGCCTTGGTGACTTGGTCACTGAGACCCTATCTCAAAATAAAAAATAAAAATAAAAAGGGCTGTGGATGTAGCACAGTGGGAAGGGCCTGGGTTCAATCCCCACAGGAAAAAAGAAAAAAAAAAGAAAAGCAAATGAAAATTTTAGGAACCTCCCCCCCAAATTCCAGAACAGCAACACTAAGAGGGCAACTGGATACTTCGAGGTGTTTAAGGACAAGGAGAAAGGACAGTTCCCTAGCTTGGGAAGAGTCATATTTCACAAATTTGTGTATCATTTGTTTAAATCAACACATGTTTCCCGAGAAGCCCCTGAGGAGTGGAGGGCGGACTCGGAGGTCACCCTCAGGTGCTAAGTTAGCACGGGGGCCCCCACAGACACCACCGACCCCGCAGCTCATTACCATGGCTGCACGTCCTAGCCGGCCGAGCCCCCCCAGCTCGGGACATGTTGCTGCCCGGTCCTTCCGCCTGAGTTTATTACCCTTGCAAGACAGAAAGTTCTTCCTTAGTAGGGCAAGGAAGGCTAAGGCTGGAAGGTCACCGGGAATTCGAGGCCAGCCTGGATGGGCTACGTAGTAAATTCAAGACCAGCTTAAACTACAGGGCAAGACTGTCTCAAAACAAAGAAAAGGAAAGGAAAGTTCTTCCTGGCTTCCAGCTGGAGTCTGTCCCCTGTCCTTTCTCTTCCCTGCCACCAGCTCCGCCCTCAGACTCTCCAGGAGCCTGAGGGCCCCTCCCAGATGACCTCGAGGTCAGGACCCCTGACTCGTTCCTCAGAGATGTCTTCTTTGCTGACCAACTCAGGAGCCTCAGTCTGAGGCGGGTTGGAGAGGTGGCCCAGTTTCCAGGCCCCCTGGTGCTGCACCCTGAAGGCCTACACCTGTGGTACCACAGGTCGAATTGATGGAGCTCAGGAGCAGGTGTGACGTAGGTGTGGGGCCTGCAGAGGGTCTGTGTGTCACCTCCAAATGTATATAACATCATGTTTGACCTGGAAAGTTTGCTCAATGGATTGCATCTTTCCATTTTATTTTATTTTAATTAATTAATTTATTTATTTTGAGACAGGATCTTGCTGTGTAGTTCAGGCTGGCCTCAAACTCACAGCGATTCTCCTGCCTCAGCTTCTGGAATAGGGGATGATAGGTATGCTCCATCACACCCAGTGTAACTTATGCTTTTATTTATTTATTTTCTTCCTTCCTTCCTTTCCTGTACTACAGGGAGCACTGAGCTATATCCCAGCCCTTTTTATTTTGTTTTTTAAAATTTTAAAACAGGGTTTCACTAAATTGCCCAGGCTGTCCTTAAACTTGTGATCCTTCTGCCTCATCCTCCAGAATAGCTGAGATCTCAGACATGTGTCACATGCTCAGCCTCCTTCTTGACATTCTTTTCTTCTCTTAATATTTATTTATTTATTTATTGGTTTACTTCTGTGATGTGGGAGATGGAACCTGGGGCCTTCACACTCAGCTATATCTCCAGCTTTTTTGTTTTGTTTTGGTTTTTGGTTTTTGGTTTTTGGTTTTCTGAGACAGGGTCTCTTTATGTAGTTCAGAATGGCCTTGAACTCACCATGGAGCCCAGGCTGGCCTTACAGTGACCCTCCTGCCTCAGCCTCCCGAGTGCTGGGATTACAGGTGAGCCACCACTCCTGGCTAAAAAGGTGATTTTAGAAACAAATAAAGCCTGAAAAATGTTTTGATCTTCTCGCATCCTTAATATGTAAGCTACTTCTGGTGAATCAGTGTGGTCATAGGGACAGATAAATGCTATTTCCCGGGAAGAAAAGCATCAGTTACTTGTGGGGAAAGATGAAATTTGGAGAAGTTTCTGTTTCCCCAGTAAGCAGTGGGGTGGAAAGGGGTGGGAAGAGGGTGGAGGAGGCCGGGCATGTGGGGCCCGCAGAGCTCCAGGCTTTCAGAACACTCCTGCTGTTTCTCACGTGAGCAAAGTTGGGCAGTATTTAAGATCAAGTGGCTGCTTTACTTCACTTAGCATCGTGGTCTCAGGGTGCAGCTACTATCCTACAGATGACTTGGGTTCACCCTTCTTTATGGCAGAGTAGTACTCCACGGTGTGTAAATACCGCATTTTCTTCATCTGCTCAACTCTTGAAGGACATGCGGGCTGCTTCCCAGATTCAGCTATTGCAAATTGTGCTGCTATAAACATGGATCACTGTGACACCGATGTCTTTAGCCTAGAAGATACCTAGAAGGGGAATAGCAACCCAAAGTCTAAATAATTAAAAAAAAAAAAACCCATAAACACAGCTAGTAGGAAATAGGGCAATAAACCTTCTGCATATGTGTAGGGGATACAGAGGAGGAGGGAAGGTGGGGAGAAAAAGAACTAAGATGTGTTAAGTAATGAACCTACCCCTAAAGCGAATGTAAAAATGGACTGAGAAAAACGTTGAGAGAGGGAAAAACAAAAAAACACAAAACCTGGAAAAAACAACCAAGGCCAGGCATGGTGGTGCAGGCCTGTCATCCCAGCACTCGGGAGGCTGAGGCAGGAGGGTTGCTGCAAGTTCGAGGCCAGCCTGGGCTACATAGTGAATTCAAGGCCAGCATGGATTACACAGAAGATCCTGTCTCAAACAAACAAACACAGCTGCTGCTGGGCTAGTTGGCTGGGAAGGGTAAAGTGGAGAAGGACTGTTGGAGGAGGCTGCCGACAGGATAAGAGGGGCCCTCGGGGTAGCCACAGATGCAGGGAAGTGGTCATCAAGGGCCACGTAGAAAACAGAAAAGCCAAGGGAAACAGTCCCTGGTGGGACTTGCAGCTCCCCTGCCTCGGGATGGGAGAGGCGCAGGTGTCCTGAGGGTGCGAGCCCAGGAGCGGAGCGTGGGAAAGGGGCCTCTGGGATGGGGGAAGCACGTGCCCCATCTCTTCTGACACCCCTGTCCCAGTGTGAACCCCTTCTGTCCCCAGGAGAAAGTGGGGAAGCTGCAATCCAGGGTCCCAGCCAGGCTCCCCGCTGCCCCTGTGCCCCGGCGCCTCCTCTGGCACCAGACTGAGTCCCTAGGCTGTGAGCCCCTAGAAGGTGGGCTGAGGCAGGACAGTCCCCAGGGCCTCCCTGGGGCTCTACGAGTAATAGTAATAGTAAACCGCAAAGAGGAGGAGCAGGGAAGCCAAGGTTGCATCTTCCCTGTGACTGTTTCCTCCCTGGAACTATTCTAGAGCCTCCTGCAGGGACCCCAGATCAAGGGAGCAAGAGGAGGAGGAAGAGGAGGCTGAGGCAGTATGAACCAGCCTTCTGTCTCATCAGCTGGAAAGCCAGAGACAAGGCCGCTCCGTGTCGCCGAGGGTCTGAGTCTGTCTGCTCCACAAATCATTGTTTGTTTGTTTGTTTGTTTTTTTAAAGACAGGGTGTCCCTCTGTAGCTCAGGCTGGCCTTGAACTCGCAGTGATCCTCCTGCCTCAGCCTTCTGGGTGCTAGGATAACAGGAGTGCACAAGCATGCGCGGCCCAGGGAGCACAGTGTGGTGTCTTAAACCCTCCCGCATCCTCGGAACCCCGCTTCTCCCGGCCCCTCCTCCACACCTCCGTCTCTGGTCCCCAACCTCCTCACCCGGCCACCTCCAGGAGGTTGGGAGATCGGAACCCGGAAGTCTGCCCATGTTTTGTTTTGTGTTTCTGTACTAACAAGTCACAACCGGAAGACGCCTGCCTGTGTGAGACCAGCGCAGAAACTCGCCAGCTCCCGCTCATCAGCGCCGGGCGCCCTAAAACCCTGACTCAGTTACCCTTAGGGGTGGCGGCGGTGGGGAGCGCTGTTGAGCGAAAGCTTATCGCCGACTGTCCCCTGGTGGTCACGGCGGGAACTGCCGGAGGGATGCGGATTGAGGGTTTTGTTAGAATAGCACCTGGCACCTGCTAGGCGTTCAGTAAAAGTCATTATTGTGCCCGTGCTTTGCAGCGATGGAACCGAAACAGTGTCCCTTTACTGAAAACATCTTTTGAGGAAAATGGAAGTAGCCTAAAAAAGATTTTCTTTCTTTCTTTCTTTCTTTCTTTCTTTCTTTCTTTCTTTCTTCCTTTCTTTCTTTCCTTCCTTCCTTCTTTCTTTCAGGCTGGCTTGCTAGGCAAATACCCTACTATTAAACCACACCCCAGCCCTTTTTTTATTTTTTATCTTTTGTTCTGTTTTGTGTGAGTGTGTGTGTGTGTGTGTGTGTGTGTGTTGTGTGTGTTTGGAGACAGGCTCTTGCTATTAGTCCAGGCTGGTCTTGAATTTACAGAGATCCTCCTGCCTTAGCCTCCCAGGTACTGGGATTACAGGTGTCCACCACTGTGCCCAGCTTTTTTAATTTTGAGGCAGGTTGTCACTAAGTCGCCCAGGCTGGCCTCAAACTTGCCATCCACCTGCCTCAGCTTCCCAAGTAGCTGGGATTATGGATGTGCGCCTCTGTGCTTGGTGTATAGCTCTCCTTTTATCTTAGTAAAAGTACGAGTACTTTGGGGAGTGAATCAGTGGCCTTAAGCTCTCAGAACTGGAGTGAGTAGATTTCAAATAGTGGTTCTTTCCGGGCGTGGTGGAGCACACCTGTAGTTCCAGCACTCAGGAAGCTGAGGCTGGAGTATCGTCGTGAGTTCCAGGCCATCCTGGGCTACATAATGAGTTCAAGATCAGCCTGGACTACATAGCAAGATCCTGTCTCAAAAAAAACTCAAAAAAACAAAATAGTCATTCTTAACTGGGGCCGTTTTGTTGCCTGGGCACAGATAGCAATCTCTAGAGATATTTTTGGTTGTCCCAACAGGAGGAGGCTGTGAGGATGCTATTGACATCTACTAGGTAAAAGCCAAAGATTGAAGATGCTTCCCAGCATCCCATAATGCCCGGTACAAACCCTACCACTGAGAATGATCCTGTCCAGGATGTCAATAGTGTTTAAATGGAGACATCCTGGAGTTTTTTATTTTTCTAGTGCTGGGGATTGAACGCAGGGCTTTTGCACTGAGCTATGTTCCCAGGCCTTCTTTTATTTTATTTTATTTTATTTTATTTATTTTTTTTTTGTGGGTACCGGGGGGTCGACCTCAGGACCTCGCGCACCAACAGGCGCCCGTGCCGCTGAGCGATATCACCGGCCCCTTTTTCGTATGTGGGTTCCGGGAGTCGAACTCGGGCCCTCGCGCTTGCAAGGCAGGCGCTTAAGCCGCTGAGCCGTCTCACCGGCCCTTATTTTTTATTTTGTGATAGGGTTTTGCTAAGTTGCCCAGGATGGGCTTGAACTTTTTTTTCTTTTTCGAGACAGTCTTGCCATTGTAGTTCAGGCTGGCCTCACACTCACTAGGGAGCTCAGGCTGGCCTTGAACTCACAATGATCCTCCTGCCTCAGCCTCCCAAGTGCTGGGATTATAGGTGTACACCACCATGCCCAACTCTTGGAGCTTTCTTGAATGAGGATTCACCTTGCCATATTATTAGGAACAAACATGAGGACCTGCTTTCTGGGGAGCCGGGAAGCAGAGTGACACAGGGGTCTTTTCTTTGGTTCTAGGCTGGAGTAAACCGAGTCACTAGAGCCTTATGCTCTTCCATAGGCAGCCCTGAGCCAGCCACACAGGGCTGTTGAAATTAAAATGAATCAAAATGGAATCAAGTTGACAAAACTCAGCTGCAGGGTGTAGTAGCCATGGGCCGAGTGCTCAGGAGCCAGCCGCATGAGGGCATGGACAGCAGCGGGGGGCATTTACATGGCACAGCGATTTCTTTCTTTCTTTCTTTCTTTCTTTCTTTCTTTCTTTCTTTCTTTCTTTCTTTCTGTCTGTCTGTCTGTCTGTCTGTCTGTCTGTCTGTCTGTCTGTCTTTTTGGAACAAGGTCTCACTATGTAGCTCAGGCTGGCCTTGAACTCACTATGGAGCCCAGGCTGGCCTTGAACTCACGGTGATCCTCCTGCCTCAGTCTCCTGAGTGCTGGGATTACAGGTGTGTGCCACCTTTCTTTCTTTTTTTGAGACAGGATCTCACCATGTAGTTCAGGCTGGCCTTGAACTCACTGGCCTCGAACTTGGGGCGATCCCCCTGCCTCAGCCTCTCTCGCCTGGGTTTGCACAGCGAGTTCTGTGGGAAGCCCTGCTCCAAAAAGACTCAGCAGAGCCAGGCGTCCACAGGAGGAAAATGAGACGGAGAGTAAGGGACACACAGAGAGGAAGGCGCAGTGGAGACAAAACACCCATGAGACGGTTAAGTAAGCAAGAGGCTGGTGCCATTCACGCTGCAACATCTGCGCAGGCGGGAACGACCAACCCACACACCCCTTGCCCCCTGAAGCCACTCCTCAAGGACCCCGCAGCTCCGGAACCCCAGGCAGAGGCGGGGTGGGGGGGACAGGAGGGCTCCGGCCAGGGCCAGGTCCTTCCTAGGTGAACCTGTGGTACGTGAGCTTCAGCCCGGCCGCTGGCCACGACTCCACAGTGCTGATCGAGGAGCGGCGGCGGCGGCCGACCTTGCTCACCACCTTGAAGGACTTGAAGAGCTCGTAGGCGTGCCGCAGGACGCTGGGCAGGCAGGCAAAGTGCAGCGTCATGCGTGAGACCTGCAGGCTCAGGTAGAGGCGCGGCAGCACCTGGAAGCGCTTCCGGATGAGGCTGCTGGTGAGCAGCAGCAGGGAGAAGCTGGCCAGCTCATAGGCCGCGATCCACAGCGCGTACAGCAGCAGCCCCTGGTAGCTGTTTTGGTGGACGCTGTAGAGGAGGCTGCAGCTGACGATGATGGTGACAAGGGACAGGACGCTGGCCACACTGCTCCTGTGGCGCAGGATCCACGATGCCAGCTTGGATTTTGTGTCCAGGTAGAGGCTGAACTTGTCTTCGAAGCCAATGTGCGTCAACTGGTGGAGGTCAAAGATGCAGAACTGAATGGTGTTGAGGACAGAGAAGAGGCCGGCCAGCAAGGTCACCGTCCTGGCATCCATGGGAGACCTGTTCTGCCGGAAGTGTCTCCTGCAGAAAGGGATTGCGGAGCACCGTGACAAGAAGGCAAAGCCGGCCCAGCTAGATAGAGTGAGGGGCATGGCGTGTGGACAGGCAACAGGCCAGAAGTCGAGGGACATGAGACCTGGCCCCCGCTCAGAGCCCACTGGCTTGGGGTCATCCCAAGGTCACCCCTCACCCTGCAGTTGCTGTTAGCAGGTGCAGGTTGGGGAGTCCTCGGCAGCTCCCCCATCTGGAATATGATGGAGTGCATTCTGGGCTCCCCTGTGGGGAACTGGTTTCTCTGAAAAAAGAAAACTATCGGCTGGGGCGGTGCCGCACGCCTGTAACCTCAGCACTCTGGAGGCTGAGGCAGGAGGATCACCAGAGTCCAGCCTGGGCTACATAGGGAGACCCTGTCTCATGCAAATAAACAAACAAACAAGAAAAAAAAAGAAAGGAAGGAAGAAAGAAAGAAAACTATCAAGGTTCTTCAAGAGCTTGGGGTCACCCCTAACCCTTCCTCTTCTTTCCCTCCACACCCTTAGACATGGGGTTTCCCTGCTTTCTTCCCTGGTGGGGGCACCCAGGCTCTTCCCAGGGCCACCAGCCAGTGGGCGGGACAGGGTTAGGATGTGAGACGTACAAGCTCTGCCCTGGGCAGAGGCCTTAGTCAGCCGCCGAGCCTTGGGCAGTGCATGGCTGGGAGGCTCCGCTGCGACCCACAGGCCTGGGTCCCAGAGGCTGGGGCCAGCCCCCCAAGTTGGACAGGGCCTGAGGAGGGCACCGGCAGCGACGGCCCAGGGTCGGGGGAGCCGGGCTGCGGGCGGTGCCAGTGCCCCTCCAGGATCCTCAGAACAGTCAAGCTAGATGCCCCAATCTGGGGCCGGTGAGATGGCTCAGCAGCTTAAGCGCCTGCCTTGCAAGCGCGAGGGCCCGAGTTCGACTCCCGGATCCCACATACGAAAAAGGGGCCGGTGATATCGCTCAGCGGCACGGGTGCCTGTTGGCGCGCGAGGTCCTGAGGTCGACCCCCCGGTACCCAAAAAAAAAAAAAAAATAGATGCCCCAATCCATCCAGCCAGCCCCCGGGTATGTTCCCGGAAGAGTTAAAGACATCGAGTTCTAGGGATCCGTGCATGCCCACGCTCACAGCAGCACGGCTTACAATAGCCAAGTGTCCATTGACAGATGAGCAGGTAAAGAAAATGAGGTATTTACACACCGTGGAGTACTACGCTGCCATAAATGATAGGCTTGAGTCATTTGGAGGAAAATGGATGCATGTTGAGACCATAATGTTAAGTGAAATAAATCAGACCCATAAACTTAAATATTACATGATTTCTCTTATATGAGAAACCCAAAGAATAAATAAAGAGCAAAAGAAAAATAGATAAAGGTAAACTGATGAGTTATACCACAAACCATAAAACAGCTACGAAAATAGCACAAAAATTATACTTAATAAGGTAACAAGATAGCTGGGTGTGGTGGCGCACACCAGCTACTGGGAAGGCTGAGACCAGTGAGTTCAAACCCAGCCTGGGCAATTTAGTGAGGCCCTGTCTCAAAATAAAAAGGACTGGGGATGTAGCTTAATGGGAAGGCACTTGCCTAGCGTGCACAAAGCCTTAGGTTCAATCCTGGGTACCACAAAAAGAAAAAGAAAAAAACTCCAAACAAATAACAAGATAACCACTAAATCAATGCCGGAAATTACCCAAATTAAAAGACAGAGGTTGTCAGATTGAATTTTTTTTAAATCAAGATTCAACTATATACTGCTTATAATAAACATCATTTAAAATTATGTATGTATGCATGTATGTATTTATTGTGGGTGAAGCTTGAACCCAGGTCCTCATGCATGCCAGGCATGTGCTGTGCCACTGAGCTGCACCTGCTAAGCATGCTTTTTTTTTTTTTACTTATTTTTATTTTACTTATTTTTACTTTTTTTTTTTACTTTTTTTTACTTACTATGTAGTCCAGGCTGTCCTCACACTCTCGGTGATCTTCCTGCTTCAGCCTCCTGAGTGCTGGGATCACAGGTGTGCGCCACCACACCCAGCTTCCCATAGTTTCTTTTAGGTGAGAAACTCTCTCCCTCTCTCTGAGAAGTTCAAATAACTCCCCAAATATATATTCTTGTTTCAAAAACATTTTAAGATAAATGCTGACTTGTTTCATTTATACCAGTCATGGCGAACCTTTTAGAGATCAAGGGCCAAACTGCAACCCAGAACCGACTTACTTATCCCAAAGCACCAACGCTGCAATTAAACTTGAATACTGAAGTTTTAGTTTAGAAAAAAACAACTCTACATTAATATCTTTTATCTTAAAAGAAAAAAATAATAACACACGTGCCATAGGTTTGCCACCACTGATTTATACTACTAGTTCGTTTTGTTCACTAAAGAGAAAGTTTTGTACCTTTGTTTCTTCTTTGTTAAGAAAGAATCTTTTTTTTGTCTATGACTTGTACTCTGAGCAACATTTTGGCCATTCTTTTAAACTCATTATATGCAGTATAAATCCCAGCACTCTGGAGGCTGAGGCAGGAGTATTGCCCTGAGTTTGAGATCAGCCTGGGCTACATAGTGAGTTTGAGGCCAGCCTGAACTACATAGCAAGGCCCTGTCTCAAAAAAACAAAACAAAACAAACAAACAAACAAACAAACAACAAAAGCAGGAGAGAAGAGGAAGGAAATTGCATTGGGCACAAGGGAACATTCTGGTAAGGGAAATGTTCACTGTCTTGAATGGCTGTCAGGTATTCACAAATGTCACACTTTTTTTTCTTTTCTTTCCTTTTTTTTTTTTCTTTTTGAGACAGGGTCTAGCTATGCAGTCCAGGCTGGCCTTGAACTCACTTTGTAGCCCAAGCTGGCCTCAAACTCACAGTGATCCTATTGCCTCAGCCTCCTGAGTGAGTGCTGGGATTACAGGCGTGTGCCACCATGTCCGGATTTGTCACACTTTTTTTTTTTTTTTTTTTTTTTTTTTTTTTGTGGGTACCGGGGGGTCGACCTCAGGACCTCGCGCGCCAACAGGCACCCGTGCCGCTGAGCGATATCACCGGCCCCTTTTTTGTATGTGGGATCCAGGAGTCGAACTCGGGCCCTCGCGCTTGCAAGGCAGGCGCTTACGCCGCTGAGCCATCTCACCGGCCCTTGTCACACTTTTTAAACTGAACTCAAGATCTGTATACTATATCGTATGTATACTATACTGTGTGTTAATTATATCAATAAAATATATATAACAATAAATAAATCTAAAATGATTCAAATCATATATGTACTCTGCTCATATTGAAACTAAATTAGAAATCAGTAACACATGGGCCAGTGAGATGGCTCAGCGGCTTAAGCGCCTGCCCGGCAAGCGCAAGGGCCCGAGTTCGACTCCCGGAACCCACATACGAAAAAGGGGCCGGTGATATTGCTCAGCGGCACAGGTGCCTGCTGGCGCGCGAGGTCCTGAGGTCGACCCCCCGGTACCCACAAAAAAAAAAAAAAAAGAAAAAAAAGAAAAAAAAAAAAAAAAGAAATCAGTAACACAAAGATCTCTGGAAAACCCTAAATATTAAAGATACACAACATATTTATAAATAACCTATGGGTCAAGCTAAGCATGGTGGGGTGCGCCTGTAATCCCAGCATTTGGGAGGCTGAGGCAGGAAGATCGCTGCAAGTTTGAGGTCAGCCTGGGCTACATAGTGAGTTCACGGCTAGCCTGGACTATACGGCAAGACTCTGTCTTAAAACAAAAAACGAAAAACAATAACAACAGCAACAAAAACAAACAAACCCCAAAAAACTATGGATCAAAGAAGAAATCAAAAGGAAATTAAAAAAGTATTTTGAACTGATTGAAAATTGAAGTATAAGCTCTCTGTCTCTCTCTGACTCTGTCTCTTTGTCTCTGTCTCTCTCTCTCTTGTTGCTTTTGCTGTATTCTGCCACCATGAACTGTTGCCCCTCTGTCACGCCACCCTGCCTTGGAGCCAGCCAATTACAGACTGAAACCTCTAGAAACTGTGAGCCAAATAAACCTTTCTTCCTTTGAAAAAAAAAAAAGGGGCCAGTGCGATAGCTCAGCGGCATAAGTGCCTGCCTGGCAAGCACGAGGTCCTGAGTTCGACTCCCAGAACCCACATAAAGGAAAAAAGGGGCCGATGATATCGCTCAGCGGCACAAGTGCTTGCTGGCAAGCGTGAGGTCCTGAGGTCGATTCCCGGTACCCACATTAAAAAAAAAAAAAAAAAAAAAAGTATGATACTTCAGTATTTGTGTGATGCCATTCAATTAACACTAAGTAACTGTATTAGAAGATAAAGGCCAGGCATGGTGGCACAGGCCTGTAATCCCACTACTTTGGGAGGCTGAGGCAGATTGGGAAGAGAAGAAATTCCTCAGCTTGATATGAGGCATTTATGCAACAAGCTAACATCATACTTAGTGGCACAGGGAAAGTGGTGCTTTCCCTCTAAAATCAGGAACAACATTTTACTGAAGGTTCCAGGGAGTGAAATAAACAAAAACCAAATGAACAAAAAAGGAAGTAAAACTTACTTTCTTTGTAGGTGTTGTGATCAACTATGCAGTAAATCCAATATTACAGAAACATCACCCGGCCTGGGAAATGAGGTGAGCAGGGTTGCAGTCTGCAATGTTGACATGCAAGGATAATTTATTTCTGTATACTGACAACAATTAGGAATTGAAATTTAAAAAATAACACCATTTGCAATAGTCTCAAGAGCATAAAAATATAAAACGAATCTGACAAAAGAAAGGATAGACCTTGTTAGGGTTTAGACCCCTCCAAAGTCCCCCCAAAGTCTCATGTACTGGGGCTGTATACTCATTAGTGCATTCATCCATTCCTGAGTTCACAGCGAGGTGCACCTTTGGGCAGGGGGGAGGGGCTGACTGGAAGAGGCATCCTTGGGGGTGTGGCCTGTGGAGGGCCTGTGTCCCTTCCAGGCTCCTCCTTTCCACCTGGGCTTCCTGGTTGCCGTGAGATGAGTCGCTTTCCTCTACCAGGGTCTTCCACCGTGCTGTCTCTGCTTCGGAGCCAGCAGACCATGGACTGAACCCCCCAAACCATGAACAATGTTAAACCTCTCCCTCCTTTAAGTTGTGGGTGTCAGGTATTTTTGTCCCAGTGACAGGAAAGCTGACCAATACAATGACCAGAACTATGATCCATCAAACTGATAAATTGGATTTCGCTGAAATGAAAAATCCCTGCTCTTCACAGGAGCCTGGTAAGAGAATGAAAGACAAGGCATGAGCTGGAAAAATATTTGCAAATCATATATCTCATAAAGGACTTGTGTCTAGAAAATATAAAGAACTGCCCAAGCTCGACAATAAAAAAGCAAAAAAAAAAAAAAATATATATTTTAATTGGCAAAAGCTTTGAACAGACACCTTGCCAAAGAAGATATAAGCACATGAAAAAATGCTTGATGTCATTTGTCATCAGGGAAACTTGAATTAAACCCACAGTGAAATACCACTGTGAACCTATCAGAACTGCTCCGATGAAAAGGTAGCCGTCTACACTAAGTGCTGGGGAAGCCGTGGGGGAGGTGGATTGTCTGACACCACCACTGGGAATAGGAAATGGTGCAGCCACTCTGAAAAAAGAAAGGGCCAGTTTCTTAAAAAGAGCAAGTAGTATTTCCTAAGATACCTGAGAGCGTGAGTCTTGTACACAAATGATTCATGTGTTCTTTTGCGTAGTTACCAAGAGCTGAAAGCTGCCAGATACCCTTCCACTGGCAAGTGGGTAAACACACTGCAGTGCGTTCACACCGGGAAACAGCAGTGGAGAGGAGCAACGCCAATGTGGGCACACGGGTGATGCGGGCTCAGGAACCCGGGCTTCGTGACGACCTCCCGAGATACACGTGTGTCACGACCTGCCACACTGCGCGCTTTCCATATGCACAGTTTGTTATACATCAGCTGTACCTTCAGAAGCTATTCAACGAACATGCAACATCACGTCCAACACATGAAACAAGTTGCTCGGATTTTCTTTCACCAGAGCTTAACGTGCTCCAGATGCGTTCTGAGCCTGGTTGTGACAGTCACACGCTGCCTTATGGGTGACCGACTGCTTCGTGAACAAGAAGCGAGTGTCTCCCACCACACCACAGAATCCTCAAGGTCAGGCCTCGTGTCTTACACTGTTTTGGTACCCTTTCCCCCAAAGTGGCTTGCACAGAAATAAGTTTAATATCTACCTTTAAGAGAGTTTTTTGAGACAGGGTCTCACCATGTAGTCCAGGCTGGCCTTGAACTCACTATGTCGCCCAGGCTGGCCTCCAACTCACAAGAATCCTCGTGCCTCGGCCTCCCGAGTGCCGGGCTGACAGGCATGCACCATCAGGCCTGCCTTTACATCCACCCTTGACTAACGGAGTGCCTGTGGTATTTCTTGACAAAGGAGGAGAACTCAAGACAGAAACTGAAGAAAACGATTTTTTCTCTATTTTTATTGTTCTACTGCTGTGGAATTTAGCATGGGAGATTCGGCTAGGCAGCCACAGCACAAACCCGCCCCATGGCCAAGAGAATCCTCTGTGCTACAAGGACGCGAGATATAAACGCAGTGACGCCCGTCCCAGGTTAAGTCAAGAGCACAGTTCAGCTGCATTTTACTCCTGTGCGTGCTGGTTCTGCCCGAGAAGGGGGGCTGACCGGAAGCGGGAGGCAGGGCTCGGGAGGCTCTGCTACACGGCAGTGCTCTTCAAGCGGCCTCCGGGACGCGATGCCACGGCCATGATCAGAATCGAGTTTCCTGGGTGCATTCCCCCAAAAGAGCAGCAGCACAGGCTCGGCCAGGGCAAATAATAACAAAATAAAAGGACACAGAGGACCCTAAGCACGGACGAGACTGTCCCTGGGGGAGAAGACCAAGGCCAACACCAGCCTCACTGCTTCCGCTGTAACTTTCTGGTGACGATGGAGCCGCGTCTGCTGTAGGACAGGATGTCACCCTGCTGTTGGCTCTTGTAGCTCAGGTGTGCATAGGTGATGACAAAGGACAACCAGAAGCAGTGCATGAGCGTGCGGGACACGAAGCCAAACCAGCGCATGATTCGGACGGCCCCGCTGCTGAAGCCGTTGGTGAGGAGCTGCACGGCCAGGTTGGTGGCCTCGTAGAAAGTGATCCAGAAGATGTAGAGCAGCAGGCCCTGGTAGACCTGGGCGTACACGGAGTACAGGAGGAAGCCGCTCACCACGAGGGTGACGAGAGACAGGAGCAGGACGATGACTGGGCTCCAGCAGAGGACAAAGCGGCTGAAGATGTCCCTGTAGCCCCCACTGGCCAGGCCGGCCTCGGTGCAGTTGACCCGGGCCAGGTGCTTCTGCTCGAAGATGAGGTACAGGTGTGTGGCCATGAAGGAGAAGGCGCCCGCCAGCACCGTGCCCCTGCGGGCTGTCATCTCGTACCAGCGTGACTCCTTCGCGCCCAGGCCTGCGGCGGAGATAAGTGACGTGAGCCGGCCCACCTCCTGCCCATGTGGGGGACCCTGGGCCTTCTGTCCCCTGCCCCGGGCCACCTGGAAACCGCAGAGCAAAACATGGAGCCAGGAAATAACAGCATCAGGCAAAAGGAAGTCTGTCTGACAGTGATGGCGTGTGGAGAGGGGAGGAGGACAGGTCCATCAGAGTCTGGGGGCTTAGAGCAGTGGTTCTCAACCATGGCTCCACATTTTTTTTTTTTTTTGTGGGTACCGGGGGGTCGACCTCAGGACCTCGCGCGCCAGCAGGCGCCCGTGCTGCTGAGTGATATCACCGGCCCCTTTTTCGTATGTGGGTTCCGGGAGTCGAACTCAGGCCCTTGCGCTTGCCGGGCAGGCGCTTACGCCGCTGAGCCATCTCACCGGCCCTGGCTTCACATTTTAAATTAATTAATTTTGGTTTTTTTGAGATAGGGTCTTGTTGTGTAGTCCAGGCTGGTCTTGAACTCACTATGTAGCCTAGACTGGCCTCAAACTGGTGGTGATTCTCCTGCCTCAGCCTCCCGAGTGTTGGGATTACAGGCGTGCACACCTGGCTTCCCAGTGATTTTTCTATCTAGCCAGGGTTGTGAAAAGGTGGTTTCAATGACGCCCTTACTTCTCCCAGCAGCACCCTGGACGCCCATTGCTGCCCTTGGTGGTGACAATCAACTGTGCGGTTCAGAACTGAGTGCGGGGTCTCAGGAGAATCAGCAGGCAGCACAGGAGCCCTGCAGATGAGCAGTTGCAGAAAACAGGTGGGTGCCTCGTGGCTCTGGCAGTCACTCCTCTGTGACAGCTCAGGACCTGCGGGCTAGAGAGAAAGATGTGCTGCCCGCGACGGTTAGAGCCTTAGAATACAAAGGAAGAGGGGATAGCGAGCCAAGTGTCCAACTCAAGAGGACAAGGGGCAAAACACAACCATAACGAGTAAGGCTGCGTGTGGTGGTGCACGCCTGTCATCCCAGCACTCGAGAGGCCGAGGAAGGAGGATCGCCCTATGTTCAAGGCCAGCCTAGGCTACATGGTGAGACCCTGTCTCAAAAAACAACAGGGGCTGGGGATATAGCACAGCGCCTGCCTGGCAAACACAAGGTCCTGAGTTCGATTTCTGATACCAAAAAAACCCCCCAAAAATCAAACAAACAAACATAGGAACAAGGCATTGTGAAAATCACCAGAAGCAACAGACAGCAGAAACAGAACTGCAGTAAATATCAGATTATAAAACAATTATATTATTTTTAATTTAATTTTATTTTATTTCATTTATTTATTTTTTTTGTGGGTACCAAGAGTCGACCTCAGGACCTTGCGCGCCAGCAGGTGCCCGTGCTGCTGAGCGATATCACCGGCCCTTTTTTCGTATGCGGGTACCAGGAGTCGAATTCAGGCCCTCGCGCTTGCCAGGCAGGCGCTTACGCCACTGAGCTATCTCACCGGCCCCTTTAATTTTATTTTGAATGTGGTATAATATATATAACATGCATAACATAAAAATTTCCATCTTAGCCATTTTATTTATTTATTTATTTATTGTCTTTTTTTTGTGTGTGTGGGTACCGGGGGTTGACCTCAGGACCTTGCACGCCAGCAGGTACCCATGCCACTGAGCAATATCACTGGCCCTTTTTTGGTATGTGGGTTCCGGGAGTCGAACTCGGGCCCTCATACTTGCCAGGCAGGCGCATACACTGCTGAGCCATCTCACCAGCCCCTTTATTGTCTTTTTGAGACAGGGTTTCACTATGCAGTTCAGGCTGGCCTTGAACTCACTTTGTAGGCCACGCTGGCCTCGAACTCCCAGAGATTCTCCTGCCTCAGCCTCCTGAGTGCTGGGATTACAGGTCTGTGCAACCACGCCCAGCCTCATTTTAGCCATTTTAAACATATTATTCAGTATTTTTAGGTATATTTATATTGTTATATAACCAGTCTGTAGAACTTGTTCATCTTCTAAAACAAACTCTAATTCCTTTAAACAAGAAATTCCCATTTTCTTCTCCCCGAGATCCTGGAAATAAAACCGTTAACTTTCTGGACTTATTAATTTGACTACTCTGCAAATCTCAGAGAAGTGAAATCATACAGTACAGCATTTGTCCCTTTGCAACTGGCTGATTTCACCTAACACAGTGTCCTCAAGATTCATCTACATGGTAGTATGCATCAAGATTTTCTTTTTTCTTTATTTACTTTTTTGGTTTTTGAGACACGGTCTTGCTAGGTAGTTCAGGATGGCCCTAAACTCACTATGTAACCCAGGCTGACCTCAAATTCACAGCGATCCTCCTGCCCCAGTCTCCTGAGTGCTGGGATCACAGGTGTGCGCCACCACGCCTGGCTAGGATTTCCTTTTATTACAATATTTAATTAAGTAAAAAGTTGAAAATATATGTCGATATAAGAAATCCTAGGAAAGATCTAGCAGGAGTTAGGGTGTAGCGCAGGGGAAGAGCACACACGTACAGGCCCTGGTCTCGATTTCTAGCAGCTGCAAACACAAATAAAACAGCTTCTCCACATAGAACGTTGTGCAGATGGCTCCTGCGGGCTTCTCTGCGTTCTGAGGACTGGCTGCCCAGTGTGCCCAAAGAGCACGCAGGGGCAAGCTGTCCCATCATTTCTTTCTTTCTCTTTTGTGTTTTTTTTTTTTTTTTTTTTGTGGGTACCGGGGGGTTGACCTCAGGACCTCGCGCGCCAGGAGGCACCCGTGCCACTGAGCGATATCACCGGCCCCTTTTTCGTATGTGGGTTCCGGGAGTCGAACTCGGGCCCTCACGCTTGCAAGGCAGGCGCTTAAGCCGCTGAGCCATCTCACCGGCCCTCTTTTGTGTTTTTGAGACAGGGTCTTGCTATGTAGTCCAGGCTAGCCTTGAACTCACTATGTAGCCCAGGCTGGCCTCGAAATCATGGCGACCCTCCTGCCTCAGCCTCCCGAGTGCTAGGATGACAGGCGTGCACCACCACACCTGGCCATGGCTTCACCTTTTCTTAAACTGGCTTCCAAAGCCCTACAGCAACACTTTTTTTTTAGTGTTGTTGTTGTTGGTGGTGGTACTAGAGATTGAACCCAGGGCCTTTGTACTGAGCTACGTCACCAGCCTCTATAAATTTAAATTTAATCTTTTATTTTAAAGGAGGGGAGGTTGACTTGGTTATTTTTTAGTTTGAGACAGGCTCTCCCTAAGTCACTAAGTTACCCAGGCTGGGCTTGAACTTTCAACCCTCCTGCCTCAGCCTCCCGGAGTGCTGGATTACAGCCATGCACCACCGCGCCCATCACCCACAGTGATGCTGCTTTAGAAGTGAGTCATCCAGGCTGACCCACATTCCAGAGGAGGATAGTTACAGAATCCCTGCGTGTGATCCAAGATCCCACATTCTCCAGGTTGCCCAGGGAAGCAAGAGTCACTCCAAGAAGGAAACACCAGTGAGCTACTTTCTCTGCCCTCCCCTGCCCGCAACACTTTCTCCCCATTGAAACTGAGGCTCTCTAGACATCGTGCAGAGCCACGTCCGCTCAAAGTCTTTCCGGGTCAGACTGTGCCTGGCAGCCTGGTGTCAGTAACAGGCCACACGCGGCATGAGATGAGTTGTTTGCAAAGCATCATTGCAAGGCTTGCAGGCTCTGATGCGGTCACTAAACACTGCTAGAATCACATGCGAAGCGATTAGGAAAACAGTGTGGCAGAGGAGAGGGGAGGGCGGGGAAGGGGCAGTAAGAATGAAGATGTGTTATGTGCATGGACCAGCTCTCCGCGAGGAATGGAATCACAATGTACTGCAGACGTGGACCCATAAAAATAAACTGTTTTGTGTTTTTGAGATAGGATCTCACTATGTAGTTCAGGCTGGCCTCGAACTTGCAGCGATCCTCCTGCCCCGGCCTCCTGAGTGCTGAGATTACAGCGTGCACCACCACGACTGGCTAAGAATAGTATTTAAAAAGTAAATAAAAAGAGAGCCATGCATAGACCAATAAGGCTATGTCATGAATCTAGCATTATGGTAAACCTTACTGTGAGTATATGAGATATAATGAAATAATACTAAAATAAAACAAAGATAGTAATGTTTACCTTAGAAAATGGCTGCAAGAATTAAGAGCTAATACATTTTATTATTTTGTTTGTTTTCTGTTTTTTTTTTTTTTTTTTTTTTTTTTATGTGGGTACCAGGAATCGACCTCAGGACCTCGCACTTGCCAGGCAGGCGCTTATGCCGCTGAGCCATCTCACTGGCCCTTGTTTTGTTTTTTGAGACAGGATCTCACTGGGCAGTTCAGGCTGGCCTTGAACTCACTTTGTAGCCCAGGCTGGCCTCGAACTCCCAGCGATCCTCCTGCCCCAGCTTCTTGAGTGCTGGGATTACAGGCATGTACCACCACACCTGGCAGTTAATACATTTTTTTTTTTTGTGGGTACCGGGGGGTCGACCTCAGGCCCTCGTGCGCCAGCAGGCTCCCGTGCCGCTGAGCGATATCACCGGCCCCTTTTTCGTATGTGGGATCCGGGAGTCGAACTCGGGCCCTTGCGCTTGCCGGGCAGGTGCTTAAGCCGCTGAGCCATCTCACCGGCCCGCAGTTAATACATTTTAAACACTCAGAACAGTTCCTGGCACATAGTAAGCACTGTGCCATATAAGTGGTTTTGCTATTTTTATTTTTACTTTATGCCAAGGGGTAACTACTACTTATTATGCAAGTAAAGCTAGTTCTTATTAAGCTGTGTGGCAGCAGACAGCATTACATTTCCTTTGTGATACCTATTTTCTCTTCTTTGTTAATAGCAATCTGTTTTATTCTGTTTATTTATTTATTTATTTATTTATTTATTTTTGTTTTTTGGAGACAGGGTCTCACTCAGCCCCGGCTGGCCTTAAACTTACATCGATCCTTCTGCCTCAGCCTCCCAGTTGCTGGGAGTACAGGCGTGCGCCACCATGACTGGCTCCTTTCTCAACTTTTCAAATCAACACTTTGTACTCACCCACTGACTCTAGCTCTCTGCCTGAGAGCCTAGATTTTCCAAAACAAAAATCCTTTGACTCTTCCACGGGGGAAGAGATGGGTGACCTCTCAAACCCACAAAGAGAAAGTGCCACTGAGCATGGTGGCGCACACCTGTAATTTCAGCATTCAGGAAGCTGAGGCAGGAGGATTGCTGTGAGTTCGAGGCCAGCCTGGGCTACATAGTGAGCTCAAGGCCAGCCTGGACTACATAGCAAGACCCTGTCTCAAAATATAAAAGAAAGAAAGAAAGAAAGAAAGAAAGAAAGAAAGAAAGAAAGAAAGAAAGAAAGAAAGAAAGAAAGAAAGAAAGTGCCTGTCATGCTTTGGTGTTGACTCAGCCACAGCAGGGAAACCAGCCCCAACCCCACTTGGGATGAGGTCATTCTGACAATAAATCACCCTGCTGGATACAAAGTTCTATTGGGCTGCTGGGCTGGCTGCTGGGCTGACTCGCTCGATTTTGCTTCAGCGGTCCTCCGGGCAGATGGCACATTCTCACCTCCTCGCCTCCCCGCCTCATCCCCGGAGCTCATCCAGATCCTCACAGAGGCATCAGAGCCCTAGGATGGCTTCTACGACCACAGCTGACGTCAGGGTGCCTCACACCACGGTCCCGCCCCGGCACCAGGTGGGGGGCCAGCAAGCCTTCCTCCCTCCCTGTCTGTCCCAGGAAGTAAGACAATGATTTATGCCCAGTTGCCCTACCGTGCCCAAAACGAGCCCCCTTGACAAGGAAGAAAGTGGCTCAGAAAGTCTACCGTAGAGATCTTGTTCTACTTATCATCTCTTCTTCCCCTTTAACAGGCAGGGAGCACCTGATTGCCCCCTCCACAGCAAGAGTGTTTACGTACACACTTTGTTGGCCAGAACAAAGTTGGTACTTCCCAGCCTCCCTTGCAGCTGAGTTAGGCCATGTGACCGATTTCCAAGACTGGATTGCAAGGGGCAGAAATGAAGGCAAGCATCCGGTACTGAGGATAAAGGTTGCGTCTTCCTGTGTCCCCATTCCCGTGGCTGCAATGTGGATGTGGGGGGAGCCATCTCGGGCCTACAGGACCATCTTGGACCATTCTGTTCCTGGGTGATGGAGCAACAGAGGGAAGGAGCTGCAGATTTCACAGGGCAGAGCTGCCCACTGGCGTAGGATTCCATAGGAAATGGTGAACAGGATACTTTTTTTTTTTTTTTTTTGGAGACAGGTCAAGACCTTTCTTGTAGTTCAGGCTAGCTTCAAACTTACTATGTAGTCCAGGATGGCTTTGAATTTACTATGCAGCTCACGCTGGCCTTGAACTCACAGCAACCCTCCTGCCTCAGCCTCCCAAGTGCTGGGATTACAGGTGTGTGCCACCACGCCAGGCTATTAGAAACTATAGCACCATTATTTTTACCTGCTCACTTCTACCAAACACATTTAACTCCATTTCTCTCCCTATGAGCAAGCTGAAGTCTTTCCTACCTCAGCCTCTCCCTCGACCCTGTGTTTTTCTCTAATTTACCTTCACAGACAGAGCAAGCAACAGACACAAGTCGTGGCTGACTTTGATGGAAGGAGCATTGTTTATAGGCTTGTGGATCGGTGTCAGCTACCTATTGCTATGGTGATGCCACATAAACAATTGGGAAACCTCAGCAGCGCATAGCCCGGCTGTAGTTCCCGAGCCATGGGTTCTGCTTCCGTGGGGCTGGGCTGAGCTGGGCTGATGTCAGCGGGGTCCCCCAAGTGTCAGGGGTCAGTGCTGGGTGGCCAGGCAGCTCATATCTGCGGCCGGGCGGGCTGTTGGCTGATCCGGGATGGCCTCCACTGGGACAGTTTGGCCAACTTGGCCCGGTTCCCCTGCTCTCAGCGTCCAGCAGACCAGCCTGGACGCATCCTCCCAGCGGAGAGAAGGAACCTGGTCTCATAAGCGCCTTCCAGGCCTCTGCTTGCGTAATGTTTACTACAATCCCATTGACCAAGGCCATGGAGGGTGAGCCTGGAGCCAGAAAGGGAAAGTCCAAGGCGGAAGGCCCTGCGGGAAGCGCTGAGGCCACCAGGAGGGGTCCGGAGCCAGTAGCTGGCATCGCAGCTGCAGCACTGGGCAGCAGGCTCTGCTCCCACGGTTTCATGGGGTGGGGCATTGTCCTAATACAGGAAAGGGTGAGAGCACAGGCCGCTAAAATGACCCAAACAGAGCAGTGATGCTGGGAGGAAGCAGAGGCCCTCTGGCCTTCCATTCCCCTCGCAGCTGAGCTTCCAGGAAGCAGACCCCGAGCGTGGTCTCCCTGCTCCCTCTGCTGCCCTTCACTTCTGTAGTCACCACTGTTGCTGCCACAAGGATGCACTAGTCATTGGCTCCCAACCATGGCATTTGCTGTCGTCACTCAGGCTTCCGGCTTCGGGCTGCAGGTGGGTGATCTGGGGCCAGGCTTTGGCTTGGGTTTTTATCTGCTCCATGGGTCTCTTATCCTTCTTGGATCAGTAGCTCCCCAGGGCAATGAAAACATGTCGCCTCTTAAAGATCACTGTCACTTTTGCTTAAGTCCACTGGCCAGAGGAAGTTCTATAAGGGAAGGAGACCCTTGTGCCCGCATGCACATGGGAGGTCACATGACAACTGCAGACAACACTGGTCTCCCCCACTTGGCCTCTGCCCCCTGCCCTGCTGCATCATTAGTGCCCACAGCAATCCCAGAACTGGCAAATCGGACAGGCACTTCTCAGAAAAGGGGGGGCAGGGAAGTGGCAGGTCATGTGGCCCATCCTAGGTCACAGTTAGGAGTGTGGAATTCATTCAAAGTACAGTGGAACCATTGATGATCAGACATGGGACCCCAGTGGTCTTTCTACAATGCAAACCCAGCATGTCACGCTCCTGCTTATGCTGTCAACGAGTGTCTCGTCACCCGGAGGAGGACATAAGCCTTGCCTGGCACTGGAAGTCCATAATGACAGCCCCTGCTGCAACATCTTCTGTCACCGCCCCCTTGCTTTGCACTCTGGTTTTCCCATGTAGTTTATGGTTTATTCGAGCTTGGATTCTCCTGCAAGCTGACCCTGTGACAGAGATTTGAGTGCATATAAAATCTCTTCCTCTTTTTTTCTTTTTTTTTGTGGGTACCGGGAGTCGAACTCAGGACCTTGAGCGCCAGTAGGCACCTGTGCCGCTGAGCGATATCACCAGCCCTTTTTTCGTATGTGGGTACCGGGAGTTGAACTCAGGACCTCGCGCTTGCCAGGCAGGCGCTTATGCAGCTGAGCTACCTCACCGGCCCCTCTTTTTCTTAATGTTATTTGTTCTTTAGTATTTACTGCAGGCATTGCCAAACTCACCTGTGGGCCAAATCTGGTGTGCTGTTTCTGTATGGCTTTTATTTTATTTATTTATTTATTTTTTATGTGGGTACCGGGAGTCAAACTCAGGACTTTGCGCTTGCCAGCAGGCGCTTGCGCCACTGAGCGATATCACTGGCCCCTTTTTTTCTTTTATGTGGGTACCGGGAGTCGAACTCAGTACCTCGCTCTTGCCAGGCAGGCGCTTATGCCGCTGAGCTATCTCACCAGCCCTCTGTATGGTTTTTAGGCTTTTAAATTGCTGAAAAACTGAAAGATATTTCAAGACATCATAATTAAACAAAGTTCAAATTTCAATCCTGATAATAAAGTTTTACTGGAGCACAGCCACGCTGGTTTCCGTATGTGTCATCTATGGCTGCTTCTGTCGTACAGCCAGGGTGTTGAGTAGCCACAATAGAGATCGTGCGGCCTGCAAAGGCTAACATATCTGCAATTCCACCCTTTACAGAAGGGTTGGTTTATTGTATATAATATAGAATAAACCATGAGAAAACTACTACCAGTAAGGGTATGTACCAGTGGATAGACACACACTTGGATGTAAGGATGAAAGAATGAAAATTAGAAAAACCATTTTTAGGGAACAATTAGCAATATCCAGCAAAGTGGGAGTTGTGCGTGTTCTGTGATTTAGCAATGTCTTTTCTAGGTATTTCTAGGTACTGTGTTTCCCTGAAAATAAGACCTAGCCAGAAAATAAGCCCTAGCTGGTCATTACCATGGTGATGGCCAATGTCATGCAGATTATACCTCACTGTTCTCTTGCTTGGCGGTCACTCTGTAATGGCAGGTAAGGTGAGGATAGGCTGATTGGGACTGGCATTTTTGATCTCTAGTTTTCAAGGCTGATTATTTTTTGGTTAGGTCTTATTTTGAGGAAAACACGGTTTTTTGTTGGTTTTTTTTTAATCTTTTTGAGACAGGGTTTCACTATGCAGTTCAGGCTGGCCTTGAACTCACTTTGTAGCCCAGGCTGGCCTCAAACCTGCAGTGATCCTCCTGCCTCAGTCTCCTGAGTGCTGGGATTACGGGCATGCACAAAACATGGTATGTTAAATCAGTAGTTCTCAAACTTTCTTTTTTCTTCTCTCTCTTTTTTGTTTTGTTTTTGTTTTGTAGTGTTGGAGATTGAACCTAGGGCCTTGCATATGAGGGCACACACTATCACTGAACTACAGCCCTGCGCATTTTTATTTTATTTTGAGTCAAGTTGCCTAGGCTAGGCTCAAATTTGTGATCGTCCTGGCTCACCTGAGTAGGAATGACAGGTGTGCACCACCATACTTGGCTTACTGATCACAGCCTTTTATTAAGAAATACATTTTACATTTCCACCAAGCACATTATCGATCTAATGATAAATAATCTATCCTAAGCATATACACATGTATGTATAGATGCATACATAGAAACACACACGTGTGTGAGTGTATAAATGTGTAAAAAGCCAGAACAAAAATTTTGCAAAACAATACCTACCCATATTAAATGCAACCCAGGGCCAGTGAGATAGCTCAGTGGCATAAGCGCCTGCCTGGCAAGCACGAGGTCCTGAGTTCGACTCCCAGTACCCACATAAAGGAAAAAAAGGGCTGGTGATATCGCTCAGTGGCACAAGCACTTGCTGGCAAGCACGAGGTCCTGAGGTCGACTCCCGTTACCCACATAAAAAATAAAATAAAATAAAATAAATGCAACCCATTCTGTATCAGGTGTGATATATGTATATATATCTGATATACATATCTGGTACATACATATATGGTTTGTTTGTTTTGTTTTTGGAGAGAGGGTCTTGTTTTGTAATTCAGGCTGGCCTTCAACTCACTATGTTGAAGCCTTGAACTTGCAGAGATCTTCCTGCCTCAGCCCCCTCAGTGGTGGGATTACAGGCATGTACTACCATGCATGGCTATTCTGATATTTTCTCTTCCTGTCTGTTCTGCTTCATCAAAGTCCCCAATTTTTACATTTATTTTATATAACTAATAGTTGATGCTATGGTCTGAATATTGGAGCCCTCTCAAAAAATTAATATGTTAGCTGGGCATGCTGGTACACGCCTGTAATTCCAGCACTCAGGAGGCTGAGGAAGGAGGATCACCATGATTTCAAGGCCAGCCTGGGCTATATAATGAGTTTAAGACCAGCCTGAATTACACAGTGAGACCCTGTCTCAAAAAAATTATAATATATTGAAGCCTAAACACCGATGAGTTGGTGTCAGGAGGCCAGTGCTTCAGGAGGTCATTGGGTCATGAGGGTGGGTTAGTACCTGGATAAAAGAGTCCCAGAGAACTTCCCTGCCCCCCTCAGGATGTGAGGGCACAGAAGGCACCACCTACGAACCTAAGGATGTGACTTGGCCTCACAAGACTTCAAATCTGCCAGTACGTTGATCATGACCTTTTCAGCCTGCAGAACTATGAGATGTAAATTTTTGCTGTTTACAAGCTGTCCAATCAATGGTATTTTGTTATAGCACACAAAATGGAATAAGAGAATTGAGAAGCCATAATTTTTTGATGTTCGTTTGTTTGAGACAGGGTCTCACTATGTAACCCAGGCTAGCCTTGAACTCCTGGCGATCCTCCTACCTCAGCCTCCCGTGTGCTGGGATTCCAGGTGTGTGCCACCACGCCTGGCAACAAACCATAATTTGAAAAAGAGAAAATTTTGCACAAGAGGATGTGTAAAAGAATGCTGATTGAGGGCCAGTGAGATAGCTCAGTTGCATAAGTGCTTGCCTGGCAAGCGTGAGGTCCTGAGTTCGACTCCCAGCACCCACATTAAAAAAAAAAAAATGAATGCGGATTGAGCATTGTTCAAATTAGGAATAATGGGAAGCCAGAATTAAAGAATATTCCTGGGCCGGTGAGATGGCTCAGCGGCTTAAGCGCCTGCCCTGCAAGCGCGAGGGCCCGAGTTCGACTCCCGGAACCCACATACAAAAAAGGGGCCGGTGATATCGCTCAGCGGCACGGGCGCCTGCTGGCGCGCGAGGTCCTGAGGTCGACCCCCCGGTACCCACAAAAAAAAAAAAAGAATATTCCTATAATGGAACGGTATATTGCAATTAAGATGAGTAAACTGGAGCTCCATTAACAGAATGCTGAGTGAAAAAAGCCAGTTGCTGAAGCATATGTACAGCACGATGCTATTTAGAAAGTTTCAAAACATGCAACGCATGTTGTTTACAGATACACACATATGTAGTAAGAGTCTGCGACACATCGGGATGCTGAGGCCTTAGCTCAGGATCGAGGCTCCCCTGGACAGAGGGAAGGAAATGGGGCCCGAGGGGACACAAAGGGACTTAACTGTTTGTTTTTTAATCTTTTTTGTATTAGTGCCTGTGGAGGACCACCTGGACGGCTGTCCTTGAAAGAAGAGCAATCATCTCCATCTTGGCTGAACCTGGCCCTATTTCCACCTATTGATATGTACAGAGCTGGCTAGGACTTTTCCTTATCTCTTTAATTGGCTTTAGGCAATGCAAATAGGTCCAGCCGAGGTCCTGATGTGTAGTCTTTGAAGCAAAGCGACAGGCCTGTGTTTCCCCGCCCCTTTGCTCCCAATACATGGTTGAGCCTGGCGGGATGGAGAGCCGTGCTCCACGCTGTCACTGGGATGAGCCTCGAGAAAGAGGCTATGACTTCCCAGGGCATAAAAGATTACACATCAGAGCTGAAGCACCGACCCCAAAACATTCGATACTATCTTGAATTGTGTTATGCAGATTACTCTTTCTGCATATCCTTCCCTCTGCATTTGCAAAGGTGATTTCAGGCCTACCCCAGCTCACGAGACTCACATACTTCCCGCCACTCTCACAGTCACTCATCCCCGCGCCACTCCCCTCCTTCAGAATTAATAAAACCCGGGTTCGGCCCTGGGTCGAGGCCTTTGTCCCAGTAGCCACCATCTTGGCTGGACTTAAGACTCCTTGGCTCCCCACAACTATAAATATGCCTTAGTGTCTTTATTCTCGCCGTGGGTTACACTGGAAGTGGTAGATTGGAATTAACTCGCTAGAATTCCAATAACTTTTCCATGGGATTACAAATATAAACTTCCTGGACCGCGACAAGGACCGGGAGGGCTCACTATAGTGCCTATTAATTTTACAAACTATTGGGTTTTGGTATGGTATTTTCATACATGCATAGAATATATCTTCATCTTTTTTTTTTTTTTTTTGGTGGGTACCGGGGGGTCGACCTCAGGACCTCGCGCGCCAGCAGGCGCCCGTGCCGCTGAGCGATATCACCGGCCCCTTTTTCGTATGTGGGTTCCGGGAGTCGAACTCGGGCCCTCGCGCTTGCCGGGCAGGCACTTAAGCCGCTGAGCCATCTCACCGGCCCCATCTTTTTTTTTTTAAAGAGAAGAAAAAACAAAACAAATCAAAAAAAGAACAAATTTTCAAAACAACATAATAGGAGGGTAACAATGGTCAATGCATTACGTATCATTATCTTTAAGTTAGTTATTCAGGATACCAGACATTAGCATTCAATTGTCCAAACATTATTGGCTCAAACCTTACTCTTCAATGAACTAAGTAAAATTGGTAGTGTATCTATCTTAACCATCTTATATATATATATACAATTTTTTTCCCTTTCCCTTCTTTCTTTTCCCTATTCCAGTCTCTCTTTCCTATTGACCAGTTTCTTTTTGATTCACCATGTCTATTGTACATTTTGGATCTTATTTACTCTTTCAGTTTCTCATACTAGAGAGACAATACGATGCTTACACATGGGCGTCCGGTTTATTTCACTTATGAGTATTTTCTCGAGTTGCATCCATTTACCTATAAAAGTCTCCAGTTTATCCTTCTTTATGGCTGAATAGTACTCCATTGTATAAAAATACCACATCTTTCTTATCTATTCCTCAGTTGATGGGCATTTGGGTTGTTTCCAAGATCTGGCTATTACAAATTGTGCTGCTATAAACATGGGTGCACATATATCGCTGTGGTACGATGTTTTTAATTCTTCTGGGAAGATGCCCAGAAGGGGAATAGCTGGGTCAAATGGGACTTCCAACCCTAGTTTTTTGAGGAATCTCCACACTGACTTCCACAGTGGCTGTACCAGTCGACATGCCCACCAACAGTGAAGAAGGGTTCCTTTTTCCCCACAGCCCCTCCAGCATTTGTTATTAGTTGATTTCTTTATAGTAGCCATTCTTTCTGGGGTGAGATGGTATCTCAGTGTTGTTTTAATTTGCATCTCTCGAATGACTAGTGATGTTGCACATTTTTTTATATATTTATTTGCCATTAGTATTTCTTCATCTGAGAAATGTGTATTCATCTCAGATGCCCATTTTTGGAGTGGGTCTTTAAATTTGGGAGGTCTGATTTTTTTGAGTTCTTTATATGTTCTCGATAGTAATCCTTTGTCTGAGGAACAGCTGGCAAACATTTTTTCCCACGTTGTGGGTTGTCTTTTCACTCTGTTGGTGGTTTCTCTTGCTGTGCAAAATCTTTTTAATAAGATGAGATCCCAGTTATTGATTCTTTTCTTCATCTTTTCTTACATGTTATTTGTCCTTTAATACATATTTGGGTACCAGGAATCAAACTCAGGACCTCATGATTGCCAGGGAGGCGCTGCACCACTGAGCTAAATCCCTGGCCCCTGTCCTTTAATATTTACTGCAGGGATTGGCAAACTGCTACCTGTGAGCCAAATCTGATGAGCTATTTTTGTATGCTTTTTTAAAACTTTTTTGGGGGTGGGGGGTTTTGAGACAGGATCTCGCTATGTAGTCCAGGCTGGCCTCGAACTCACTATGTAGCCTAGGCTGGCCTTGAACTTGAAGCAATCCTCCTGCCTCAACCTCCCGAGTGGTGGGATTACAGATGTGTGCCATCACACCCAGCTTCTTATTTTTCATTAGTTACCACACAAAGGACATCTTTGCACAGAGAATCTCCCCACCTCTTTTGATATTTTATTAGAATAAATCTGTAGGAGTGAAATATCTGATCCTTTCTTCACCCTCTAACTACTGTCTCTTTCTCTCTTTACCCCCAATAAACCCTGGCTTCTTCAGTCTTTCTGCTTATTCGTTTGCCTCTCTAAAGTACCGATCTCTGTTGTGTGCTCTTGCTACTGGTGGCTGAGGTGTCAGAAACTTTCACTCTTACTCCCAGCCCCACCTCCCTGTCCATCAGGTGGTCCACAGTCTCCTTTTGATTTCCTACCCTGCCCTCTCGTCACCCCCCTCCCTCCCGTCTTCCTCCATCCTCTCCCTCCTTTGCTGAGGTTAAAGTCCACCAGTGGTCTGCTAGAAGTCCAGAGCCTTTTTTCTTTACCTTTGCATTGTTTCCCCCCCCCACCACTATTTTTATCTCCCCCTTGGAGATCCTGCTCTGAAATGACCTCCTTTTACTCTTCAGGTCTTCCTTTTTTCTTTCCTGTCCCGACTCAGGGCTCAAAGAACTTTCTCTAAGTGCTGGGGCCCATGGACCTCTTTCAAGTGCGCAGTCAACCCCCGCATATCAAATTCCCTTAACTCCACTTTGCTTGTGCTAAGTTGTTTTATTCTTCTTTGAATGAAGGAGGAAAAACCCACAGGCAGACCACACTGAGAGCCCGTGGACAGATTTCAGAATAATCAAACCCTTGAGATACATTCTAGGATCATAGGCCATAACATGCTAGCACATCAGTGAGGTTGCAGATCAGTGCTGCGGGGTCACCTGGTTGCTTACTAGAATTGAAGAATTTTAGGCACTGCCCCAAAGCTGCTGACTCAGGCTGGAGGCTTTGAACGGTGCAGAAAAGGTATGAGACGCACTGCCCACTGGATTGGTAAGCGCCTGCAGGAAGGACCTTCACTGGAAGGCCTCGGAGGCTCCCGACAGAGCCTCAAAGCAGCGATTTCACCTCGAGTTGGTCAGAGTTTGGGGCAAGCTCGCACGCCTTTGAGAGCAAGCTTGATCTGACGGAGCTGGCCAGGCCGGTGGCTGCCTGCCCTCTTCCCAGGCACAGGTGCAGTCAGATGAAGCTGCCCACGGGCGTGGAGAAGACGCTCTTTGCCGGGCATGGTGGTGCACGTCTATAATCCCGGTGATATAGGGGAAACGTAACTCCCACCTGCTAGGTGTCACATACACCAAGTTCGTGGCCCCCGAAATCGAAGAATGAATCTTAAGGAACAATGGAAGTTAAGAGTTGGGAAGATTTACTGAGAGATAGCTCCTGAGAGATAGGAAAGGACCCAAAAGTGGATTGCCACCGAGGTCACTTCTCTAAGAATGTTTATATAGAGCAAAATCACGAGGTAGGTACAATGTGGGTCAAACTACAACCAACCAATCAGATTACAAGTAGAGCCACTTAGCTAATACTGATCCAATAGGGAAGTGGGTCACCTAGCAAGGGTACATGGAAAGAACGAAGGCGTTTTTGGGAAGGGATGGGTCCAGATGCTCTGGTCACCTACCTGGATGACTGATGTCTATCTGGACTTTACTGGACCAGGTGATACCAATTATAGTATAATCTCAAGTTATTGTTTATCCCTCAGGGAACCATGTGGGCCTGGTTGTTGCATCTTTATCTTGAGACCTGGCCTTTGACAGACGCACCTCCAGCCACAGTTGTGATGTCTTCTCATCTTCTGTACTGGCTCCCTCGAGGGCCTAGCCCTGTCTGCCTGCCTATTTCTACCTAACTTAGCTGCCTATAATACCAGTACTCTAGGAGGCTGAAGTAGGAAGATCGTGCCCTGTCTGACTGCCTATAATATTTCTACCTAATTTAGCTGCCTATAATACCAGCACTCTAGGAGGCTGAGGCAGGAGGATTGCTGAGAGTTTGAGGCCAGCCTGAGCTACAAAGTGAGTTCAACTTACTATTTTTTTTGTGTGTGTGTGTGAGTACTGGGGGTTGAACTCAGGACCTTGCGCGCCAGCAGGCACCTGTGCCGCTAAGCGATATCACCGGCCCTTTTATCATATGTGGGTACCAGGAGTCGAACTCAGGACCTCACGCTTGCCAGGCAGGCACTTATGCTGCTGAGCTATCTCACTGGCCCCCTACTTACTATTTTTTGATGACATAATATTTGTAGGGCTGGTGATATTGCTCAGTGGCACAAGCGCCTGCTGGCAAGTGTGAGGTCCTGAGGTCGACTCCCCGTATCCACATTAAAAAAAGAAATTTTGTACAGATTTGTGAGGATGTTTAATAGTGTTTTTAGAAAAATGCTTAATACTATTTAGTTTTTTTTTTTTTAGATAGGGTCTCACTATGTATAGTGAGACTTGCTTTGAACTCACTATATAGCCCAGGCTCCTCCTGCCTCAGCCTCCCGAGTGCTGGGATTACAGGTGTATGCTACCACACTGGCTTTAGGAGCACTTCTAAAGCTAGGTGTGCAAGTGGAAAGTGACAAGTGTCTGCCACGTGGCCAAGTGTCAGGCAGCTCACACAGAGGAAGACAATGCAGATGACAGCTACAAGACAGTGAACTCAACTGCCTGTTGCCACCGAGGACCAGGATCCAGACGTCGAAGCAAATGAGTCCTTCAAGACTCCAGCTTTTCTGAAGTCCAAAGGGCCTAGCAATCCGAATAAAGACAAAAATATCAGCTTCAAAGCAACTTCAGGACACCTCTCTGAAGGCTCAGTGGGAAGGGCTGGCCACTGTGTTCCGCACAAAAGAGGAATTGGGCAGGGAAAATGACGAAAAAGACGGAGGGACTTTCGTTTGATTGGTTAAACAACTGTAAAGAAGATAAGGTAAAAGACTCAGAGCAAAAATGGCCCTTTTCCTACAGTCCTGTAGTTCTGAAATTAGGGGACAAAAAGATCATGAAAATGGGGGTAATGTCCATGCAGAAAGATGCCAAATTGGAGGGCACATAAAGAATCCTTCTTTAGACAGGACAACATTAAATATTCCCTAATAGGGGCTGGTGAGATGGCTCAGTGGCGTAAGCGCCTGCCTTGCAAGCGCGAGGGCCCGAGTTCGACTCCCGGATCCCACATACGAAAAAGGGGCTGGTGATATCGCTCAGCGGCACGGGTGCCTCCTGGCGCGCGAGGTCCTGAGGTCGACCCGCCGGTACCCACAAAAAAAAAAAAAAAATTCCCTAATATGGGGAAGGACATGGGATAGCAGCAACCCGGAAAGGGGCGGGGACAATCAGCCTTCTACCTCTTCTGTCTTTGTTGGGACAGAAATAAGTGTGGACCATCTAGTACTGTCCCTCTCCACCAGATTATCATGGAATACAACCACAAAAACCAGGAATCACTGACAAGCTTCATTGGATTCAAAATGCTAATATTAGATCTCATTTCGAGTCAAAATTAGGTTGAAAGTAAATTCAAAGGTGAAAGATTTATAATAGACGAATAAGGGAAATTAAGGATATAGGGGAGGGGCACATCCTTAATCTTTGTGATTTATGCCATGGATGTATTCTATGTCCTCAAAAAAAAAAAAAAGCAGGTCGTGGTCACGCACAGCTGTAATCCCAGCTCTCTGGAGGCTGGTAGGAGAATCGCCACAAGTTCGAGGCCAGCCTGAACTACACAGAGAGACCTTGTCTAAAATAAATAAATAAATAAATAAATCAAAGAAATGATGCTGGGTAATCTGAATTGGTTGGAAGAAATAAGCACATTTTCTAAACACTGCTTTTCAGCATCCGGGTTCTCATAGTCAGAAAGTAGATAGAAACACGGATTTCATCGTCTGAATTTCACTCACGACACAAATCCTTTGCTCTTAACACATCCCAGCCCAAGGGGAGGGAGAATCCGACGAACCAACGGTTAGATGTTGACCAGTTACCAACCCTGGTCTATGGGAGCTCTACCAATCTTCCTTCGCAGAAAAATTTAAAATTGGGATATTATTGGAAGGAGGATGGGAGGGGTAATGACCAGTGTCATTTTAACAGCGAGATGTTAAACAAGGGCCACGCTCATAATAGTCACAGATGTAAATATATATTCTCTCCTTCCAAGAGATATTACAGTCAGAACCCTCAGCTGTCTCAAAGAACACAGTCTCTGTTCTTTCTTCCCTTAAGTCCCCTTCTTTACCTGTTTTTTCCTTTTCTGCAGGAGGAACTTTCAGCCCCGCCTCCAGCCCATCCAAGCTCCGCCTTCCTGGTCCACCTGTGCGCCCAGCCCCTGACGTTACGGTTGGGCTTCAGCGGTCTGCAGGATTCCGGCTTCTGATTGGTCCTCCCGTCCCGGGCCCAAGGAGTCCACCAATGGCAGCGGCGCTGGGTTGGGGGGTGCCCACATCCAAGATGGCGCCCCCAGGAGCTGGGAGCGGGTGACCGGCGGCGGGGAAGCGGCCTGGGTTGGCCCTCAGACTGTGGGGTCGTGGGGGCCTCTGGCCGGGCACCCCCCTGGCCCGACTACCAGGCCTTCCCCGGGCCAGAGCCATGGCCGCCGAGAACAGCAAGCAGTTTTGGAAGAGGAGCGCCAAGCTGCCGGGGAGGTGAGCTCAGGACGCCGAGAGGGAGAGGGGTTTGGACCGAACCTTCACCGGTCCTGATCCCGCGGGCCTGGGGCGCCGCCGAGGCTGGAAGACTGCTTTGGGAGGACCCGGGCTGCGGGAGTTGGGCTGCCTGGCGGCGGCTGGGCAGCTGTCAAGCAAAGAGGAGGAGGACGGCTGGGTGCGGGTGCAGTCCGGGTCGGGGGGCGGAGGTGCCGGGAGGTGACCTCGGCGGGGAGGTGGCCGAAGACCGGGCGTCCGGGGCCGTGGGGTCTGGTGAGGAGCCCGTGCCGGTCCCGGCCTCGGATGGCCCGCCCCAGACCTGCTGCCCACTTTAGACAGCGCTCGTCCTCGGGGGTCCCCACCCAGCATAGGCGGTTGCCTGGCGCCCCGGGTCAGCACGCAGGAATCTCAGTCTGGACTCCGAGGGGAGTGGTGGCAGTTCAGGGGCTGCCTGCGGGGTTGTGAGCTGGGAAAGTGAGAGCAGTTCTGCAGCCTGATCTTACTTTATCTCGAGTTGACCTTTCCCATTAGGCGTTCTCTTACAAGATAACCACAGAATCCTTGGACATTTTCTGTGGATTTGGCCACCTAAAGTAAGCTCTTCCTCCCTTGCTGTTTTTGTGCAAATGCACCGAATTCTTTCCTTCTTCAGTTGGAGAGTAGATCTTTTACTTTTCTCCCCTTCTCAGTGTAGGTTGACACTCTTAGCAATGTCCAGCAGTCAATGTGCTGTTGTTACAGATTTCAGTTTGTTTTAGGCAGACACCTGAGAAGTAAAAGGAGTGTGTTTCAGTCATGAATTTCAGATTTCTGCCAGCCACGGGCTACTTAGCAATAGAATTCATGTTTGGTTATGTCCACGTATGCCACTTTCCTTATTGATTTAGGTCTTTTCCTGCTGGGATAATCTTTTGTCCTTGTGTTTTGTATGTGTGTGTGTGAGACAAAAACAAGAGTCAGTACAGGCTATGTAGCCCATGTTTTATCTGAGATTCTATGACATATGGAGAATAGGGTGGGAATCAGCTTTTAGTAAAACATATTAAAATAAAAGGGGTAGCCGCCAGGCGCACACCTATAATTCCAGCGCTTGGGAGGCTGAAGCAGGAGGATCACTGCAAGTTGAAAGCCAGCCTGGGCTAATAGTGAGTTCCAGGCCAGCCTGAGCTACATAGCGAGACCCTGTCTCAAAGAACCGAAAATAAAATAAAAGGGGAGCACAAAGATAGCTCAGATGAAAGTGCTGTGGAATCACAGTGTTAATATAAGAGCTAAAGATGTTCTGTGTTTTCAGATAAGCACCCCACACCCTACTTCCTGCCATCTGATTCATTTTCCTTCCTGGTCTAGTGCGCGCTCCAGTTGGGCTAACTGCCTCTCTCTGGGGTTTTCCATAGAGAGATCATGAAGTTTTGACATCCTAAGATCATAAACTGAATCCATGAGGAAACCATTCTCTCAGGAAGCCGTATAGGAGATGTGGGGCATGGCCTGGTCATCTCTGCCTGCCTGCATCCATCCATCCATCCTCTCTCTCTCTCTCTCTCTTTCTCTTTCTTTCTTTCTTTTTCTGTATTGAGACAGGGTCTCACAGTGTAGTCCAACCTGGCCTTGAACTCACAGCAATCTTCCTGCCTCAGCCTCCAGAGTGCTGGGATCACAGGCTTGCACCACCATGCCCAGCTTCACCTGTGCCTTCTGACTGCTGGTCGTATTTTCTGTCTTTGGTTTTCTACATTTCTTCTACTGGACTACAGGAATAGTAGAAGAAATATAGTACTACTTTTGTGGGATAGGAAGAGGGGTCTTTTCAGTTTAAGTCCTTGGCTTTCTTTTTCATTTTGAAGAATGTAGAGGGATAAAAGAGAACTTCGGGGTTTGGAAAGACTTGGGTTATTGTTTGGGCTGTCTTACGTTCGTGACTAAGGACAAATAATTGACTTAATCTCTTTAGGCCTCAGTTTTCTCATCTATGAAATGAGGAATAAGGGTGCTTTCCTCAGGGTTATGGTCAGGACAAAATGAAATACCTACTGTTGAAGAACCTAGGAGAGTGTTTATTTAGCACATTATGGTTGCTCAGTAAATAGTAATTATTAAGATTACTATTATTATTAGAGCAAGGAAACGTTTAAAAAACTGTTTCTCAGATCCTTACCCCAGTACTAGTTGTCTCATTCATTCTTAAGGTATTAAAATCCTGCCGCGATTCATAATAGTTTTTATTACCTTGCTTGCTGAAAAGAAATATTGTTCAGCTGTGTCCTTTAGCAGAGATGCCCCAGGAGCTCCGGCTATGGGAGAAAACTGGGGTCCTTTTAGATAGAAAGGTGCTTCGGTTTAAAGAAAACGTTAGCCAGGTGTCGTGGTGCATGCCTGTAATCCCAGCACTTGGAAGGCTGAGGCAGGAGGGTCACCATGAGTTCGAGGTCAGCCTGGACTACATAGAGAGACCTTGTCTCCAAAAAAAAAGAAAAAAAAAGTTAAAACATTTCCTTAGGAATAGAACTTCTGCACCTAGACTCTTAGTCTTGGAGAAGAAAAACTTTCTTCTTGGTAGGGAAATGACAAAATGCCCATATACTAGGTTCAGGGCAACCTAAAAGTGAAACTTCACTTTGCAAAGTGAAAAGTAAAAAATCAAAAGTGAAGGCAGATTACTTTCAGTTTCTTTGATCATGATCCAGCAACTGTAGTGATGACAAATAAGAATTTTATTAAATAAATAACCAAGTTCAAAATGAGTCATTCTTTTTAAAAATAACAGCGTTAGCTGGGCATGGTGGCACACTCTTATAATCCCGGCACTTGGGAGGCTGAGGCAGGAGGATCACCGCAAGTTTGAGGCCAGTGTGGGCTTCATAGTGAGTTCAAGTCCAGCTTGTACTACATATATAGCGACACCCTGTCTCTAAAAAAAAAAAAAAGAAAAGAAAAAGAAGGCCTGGGGATGTGGCTCAGTGGTAGGACCCTGGGTTCAATCCCCAGTAGTACCACCAAAAAAAAAAAAAAAAAAAAAGTTATTTATATATAATTCACATACCATAAAATTCACCTCTTTAAAGTGTACAATTCAGTGGCCCTTAGTATACTTATCTAAAGTGTAGATGGTTTTGGCCAGCCATTACCACTAGTGTCAGAACGTTTTTACCGTGGAAAACAGTCCTGTGTGCTCAGTAGCAGCCTCTTCTCCTTACCTCCTCCTCCAGAGCCTGGCAACTACTAATCTGCTTTCTGTTCCTACGGATCTGCCTACTGTGCACATTTCATATTAATGGAGGGATTCGAGGCCTTTTGTACCTGGCTTCTTTTACTAACAATGTTTTTCAGGCTCATCCACATTGAAGCATGTGTCAGTACTTTATTTCCTTCCACGGTGGAGAGTTCGTTGTGTAGACATACCACGTTTTGTTTATCCAGTCATCACTTGATGGACATTTGGCTCCTTTCCACTTTTTGGCTACTATGAGTAATAGTTCCATGAACATTCATAGGAAGATGGGGTTGGCATGTACCATCGTGGTTAAGAACGCAGACGCTGGAACCTGACTGCCTGGGTTCAGATCAGCTCTGCCACTTCGCAGTTGTGTGGCTTTGGGGACGCTAATTAACCCCTCAGCGCTTCAGCCTCTTTATCTGTAAATGGGGGCCATAGACCCACCCCCCAGGGCCCTTACGAGGATTAAGTGAGAGCATGCACAGCCCTGTTGGGAGCTGTGTTAGCTGTCCTGAGATGATAGTTACTGTAGTAGCTCCAGCTTTTGTTTTCTCCCCTCACTTTGGCTTCCGCAGCTGGAGCAGAAAGGCTTCAGTGAGTGTGTCTGGTGCCCCAGTGAGTGCCAGGCCATGGGGGAGTGTTGTGAATTGGGCAGAGGGTTCATGGAGACACACAGGAGACGCGTGTGGGCGCCTGTGTCCGTCAGGTGCTCGGCAGTGCCGAGGAATATGATTTTTGTTTTTGGTACTGGGAATTGAACTCAGGACCTTGCGCTTGCCAGGCAGGTGCTCTGTCACTGAGCTATATCCCCGGCCCAGGAATATGATTTTGAACAATGACCTCAACCCTCAACGAGTCACCTGCAGGCTCATTGAGCCACGCACCGCCTGGCGCTGCTTCCATAGCCTCTGAGTTGGCAGGTATGGGGTGGGTGAGAAGTTGACACCCCGGGCAGCAGCTCTGCAGGGCTCAGGCTGCGCCATGAGCATCCTGGAGAAGAGTCCTGAGTCAGATGGAGGGGAAAACCTAAGCCTTTGCCCTGGGGGTCCTGAACCCGGACTGCGTCTGGGCTTGATGGTCTGCTGGGCATCTCAGACTCAGCCTGTCCTCCTCTCTGCACACCAGCCAGTCCTGGCAGTGTGTGAGAATGTGTCTCCAGCCCGAGCTCTCTCACCCGTTCCACCCCTGCCACTCCACTCTGGGGCAGACCGAGTCCTCTCTTGCCTGGGTGCCTGCTGCAGCCTCCTGCTTGGCCTTCTTGCCACTCTTCCAGCCCTACTGCAGGCTTCCCATTTGTCATTAGAGTAAAATCTGCATTCCCTAAGTCTTCGGGCCCCCCCGTGGTTGGGGGGGGAGGCCAAGGCGGGACTCTGAGTGAGTGGTGTGTGGAGCTGGGGAGGGCCGCAGGCATGCTCAGCAGGTGCCCTGTACTGAGCTGCAGCCCTTGCCTGGATTCTGCCTGATCCTAAGAGTCCTGTGGTGCAATGCTACTAGAAACTTGGCGGGGCGTGTACCACCATCAGATGCGCATTCATAAAATACATCGTTCTGGGGCTGGGGTGTCTCTTGTGGGTAGGTGCTTGCCCAGCACGCATAGAACCCTGGGCTCAGGCCCCAGTGCTGGCAAAAGAAGCCATGCTGGCTGCCCTGAGGAAGATGGCTTGGCATGGTGTCCTCCGGTGGCGGCAGGACATCTAACATCCCTGGCCCTACCACACACCAGGAAGGCCACTACTGATTGGAACAGCTTTCCTCACACATCACGAGTCTGCGACACCCAGGCCCCCTCCAACGCTGTGTGCTCGGAGTGCGTGTGGGAGGTGAGCTAGGTGGCACTGTGCTCTGTCGTGAGAAACCGGGGCTGGAGAGAGGGCAGTGCTGTGGCCGTGGTGATCAGGTTGGTAGGGTTTGGTAAATCATTCACTTCAGGGAGTCAGAGAAGAAAAGGGAGCCAAGTAGCTGTCACTTTCAGGTTCCTGACTTCGGCGATTGGATCAGGTGGGTTGTGGTGCCGTCTTCAGAGGAAAAGCCAAAAGAAGCTCAGCGACACCGCAGCCTCCCAAGCGCTAGGCTTACAAGTGTGCACCACCACACCTGGCTTTTTTTTAAACAGGGTTTTGCTAAGTCACACAGGCTGCCCTCGAACTCTCAGTTCTCCTGCCTCAGCCTTCCTAGTGCTGGGGTTACAGGTGGGGTTCTACCACACCTGGCAAAAGCCAAGTTTTAGGGCAAAGGACTTAGCTACTTCCTGCTCAGTTTCCTTACCTATAAAATGAGAAGCTCGGGTTAAGTGAGCTCTAAGGCCCCTGTCGGTTCTGAAGTTGAGTGTTAAAGCTCCCGGTCACGTGGGTGATACTTCGCCTTCTCTCTAGCACGCCTGCGTGACCGACACAGGAGTAGATCTATGGGGATCACCTGAAGCGGGGCTGGGTTACTTTGTCCATTTGAAAGTAGTGGCCAGCTGGTCCGGAGAGCGTGGCAGTGTTGTGAAATTGCAGTGCTAGCACTCGGCTTCGATCGCTGAGCTGAAGCCGAAGCCAGAGAGGGCGGTGACCTGGCCCGAGCCGCTGCATGCCTCTTGACTTGGTCCAGTGCTCTTCCCACCACTGCTTCTCCTTTTCTTCAGTCTCTGCTAGGCTTAAAACAACCCCCGTTGCCGCAGCCCATCCAGTCCAAGGGTGGGGACACTTCCGGTGAGAACGCGTAGATGAGGCAGACGTGAGCCTGGCTCCTTCTGCATTCTTTCTCGCTAGGAAGGGCTTTTCCCTCTTTGCAAGCACAGGGGTTTTTATTATTATTGTTGTTAGTGGTAGTAGTAGTAGCAGTAGTGGTAGTGGTGGCATTAGGAATATTTTTTGGTTTTGGGGATTGATCCCAGGGCCTTCACACTGAACTTATCTCCAGTGCTTTTTATTTTTTAATTTGAGACGGGGTCTCGCTAAGTTGCCCAGGCTGGGCTCAAACTTGCGATCCTCCTGCCTCAGCCTCCCGGAGTGTTGGGATCACAGTCTGGCTCACCATGCCTGGGCTCAAAGTGTTTATTACCAAAGTCAAAGAAGTCCTATTAAGAGAAGTTGACAGCTAGGTGTGTATGTAGCTTAGTGGTAGAGCACTTGCCTAGTGTGTGCTAGGGTCCTGGGCTCCACCCTGGGGGCAGCCGGAAAAAAGAGTCAAGGAAAGTGGCTGATCTTGAATGACTTGGGCACTGTACATTTTCAGCTGAAACCACCTCTGTCATTGCTCACCATCAGAGCGTAATCTAATAGCAGACTGCGCAGTGTAATGGCCCCAACCTCTTCTTGGCTTGGGAGTATTTTTACTGATACAGTACTGACTGGAAGGTACTTAATCATCGCCGAGACAGAACAGACGCCCGGTCCTGGAAGCCTTCCACGGCATGCGAGTGTGAACCCGAATCCACTGCCAGCTCGCTTGGCATGTAAACCGGGTGGCTCTGTTCTCACATTTGCTTTAGCTCCTCCGTCCGTGACAAACACCTGTGGATGTTTCCTGCCCAGGTGTTTGCTGTGTCACAATGGGGCAGGACATTCCTCGGTTTGTCTCCGAGGCAGCTCAGCCCAGTGTGGCTGTGCTGCCCCGAGTCCGGCGAGACGGGAGGTGGCCTCGCCACAGTCTGGGCTTTGGAGACACTCGCTCAGTGTGACGCGCCCGCCATGTGCGTCGCTCTCTGCCAGGTGGCCAGGGTGCTGCAGAAAAAGACACCGCTTCCCAGAAGCTGAAAATCTGCGTGGCCCGCAGCTTCTCCTGGCGGGGACGCTGTATGCGATCAACCTTCCAGTTTTTCCACTAAGCATATGTTACTTCTGTAATCAGAAAAACCTAAAAGTAGTGTTGGGTGAAAACAGTTTTCTGAGCTAAAAAAGCGAGAAGCACAGTGATGTGTGGAGAGCCGGGTGGAGCCGCGTGGCAGAGCGTTGGCCTGGCCCTTGTGAGGCTGGGTTTGACCAGCACTGACACAAGTGCAGTGTAGATGGGTTGTGGTCACGTAGTGAGATGTCATCCTGTACCCCGTATCAGCCCGTGCTCCCCATGTGTCAACCCAAATAGGAATATGTTAAAAACTGGCTGGGCCTGGTGGCTCACTCCTGAAACCCCAGCACTGGGGAGGCTGAGGCAGGAGGATCACCACAAGTTCAAGGTCAGCTTGGGCAACATAGTGAGTTCAAGACCAGCCTAGACTATGAAGCAAGACCTTGTCTCAAGAAAAAAGAAAAAGAAAAAGAAAAACATACCTTTTGTTAGAGATCAGATAGCCAGTCATGAAATTAAGTAATATTTAAAATAGCATTATGATTTATAATTAAAATACGTCAGTGTGATGATATTTATATAAAGTTTTTAAAATATAAAACAATATTGTGGGGCCGGTGAGATGGCTCAGCGGCTTAAGCGCCTGCCTTGCAAGTGCGAGGGCCCGAGTTCGACTCCCGGATCCCACATACGAAAAAGGGGCCGGTGATATCGCTCAGCGGCACGGGCGCCTGTTGGTGCGCGAGGTCCTGAGGTCGACCCCCCGGTACCCACAAAAAAAAAAAAAAAACAAAAAAAACAAAAAAACAATATTGTGTATTGTTCAAGGATACATACATGGAAAACAAAAACAAAAACAAAAATAAGTATCAGAAATGCCCCATTCAATAGAATAGTTTCTTTTCTTTTTGAGACAGGGTCTTGCTGTGTAGTTCAGGCTGGCCTGGACTCACTATGTAGCCCAAGCTGGGCTTGAATGCACGGTGATCCTCCTGCCTCAGCCTCCCAAGTGCTGGGATTATAGACATGTGCCAGCGTGCCCGGCAGCCAATAGAGTAGTTTCTTCAGCAAGAAAGGAGGGAGGAGTATGCCAGTGGCATCAACCCATAATGTCTTATTTCTCTTCTTTCTTTCATTTGTTCATTCATTCATTTATTTTTTGTGGTATTGTACTGGGGATGGGACACAGAGGCTTTGTGCTGAGCTACATTGCAGCCCTTTTTTATTTTTATTTTGAAACAGGGTCTTGGTAAGTTGCCCAGTCTGGGCATAAACTTGGGATCCTCTTGCTTCAGTTTCCCGGAGTGCTGAGATTACAGGTGTGTACCACCATACCTGGCCATAACATTGATTTTTTTTTTCTCTTTTTTTCCTCCTAATGTCTGTACTCTTTTTTTTTTTTTTTTTTGAGATAGGGTCTCACTGTGTAGTTCAGGCTGACCTTGAACCCACTATGGAGCCCAGGCTGGCCTCAAAGTTACTGCTATCTTCCTGCCTCAGCCTCCCGAGTGCTGGGATCACATGCATGCGCCATCATACTTGGCCTAATATCTTTTTTTTTTAATATTTATTTGTTTATTTATTTATTTTTGGTACTGGGAATCGAGCTCACAACCTTGTACTTGCCAGGCAGGCGCTGTTCCGCTGAGCTATATCCCCAGCCCAATTTTTAAACTAGATGTTGAACACCTATCTGAGTGTTCCTTATAGTACTATCTAAATCTAGTTCATTTTTTAAAAATCTAGCTTATTAAAAATATATATATAAGCCCTGGTTTATATCTGTGAGGGTCTCAGAGAGGGTGTGGGTATAGGGATGGAAAGAGTCTTGCTGGGAGTGTAGCATTTGAAGGGAGCCCTGCAGGATAGATGCAGTTGTGAAAGGGATGTGGGAAATAGGAAGGCACCCCAAGGAGGGCTAGAGCCTGGCGTGATTCCCTGGCGGGGTGCATCTGCGAGGTGGAGCCGTCAACCCTCCCACAGCTGAGCTGGGGTGTGGGCAAGTAGGAGGCCCGGGCTGAGAGGTGAACAGTAAGCCTCAGGGCACAGAGCACCTTGCTCATCGGGCTCTTTCAGTCTCTCTTCATTTAGCTTCTGATCACCTTGGTTTCCCTTCCTTTTCTAACTTCTTGCCTGTCCTTTTTGAGGGGTGATAAACTGAGTTATTATACAGAGTGTTCCAGGTTCAGAGCCATCACGGATTAGTTCAAGAATATGTTAACAAATTAAATTTGGGCTCTGGTACGTCTGCAGAGGACCATCATTTATCTTCACCTTTCGGCTGCTCCAGCACATCGGGCTGACATCTTTAAAAAATAGTTGACTGCGATGTGAAGATTTCCTTCCTAGGTAATTGATGGCCTCTGCCTCGGAAGCCTGCACAATTAGGTTTGCTTTTTCTCTGCATGGATTACTGGCAGGTGGCAAACTCTTTCCGGAGATCTAAGGAGTCTCTTATTTTTCTGGCCAGTCAACTAACCTAACTGCTCTGTTGAGATCTCCCTGCAGCATTTTCCCCGATTTTATGTTTTACTAAAAAGATGGCAGCCGGGTGTGGTGGCGCTTGCCTGTAATCCCAACACTCAGAAGGCTGAGGCAGGAAGATCACCAAGAGTTCAAGGCCCGCCTGAGCTACATAGTGAGACTGTCTCAAAAAAAGAAGATGGCTTGTGCACTTGGAGAGTTTGTGTACTCATCTTAGTGTATTTATAAATGCTACAATTCAAGTCAGTGGCCCTTGTGGCTTATTTTGGTTGGTTGTGCTTTAATTTTTGTGTTGTCTGAGACCTCTCTCTCTAAGCCAAACCTTTCCTTTTCTCTTTCATTCTTGCCTCTTCACTCTGCCTAGGAAACTTTTAAAACACATTCAAGTAGTATCGTTTGCTTCTCAGAGTTTGTGTTTCTCTGGTAGGATATGTAGTGGTTTGTTTACAAATTACCTAAGAGCCTTCCAGAGAGGTTTGGGGATCGTTCCAGCTGCAAAGGAGGGGCTGTGGCCATAGCTAAAGAGCACACGCAGGAAGATGCCCTCTGAACGTCTCCCGGCAGTCAGGGTGATGGTGATTGCATTGCCTGCATTCCCAGGACCACCTCCGTTAGGCGAAACAAAGTACTTGGTAACTTGTTCTGTGTTCTAAGTGTTGCTCAAGGCTTGACGTGGTAAACACAGGAGGGAGGGAGAAGGGAGCCGCGCTCTTGGCACCACGTGCTGGTGGCGGGCTGATGTGTGCCAGCCTGCCTGGCTACCTGCTTCCGTGACGCATTCGCCCCAGCAGAGCCACGTAAAGGCTTTTGACACATCGCGCCATTTCATCTTGTGACTCCTCAGACCACTTCATTTACTTCTTCTAAAGGTGATGCATGTGCATTGTACTAAATCAGAAAGTGCAAAAGAGTCGGCGGTGGACGCTGAGTCTCTCGGCCCCTTGTGCTCTGGTCCTCTGGCTCCTCTTCCAAACGCGGCTGCCAGTGTCCTGGCTGCGATGCCGACGCCACAGCAACCTCCTCACCCGGAAGTGTGATAAACGTGGGAAAGATTTTTTGCAAAAGTAGCGTCATATGCGTGTAGTGTTTGCATCTTATTTCAGTTAATAGTTTATGTTTTGCCTCATTCTTTTAAAAAGATATACAGTTATTTATTTATTTGCAGTGTTGGGATCAAACCCAGGGCCTCATGCATGCCAGGCAAGTGCTCTACCACTGAGCCACACCCCCAGCCCTTTTTTATATTTTAGTCTGAGATAGGGTCTCGCTAAATTGCCTTGGCTGGACTCGAACTGGGATTCTTCTGCCTCAGCTTCCTGAGTAGCTGAGATTAGTACAGGTGTGCACCACTGTGCCCGGGCTTTCAATATTTTTCTTTAAAAAATCTTTTCACTAAAACAATCTTTCATGGCAGGGACTGTACCTATTTTGGGGGGGCATGTGTGTATGTGTTCTAATAATTTGTCTTTCTTTCTTTTTTTTTTAATGGTATTGGGGATTGAACCCAGGGCCTTTGCACTGAGCTACATACCCAGCCTTTTAAAGATTGTTAATTTTTTTTTTTTTAAATATATGGGTACTGGGAGTCAAACTCGGGCCCTCGCACTTGCCAGGCAGGTGCTTACGCTGCTGAGCCATCTCACCAGCCCAAGATTGTTAAATTTTGAGACAGGGTCTTGCTAAGGTAAATTGCTGAGATTGGGCTCAAACTTGTGCCCTCCTGCCTCAATCTCTCAGAGGACTGGGATTATAGGTATGTATCTCTTTATTCTAATGACTGTGCTTATAATTTATAGTATATTTCTTCAGCTGGGTGTGGTAGTGCACGCCTATAATCCTAACACTTGGGAGGCTGAGGCAGGAGAATTATGGTGAGTTCAAGGCCAGCCTGGGCTACATAATAGGGTCAAAGCCAGCCCAAACTACATAGCAAGACCCTCTCTCTCTCTCAAAAAAAAAAAAAAGTATATTTCTTCAGACAATATTTATTGATTCCCTACCATGAGCAATGATGAAAATATTGCTTATATTTCCTGTTCCTTCTTCCCCATTGGCTTTTAGTTGCTTATATTACTTGTCTTAGTTTTTGTGTCTGTCTAAAAATATGCTTATGTCTCTGTTGCGGGGCCCCGTCCTTCTGTCAGTCAGCCCTGGTCTCTTCACGGTGTTCCTAATGCTATGTACGTGTCCCTAACAGCGGCGGTTCTTTTTGCCAGTGTTGCAGGGAATCTGAGTAGAACCAAACAGTATTTACTCTTCATGCTTCGCTGCTTTTGCTTCATGTGACATTTGTTAGACACAGCCACATTGTTGCCTGCAGCCCTGTTTTGTATGTTGTCACTGATGTGTAGTATTCTTTTATATGAACAGATTGCAGTTTATTTCTCTATTTACTATGGAGGGCAACTGAATTATTTCCAGGTTGGGGTTGAGGAACCACCATGCTTTGAAAAGTATCAACACATGTCCTGGTACACAGATGTGTTCATTTCTCTTGAGATATTCGGAGTGGGAATCCGGGCCTTAGGGGGTGTGTACTTCATCCTTCCTATGGTTGTGGAAGTGCTCCTGTCACTTTGCATATGACGTAGAGTGTGAGCTCCTTAGGTCGCTGTGCCCTGGCCGTGTCATGTGGTTCGCTGTCCTGCAGCCCGGGGAGTCTCTAAGGTGGGCGCCATTCCCGTTGTACAGATGAGAGCTCAGGTTCAGAGGCGTCGGATAATTTGGGGCATGGTCGCAGTGGTGTTGGGTGCTCGAGGTGGCATTTCGAATTTGCCGCCTCCATCTTTTGGTTGGTAGGTAAGGCACTGGCAGCGCCCCAGGGAAATTGCACATTATTGGACCCTTTTTTTTAAAGGGTAGATTGCTGCGGGCATGGCTTGGGTGGAGTCATTTTTGGAGGTAACCTATTTCTCAAAGTTCCATTCAGTTTTATAATACGGATAATACTCTGCAAGCGTATTCAGTTTCCTAATGACTTGCTTCTTTCTTTTCTTGCTTTTAGTATCCAGCCTGTGTATGGAGCACAGCACCCTCCTTTGGACCCTCGACTAAGCAAAAAGTAAGTCAGGACATTTTTCCTTCCATCCCTCAGTTTTTTTTTTAATCATCCCTGTACTGTCTTCTCTGCCCTATTTTGAAGCAGAAGGTGAATAAATATCTTACCTCCAGATGGTCCAACACTGACTGGGAAAGTTCTTTTTATTTATTTATTTATTTATTTATTTATTTTTTTTTTGTGGGTACCGGGGGGACGACCTCAGGACCTCGCACGCCAGCAGGCGCCTGTGTCACTGAGCGATATCACCGGCCCCTTTTTCGTATGTGGGATCCGGGAGTCGAACTCGGGCCCTCGCGCTTGCCGGGCAGGCGCTTAAGCCACTGAGCCATCTCACCGGCCCGGAAAGTTCTTTTTAAAGGTGTTTTTTGTTTGTTTGTTTGGTTGGTTTTTGTTTTGTTTTGTTTTATATCCTCTGCCCTTTTAAAATTTTTTTATCATAAGGCAGGGTCTCACTAAGTCACTCAGTTGCCCAAGCTGCACCTGAACTTGGAACCCTCCTGCCTCAGCCTCTAGAGTGGTGGTAATACAGGCATGTACCACCAAGTCTGGCTTCAAAAGGTCTTTTTGGCTTAAATATTATCCCTGAAACCAGATGACTGATGATCTCCCTGTCTTCCAGCAGGACGTCAGGTTTCTGGGGCTCTTGCTTCTGAATAGAAGTAGGACGGTCTCCTCTCCCATGTTTACTCTCTGAGAACCAGGGTGCACCCTTCAGCCCCTCTTCCTCTGACACACTCAAGAAATCCCAGACCGCATGCACATTTAGAAGCTTCCTGGAAGCTATTTCTCTGGTAAAATTCTACTAAGTTATTTTCAAACATGGCAGCGACTGTGGTTAGATCTAAGGTGTGTGGGTGTGCATCTGGACCCGGGGGGTCACTTTAGCGCATCTTTCTCTCATGGGCCATCCCTCAGCCCTAGTGACTTTAAGTGAGGAGGTTGATCACCTTCTCAGAGTTTCTTTGGGTGTGCTTTTTTGTTGTTGTTTTTCCTGAGACGGAGCCTTGCTATGTAGTTCAGGCTGGCCTTGAACTCACTGTGTAGTTCACGCTGACCACAAACTCACAGCGATCCTCCTGCCTCAGCCTCCCAAGTGCTGGGATTACAGGTATGCGTCACCACACCTGGCTCTTTGGGGCATTTAACCTTAGAGACTTGTTTTGGGAAAAGCTGTAGGTTGTAACCAATACCAAATGCTTTGGGAGGTGAAGACCTCAGTTTTCAGCCTGTGGGGGCTGTGTAATAACATCTGCCCTTTCTTCCTTCACGGTCAGTGGGGAAATACAATGTGACTTTGATTCCAGCTCTGTGCCATTCTGGAAAAGGAGGCCTGTGGAGACAGTGAGAAGGTCGGGTTGCCGGGGCTTGAGGGTGGTGAGAGGTTTTTTAGGGTAGATGCCGCAGTGGTGGGTTTGTGTCCTTATGTGTTTGTCCAGGCGCATTGGACAGGCAACACCAAGAGTGAGCGCAGCGTGGTCTGTGACCCTTGGGGCATTGCCGTGTCGGCCTGCACCCATCAGGTGTGCGGTGGGGAGTCGGTGAGGAGGCTGTGCTTATGTAGGGAAGGGGGCATACAGGAAATCTCTTGTGCCTTCCTCTCGATTTTGCTGTGACCCTTAAACTGCTCTAAATAAATAAAGTTGCTTAAAAAAAAAGAAAAAAGAGGGCCAGGGATGTAGCTCAGCAGCACAGCGCCTGCTTGGCAAGTGTGAGGCCCTGGGTTTGATTCCCGGTAAAAAAGAAAAAAGATAATGTGCATGAAAATATTTTGGATATCTAGAAAAATGCTAGGTCAAATATGCATTGTATTTCTTTTGTTTTTTAAAATTTTATTTTTATTTTTAAATTTTTTATTAGTACATATTTTGCATCTGTAATGATCACATTCATCATAGGGAACTTGAACCTGTATATAATATGTCTTACTTCTTCCACTGTTAGTATTTTAACCATTTTTAAATAACATATCTGAGTGCAGTGTCCTTTTATGAGTCTACCCACTTGGTCTTTGTGTCTTCTGAATTACTGTGGAAGCATGACTACTGTTCTTTTCTGTAAGATGCATAACTTTTAGGTGAGAAACCACTAGAGCATAAGTTCCTTGAGGGCCGGGACTTTGTTCTGTTTTGTTTTGTTTTGTTATTGAGATGGGTTCCCACTGTGTTGCCCAGGCTTGCCTTGAACTCCTGGGCTCAAGGCCTCAGCCTCCCAGGTATCTGGGATTACAGGCTGTGCCAACCTGCTTGGCTAGGGTACCTTGTTTTGTTTACCACTTCTTCCCTTAGCACCTAGAAGACCACATGGCACATAGTGGGCACTGAGGAAGCCCTTACAGAATGAAAGAATGATAATCTTCTCTACTTAAGCAGGCTTCTCTTTCATGCTCCTTGGTTTGTACCTTGTATTAGCTCTTCTCAAGGGGAGCCCCTTTCTGTGATATTTGTGTGATGCAGCCATTATGTAATGTGTTAATCTGCTGTTTGTCACTGTGGCCACATACCTAAGAAAAGCCGTAAAGGAGGAGGGAGTTCCCTTGGCTCACGGTTTCAGAGGTTCCAGTCCATGGTCAGGTCCACTACCTTTAGGCTGTGGTGAGGCAGAAAAGCATTGAGGCATAAGGGGTGGCACAGGAAAGGTTCTCACCTCCTGCAGCCAGAGAGTAGAGAGGAGAGGAAAGAGCCCTGCCCAGGCCTGTTCCCGGTGCTCTGCTTCCTCCTGCGAGGCCCCACCCGCTGGCAGCCCATGCAGATAGGTGTGTCCATCAGTGGGGGAATTCATGGATGAAGGCCGAAGCCTGGTGATCAGCCTCCTCTCAGCCCCACCCCAGCACAGGCCAGCACGGGGCCCAGGGCCTCAGTCTGTGAGTCTTTGGGGGACACTTCACATGTAAACCCTAACTCAGAATATCCTGTGTTCTTTGGCCTTTTGTTTTGTTTGTGGTATGAGGGGTTGAACCCAGGGCTTCACACATGCTGGGCAAGTGTTGCTCCTGCACCAAGCCACACCCCAGCCCCACGTCCTTAGTTTTGCTGAGTGTAGACTCTGGTCTGTTGGCCAGCATGGCAGGCACTGCTGGGCTTGCTGGACGGTCCCCGAGCCCTGCTTTTGCCTTGCACGGGAACCGTCATTTTATTCAGATGCTGAGTGAGTGATGGTGCTGTAAGGGCAGGTGTTGGGGCTGGTTTCAGCTGTTTCTCATAGACCCTTGGTAATCCCTGTGATGTGATGGGGGGCCTGCCTTACTGGTTCTGGTGGGCAAGACATAACATCTGAGGCAGGCGTTGTGCAAAGATTTGATTTTTTTCAGAGCTCATTTGGTAAGGAAGTGTCTGTTTTGCAGCCACTACCTCTTCCCTGCTTTTTTTTTTTTTCCTTTGAGACAGGGTTTTGTTATATAATTCAGGCTGGCCTTGAACTCACTGTGTAGCCCAGGCTGATCTCAAACTCGGAATCCTCCTGCCTCAGCCTCTCAAGCACTGACATTACAGGTGTAGACCCCTACACCCAGTTTGTTTTGTTTTTGAATGTGGTAACATGAAAGTGAGTTGCCATGAGCTGCGACAGCTCACTGTAATCCTGAGGGACAGGCCAGAGATTGTGTGACGCCCTCCCAGTGGCCCGATGCAATGGTCTTTATTATTTAAGCATCAGAAGCTTAAATACTTATGACCAGAAGCATTCTGGTCCCAACCAGGAGTTGTTGACTGCTTATAGATCCATCCTAGCACATTTTATAGTTGCCTTCGGTGCACATGTGGTTAACGCGTGAATCCCCCGTCCTCCATTGATAAGCCAGCGGGGTCCCATCCCATGTTACGTTTGTCTGCACCTGTCCTTAACCGAGTTGCCCCGCTTTCTGCATTCAGGGCGCATCTTCAGGAAGGTCTCATGTCCCAAACAGCCAAGGCAACTTTCTAGCATTTGTTTCCTCACCTGTTAATGACGTGAGACTTCCCTGTCACGCAGCAGCATGGCAGCTGTACTTGCAGTAGAAGTCATCGTTGAGCTTTGCAGGTGGGGAGGAATTTGTCCCTGAATTAATTGCTTCCCTCTTCCATGTATGCGGGGGTTTGGTATTAATGCTCCACAAAATCTACAACGTAGGGCAACATCTAGGTCTGCACCAGACCATTTTACAATTCCAGATTGCTGCTATAAAGCATTTACGGCCCTTATTTTAGTGCCTTTGTTGGGACATTTTTATTGCTTTCTCCGCTACATGATTATCGTTCCACTTGGGGCCGTCATTAATTACCGCGCAGCTGATCCCCGTCACAGCGGAGGCCTGGACATCGGGTCCTCAATTATCTAACTGCATGGGCACCGTAAATCATTCCCTGTCTGTGTATATTGACTTCAATTTGCCAGATTATTACTATTAGTGAGAATATCGCCTGCAATAATTTTTATCACTCCAATAAAACTGGTCTCGTTGCTGAGCAGCCCTCTTGGCCACTCAGTGGTATGATAGGCTTCTTAGTTGATGTGAAGTATGACAGTCTCACTTCAAGTTAGAAAACTAGTTTACATGAAGCCACACTAGTTACTACATAACTGGGTTTATTTGAATATTGCTAAATTTCTCCAGTTGTTTCGCATCACTTACTAAATAGTATTAGCTGGGCATGGTGGCACATGCCTGTAATTCCAACACTTTAGAGGCGGAGGCAGGAGGATCGCCATGAGTTCAAGGCCAGCCTGTCTACATAGTGAGTTCAAAGCAGTCTTACTCTACATAGTGAGACCCTATCTCAAAAAAGCTAAATAGTATTAAGCATTTTCCTAAAAACGCTACTAAACATCCTCACAAATCTGTACAAATATTATGTCATCAAAAAAATAGCTGGGCATGATGACACACACCTATAATTCCAGTACTTGGGAGGCTGAGGCAGGAGGATCACCGTGAGTTCAAGTTCAGCCTGAACTACATAGTGAGACCCTGTCTCAAAAAAAAAAAAGAAAGTAAGTTGTACAACCATATCAGTAAAAAAGTTTAGTTTTGTCAAATTATGGAATGATTGTTTTTTTTCCAGTAGTGTGCTTAAAACCAGGGTCTGTACACTGGGGTACATCCCCAGCCCTTTTTATTTTATTTATTTTTTATTTGAGACAGTGTCTTGCTAAATCTTTAAATTGCCCAGGCTGGGCTCCAATTGCTATCCTCCTGCTTCAGTCTCCCAGAGTGCTGCAACTAGAGGCATGCACCTGGCCAGATGATTGAACATTTGTGTTCCTAACTAGTACAACCTGTGGTCACTGTTTTAAAAAATATCCTTCACCAGGTCTCATTCAGAAGGGCAATTTATTATGCTTCTGAGTTTTTAGTCACCTGACTGCTCGTGTCTCCTTTCCTTTGCCACTCGCTAGCTTCGTGGCCTGGGGCAGATGCTTAACCTCTCTGAGTTGAAATGAGGCAGCCTAGCACCGAAAGCCCTGCTTGGCAGCGCCCAGCTAGAGTCGCAGCAACTACTGAGGGGAGACGTTTCTCACTGAGCGCCCTATCCCTGGACGCGGCTCCTTCCCACCCACGCAGCTTCCCAGGTCTGACTCTCCCTGTGAGGAGCAAGTGTCCCTGCAGGGCCGGAAGGCCAGGGTTGTGTGTGGCGTGTGGCCACCTGCCCTGCCGGGGTGTGCTGTCAGCAGCTCCTCTTCTCTGCAGCAGAGCCTCCCGGCCTCCACCTCTTTTGTCTCGCTTTTCTCTCTAGTGTTGGAGAGCACAGGAGGCCGTGGGGCGGGCAGGCCTGATGGGAGCGACTCCCCCACGCCTGGGACCTCTGCAGCTGTAAGCGGGAGCATTAAGTGCTGGCTTCCTCGGCTTGTTCATGAGCAGGAGAGGAGGAAGGGCCCAGAAAGGTCAGTGGGGGGCTGGCACCTAGTGAATGGCAGTGAATGCCAGCTGTTCTCTACACATAAATAGGTGTGCGATTCTCTGTTGCCTCTGGAGAAAATGACATCGATAAAGCCGTAAACAATCCTTGTCCTTGGTCTGTAGATTTCTCTGCCTTCTAGTGGTGACCCACGGTATCTTTTCTTTTTCTTTATTCTTCGCTTTCCCTCCATTTCTTTCTTCCAGGTTGGCCTGGGACCCCGACCCTCCTGCCTCAGCCTCTGGAGTAGCTGGGACCACAGGAATGGGTCCCTTTTCACTCCTTGCCCTTGTCTTCTTCCTGTGGGTGGCTCTTACCACCTTGTCCTTCCTTGGACTCTCACCCCTTTGTAGGTGATGCTGACTCCTTCCTCCCTGCAGCCTCTTTCCTCAGGACAAAGCTGATGTTTTGATTGGCTGGTTGATGTGGGGGTTCTGTGGACTTGGTAGGTGTCCCTAGAACCTTTTCTGGCAGTCTCAGCATGGTGTCTGTTGAATTGTGTATCTCTTCATCTTGGAGAGGGGCAGCCTTCTTGCCTTCCTCTTCCTTGTATTGGAATGTGTCTTTCCAGCTTCTATCTGCATGTCTTCATTTGAGTAAATTCCACCTTTTTTTCCCTCGGTACTGGGGACTGAACCCAGGACCTTCAAGCTGCATCGAAGCTGCGTCTCCAGCTCTCTTCTAGTTTAGAGCAGGGTCTCCCTGAGTTGTCCAGGCCGAGCCTGTACTTGGCATCTTCCCACACCATCTCTCAGAGCCACCACGATGGCTCCTCTTTTAATCTACTTCGGTTATGTTGAACCATTATCTGCTTCAAAAATATAGTGAAGCCAGGCGTGGTGGTGCACGCCTGTAATCGCACCATTTGGGAGGTTGAGGCAGGAGGACCGCTGCGTGTTCGAGGCCAGCCTGGACTGCATAGAAAGACCCTGTCTCACATAAAAAAATGAACTATTCAAATGCATAAAAAGTATAAAGAAAAATATAGCAAACACCCCCGAGCCCACCACTCTGTTGACTCCTTCAGGGTTTGTTCTTGCTGTTTGTGGGACGGAACCCAGGGGCTGTGCATGCTGGGCAAGCATTCTCCCACCTAGCCACGCCTCCAGCCCTGATATCGGGCTTCTTGATTCTTGATTTAAGAATCCTTGAAACTTCCAGTGTTTGTGTGCTCTTTTTTTTTTTTTTCTCTGAAACAGGGTCTCAGTATATAGTCCAGGCTGGCCTTGAACTCACTGGGTAGCCCAGGCTGGCCTCAAACTCATGGCAATCCTCCTACGTCAGCCTCCCAAGTGCTGGAAACCATGCAATATTTAACTTCCTGTGTCTGACTTACTTCACTTAGCATGCTCTCAGGCTCCATCCATTTGCTTGCAGATGACATGACTGCGTTCTTCTTTATGGCTGAGTTATATTCCGTTGTGTTTGGATGGTGCCTTTTCTTTACCGTTAGTCTGTTGACTGGCATCAAGGCTGTTTCCAGAGTTTAGCTGTTGTGAATTACATGGTCATAAACATGGATCACTATAGTTTGATATCTTTACATCTTTTAGAATATACCCAGGAGCGACTCACTGGATCAAACAGAATAGGATTTTTAACAGCGATGTAACATTCCTTGTGGTAGCTATAATTTATCTAATCATTTCTAATTTCTAGATGTTTATTTTGTTTGCAGTTTTTAACCAATATAAGTAAGAGTAGTTACTCTTTTTTTTTTTTTTTTTTTTGAGACAGGGTCTTGCTGTGTAGTTCAGGCTGGCCTTGAACTCACTATGTAGCCCATGTTGGGCTCGTGGTGAGCCTCCTACCTTAGCCTCCCAGGGCTGGGATTGCAGGCACATGCCACCATGCCCGGCTAGGAGTAGTTACTTTTTAAACTGTTTTAGAGCATCTTTGTCTGCATCTGATTTTTTTTTTTATGGTCAGAGATAATGACCCATTCTAAGGCTCATGGATGTTGCAGGATTGCGTTCGGGAGGGTTGTACCCCCCCGCCCCGGCAGTATCAGAAAGCTGGGTTCCCTGTACCTGCTCAGCACTGAAGAGACTAATTCTTTTTTTTTTTTTTTTTTTTTTTTTGTGGGTACCGGGAATCAAACTCAGGACCTTGTGCTTGCCAGGCAGGTGCTATGCCGCTGAGTTATATCCCCAGCCCAGACAAATTCTTTAAATTGTTGTTAATGTACTGGGTGAAGAGTTTTAGCTTGTTTCTATCCTATATGAGCTATGTCCTTGAACTTTTGTGTCCTTCTCTGTTTTTTAAAAATTTTAATTATTTTTAATTTTTTTTTTTTTTTTTTTTTTTTTTTTTTTGTGGGTACCGGGGGGTCGACCTCAGGACCTCGCGCGCCAGCAGGCGCCCGTGCTGCTGAGCGATATCACCGGCTCCTTTTTTCGTATGTGGGTTCCGGGAGTCGAACTCGGGCCCTTGCGCTTGCCAGGCAGGCGCTTACACCGCTGAGCCATCTCACCGGCCCCAATTTTTAATTTTTTTAATTTTTAATTTTTTTATGTGGGTACCGGGAACCAAACTTAGGACCTCGTGCTTGCCAGGCAGGCACTTGTGCCATTGAGCTATCTCACTGGCCCTCCTTCTCTGTTTTGTCCGATATATTTTCCTTTTCTCTGTGTGAGGCTGGTGTTTGAAAGTAATATTTTAGTGCTTTCCTTTCTTTTTTTTTTTTTTCTAGTACTGAGGGTCAAGCCCAGGAATGATCTACTACTGAGCTACATCCCCAACCCTTTTTTTTTTTTTTTTTCTTTTCAATGTGGGTACCTGGAGTCGAACTCAGGACCTTGCGCTTGCTAGGCAGGCGCTTACGCCACTGAGCCATCTCACCGGCCCCCTTTTTGTTTTTTAGGACGGTTTCTTACTAAGTTGCTCAAGCTGGCCTCAAATATGAGATCCTCCTGTCTCAGCCTCTCCCATAGCTGGGATCACAGATGTGTGCTCTCACAGATGGACAGCCCTTAGTGATAACTTACCCCCTTTTTGGGTATTCATACTGGGGGCATTTTGATGAGCTGTAGAAGTTAACCAGACCATATTTATCCACGTTAATAATCAAAACTATCCTTTGCAGTAGGTATTGGACCATCTAAATATGGACCCGGTCAGTGGACCATTCACCCCTGCCTCTTGGAGAGGGGACTTAGCTCTCCCAGCAGAGCTGTGTCTGCGCTCTAGCATGGCCCCACCTTGCTGCGGGGGCACAGTGAGGCACGTGAACGGCGTCGATACCCTGTGGGTTCCACTCCATTTCCTGTCACCCTACACGGAATGAGGCTGTCCCCGAAGTCCCTGTCTTTGGGCTGAGAGCTGTTAGAAGACACAGCTATTGATGGTTCCTGGAACCAGAATAAAGGCCCCAGAGCCCAAGGGGTGGGGCGTGGACTTGGGACAGACTGAGAAGCTCTGGAAACCTGGGGTGGTGTATGTGATCTTAGGACAAGGCCTCTGTCCAAGCTCAGAGGCTTGATCTAGTGTCTCCCAAACCTCAACCGTAGGCCGTCTTTGTACATTTTTGCCATATTTATGCTATTATTTAATTAAGCATATTTTTAAAAATACTAATTTTTATTACTCAGATTTATTTTTATTTTTTTTATTATTATTATTTTTTGTGGGTACCGGGGTTCGACCTCAGGACCTCGCACGCCAGCAGGCGCCCATGCCACTGAGCGATATCACCGGCCCCTTTTTTTTGTATGTGGGATCTGGGAGTCGAACTCAGGCCCTCGTGCTTGCCAGGCAGGCACGTAAGCGGCTGAGCCATCTCACCAGCTCTCAGATTTATTTTTAAAAATAAACCTTATCTATGAATTCCCTATGATGAAGGTGATCATTATTTAGACCTAAAATATACCAATAAACTTTTTATTTATTTATTTATTTTTGACTTTTTGAGACAGGGTCTTGCTGTGTAGTTCAGGCTGGACTTGAACTCACTGTGTAGTCCAGGCTGGCCTCGAACTTGCGGCGATCCTCCTGCCTCAGCCTCCCGAGTGCTGGGATTACAGGTGTGTGCCACCAGGCCCAGCCCAATAAACTTAAGTAAAAAAGAAAAAAGACCTTATCACTTGTTTAAATAGAAAATCAATATCATTTGCCATAAAAAGATAGTAATCTTAAAAATAAACACAGTGAAAAACAATCTTATTAAATTTTAAGCCAGATCTTGTTGCTTGCAAATATCTTGATCCTGAAGCTGCCCTCATTTGGTTAAAAAATATATATAGAGTCTTAAAGACAGAGTAGCACCAAACTCGCCATTAGGCTACCAGAGGACTTTAACATCATTTTTAAATTTTTTTTATTTTTTGTGGGTACTGGGGGTCGAACTCAGGACCTCATGCGCCAGCAGGCGCCTGTGCCACTGAGCGATATCACCGGCCCTTTTTTCGTATGTGGGTACCGGGAGTCGAACTCAGGGCCTCGCGCTTGCCAGGCAGGCGCTTATGCCGCTGAGCTATCTCACCTGCCCAACATCATTTTGAAAAAGAATGTTTCAGCCAGGTATGGGGCACACACCTATAATCCCATCTACTCAGGAGGCTGAGGCAGGAGGATTGCAATTTCAAGGCTAGCCAGGCTATTTAGCAAGACCGTGTCCCAAAATAAAAAATAAAAAGGGCTGGGGATATAGGTCAATGGTAGAGCATCCCTGGGTTCAACTCCTAGTATGGGAAAAAAAAAAAAAAAGGAAAGAAAAGGAATGTGTTTGCTTTGGTACTTAAATCCACATATGTGAACTACCTAAAATTATCTCATTTTCTCAGTGGTTTATAGCTACTGTAAGGGCTAGTTTAGGTGATGTTGCCATGTTACATATTACTCTGAAATCTCAGCAACAAAGGTTTATTGCTTCCTTGTGCTTTGTGTCCTAAATGGATGGAGTAGGGTAGAGGTGGGCCCTGTTCCCACTGTCCCTTCGACACCCAGGCTGAAGGGGCCCCATATCCCACACCTTGCCAGTCACCACCACAGAAGCGGGTCCTGGAGAAGCCACACCCGTTTCCTCCTCTGGCCTGGCAGCGGTTACTCGCATCCCTTCCCGGCACATGGGCCCAAACGCCCAAGCACAAGGGGCTGGGAGTCTAGAAGCGCACCCAGGACCTTTGGGGACATTGTCTGTGCCACCTGTCTGCAGTCTGGGTGCCGTGGTCTGGGTGCATCTAGACGAGCAGTGCCGCGTGAAGAAGGTAAGGACCTCACGTGGGGTTGTTCTATTATTATTAATGTTGCACGGCATGCTGGCTGAGGTGGTCAGATGTGCCCGGCAGTCCTGCGTGATGGTTTCTCCTTTCTTGAAGTTTCATTAAAGAACGGTCCAAAGTGAGCACAGTTCCTCTGAAGAATAAGAAGGCCTCCAGTTTTCACGAGTTTGCCCGGAACACCAGCGACGCTTGGGACATTGGCGATGATGAGGAAGAGGACTTTTCCTCGCCTTCTTTCCAAACTCTGAACTCAAAAGTTGCTTTGGCAACTGCAGCCCAAGTCCTGGAAAACCACAGCAAGCTTCGAGTAAAGCCGGAACGGTCCCAGTCGACGACGTCCGACGTCCCTGCCAGCTACAAGGTCATAAAGTCCAGCAGCGACGCCCAGCTCTGCAGGAACTCCAGTAAGTCCCCCGCCCCTCACAGCCTCAGCTCCCCAGCGGCACATTCGGAACCAAAACGATTTCTCTTTAGGGCATCACTCAGCTCACCCCTGGGATGACAAAAAGCAAGTTCAAGCCTGAGGTATGACTTCTGTGAGCCTGACTGGTCACAAGCTGTCCTGCCCTCCCTGTGACCTTGGCCTGCACCTCCTGACATCCCAGTGTTGCTGCCATCTCCTCCTCTTGCTGCTACCTTTCCCCGGGGTGGGGTCCCGAACCTTTGTGATCGGACTGCTCCACATTGCTTTAGGCCGGGCAGGTTTGGGAATACCAACATATGCCTTTAAGCTCTTAGTGACTGGATTTCACAAGTGGTTGGCGTGGTTGATTGACCTCCTCAGCCCCTGGGAACAGTCACACACAGAAAGTGGTCTTTTTCCTCAATACCGCGGGGGAGCAGCATGTGCTGGAAGGCACAGATCGCAGCTCCCTGGCCATCCACATGCCAGTCGGCCAGGGTGGGTGGGCCAGGTCTGTCCTCTCTTTTCAGGAAACTGGCCTCAGTGACTGGCTGGAGTGGTGGCAGATTTGTAAGAAGTGTGGGGACTTTCAACGGAGTCTTTTAAGTTTCCTTTGCTGTGTGATGTTGCCCTGCGGGGTTTTGTGGAAGTGAGTTATTCTCAGCTGGAGAGGAAAGTGCCATGGTTCTAGTGAAAGTTAAAACGGCCAGCTACTAATGGATAGAAAGGAAGTCGAACTCCAGAGGCCTGGAGTGTCCTGGCTCCGGTTCTAAGGGAGTTTCTTGAACAGCCTCAGACGAAGCCTGTGGTCACGCGATCTGGCAGCAGGGTTTCTGTAGTCACTCAGCAGTCATTTTCCCTCACTGACTCTGGCGCCAGCTTGAACCATCAGTGCCCTGCCCAGATAGACATTTGGTGTCGTTAGCTGGTGGCCCCAGCTCCAGGCTGTGGGAAGTGTCTACGCCCCAGAGGTTCCCAGCGGGAGGAAGTCGCCTTGTGTAGCCAGGACCCCCGGCTCAGTCCCCTGTGGAGGTCCCCACCATGCATGCTGTTTGTGTCCCTTAGCAGCTGGAATTAGAGGTGCATGCTTGTCCCAGCTCCGCAGTGTGTGGCCCGCACTTTCTAGGCCCCGGTCGTTACTGCAGGCAGCCCCGTGAGCATCGTGGGGCAGTTTTTATAATCTTTCTAATGGTGCTGGCTGGTTACTATTCACCGTTTTTCTTATGAGCAGTACTTTTTAAGGTTGAGATATGTGAAATATGAAGTAATCATGAAAGAACAGGCTTAGTTAAAAACTGAATTTTCTTTGTGGAAATAAAGTAAATAAGGGTTTCGGAATCAGACATACCCAAGGTGTCATCTCGGCTGTCACTTAGAATTACTTTCCCTTCTTCAGGCTGCAGTCTCCTCGTGTGTGAAGTAGGGTTAAGTTCTAAGCATATGTTGTGAGGACCAAATGAGAGGTCCTGTGTAAGGTGACCCACACGATGCCTTGCATGTGGCAGGCACTCGGTGAGTGTCAGTCCTCTGCTGCTTGCTCCTTCTACCACCGTCTGCTTTAGAAGCATCTGGAGCCATATGCAAAGTTCAGCGAGAGTGTCCGTCCCTGTTACTTCAGTCCCTTTGTGGTACAAGTCAAGGCGGTTCCTTGTGGTGGGCGGTGTGAGGAACTGTGGTCCCCACCAGGGGATCTCTCCTCTGGTGGCCCCAGGACAGGTTAGAGTTGTGCGGGGCTGTTGGTCACTCAGCCTTGGGGCAGCCAGGCAGGCCTGGGGCTTGCGGAGAGCAACCTGCTCTCAGGCCCTGAAGGAGATTCCCGGCATGCCATTGTGCTCCAAGTTGCACCGGAGTTCTCAGAAGTCACTGCAGTATCTGGGCTCGGTGTTAGCACCTGAGATGCCATGGCGGGGTTTCGCCTCACCGTCCCTCCCTGGGGTCCTCAAATGGCTCACACAGGCACAGCAGGGCTTTGCAGCAGGATTTGGGACAGCCAGGGTTGAGGTTTCTCCCAATCCATGCTCATCCTCCAGCTGTTCTCTTTCTCTTTCAAACGATCTCAGGTGACACATGCCTGAGGAACCCACTCCACAAACAGCAGTCACTCCCTCTCCGACCCATCATCCCCCTCGTTGCACGGATCTCGGACCAGAATGCTTCCGGAGCACCCCCCATGACAGTCCGGGAGAAAACTCGCCTAGAAAAATTCCGCCAGCTTCTCTCCAGCCACAACACCGACTTAGGTGAGTCCAGGCTCGGCAGGAGCTCTTGATGACTGGACTTTTCAGGGACCTGAACGCTAGCGCTCTTTATTCTCCCTTCTTTTACTCTTCTAGCCTCTCTTGATCGGGCGCCCAGGGCGGTGACGCGCAGGTATTAAGGCAGAGGATGTTGCTAAGAGATTAGGGACCAGATTAGATGAGACTTACTTCTGGGGCCTGGAGACCACAGGGCAGCTCCTGTGGCTTCGGTCTCTCCTGGCTCGGGTGATTCTTCCTGAATCCACACCGCAGGCCCCTCACGCTCATCTCCAAGCTGCCTGAGTGGCCGCTGTAGGCCGTGGCTTGGGCTCCGCGGCTCATGGCTGCTACAGGGCTGTCCCTGGGCCTGGCGGGGGTGGCAGCAGCAGTGGTGGTATTCTTCCATGAATGGTAGGTTTGTTTTAGGGCCTCCGTGGGAGAATCTAATCCCACCAGGCTGTTTTCTGTTTGCAGATGAACTGAGGAAGTGCAGCTGGCCGGGGGTTCCCAGGGAGGTCCGGCCTGTGACATGGAGACTCCTGTCGGTGAGTTCTGCCCGCCGGGCGCCCTCTCGCCTGGGGAGGGCGCTCACTGCACAGCCCGCTCTGTCCTGCTGTGCATGACGGCTGGGCTGCAGTTGGCCTCCGTGCACAGAGAGACTCCCTTGCCAGTTCACCCCGGGTGTTCCTGCTCCCACTCTCATGGTCGTGGTCTCAGCCTTCTTAACAGCGAGGAGCAGAACGGAGTGAGACAGGGTGACACCAGCACTCCCGGAGCATCACTCTGTTCTCAGTGGGAATAGCCAGGTGGCCAGAACCCACTCCGCAACTATGAGAACTGATGAAGTGACCTCCTTGGGAGCCTGCTGTCACCGAGGACATAGCACTGTGCCCACAGAGGCTGTGATTCAGGCCCAGGCCCCTCCCACTGGCTGCATCCGCCCTCCATGGAGGAGCTGTGCAGTGCCGCTAGGTGCACGCGGCCCTAGGGAGTCGCCTGGCATCCTTTGCCCACTGTGGATCACATTGAGTGAGGAGAGGGCAAACGCTGGGTAGCCAGAACCCAGGAGGGATTCGCCGGCCTCTTGGCAGCTTTCCCTCTGCTCCTTTAATAGTTTCCAAGCCACTGCTCAGGCTGAAATGAGGTTAAGGACTCACCTGCCAGCGTCTGTCCCCAGCTGATGGCAGGCTTGTCTGCAGGGCTACCTCCCAGCGAACACGGAGAGGCGGAAGCTGACCCTGCAGCGGAAGCGGGAGGAATATTTTGGCTTCATTGAGCAGTATTACGACTCTCGAAATGAGGAGCATCACCAGGACACCTATAGACAGGTACAGCCCCCACTGGCTCTCTGCTTGTCAGACACCTGGGTAAGGGTCTCCTGGTAGTGCCCCGGGTAGTGGTTTTGCGGACCTTCAGGCTTCCGTCAAGCTCATTTCCAGGACTCCTTCCCCTCTGTTCCTTCAGCAGTGCTGGTCTCAGTCATTTTAGATGGGAGAGGTTTGGCACACTGGTCTGTGGCGGTGCTTCTCAGACTTCACCGTCCAAACCAGTCAGCCAGGACCATTGCAAACCCCACCCAGAGACCACGGGAGAACGCAGGTGCCCACCACCTCTCAGAGCGCTCACGGCCTGCTGGCAGCTTCCCGTGTGCGGGGAGCAGAGGAGTCTGGGGCGGGGGGCACAGCGGGCAGCTGTCTCCAGCCAGCCCAGAACTGCAGTAGCCTCTGCCGCCACTGCCTTTAGGATGGGCGGGCTGGGCATTGGGAAGTCCCCAAAGCCGAACCCGACTGCGGTGACATCTGGTCCCCAGCCCTTCCCCATTTCTTACATGTCCTGGCTGCATAGGCGGGCCCCGTGGGTCCTCATCCTGGCACGTTTGTGTAGCTGTCAGGCTCCTCATTCCTGGGAGTGTTGATGAGTAGGACCGGGAAGGAGAGGTACACGCTCGAATCACACTGGTCAGGACATGCAGCCCAGAAAGGCCGAGACCGCAGGGACGCGGGAGAGCCCGCCTCGGAGGTCGTGAAGCTGTTGCCGTCGCCGCAAGTGGCTCATGGGGGGCGGTGCCCTCGCTGTGGAGAGCTGCTCTCACAGAAACGGGCAGGGTGACAGGCCTTCTTTGTTTCTTTCTGTGTCAGTTCTCTCTAAAGATCAATTGTGCTCTAACTTTTACTCCTTTGATTCCCATTCCTTAAGTAAACAACTTGTCTAAAGAACATGCCAGCATTTCTGGTTTTGGATGTGGCTTTTCTTTTTCAGATTCACATTGACATTCCGAGGACGAATCCTCTCATTCCATTGTTCCAGCAGCCGCTCGTACAGGAGGTGAGGAATTGCTTGCCCTTCTCTGCTGCTTCTCCCCGCTCACCGGTGGCCCATGTTAAAATGGTCCTGGCACAGGGCACCTTCCATCATCCCCATTTGATCTTTGGAACAGACACTGCCCAGCACATTAGGAGAGGCTAAGGGACTTGCGTGCTGTATCAAAGCTACCTGGTAACACCGAACAACCCACATCTTAGAATTCCTTCTCCTGAGTTTTCTGTAATCTACCAAGCTGGAAGTATTGATTTTGTTTAAAAAAAAAAAAAAGAAAGAAAGAAAGAAAAAAAACCAACTGTGGTAAAATATGCACAGTCAGGTGTGCTAGTGCGTTGCATACCTGTAATCCCAGCATTTGGGAGGCTGAGGCAGGAGGATCACCATGAGTTCAAGGCCAGCCTGGGCTACACAGTGAGTTCAAAGTTAGCCTGAACTATATGTGAGACCCTATAACAAAAAATAAACAAACAAATGTGAAATCAGTAGCGATTTTTTTTTTTTTTTTTTTTGTGGGTACCGGGGGTCGACCTCAGGACCTTGTGCGCCAGTAGGCGCCTGTGCCGCTGAGTGATATCACCAGCCCAGTAATGATATTTTGAGACCTAACCAATTAATGCAGTACATGGAAGGTCTCAGGATCTCTCTTGTCTTTCGACCCGAGTTGTTTCTACAAACTCCATGCGATCAGCGGTTTGCTGTGCAGTGCCACAGCAGTCAGGACGGTGCTGAGTGTTAATGCTTTCCGAAGCGAGCTTTCAGGCCTCCTCGAAATAGAGGGATGGTGGTAAAATGCTCAGAAACATTGCTACTTCGCTTTGAATGATATTCGTAATTCTGTTTAATATAGATGTCCCCACTGGCAGGATCCCCCCGATTTACCAATACCATAAGGAAGATTTTGAGGGTGACACCATTATTTTACCTGTAAGATTCAGCTCCTAGGAGGTTTAAATCGCATCCAGGATCTTTTTCTTCATCGCATTCAGTTTCCCAAGGCTCAGCCCTGCTTGATCCTCATTTGAACCTGCTAATGTTCGGCTGCTTAGCCCTTCCTTGTGTGTGGGAAGAGTAATTTGTTTAAGAGGCTTCTCCTAGGAGTAGGATCCTGGATCCAAATGCAGAAGGTCAAACTTGATTCTTTCTAGGTTTTTTTCAATCACTGTATCATGTAGCAGGCTGTAGTCATCTTAAGCAGAGTAAAAATGGCAACAGAGGAGCAAAGAACTGGCCGGATGTGGTGGCACACACCTATAATCCCAGCACTCCTGGAGGCTGAAGCAGGAGATTTGGAAGTTCCAGCCCAGCCCGGGAAAATTGGCAGCTTAGTGAGACCCTGTCTCAAATGTTTCAAAAATAAAAATAAATAAATAAAAAGGACTAAGGCTGTAGCTCAGTGTAAAGGCAAACTTTCAGGGTTGTCCTGTCCACTCCTCCCTGCGGGGCAGGGTTACCTGGGGTTCTCCTTAGCTTGGAGCCCACGTTCTCCCCGGTGGCCGGCTCGCACTGCACAGGTGTCCTGGTTTGAGCAGCCAGCGTCCCTGTATGTGGCCATCGCCAGTGCCAGTCCCCAGGGGTCTGTGTGGTCACGAGGGGCTGTCAGCGTGGACTGGAAGTCCTTACAAGTCCTTCACAAAGACACCGGGAGGAGGGTTGGTTTGTTTGCGTGTTTGTTTTCGTGGTGCTGGACTGGAACCCAGGGCCTCACATGTGCTAGACACTTGCTCAACCACTGAGCCACACCCAGGCCCCCGGAGGGGCCTCTGAACAGGGGTGTCCAGATGGACACAGGCCTCGAGAGGGGCCGAGAAACAACAGGGTGGGGTGTTGCTGAGACACTCCAGAGCACGGTGGCTCTGGCTCAGAATCCATTTTCAAGGAAGGGAGAGAGCTGTTTAGCAACAAGAGGGAAGTGTGTGAGAGGGCTGCAACCCACACGTGAGGGTGCCGTGCTCCTCCCCCGAGCAGAGAGCCCGCGGTGAGCCTGGCGGGGCAGAAAGGCCTGGTCCTCACCACCAGCAGAGGAGTTTCTTGGCTCTCTGACAGCTGACTGCAGACCCAGCTAGCTACGACAGGGGCTGAGAAGCGCGCTTTGTTGTGTGCGTGCATCTTTCCTACACTAAATAGCCATTTCTAAAACCATATAACCCTGGCTTTCTGTTGGTCTCCCTGGGGGACCCTGCCTGCTTTGGAGGCTTTTTTAACCTGACCCTGGAGCAGAGTATGTGCTGTGGGGGCCCTGTAATCTCTTGTCCCCGCTACACATGCTGCCCTCCACTCTGCATCCCTCTGGGGTGGGTCATGGAGATAAGAGGCTGCCGTGCAAAGCCACTTTTCCCATCAGGCCCAGGGGGCCGTGGTGCCAGGATGAAGCTGAACAGTGGGCATCCTCTGATTGAGAGACTACGGAGGAGGAGTTCAGAGTCCTAATGAAAGCAGAGGGGATACTGGGCGTGGGGGCGCATGCCTGTAATCCCAGCACTCAGGAGGCTGAGGCAGGAGGATTGCTGTGAGTTCGAGGCCAGCCTGGGCTACATAGTGAGTTCAAGGCCAGCCGGAATTATAGAGCAAGACCCTGTCTCCAAAAAAAAATCCGGGCTGGTGAGATGGCTCAGCGGCATAAGCACCTGCCTGGCAAGCGTGAGGGCCCGAGTTCAACTTCCGGAACCCACATACAAAAAAAGGGCCGGTGATATCGCTCAGTGGCACGGGCACCTGCTGGTGCGCGAGGTCCTGAGGTCGACCCCCGGTACCCACAAAAAAATAAAAAATAAAAGCAGAGGGGAGTACAGTTGAATGGGACAGGGCAGGACACTGTTAAGGGACTATGAAGATCTGTTCTTCGTCCCCGACTTAGGGCTCTGGATTCTAGTGACAAATGCACTTAACCCCAGAGACTTTCTCTAGCGGCTGTGGTGATTTCTGTCTCTCAAAGTCCCAGCTGTAGGGCCGGTGAGATGGCTCAGCGTCGTAAGCGCCTGCCCGGCAAGCGTGAGGGCCCGAGTTCGACTTCTGGTACCCACATACAAAAAAAGGGCCGGTGATATCGCTCAGTGGCACGGGCACCTGCTGGTGTGCGAGGTCCTGAGGTCGACCCCTGGTACCCACAAAAAAAAAAAAAAAAAAAAAATAAGTCCCAGCTGTGTGAAGCCATAGGATTCGATTTCATTGGATTCCTAAACCCTGCAGATGTCTGGGCTGCATCCTGTGGTACAAAGGGACTTCCGATGTCCAGTCTGTCACTTGTTCCTGTCAGGCTGGGGGAGACCTGAATCTAGATTTCCTTCCTTCTCAGAAGGAAGAGTGGGGAGGGTAGGGGAGAAGGCTGTCGCCTCTCTAAATCCTGCAGTGACCAGAAAAGTTTTAGAGAACTAAACTTTTAGAGAACTAGGAGCTCTGATGCGCTCCTCGTGGAAACAAAGAGGCAGCCTGCACACAGGCAAGGGTGCAGGATTGATTAGTGGCCCCATAGTGAAACTTTGGCTAAGTCGTTTGTGTCACTTTCCTTTCCCAGTGTACATCACAGTAAACAGATACTGCAAAGATGAATGAGAGGCAAGAAGTACACAGAACAACTGGTGTTAGAGACTCTTTGTATTTATATTTTTTCCTTTGTTCCACAGTATTTTTTTTTTTTTTTGGTGGGTACCGGGGGGTCGACCTCAGGACCTCGCGCGCCAGTAGGCGCGCGTGCCGCTGAGCGATATCACCGGCCCCTTTTTTGTATGTGGGATCCGGGAGTCGAACTCGGGCCCTCGCGCTTGCCGGGCAGGCCCTTAAGCCGCTGAGCCATCTCACCGGCCCTGTTCCACAGTATTTTGAAATTTCCCTAAAAATTCTACACCAACCCTGGAATAAACTGAAGTAGGTAAGTGGAGGGAGGGAGTGTGTCCCGGTGACTTAATACTTGTGTCTTCTTCTCATTTTCCTAGATCTTTGAAAGAATTCTGTTTATCTGGGCCATCCGCCACCCTGCCAGTGGGTACGTCCAGGGAATTAATGACCTGGTCACTCCGTTCTTTGTCGTCTTCCTCTCAGAATATGTGGGTAAGAAGCACGCGTACCAAGCCGAACAGCTATCGCTCTTCCTTATCTGCCATGTGTTTGTCTGTTTTTCCCAAGAGTGCAGCCAGTGAGTCTGTCTTGCTGAAAACAGGGCAGCTCGCAGCTTTGTAGTACACAGCGAAACCTCTTTTAGCAGCAGTAGCAGCCTGGAGTTTCCCTCTTGAGATGATCAGATCTCACCTAGAAAGACCCGCCTTGTAAGGATGACCAAGCTGCTGGTCCGCCATGTGCTCTGCCATAGACAGATGGTTTGATGGCTTACCGGAAGTTATTTCAGGATTATTCTGAACTTGTCTGGGACACAAGCAAGGCTCCACCCATGAACACAGGCAGTTGAGGTTGTGCCCCAGGCCTTCACCTTGGGAGCAGGGTGCAGACTGTAGAGGAGGAGAGAGGCTGAGGCAGGGCATCGCTGCGAGTTCAAGGCCAGCCTGGACTACACAGGGAGACCCTGCCTCCAAAAACAATAGATAAATAAATAGAGGAGGAGAGGCTGTAGCCCTGGAAGTGATGGGAGGGGCTGCCCTCCCCCACCCTCCCTCACCTCTCACCCGCTGGGTTTTCTCACTTGGAGGAGTGGTTGATTTCGTGGTATTGGCAGTGAAGTTTTTCCTCCTCCAGCATAAATTAAGCTGAGTCATGAAGTTGAGGGTTCTCAGTTTGTCCTCTGGTTTTTTTAATCTCTGTGCTTCAAGCTTCACAGGAAAACCCATCTGTCGTGGTCCAGTGCTTTGTACCCTGGTCATGGGGGAGGCGCTCATGCAGGGATAAGCATGCTGAACTGGACTTGAGCGGAGCATTTGGTGCGGCCCCTCATTTCACAGATGAGTTGCAAGACTCCCTGCCTCCTCATTAGTAGCAGTGCCAGGACTAGAACCTTTTCTTTACACTCTGGGCATGATGGGTTGCTGTGGGTTTTGGAGGAATAAGTCTGTCATCTTCAGGTTTTCTGATGGAGCTCACAGGGATGGTATTTTGGTCTTTCATGCGGCAGACTCAAGAAGTAGAGGCAACTGAATACCAGCCCTTAATTTGTATATATAGCAGCAACCAGAATAGAATTGGGAATAAAGGTAGAAGGTCATTCTCACCACCCTGTCAGGTGACCCTAAGCAGCAAGGAAGACTGGTTAAAACTTAGCTTTGAAAAACATGCAAAGAAAGCTTTTTCTGGAGGACTTTCCACCCCCAACACACACGCACACACACGCGCACGCACGCACGCACGCAACCAACTTTTAGGGACAGCTTAATTCTACTGTTTAATTTTATAAGAGCTAGTCTGTTGGGATTTGGGGGTGGCTTCTTGCAATACTAGTCATCCTCTTCCTCTTCTTTTTTAGCACTGAGGATTGACCATAGGGCCTTTGCACGTGCTGAGTGCACACTCTACCACTCAGCTATACCCACCGCCTAGCAGTTTTCTGAAGGAGTATGAAAGGCTGTGAGCTATGCACAGTGGCTTGTGCCATTAGCCCTAGCTGCTCGGGAGGCTAAGACGAAAGGATCATTTGGGCCTAGGAGCGTGAGGCCAGTCTGGGCAACATAATGAGACCCTGTCACAGAAACATAAATAAAAAAGGTAGTGTTAAAAGACGAGCCTAGGAATGTATGAATCATTGATTAATTTACATCTGAAGTGTAAATGCTGGTATCATGGGCTGGTGATATCGCTCAGTGGCACAAGCGCTTGCTGGCAAGCGCGAGGTCCTGAGGTTGACTCCCGGCACCCACATAACAAAAAAAAAAAAAAAATGCTGGTATCACATGTGGGTGACAGTGTTACCCCAGTTACAAAGAACCCTCAGCAGCTGTAGCTCTGACTGGGTGTTGAATTACTTTGTCAGCTGCCATTCATATTTTGTAGCCAGCTCGCCTTTACTCCTACATGCGCCCATCTCATTTCTCCCTTGGCCCCTCCTGCCTTTCCATACTAGATCTCCTGATTTCTGACCCCCACGTGTGGTGGATCTGCCCCACCTGCCAAGCAGGGAAGCCACTGTGGTCCCAAAGCCCGGGCTGGGCCAGCTGCACGGTCCACTTCTGCAGCCAGCGTGCGTCATACACATGATCTTCCTCAGCCAGGAGCATGGGTCTATTCATTTTAACTTTAATTATACTAAATTTCAGACATATGTAAAAATAGAAAAATGATACCATACCTCCCCTCACACCCATTTCCCAACTTCAGCACTCAGTCATGTTTCATGTACCCTTCTGTCTGTTCTCTATCACTCATCCTCATGAATTATTCTGGAAGAAATCTCAGTATCAAACCGCATCATTTCAGTCATAATGTTTCCATATGTATCCCTGGATGATAAGGTGTTCTGAGAAACACACAGGCATAATGCTATGATCACATCTAAAAAGTAATCATAAAAAAAAGTAATCATAGCTCTGTGACATACCCGAATATGCAGTCAGTGTTCAGATTTTCCAGACATTTATTCAATAGTTTGTTTGAATAGGATCCAAATCAGAGCCACATATTGTATAGTTGGTCAATAAATCTCTTTTAATCCATCTGTTCTCATCCATCTCTCTTTCCCTGAGAAGTTTGTAGCATTAGCCCTTATTTTTCTGGTTTTCAACCAAAGGCCTGGCCATGCTAAGCAGTAATATCACCCTGATTTTTAAATCACTTTACTATTTGTAAAGTACTCTGACAAACCCAATTTCATTTAGCAGACTGCAGTCTCTCTTTAAGGTAGAGGCATCAACCATTTTCCAGGTGAGTAATCTGAGGGTCAGCAGTGGGACGAGCTTCTGAAACTCGCATCCTGATCTCACCTCCGCACCGGTGTCGTTAGGACGCGTAGTCTCGACTCAGAGCCTCGCCCTGCACATCGAGTGCCCTGCACCGTCGTCTGCTCCAAAGCAGGCAGCACGTTTCTTTCCTCCTTACCTTAAACAAAATTGTAGTAGGGGTGCATTTTCTTTAAAAAAGTCAAAGCGACATGGAAATGTTGCCATACACACGTTCACTCCCGCGCCCACCCGGGAGAACTGCTGCTAACCTTGCAGCCCGGTTCCCGTGTGTGGACAGAACCGGATCCACTGTTTTCCTTTGCTGTGTCCAGAAAAATAGGATCAAACGATCCAGACTTCTCTGCATCTTGCTTGTTTTCATTTAAAATTCCATCCCCAGCTGTCCATGTCTAGATCTACTTCATAATTCTCAGCAATTTTACTATATTCATACTGAGGCTTTTCTTCAGTTTACTTAACTATTCTTCTGTAGAGGAACATTGATGTTGCTTACAATTTTTAGTTATTATAGATGTCATTACAATGAAATATCCTTCTACATATTTTCTTGTGTGTCTGTCTTAAAATCCACGTTACTCAGAAAGGGTCCTAGGCGTGAGATTGCTATGCCAAATAGATGCTACTACATCACACTCCAGAAGTTTACACTGTGGGGGCCGGTGAGATGGCTCAGCGGCTTAAGCGCCTGCCCGGCAAGCGCAAAGTCCTGAGTTCGACTCCCGGATCCCACATACGAAAAAAGGGCTGGTGATATCGCTCAGCGTCACGGGCGCCTGCTGGCGTACGAGGTCCTGAGTTCGACCCCCGGTACCCCAAAAAAAACAAAAAAAACAAAAAAAAACAGAAGTTTACACTGATACGTACTGTGACCACAAATGTGTGCACATACTTTTCCTCCTCTCCTTAGTAAAATTGAATCTCTTTGTCTAGTTGGGTTTCATCAGCCTGGCAAACTATGGTTTGTGTTTCAGTTTTTATTTCCACTTGTGTAGTGAGGTTATGTATCATCTTTTCTTTCTTTCGTGTGTGTGTGTGTGTGTGTGTGTGTGTGTGTGTTAGAGACTGAATCCAGGACTTTTGCACCGAGCTACATTCTCCGCCTTTTAAAATTTTTACTTTGAGACAGAGGCCTCCCTAAGACACTAAGTTGTCAGGCTGAGCTTGAATTTGTGATCTTCCTGTCTCAGCCTCCCAGAGTGCTGGGATTATAGGCATATACCACCATGGCTGGCTGCATCATTTTCTTTTCTTCTTCTCCTTTTTTTTTTTTTTTTTTTTTGCGGGTACCGGGGGTCGACCTCAGGACCTTGCGTGCCAGTAGGCACCCGTGCCGCTGAGCAATATCACTGGCCCTTTTTTCATATGTGGGTTCCGGGAGTCGAACTCGGGCCCTTGCAGTTGCCAGGCAGGTGCTTATGCCGCTGAGCCATCTCACCAGCCCATCATTTTCTTGTATTATCGTTTCTTTTTATGATCTGCTTTTTCAGTCATTTACCCATTTTTTCTAATGAGTTATTGGTCTGTCTTGTTTTGTGAGAGCTTTGGTAAATTAGATACATTCATCTATTATCTGGTATATATTAAAAATATTTGCTCTTATAAATATTAAGTCAAATCGCATGAAGTTGCTAATACTCAATTTATTTTTTACTCCCCAATGTGGGATTCAACCTAATAATTTTCCCCAGGCCATCATTTGTCTCTTAATTTTTTTATTTTTCTTTTCAAAAATTTTTTCATATTTTTTTTATTATATCTCCTTCTGCAGACTAATTTTTATGTAGCCAAATACGTGTACCCAGTAAGTTTTTATTGAGCTCTTACTATGAGCCAGGGGATGGAGACTGAGAAGACAGGCATGAGTCCTGTGTTCTCTCATGGTCACCAAGTACTTGTGATGAAGAGTGTGAAGGGAAAAGCTCCTTGAAGATTTTGGGTCCCATGTTTTCTTCTAATACTCTTGTGGTTTTGCTTTTACATTTAGCTTTTAAAATTCCATTAGTAAATCTGGCTGTGGTGGTGCACACCTGTCATCCTAGCCCTCGGGAAGCTGATGTAGGAGGATCACCATGAGTTTGAGGCCAGCCTGAATGACCTAGCGAGACTCTGTCTCAAAAAACTAAAAACTAAAAAAATTAAATCCCATTAGTAATTTATTTTTCTGTATTGCAGAAGATGAGATTTAAAGTTACCTCTGATTAGATACATAATTGTTTCAACACCATTTATAAAAGTAAATCCTTTTTTCACTGATACGAAGTCAGTCTTCATAATATGGTATAAATTCCTTCATTTACATGGTTCTACCTCATTCTATTCCATTGGTTTCCATTCCTATACAAGTACCACAGGGGTTGGATTCTCTTGAGCTTTAGTGCGTGTGTGTGTAAATCCAGGGCCAGTCATTTTTGTTTTTGAAAATTGGCTCTTCCTCCAGACAAACTGTATTATTATTGTATTTCATTTATTTTTATCATTTTTGTTGTGATAAGAACCCTCAGGATGAGGTCTACCTCCTCTTAAAGTGCAGAATGCAGTATTGTCAGCTGCAGGGCTGGTGTGGCCCAGCAGGTCCCTGGAACCATTCATTCATCTTGCGTGAAACTTTGTCCCCACCAAGTCCAGCCATCCTCCCCGCCCCGGCAGCAGCCCTTCTCTCGGTTGTGAGCTCAGCTGTCTTGCTCCTCCTAAGGATTAATGATCAGTACTTGCCCTTTGTAACTGGCTCATTTCCCGTAGTAGAAAGTCCTCAGGTCCTTCCAGATGAACTTTAGAACCAAGGTGTTCACTTAGGCGATGGGGCACCCTTTAGAATTTTTACTGAAGTTGCGATACATTTTTAAATGTGGGGGAGGGTAACAGCTTTATTGAAGTGTAATTCACACACCAGCAATCCATCATTGAAAGTGGACTGGTCAGTAGCTTTTTTTTTTTTTTTTTGTGGGTACCGGGGGTCGACCTCAGGACCTCGTGTGCCAACAGGCACCCGTGCCGCTGAGCGATATCACCGGCCCCTTTTTCGTATGTGGGATCCGGGAGTTGAACTCGGGCCCTCGCGCTTGCAAGGCAGGCGCTTAAGCCGCTGAGCCGTCTCACCGGCCCTGGTCAGTAGCTTTTAGTGCATTTGCAGAGCTGGGTGACCATCACACAATCCGTGTTAGCACATTTTACCACTTCCGGAAGAAACCTGGGGTCTGGTGGCAGGAGCTCAGCGTAAAACCCTATGTTTGATCCCCAGCCCTAGAAAGGAAGGAAGGAAGGAGGGAGGGAGGAGAGGAAGGAGAAGAAGAGAGGGAGGAGGAGGGAGAGAGAGGAGAGAGGAGGAGAAGAGGAGGGAGGGAAGAAAAGAAACAGTGTATCCTTCAGCCATCACCCCAAGCCCCCCATCCCCTCTCCTAAGCAGCTAGTAATCCAGCTCTGTGGGTTTGCTTTTTCAAGGTTCATCCATGTTATAGGATGTGTCAGTTCTCAATTCCCTTTCATGGCTAAATATTGCACGGGATTGATACTCCACATCTTATATATCTATCCATCCATCCGCTGATGGATGTAGATTAGGGAGGCGTTTGCTGTTTTACAGCGATCGAGCTGATCTGGCCTCGTTCCGTCTTCCACTGAGCTGCACCTCTGCAGTTACAGTTGAGAGAAACCATACTTCCCTGCCTCAAGGCCTTTCTCGAACAGAGATAAAGCGCCCTGGGCTTCAAGAGCGGCTCTCTTGTCTTGGTAACAATACTGCTGTTCTTTGCTTCTCTAACGGTGCCACCTCCCATAAGGCAGCTGCTCCACCAGGCTTGCTGCTGTGGCCCCTGAGGAGACGTCCCCTGCTGCAGGAGGCCCAGGTGTCCTGCCCCAGGGCATAGGCCACCAGCCACCCTGTCATCCTTCCAGGTCCCACCAAGCAGCCTCACCCACCGCCCCATCCCACAGACCGCAGCTTGGGGTGCCTGCCTAGTGGAGCTGTACCGAGCTCTCTTCCCTTCTCTGTCCTGTCCTCTCTCCTGCTGTCATCACTTAGCACCTGATGCTTAGCTTCGCGTCATCTTTGTAAAATAGTTGAAAACAGGGAGATCCAGCAATCCCTCCCCACTTTGCTGCCCTGGGGGTTGAACCTGAGCCTCGAACATACTAGACAAGTGCTCTACCACTAAACTACATCCTCAGGCCTTTTTATTTTTACTTTGAGGCAGGGCCTCACTAAGTTGCCCAAGCTGAGCCCAAACTTGCGATTCTGCCTCAGCTTCTCTCTGCTGTGATTACAGGTGTGCACCACGCCACTTCCTTCAGAGTGAGCTGATAGAGAAGCTGTCTATAGCTAGCCTGGCCCCCAAGCTGCTTCTTGATTTGCTGAAGCCGGTTTCTCCTACAAAAGTGCGTTTCCTGCAAGTAAGCCAGATGGGGCGGGGTCTGGGGTGCAGGGCTAGAGAGTCCCTGCTAGAGACAGGAAGTCTCTGGATCAGGGTCCCTGAGCCTGGGGTTCACCTCCGGACTCTCACCTCAGCCTTCTGTACCATCAGACAGCTCCTCCATGGAGCTCCTCTGACTAAAACCCTTAGCATACATCCCTTTCTGGCTGAAATGTCCAAGATCTTAGCAGAGTGCAGTGGCCCACACCTGTAGTCCAGCTATTTGGGAGGCTGAGACAGGAGGATCGCTTGAGCCCAGGAATTCAAGGCCAGCCTAGAAAAGCAAAAGACTTTGTCTCAAGAAACTAAAACTAAAAATAAAATGTCCAAGTTCTCATCTTAGTGTGCAAGGACTTATGTGATCTGCTCCCTTCCTCACTCCTCAAACTCTACAATCCAAAATGGACATTTTAAACCTAAAACCTGTGCTCCACCATGTCTTTATCCCTTGGGAGAATCCTTGGTGAATCATGGGAATCAAGGAAGTAAGGCTGCCCTCCCTCCCGGAATCCTTTGTGAGACCCTCCCCAACCCCCACCTTCCTGGCTGTGCCCTGCTAGAACTCAGCAGCACTCCGCAGCCCTGTGCATGGCTTCTGCAGCACGTTATCCACACCCTCTGCCTCTGCCACCAGGCTGTCATTCTTGGAGGCCAGGGACTATTTTAAACTTCGTTCATTTGTTTTAGACAGTGCCTCGCTCTGTAGCCCAGGCTGTCCTGAAACCCGCTATCCTCCTGCCTCAGCCTCCCAAGTGCTGGGATTACAGGCACATACCAGCACTCTTGGCCTTATTTTAAACTTGGGCAGTGATGGCAAACCCTTTAGAGACCGATTGCCAGAATGCAACCCCAAACCCACTTATTTTCGCAAAGCATCAACACTGCAATTAAACCTGAACATTGAGGTTTTAGTTTAGAAAAAACAACTCAGACATTAACATCTTTTGTCTTAGAAGAAAAATGTATAACACTCATGCCAGAGGTTCACCACTACTGTCCTAGGGCCATCCTTTTGGTGTCCACTCTGGTGTCCCACACCTGTCTAAATTGGAAAATATTCTGGACTAGTTTCACAAGATCCTGTACTCAGGAGTTGGGCTGCTCTGCCAGGTGTGGCCACAAGAGGGCAGTGAGTCACACATTTCTGACGCCGCAGGGTGCCTCGCTGTTCTACTGGTAGGGAATGTGGGGGAGTGAGTACCACCCTTCACTGAGTGGCCTGCTGAGCCTGTGCGACAGTGACAGCTTCACTGGCTGCTCTAGGCACCGCGGTTATGCTTGTAAACAAAGCCCAAAGCCCTGCTTTCAGTTATCCGTTCAAGGAAAATGAAAATTTACAGCCCCCAGAAGACTCGTAGGTACAAGAATATTCCTAGCATCTTGACTCATACAGACAGAGACAACCCTGATACCCATTAACAGCGAATGCACCATGGAGTAGGACTTAGCAGTAAAAGGAACCCATAAATGCAGCTGTGTGGGAGAGTCTCAAAACCACTAAGCTGATGAGCAAAGGACACCAGGTGCCACAAAAAAGTACTTATGGACCAGGCATGGTGGCGCACACCTGTAATCCCAGCACTTGGGAGGCTGAGGCAGGAGGATCGCTGTGAGTTCAAGGCCAGCCTGGGCTATATAGTGAGACCCTGTCTCAAAAAGAATTTTTTTCCCAAAAGAAGTACTTATGGTACATATGATTCCATTTATATGGACTCCAAATCCAGGCAGAGCTAGTCTGTGGCAATAGAAATTGGAACAGAGGACATGAGGCTTTGCTTTCAGGGTGACAGAAATGCTCGCTATGTGGATTGGGGCCTTTTGATCTTTCACTGCAGATGTAGATATGCGTCAGAACTCAGAACTATGCAGGAACATGCACTTGACAGTAAGCACACCCCCTCCTTAAAGGTTTAAATTCTAGGGGTAGAAGCAGACAATAGAGTGAAAAGGTTGGCAAAGTGTTTGCTAGATGGCGAGCACTGCTGTCTTAGTCTCTGTGTTGCTGTAACGAAGAAGCCGAGGTTGGGCATTTTAGAGATACAGCAGTCAGTTTGGCGCCTGCTGTCCGTCCCGAGGGCCGGCATCCTGGTGAGGGCCCCAGCTGCAGCACAGCCCATTGGGGAGGCGGAGGAGGGCAGCCCTGAGCAGAGGAGCCCAGCTGGCGGCCTGGCCTCAGTGACAGCAACCTGCTCTGCCTGGGAGAGCAGGAACTCACTCCCTGGAGAAAAGCGCCAACCCCTCCTAAAGAGCTGATGGCCTCCTAGAGGTCCCACCATGCTGGGGACCAAGGGCAGGAACCTCAGGTCCCAGCCAAAGCAAGTGCTACAGATAGAGCACAGCACAAGAGAGACAAGGCTGTGTCACCTTGGCCGGGGCAGGACAGGAGGCTGATGTTAGGGTGGCCAGCCAGGGCCACACTGAGAGATGACCTTGAGCAGAATCGGAAGGACTGGGGGAAGCCTGCTATTAATTCCTCACAGTGGACCCCATGTTTTCAGAGGAGTCCTTGCCCGTGGCGTGTCCTGCCTTGGCTGTTGGGCACACTTCCTCCTCCGCGCCCACGGTTCCCAGCAGCCACTGCTGTCCCTGCATCTGGTTCTCTGCCTGGCATCTGCCCTGCCTGTCCTGTGCTTCCCTAGCTGGCAGTGTGGAGACCCAAGGTGAAACGGGACAGACTTCCCTACTCATGGAGCATTTCTGTTACTATCTCAAGAGGAGGACATTGCTGGGGTCTCAAGCCAACACCAAGAGGCCTACTTACCAGCAGCTCCTGATTTTTGCTAAATGAAAGTAAAAGCAATACAGGAATCTAAGGAAAGTAGAGGAAACTAGAGGTAAATTAATTTTAACCACAGTGTCATGACACACATGCTCAGGTTATCCCACACCATGTACCAGCGCTTGTGTGTCATTCCGAGGCCCTGGTCTCTACCTGAGTGACGGGCACAGTGTCCAGGGGTCCCATGGTCAGCTGCTTCTCTGCACCTTCAGAACGGTGCATCTTCTCAACAGGCAGAAACATGGCAGTCCCTAAGGGTCTCTTTTCAGCGAAAGCCACAGAATAAAGCCCCCCCCCATCTCCCTTCAGGACCACTCCCTTCTGTGGCAGGTGGCGTGGCCGGGTGGGGCTGGCGAGTGGCACTGCACCCCCGCTGTATGTGCCGAAGGTTGGCTGTGGTGTCGTGATCTTGAGGTGCAGCATGTTTTACAGCACTGGAGCCACTTTGAAGCTATGCGGCAGCCATCAGACGAATTCCTCGATGCTTTTCTTAAAACTGTGTTTTTCCAAATGAAACATTTAAGGTTTTGTTTTCCGAGGTTCTTTAGGTGTATGTCCAAACGGATTTATTTTTTCTTTTCCTCAGTCAGTTTACTTTTGCGATCAGAAAATATTCAACAAGGTATATTTATTTATTTATCCCTTTATGTGGGTACCGGGAACCGAACTCAGGACCTCGCACTTGCCAGGCAGGCACTTATGCCACTGAGCTATATCACCAGCCCAGCAAGGTATATTTAGGAGTCCAGTTTCTAACAAAACAAGCGCAGGAGGCTTTGGGAAGCCAGAGGCCACCTGCTGGGAGCTGGGGGCTCTTGAGGCTGCCAGTCAGCTGAGTGGCTCTGAGCACCCCATCGGTCACAGGTGGAAATGCCCCAGCAGTGGGTAGACAAGTTATTCTTGTCAGTTTAGGCAAAACCAGTTCTTCCCAAAGCCAGCAGAGAGCCTGTGAGGGAGCTGATTTCAGGCCCAGGCCTCGGGAGTCCTCAGGAAAAACCAACAATTGACTAGAGCCACCCCTCAGGCAAATTTTATCAGCTAATAAATAGGCCTGTTCTTGTCGTGTCCAGAGTGGGCGATTTGATTTTTACAAAGAGCTTTTTGGTTTCCTCCTCTCAGATGCTTTGCCTCCTAAAATGCCCGTACAATAATACCCTTTAAAACCCCGGCGGCTCTGGTCTGAGTCCCAGCTGCTGCTCAGGACAGCGGAGGACATGGCCCTCCTCGCTCGCGCATAGTGCTGGGCTGGCATGGCTTCCCGTGTCGGCTGCAGTTATGTGGTGCCTTTCCTCGAGTGGACACTAATGATCCTTCTGAACAGATTGTTTATGCTGTGTGGAGCCCTTCAGAGAGCTTTTCGCGGCTGTGCTCAGCTCAGCTCGGGGGTTTTGGCTGCATGTGTGAATTTTATCCTCCCCGCAGGCAGGAGGCTCAGTCACTCCTCCCTCCCGCTCTCTGGAGTGCTGGGAGCCGGCCCGCTGTCACTGAGGAAGGGTCCCTCACTCCAGGCCCCAGAGCAAGGCTCAGCACCTGGTCAGCGGGGGCCTCTGGACACCCAGCTCTGGACCTGGACAGCTAATGGTCTGAAGTTGTGTAGCCACTTAGAGGAGCCTTTACCAGCTCAGCACCTTGTGTACTTGGTCTGATTTTCCTCCTGAAGACCAAAAAGTAGATGTGGGAAGCTTTGAAAGTTGACTGATTTTTAAGGCCTATTTTGGGATGGCAGGTTTGGCATTTAAGATAAGGTTTGGCTGCAAATAATAGAGATCTAAAATGTCAGTGGCTTAAACAAGAGAGATTTATATTTGTTCATCATACGATAAAATGCTGTTAGTAATGCCAGCTAACATTTATAGAATGCCTATGTTATGCCAGGCACTTCTAATATATTAACTTATTTAATTCTCATAGCAGCCTCTGATCCTGTACGGATGAGGCATCGAGGCACGGAGGTAAAGCTGTTTGCCCGAAGTCACGTAGGTCTGAGGCCCGAGCTGGGCCTTCACCTCTGCAGTCTGACTGCACGTCTGTCCGGGACCAAGTGCTGTTCTGTCAGACCCCAGGCTGACATCGGGCGGCTCGCTCTCTGTTGTCCTTAGAGACCAGAGTGTCGCGTGACTGTGTGGCTCCCATCCTGCTTGTATCTCCATTGCAGTCTCCTGGAACCCCGTTAATACCCAGGTTGGAAGAGACCGTCCTAGCTGTGGTGCAGCTCTGGGTCTCCCGCCAGGAACCATGTGTTAGGATGAGGGTGGCTCTTGTCTGTGTCTTGCTGTGGACCTCTCCTTCTTCGTCCCCTCCCCCCACACAGAGGGAGCTGCTGCTTAGGACGGTGGGGTGAGCGTGGACTCCCTGTGTCCTGAGAGGCTGGTCCTGGAGCGGTTCCTGAATGGTCTCAAAGGGACAGTTCCTGGGGCAGCATCTGTGTCCCGAGAGTTGGAGGATGGTGGAGAAAATGCACTGGAGGCCGCTGTGCAGAAACGAGCTGGGGGCGTGCACAGCGGCCTGGAGAGCTCTCAGGATGTCACGGGAAGCAGGAAGAAATGGAGATTCAGAGCTGGGCCCTATGGCCTGGTATGGATTAACTAGATTAATTATATATACAAAGAGCCACACAGAACACACTACATAATGTTTAAGTTAGGACAAAAAGGAAAATGATATTTCTTCTTGTTCATTTTTTTGAGACAGGATCTCGCTCTGTAGTTCAGGCTGGCCTCAAACTCACAGCAGTGCTCCTGCCTCAGCCTCCTGAGTGCTGGGATTACAGGCCTGTGCTACCGCACCCAGCAATGAAATGGACTTTTATACATTATCTAAATTCTTAGTTCCTGCAAGCTTTGCGTTGTTTTACAAGATAGTCTTTTTTCTTTTTTGGTGATAAAAGGCAAGCACAGTCAATTGTGCCTTTTTTTCTCCTAAAATAATGTGTATTTTGGGGGACTATAAAAATTAAGCTTATTGTTGAAATTCTGAAAAGGCCAGTAAAGCTTAAAGAAAAGAAAATCCTTCATCCTGCCACCTGGGGAATAAGCACTGTAAACCTTGTGATATATTTTTTCCTCTGTGCTTGTATAAACACATGTAAATATTCTACGTACAGTGGTTGAAAGTCTACCATAAATAATCCTGTGCCTGGCTGTTTTGTGCTTAACACTGTGACATTACCTGTTCCTGATAAGCTTCATGTGAAGTAGTGCCAGCGTGCCTACTATATGTCCAGCACTGCGGTCAGCACTGCGTGTGTATTAATTTCAAGTCAGACTTTGAGGACATTCCCGGGGTCACAGCTTTTCTGACAAAGCACCTCACTATCCCCCGGAGATCTTTGTCTAAACAGTCCTTGATGTTCATGAACAGCTTTTTAAAAGAACGCGATTCCAAGTGTTGTTGCATGTTGTCACTCAGAGGCTCAGCTATAGGTCTAGTAATGATTCCCATAAACGAAAGGGCGGATTCCGAATGCACTGTGACCCTAGCACAAGGGACTGCAGTGCCATCCCGCGTCGAGGCAGGGCTGTGGCTCTGAGGGGAAAGGCTGCCTTTTGTGCGCACCCGGGGGCCAGAAGGTCTCCTGTGGCTCAGGCAGGCCTGTGGTTCGCTGTCTTCTGGGGCGCGGGGGGCCTGCCCCTCCCGCACCCCACTGGGAAGGGACCGTTGCACTGTCTTTTCCTTCTTTTGGGTCCTTATGTTCTCCTCACTTGGATCCAGACACATGTCTTCTCACTGCCGTTGCGCGGTGGGATTTCCATGAGCAGCCAGTACAAGAGGCCCCTGGCTAAATGAGCTTGGGAAATGCTCGATGTACAAAGTGAAGCCGATGCGCTTAACACAGAATTCTTGTGACTTCTCGAATCCTTTATATGCTGGGATCTTGGCCAGTCTCCAAGGTGGTGATAATGTAATGCAGTGCTTCTCAACCACGTTTGTCTGTGGAACCCTCTTGTGTTCTTGAGTGTTCCGTAGGATCAGCATTTTGCAGAGCCCATCCTAGGAAATACTAACTTGGTGGTATCAAACCTAAAAGCATTCACAGGCTGGATTCAACTTCGTCAGCCCTGAGGGCCGGGCCTTTAGTCTGCCTTCCCCGGGGCAGGATCCCATCCTCGAGATGAACGATGGGGCTTTTGATGTGTGAGTGCGCTAGACAGCTCGTTGAATTTCTGACGTCACAATTCTTCCAGACCATCTCCAGCAAGCTGTGTAGAGCTCACTGAATGTGAGGCTTGAATTTACATTTTTTGAAACTGAATGAAGAAATACAGAGGAAGAGGCAGGTGCACTGGACCCAGCAGGCCTGGCGTGATAAATGCCTGTTGTGTTGAGCGAGGTCCTTGGGCGCTTCCCTGGGACACACTTGTCCACCTGACCAGCGGAGCAGAGGGGCAGGCCCTCGTGCCTTGGCATCAGGTCAGCCTGCTTCCGCTGGCCGGAAGGACCCGGCGAAGACCCTGGACTCTCTCTTTCTCTGTTTCTAGATAAGACCTCTGGACTTTGTTCACTTTTTGTTTTACAGAAGAGGACGTGGAGAACTTTGACGTGACCAACTTGTCTCAGGACATGCTGCGAAGCATTGAGGCCGACAGCTTTTGGTGCATGAGCAAGCTGCTGGACGGGATCCAGGTGGGCCGACCTTGCCCTTGCGGGATGCCGGGTCCAGGGCTCCCACAGATGTGGTTCCTTACAGCTCTCATGGATCGGGCAGGACACCATTCACAGCTTCTCTGTGTTTGGTCAGCTTTTCAGTGCTCTAGCATCCCTAGGACTCGGGAAGCCCCCATGCTGCACTGGCTCTGTCATCAGAGAAGGCCCCTTCTTCATGTGGGATGCCCGGAGCCCCATGGGTTTGCTTCCCAGTGCGGGGCTCCCTCAGGCTTTCCCCAAACTCTCCTGTTCTGGCAATTCCTGTCTTCCCCCAAACACCGTGGCCAGCCGTTGCTGGGTTTGGAAAGGGAACCTGCACTTTCCAGAATGTTGCAGTGAATTTGGGGGGCAGTTGCTTAGCGGTTTGGGGCCCCTGTTCACCTGGGCTCTGTGTCTTTTGCAGGATAACTACACCTTCGCACAGCCAGGGATCCAGAAGAAGGTCAAGGCGCTGGAAGAGCTCGTCAGCCGGATCGATGGTAGGCTCAGAGGAGCGGGACTTCCGGTGGTGGCCCAGTGTGATTGTGACACAGCCCTTGGTCCCTCCCAGCTCCCTTCCTGGCTATGACCCTTCCTGGGGTTTCCCCGCTGTTGTCAGGAAGGTGCGGTGAGAACGCTGCAGTCACCTCAAGTCCTTCTTTGCCCTTAGTTTCTGTCACCAAGCTCTCCTGTCCCCTTTGGCATCCCTGTCCTATCCACTCTGGAGCTTCCTGTGTCCTTCTATGGCTTTTTGTTTTGCTTTTTGTTTTTTTTTTGAAACAGCCTCACTATATAGTCCAGGCTAACCCCGAACTCACTGTGTGGTTCATGCCAGCCTCATAGCGCTCTTCCTGCCTCAGCCTCCAGAGCGCTGGGGGACAGGCATGTGCACTGCGCCTTGCCTCGTGCACCATGCCTGTAGGCTGACCTTCTCCTTCCTGTGGTGATGGAACTCAGAACTCTTGAGTGACACAGCAACCTTGGGTCTGGCTGACACCTGGAGGGTCCCCCTCTCCCTGCGACCCCTGTGGGCTGGGGGCGCAGAGGCCTGAGGATCAGAAGCCCTGCAAGAGCGGAGTCCCTGCTCCTGCCTGGAGTTGTGGGACGGGAGACCGTCAGGGCGACTCGGAGCTCTGTGGTTGACCAGCGAGGGCACCGAGGCCGGGAGGAGCGGGGCAGCAAGGTCTCTGCAGGGGTCCTGGGCACCATGCGGCGGCGGCAGCTCCTGCAGGACTCCGCCCGCCCCGTGCCGTCTCACAAGCTGCACTGCCTGCGCTCCCTTCCCGGAACGTCCTGCTTCCCCCAGCAAAGCCTTTTTTCCACCACACACGGAAGTTGTCTTCCTCTCTTTCCCCATCTGCTGTCCTGAAACTTCCCTTGATCTGTTCCACTCACTCCAGCTTCCTTCCAGGACTTAGAAGTTCGTTCTGGCCTCATTTGTTCCCTCGCAGTCATTTCCCACTTGTTCATGTGTCTTGTCACCTGGCCCGCGAGTATCCCAGGTGTCGCCCGCAGCACCTGGGCAGGGTGCCCGCTGCCTTCCTCCGAGGTGCTGAGTTGGCTGCCAAGGTGACGACCATCGCTCGGGTTCCAGGGCACAGAGGCCATGGGGTCTGCCCGATCCTTGTTTTTTTCTGCCCTTGCAAATACCTGAAAAATAAAAACCTAATACCTAAAACCTGTAGGCTAGTGGCTTTACATATCCTTTTATTGTTTCTCTGCGTTATAGCAGTAATACTTCCATTACGAAGACTTGGACAATGTAGAAAATGCACAATAATTAGAAATCCTCCCCTTCACTTAAATTCTGCTCCTCAGAAATAAACATTATTAACACTTCTTCTTTTAAGAACTACCTTATTGGGCCTGGGTGGTGGCCCTGTGTGGGGCGCTTCCCCCACCACAGTGGGGTTGACAAGGCGCTGGGTGGTTCTCAGCATCACAAAAGAAAAAAAAAACAAAAAAACTAAAAACACAAGAGGGCCGGTGAGATGGCTCAGCGGCATAAGCGCCTGCCTGGCAAGCGTGAGGTCCTGAGTTCGACTCCCGGTACCCACATATGGAAAAAGGGCCGGTGATATCACTCAGCGGCTTGGGCACCTGCTGGTGCGTGAGGTCCTGAGTTCGACCCCCGGTACCCACAAAAAAATAAATTAAAAAAAAAAAAGCACAAGAAAAAAGAACAAAGAAAAACAGTCCTGCACAGCAGTATTTGAAGTAAAGCAGGGATCGGGTCCTGACTGACTTGCTGCAGGATGCAGATGGCCCGGTGGGCACAGAGCCAGCCCGGTCAGCTGGGTGCAGCCGTGCGCCTTCCAGTGGTCACTTCGTCCAGCAGCAGGACGGGCACCTGGCGCGGGCTCAGGGGCCTCTTCCCCCGCAGTGTGGTCCCTGCTGGCTGGGCAGCGCTGAGGGCGCCGAGGAGGAGTTCCGCCCCACGGGAGAACAGCCGAGGTCGCCTCCAGGCTTCTCTTCCATGCGGCTCCTTCTCTGAGGAGGACTAAGATCCCGCGGCCAAGCGTGGGGCAGTTGCCTGTGCAGTGTCGCTGGCGCAGAAGCCTGGCTGATGCCTGGTTGCTCCCCAGGGGGCGGGGCGACAGGAAGTGGACTCTGCCCTTTTGGCTCCTGCGGCCCTTTTGGGGTCTGAGCCAACGACACCTCCTGTTTCAGAGCAGGTACACAATCACTTCAGGAGGTACGAGGTGGAATACCTGCAGTTTGCCTTCCGGTGGATGAACAACCTGCTCATGCGGGAGCTCCCCCTGCGCTGCACCATCCGCCTGTGGGACACCTACCAGGTATGCGGGCCGTGCCGCTCCCTGCCCTCCACTCCCTCCTGCTTCTGTGCCCCCCTTGGCCTCCAGAGAGGCCTTTGCTAAGGCCTGGCGGCTGCTGTTTCCCCTACCATGAAAGGGGTGTCCTGCTACTTTGCCCCCTACCTGCTCCTGGCCTAACTCTTCTCTCCCTCCCCAGTCCGAGCCAGAAGGGTTCTCCCACTTTCACCTGTACGTGTGCGCGGCCTTCCTGATCAAATGGAGGAAAGAGATCCTGGATGAGGAGGACTTTCAGGTGAGGCCGGCTCCGCCGGCTGGGCAGGGCCAGGGCAGGGGAGTTAGACAGTGCTGCCGCCTCGGGTCTGGCTGGGCAGGGCAGGGGAGTTAGACAGTGCTGCTGCCTTGGGTCTGGCTGGGCAGGGCAGGAGAAGGGTGCTCAGGGAAGGTTGTTCCTGTCGGTTGGCAGGAAGTCCTGGGTCCAGAGTTTCTGGAATGAAAAGGGGCTTGGTGCCAGAGAGGTGGCGGATCTGTCCACTCCCTGGCAGGCCGTATTGAGCACCTGCCATGCTGGGCAGTCAGAGGCCTGTGGGCAGGGGAGGGGCTTTGCTCTTCCAGAGCGTGCTCACCTGCTGGCAAACAAGGGCATGGGAAACAGTAAATTTAAAAGAATGTTAAGCAGTGATAAGATTTTTTGGGGGATTTTTGAGACAGCGTCTCACTATGTAGTTCAGGCTGGCCTTAAACTCACTATGTGGCCCAGACTGGCCCTGAACTCTCCTGCCTCAGCCTTCGGAGTGCTGGGATCACAGGCATGCACCACCATGCCCAGCTAGAAATATTTTATAAAGGAATTATTAGGTGGTAGGGAAGGGACAAACAGCAATTTCAGAAAAAATAGGATAAGCTCCCCACGGGTGACAGTGAAGGGAAGGCTTGGGGAAGCAGAGGGTGAGACCATGCCGAGTCTGTGGAAGGGTGTGGGGAGGAGGGAACAGCCCACTCGAGGCCTCAGGTAGTGCCATGCCTGAGCCACTCAAGGAATCACGGTGGTGACACTGTGGCCTGGAGCAGAGTGATCCAGGGGAGGGACAGGAAGAGGCGAGGTCAGAGAGGCCTGGAGGGTGCCAGGGATTGAACCCAGAGCCTTCACACTGAACTACAGTCCCAGCCTTTTTTTTTTTTTTTTAATTTTGAGACAGGGTCTTGTTAAATTGCCCATGCTGGGCTCAAACATGCAATCCTCCTACCTCAGCCTCCCTAAAGCTGGGCTTACAGGCTTGTGCCACCATCCCCGGTTTATGGGCATATATTCCTTTTAAAAGCAGGTGAAAGGGCAAAGAAGGCTGAATATTTTTCTGAATTCTAACTAACACCATAGATGTTGCCAAAAGCAGATGCAACTCCGTGTGACCCGAGCAGTGCCGCTCTGTACCTGGTGCGAGGTAGCGGAAGTGGACGCCTGCTTGGTAGGTGACAGCAGACAGGTCCCAGCTTGCCGCGGAGGGCTCTGGGGAAACGGAGGGGGGCTGCAGGCCACTGATTAGGATCCACAGCCTCTGCAGCACGCAGCATATGGACAGCCCAGGATAAATGAGCACAGGGCTGGCGCCGGGTGCGGGCGAGCTATCAATTCTAATAATGCGGTGGAGGAGGATGGAGTCTAATTGAGTTATCAGGAGCTGGGCTCAGAGAGCCTGGTCGGGGGTCTCAAAGTGCCCTGCCTCATCAGCTCAGGGAGGGGAGCACATCGAGGAAGGGCTCAAGCCGTTCACCTTCAGCAGTCACAGTGTCCAGAGCAGAGGACATTCCTGAAGGACTTCAGCCCTGTGCTCGGACAGCCGCTCTTCACCGTGTTGCACACTCGATTATCTGATGGGCCTGTGGCCTTTGGCCAGGAACCCACAGTAACACTAGGCTTTCTGTCTGCTGCACACGCACCAGCTAATGCCACTCTTTCTCCAGATAAAATAAAGCAGCTGATGGAACTGGGTGACCTACGGAGCCCCCCACCTCCATTCTAAAATTCTGTGAACACAAAAGAAAACACACCCTTGGCTGCATGAGGCTGCACAGGCAGTAAGTGGAGTAAAGGATGGGGGACGAGAGCATCTTGCACCACTGTACCAAGGCAGGCGTGGTGGTCCCAGCACTAGGGGATCTGGGTATGCGCCCCATTGTTCAGTAACAATGGGGCAACCTTCAGGGTGCATTTCAGCCCCCACCCCAGCCACGGCTAAACCTGGAGTGTGAAGTGAGATTGGGAGAGGCCCAGAATTAGCTCACCGGAAAACTTGCTTTTATTCCGGACACACAAGGTCAGGATACACCAGTGAGACAGGTCGTGGACTTGGGACTTCGGGGAAGACTTCCCAACGCAGGGTGAGGTCAGGCCCTGAAGGTCACGAGTGGGTTGTGCGTGGGGATGAGGGGTGGCCCTCAGGCTCAGTGCAGCCAGCACAGAGGAACTGCTGGGCAGAAGAGGCAGCTCCAGTCCAGACGCTGGGTGCAGAACATGTTCCAGGGCGAGGGGGCTCATGGAAGCTGAGACCCACTTGAGTACAATCAGCGATCTTCAGGGTGGGCACAGATCAGAGCACGGGGACCCCGGCAAACACCTGGTCGCTCTCCAGTCATCTTGGGAAAGCAGCATCTGTGACGTGGGATCCACAGACACGGATACCCAGGCCTCGAGGCTCCGAGCTGATTCTCAGAAGCACTGTGCGGGGGCCCTGAGGCCCAGCCCCCGAAGTTCCTCTCGGCACGTACAAAGGGGAGAGATGGATTCGGTGCAGCCGCTGACTGAACCAGTGTCGGCTGGTCTTGGGGGAGAGGCTTGGAGAGGTCGCCACACTGAAGGTGTCTTTCGTAGGGGACGTGTCAGAGTTACTAAGTGAAGTCGTACAAGCCCCTTGGCTGCTCTAGGCTCACTGACAAACAAAACATAAATAAATGCCTTGAGCCAGATGTCGCCACCCAGGCTTCTGTAGGAACTCAAGGGTGCACTTGTGGGATGTGGCCCAAGCGCAGGCCCTGTCTTCACAAATCAGCTTCGGTGAACTGCCAGCTTGAATCCTGCTGAGAAAAGGCTTGGAGGAAGCCCTGGGCACTGAAACTCTTCTACCCAGAGCAGGCCAGCGCGAGGTAGAGCACGATTCCTGGACACGTAAACGAAAGCAAGCAGCTGAGGGAGACTCCGCAGCTTCCTTGGAGGGGAACCTTGCCAAGTGCACTCGGAGAAAGGCTCGGGAGAAGCCAGTGAATTCAAGTTGGATGATCAGAAAGTTTTTAGGCAAGGACATGGTGTGGAAAAGCTATAGGGGGCCAGGAGAAATGTTTTGCTACCCCCCGACTCTCAGAATAGCAGAGGTGCGTCTCATTTGACCAGGGGAGTACGCTACAGCCCTGTACACACTTCTCATCCACAGAGCATGTTCCAGTCGCAGTGTTCTGCATGCAGTCTTAACTGTATATATTGTGCTGCACCTCGAAGGTCTCCTCCTAACTCTTGTATGTCCCATCTTTGTTGTGCTGGGTCTCACTGCTGAGTAAAATGAGTCAACGCGAAGGTTTCCTTCCAGCAGCCTCCTCTGTGACTTCTCTTCTTGTTTCTCTGACCTCCAGTCCCACTTCTTCCTTGCCGGAGCAGGCAGCAGAGTACAACGGTTCCAAACACAAGCTCTCGAGCCAGACTGGCTGCGTTCAGACCCCAGCCTTGCACCTCTCTGTGGCCTGGGGCAAGTTCCATCATCCCGGTGCCTCAGTTTCCTCATCTGTAAAATGGAGGTAGTCATGTAGAGTTGATGCGAAGGTTAAGTGCATCAATGCAAAGTACAGGGAAGCAGTTTGAGCCCCGCGTGGCATGTAGTGATCCCTGCCATCGTGGTTAACAGTGTCCCAGACGTCCCTCCTCCTTTCCAGTTCCTCTGCTGAACCTTCCCTGATGGGTCTCTGTGCGTAGCACCTGCTGACCCTCCTCCTTGGGCCTCTCACCTAGTTGTGAGCTTCCGGTCCTTGCCCAGGGCTCAGATTCTACCTGCTGCCTTGTGCTTCGGATCTGTGGGTTCTCAGCAGGCTGTCTTCTGCTGTTGCAGCCATTTCATCTTCCTTCTATGAAAGGCGATCGCCCCTTTCCATTTTTGCAACCTGCTCTCTAGTGCTTGCCCTGCAAGCTGTCTTCTGCTCCCCATAATCTGCTATCTGATTTCATCTGACTGCTTGTCAAGCTGAATGCTCCCACGGAACTGCCTTTGTAACAGATCTTCAGTCGTTCCTTGTCTTGGAAGTCTTTTCTGTACCCCTAGATAAGAGCTCCTGATTTGTGATTAACACCTTTGTTCCCAGCTGTGATTATTCAAATTCTCCATCTTTACTGGCTTTCCCGTATTTGCAGCAGTGCGCTGGGCGGCTGTAGGAGTGGGGCGTTGCAGTTCCCCAGCGTTGCCACCAGGTGGCAGAGCGGTTCCTTACAGCTCAGCCCGACTACTGGGCCGGGAATGGAAGACTCCGGAGTCTGGGGTGGCGCTGTTTGGGAGCTTCTTGGAGGCTGCCATTAAGGGTAGAAGAATTAGATATTACAGGTGGTTCTCATCCCAGCGAAGTTTACCCTGTCCCAGAGAGCACACCCCGTAGTGGGTTGTTTTTATCAGTTACATAAATGTGTGTAACCATCGTAGAAAAATGAGAAAATTTCAATAAGAAAACCCTGGGTACCTGAAATATTGTCATGCAGAGGTAAGTATTACCCATTTGTTTTTTAAAATGTTTTATAGTTTTCAAACCATTATGCTTTTTTTTATTAGGCTTACTGGTACATTTTAGGTATACATAATGATCTCATTCATCATAGAGAATTTGTACCTGTCGATGATATAACTTGATTTTTTTCCCATTCCCCTCCCCCCTTCAACCCCTCTTCCCTCCTTATTTACAAAGCTTTGTTTCCATTTTTTCCTTCTTTTGTCATCATTTTTTTCCTTTCCCTTCCTTCCTTTCCCCCTCCCCCTTCCCTTGTTCCCCTTCCCATTTGAACATTTTCTTCCTATTTCCCAATATCTATTATACATTTTGGTCCTTATTTACACTTTCAGTTTCTCACATCAGAGAAACAATGTGGTATTTAAACACGTGTGTCTGATTTATTTCACTTAAAAGAGTATGGCCTCAAGGTGCATCCATTTAGCTAGAAATGTCTCAAGCTTATCCTTCTTTATGGCAAAGTAGTACTCCATTGTATAAAAAAACCCACATCTCTCTCCATTCATCAATTAATGGGCACTTGGGTTGTTTCCAAGATTTGGCTATTACAAACTTTGCAGCTATAAACATTGGCATGCATCTATCACTGTGGTATGATGCTTTTAATTCTTTCGGGAAGACACCAAGGAGGGGAACAGCTGGGTCAATGGAACCTCTAGTTCTAGTTTTCTTGGGGAATCTCCACACTGATTTCCACAGTGGTTGTACCAGTCTACACTCCCACCAACAGTGGAGACAGGCTCCTTTTTCCCCACAGCTCTGCCAGCATTTGTTATTGGTTGATATCTTGATAATAGCCGTTCTTTCTGGGGTAAGATGGAATCTCAGCATTGTTTTAATTTGCATTTCTCAAATGAACAATGACATTGAACATATTTTCATATATGTATTTGCCATTTTTACTTCTTCATATGAGAAGTGTCTATTTCAGATGCCCATTTTTGGATTGAGTCTTTAAATTTGGGGGTCTGGTTTTTTTTGAGTCCTTTATATATTCTAGATAGTTGTCCTTTGTCTGAGGAACAACTGGCAAACATTTTTTCCCACACCATGGGTTGTCTCTTCACTCTGTTGGTGATTTCTCTTGCTGTGCAAAAGCTTTTTAATAAAAGTCTTTGCATACACTAATGTCTTTAAAAGTTCTACCCATTCATTTTCCAGCAGATTTAGTGTTTCCATTTTAATATTTAGATCTTTGATCTATTTTGACTTTAGTTTAGTGCATGGTGAGGGATATGGGTCTAGTTTTAATCTTTGGCATGTGGAAAGCCAGTTTTTCCAGCACCATTTATTAAAGAGGCTGTCTTTCTTCCAGCGAAGGTATTTGGCACCTTTGTCAAAGAGAAGGTAGCTAAGTATATCTGGAACTATTTCTGCATCTTTTATTTTTTATTTATTATTTATTTATTTTTTTGTGGGTACCGGGGGGGTCAACCTCAGGACCTCACGCGCCAGCAGCGCCCATGCCGCTGAGTGATATCACCGGCCCCTTTTTCGTATGTGGGATCCGGGAGTCGAACTCGGGTCCTCGCGCTTGCTGGGCAGGCGCTTAAACCGCTGAGCCATCTCACCGGCCCTATTTCTGCATCTTTTAATCTGTTCTATTGATCCTCGGGTCTGTTTTTTTTTGCCAGTACTATGCTGTTCTTATCACAGTAGCTTTGTAGTATAATTATTTCAAGTCAGGGATTGTGATGCCCCCTGCCTTGCCTTTGTTGCCCAGAATTGCCTTTACTAGTCTAGGTCTCTTCTGGTTCCAAATGAATTTTAGGATTGTTTTCTTTAATTCTGTGAGATACACTATTGGTATTTTGATTGAGATTGCATTAAATCTGTATAACAATTTTGGAAGTATGGTCATTTTCACTATATTGGTTCTTCCTACCCAAGAGCAAGGGATATCTTTCCATTTTCTGACATCCTCTTCAATCTTCTCTTTCAGAGTACTGTAGTTTTCAATGTAGAGGTCTTTTACTTCCTTTGTTAGATTGGTTAGGTATTTCATTTTTTTTTTGGATGCTACTGTGAAAGGTGTTGTTACCCTAATTTCTCTCTCAGTGAGTTTGTTATTCGTGTACAGGAATGCTATTGATTTTTGAGTGTCGACATTTTTTTTTTTTGTGGGTACTGGGGGTCGACCTCAGGACCTCGCACGCCAGCAGGCACCCGTGCCGCTGAGTGATATCACCGGCCCTTTTTTTTTGTATGTGGGTTCCGGGAGTCGAACTCGGGCCCTCGCGCTTGCCAGGCAGGCACTTATGCCACTGAGCCATCTCACCGGCCCTGAGTGTCGACTTTGTATCCAGTTATGCTACTGAATTTGGTTATTAAATCTAGAAGTCTTTTGGTGGAGTTTTTGGGGTCTTCTATGTAGAGTATCATGTCATCCGCAAATAATGATAACTACTTTTTTCCTATCCTTATTCCCTTTATTTCTCTCTCTTGTCTAATTGTTCTGGCTAATGCTCCCAGAACTTTATTGAATAGGAGTGGTGATAGTGGACATCCTTGTCTTGTTCCTGATTTTAGAGTGAAAGCTTCCAGTTTTTGTCCATTTAATATGATGTTAGCTGTTGGTTTGTCATAGATGGCTTTTATCAGATTGAGATAAAGACAATCTATTCCAATTTCTGTAGAGTTTTTATCATGAATGGGTGTTAGACTTTGCCAAATGCTTTTTCTGCATCTATTGAGATGATCAGGTGGTTTTTGTCCTTGGCTCTGTTGATATGCTGTATTACATTTATTGACTTGCATATGTTGAGCCATCCCTGCATCCCTGGGATGAATCTTACTTGGTCACGGTGTATAATCTTATTGTTGATTTGCTGCATTCTGTTTGCCAGGGTCTTACGGAGGATTTTTGCATCTATGTTCATTGGGGAGATTGGCCTGTAGCTCTTTTTCTTGGTTGGATCCTTCTGTGGTTTTGGTATCAGGGTAATGCCTACTTCCAGGTATGAATTTGGGAATATTGCTTCTCTTTCATTTTCATTAAGGAATTTCAGAAGTAGCAGCATTATATCTTCTCTAAATGTCTTGTAGAATTCAGCAGTGAATCTGTTGGGGCCTGGGCTTTTCTTTGTTGATAGGGTTTTAATTACATCTTCAATTTCACTGACTGATATTGGATTATTCAGAATTTTTATATCTTCTTGATTCAGCTTTGGTAATTCATATATATCTTGGAATCTGTCCATTTCTTCTGCATTTTCCATCTTATTAGAATACAAGTTCTTGGGGGCCTGGGATTTAGCTCAGTGGCATAGCAACTGCCTGGCAAGCATGAGGTCCTAGTTCAATTCCCGGTACCTCCTCCCCCCAAAAAAAGAATACAAGTTTTTGAACTAGGTATAGATGATTGTGGTGGATTAACTACTGGTCGACTTGTAACACCCAGCTGAACTGGATCAGTGTGGTTCTGGGTGTGGAGGGCCCACCTGAGGATTGTTGTCAACAGCATGAAAGGAGAACTGGAGGGGAAGATGGTGTGCTGATTCTCCTGGAGAAGCTTGTCATATGGTTTTCCCGATATGAACTCGGCTGTTCTCATCGTCGGAGGAGCTCAGGTCCTCGCTGTCTCTGAGGATGGCTGTGGTTCTCTGGGGGAGCTCTGGTCCTCACCTTGAGCATCACTTCCTGACTCCAGTGCAGATCCCTCAGCCTGCTGCCACAGGTCCTTCATCCCCTGGCGCAGACTTTCTGGCTTCCGCCACTGACCTTTGGGCCTTCCCAGTGCAGATCCTTGATGAAGACTTGCATGAGACATTGTCGTGGGCTCTGGGCCTCCAGCTGGACTCGTGGGGGACATTGCCATGGGCTCTAGGTCTTCAGCTGGACTCATGCAGGACATTGCCATGGGATCCAGCCCCTCAGCTGGATTCTTTGGGTCTCTAGTTTGTCGACAGATCTCCCGCACTCTTTTGCATTTGACTCTTCAGGTGAATATTGTAAAATAATCCCATAAATTATGTGTCCTGTATTAAATCTTTTCCCTTGTAAACCTTGACTACAACAATGATCTGGATTTCTGCAGGATGTGTTGTGATTCCACCCTTGTCATTCCTAGTTGCATGGATCTGAGTCTTTTCTTTCCTTTTTTTTATTTAATCTTTCGAAGAACCAACTCTTTAATTCGTTGATGCTTTTTTGTATTGTTCTCTTAGTCTCTACTGCATTAATTTCTGCTCTGATCTCTATAATTTCCTCCCTCCTATGAGCTTTGGGCTTGACTTGCTTTTCTTTTTCTGGAAGCTTGAGGTTCCACGTTAAGTAGTTTATTTTAGCTCGCTCTGTTGTCTGATGTGGAAATTTGCTGCTATAAATTTCCCTTGTAGGACTGCTTTCATTGTGTCCTGTAAGTTCCGGTGTGGTGTGTTGACATTATCGTCAAACTATTGTCCTGAGAGGGGATCTTTAGACTTCCCCAGACAGAAACAAGGTACAGAAAAGGCGCAGACCTCTATCATCAGAGCTACGCAGTTTACAGTCAAGCTGGTTGACAAGGCGGTTGGTAGAAAGAGGTGCTGCTTTTCCAGTTGCGGGGAGGGGGCAGATTGGGGGAGGATATAGGAGAGGAGAGGTGAAGGGGCAAAGGCCAGGGTTCATGGGGCGTATCATGTTCTAAGGTCAGCATCTAAAATGTGTGTTGAGAGGCAGGTGCAGTGGTGTCTCTGTAGTCCCAGCTACTTGGAAGCTGAGGCAGGAGGATCACTTGAGCCCAGGAGTTCAAGACTATCCTGGGCAATACAGAAAGACTCTGTCTCAAAAAAAAAAAAAAAAAAAAAATCCCACGAACCTGTATTTAAAGTTATGCTAAGATAGAAAAAATAGTTCTCAGTCAGGCGTGGTGCTGCATGCTGTAATCCCAGCACTTATGTTGCTCGGGGGAGTCGGCACGTGTATCTGACACATCCTAGTTCTTTTTTTTTTTTTTTAATATGTGGGTACCGGGAGTTGAACTCAGGACCGCATGCTTGCCAGGCAGGTGCTTATGCCGCTGAGCTATATCACCAGCCCCACATCCTAGTTCTTTTAAGGTCCTCTTCCCCTCTGCTCCCTCCATCTCTTGGTCCCCTTTCCATTTGCAGACTGTATTTCTTATTATTTATCTTTTATTTTGCTCTTTATTTATACTTTGGGTTTCTCATAGAAATGGTTGTCTAAAAAGCTTTGAGGCAGACACACAACTGCAGCCGAGAAAGAACCGAGGGAAAGTTGTTCCTGTGAGAAGCGATCGGGTCAGAGATGTTGAGCGTGGCCAAAAGCAGTGTTGGGAAGTGGAGCCCACGGGTACTGGGCTGAGTGGCTGAGTCCCTGACCGGGTCCCTGGGCTGGTCGGGTGTTAGTGACAGAGGGGTGAGTACTCGGAGGGTCAGAAAGGAAAGTGGGTGCAGCACCCGTGGAGGGGAGCATGCGGGCACACAATGAGGTGCTGAGCCTATTGTTTTGTTTTGAGATGGGGGGGTCTCACTAGGTAGCCCAGGCTGGCCTTGAACTCACAGCTATCCTCCTGCCTCAGCCTCCTGAGCACTGGGATTACAGGTGCATGCGCCACCACGCCAGACTCCTAACTGCCATTGTGATTCTAGGTTTCTAAGGTTGCTCTTCGCCTGAGGCATTTAGGAAGCGCATTATTGTCAGAGGGCTCTGTATGATTTAGTGAGAGTCCTGTTGGAAATCTAGCAGATGGGTGTTCTTCTGGAATGTATTTTCTAGATGAGTGTGAAGTACTTTTAGAGTGCTTGTGTCCTTTGACACTGTCATTTCATTTTTAGGAATGAATTTTTAAATTTTTGTTAGTACATGTTTGCAGTACATAATGATGACATTCCATTTTTAGGAATTTAGCCCAAAGAAATCTAAGGTATGACTTTATGTGCAAAGGTGTTCATTATAATTTTATTATACTAAAAGATCAGAGTAATGAAATGCTCAAAACAGGAGGGCATAGATTGTATTCCACTCTTTTTTTTTTTTTTTTTTTTTTTGGTACGAGAATTGAACTCAGGGCCTTGTGCTTGCCAGGCAGGCGCTGTGCCACTGAACTACATCCCCAGCCCCTAGGAGGACGTATATTGTATACGTCATAGAAAATTCTTTGGCCATTGGAAATGTCTGCAGGAGTTTGTAATATTGAAATGCTTATTACAAATGCTAAATAAAATTTACATTAGCTATGTAAAAGATGCAGGAAAGAGCTGGAGGGAGATATGCCAAAATGTTTAAACATGGCTTCCTGTTAGTCATACTATGGGTAATTTTTTTTTTTGTGTGGGTACTGGGGGGTCGACCTCAGGACCTCGCGCGCCAACAGGCACCTGTGCCGCTGAGCGATATCACCGGCCCCTTTTTCGTATGTGGGATCTGGGAGTCGAACTCGGGCCCTCGCACTTGCAAGGCAGGCGCTTACGCCACTGAGCCATCTCACTGGCCCCTATGGGTAATTTTCTGCTTTATTTTTTACTATACAAAACTTCTAGAGTTTGTTACTCAAAACACCTATTACACAGGTAATATACAAAGACTTTACTTCAAAAGATAAAGGAATATAATGAGACAAGTTACTTAACCGCTGTTAATGGTTTATCACCTTGCTGTCCTGAATTACATACATATGCATGTGCAAATGTGTGCATTTTCTTTTATGTAAGATCACACTATAAATATTTTTCCTGTGACTTCCTCTCTTATCCACCATAATGTGACTTTGAGGTCCTGCCACGTGGTCCACGCAGACCCACTCCATAGGTGCTGCCCCGCCTGTCACGTGGCAGGACTGCGCCCCGCCCTGCTGGGTTGTCCTCTGTCACTTTCCCCTGTGAAGCGGAGGGCAGCACAGGGCCGGGATGCGCGTGTTCCCTGGGCCAGGGACGCAGGAGCAGAGGGGCTGGCTCCGCAACCTCGTGCATTTCTTCCCTTTTTCTTTCCCTTCCGCCGAGCGGGGGGTTCAGGTCCACAGCCTTGCACATGCGAGGGCAGCACCCTGCTGCGGAACTTGTCCCCAGCCCAACCGTGCATTTCTGATTTCCATAGATACAGCCTGCACGTGTTAAGAGGATATGAAATTATCCATGGTGACCAAGGCTTAAAACAGGATCACCGTCTACCCCCCGGCACTAGGGGTCCGAGTGTAAGTGGGCCAGGACCAAGGCGAAGCTTCCGGAGTGGCAGGGACTCGGTGTCTTCTCTCCTGTTGCTCTGCCTCTTCGCGTGGATTTAGTCCTGTGGGAGGAGACACCACCAGTCAGGCCTGTTTTCTAGGGAGGAGAAGGGGTGAAGCTTAGATGTCACACGCGTGTCCTTTCTGCCGTGGCGCAGAACTGAACAGGATGTGATCGGCTTGGCCACAAACAGTAGTGACAGGCCAGGCAGCTTTGTGTCCCTCAGCAGAGAAACCTCACAAAAGATGTACAGGACCTCCGCGCTGAAAGCTACAGATCACTGCTGGAGTATTCGGATCAGCTGGAAGCAGGGTTTTTTGTTTTTTGGATTTTTAAAAATTAATTTATTTATTATTATTTTTTTTCGTGTATGGGTACTGGGGGTCGAACTCAGGACCTCGCATGCCAGCAGGTGCCCGTGCCACTGAGCAATATCACCGGCCCTTTTTTCTTATGTGGGTACGGGGAGTCGAACTCAGGACCTTGCACTTGCCAGGCAGGCGCTTATGCTGCTGAGCTATCTCACCTGCCCTGTTTTGGTTATTTGAGACAGAGTCTCACTGTGTAGCTCAGGCTGGCCTTGAACTCACTAGATAGCCCAGGCTGGTGCCAAGCTCTCGGTGATCCTCCTGCCTCAGCCTCCTGAGTGCTGGGATTACAGGCATGCTCTGCCGTGCTTGGCAGGAAGCAGGGTTTAATGTGATGCTAGCTTGCCCACCTGTCTGTGCTCATCTGTCTGCCTAGTTGTCACTTGGTTGTTTTTCTCGGTGACTTGTAGACACTCCTTATTGGTTATGGATATTAATCTTTGATCTTTTATAGGTGGGATAAGTATTTCCTCTTAGTTTCTTATACTTTAATTTTGTTGGTGGTGACTGCTGACATATCAAGGTTACAGAATTGTGCATAATCAAACCTGTAAGTTTCTTCCTGGCTTCTGGGGTTAGGGTCTTACAACTATCATTTTTATAATTGGAAAAGTAAGAATATCCAATTCAGAAAAAGAAAGGGAAATGAGGCAGCAGCAACAGCACGGGAAACTAAGTTCCAGGGAGAATCTTAACATTCACCTGCATTTTTATTCTAATATCCTCCTTCATAGGCTGTTTCCAGGGAGCTTTTTTTTTGTTTTTGTTATTTGAGACAGGGTCTCGTTCTGTAGTTCAGACTGGCCTTGAACTCACTTAGTAGGCCAGGATGGCCTTGAACTCATGGTGATTCTCCTGCCTCAGCCTCCCAAGTGCTGGGATGACAGGCATGGGACACCACGCCTGGCTCCAGGGAGCTTTTTGAGGGACCTGGACTTTGAAAGCTGAATAGGATTTAGCTAGGTGGAGGAGAAAAGAGAAAGTGTTCAGCATAAATTAAACCACAGAGGTGCAGTTAAGTGAGGCCCAGGTGGCCCTGGAAGGGTGAGGCGTCTTCGCTGGGGACGAGGCCCAAGAGCAGACACGGCGATGGCAGGCGAACAGCAGCATCAGGAGAAAGGTGTCCAGGTACAGAAGGCTGCATGCCGCCACCTTTCCAGGACAGACTCAGAAAGAAGCAGGGGCAGACGTGGTATAGAACAAAAGGTAAATGGTTAGAGCCACCTGATGGACCTTGAGCTTCCAGAGTAAGCGGTGGAAGGCAGGGGGTAAACATGAAAATGATGGTTTCACAGGGAGTAAAATGCATCTAAAATTATAATTATGGCTATGACTATTTAAAGAAACACACATGTAGGAAAAAGGCTGAAAAGCATACCTCAAAAGTAAGAGGGCTCAGCGCTGTGGTGCGCGCCTGTAATCCCTGCACTCAAGAGGCTGAAGCAGGAAGATCATGAGTTCGAGGCCAGCCTGGGCTCTATGGTGTAACCTGTCTCAGAGAGGGAGAGAGAGGGAAGAAGAGAGAGGGGTATAGGATGATGACTGTTTTCCTCTCTTGCAAATATGTTGTCATCCTCTGTAGTATTTGTAGAGACAGGGGTTAGTGGATCGGAGAATCAGCCGAGGCTTTTCCAGCTGCCGGTGGTGAGCGGGGCCAGGAGCTGTGTGCCGTCTGGGAGGGCGGTGTCCCCAGGAGGAGGGCCCTTCCCGCCCGGGTCTCTGGCCACTTGCAGCCTGCACTCTGGAAGCGACCAAAGCCCTTTCTTGCGTTCCAGGGACTCCTGATGCTGCTGCAGAACCTACCTACAATCCACTGGGGCAACGAGGAGATCGGGCTGCTGCTGGCCGAGGCGTACAGACTCAAGTACATGTTTGCCGACGCCCCCAATCACTACCGCCGATAGGTGCTGTCTCCCCGGGGGTCGGGCCGCCCGTCTCAGAGGGCAACCTGGGCGCCGCAGTCACCGTGCAAGCTGTGGCCCTGCCAGGAACCAGTCCTGCTGTACAAAGCTCCCCCCGCCGCCCCGGGCTTAACGTTGGCGGCCACCACTCACGTCTGTGGCCGTGTCTTGGGCCACTGTCAGTATTCCATGCCATGTGCCTGGGCCCAGCTCCGGGAGAGGACAGAAAAGGAGGTACAGGGTCATCCCCCCTTTCCAGGAAACTGGACGAAGAAGGGGCGGCGCAGGGTCCCCACTTTCATTGTCCCCTCCATGAACTGCTGTCTGTTACCTCCAGGCCCCAAGGGATACGGTTGCATTTTCTTTTTCTCTTTTTCTTTTTAAATCAGAAAAACCGACAAAATGTCTTACATGCCTAAGGCGTGGGAGTATTAGGCTACAGTTGGTTTTTGTGACTCGGTTCTGTTTGAGCCCAGGTCAGATATGCCTTATGTTTTCAGAAGCCCGGCCAGCCGTTGGGGACAGCCGTGGTGACACTGCTGTTCTGGGCAGAGGAGGCACCGACTCTCCCAGTTCTGGGAAGAGGCCTACACCCAAGGGCTAGGAATTTCCTTTCCCTTCTCTCACCAGGTACCTGTGTGTGCGTGTGTACGTGGTCGGTCCTCACAAGTCCCAGTTTCCGTGTCCAGACTGGCCGGGCCCCGGTGTGACCAAGTGGACAAGTGTCCCTTGAGAAGGATCAGGGCGGGGAGGGGGAAGGGGCTTTTCACCTCTCCAAACCCTTTTTCCACGATGACCCACTCCAAGATATTATGTGTAAATTGTGTTATTATGTATATGGGTAAAGTTGTACAAATACACGTCCTCTTTGTAGCAGATACGAGTTTATATTTATAACATGCGTCCGCGTGCAAATGCGGTCTAGGTCCCTGGTGCAGACGCACCTGCCGGGTTGGTTTCTGGGCGCCCTCCCAGCCTGAGTCCCAGCGCCAGGGTCCAGCGTCACATCGGTGTCCAGACGCTGTCCTCACCCTCCCCGCCCCTCCCCTGCCTGTGGCAGAGCCCCTGCTGTCCCCTGGAGTTGATGTGCGTTCGGCCAGAAGCTGTGGCCGATTCGTCAGTGCCGAGGGCAGGGTTCCCGTGGCCCTGGGGCCTGGGCTCCTCTCACAGAGTGGCATGAAGTGTCCTCTGCTGTCACACCACACCCTGCGCAGCTCACGAGACGTGTGACCCATGTCCGATTTTTGGTGTTTGGTGGTGATGTGGGGGATGGAGGCTTGCAGCTGCCCCCTCCTGGGGAGCCAGCGGTGTCCCCGTGGGCGACCCCTGCACCCCGCCTACGTGCATCCGCAGTTTCTCAGGCGCCCTCCCGGCCTGCGCCTTTCCTTCCACAGCGCGTGGCCGCGGCCTCCCCAGCCAGGCTACTAAAGACGGACACTTGTGCTTCCAAGTGGTGGTTTTATTTTTTTAGTTTTTATGTTTGTATGGGAAATTGTGGATAAAGTGAACAAACTGTAAATAAATAGTGTATTTCCTCTTCCGCCTGCTGATTTTTCTCCCGTGGGCTTGTGTAACCTGGACCCAAGGTGCCTCCTCCTCTTGGGTTGGGTTGGGTGGGGCCAGGCCTCCTGTGGGACCAGTGTGGCGTCAGCTGCAGACCAGGCCTTCTCGGAGGACGTCGTCAGTGGGCGCTGAGCTCCTGCTCTGTGCAAGGAAGTGTGGAGACCACGGAACCAGTCCCAGTGTGGCTCCTAGTGGCCGACAGTGTGGAGCACCTTCACACGGCCAGGGTGAGGTGATGGAGTCCGTGCCTGGCTTATTCCATGTGTGAAGAGGAGGATGCGAGAAGATGGGCTCATATTCCAGTGCTGGTGTCACACCCACCCTGTTCACAGAGGAAAACCAGCCCAAGGCCAAGGAAGGTTGCGACAGGGCCGGCAGTGTACAGGCCTCCCCAGGGCATACCTGTAAGTGTTCACCACCAAACCATGAAGAACAAAGGAGGCTGAGTCAGGAGGATCACAAGTTTGAACCCATCCTTGGCATCTTAGTGACTTAGACACTGCCCACCTTTGAGCATCCTCATTGAGGCCTTTGGGGCTGTCACTGTTGGTTTTTCTCTTGGTGACTGTGCTGTGAGATGCCGCGGGAAGAGTAGTTTGACTGCTTTTTCATCTACAAAGGATAGATTGGAATTGTTTCTCCACCCAGAACTCCTCCCTAGGGTTCATCTGAGAGTGTTCCTTGGATTTGGTCTGGATTGAATTTAGCTCCATGTGACGGAAACCAAAGCTGGTGGTTACACAGGGTGGAATGTGCTGCTTCCTCACAGAAGCACCCGAGGGTGGGCAGCCCGAGGCTGGTGTGGCGACTCAGTGTCGGCGACCTCGGGAAGCAAGGCTCTTTCCCAGGCCTTCATGGTCAAGGTGGCCCGCACACCGCTGTCGTTTAATTTTTTTGGTGCTTGGGGTCAGACCCATGGCTTTCTGCATGCTAGGCAAGTGCTTTACCACTGAGCTAAGTACAGGCTCGACTCCAGCTGCTTTTGCATCGACTTTCAAGCAACAGGGTAGATAAAAGAGGGGACAAAGCAAAAAGGGGAGTGTGCCAGCTGTGTTTTCAGGCACATTCCCGCAGCCTGCCCCATAATATTTCCTCTTACCACTCACAGGGCAGAACTCAGCCCTCATCGGGTCACATCTGGCTGCAGGGGCAGTTGGGGGCTTCATGTATCCCAGGCAGCCGTACGCCTGGCTAAAAACCCAGAACCTGTTAGAGCGGAGGAAGGGGACACACATTCGGGACTCGGAGAGCAATATCTGCCGTAAGAATTCACAGGGATTAGGAGCTCTGGCCTAGCGTGCAAGGGGCCCTAGGTCCCACCCGGCAGCACGTACACGCTTGACCGTGGACAGGCGTCCCCATGGCACAGGGAGGGAATCGGGCTTTGAAATTCAAGGGACTGTTCACAGTTAATGTTAGAATGTAACTTTGGTCATAAAACACGGGCACTGCTTTCTACTTGATTCTATTTGGACCAAGGTCATTAATTCTTCCTACAGCTGAAAATAACTGAGCTAGTCTTTATTTTAAAATGCTGTTTTTCATTTATGCAGAACATCAAGCATCTTCTAAAATAGGTCCGGGCATGACTAGAACATTGATGAAACCTTCCGAGCTGATCGTGATATGCTCTCACTTGTGGTTTATCAGGAGTTTCGGCCATTTAAATCCCTAGCGTCCTACTTAGATAGGTTGTAGCTCTGTTTTTACTCAGCTCTGGAGGGGCGGGGGCACAGGGGAACAGCGACCTCGTTTGTGTCTAGAAGAAAGAGCCTCTACTGACAGCACATAGCTTGGCTTGGACTCTGCGCGTCGGGATGGCTATGGAGGCCGGAACTGAGCCCTCCGTGCCCTTCTTGGGGCTTCCAGCACTTCCTGGTTGAAGATGGTTCTGGAAGCTGCTGTAGACACCAAGGAGGTGACCGTATGATCACGGTAAAAAAGGATGAGAAACACAGAAGCAGAGCATTGCGTCCAGCAGGACAGCATCTTCTGAACTGAGCTAATTTTCCTGGGGTGCAGCTCGCCCAGAGCTGTGACAGAACAAAGCCTGCTCCCTTATTTTGGTAAAGGCTGAAAAGGGATTCTCGGAGTAAGGAGAAGCCTTTATAATGAGCCGACGAGTGTAAGTGACTCTCGTAAGTGTGAGTCGCTCAAACATATTAGTCGAACCCAAGGAGAAGGTTGTGGGGACCTCAGTTTATAGTCATTCTGTCTGAAATACAGGTTGGAACACCTGGGGCTTGTGATGGGTGGCCACTCGGAGGTAGGGATGACAGTTTTGGGGACTGAGCTCTCTACCCAGGGAATCTGATGTTACCTTCATGTTCTGATGGCTTCAGAATTGAGTGGAATTAGAGGACACCAGCTGGTGCCCACTGCCAAATTGCTTGCTGGCTTGGTGTGGGGAAAAACCCACACAAATCCGGTGTCCAAAATGATCTGTGTTGGGCCGGTGAGATGGCTCCGCGGCGTAAGTGCCTGCCTGGCAAGCGCGAGGGCCCCGAGTTCGACTCCAGGAACCCACATACGAAAAAAAGGGCCGGTGATATCGCTCAGCAACACGGGCGCCTGCTGGCGCGCGAGGTCCTGAGGTTGACCCCCCAGTACCCACAAAAACAAAAACAAAAACAAAAACAAAGTGATCTGTGTTGAGGCTGGGCATGGTGGTGCATGCCTGTAATTGCAGCCCTCGGAGGCTGAGGCAGGAGGATTGCTGAGAGTTCGAGGCTAGCTTGGGTTATATAGTGAGTCAAGGCCAGCCTGAACTACATAGTGAGACTCTGGCTAAAAAAAAGGAAAAAAAAGAAAAAGAAAAATTATCTGTGTTGATTGTTGTTGGCTGAGAGTATCGGAGAAACTGAGTTGGTGGTTTTCGTGTGTTTGATTTTTTCTATATAGATAGACACGTTCATCAGTTTGGGGTTCAGTCTGCCTGCCTGCCTCTGCCTCTGCCTCTGCCCCTCTGCCCCTCTGCCCTTCTGCCCCTGCCTCTGCCCCTCTGCCCCTCTGCCCCTCTGCCCCTCTGCCTCTGCCTCTGCCTCTGCGTCTGCCTCTCATGCTGAGGATTGAATTCAGGGCCTCTCACATGCTAGCCATTACACTACTACTGAGCTGCATCCCCAATCCTCACCCGAGCTTCTTTTTTTGTTTTTTTGTTTTGTTGAAACAGGGTCTTGCTGGCCAGTCCAGGCTGGCCTTGAACTGACTATGTAGCCCAGGCTGGCCTTGAACTTGAGGCGATCCTTCTGTCTCAGCCTCCTGAGTGCTGGGATTACAGGCATGTGCCACCACGCCCAGCCTCACCGAACTTCTTAAATCTGGAATTTTTTTGTTTTTCACCAATTTTGAAAATATTTTTAAACTGCACCAATCCCTTCCCCCTTCCCTGGGACTCCAGTACACATGTGTGCGCGCGCACGCACACACACACACACGCACGAGTCATCGCTCTTACTGTGTGTGACCTATTCTATTGCATTTCTTTGTTTTTTAAATGTTAGTTAAAACCCATTACTCAGAGTTATTCTGAATTTGAAAATCCCAATTGCTGAAGCCTGAGGTGAGGCCATTCCTAGCTGTGATAAACTTAAGCACATTCCGGCAAGTCCTAAATAACAGATACTGTACCAGTGCTGATGGCACAGTGCACCTGTGAGTGCAGAGAGCGTGGCATGGGCTGGGGACGTAGCTCAGTGGTAGGGCACCCACCTGCTGTGTGAGAGGCCCCGGGTTCTAGTCCAGCCGGGGAACAGAGAGAGAATTGCATCATAACCTTGGGTCTCAGAACTCAAGGTTGCCCCATGAGAGTCGCCCCCACCCTTGCTTCTCTTCTGCCCCAACTATGGACAAAAGCAGATGGGATTAAGGTTTGTGGGGGGGCGGTTATAGTCCAGTAATAGCCAGCTCAGGGTGATATGATTCAATTATAAATCACCCCACGCCTAAGTTTTATATTGGGCACTTTATACTATGTATTACTTGCAAAATAAATAACCCAAAGCCAGCTCTGCCGGGAGAGGAAAGCAAGGCTTGTTCCTGATGCTGATACCCACTGCTGCCTTTCCCTCCTGCTTCTGTGTTTCTTTCCTCCCTCCCCCTCCCTCTTTAATAAATCAGGTGAGTAATAAATATCTGAACTGGACACTCATCCCTGGCAAGCTAAAGGATGTAGATGCTTAAACAGCCACAGCCCAGACTAAAAGGAAACAAGGTGGCTACCTGTAATTTTGACTTTAAGTACTTCCAAAATGTCCTCCTTAATTACCGATCACAGACACCTCCAGAACATAATAAACTTGATGACTCAAGAAGCACTTCCAGGGCCGGTGAGATGGCTCAGCGGCATAAACGTCTGCCTTGCAAGCGCGAGGGCCCGAGTTCGACTCCCGGATCCCACATACGAAAAAGGGGGCCGGTGATATCGCTCAGCGGCACGGGCGCCTGTTGGTGCGCGAGGTCCTGAGGTCGACCCCCGGTTACCCACAAAAAAAAAAAAAAAAGCACTTCCATAATGCAATAAACTTGATTCATTGCATCAGAAATACCTTATAGCTCTATGCTCAAAACCCTGTGTTTTCATAAAACAGCGTTTAATACACAAGCTGTCCAAAACAGATGGTCCCTTTTTTCCTGCTCATCTACTTCTGATTTTCTAAAACATTTTCATCTTAAAAATAAAGACATCTTTCTCTGATCCCTTTAACATAGGGTCTTACACTTTGGGGGTGGGGAGGAAGAGTCATTAGTAGAATAAAGAAGTATTTTTTTTAAGTAACTATAGTTCCAGCTGCTCAGGAGGCTGAGGTAGTAGGATGGCAAGTTTGAGACCAGCCTGGGAAACTCAGTGAGACCCTCAAAAAACTAAAAGAGGACGGGGATGTAGCTCTGTAGTAGAGCCCCCGGGTTTAATCCCTAGAATGTGGAGCCCTCAGCTCCAGCCCCTCAACACACTGAGCCCAGATTTTCCCATCCGGCCTTTCTGCTCTCCCAGGCATAACCTCCCCCAGGCCTGGGTGCCCATCTGCACATTGTCCTCTCACCCTGGCCCTGGAAGCCGAAATGCAGCCCTGCGGTGAGAAGCTGGCTTGGGATCTGAGATGAGAGAATCCTGAGGAGAAACAGAGGGGTTTGCTCAAGAAGCGGTGTCCAGACCCCTTCCTTTCCGCCCGGCTTCCCTGATGACGAAGCAGGCTTCATGTCACCCTCGCGGGACCTCACCCTGGGAGCCACGGCTCACATCAGCTCTCAGAGCTGTGCCCGCAGCGGGGCCAACCCTTGCTCACGGGGGTCTGTCGGGCTTAGTCTTTGTGAAGTCCATGTTGCTTGGATGTTGGTTATAAAAAGGCTAAAATTGGAGGGATTTCTCTTTTATAACGTTACAAAAGAGGCGACGGCGTCTTGCTTTTGGAAGAGAGAGAGGTCATGGAGTGGGGTGGGGTAGCAGAGGGCTCGCCTCGGTGGCTTTGGGTACTTCTTGTGCACCAGCACCGCTGTCGTACAAGAATTAACCAACCAAGGCTTGGGGCAGTGAAGAACCTGCTCACAGCCTCGTATGGAGTGACTGCCGAGCTCAGACTGAGCTTGGGCAGCCTGAGTCCAGGGTCCACGCCACTAACCCCCGTCCTCCAGCCACAGATTGAAAACGCCTAAAACAAATTGCGTCTGTACCAAACATTGCAGGAGTCTCTTCCTTGTCCTCATCCCGAACAATAGAGTGAAAGAGCTTTCTACCTAGACTTTACATTGCATTAGGCATTACACATGATCTAGAGATTTAAATGTGTGGGGAGATACACACAAGTTACATGCGAATTCTCTACCATTGCATATCGAGGTCTTGAGCAGGCGCGGATTGTTAGTTACATCCATGGGGGTCCTGAGCCAGCACCCACAGAAACCAAGGGATAACTCACTGTAAGAGGTAAACTATTGTCTTATGCCGCTGAAATTGGGGGTTTGTACATCACAGCAGCTATTACCATCCTAACTGTGTGAAAAGGACACAACCAACAACATCCCAGGTTCCCCAGTGTGTTCCCAGCTCCTTCCCATTCCGGTTCTGCATTGCCATTCAGCCCCTGAATCATGCTTGAAGGTCCTGTGCACAGGGATTCGGGGGCGTTGCTCTACTCCACGGTGTCGGGGGCCTCAGCTGGGAAGATTCCAGTCTGGGTTGACTTGGCCTCGAAGGCCAGTGTTGTCTTCCTGCAGTGCCTTGGAGTGGATGCCAGATGTCAGCCCCAACTGAGGTGCCCTCGGTATCCACATCCCCATGGTGACTGGGTTCCAGGAATGAGCATCCCTAAAAGACTCCATGGAAGCTGTGCCTGTGTTGGTGGAGTTGCATGGCCACCCCAATGCAAGCGGGGAGATGGGCTCCATCCTACACAGTCACATCATGGAGCATGAGGGATCTTGTCGTAATCTCTCGAGAGTATAAGCCACCCCACTTCCTTTCTGGATTCTTCTCCTCTCTTTCACTTTCTTCTTGCCCTGTGTCTTTCCCCCTTCTTGCTGTCTCCTTCCCCATTCCCCAAGTCTCCCCCGTCTGCTCTTTCTAACATCGCTCAGTTCTGTTCGGGTCACATTAATGGAGCATATGGAATGTACATAATGTGACAGGTGCCAGCCCCGCAGACACAGACAGCACTCTGCTTTTCTGCATCCTGCTCGCTCTTTCCCCTCCATTTTCCCTCTTTTTTTTTGCTTTTGTTTTGAGATGGTCTCACTATGTAGCTCAAGCTGGCCTTGGACTTGAGATCCTCTTGCCTCAGCCTTCTGTGATTATATTTGTCTTTTTTTTTTTTTGTGGGTACCTGGGGTCGGCCTCAGGACCTCGCGCTCCAGCAGGCGCCCGTGCCGCTGAGCGATATCACCGGCCCTTTTTTCGTATGTGGGTTCCGGGAGTTGAATTCGGGCCCTCGTGCTTGCTGGGCAGGCGCTTACACCGCTGAGCCATCTCACCGGCCCGCCTTCTGTGATTATAGACATGCACCAGTGCACCCAGCTTTTTTTTCTCCCTCTTGAGACAGGAATATGACAGCGTTTCTCAACCTCAGCATTATTGCCATTTTGGACTAGATAACTATTGACGTGGGGCTGATTGTGATTTGTAGGATCTTTAGCAGCACCCCTGGCTTCTACTCATTGGATGCCAGTAGCGCTCCTGCCCCAGTCATGACAATCAAAAATGTCCACAGACATTGCCAAATGTCCTTTAGGATGCAAAATCACCTCCGAATGAAAACCACTGTTATTAGGGAATATGTACAGGAGGTGGAGTTAATAAAATCCCCAAATCTGAGCAGCCAGTGGTCTTCAAACTGTTTAGTCATAGTCTTAAAGCCAGGTTTGAACATGCAGCCCAATATGTGCATGCTTCCTTATTCATATAAAATACAAATGTCCTCTGTGGTGTTCTTTCATATAAATTATAAAATATTCACAAAAGTGAACTTCTTGGTGGTACTGAAGGTTGAACCCAGGGACTTTGCCTGAGCTACTTAAAAGATGGGATAAGAATCTAATGAAACATCCTGATATGTGCTTTCCACGAACAAATCAGGGATCCTGTGCACCTCCAAGAATGGCCCTTCCTCCTGCTAGACTCTAGGGAATACAGCCCGTGGGCCACACGACCCAGGCTCACCACCTGGCCTTCAGTTTCCCTGCACTGCTGTTCGCTAGTTCAGGTTTGTTCATTCATGGGATGAAATGTCATGAATACAGTGGAAAACAAGCTGCAACCCTCAATAGGTCCACAGCAGTGAGACCTTGGGAGCCCAGGAGTCTCAGCTTCCTCATAGGTAAAACGGGGGTGTCAGCTGGGTGTGGTGGCTCACACCTGTAATCCCAGCACTTGGGAGGCTGAGGGAGGAGGATTGCCATGAGTTCAAGGCCAGCCTGGGCTATAAAGTGAATTCAAGGCCTGGCTGAACTATATAGTGAGACCCTGCCTAAAAAAAAAAAAAAAAAAAACCGGAAACAGGGTGTCTTGCAGGATAGCAGTGAGGGTTAAATAAGGTAATATATAAAAAAATCATAAATAATGAGTACCCAAAGTGACACCTACTCATTCATTGCAGGGCTATTTGTGGTAGCAAAGATTTTTTTTTTGGTGGGGGAGTTTGAGACAGGGTCTCATGATGTAGTTCAGGCTAGCCTTGAACTCACTATGTAGCCCTGGCTGGCCTCGAACTCTCAGTGATCCTCTTGCCTCAGCCTCCCAAGTGCTGGGACTACAGGCATGTGCCATCATGCCTGGCTCGTGACAGCAAAGATGGGAAAGAAACCTACCATCCATCTGTAAGGGACTGGTGGAGTAAACGATGGTATAGCTGCACTATGGAAGAATACATGACATGTGCGTACTGCTGGGGAGTAACCTCAGGATATACTTACTGTTAAATAAAATAAGGTGCAGGCATGGGGCTGGATTGAAGAGGTGAAGCCTGAGAGATTTTTTTTTTTTTTTTTTTTTTTTTTGAGACAGGGCAGGGTCTTGTTATGTAGTCCAGGCTGGCCTTGAACTCACTGAGTAGCTCAGGTTGGCTGTTAACTTTCAATCCTTTTGCCTCAGCCTCCTGACTGCTGGAACTACAGTGGGTGCGCACCACTACACCAGGTCTGGAGGATTTTTTCAGGGTGGCATATACACCATTACAGACTTCTATAATATTATAGTGGCGTGTACAGGGCAACATTATGCATTTATCAAAAACCCATAGATTTATGTGTTTATTTATTTATTTACTTTTCAATACTAGGAATCGAAGCCAGGGCCTTTGCAATAAAAGGAGCCAGGATTCCTTGGAATAATAGCTGATGCTGGATCTAGAGCAATTTGTGCCAGACAGTGAGGAAATGCTCAATAAAACACAAGGATGGGACAGTGTCAAGGGGTTACCATAGCCAACAGAGAGAGCTCACTGGCCAAAGTAGGAACAATTGGAGTAACAAAATAAATCAGTGTCGAATTATAACCCAGAGTATAAAACAAACATCCCTGGGTCTCTACTGATGTAAATGGTTGAATAAACAAAGAGGAGAGAAGAGAGGAACCTCCCGTGCAGAAGAATCCCAAATAGTTTATGTAGATACCCGGGTTCTACGGAAATGGAGCAAACCCCCACTCCTTAAGCACAAATTTCCAATATGGCTTCTTCTGAAGAGTACATTATGGAAAAGGAGAAAACAGAGCAAGCTTATAGTGGGGGAACCTGACCGGCACCACCTCATCCAGTGACCGGTCCTCTAATCCTGAGAAAGACATCAGACAAATTGAGGGGCATTCAACAAATACTTGGCCATTGTCCAGGTCATCAAGAACAAGGACAGTCTGAGAATCTGCCACAGCAAAGAGGAGCCTAAAGAGATGAAATGTGGGGATGACCTCTGTGCATCAGTGGCTCCCGGGACAGATGCTGAGGTGGGACCCATGCACAGCTTGGGAAAGTATCACCCTGACTGCCACTCTGATGTCCACCAATTTTCCTGACCCTCTGTAAGGTCTCAGGCTACAGTTCTTTGTCCAACGAGGCCACACAGGTTAGACATTCCAGGCTGGGGTCGCAGCCATGTTTAGGAAATTAGCTTTGGAAACAGACCCAAATTGACATCCTACCCTATCATGTGTTACTTTGGAAAGATTCTTAAACTTCCCTATGCCTCTTTTCTCATTGTCTTACTTTTCTCCTTGCTGAGACAAAATACCCAACACCCAAAGTTAAAGGAGAAAATGTTTATTTTGGTTCAATTTGTAGAGGTTTCGGTCCACAATTGGCTGGCTCCAAGGCAGGGCAGCATGGCAGAGAGATGTGGCAGAGGAGAAACAGTCCGTGGCAGGGCAGGCAGGAAGCAGTGAAGCTGAAGCAGCAACAAGTCTCCCTTTATGTTACACCACACCCAGGGCGGGTCTTCCTATTATCCACACCCAGAACTATGCTAAACCAATTAGTGAACTAATCCAGTACCACACACCCTTAATCCCAGAATCACACACCCTAAATCCAGACACCTATGAGGACACAAGGCTTTGGGAGGGACATCTAGATATAAGCCCTACAGCAGGAATTGTAATTCTAACCATATCGTTCATGAAGAACACATAAGCAAGTAGGTTGGCCTAGTATCTAGCACTTAGCTCTCAGTAAACAGCCATTTATTATTGTACATCAGATGATTATTTAATATATACTATATTTTCTCCTGATAGAATTCAGTGTCAGGGGCCGGTGAGATGGCTCAGAGCGGCGAAAGCGCCTGCCTTGCAAGCGCGAGGGCCCGAGTTCGACTCCCGGATCCCACATACGAAAAAGGGGCTGGTGATATCGCTCAGCGGCAGGGGCGCCTGCTGGCGCACGAGGTCCTGAGGTCGACCCCCCGGTACCCACAAAAAAAAAAAAAAAAGCAGTGTCAGAAAATTGTTAACCAGGTATTGGAAAACTGAAAAAGACAGAATTCAGCATTGAGTTATCAGAGATAATCATTACATGTAAAAGCTATCACATTATACTGGAGAATCCAAAAGAGTTGAGCTTTTTTCTTTTTAATTATTTTATTTTATTGGATCTTTTTAATTTTTAAAATATCAGCTTTATTGAGGATAATTTACGTGCCACAAATTTCACTTTTTGGAAGTGTACACTTCAGTGACTTTAGTAAGTTTACACAGTTGTGCAATCATCACCACAATCCACTTTTAGGACATTTCTGTCGCCCTCCCCACAAATTCCTTCAAGCAGTTTGGCATTCAGTCCCCATTCCCACCCCCAGCTCCAGGTAACTGTGCTTTCTGTCTCTATAGATTTGGTTACTATAACTTTTTTTTTTTTTTTTTTTTTTTGTGGGTACCAGGAGGACGACCTCAGGACCTCGCGCGCCAACAGGCACCCGTGCCACTGAGCGATATCACCGGCCCCTTTTTCGTATGTGGGTTCCGGGAGTCGAACTCGGGCCCTCGCGCTTGCAAGGCAGGCGCTTACGCCGCTGAGCCATCTCACCGGCCCGGTTACTATAACTTCTTAACATTTAGCAACAAAAGGAGTTTGACAAAATAGATGTTACCTAGGAACTGACTAAACAGACTTTAAAATTATCACAAGTTTAAAGTTATTTAAAAGTAGCCTGGGGCTGGTGAGATAGCTCAGCAGCATAAGTACCTGCCTGGCAAGCGCGAGGTCTTGAGTTCGACTCCCGGTACCCACATACAAGAAAAGGGCCGGTGATATGGCTCAGCTGCATGGGCGCCTGCTGGTGTGCGAGGTCCTGAGTTCGACCTCTGGTTCCCACCAAAAAAAAAAAAAAGAAAAAAAAGTAGGCTGAAGCCTTGCTTAGTGGTGCACACCTGTAATCCCAGCACTCGGGAGGCTGAGGCAGGAGGATTGCTGTGAGTTCAAGGCCAGCCTGGACTACATAGCCAGACCCTGTGTCAAAAATAAATAAATAAGGGCCGGTGAGATGGCTCAGCGGCGTAAGCGCCTGCCTTGCAAGCGCGAGGGCCCGAGTTCGACTCCCGGAACCCACATACGAAAAAGGGGCCGGTGATATCGCTCAGTGGCACGGGTGCCTGTTGGCGCGCGAGGTCCTGAGGTCGTCCCCCCTAGTACCCACAAAAAATAAATAAATAAATAAATAAATAATAAATGAATAAATAAAAGAAAAAAGCGGGCCATGTTTTTTTTGCTATCATCATCATCATCATATCATGATGTGTCCATAAAGCAAAACTTAAAAGAGGAAGCCAGGTGTGGTAGCGCACGCCTGTGATCCCAGCACTGTGGGAGGCTGAGGCAGGATTTAAGTTTGAGCCCAGCCTGGGCCATTTAACGACTTTGCAGAGACCCTGTCTCGCGCTAAAAAAAAAAAAGTTGTGGATGTAGCTCAGCGTGAAGGTCCTGGGTTCAATCCCCAGAATGAAAACAGAAAGAAAGAAAGGAGGAAGGGAAGGAAGGAGAGAAGAAAAAGAAAAAAGAAAGAGGAAAAGGCGAGTTTCCACCTGGGGCGGCAGGGACTGTGCGGTGCGCCAGGGCGCGGCGGGTAAGGTGTGGCCCGAGAGCTGGAATTTCAGGCCACGCCCACCGCCCCTTAGTCCACGCTCCGCCCGCCGCGGTTTTCCTGTCGCGCAGGCGCAGTGCCCCGGTCCTGGCCCAGTGACGCGCTCGTCGACGCGCGCCGGTGGCGATTGCTTCTGTCTGTCTGTTTAGCTATGGCGCGGCGGGCGAGTGAGCCCCAGGGCGGCCGGACCCCGGTTCGGTGTCTCGCTCGTTGCTGACTGACCGTCACCCGCGGCGAGGGGGCCATGGGGGAGCCCTGTTCTCCGCACTCAGGAGACCCCGCGAGTGTCCGGAGCTGGTGCCTGCGGCGGGTGGGGGTGGACGCCGAGTGGCTGCTGCTGGAGGACGGGCGCGAGGTGAGGCGCGGGGTGCCGAGGGCGAGGCCGCGGCGGGTGGACGGCGGCGTGGGCGAGGACGTGGGGTCCGGGGAGAAGAGGGCTGAGGCGGGAGCGCTGCGCGGGGCGAGGGGGAGGAGGAGGGGGGCTCGGCCCGGGGGAGGCCGGCGGGGCGGGCAGCGGGAAGATGGCTCCTCCGGCGAGGCCGGCCGAGGGGCGGCGGGGCGAGGGCGGCGGGGCCTCGCGGGAGGCGGGCGGGGCCGCGCGGAGCCCTGGGTGCCCAGCCGGGCGGGGACACCGAGGGTGTGCGGCGGCGGCGGCGTTCACTTTCTGCAGTTTCTTCTGAAAACGGTTGCGAGTTTAGGGTCCTGACCCTTAACGCGCGCGAATTTTAATGTCGAAACGTCCTGCCCCTTTCCGTTTTGTTGAGGACAGCGGGCGCATTGGGATGATGGACCCTGGTGAGTCTGGGGCCCACCAAGCGGCACCCGTGAGGTGGGACAGAGATAGCGATTCAGAGGTGTCCCCAGAGGCCGCATGTCATGTTTGACAGTGCAGTCAGATACCAACGTCAAAACGATGTGAAGAGGACAGGTGAGGCGTCCCCTCTGCGGTGTGGGGGGGGGGCTGCTAAAACTGCGGTCAGCTTGGGAAGGCCAGTGGGTCAGGGACAAGCTTGCGGTGCTGACCGTTTGGGTTTTGGAAATAATTTGTATGAAAAGTTACGTTGCTGTAATGCTGAGTGGTTGGTTATTATGTTGCAAATGTTAAGAGTATTTTGATTATTATGTATTTATAGTTAGATTTTTTCTTACCATACAGTCTTAATTTGGTCCCCCAGGTATGTATGTACTGAGTAGTTAGGTGGTTTGGTGTACTTATGGGAGGGACAAATAGTAACTTCTGCATCCGAAGAGTTTATGGCTTGAATGAGGCGAGAGAACGTCGTACACGGTGAACCAGTCTGAGACCATCCGAGTTGTGCTGAATGATCAAGTGCCAAGATGTGCATTACTGAGTATTCTAGAGCAGTGGTTCCTCAGGTCTAGGGGGGATTCAGGTCCAGCCTGAATGTTGCTAAGTTAGATTATAAAAGGTTACTTCTTTTCCTGTATAACCTAATTAAGTAATGTTACTTAATATGATACCTGAGGTGTATTATTACACTCTCACACAATACTTGTGGCAACTTAGTGATGTGTTTACTTACTCTTTTAGACTCCTTTCTATGAGTTAACTTATTCTCCTGAATAACTGGGGGACTCTGGAGTTTTGGGGGAGGGGAGGCTGGCGAGAAATAATTAAAGCACCTTGTAGTAAGGACAAGACTATAAAGCACTTCTAGGTATGTTTTAAGTTATTTGATAGATTTGTGTGAGGCCACCTCTGTGGGAGAGACTCATACAAACGAAGAGAAGGTAGAGACCCACTGGGAAGTCCGTGGCTTGCCTTGGGGACTTGTGGAGGAGAAGCCTGCCAGGCCTGGCTGTCTGCAAGGTCGACTTAGGCAGTAGTTGGAGCACAGCCTGCAGTGCGTATGAAGAGTGTCAATCAGAGCCAAGAAGGCCGGGGATGCAGCTCAGCGGCACAGCGCCTGCCTGGCAAGCAGAAGGTCCTGAGTTCGATTCCCGGTACCAAACAAACAAACAAAAGAGCCAAGATTAAATCCTACAGTAATGATTCTCAAACCACAGCACTAGTGGATTCACACAAGATTTTAGAAGTGCGGATAGCATTTATTTATGACACCAGTGTCAAGTCAGTTCCCTGTCTTTCCTGTTCCGTTCAGAGTCTCAGATTTTGCAGATAAAATAAAAGTTTCTCTTATTTCATGGAAGGGGATGCTATGGTAACCTGTCTGAATGGGTGTCTTTAAACGTCTTAAACATGGCCAGATAGTTTTGTATAAAGAACATGTAAGTAAAGCACGTTAGCTAGTTCCCAGGCCCTGTAAGTGTCTAGGCTTTTTGGGAAAGCCATGCTTTCTTGTCTTTTGTACAGTATTTGATTTTCATGAAGCTTTCTGCCCTGAGGGGATTGGAAAAGGGGAAAGGATGGTTCTAGGGTGTTTACTGGTTGCTTGGGAAATAGGAGTTGTACCCAGGAGGAAGGGGATAGCATTAGTGACGGTGAACAAGGACAGGGTCGTCTTCTAGGTGGGTGATGTCTGTACCTCAGAGGCTTGCAGAACTGTTGTAAATGGAAACAACTCCTGTGTGTGGCTATTCAGTTCCCATGGGAAATTAAGTTTTACATTGTAAATGGTGCTGAGATTACCAGATATGGAGCACACTGCACTCTTTAACTGTGGTGCAGTTGAAATGTCAGTAATATCAAGGTAGAAATCTAGGTCCACACAGGGAGGGATGAAGAATGTTTCCTTCTTTTTCTTCGTCCACGTCTGTAGGAGGCGGTTTTGGAACGAGGCAGTCTAAAAGTCTTCTGTGCTCTAATCCCTAATGGCAACCTAGCTGTCTCCCCTCAAGTGTAAAAGTGCAGTTAGAATACGGTACTGTACTTTTAGAAGAAAAGCTACCAAGCTAGGCGTGCGGCCTGTAACCCCAGCACTTCAGAGCCTGAGGTAGAATTGCCTTGAGTTGGAGGCCAGCCTGGACTCCATAGTGAGTTCAAGGCCAGCCTGGACTATGGAATGAGACCCTGTCTCAGACAGACGAGAACAAACCGAAACTACCAAATTGGAAATTCTTATTGAATATGGATGACATAATCCTTAACCCCCCACACCTTGTGCTGGGGATCTAACCCAGAGAGTCACCCGTGCTTGGCAGATTCCTTTCACAGACTTACTAAGATGACAGAGGCTCAAACCCATGCCCTAGGAATTAGGTCGAAGTAACTGGCAACACAGCTAGGAAAAGAGAAGACTCAGGAAACATTTTGCAACTATGATGTAGAAGGGGGATTGGAGGTTTTCTGATGGTGCCAAGGGCAGAACCAGGGCCAGCCAATGAGAGAAAGATGCGACGTTGGAGCCATTCAAAAAAAATCCAGGGCCGGTGATATGGCTCAGCGGCATAAGCGCCTGCCTGACAAGTGCGAGGTCCTGAGTTCGACTCCCGGTATCCACATTAAAAAAAAAAAAATCCAAAGTCCTGCCTCACAGAAAGGCTGTAGTTCTTGGCAGTGTTTACCATGAGTGAATGGGAATGGATAGAAAGAATTCCTCCATCTCATCTAAAAAGAGCAAAAGAGAAGAAAGAGAGCAATGATGTGAAAGTAGAAGGGAGACTATTAGAGAAGAGGAAGGGGCTGAAGGAGTGGAAGGAAGGGCAGGGGCAGTAGTGGGGGTGAAAATGATCAGTGTGCGTCCTGTGCATGTCCAAATACACCAAAGCAAAACCCTCTGTTTTGTATACTAATATGTGCTAACAGGCATGAAAGAATTCCTCTATCTCGGGGGTCCTTGAGCCAGCTGGCCTTTCAGGGTCCTGACCAGCCCTGAGTCCAGGGTTAGCTCCTTTCAGCTTTCTGTTGTCACTGCTTGTGTCCTCCATGGCTCCTGTGGCAGCTGAAGAGGAGATGGCAGATGAATGTTTGGGTTTTTTTTTCACGTTTGGATTCCACAGTCTGATTTCATTAATTAGATCCTTTGTACACTACTGATTATTAAGATTGATTGTAGAGGACCTTACTTTCTTAGCACAATGATTGATTGTGTCTCTCACATTGTTTTTTTTATTTTTTCTAGGTGTCCATAGGACGAGGATTTGGTGTCACATACCAACTGGTATCAAAAATGTGCCCTCTGATGATATCTCGAAACCACTGTGTTTTGAAGCAGAATCCTGAGGGCCAGTGGACAATTATGGACAACAAGGTATAGGAATTCACAAAAGGGCCGGTGAGATGGCTCAGCGGCTTAAGCGCCTGCCTTGCAAGCGTGAGGGCCCGAGTTCGACTCCCGGATCCCACATATGAAAAAGGGGCCGGTGATATCGCTCAGTGGCACGGGCGCCTGTTGGCGCGCGAGGTCCTGAGGTCGACCCCCTGGTACCCACAAAAAAAAAAAAAAAAAAAGGAATTCACAAAAGCCTACTTTTATAGAATTTGTATGTATGTATTTATTTATTTATTTATTATTTTTTGTGGGTACTGGGGGTCAAACTCAGGACCTCACATTGCCAGCAGGCGCCCATGCCGCTGAGCGATATCACCGGCCCTTTTTTTGTATGTAGGTACCGGGAGTCGAACTCAGGACCTCGCGCTTGTCAGGCAGGCGCTTATGCCGCTGAGCCATCTCACTGGCCCTTGTGTTTATTTTTAAATTACTTTTTGTGTTTCATGAACAGTTGATGGTATAAAATTCAAAAGTTTATCTTCTCCGCTTGCCGCCTGGTTCTCTTTCCCAGATGGAACCATTCTGTGCTCTGGGAGGTTTGGTGATGCTCAGATAATTTCTGGTGACCTGGGGTGAAGTTTGTTACCAGGAAGGGAACATCTGAATTGGGGCCATCAGTCCTGTTCCAAAATCCAGACTAAGGTAGTGGGGGAGTTGGCCCTTTTGAGGTGAAGGCCCAGAGACCCTGACCATCAGCCCACACTTCTGGTGAACATCTGTGGCTCAGGGGCCAGGGTGGGGGTGGGGGAGAAAGTGAGCTGAGCGCTCTTACGTCCATCCTTTCTTGCTCTTCAGTCAGCAACCCCTTCCCTATTTTAACTTAATTTTATTTTATTTTATTTTATTTTATTTTATTTTATTTTATTTTATTTTATTTTTTGGTGTTGGGATAGAACCTAGGGCCTTGAGCATGCTAGGCAAGTGCTCTACCACTGAGCTGCACGCCTAGCCCTTGTTTTAAACATCTGTTTCCCATATTGGTGTTCAGAGGAAGATCTCCTTTGAGTAAAGGATTTTTCTGTTTTAAACCAATTCGACAGTCACTGGTCTTGTGACTATACTAAGGGAGGTGAAACAGGATATAAACCCCAGCAATTATCTAATATGCAGGTATACAGGCACTCAGGAATATAATGAAAATGTAGACAATGAGGTGAGAGAAATTCTAATATAAACAGTTAAGTTTAAGAAGTATGAAATGTCAGCTGTGTACAATGGCACATACCTATAATCTCAGATACTTGGGAAGCTGAGGCAGGAAGATCTAAAGTCCAAGGCCAGCCAGGGTAGCTTAGCAAGACCTTGTCTCAAAAACAGTGGAAAGAGCTGGGGTTGTAGCTTGAGGGTAGAGTGCCCCTGGGTTCAATCCCCAGCAAGGCAAAAAAAGTACAAATGTAAATGGTGTTAGACACTATTTTATACTTTCCCTGCTCTGGTTGGAAGGTATTTAAAGATACCTATTAGGAGGGAGAATAACCCACAGACCTGCCCAGCAGCCTCATTTGTATGCATAAAATGTCTAGCTTTAGGCCATTGGAGAGAGTACCTTCCTGGTCTAGAATGAAGTTGAGTTAGCACTGAGTTGAAGGAAACAGTGTGAATGCTGAGTGAATTGGCTCAGCCCTTTTTTTGAGGCACCATGAGCGGAATGGAATTTGGCACTAGGATTATCTAGTCTCACCCCTTTGTAGACACAGATGAACCTGAGTCTCAGCAAAATGCACTGTCTTGCCCAAAGCTTTCGTGTAACTGCCAAGTGAGTGAGTGAGTCTTTCCACTGTGCCTGGTTGTCAGATGCCAATACAGGACGTGCGCAATTTGCTATACTAGTTTCATGATTTAAATTTTTTTTTTTAATACTGCAAATTTTAGATATAGCTACAAGGTTTTAAAACCTGTAGTAGCTTATTTCAAAATACCTCAGGAGCCAGGCACAGTGACATGTGCCTGCCCAGCAAGCAGGAGGCTGAAGCAGGAGGATCGCTTGAGCCTAGGAGCCCAGCCTGGGCAACATAACAAGACCCATCTCAAAGAAATACATGGGGAAAAGATGTTTCCCTCTTCAGAGCTGGGTGTCTGTGAAATGGGATTGCAGTGTCACAGAGGTGAGTTCCCTGCTGCTGCTTTCCTTGATTATTATGGATGTGATCCATCCACTTAACAGATTTTTTTTTTTTTTTCCTTTTGAGGTAGGGTCTTGCTGTGTAGACCAGGCTGGCCTCATACTCATGATTCTCGTTTCAGCAGCATCCCAAGTGCTGGGCTGACTGGTGGGTGCCACCACGCCCTGTTTGGGATTAGCAGATTTTGATAGGTTGGGAAGCTACCATCTGGTGGTCTTAGTGTTCCTGGAATGTCGTCTCAGGGGTACAGAAGCAGCCATGCCAGCAACAGGTCGTGCTCTGGGGTTGCATGCCAGTGTTTGCTTTGAACCCTTCTCAGGCTGTTGTAGCCATTGTTGTAACTCTTTCCTTAGATCTCAGGTAATGTGGATAGGTTCTGACTCTTCCAGATCTTTTCTGAACAATTGGTTTAAACCTCTTAACTTTGATTTTGTTTTAAGGGAACTGACGTTTTGGAGATGCCATGATAGTTTTAGCGGGATAATTTGTAAAAGTAAAACTCCTCCCCCCCCTGTTATTTTTATTTATTTTCGGCTTAACAGATGCTCTTTTTTCCTGGCCCGATGCCATGGCAACCCTCTTCTGCTGATGAATTTGAGCTGCAGGATGTTATTGCTATGGTTATGCCAAGTCTATTTCAAGAGATAGATGTATTAAAAATACAAGAGATAGATGTATTAAAATTTTAGAGCTGTGTTCTCTCTTCATAAAATGATCTCTTTCATTTATTGGAATGGCCAAAAAGTGAACCTAAGTTTAGGTATAGAAATGGAAACAAATGCAGTTTTGGTTTAAAATTGGCTTAAAACACATACCCACATGCTCACTCACAAAAGCTTGGAGGACAGCAAACTCCGCGCACAAAACGTGAGAATGGCTCCAGTTGTGCGTTTGTGTTTCCATCAGTCGGGAAGCTCTCGATGGTCCATCTTTGGTATTGGCATTCAGAAATTTCAGAAGGTGGGTTCTTTCCGAGTTGTAATCTGAAATGCCTTACTGGCTGAGCCCTATCTTATCTGCGCCTTTCCTGTTCTTCCTCTGAACTCCTGTTACTATTCACCTGCTGCCTGGTGATTCTCACCTTCTGCCTCCAGGTTCTGAGAGTGTACTCTGTATGAACAAACCTTGCTGCTTGGGATAGTTCAGCTTCAGGCCTTCCAGCATGGTCTACAACCCTGTTTCCTGTTTTTGCCATTACCTGGCATCCTTTTTAAAAATACTGATGGTAGTACATAAAATTAAGAACTTCCAAATGCCTGTAATTCCAGCATTCAGGAAAGCTGAGGCAGGAGGATCACAAACTCAAATCCTACCTGGGCAACTTAATGAGACCCTGTCTCAGAATAAAAAATAAAGCTGGGGAATAGCTCAGTGGTACAGCGCCTGCCTGGCAAGCGCGAGGTCGTGAGTTCAAATCCTGGTACCAAAAAAATAAAAATAAATAAAAAGGTCTGGGGATGTGGCTCAGTCATAGAATGTCCCCAAGTTGAATCCCCAGTACTGCAAACAAAACAAAGCAAAACACGGAAAAATAAACTTCCATTCTTCAAAAGACACCATTAAGAAAATGAAAAAGCAAACTCAGAGTGGAAGATGTTACTATACATATATATAACTGACGAAGGGCCTATATTCACATACATACCAAAACCCAAATCAGGTTTGTTTTGTTTTTGAGAAACTATGTGGTTCAGCCTGGCCTTGAACTCACAGCAGTCCTCCTGCCTCAGCCTCCTGAGTGGTGCTGGGATTACAGGAGTACGCCACCACTCCCAGCCTGAATCAGGTTTTTAAAAAAGATATAACCCGGTTTTTATAGCAACTTGTACATGACCGCTGTAGTAGCTTTATTCATACTCACCAAAAATGGGAAAAAAACAGCTAGGGAATGGATAAATTCTGTTTTACCCATACATTCTGTACTAAGCAATAAAAAGCACTGGTAATACAGCAACGTGGTGGAGTCTCAGCAGTATTATGTATTTTTTTTTTGTTTGGTTTTTTGTTGAGTTCTTTTTTTTTTTTTTTTGTCTTTGAGTCAGGGTCTCGCTGTGCAGTTCAGGCTGGCCTCGAGCTCACCTTGTAGCCCAGGCTGGTCTCAACTTGCAGCGATCCTCCTGCCTCAGCTCCCTGAGTGGTGGGATTGTAGGCATGCGCCGCCACGCCCGGCTTCTGCAGGAGGTGTGCAGGAGAGCAGCCGGACTGCAGGGGGCACCTCCTGTGCCCCATATGTTCTCTCCTTTGAGACAAGCCCGGAAGGGGGGGCTGTTGACTGTAGAGGGCACTGTGGCTTGATACCGTTGCACAGTCGTGTGTGCTTGTGCATAAATGTAACCCTGAACAGCCTGCTGTCTAGTCCCCAGGTCAGACCAGTTAGTTCAGTCAGGGTGAGGCTCGCATAAACCTTCCCCGCTGACTTCACTTTTCAGCCAGCGTTGAGAACTCTGAGCTACAAAAATCGTCTAGAAAACTTGCAAGAAAACATTGTGTTTGGGCTTTGGTGTTCCCTCTTCCTCAACGGCTGTTTTAAAATAGCTGGGCAGAGATTGAGCATCAAGTGAAGTAATTAAAAGGGCAAGGGGTGTGGGTTATCCCACATTTTTTTTACCATTGATGGCTCGGAGACTCTGGGCAGGTTTATTCATTGTCTGGTTATCATTTTGCTGCTCTTTGACATTGTTCAAGCTGGTGATTATGAAAGCCAACCTCAGGAAGGCCTTGAAAAGAGCAGGATCTATTTAACCATTTATGATGACTAACCCATTGCAATTGAGATTGTATCCTGGTCAGTGTCGAGTTGTCCTTATACAGCCATAGGATTCGTATTGTTTTCTCTATCTTATGAGGACCCAGAGCTGTGGCTCAAATTATACCACTAGGTGTCACCAAGAAGTGATGGATGGCTAAACAAGGAGGGATGCAGGGATAAAATACGCTGGGAAAAATCTGAGAGCTTATTTTTTAGACCAGAAGGACTCTGCAGGAGGTGGGTTAATGGGGAGGATCTAGCGGAGGAGGACTGTGTTATATCTTGAAAGTTTGCCCCAGTTTCTTAGGGATTGCGTAGTTTCTCTTGCCCAGGGCTTCTGCAACCTTATTTATGTTACCTTATCTTTGCCTTTGATACCTTTTTTCAGTTCTTACACATTGGTATTAGGTGACCACCTGTGTCACATTACCTTGCCTGAGACCTTCTTCCTGTGTATAATCTAAAACTGAATTTTCTGTGCTAAAATCGTTCTCACGTAGATGGTTGCGGCTCTGTGCCCCTCCTCTATTACTTCCCCACGCCTTGTTTCAGAGTCAGCAGAGCCGATCATTCCTCATAGTTTTTCAGGCTGAACAGAAGGAATGGGAGAAGGTTGCTCATTTGAGCCATGTTAGGCCCAAGACAGTGGGCCCCAGTCTTACTGTATGTATACGTGTCTTCCAAACCGAATAATAACAGTACAACCAGAAACAAAAGCTTAACACCAAATCAGAGCTGAGATCCAGTCTCTACCCTCCTCGTCCTCTGTGCCTGTGGTCAAGCCCTCTGTGCCTTGTGTTTGGGTTGAGCAGGGATATCTGTCTGTCTGTCAGTCCATCCACTCACTCATCCATCCATCCATCATCACATTTATCTATCAACTATTTATTGCGGTTGAAAGTAGGTACCTATAGTTGCCAGTGTAAACATAGCAATTTTTCCCTCAGTGCTGGGGCTCAAACCCAGGGCTTCACCCCATGTGAGGCAAGTGCTGAGCTACTCTTTACCCCTAAACATAAGTCTTAGCTCAGAAGTGAGTTTCATCTCTGGCCTGTCCCCCAAAGTTAAGTTCTTACTATTGGTTAAAATGCCCAATACTGTTAACTCTAAGCCTGCGTTTGTTTGTTGTAGTACCTATCATCTCCATTTAGCATCCTTAGATAACCTTGCTCCAGAAGGTGTTTCTTTTCATTTACAGGCTGTGCCTTGTAATCCCACACTTACCCGTGCCCTTGCGTTGTCCTTTCCATAGTCAGCCGCTAAAAGTTGTTTTCATATCTTCTTTTGCACATGATCTGTTTACCTTATAAGATGCAGTGCATAGAACTGAAATGACTTGATAAATCAGTTGAGCCTGGACACAGTAGTAGTGAACATTTATAAAATGCATGTGCCAAGCACTGTTCTCAGTGTATTACATGTTATCTCATTAAATTCACACAAAAGATCATGAGGGAGAGACTATTACATGTGCCGTAACTGGGCCATAAGAGATTCGCCCAAAGTCACACAGCTGTTAGTGACACGTTCGTTATATGTGAGTCACTGTGTCCCATGCTGTTGCCATTTCATTCCTTATAGGACTGGTGTGAGGTAAATACTATCCCATTTATAGTCAAAACTGAGGCATAGAGAGGTAAACAAATCGCTGAAGGACACGCAGCTAGGAAGGTGTTATATTTGGGCCATGAGCTCCAGCTCTGAACTATTAGTACTAATTGGGTCAGATACCACCTACATTTTGAGCCCAGTACACGGTACTGGGGCTCTCTGTTCTCTGTCTCGGTGGCTTTTGCATACTGGGAGGGGCTTTGCTTGTTTGCTGTATTGAAGGGCCCCATTTAGAGACAGTATCTGGGTGACTTTCCTGGCCAAGCCTCCCTCATGGACTTCCCCGTTACATGCTGCCTTCTCTGTTAATGGCAGTTTTTCTAGCATTGGGCTACTGCCTCCAGTTTAGGTCAATAGCAGCAATTCAGTTTCAGTTTGCTTTATGCTATTGTATGTGTTTGAGTGACTCATCCACCGGTAATGGATGATTCTTGCCTGTTATGCAGGCAGTTCTCTGGAGGCATGAATGTAAAGTATAGGTTAAAAAGCCAAATCTTTGTTGAAGAGTACTGTTTCTAAGGATGGTGGTGTGTGAACCTTTCTTTTTCTATTCTCGACATTTTTCCTTCTGAAAAGGCAGAAGGTTTTGCAGCAGCAAGAGAGAAATTCCATTAAGAGGAGGAAAATCAGCAGGGTATGGGGGTGCACACCTGTAATCTCAGAGCACTCTGGGAGGCTGAGGCAGGAGGATTAAAAATTCAGTCTCAGCCTGGGCAACTTAGCCAGACCCATTCTCCAAAAAAAAAAAAAACAAAAAAAGGCTGGGGATGTAGCTCAGTGTGAAGGTGCTGAGTTCAAATCCTTAATACTGGGGGTCAGGGACAGAGAGGAGGAGTAAGTAAAACTTTCTTTGCCTTTCTTTCCCTTTTCCCAGAGTCTGAATGGTGTTTGGCTGAACAGAGAACGTCTGGAACCGTTAAAGTTTTATTTCATCCGTGAGGGAGACCACATCCAGCTTGGGGTGCCTCTGCAGAATGAGGAGCATGCAGAGTATGAATATGAAGTTACTGAAGAAGACTGGGAGAGGATGTTTCCTTGTCTTGCCCCAAAGAGTAACCAGATGATGGAAAAAAACAAGGGCTTGAGAACTAAAAGGAAAAGTAGTGCAGATGAATTAGAGGGTCTTGGATATGAAGGCCCCTCACATTTAAAATCCAAAATAAGTAAAGTGTCTTGTGAACCTGACCAGCCAGTGAAGTCACCTGAGAATGGCAAAGTAGCCAGTCAGCCCTCTGAATATTTGGATCCTGGGTTGGCTTCTCTTGAGGCAAGCGAGAAGACCACAAGGGCTCGTACTTACCCTGGGCCTCCAAAAGTCACAGAGCTTTATCACAAGAAGCAGAAAGCCTCAAAGCCTTCAGCATCTCAGAGCAGCTTAGAGCTGTTTAAGGTGACCATGTCCAGAATCATGAAGCTGAAAAGACAGCTGCAAGAGAAACAAGTCGCTGTTATGAATGTGAAAAAGCAAACCCGGAGGGGGAGTGCAAAGAAAATTGTGAAGATGGAGCAGGAGCTGCAGGAGCTGCAGTCCCAGCTGTGCACAGAGCAGGCTCAGCAGCAGGCAAGAGTAGACCAACTCGAGAAGACTTTCCAGGAAGAGGAGAAGCACCTCCAGGTACCCCTAGGAGGGAGCAAAGCTGGGGGTTGGTGGGGGGGGCACTTTGTGAACCGTGGCCAGGGCTGCCTCTTTCAGGACCAAATTGGGATGCCAAGATAGGCTAAGGTGACTAGAAGAGCCAGTGAGGGCATAACTGGTATCAGGGCTCACAGCTGAGGTATCTCAGACCCAGGTACATTCGGGAAGAAGTTGGACAAAGGGCAGGATGCCACAGAACCACAGCACATGCCTTTTAAGCCAGTAGTTGTCCTCATGACTTATCCTTCTCTGCTCTGTGGTCAAAGCCAGTCAGTGAGCCCCAAAGCACGTGCAGGTCATCTGCTCACTGCCCTTGTACCTGATCATTTGTTAGCTGTATTAGTTAACTCTGTAGCTTGCCTGAGAGGGAAAGGCTAGAAGAGTAGAAAATGTCTTTCAGTTTCTGTCCTGAGTAACCAGAATGCATAGGGACAGGTATAATATGACTTTATGTTGGGTTCAGAGATAGGCTACCTTCAGGAAGGTAGAATAACAACCGTCTTAGTGGTGTCAAGGTAACATCAAATGTGTTCCCATCCCTAAGTCATTTTCCTAGATGACAAGCTCTTGCACAGAGCTCTAGGCTACAGCTGATCCTGTCCCTGCTCAAAATGTCAGTTCCCATCTGGCAGGAACCAGACGTGACTCCCACCCAGTTGCTCAGGTGATGTTGAATGTCAAGAATTCCCCACTGTGGACTTAGAACTAAGAAGGGCCAATCAGAACTGAAGGGAATAAGCTCTCTTCTTTTGCTTCGGTTGCTCAGGGCAAGGAATAGCCAGGAGTAGCTATGGCTTATATCTGAGCAGTTTATAACTCTCATTCTAATCTCTTGAGTGGCAGTGTTAGCAGAGGCTGTGGGTTAAGTAGCTCTGGTTGCATATGTGTACCATTGTGTTTTCCTTAGCCAGCCTATACTAGTTCTTCAAATTAATGGAGGGTGGTTTATGTCTGAGTGTTCAGTGTGTCACACCTTCACTGGGGCAGAACTGTCTTTAAAGGACGGTGTGTTCATGAACAGGAGTGATGGCTAACTGATATGTGTGGCTACTCTGTGTGCTGCAAGGTGTAGCTACTAAATCCTTTTCTATAGCACACCGTTAAATGTGAGGACTGGTTTAGAGAGTTTCTCCAGGTCATGCATAAATTGCTGAGTGAAGAAGTATATCTGGTTCTTTGTTTTAGCTGCATCTGCCCATGTAGCCCTGGGGATTTATCTTGCTCTTGCTGTTTGCAGAAATTCATTTAATCTGGGCCGGTGAGACGGCTCAGCGGCTTAAGCGCCTGCCTTGCAAGCGCGAAGGCCCGAGTTCGACTCCCGGAACCCACATACGAAAAAGGGGCCGGTGATATCGCTCAGCGGCACGGGCGCCTGCTGGCGCGCGAGGTCCTGAGGTCGTCCCCCCCGGTACCCACAAAAAAAAAAAAAAAAAAAAAAAAAAAAAAAAAAAGAAATTCATTTAATCCTTGGTTTTTCTTTTTCTTTTTTTGGCGGGGGGTGGTGCCTATGTTCCCTGACACTAAGGAGTTTCGCTGGATGTGAAAATACTGAAGTGGTTTTTACCATTATGTAATTTATCTTGTTGAGGAGACAAGATGTGCGCATAATATGATGGGAGGACAATTTTGAGTCAATATATTAAACAAGACAATAGTTTCCAGTTGGGGTGTTAAATGGGTAGGTGATTCTTACAGACGCAGGAGCCAGGAGGTTCTTGTGGAAGGAACTGGGTGTAAATCAGTGATGGTACCAGAGGGGCCTACCTAGGAAATATAGTTCAACCCCAGAGAGAGGAGCGCTTTACAGGCTAAAAACAGTATTGACTCGGGATGAAGAGACAGGGCCGGACTGAGGGAGGGAGAACTTGTGAACGCCGGCACGGGAGAGCAGATCGGAATGTAGTGAGGTGTTTGGTGGCTCAGCAGTTCTCTGTTTACGTCCCCTTGGGTGTCACAGCATTAGTAATGAAGGAGGCTTCGGCTGTCAGCCTGTGGATTTTCCAGAACCACCCAAGCGGTGGCTTGAGCTGACAGTCCTGAGCTGCTGCCAACAGCTTGAAGGGAAATGGGGGAATTACCACCCATTCTTTTGGCCTGTTGTGTCCAGATGTTCACATTAGCTGGTTCACTCTGCTTGTTGCGGCACTTTATTCCTTTTCCCTGAAAGTAAAACTTCCATCATGTTTTGGCTTTGCAGGGTTTGGAGAAAGAGCAAGTTGAGGACCTGAAGCAACAGCTGGCCCAGGCTCTACAGGAGGTAACTTGTCTCTTGCCACTATGTGGAGAATATGGTGGTTTGCAGGTAGGAAGCAGCCAGGTTTCACACAGCTCCTCACTGCCTCTGCTGTCTAGCCCACACCTTTGTGGCATCTCCAGTCTGTACACAGAGCAGGTGGCAGCTGCTTGCACCATCAGGCTGGAGATTTGGAGCCTCACAGATATGCCAGATCTCAGCATGAAAACTTACATCTTCATCTGAGTAGAGCTTGCTCTGGTGATGATGGAACAGAGCCTGTAGTAATTAAGGGAGGCTCTCTGGGGAAGCAGCTCTGTTTCCAGGAAGGTGAGGGCAGAAGAGGGGAATGTGAGCTGTGGCTTGGCCAGCAGGCCTGTGAGGGCCTCAAGCCTCACCATCCCTGAGCTATGGCCATCCAGAAATCATTTGAGAATGTTCCATTCAGCATTTCCAGTCAAGTTAGGAGAGTGTAGTACAGCCAACAAAACGTATTAATTTAATAAAAGAGTAATGCTCACAGAAATGAAATTCTCCTGAAAGACCTCTTGTAATTTATTTCATTTAACTGATTGATGATTTTTCCTTTCCTGTCCTATCCTGGCCTTACCTGCTCCCCTTCCCCTTTCCTTCCTTCCTTTGTTCTTTCCTTTTTAAAATTTGTAGTACTGGGGATTAACCCCAGGGTTACTGCACTGAACTACATCTCCAGCCCTTTTTAAATTTTTTTTCTTTTGAGACAGGGTCTCACTAAGTCACTCAGGCTGGGCTTGAATTTTTAATGCTCCTGCTTCAGCCTCCCAGAGTGCTGGGATTTCAGGAGTGGGCCACCTCATTCAGCTTCTAGAATATTTGATTATTTCTTTTGCATCCTTGAAACCTGCTTATCTTCTGTCCTTTATGTGTTATGATTAATAGTTTGATGCAGGTTTGCTCAGGAGGTCAGTGGGATGGCTCTGATCTCCTTGAGAAAAGTGAACACATTACATTAGGATGTATTCAGACAAGGTTGTCTGTGATGGCACATTGCCTGTAATCTCAGCTACTCAGGAGCATGAGGCGGGAGGATCATAAGTTTGGGGCCAGCCTGGGCAACTTAGGCACAAAATATAATTTTAAAAATGTCTGAGAGGGTCAGGGATATAGCTCAGCAGCACAGCACCTGCCTGGCAAGCGCAAGGTCCTCAGTTCGATTCCTGGTACCAAAAAAAAAAAAAGAGGGCTGAGTGTATAGCTCACTGTCTCTCTGGGTTCAATCCCCAGCACCACAGTAAATGAATGAGTGAACAAATGAATGAATGAATGAATGGGCTGGGATTGTAATCTGGGGTAGAGGGCTTGCCTAGCATGTGTGTGGCCCTAGGTGCAGTCCTCAGTACTGCAAGAAAAGTAGGGTAGGATGTATTCAGGGGAATTTACATTCATTCATTACATACCTGTCTCTCAACTTAAGGTACTAATGGTTACATGGCAGCTGTGTAACAGGGAGCTTGTCTTGATTTCATTGACTTTGAATGAATTAGATGATAATTAATTCAATCTTTATAGAATTTTATTTTCTGAGTTTATTTTATAGGGATGGAGAGTAGGCATATTTCCCATTTGGAGCATTTTAAAATTAATATTTTGATATTAATTGACTGGAAAAGAGTAAAGTTTTGTGCCATGGAAATCCCTGAAGGGTTGAATTTCCAGCACCCCAGTACCTCACCTTGTTGAGATAGGAAGACACACTGTCATTTAGTGTAGGGCCCTTGGCCATCCGTACATTACCCTAAATAAGATGCTTTTAGGTGTTACTTCTGTACCATGATGCCGGCGGGACATGCCACTCTTGACTGAAGCAATGTGGGCTTTTGGTTGTTTGGTTTGGTTTGGCTTGGTTTGGTTTTTGCAGTACTGGGGATTAAACCCATGGGTGCTCTACTACTGAGCTACATCCCCAGCCCTTTTCATTTTTTATTTTGAGATAGGGTTTCACTAAATTGTCCATGCTGGCTTTGAACTTTGGATCCTCCTCCTTCAGTCTCCTAAGTAGCAAGGGTTATGGGTGTGAATCACTGCACGAGGCTGCAGTGGTAATTTTTTGTTGTATCGTGCTGGTCCCTCTGAAGTTCTCTTTACCCAGTTGATACAGCAAGTGCACGTACATAGAACTTAAAAAACATTTCTGAATGCTTTTCATACCTATTGTTAGCAATTCTAAGGTTGGGGAGGGCACCTGTTTTCTCATTTTATAGATGAGAGAGTTAAGGCACATACATCTAGCAAATGGACAGGGTGAAGACCCGGGCCTTCTGACGTAACTGCTCTTTTCAGCAGACCACACATTCTAAATTTGACTTCTTGAGTAATGACTTTTCAGAAAAATTTACCTTTACTCTGCCTTCTCTTAAAAAGGATTTAAGGTAAGATTTTAGGTATAAGCTATACTTGCTGTGCTTAGGCATGAAGAAACTCATGTTTTCCTTTTTTTGTTGTTGTTGCAGTATTGGGAATTGAACCCAGGGCCTTCCAATTGAGCTACATCCCCAGCCCTTTCTGTTTTTTATTTTGAGACAGGGTCTCATTAAATTGCTAAGTTACCCAGGCTGAGCTCGAACTTTTTTTTTTTTTGTGGGTACTAGGGGTCGAACTCAGGACCTCACGCGCCAGCAGGCGCCCGTGCCACTGAGCGATATCACTGGCCCTTTTTTCATATGTGGGTACCAGGAGTCGAACTCAGGACCTCGTGCTTGCCAGGCAGGTGCTTATGCCACTGAGCCATCTCACCGGCCCTGAGCTCAAACTTTGAGCCTCCTGTCCCAGCCTCTCAGAGTGCTAGGATGATGGCCTACAGCACACCCAACCTGTTTTCCCTTTATGTCGTATTGTTTCGGGATGCTGGGGAACAAACCTGGAGCTCTGGGCGAGATATGTGAGCACCCTACCACCATGCTGTACCCAGCCCGCGACCATGTTTCACAGATGTAGGATCTCTTGGCATTCTGTGCAGGCCGTTAGCTGCAGTCAGCAAACTGTTAGGTCCTGGGCGTGCCGGCCTAGACGAGACGCTGGCTGGGTTCAGACAGTGCTGCCGTAAGTGCATGTAGTGATTTATGAGAACAAATAGGCTGAAGATCTCTTCAATGAAAATGTCCAGTTTTCTTGAATCCCATTTCCCCTTGCGTGTTTCTTAAAAGCTGCTCCCAGTGAGAGTAGCCTCATAGTTACTTACTAGTTCTGAAGCACTGCTTCCCAGTGTCTCTTGGGTGGCTACTTTTATGCGTGCATGTGCATGTGTGCCTGTGTGCCTGTGCACCTGTGTGGTACGAGGGATTGAACCCATGGCTTTGCACATGCTAGGCAGGTACTCTACCGCTGAGCCTCATCTCCAGCCCTTAAATGCACATTCCTGGGCCCCAAGCATACAGAGTCAGACTCTGAAAGGCAGTGAAAGTTCTCGAGTTGATTTGCTCGACCACCGAGATTGGGTGAGTTCCAGGGGGACCAGTAGGTTTTATAGTCTTCTTCCTGTCTGCCCGTTTCCATGAAGAAAGCAGCAGGGAGGTGGGGTATCCTGAATGAAGGGAGGCTTTATTTTGAAATTGTCCACTCACTGATCCCTGAACCGAAGTCGCTGGTTAAGGGCAGGCTTGTGTGACTGAGAGGAAGCTACTGTGGGGCCCATGCTGAGTGTGTCTCTGCTGTGTTCCTGCAGCATCAGGCCCTAATGGAAGAGCTAAATCGCAGCAAGAAGGACTTTGAAACAATCATCCAAGCGAAAAACAAAGAGCTGGAGCAGACCAAGGTACTGGAAAGAAGATGGAGGTTTGGACTTTGGTTAGTACGTGTAACTCAGCATCTTCAACAGTGCAAGGTTGCTATGGTGAACAAAGAGCGAGACTGTGGCTGCTCTCTACCTCAGGGGAAATAACCGGTACAATTATTTAGTCCAGAAAAGGTTCTGCCTGTGAGCAGCATCTGTTTCCTGCCCTTGTTCAACAGCTGAGTGCTGGGCACGAGGCACTGTGTCTGGTACTCCAGCCCTTTGTCTATGGTGGATGCTCCTTCAGGCTAACTGATGCAGACTGAGGAATATTGCAGTCCAAGTAGAAATCGTTCATCTTGATGTATTTATGTAATTCTTCCCCCCACACCAGGAGAACCCTTATAAACATGACTGCCTGCCAGGATCAGACCAGCAGTAAGAGGGCGCGAAGGGGCCAGTGGAGCAGGGAGGACTGTAGCCCTGCCCCTAGCTCTTCTCTGCTTGGTCAGAAAGGTGGGCCAGTGTTGCCAGGTGATTTTTCCATAGCAGATGGAAATCCTGATGTCAGTATGAACTACCCTAGTTTTCAAATATTGACAAGCTCAGTTTTTTAAAAAAAATTTAAGTGATACATAGAACATAAAAAGCATGCATTTTATGGGGTGGCATGTGATGTTTCAACACATGTATTAAGTACAGTTCTTTGTGTGTGTTTTTTAATACCACGAAGGCCAAGCTAAACAAGTAGGCAGGCTGGATCCAGGTCTCAGGTCAGCAGTTTGCAAGCTCTGACCTGAAATAAGGCCTGAGTCTACCTGCTTCTCTCATCCCAGCCTACACCACATACAGCCCCGCAGCTAAATACAGAGAAGAGCAGGAGACTTGTTTCTTTTTCTCTTTCCTTTTCCTCGAGTTAAGTCATGTAGTACCTTCTTCCCCATTCTCCAAGGAATAACTTTTCTCTCCAGTGCTGGGAATCAAACTCGAGGCCTTAGTGCATACTAAGCATGAGCTCTACCACTGGGCTAATCTCCAGACCCACCACATCTTTTTAAACCCAGAAACTCTCAGAACCGTAAGTTTTCAGGGAACTGGACCCTGCTATAGAAATGAGTCCTGACTCTTTACTGCCCTAAGCACTCTGACAGTCGTTGGTTGGTGGTTGGTTGGTTGGAAGAGAAAATAAAAGATGAAAAATGAACCAACCACTTGAATGTGACCTAAAAAGTCATTTCCTCTCCTGTTCAGAGGTTCTTGTTGCTTTCTGTTTGAGGATGAGATACTTAATGCTTCAGATGAGCAGAACGAAGGGCCAAGCATGGTGCTGCACACCTGTAATCCCAACACTAAGGAGGCTGAGGCAGGATTATAAGGTCAAGGCCAGCCTGGGCTACATAGTAAGTTCATGGTCTCTACAGAGTGAGACCCTGTCTCAAAACAAAAACAAAAACAAAAAACCCCACAACCAACAACAACCAAGAAACAGAGCAACAACAAAAAAGAAAAAAGAACAGCCCCTGAGGTCCTCCCTGAAAAGCACAACTATGGGGGGAGCACGGGGAGCAGGAGGGCAGGAGTGGGAAGTGGCAAGCAGCATGGAGTGGGGTCCCGAGGGAGCTGACCTCTGCAGCCTCCTGCCTCCGGGCTCGTGGGTGCTCGCCCTGCGGAAGAGGCAGTTGCAGAGACACGAGGAGCCTTCTAACCAGCAGCTTCTGGCCTCCTGGACTGTTCTTCGCTGTTCTGTCTTGTGCAGGGAGGTTTTAGGTGCTGAGATGGTTTGATGCTACTCTGAGCTGCACGGTGCCATAGGGTGCTTCAGTAACCCGCCTTCATTTCTTTTCCATTTGGTTAATTTTAGGGCAGGAGACAGAAACTGCAGTGCAGATTCTGGAAAAATAGTGTCTCAGTCCATTTAGGGTGCTATAATAAAACGCCATACAGACAGCTCACATACAGACGAAGTCCAAGCGTGAGGCGCTGGCAGAGTGGTGTCTGGTCCACAGGTGCTGCCTTCTTGCTGGTGTCCCCACAGGCTGGGAGAGGAAACTCACTCCTTGGCCTCTTGTCTTTAGTGAGCCCACTAATCCCTTTCCACCGGTCCCTCGTCTCCTCCCAAAGCCCCCACTTCTTAATACCATCACATCGTGGTTAGGTTTCAGCATAAGTTGTGAGGCCCATAGAGCATGGAGAGAGGAAAGAAAGGAACTTGGTGCTCTGTCAAAATAAAAAGTAGATCATAGGAAGTAAAGGGAGGGATCTTTTTCACATGGGAAGGGGATCAAGAGATGGAGGGAGGAGGGGAGAAAGAGAGAAAGAGGATGAAAAAATGAATTGAGATGTGTTGTGTGCATGTACCAGTTCCACGCAGGGAATGTAATCATCATGTACTGCAAACTTATGCTAAGAAAAATTAAAACCGAAGAAAAAGGAAGGACACAATTCTTTTGGCTTTTGGGGTTTTTAGTTTTGTTTCTTGTGGTTTTTTTGTTTTTTTGTTTTTGTTTTTTGTTTTTTGTTTTTTGAGACAGGGTCTTGCTGTATAGTTCAGGCTGGCCTTGAACTCATTATGTAGTCCAGGCTGGCCTCAAATTCATGGCAATCCTCCTGCTTCAGCCTCCAGAGTGCTGGTATTGTAGGCATGCGCCACCACACCTGGCTAGAAAGCAGCAATCCGTAGGGAAAGTATTTTATCCTCCTGTTGCTGCACCAGAAAGGATGTTAACTCAAGACTCCTTCTGAGCCCTGTTCTGGACAGTCAGCCTTGCTCCTCGTCCTCTGTGCGTTCACGGTGGCCTTCTCGAGTGACAGGCGGTGTGTGTCTTTGCAGGAAGAAAAGGAGAAGGTGCAAGCACAGAAGGAAGAGGTCCTGAGCCACATGAATGATGTGCTAGAGAATGAGCTCCAGTGCATTATCTGCTCGGAGTACTTCATCGAGGTAATTGAGAACAGGCTTCTCGCTTCACACTCTCCAACCCTGAGTGCCTGTGAGCTCTCCAGGCTGCTTTTGCTGAAGGGAAACATCCTGAAGACATTCTTCCAGGAGCTTATTATGGCTATTTGATATCAAAGTGACTCTAGACTCTAATGGTCCTCTCATTAGGTTATATAGAGTTCTTTCCCTTCACTGTCCTTTTTCTTACTTGTTCTTGAATATTTGTTTGGTACAATTGACATTTTAGCTGCAATAAAGCCTTTATCTGTTTTTAGAGAGAGGGAAAAAATGTACGCACACAGCATTATAACTGTGAAGAATCGGGCGGAATCTGCTCCATACAGCTTTTCTTTCTTTACCGTGAGTGGGCCTAGTGCTATGAGCAGGCTTGCAGTGTTGCCTTTAAACAGGGTGGTGCATGTCATCGACGTGTGGTCACTTTGGGAATTCAGGGGCCAAGCTGAATGTATTTCACAGGCATCATCTGAGGCTCCTTTTGAAAATGAAACATTTCCCCCCTAGGCTGCTATTGGTTATCCTGCTGTATTTTCCTACTAACTATTTTAGTTTTCATAAATTTCTACCATTTGTGACCAGTTTGTCTTACCTACAAGTGTTAAGCTGAGGTTGGAGAGTGACAGTTCTTAGAGTCCTTTACAACAGAGAACACACTTCCTCTTCTCAGGCAGGCTTTGGGAGGCCGTGTCTCTTTACATCTTGACAGGCTGTCCTGCCGTTCTGGGCTGACCTGTTTCTTCTGCTCTGAATCTTACTTCGACTTCAGGTCATAATTTCTACAGCAGTTCTAGTTAGGCCATTCCATACTTTGAAGAAGCTCAGTGTTGTTCTGACAGGGCTTATACAGGGCGCAAGCAGGGCAAGATGAGGAGAGGAAGGTTGGAGAGGGTGGCACATTAGCCACCTCAGCGTCCACACAGCCCGAAGAGACACACAGCTTCCCCACGCGGTGTTTACCGTGCTGCCTGATTTGTTCTGCTGGTCACCTTCTCATAGGTCACCTATCCTGAAAGCAGGAATGGGGACTTGTGAACCTCAGAAAAACTTGTATCTTAGAAGATGCACATAAACAAAAGTATAAGAGAATAGTTTATATTCTTGGGCATGAAAAGAGCACTGGCAGAAATCTGGCCAAATCTGAGGATTATGCAGAAGAGCCTCTCAAGGACGAGTTCTCTATTCAAAGGCATATCTACCATTTATCTGTGGAGTCCAGCACTGAACTATATATAATAGGTTTAGCCAGACTGTTACAGCTTTTAGTTCCTTTCCACCCAGCTTTTTTTTTTCTCAGTGCTGATAATTGAACCCAGGACCTCACACATGCTAAGTAAGCACTCTACAGCTGAGCTGTACCCACCCCAGCGCCTCACCCAGCCTTTTAGGGGCCTTTTATATTATTCTACTGTTTAAGTCTCTTTAGGGATGGTAACTACTGTTACGCTGAGTATTTGGTATAAGCTCCCCTTGGTCTATTAACATTGAGGTGCTGGTTCAGCATTAGCAGGACACGAATGTTTTTTCGTAAGAGAATTTTTAATGTACAATATTTGTACCATAACATTCACACACCGCTTACACCCAGTGGCATTTGATGGCAGGTGGTTAACCCACAGCTGGTATTTGGTGGAATAAAGCAGGCAAACCTGGGCCTGACTCTGTGGCCTTAACTGAGTCTGTGACCTTCCACGAGCTTAAGACCTCTGAGAAGGCAGGAAATGAATCCTTAGCATGAAACTTCCAACTTTCCAGCCCCAGGAACAACTGGAGTGAATACCTTTGTGAGTCTCCAGATGAGGCTGCAGTTGACTTTCCTTTGCCCTTGGAGTTACTCCTGCTCTGACTTGGAGAGGGTCAGCATGACGGAAGTGATTTGTGTGTCCCATTCGCATTGTAGGCTGTCACCTTGAACTGCGCCCACAGCTTTTGCTCATATTGTATCAGTGAATGGATGAAGCGGAAGATAGAATGCCCCATTTGTCGGAAGGACATCAAGTCCAAAACCCGCTCCCTCGTTCTAGACAGTTGCATTGATAAAATGGTGGATAATCTGAGCTCAGAAGTGAAGGAACGAAGAACTGTGCTCATTAGGGAACGGAAAGGTGAGTGGTTATGAGAATCTCTGGCCCCTCAGTGAGGGACTGTTTTACTTCCACACTTCAACAGGTTTTATTTTTTTACTGGGGAGTAAGAAAGTCAGATAAATAATAACAAAAACAGCTATTATTACTTGTGGTACTAGGGCTCAAACCCAGGGCTTCTCGCATACTAGGCAAGTGCCCTACCACTGAGCCCTGTCCCATTCCCAACTAAATGATTCTTAAATAAGCTATGGGCAGTTCGGAAGAAACGGGAGAGAGTAAAGGGAGTTCAAGTAGCTGTGTGAGGGAGCTGGAGTAGAGTTAACCTCCACCATGGGAACGTCAGGGAAGTGGGAAGCTTAGGTGTATGAGTCTTGGTTGCTGGGGAGTTTAAAAAAGATGTGATTGGAAAACACACATCTGGCTGGGCATGGTGGTGCACATCCGTAATCCTGGCTGCTTGGGAGGCTCAGGAGGAATTCAAAGCTAGCCTGACCTTGTCCCCCCAAAAGAAGAAAAGACCCAGTCAGATGGCTTGCTGTATTGATCTCGAGGTGGTGCTGTTGCTCAGGACGGTTTTGTTGCTGTCCGGGTGTTGCAGAATCTTTGAGTCGGAGCCAGGAGTGGTGGTGTGTGTCTGTAATCCCAGCACCCGGGAGGCTGAGGCAGGAGGATCACTGTGAGTTCTAGGCCAGCCTGGGCTACATAGTGAGTTCAAGGCCAGCCTGAACTGCATAGCGAAACCCTGTCTTTTTTTTTTTTTTTTTTTTTTTTTTGTGGGTACCGGGGGGGTTGACCTCAGGACCTCGTGCGCCAACAGGCACCCGTGCCACTGAGCGATATCACTGGCCCCTTTTTCGTATGTGGGTTCCGGGAGTCGAACTCGGGCCCTCGCGCTTGCAAGGCAGGCGCTTACACCTCTGAGCCATCTCACCAGCCCCCGAAACCCTGTCTTAAAAAGAAAAAAAAATCTTGAGTAGACAATTATAAATAAAATGTGTACAAGACAAAGGTTCACATTGGGAGAATGCCTAAAGAAAACACATACAAGTCAAGTCCTGTTTATAAGAGTCATACCTTAAGTATACAAATCGGTGATAATAAGCTAAAGAGATATAAATGTAATCCTACTGTGTTATCTTTGGGGATCCTAATGGGCTTACTAACAAGTTTCATGTCAGAGTTTCGGTAGATAGACTGGGGAAAGGCTGGATGAGTTCCGAAATGGACTGCTGTCTTTGTAAGTATCTGCTCATTTAAGGGGCCTAGCCACACATGGGGCCTGTGCTGCAAAGGGCTGCAGAGTTACTCTGCTTGGGACCTGCAGATCTTTGTAGCAAAATAGTGTAGTATGTCTTGGAACAGAGCCCAAGGAAGCTAATGGGTAGGAAAGTAGTTGTTGGGGAGGGATGTGTTGTGCATGAAAGTAGGGTGGATATGATTATCCTGGTCAGTCCCTTACATAGTCCAGTCCCACACTCCGAAGCTTCAGAGCTGTGGTGCTGTGACGTCAGCTGGCTGCGTATGATGGGCCCATCAGGGAGAAGTGGGAGCTTGCTGCTGGCCATTGGAAACCCTTGTTCATGTGTGTCTTAGCTTTGACCTTTCTCACATCCAGAGGAGCTGGAAGGCCTTAAAGGCCAAACTAGGGAGAGTAGGCTCTCTGTCCACGGTGCCTTTCCCCCAGCCCCTCAGCAGGTATCAGCTGCTTTGAGTAGGGCCAGGATTCTGGTGCTGAGCTGCTGGCTGTGTGGTGTGAGAGTGGCCTCAGGTGTTGAGCACAGTGGAGACAGCTCTGAGCTTGTCTCAGAGCACCGGGGTATGAGCACTGAGCAGGAAGTGTGCCTGGGCTGCTTGGGTCAGGGAGGACATTGGGACCTGGGGAGGGTGTGGTGGCCTTTGCTCAGTTCTTTGGAACCAGTGTTTTCCACCTCACCGACACCTGTGTGCCCTATTTCATGCCCAGTTTTGAGTCACCACGGAGTTTTACCTCCAAGGGGCCTGGGTTCTGGTGGAATCCCATTGCTTTCCTCTTCACCCGCCATCACCCGTAGGGATGCTGCACTAGACTGGGATGAGGGATAAGCAAGGCATCAGCTCAGCCTCACAGCACGCACTGGCAGAGGAGACAGACAAGCGAGTAGGCGTGTGATGCGCTCTCCAGCAGGGGCCTGTTAATTTGACCTGGGTAGGTGGAGATGTAGGAGAGAACTACAGAGGCTGTGACTGGAACTGAGCCTTAAAGCTTCTCTAGAAGGAGTTTCCCGAGCAGAAGGAACTGCACAAGCAAAGCACAGAGGAACTGAAGGCAGTGACCTGCCCCCCACTCCTGGCCCTGTCGCCCACATGAGGCGTAGCACTTGTGTGGTGCTAGACTTGGAGGAGGAGGCCAAGGCTTAGGAAGCATTCCCTGGGCCCTGGTGATGCTTGCTTTCTTCTTCCTCTTTCCTTTCTTAGAGGACCCATGACCCAGGAATCCAGATTTGTCCAGCACCAGGTTGTGATCTTTGAGCTGCAGTGTGCTGAGCCCATGTTGGGGTGGTGACACCGCTGCATTCTTTGCCCAGCCCACTGCCTGCGTTCCTTCTCCCAGGTCCAAACGCTCTGGGTGGGGCCGGTGAGACAGCTCAGCAGCATTAAGCGCCTGCCCGGCAAGCATAAGGTCCTGAGTTCAACTCCCAGAACCCACATAAAGGAAAAAGGGGGCCGGTGATATCGCTCAGTGGCACAAGCGCTTGCTGGCAAGTGTGAGATCCTGAGGTCGACTCCCAGTACCCACATAAAAAAAAAACACAAACACTCTGGGTGACTTCATGAAGCACTGGGAAGGAAAGAAAAGCCATGTCCCAAGTTCGCCTCTGCATCCCTTACACAGAGTGAGTTGTGCAGAGTGGACGCAGACTCCCCTTCTCTCTCCAGTGTTAAGAGGGTAGCTCTTGGCCATTTCAGTACAGGAGGGGCTACACAGTAAACACAGCTGCCCCACTGCAAGCACCTGCTGAGGACAGTTCTGGCAGCCGTCTTGATGCGTGCAGTTATCGCGTGAGTGAAGCTTTGAGGTATTCTTTAGGCGTGGACAGGGCTGCTGAGCCCTGAGATAGGGAAGGACGTGCCCAAGCCAGAGCTGCAGCGTGTGGTTAGAGAAAATCCTCAGTTCAGAAGCAGTCCTGCTAGAGTGTTCAACTGGAAGCTGGTTTAATCCTTAGAGTGTGGGAATGTTTAAAAAGGACCAAATACAGAAACTGGAAACTAGGACTGACAAGGGTAGAGATGCCAGCTTTGATGTTGCGACAAGGCTCTGGGCAGGACTGCTCTTCCACACACTCGGAGGGGACACCCGCATGCCTGTGGCAGCATGGGGCTGTCTATGGAGATGGGCGTGTGCTCCCATGTCACCCTGAAGTTCTGTGTCCCAGTTGGGGAGGGGTGCCTCGTGACTGATTGTCCACTGATCTCATGTAAACTCTGGGACCAGAAGACAGGAGGTGCGAGCATCCCTGGTCCCCAGTGGGAGAAAAGATTCTCGGGCTGGGGTAGATCATAGGCATTCAGAGTTTGGTCACATGGGTAATTGTGGCTTGCTGGAATATCGACATGGGATTTCTTCTGAAGGGAAAGGGTTTTGGAAATTCACTATGGGTGAGCTGGTGCGGGAGTAGAGTGCTCCCCTCCCCCGTTTCTCTTGTTCTCATTAGGTGGTAGGTCGTTGGTTCACAAACATGTTAACACTGTCACTTTCTTTTTTTCCAGTCCTGGGGATCAGACCCAAGGCCTTGCGCACGCCAGGCAAGTGCTCTACCCCTGAGCTACATCCCCAGCACTACACTCTTACTTTTGGCTTTCTCTGGGTTCTATTTAGGAAAGAAAAAGGCAAAAGATGTAGCAATAAGACCACACTGGTCCTTTAGAACAGTGATTTTCAACTTGGGCTTTTTCAAACTCCACTCCCCAGTTCCCTCGCTACTCTAGTATCAGATCGAGACTGCTAGTGACACTGTTCCATTGCCTGCTGGCGCCCCGAGCAGGGAAAGGGTCTGTGAGCCCCAGCTTCTGTGATCTGGGAGATAGGCTCCTCCAGAGCTGAGGGTCTGGAAGATCCCCTGGACACAGCACCAGCTCCTATAGAGTGAGGGAGGGGTGCAGAAGTGGAGGAACAGTGGGCAGTCTTTCCCTGGAAGCCTTTTCTGTACAGGCTATCTTCCTTTGTGGGAAGACAGAGCCTCATATGGGGATTTTCTGGAGAGTGGCTGCAGGAAAGAGCTCTTCAGAGAGAATAGGGTCAGTAGGGTCTTTTAACCCACCCCGTCCTGTCCTTAGGGAACTGAGGGCCCCCTGTGTGAAGTTGGCATTCCTGCCTACCCAATGCAGGACACAAAATGGCTCTCAGCATGGGCAGGGTGGGGCGAGGGTATCCACATGCATGCACTCAAGTAGTATGTGTGTAACTCTTTAAAATTTTGACTTTTAAAATTTATGCTTTGTAGCCGGGTGTGGTGGCACACACCTGTAATCCCAGCACTTGGGAGGCTGAGGCAGGAGGATTGCTGCAAGTTCGAGGCCACCCTGGGCTACATAGTGAGTTCAAAGCCAGCCTCAATTACAGAGTGAGACCCTGTCTCAAAAAACAAACAAACAAAAAAATAAAAACAACAAAACAGTTCACTCAAAAAAAAATTTATGCTTTGCAAAGTATCAAGGGATAGAAAATTAACAGAATTGTTACTAGAAGCTTTTTTCTTATTTCTCCATTATTATTCCTTTTTCCTTCCCTTGTCTCCTGTTGTCCTTGTCATTAGAGTGGGGTTTTCCTCTATTTAATTTGTGTCCCCATCACCCTTAACTGACATCTCAGAATACAGTTTGAAATGATAAGGGCATCCAGAAACTGTCCCCTCTGTGGGGAAGGGAAGGACCTCCTCACAGAGGTCAGCTCTGGGATCAGTTGGACTACAGGCAGCAGCAACCTGCAAAGTTCTAGGAGCTCGAGTTCCTTGTTGACTGTAGTCCTTGTGATTTCAAACCCCTTTCCCATCTGGAGGTAAAAAGCTATCCCCAGACTTCAGTGCTCGACGGTGGGAGGTCTCCCTTTCACCAGGAGCACCTGATGCAGGCAGTCAGGAAAGTGTCCACAGTTCAGGGGAGAGGCCGTGCTGGCACTGTGGAGCCTCCTTCCTGGCCTCACCACTGCGTGGAGAGTTAAGCTTGAGGGAACCAGGCCATCCCAGAGCGGAGTGGTCAGGGCTCACCTTGACTCCCGCCCACCCACCTGTACACATGCCCAGGACACCAGTGCAGGAGAGGCAGTGACCATGTGCTCCCACCATGTTGCCCTGAGGTGAAGACTGGCACTGGCTGGTCAGGTGGGGCACAGTTGCTGCTGGAGGCTGGCAGGGCAGTGCCCGAAGCCCCCGGCTCAGCTCTCCCAGCAGGAGCAGACTTTGAGCCAGGAGTCGCGGTCTGACTTCTCCTTTCTCTCTTCTCTCTGGCTGCTGGTGGGAAGGAGCCTGGGGTGACAGAGGCAGGAACAGGGAGGCCAGGGGAGGGGACTCAGACTCCTTATTTCTCGTTGTGTTCCTTTCCAAAGCAAAGAGGTTGTCCTGAAGATTGCTGTGGCGTTGGAGAGGCTCCACGGCACGGGAGCTCAAGGTGGGCTGGAGGAGTCTGCCCCGTGTGACCTGGCCTGTGTGGAAGTCGTCTGAGAGGCCACGTGAGACAGAGACTGCCTTAGAAAGCCCAGCGTCACTCACTTCCCGTGGTGGCCGGCTGGCTGTCCTCCCTGTCTGGAGCCTGAGTGGGACTTGGGACGCTGGCTGCTTCAGGGTACTTAACAGACTGCTTCACCACCTGCTAAATGGGCTGTTGAGTTCTGTTTGTTTGTTTTTTAATTTGTTGTTACTGTTTTTGATACCTCAGAAACACCACTGTTGACCTTTGTTTTGGACATTAGGGTGTGACCCATGGCTGCCGCGGAAGGTAGCCTGTATTTTGAGTCTAGCTTACCTCTTCTTTTTTTTTTTTTTTTTTTTTTGTGGGTACCAGGGGGTCGACCTCAGGACCTCGCGCGCCCGCAGGCACCCGTGCCGCTGAGCGATATCACCGGCCCCTTTTTCGTATGTGGGATCCGGGAGTCAAACTCGGGCCCTCGCGCTTGCCAGGCAGGCGCTTATGCCGCTGAGCCATCTCACCGGCCCTAGCTTACCTCTTTTTTGTGAAAACAAGATGTCATTTCTTGGGAATAAAATATAAAACCTATTGGTTGCTCAGCTGGGCTTTGGTGTATTTGCCTTCCTTCCCTTCCAGCTCCCAGACAGTCTCACAGGTAAACACTGGCAGCTCATAGATTACAGCGAAGAAGGTGGATCAGATGATGGACTTCAGAGTGCATGGGCAGAGAGGTCGAGCCAAGGTCACGGCTGCACCAGGTGGGGTCTGCGCATCTTCCGTACTCCAGAGCTGGGCTCCACTGCCCTTGTGTGGGGCGGGCGGGAGTCCGTCCTTCAGCTGGTGTTATGAAGATGTGCCCAGATTTCTTTGTCATGATGCCCTCAGCACATGGACAGTGATTTTTTGAGAGCTCTATGCTTTTTATCATTCTTTCTTTCTTTTTTTTTTTTTTTAATTAAGAATTGTCTCTCTGTGCCAGGTGTGGTGGCGCACACCTGTAATCCCAGCACTCGGGAGGATGAAGCAGGACCACTGAGAGTTCAAGGCCAGTCTGGGCTACATAGTGAGACCCTGTCTCAAACACAAAAAAATTGTCTCTCCATAACTCACTTCCCCCTTTTTAAATTAAAAGAAACTCATTTTGACATTTGAGAGATAGAAGCTTAGGACAATCTGTGATGGTTACCAGTGATGAGAATGAGGGAAAGTAGAGGCCTTTGAAGGTGGTCATTTGAAAGAGGATTGTAGGACTGTGACTTATGTCATTGTCTTAGTTACTTTTCTCTCCTTGCTGGGACAAAATACCCCACACCCAAAGTTAAGGAAGGAAAGGTTTATTTAGGTCGCAGTTTGTGGAGATTTCAGTCCATAATCAGCTGGCTCCAAGGCAGGGTGGCATGGCAGAGGTGCAACAGTTCAAGGCAGCAAAAGCAGTAAGAGCAAAAAAAGGGGAGAAAAGCCTCTTTTCCTCCCTTCTATTGTATGCAGGCTACCTGCCCTAGAGCGGGTGTAGCAGTCACACCATCTCCGTGCCCTCCTCTTGCACAGGCTCAGGATGTTTACACAGTGAGGCCCCCTGGCCCCCTGCTGAGTGGCTTAGTTAAGCTCCTAAACTTCTCAAGTTGACGCCATGAACAACATCCTAGAGCAGTAAGGGCATGTCCTCTACACCCCAGCATGTACAACTGCTGAGTTACTTAGTTAAGCTTCTAGACTTCTCAAGTTGACACAGCGTATCAACCATTACAGTCATTAAAGATGTGCTTCTCTCTCCCTTTTTACTGTCTACCTAGAGAACCATTCTTTGTGTGTGTACGTTGTGTGCGTGGGTGTGGGTGTGTATGTCTGTGTGTGGGTGGGCGTGTTTTACTGGGGATTGAACTCAGAGCCTCCCTCATGCTAAGCTCGCACTTTACCGCTGAGCTACATCCTTTTTATTTTCTTTTGTGACAGGCTCACTAAGTTGCCCAGGGTGTCCTTGAATTTATAACCCTCCTGCCTCAGCCTCCTGAGTAGCTGGGATTACAGGTGTGCATGGAGTTCTTTATACCCCATGTGTTTTCTTTTTCTTTTTTTTTTTTTTTGTGGGTACCGGGGGTTGACCTCAGGACCTCACGCGCCAGCAGGCGCCCGTGCTGCTGAGCGATATCACCGGCCCTTTTTTTGTATGTGGGTTCCGGGAGTCGAACTTGGGCCCTCGTGCTTGCCAGGCAGGCGCTTATGCCGCTGAGCCATCTCACCGGCCCATGTGTTTTCATAAAGAGTTGGAAACTATGGACTTAGCAACATTTAAGAGATGGCAGGAATTTTTTGGAAGTTTTTTCCTTTTTTGAATATACTCTGGCTACTCTGGTTCTGGAGTCCCTAGTCTTCATTTCTGTCTACTTTCCATAATTACTGATTGAAATACTGGTAGAGGCCATGCAGCTCAGTGGCAGAGCACTTGTCTAACATGCTTGTGTGTTCAATCCCCAGGACCAAAAAGAAGAAAAATACTAGTAGAGAAAGAAGTAAGGTTAAACATAGAAAAATTACTTTTAAAATATTATTATAACCACTTTATAAAAATTGTGAAACAGAGAATAGAAGGAAAAGATGGGAGTTTTTGAGGTGGGCTCTGGGGCGCAGACAGGGCAGCAGCTGTCCGGGGGAGGCCACAGTGCCATGGGCAGGTGGCAAGGGCTGCACAGGAAGGAGTGTGGGGCGGGGCGCTGTCAGCGGCCACCAGGTTCTTCCCCTGGGCCTACAGTGACGATCTCGCAGGGAGCCCCCGAAGGAGGGTTTGGTGGAAGGAGAAGGGCAAGGCGGAGACCCAGGAGCACTGGTTCTCCAAGTGGGAGAGAGAACCTGCCCCCAAGCTGCAGGAGGAAGCAGCAGCACAGACCGCAAAAGCTGTGGCACTACTTCCAGAACTCGGCCACCGTGGGGGCCCAGCTGTACGGAGTGCGTCAGCAGCCTGGACTTTCTCTCAGTTCTCTTCCAAAATGCAGTCACCTCTGTCGCCAGCCTCTACAAAGAAAGTGTGGATGTTCATCGGCCAAGTTTTGATACTGGAATTCAGATCGGCTATCAGTGACGCAGTAAGGGTGTGTTGGTTTAGGGGTAAAAAATATGGAAGAACTATTCGTGGAGAAGATTTGATTGGCTTCCTGTGTGGAAAGGCTCCTCTACCACGAAACTCTAGAGCTCCCTGAAGACTGACTGTAGCATCCCCTGACCGAGCTACTTACAAGGAAACTAGCTCCTCTGTAGAGACTCGTTTGCAACCCTCCTGGGAAATTAGAGCCCGCATGGTAAAGCCATTTAAACGTATTTCTTTTTTTGTGTGTGTGGGTACTAGGGGTCGACCTCAGGACCTCGCGCGCCAGCAGGCGCCCATGCTGCTGAGCGATATCACTGGCCCTTGTTTCATATGTGGGTTCCGGGAGTCGAACTCGGGCCCTCGCGCTTGCCAGGCAGGCGCTTATGCCGCTGAGCCATCTCACTGGCCCTTAAACGTATTTCTTTGAAAAAATGGTTAAGAGTACCTGTGGACCCATTTTCGTGCTTAGGCATAGGTCCAGATACGTTGTCTGCTTTTTGTCTGTTATAGTAAACACGTGCTCTAGAAATGTTTGAACTAGAAGTAAGTTAAGGACTTATGGGCAGGTTTTGACTTTTAGCTAGGGCATCCTAAAAATGTTTTTAGGAAGTTAGTTAAGCATATTGGTGTTACAGTAACAATCTTTCTGCAACCTTGACTAGAATTCATGGCTTTACTTTATATGATGTACATGTTTTCTTACTCTTCTGAGTTAAGGAAGTTCTTGTGTCCTAAGAATTCTACTACATTTATAGTTGCTTGGAGAGCCTGGTCCATGGCAGGCAAGTAAAGCAGGTAGTCGTTGGGTTGGTTCTCTTGGGAACTGGGAACTGCCAGAAGGCATCGTTGGTTGAGAGGCTTTAGCGTTAAAGGGGAGGCCTGAGGGACACTGTCAGCGATGGGGTCTGTTGTCGTTGCTGTTCTCTAATACAGGCTTCCACATAGAACGGGGAGTTGCGCTCTGTATGACAACATACAATACTGCTACTAAAAATGACAAAATAGTAAGACTTGGTTGAAAACATGGGCCAAACAGATGACTAAGCAACTAACGAGTGAGTTAGTGAATTAGGTCATGAATCCTGTTAAAACTTACCATTTCTGGGACTTAGAGCAGGTCATCTAAAAGAAAGTTAACCTGGTAATAAAAATAATGTGACAGATACACAGCAGTCCCTGACTTATGAATGACTTCTGTTCTGGGAAAACATTCATAAGTCGGGTTTGTTTAAAAGTCTGACAAAGTCAGTTTTATACACCTTTGACACAAATACACAATGTAAAGCATAAAAAAAACCCCACAAAAATACTATAAATAAACTTTTTACTTTTACAGTTACCTTAAAATGATGGTTCAGTACAGTTTTTTCACTTTTGTTTCCATGGTTATTGCTTTGTGCTTCTTAGCGGTCCCCTCCACATCACCGCTGCTTTTCCTCCTGCTTCCACATGTCCTGGGCTCTGGTTGAACACTGCGTACTGTACACCGTTGCACTGTGCAGTAAGCACACAGCAGCACCACTGTGACAATGACCAGCAGACACGGGAGCTGCTTCTGCGATGCGTCGTGTCTAGGAATTTCGCGATACAAGGTCCGTTTGTATCTATCTGAAAATTCTCAGCTCAAATGTTTGTAAGTTGGGGACTTACTGTATGTGTAATCCATATCATTGAAACTTCAGTGCCTGTGGAGATTCTTACTCTTTTGGCATACCTTTATTCTTTCCTGTACTTCTAATCAGAACATGGAATTGGAAAAAGTATTGTTTTTGTTTTTTTGTGGCTTGCAAGTTTATGGCGGGTTAAAAAAAAATTATTCCAAGAAAGCCCATGTTACACGGATACAGTATTTAAGACTCTTAAACTATTTATAACATGTTAGAATAGTTACGCTGTGTAGAACTTTTGAAACACATGCAAAAATATGGTTGATCTGTTCCCACTGAATTTTCTCCCTTAACTTTAGAAACACAATTACAAGGGGTGTACATAGTTTTTTTGTTGTTTTGTTTTGTTTGAGACGGGGTCTCACTATGTAGTTCAGGCGGGCCTTGAACTCATTGTGTAGCCCAGGCCAGCCTCAAATTTGAGGTGATCGATCCTCCTGCTTCAGCCTCCTGAGTGCTGGGATTACAGGTGTGCGCCACCACACCTGGCAAGAGGTGTACATAGTTTATCAGATTTAGTTCATGGTAGCATGTGATGTAGCTCCCTCTCTTTAAGCATTCATTCTTATTTTCTTCATCAGATGGATTTATGATTCATTCCGTACATTTTCTGTATTACCCTACTATCCTGTAGAAATAGTTTTAAGCAACAGAAGCCAGCTTGTTAAGATCATAATGCCGTAGTATACATTGTAGAAATGACAAGCCAGTCCCCTGATTTTTTTTTTTTTTGCGGCGGGGGGAATTGAACTCAGGACCTCACGCTTGCCAGGCAGGTGCTGCGCCACTGAGCTACATCCCTGGTCCCCTAGCCCCCCGCTTTGGGAAACTAACTACCAGTACATTTTCTCAAGTTGAATCTGTTCAACCTGTGATTTATTATTTTGAATTTTGGGAGTTTTAGCGATGATGCAGTTGCACAAGGGACTATTTATAATTTTTTTTTTTTCCCCTGAGACGGGATCTTGCTATGTAGTTTTGTCTGGCCTTGAACTCACTATGGAGCCCAGGCTGTCTTTGAACTCATAGTGATCCTCCTGCCTCAGCCTCTCTAGTGCTGGGATTACAGGTGTGTGCCACCATACCCAGCTGGGACTATTTATAATTTTGACTTATATTTAAATTGTGAGTGTTTTAAAAAGCTTAAATATAATACTTTTTTGTAGGAAAAAAAAAGATTGATACCACCTTGCTAGAAGGTTTTCTGTTCCCCTCATATGTCTGATTTACATGATTGGATGGGTGTGTGTATACATATATATATTTGGGTTTTTTTGTTGTTTTGATTTTGAGGCAAGGTTTTGTTATGTAGTCCAGGTGGGCCTTGAACTCACTATGTAGCCCAGGCTGGTCTCGGGCAATCCTCCTGCCTCAGCCTCCCGAGTGCTGGGATTATAGGCATGTGCCACCACACCTGGCTATATAAGGTTTTATATATTGTCTGTTTTAAATTCACATATTGTAATTAATTTGGAAAGTATGGATACTTGTGAATAGGTAGTAGTATGTTCTTGTGGTTTGAGATCAAAAGGCCCCCAGCGACACTGTGAAGTCTCACTCTTGTCCCTCGCAACCACTCCTCTCCACAGAGGCAGCGGGTGTGCAGATTCCCCTTGCACGCTGCCAGAGCCTTTCCCTGATATCCAAGCAAAACGTGTGAGGTCTTTGTTCTTCTTTTGCACAAATGACAAACTATGCTATTCCGTACCTTGCTTTCCTTTCAGATGTAGCCTGTAATTGGGCCATGTCAGTACACAAAGAGCTTCCTCTTTCTTTCTTACAGCTGCCTGTTAATTTCATTGTATGGCACCGTGGTTTACTTTTCCACCCTGTTTGTCCCTCCCGCAACCCCCGCTGGAAATTGAACCCTGGCCCTTGCGCAGGCTGTGCATTCTGCGCCTAAGCTGCACCTGCAGTCCTCCGGCCTCCTTCTAGGGTAGGACAGCGGCACAGTGGACGCCATGTACATCACAGGGGTATCAGAGGAGGCTCCTAGAGAACAGCTGACCTCACACACTGACCACTGCCAACTGCAGCTGCTCCGTTCAGAGCGCCACTTCCCCTTCAAGTGTGCCTGCAGCTTAAGGAAGTAAGCTCTCAAAGACACACTATGAGGGACAATAAATATATGAAACTTAAAGGTAAAGGCCAGCCTAGCAGGCTTTTGATCCCAGCCCTGGTCTTTGTAACTGTGTGACCATGGACAAGTTACCAACCTCTCTGGGGCTTGGTTTCTTCCTCCATCTCTAAATTATTACCAAGTGAGGCCTAAATATATCCAGCTATTACTGTACTGCTTGCAAACAAAAGCCAGAATGGTTTTTGTTTTTCGTTTTGTTTTGTTTTTGAGAAAGGGTCTCACTGTGTAGTTCTGGCTGGCTTTGAGTTCACTGTGTATAGCCCAGGCTGGCCTTGAACTCGCAGTAATCCTCCTGCCTCAGCCTCCTCAGTGTTAGGATTACAGACACGCACCACCACACCTGGCCAGAATATTCTATTTTTAAGACAAACCAAATATTCACCCCAACTTCCATTACTTCTCTGAGCTACAGAATGTTCTTTCCCTGGAGAGATACCTGATCTTAAGTGTCATCTGCATTTTGCTTGCCTCGATAAAATGCTAACTTTTCTGCCTTGCAGCAAGCACCAAACTACAGTATAGCTGAGCCCGCCGCTGTGCAGTCCGCCCCTCATTAGAGGCGTGCCCCACGCTGGGCTCTGAGGAACCTGCACGAGGGTTGTCTCACACTCTGGCTTTATTACACAGGGGAGCGCAGCCAGCGAGGCGAGGTGCTTCGCGGTGAGTGGCAGGCGTCCCATATCCGTCTGGTTCTGTTAGCCTAGAAAGGGCTCGGTCTCCTCTAGGCTTGCTGTGCCCAGGCGGGGGAGTTTGCCCTCTGTGGGCTGGATGGTTGGATACCTGTCATCTGTTCCTCTGACGGGAAGCTTCTGTTTTTGTAGAAAGACCCAAATCCCCTCATTATCTCCAGCCTGTCTCTCCGCACAACTTTCTCCTGTGAGTGACCATCGAGGCAGCCGCAGCTGCAGGTGTGTCTGGGATGCAAGGCTCTCTCCACTGCCTGTTTGCTTTTTAGTCTGCCTTCCTCTGTAGCTGCACCCTCTCCACCCCGTATCTAAGGGTAACCTAGAAACCCAGGTGCCCCCATCTTTATCGGACGCTCATTCTGCTGGGCTCTGATGAGTCCTGTGGTCAGCTGTATTTGACATCCAAATTAAAACCGTCTAACTTGCACTGTGGTCCTAATCTAAAAGCACCTGAGACGACCAAGGGAACCTGAGTCACTCTGTCTCTTGTCCAGGGTCTCGTCGGCAGGTGCAGGACCTGACCGGTGCAAGCTGCTGCCCTGGGTACAGTGGGCCGGTGGGGCTTGTTCTGAGAAAGAAGCCTCGCACCTGCTTTAGCTTTTTTGCGGATGGGAGTGGAGGCAGAAGGAGTGGGCAGCTCCTAGGAAGAAGAAGCCTGTGGTGAAAAATAACGAACTGCGCTGTTGAGCTGAGAAAAGCCCATTGGTCTAGGCAAGGGCTGGGCCTGGACCAGGGCTGGGCAAACGCTCAGATGCTGCAATTCCTTTGTTTCGCAGCGTCCCCAAGCGCGTCTCCGTGTGCGGCTCTCTGAGCTCATTTACGCTCCACAGTTTTCCCGCTTGCTGCTGCTCTGCCGAATTCCGGCCCAGATCAATTTCCAGACCCACTCTCCCCGCTGTCCACTTCCCCACAGGTTCTGTGAGTACTTTGATCTGGTCTGTCTTTTCTGCCTTACAGCTGCCTTCCAATAAATTCAGCTCAGTAATGGTTATCAAACGTTCTTTTTTAAAAAACTAGACACTGCTCTGGGTGTTTGGTATGGCATCAAACGGACAAAAGCTATTGTGAGCCCACGTTCTGGGAGTGGGAAGGTCAAAGGCGACTCACCACTGCTTTCTCCACCAGTGGCTGCCTGCTGCTCCAGCCTACGGTGCCGGACAGTTCTGCATCCCTCAGAGCCGGGCAGGCGATTCTGCAGGCTACACTGGGCCTGCTCCGCATCCAAAGCCGGCGTTTCATACCTCAGGACCCACAGGGCCCGAACCGCTCAGGCTGCTGCTTTTATCTCCCTTCAGGATGTAGGGACCAGCTCCTCAGAGCAGGCTCTCCTGGGCCTCCACCGGCTCTCGCCAGGAACCTTCAAGGTCACCTCTGCGGCAGCGTTGGGCCCTGGGGGTGAGGACGAGATCCCACAGCACCGCGCACTGCAGTCCGGCGCAGGCAGGCGCCCCGGAGACCACGGAGGACTCGGTGACTCCTTCCACAGGTGCCACAGTGGCAGTTGCTGGAGTAAGTGCTCATGGCCTGCTTCCCCTGTGACGGTTGGGCTGGACCATGGGCCTGAGGGATTCACATGTGACCCTGGCCTCTCCCAGGGTGCACTGGCCCTCCAACCCCCTTCAGGGAAGTTGGCCGCGGTAGCTGCATTTACACCACAGCCAGTGCTGTGAATCAGAGCTTCCTCCAGGCCCTTGAGAGCCAGACATTCTCCAGAGCGTCTCCCGCCTGTCGTCCCAGCCCTGGGAGAAAGCCACCACTCAGCTCTGAGTTGCTACAGGGTGGTGTTGTCACTAGAGAAGCAAGTAGAACTACCCTTCCCACGACCCTAAGCCACACTTGGGCACCTTTGAAATCGCACGTACTTTCAGAATTCCCCGTTTTCTTGACAAAATATCTGCTGACGGTTAGCTGCTGACAACTGAGGCCCAGACTTCACCCCAGGCCGGGGAGAAGAAGTCATGCAGCTCACTGTACCTCACACTTCCTTCTTCAGTTACCTGAGTTCTCATAGCTACAGGTGAGGTAAGCTAGACCGGTGGTGGTGCACCCCTGTAATTCCAGCACTCTGGAGGCTGAGGCAGGAGGATTCCAAGTTTGAGCCCAGCCTGAGCAACTTAGCAAGAACTTGTTTTAAAAAAGAAGTGTGTGTGTGTCTGTCTGTCTGTCTGTTTATATAACTATACTGTTCTTAAGGCTATATTCATATAGGTATTAAAATTAAAATGTATTATTAAAGAATATATTCATAGGAAGCCTTCATTTTGAGTAATATATTCATATACCCGTTAATTTATTTCTTTTTTTTTTTTTTTTTTTTTTTTGTGGGTACCGGGGGGTCGACCTCAGGACCTCGCGCGCCAACAGGCGCCCGTGCCGCTGAGCGATATCACCGGCCCCTTTTCTGTATGTGGGATCCGGGAGTCGAACTCGGGCCCTCGCGCTTGCAAGGCAGGCGCTTACGCCACTGAGCCATCTCACTGGCCCCAATTTATTTCTTTTCCTAATTTTCAGCAGCAGTAGCGGAAAGAGATTAATCATTCTTATAAATGTTCTTAAAAATCTTTGGTTTCTGCCCTTTTCCTGCAACTGTCCCACCTGTATTTGACCTTCTTGGCCCTCCAGCAACCAAACCACTCACCAAAACTCCTTTTCCGCATTTCAGTCATCCCTCCTTCCAAAGCAAAGCCTGTCCCATCTCCCAAATGAGCCAGAGGTGTGGGTTCCCAGCATCCCTTGCAGCTGGGGCTATCTACTTGGGTAGGGTCCATGAATTAGCCCCACACTGGGAATCAAAGGCTTGTGATGCAGGACTCCAGGACCAGCACCGTCATGGTTTCTAGTCCAGTTTCCAGCAGCGTTCATGGCTGTGAGGCTCAGGGCGTTTGCTCTGCAAGCTTAGGTATGCATGTCCAGATGCTGGGGGCCACGACCGCATCAGACTGGTTCCGTGTGGGATTTGGGAAGTTATTCCTGGCCATGTAGCTGCCAAGCCTCTTTCTTTGACTCCCATAAATACATCCTTGTGATCTTTTCAATATCTTCCTTGTCTAATGAACGTCTACAAATTCATTTCTGTTATTGGCATAGCCTGGTCCAGTTTTGCCTTGATTCTGTGACTTAGGCTATTTTCTTCCAAAATATCTTCTTTTGGTTTAAGTTAGCAGCACCCAGTTACCATTGCTCGTACAGGTGGCAAATATGGTGATTAAAAAAAAAAGTACAAGCTTTGAATCTTTTACTCTGTGACTGTCAGCCAGCTCCCCAGCCTCTGTGGGCCTCGGTCACCCCCTCTAAGAGGTAAGAGGGCACTGCCCACGCCGACCTGCCCTGCATTTGGAATGTGGGTGACGCCTCAAAGCTCAGTGCTGAGGACTGGGGTCAGGATAAGCTGCTGGTTGCTGACAGCTTCTTCCCTCTTCCCCTATGTAGCCCCACGGTTCCCGTCTCCCACCAAGGCTCCTCTAAGTTTGTGATGCTCTGAAGCAAATGACTCTACCAGCTCATCTGGTGCATGCAGGACACTGGACATCGCAGAGGCTGAGGCAGGAAGATCACAAGTTTGAGGCCACTCTCCTGGGCAACTTAGTCCTGTCTCAAAGTAAAATACAAAAAGAGCTCAGGATGTAACTCAGTGTTCCCTGGGTTTGATCCCCAGTACCACCAAAAGAAAAAAAAAAGAAAGTACTAGATTTTATCATCTTGTCATCTATAGCTCTGCTTGAGTCATGGGAAAATGACTTAAATTTCCTAAGCCCTACTTCCTTCATCTGTAAATGTAGGTATTTAACCTGTTAGCATAGTGCCTGGAGTACCACAGGAGCTCACGATTAGCTATTGCTATTATTTATTATTATTATTATTATTATTATTATTATTATTTTGAAGATAAGGTATCACTATGTAGTTCAGGCTGGCCTTGAACGCACTACGTAACCCAGGCTAGTCTCAGATCTTCAGCAGTCCTCCTGCCTCAGCCTCCCAAGTGCTGGGATTACAGGCATGCACCATCACACCCGGCTGGCTGTTGCTGTTTTTACCATTTCTGCTCTTGCAGGGAGCATAAATCACCAGTGCCGAAAAACAACCATGCAGTCTCACGGCCGTGCGCAGAGGCTGGGAGTCGGACACCTTGCTAGTCACACAGCCATCCGCTAGTCAGCTCATCTGTCTTCTGATTTCCTTTCTACAGAGCGAGTGCAAGAAAATCTTTCCTCCCCAGTTATTTTTTTTGTGTGTGTGAGGTTGCACTGAGATAATGTAGGCATATCAGAATTAGTTTAGGCTAATAAAGGGCCCAAAGCCATTTCTCCTATGTAAAAAGAAGCTGAAGGGATGCTCTGCTATTAATAAACACTGGGGCTCTTTCTGACCTTATCATCATCCTTAGTGGTTATCTCACAGCCTGGGACAGCAACTGTCTATCAAAAAAACAAAAACAACAACAACAAAAAGACTTCTCGAGCCTGATGTGATGGCATAAACTTGTAATCCCAGCTTCTCAAGAGGCTGAGGCAGGAGGATCACAAGTTCAGGCCAGCCTGGGCAATTTAATGAGATCCTGAGAAAAAATAAAAAGGGATGTGAATGTAGCTTAGAGATAGAGTACTTCTACCATGCATGAAGCCCTGAGTTCAATCTCCAGTACTGCCCAAAAAATAAAAAATAAACAGAAGACCTCCAGAAGTTCCAACAATCCAACACCTTCTACTTACATGTCATTGGCCAGTCACGTGGTCACACTTAGCAACAAGAGAGGCTGGGATTACATCTTTGAGGTGGACAAATCACCACCTGGAATGAGATAGGTTTCAGTGAGGAGTGGAGGCTGCTGCCACAAGATGCAAGAAAAAGTTTGGGAGTGGATCCTCCAGCCCCATAAAACATTTAGATGGCTGAACCTGGCCATCAGCTTGATTTAAACTTACTAAGGGCCCTTCAGCCAGTGCTAACAGGAAACGGCTCTACATTCCTGACCCTCAGACACCATGTGAGAGCTGGGTGTGGTACATACCGTAAACCCAGCACTAAGGAGGCTGAGGCAGGAGAATTGCAAATTAGGCCAGCCTGGGGTTATGTAGCGAGTTCAAGGCCAGCCTGAACTACATAGAAAGATGCTGTCTCAGAAAAAAAGAACAGGGCCGGTGAGATGGCTCAGCGGCGTAAGCGCCTGCCTTGCAAGCGCGAGGGCCCGAGTTCGACTCCCGGATCCCACATACGAAAAAGGGGCCGGTGATATCGCTCAGCGGCACGGGCGCCTGCTGGTGCACGAGGTCCTGAGGTCGACCCCCCGGTACCCACCAAAAAAAAAAAAGAAAAAAGAAACCACATGAAAAAAATAAATGTTGTTTTAAGGTGCTGAGTTCTGAGGCAATTTTATACATTAATGAATGACTACCACAGTAGGCAATAAACACGCAATAGTAGTAGTAGTTGCGATTTCATCAGCAGAAATGATAGCTATTTTCATATCATATTAAAACTGTGGTTATTTCAAAATACTATTTCTACTCATCATTACCCCAGAGCTACAATATTATTAGATCTACCAGTAAAAAATACATGATTACAATCTTCCATCTACTTGCGTTTTGTGATGCAGCCCCTGGGCAACTCTTGAATCTAGTAATTACGGAGCCACCAAATGATGATGTGTTTCCCATTTTGAGAATCCAGACGTCTTTGTTGCTTTCCAGGAATTTCTATCAAAAATTGTTTGTAAGTGAGTTGTTTCCATTGCTCGCTTAAGTTTTGCAAGCCACGCAGTTCAAGTGAGAATCCTTCACTCTGTAACGCTCCTTGACCTTTTAAAACGTGGACACATTTCAGTCTGTGAAAGTGGAGGAGATGATTTGGAACAGCCCTCGTGGCTGAAGGAACGGTTACAGGGTATTATTTAAGATCCAGTTGCTAGCACATAGTACGAGCTATGTATAAAGCTATAAGTTCTCGGGCCGGTGAGATAGCTCAGCGGCATAAGCGCCTCCCTGGCAAGCGCAAGGTCCTGAGTTCAACTCCCGGAACCCACATAAAGGAAAAAAAGGCCGGTGATATTGCTCAGCAGCACAAGCGCTTGCTGGCACACGTGAGGTCCTGAGGTCGACTCCCGGTACCCACATAAGAAAAAAGGGCCGGTGATATCGCTCAGTGGCACCAGCACCTGCTGGCGCACGAGGTCCTGAGTTCGACCCCCAGTACCCACCAAAAAAAAAAAAAAAAAAAAAACAAGCTAGAAGTTCTCTTCATAGCAGAGATTATTTCTTTTACTTTACTTTTCCCTTTAAAACTCTCCTTCGCACATATCTATTGTGTTAGCCTTCTGTTACTGTGACAAATACCTGGGCTAAACCAACTTAAAAAGAGGAAAGGTTCATTTGGGTTCACAGCTGTGAGGTTTCTGTCTGGGACTAGGTTGTCCCGTGTTGTGGGCCTGTGATGTCACAAAAATCCTGGCAGCAGAGGAGCCCCATCTACCTCATCATGGCTGGGAATCAAAAAGAGGAAGAGAACATGGTCCCACAGTCCCGTTTGAGGACAAACCCTCAGGGACCTAGAACCTGCCACGAGGCTCCTCATCCCAAAAGTGTCCACCACCTTCCAAGAGCGCCATAGCTGGGGACGGTCCAGAGCCTAAGTATAGCATCTATGTGTCGATGCATGGACATAGGGCATGTGGTGCAGGTGGTGCCTGTACATGACTTCTCCTTAGAAATACTATTTATAAAAGAGCACAGAGGGCGAGACCTCTGGGTACAGCTGAGTTAGACTTCCTGGCTCGTGGTTGGACACCGACCTACTATACAAATATGAGGAAGCCCTTAGAAAGTCACAATTAAAAATTAAAAATAACTGTTGTGGTTTAGATATAAAATATCCCCCCCAAAGCTCACGTGTCAAAGGTTTGATCCCCCTGGGTCAGTGGTGGTCAGAGGTGGGGAATGGAGAGGTAACCAGATTATGAGGGAGCGGGAGAAAAGTTCTTCTGGGGATGAATCTGTTAATGATCAGAGCTGAGCAGTGGCTGGAGGTGAGGCCCAGCTGGAGCAAGCAGGTGGCTGGGGGTGGGGCCCAGCTGGAGGCCGCAAGTGGCTGGGGGTGGGGCCCAGCTGGAGGCCGCCAGTGGCTGGGGGTGGGGCCCAGCTGGAGGACGCAGGTGGCTGGGGGTGGGGCCCAGCTGGAGGATGCAGGTGGCTGGGGGTGGGGCCCAGCTGGAGGAAGCAGATGGTTGGGTGTGGCTTTGTTCCCTACTTCCCCTTCCCAGGAGAAAACCTTGGCCCAGCCTGTGGGGAACCACTCAGATTGCTTCAAAGCTCAGGGGCATCTAAGGACACCTGAGGCCCTGACCCCGCTTGTCTAGCACAGGCGCACGGTGGGATACAGGTATGTAACCGTGACTTAGCACAGGTAAACATGTATGCGCTGGTTACAGCACTGTGTAAGAATGTAAACATGAGATAACAACCTGTGTAAGAATTATACAAAGCTGGGCATGGTGGTGCACATCCATAATCCCAGCACTCAGGAGGCAGAGGCAGGAGAATTGCTCTGAGTTCAAGGCCAGCATGAACTGTATAGTAAGACAGTTCACTTGCTTATGTAGCCCAGGCTGGCGTCAAACTCACAGTGATTCTCCTGCCTCAGCCTCCCAAGTGCTGGGATTACAGGTGTGTGCCACCATGCCCGGCTTACAATATCTAATTTTCAACAAAAAAGTAAAAGACATACAAAGAAATGGGAAAGTGTGGCCTTAAGGAGAAAAAAGCATTTTATAGATATTGTGTCCATAAATGTTTAATTTAGCAGACAGACTTCAAAGGTACTATTATAATTATGTTTAAAGAACTATAGGAAATCATGTCTGAAGACTTGAAAAGTCTGACCCCAAAAAATGGGAATGGTGGTGCACACCTATAATCCTAGCACTTGGGAGGCTGAGGTAGGACCATTGTGAGTTTAAGGCCAGCCTACATAGTGGACTGCATAGTGGGTCCCTGTCTCAAAAAACCAGAAGAAGAATAAGAGAAAAAGGAAGGGAGGAAGAAGAACGTTTATATGACAACATTGAATCAACAAATAGAGACTCTCTTGGGGCTGTTGAGATAGCTCAGCGGCATAAGTGCCTGCCTGGCAAGCGTGAGGTCCTGAGTTCAACTCCCAGTACCCACATACGAAAAAAGGGCCAGTGATATCGCTCAGTGGCACGGGCGCCTGCTGGCGCGTGAGGTCCTGAGTTCAACCCCCAGTACCCACAAAAAGAAAAACAAACAACAACAAAAAAAACCCCAGAGACTCTCGATAAAGAGATAGACGTAAATTTTTAAAACCAAAGACTAGTCTAGAGTTGAATGATACAATAAGTACCCAAGGGGATCTATAAATTAATTCTAATCCCTATCAAAATTCCAATGATGGTGGTTTTTTTGCTTTTTGTGTTTGTATGTATGTCTTCCAAAAATAGAAACCCAGGCCGGTGAGATAGCTCAGTGGCATAAGCACCTGCCTGGCAAGCGCGAGGTCCTGAGTTTGATTCCTGGCACCCACGTAAAGGAAAAAAAGGGCCGGTGATATCACTCAGCAGCACAAGCGCTTGCTGACAAATGCAAGATCCTGAGGCTGACTCCCAGTACCCACATAAAAACAAACAAACAAACAAAAATCAAAAATAGAAACCCCCACTTTAAAACTGATATGGAATTTCAAAAGCCCCTAAGTAGCCAAAGCAATCTTGAAAAAGAAAACTAAAGTTGGAGATCTCACACTTCCTGATTTCAAAAAGTACTATAAAGCCACCATAGTCAAAACAGTATGACATTGGCATAAAGGCAGAGAGACCAAGGGAATGGAAAGTCTACTCATCAAAATCTTGACATTTATGGTGAAATGATTTTTGACAAGGCTATCAAAACCATTCTATGAGGAAATGACAGTCTGTTGAAAAATGGTGCTGGGAAAACTGGATATCCACATGCAAAAGAATGAAGTTGGATGCTTACCTAACTGCGTGTACAAAAATTAACTCAAAGTGGATCAAAGGCCTAAAACATATGAAATAAAACTCTAAAGTAGGAGAGAACATGAGAAGAAAGAATATGATACTGGAGTTGGCAATGATTTCTTGGATCTGACGCTCAAAACATAAACACAAACAGAATATAAAATAGGTAATAGGACTACATCAAAATTAAAAACTTTTAGCCTGACATGGCAACACATGCTTATAATCCCAGCTACCTGGGAGGCTGAAGCGGGAAGATTAGAAGTTTGAGGTCAGCCTGGGCAATTTAATGAGATACCGCCTATAAATAAATAAATAAATAAATAAATAATAAATAAATAAATAAGGTAGGAGATGTAGCTCAGTGGTAGATTGCCCCTGGATTTCAGTCCCCAGTACTGCAAAAACAAAACTAAGCAAAATGACAGAAAATAAGTATTGGTGAGGATATAGAGAAATTGGAACACTTCCGCATTGCTGGTGGAAATGTAAAATGGTATAGGTGTAATTCCCCTCTTGGTATCTAGCAAAAATAATTTAATGCAAGGACAGATATTTATATACACATGTCCATGTAGAATATATGCTTAGTATGTCTGAGGTCCTGGGGTCAATCTCCAGCACCAAGAAAAAATTATAATGATGGGCCAGTGAGATGGCTCAGCGGCGTAAGCGCCTGCCTGGCAAGTGCGAGGGCCCAAGTTCGACTCCCAGAACCCACATACGAAAAAAGGGGCCGGTGATATCGCTCAGCGGCATGGGTGCCTGCTGGCACGCGAGGTCCTGAGGTCGACCCCAGTACCCACAAAAAAAAAAAAAAATATATATATATATATATATAACGATGAAGAATTCATTACAGGAAGTTAGCAGATTGTAGATGGCAGAAGAATCAGTGAACTTTATAGGTTAATTGAAATCAAAGAACATAAAGGAAATAAATTAAGAAAAATAAATGAAAAGAAAAAGAAAAAGAAAGGGTGATCAAAGACCTATAGGACACATCAACATAAGCACCTATGTCTAATGAGATTACCCAAGGAGACGAGAGAGAGGGGAAGAGAGCGGACTCAGGAAAAAAAGAAAGAAAGAAAGAAAGGAAGGAAGGAAGGAAGGAAGGAAGAAAGAAAGAAAGAAAGAAAGAAAGAAAGAAAGAAAGAAAGAAAGAAAGAGAAAGAGAAAGAAAGAAAACAATGGCTAACAACCTCCCAGTGTATGAAAACATGAATCTATACATCCAGGAGTGTGAAGAACCTCAACTAGGATTAATACAAAGATCTACATCCAAACACATCATAGACTTAACTGTTGAAAGACAATGGAAAAAATGTTTCTGGGGCTGTGATATCGCTCAGCGGCATAAGCGCCTGCCTGGCAAGCGTGAGGTCCTGAGACTGACTCCTGGTACTTGCATATAAAAAAAAAAGGGGTTCTGGATTTTTTTTTTTTTTTTTGTGGGTACTGGGGGTCGACCTCAAGACCTCGCAAGCAGGCGCTTACGCCGCTGAGCCATCTCACCGGCTCCATGTGTTTGTTTTTTGATGGTTGTATTTGTCAGGTTTCCCATGGCTGGACACAATATCTGACATTCACAACTTAGAGGAGAGATTTGATTTAACTCATGGTTTGAGGAGATTCAGTTCATGGTTACCTGGCTCCAAGGCAGGAACATCATGGCGGAAGGGTGTGGAGGAGCAAAGCTCCTTAGTTCATGGTGGGGGAAGCAGAGCCGGGGAAAGCAGAGCAGAGGAAGAGCACCACACAGGAAGGGGTGGGGACCATATACGAGTGGTACGTCGATTCTCCACGATGCTGGTCGCAAACCAAACTGGACAAGAGCCGAATCAAATTTCCCCATAAAGTCAGCATTGCACCTAACCATTGTATTTGATTTGGTTCTCGTCTAATCTGGTTTGTGACCAGAATCATGGAAGAATTGAGGTACCACTTAGTACCCAAGGCCACACCTCCAGTACCCACCCAGACACAGCCTGAGGTGTGCTCTACTGGTCTACTAGGTGTTTCTTCATCCAGTGATGCTGACTATCAGGATTAATGTCACAGTGGTACTGGGAAGTGGAACCCAGCCCCCACCCATGCTAGGCTAACACTACCACTGAGCCACATACCAGCCCTAAAAAAAGGGTTTTCTACAAAAGACATTACAGTATCAGACAACTGGTGAAATATAAATTGTTTTTTTTTTTTTTTTTTTTTTTTTTTTTTGTGGGTAGCGGGGGTCGACCTCAGGACCTCACGCGCCAGCAAGCGCCCATGCCACTGAGCGATATCACTGGCCCTTTTTTCGTATGTGGGTTCCGGGAGTCGAACTCGGGCCCTTGCGCTTGCCAGGCAGGCGCTTACGCCGCTGAGCCATCTCACCGGCCCCATAAATTGTTTTTATTACCTAAACAATACTTAGGGATAAAAAGCTATTGTAAATTGTGGAATTTACTTTCAAATGATTCATAAAACAGTATGCATTGTTTTTTTGTGTGGGTACCAGGGGTCGAACTCAGGACCTCGCGTGCCAGCAGGCGCCCGTGCTGCTGAGCGATATCACCAGCCCTTTTTTCTTATGTGGGTTCCGGGAGTCGAACTCAGGACCTTGCGCTTGCCAGGCAGGCGCTTACGCCGCTGACCCATCTCACCGGCCCAAACACTATGCATTTTATAAAGAAGTAACTGTATATATAAAATGATGATCGAACTATGTACAGTATATATAAAGAGATGAATATATGTATCTATAGAGAGACAGAGACAGACCTAGAGACAGAGAAAACAATAAAGTAAATTGTTAAAATGTTAGCAATTGGTGGAATCTAGGTTAGGCGTATATGGAAGTTCTTTGTTATTATTCTTGCAACTTTTCTCTAAATTTGAAATTATTCCAAAATTGAAAAGTTCAAACAAATAGTTCAGTGTTTTATTTTAGCTTCATTTTGTGGTTTTCACAAAACACATTTAAAATAAAATCTCAAAGAAAAGGATGAATGCTAAAATCACATACTATATCCTTTCACTTCTATTATTGAATATTATAAGACCCAAAAGCCCATGTGTGAGGGGAGTGTGTGTGCGTGCGTGTGTGTGTGTGTGTGTGTGAGAAAATGGATAAGAACTGAAGTATGATATCAGCAGCATTGAAAGAGTATCTCCCAGCCTGAAAGGCACCTGAGTAAGACTGGTCTCCTGACAGTTATCTTTCCATGTAGCCAGCTCTCTCTCTCCCCCTCTCTTTTTCTTTTCCTGATGCCATCAAAGAAGGAACTTATTTTGTGAATCCTTTTTTTTTTTTTTTTTTTTTTGTGGGTACCAGGGGTCGAACTCAGGACCTCATGCACCAGCAGGCGCCTGTGCTGCTGAGCGATATCACCGGCCCTTTTTTCGTATGTGGGTTCCAGGAGTCGAACTCAGGACCTCGTGCTTGCCAGGCAGGTGCTTGTGCCGCTGAGTCATCTCACTGGCCCTGTGAGTCCTTTTTTGAACTACAAAGACTGTGAACATTTTGGAAATGGCAAAGAGATTTCTGGCCAAACCCCACTTTGGAAAGAAAACCTCTCTTCTCTGCACAGATGGGGCTCCTGCTAAGCTTGGTGAGGCCTCCAGTTTTGCTACTTTAATGAGAAAGCGAACTTTTCACATTGGCATCATCATTATTATTTTGCTTTTTTACACAGACATGCACTGACAACAAAGATTCCTCTAACAAGTCTGAAGAAGAACTTCTGTCAACAGCCATAAATGTCATCAGGGAGACAGGTCTCGGAATCAAACATATTTAAGTTTTATCATCAAGATATAACAGCAAAATATGAACTGCTTCTCTATCATACAGAAGTTGGCTGGCTTTCATGGTGCTATGGCTTGAGGTGCTTTTTCAAACTAAGGGCAGATATTTTACTTTAACTGAAATAAAAAAAAAAGAAAAGAAAATCTACTGGGGACATTACCACAAAAGGAATGTTATTGATGTGTTAGTTATCTGGCACATAACTTTCTACCAAGCGAATGAGTCTAACCTTTCAGTTCAGTGTTATGAAGTCAACATTATTGATGCTACTAAGAAAAATTAAAACATTCTTGGCTCAGCAGTTGGTAAAGAAGAAGCTGCAGGATATGTTTTTCAACACGGAGTTATACAAAAATTTTCTGTCATTTTCTTTGGAGAGGGAATTCGGTAAGTTTCTGGAACACTTCAGAAGCCTTCCAAAAGTTATTTCTATCAGGATGGCTTCTAAGTGGAACCACAGACATACAATCCATTTCTGTCTTGTATAAACTGAACTGGAGTTGAGATCTCCTAAGTGGACACAATACCTGATACCCACAGTTGAAAGGAGGAAAGGTTTATTTGGTTCATGGTTTCAGTGGGTTCAGTCCAAAGTTGGATATGGGTGGTTCAAGGCGGATACATATGCGTGGGTCAAGGGCTGGGTAGAGAGGAGCTACTGGCCCCACGGTGTGTGTGCGGGGGAGGCAAACAAGAAGACATCTTCCAGGCCAGGCTCCAGACCCCACTTCCTGCTAGCAGTGAGCTATGAGCACATAAGCGACCTCATCGCTGGTCAGTATAGTGGCCTCAGGATCCAATCACTTTCCAAACAGAGGAGAATTTTGAGGGACATTTTAGATTTAAACCATAACACATATAACACATTTTTGAGATGACTATGTATGAAGTTGTTCTGAGTGTTCGCTTGCAAGCCTTTTTTTGTGCATGTGTTTCCCTTCTCTTGTAAATACCTGGAGGTGAAATTACTGGGTCATGGAGGTTTGTATTTTACTTCCTGAGAAACTGCCGCACTGATTTCCACAATGCTTGTGTCGTCCTGCACCCCGCAGTGTGTGGAAGTTAGGGTGCTCTACAAGTTGTCGGCATTTAGTTTTGTCTGTATATTTGATTTTAGCCATTCCAGGAGGAGCGAGTGGTATTTCACTGTGGTTCTCATTTGCATTTTCTTGGTAATTAATAGGGTGTGGTGAAATCGACTCCGGCGGGGGTTCTATTCCTTTGAACACATGCGCATATGTGAGTAGTGACAACACAGCATCAATGCAAACGCAGTTCCCAGCGTCAGGAAGAACTCCTCACAGATCGCCCTGCGTTTCTGTTTTTGGTGGTCCTGGGAGTTGAACCCAGGGCCTTTGCAATAAACTACATTTCCCAGCCCTTTTTATTTTTTTATTTTGAAACAGGGTAATTTGCCCAACTTATGATCCTCCTGCCTCAGCCTCCCAGAATGGAGGGATCACAGGTGTTGCCATGGTGCCTGACTTCTCTTTGTTGTTTGACCTTTTGATTATGATATATCCAGGTACTGTACGTTTCTCCTTAGCTTATTCTTCTTGGCGTTCATTGAACCTCTTGGATGTACAGATTAATGCTTGTCAGCAAATTTGGTGAGTTTTTGGTCAGTATTTCTTCAAATATTACTGTTGTCCTTTTCCTGTGCGGTTGAGACATTATGCATATGTTGGTACAGTTGATGCTGTCCCACAGGTGTGAGGTTCTGCTCATTTCTCTTCATTTTTTTTTTCTTTCTGTTCATTAGATGAGATAATCTTATTTGACCTGTATTCAAGTTTGAAGATTTTTTTTTTTTTTTGAGACAGGGTCTTGCTATATAATCCAGGCTGGCCTTGAACTTTTGGCAATCCTCCTCCCTCAACCTCCTGAGTGCTAGGATTACAGGCAAGCGCCACCACACCCTGCTCTGAGGATTCTTTCTTACCGCAATTCTCTTGTTCTATTTAGTCACCAGGGCTTCCACAATAAAATACCAAGGACTAAGTGACTTAAACAACAGGAATCTATTTTTCCATAGTCCTAGAGCCAGCATGGTCAAGTTCTGGCGCAGGCTTTCTTCCTGTCTTGCAGATGGCTGCCTTCGCTCTGTGTTCTCACAGGGCCTTTCTTCGTTGTGCATGCACAGACACAAAGAGGCAGGGACTGCTTCTTCTTCTATAAGCTCGGTAGTGCTGTCAGATCAGGACTTCATACTTATGACCTCACTTAACTTTCCCTCCTAAAAGCTGTCTCCAAGTACAATTATATTTGGAGTTACGGCTTTCACATGGGAATTTTGGGGAAATACAATTCAGCCTTACTTGGTTCTTTGTTTGTTTTCTGTTTTTTTTGTTTTTTTTTTTGAGAAAAGAGACAATTTTTATACCTTTATTAATATTCTTAGGCAGGTGCAGTGGCACATGCCTATAATCCCAGCACTTGGGAGGCTGAGGCAGGAGGATCACCATGAGTATGAGGCCAGCCTGGACTACATAGTAAGACACTGCCCCCCCAAAAAAAGTATTGGGATCATAGGCGTGTGCCACCGGGCCTGGCCTGGATTAATTCTTCTGTCTGCATTCTTTGTCATGCATAGCTGCTGAATCTCTGCTTGGTGGGCTTAATGGTTGCGTAATGACTGGGCAGATTTCCTTAGATACTTTGAACTCATAGTCTCTCCCAGCCTTTTCTGAGAGTCGATGTGTGTGTGTGAAAAGTGAGAGGTGAAGGGGTAAGGGAAGAACTAGCTTTGGAGGGTGAACTTGGGCCAAACAAGAGAGGAAAGGATAAAAGCAAAAATAAAAGTCCTAAAAGTCAGGGAGACGCAGAGAGGGCTACCGTGAGGAGTAGCGCCCTGTGAATCTCGTCTCTGTCATGCTGTCCACGTCTCGCGGGAGCCCACGAGAAGTTCCACGTGTGGGTTCTGAGACTTACTTGCTGCCGTCTAGGAATCTTGTAATTGGTAAGTCTCACTTATTTTCCCCGCCAGCTTTGCTACACCTACCACACTTGATTTCGTTTGTAGTTTTTTTGTACTGTCTTTGTCTGGTTTTGGTGGCAGGGTACTGGTACAAGTTCTTCTTTAAATGTTCAGTAGAATTCACTCATGAAGCAAGCAGGTACAGGATATTTATGTTTGGTTCTGGTCCTGGGGATTGAACCCAGGGCCTCGTGCATGCTGGGCAAGCGCTCTACCCCAGCCCAGGTCAAGAGATTTTCGATTACTGACTTGATCTCCTAACTTGTAGCTCTGTTTGCATTTTCTATTTCTTTGCAGCTTAGTCTAATAGGTTTTGTGTGTCTATGAACTTCATCCAGGTTTTTCAATTTGTTGGTGCACAACTGTTCATAGTACTCCTTTATAATCCTATTTATTTTTCTAGATTGCCAATAACGTCTGCCATTTTATTTCTTTCTCTTCTTTTCCTTTTTCATGTGAAGCACTCTGGCTTTATTGTTAACAAGCAAAGCAGTTATGAAGGTACTAAACAACTGAATTCTATTATTTAAACCAAAAAGTTCTTAGCATTTTCTATGAAGCTAGGTTATTTAAAATATTTTTAAAAGTTGAAGAAAAATAACCTCCCTTTCTTGAATATAAAAAAGCACTTTAATTACAAATGTGTGAGGTATAATATAACAGTTTAATAGCTTTATTACAGTGGAGAAATTATTTTAAAACAACATGGTATGGGAAATAATTCTTATCTCTGAACTCAAAAATGAGTTCAGAGAGGATATCAGAAAATGGAAAGATATCCCTTGCTCTTGGGTAGGAAGAACCAACATAGTGAAAGTGGCCATACTCCCAAAATTGCTATACAGATTTAATGAAATCCCCATCAAAAGTCCAGCATCATATCTCACAGAATTAGGGAAAACAATCCTAAAATTCATTTGGAACCAGAAGAGACCTAGAATAGCAAAGGCAATTCTGGGCAACAAAGGCAAGGCAGGGGCATCACAATCCCTGACTTAAAATTGTACTACAAATCTACTGTGATAAAAACAGCATAGTATTGGCAAAATAAATAAATAAATAAATAAATAAATATTTTTAAAAAACAGATCCAAGGATCAATGGGACAGATTAAAAGATGCAGAAACAACTCCAGACATACTTAGCCACCTTCTCTTTGACAAAGGTGCCAAACACTTTCATTGGAAGAAAGACAGCCTCTTTAATAAATGGTGCTGGAAAAACTGGCTTTTCACATGCCAAAGATTAAAACTAGACCCATATCCCTCACCATGCACTAAACTAAAATTGAAATGGGTCAAAGATCTAAATATTAAAACAAGGGCCAGGGATATAGCTCAGTAGCACAGTGCCCGCCTGGCAAGCGCAGGTCCTGAGTTCAATTGCCAGTACCAAAAAAAAAAATTTTTTTTAAACAGAAACACTAAATCTACTGGAAGATACACTAGGTAGAACTCTTGAAGACATCGGTGTAGGCAAAGACTTTATGAACAAAACCCCAGTCACACAGGAACCATCACAAAGAATCAACAAGTGGGATCTCATCTTATTAAAAAACTTTTTCACAGCAAGAGAAATCACCAACAGAGTGAAGAGACAACCCACAGGGTGGCAAAAATGTTTGCCAGCTGTTCTTCAGACAAAAGACTACTGGGCCAGTGAGATGGCCCAGTGGCTTAAGCGCCTGCCTTGCAAGCGCGAGGGCCCGAGTTCGACTCCCGGATCCCACATACGAAAAAGGGGCTGGTGATATCACTCAGCGGCACGGGCGCCTCCTGGCGCGTGAGGTCCTGAGGTCGACCCCCTGGTACCCACAAAAAACAAAACAAACAAACAAAAAAAACAGACAAAAGACTACTATCTAAAATATATAAAGAGCTCAAAAAAATCAGATCCCCCAAATTTAAAGACCTAATCCAAAAATAGGCATCTGAAATAAATAGATACTTTTCCAATGAAGAAGTAGAAATGCCAAATTTATGAAAAATGTTCAACATCGCTGGTCATTTGAGAGATGCAAATTAAAACAACACTGAGAATCTCACCCCAGAAAGAATGGTTATCATCAAGAAATCAATCAATAACAAATGCTGGTGGGGCTGTGGGGAAAAAAGAATGCTTCTCCACTGTTGGTGGGAGTGTAGACTGGTGCAACCACTGTGGAAATCAGCGTGGAGATTCCTCAAAAAACTAGGACTAGAGGTTCCATTCAACCCAGTTGTTCCTCTTCATGGCATCTTCCCAAAAGAATTAAAAGCATCATACCACAGCAATATACACACACCCTTGTTTATAGTGGCACAGTTTATAATAGCTAAATCTTGGAAACGGCCCAAATGCCCATCAACTGGTGAATGGATAAAGAAGATGTGGTTTTCTTATACAATGGAGTACTACTCTGCCATAAAGAAAGATAAGCTTGAGACATTTCTAGCTCAATGGATGCACCTTGAGCCCATACTCTTAAGTGAAATAAATTGGACACACGTGTAAATACTGCATTGTTTCTCTGGTGCGAGAAACAAAGTGTAAATAAGGACCAAAATGTATAATTGGTGTTGGGAAATAGGAAGAAAATGTTCAAATGGGGAGGGGAACAAGAGAGAGGGGAGAGTGAAAGGAAGGAAGAGAAAAGAAAAAAAATGATGGTGAAAGAAGGAAAAAATGGAAACAAAGCTTTGTAAATAAGGAGGGAAAGGGAGATTAAAGGGAGGGGAGGGGAATGGGAAAAAAAAGAATCAAGATGTAGCATGTACATGGGCCAGGGGTATAGCTCAGTGGCACAGTGCCTGCCTGGCAAGCACAAGGTCCTGAGTTTGATTCCCGGTACAAAAAAAAAAAAAAAGATATATTGTGTACAGGTACAAATTCCCTACGATAAATGTGATCATTATGTATACCTAAAATATACCAATACACTTAATTAATTAAAAAAAAAAAAAGACTGCAGAGGTTCCAGCCCGGGGTCAGCTGACTCCATTGCTTTCAGACCGGAGGTGAGGCAGAACCATCATGGCGGAAGGGTGTGGCAGAAGAAGGCTGCTCACCTCATGGGAGCCAGGAAGCAGAAAGCCTGAATTTTTATCTTTTTTTTTTTCAATGCTGGGGATTGAACCCAGGGCCTTGTGCATGGTAAGCAAGTGCTCAACCACTGAGTTATATCTCCTTTTTACTTCTGAGTTTAGCAATTTGAATCTTTTTGTTAGTCTATCTGGCTAAAGGTTTGTCAATTTTGTTGATTTTTTTTTTCCCCACTTTTGGGGCTGGGAAAGAGCTCAGTGCTAATGCTTGAGGCATTGGGATTGATCCCTAGCACTGCAAAAAGAAAAACAAAACAAAATTTAAAAAATAGCCTTTGGTTCCATTGATTTTTCTCTATTCTCTGTTTTGATTGTTTCTGCTGTAATCTTATAGTTTCTTCCTTTTGCTAGTTTTGTGTTTTGTTTGTTCTTTTAATATATATAGCGCCTTAAATTATAAAGTTAGATGGATGAGTTTAGAGCATTCATATTTTGTTGTTGTTTTTCTTTTGTTTTGTGTGGTCCTGGGGATCAGACCCAGGACTTTGTGTATGCCAGGCAAGTGCTCTACCACTAAGCTACACCCCAGCCCAGATCTTTCCTATTTTAAATCTAAATGTTTATTTTAAAAAAAAGAAAGAAAGAAAGAAAAGAAAACTAAGTGTTTACAGTAAGTCTCCAACTTGCGAAAGAGTTCCATTCCAGGAGAATGTTCATAAGTCAGGTTCGTTCCTAAGTCTGACAAAGTGAGCCTTACACAGATATACAACATATATGAATTGCTCTGTGCTTCCTAGCGTCCCCTCCACATCACCCCTGCTTCTCTTGCTTCTGGACATCCTGGGCTCTAAGTGCTGTGCTACTGTACACTATCTGTTATGGTTTGTGTCTAGATGTCCCTCCAAAGCCTCATACACATTTAGATGGGGCTTTTCCAGAGGTGGCTGAATCTAGAGTTTGTGATTGATTCATGGTTCGGTGCTGGAATTAAGGGTGGGTGATTGCTGGATCAGTCCGCTGATGGGATTGACGCTGCCCTAATCCCAGCAGTCTGGACAAGATAAAGAGGGCAGAAAGAGGCTTGTTTCCCGCTTTTGCTCTTGCTGCTTTTTCTGTCTTCTGCTTGTTATGAATTGCTCTCCTCTGTGAAGCCACCCTGCCTTGGAGCCAGCCAATTATGGACTGAAACCTCTGCAAACTGTGAGCTAAATAGACCTTTCCTCCTCTAACTTTGGGCTTTGGGTATTTTGTCCCAGCAATGACAAAAGTAACTAAGACAGTGTCGCACTGTGAGTAAGCACTCAGCAGCACAACCGTGAGAGTGTGTGGCAGACAAGGGAGCTACTTCCATGATTTGTTCACCTCTACGAGTGCTCCTAATACGAGCTCCGTTAGTACCTGTGAAAGTTTAAACTTGAATATTCATCAGTCGGGGACTTACTGTTGAGGCTGTAAGTTTCCTTAGAACTGCTTTCACTGGGTCCTATAAATTTTGGTGGGTTGTGGTTTGTCTCTAAAGGTCTTTTAAATTTCTGATGTCTGTTTTGATCCATTGGTTAAGAGTGTGTTGTATGGGCCGGTGAGATGGCTCAGCGGTGTAAGCGCCTACCTTGCAAGCGCGAAGGCCCGAGTTCGACTCCCGGATCCCACATACGAAAAAGGGGCCGGTGACATCGCTCAGTGGCATGGGTGCCTGTTGGCGCGCGAGGTCCTGAGGTCGACCCCCTGGTACCCACAAAAAAATAAAAATAAAAAATAAAAAAGAGTGTGTTGTATATATTTCACAAATTTGTGGAAATTTCTGATTTTGTTTTATTTATTTATTTATTTATTTTTCTGAGACAGGTTCTCACTATAGTTCAGACTGGCCTTGAACTGTCTATGTAGCCCAGGCTGGCATTAAACTTGTGGCAATCCTTCTGCCTCAGCCTCCCAAAGTACTGGACTTACAAGCATGTGCCATTGTTCCTGGTTCCCTTATGACTTTTTTGTCTTCATTTTTTGCATAATTGTACTTAAAAGTTTAAACTCCTATCTTATTTGTTTTTATGTATACTTTTTAGCTGTATTCTTTGTGGTTGCTATGGGGATTATTTTTGGCATCCTAAAGTTATAATACCCTAATTTGAATTTCTATGAGTTTTATTTCAGTAACATGTGAAACTCTGCTCCATTACAGCTTCATTCCCCCCCAAACATAAACTAATAATTCTTTTCCTTGCATTAGTCACTTAAATTACACAGAAAACAAAATGTGGCCTTAAAAGTTCAAGTTACAATAATATTAGCTTTTAGACTAATTGTTTAATGTATTAATGTCTTAAATCACACAGTAAACAAAAAGGGAAGTTAAAATCCACTGTTAAAATAACATTAGCTTTCGTGATTGTCCATGCATTCACCTTTTTTTTTCTTTTTTTCTTTTTTGGTACTGGGGATTGAACTCATGACCTTGTGCTTGCCAGGCAGGTGCTGTGCCACTGAACTATATCCCTGGCCCCATGTGCTCATCTTTATGGAGATCTTCCTTCCTTCATAAGGCTTCAAGCACCTGTCTAGTGTCCCTTCCTTTCACCTTGAGCTCTCCGTTCGGCAGTGAAGGCCAGGTCTGGTGGTAAGGAAGCCCTTCAGCTTTTATTCATCTGGGAATGTCTTATTCATCTCTTATTTTTACACCTTAATTTATCTTTGTTCTTTTTTTATTTTTATTTTATTTTTTTTTTTTGAGACAGGGTCTCGCTTTGTAGTTCAGGCTTGCCCTGGACTCTCTATGTAGCCCAGGCTGGCCTCAAACTCATGGCCACTCTCCTGCCTCAGCCTCCCAAATGCTGAGGTTATAGGTGTGTGCCACCACATCCAGCTAACTTATCTTTGTTGACAGTTTTTTTTTTTTTCCCTTCTAGCATTGTGCATATATTGGCCCACAGCTTTCTGGCCTTCAAAGTTTTCTGTGAGAAATCTGTTAAACTTATTGAGAATCTGTTCAACTTGTCCTTTGTGTGTGATGAGTCATTTCTTTTTTGCTGTCCAAAAGATTCTCTCTTTGGAGCAGGGGGTGGCAGGTCTGTGGCCGAGCACTTTCCCAGCATGCACAAGGCCCTGGGTTTAATACCTGGCACTTCAGGAAAAATAAGGGAGCCAGGTAAGGTGTTGCATACCTGTAGTTCCAGATGCTGAGGAGGCTGAGGCAGGAGGATCATTTGAGGCAGGAGTAGTAAGACCCCATCTTAAAAAAATTTTTTTTTTTTTTTTGTGGGTACCGGGGGGTCGACCTCAGGACCTCGCGTGCCAGCAGGCACCCGTGCCGCTGAGCGATATCACCGGCCCCTTTTTTGTATGTGGGTTCCGGGAGTCGAACTCGGGCCCTCGCGCTTGCAAGGCAGGCGCTTAAACCGCTGAGCCATCTCACCGGCCCCTTAAAAAAATTTTTTAAAAAATTTTTGTCACCAATCAGCTGAGGGTGCATTTGCTCCATTCAGATGGAAATCACAAGCTGGCAAAGTGGCCCTGGGATCTGAGTGCCAGGGGACCTTGGCCCTTGGTTCCAGCTCTTAGCAGCTCCTTTGGCAGCACATAGCCTTCTTCAGCAGCTTGTGCTGCCCCTCTAGGATTCTCTGCAGGTCTCTGCTAAACCTGGCCACTGGTTGCCGCCACTGGTTGCCACTACTGGTTGCTACTGGTTGATGCCAGTCATTGACTGCAGCTGCCGCTGGTCTCTTGAACTCTTCAAGGCTAACAGCTCCTGGTGCTCACAGCTCTTTAATGTGACCTGCTGCGTCCACACTGCCTCAGGTAAGAATTACAAGTAGATTTACAGGCCACCCCAGCGAGGCTTTCTTTGGACCTGCACTGCAGCACAGGGTCAGTGCATAAGGGAACTCTCTCCCGTGAGCCCAAGGAGTATGAGGGGGCCGGGTCTGCAGTTCTGTACATTTTGTGACTGCTTGAAAACTTTCAAAGTAAGGACAGAGGGAGGAGTAGAGTCATCTGGGCTTATAGCGGGGAGTCAGTCCAGCAGGCACAGGGCAGAATAATCTGGGATTGGTCTGCGTGCCAAACCTGCTGCAGCCCAGTGAGGTACCTCCTGGGACACCAGGGGGTGTCTAGGACAGTCGGAGCCATGGTGGGGACAGTTCCGGGAAAGTGGTTGCTTGATTGACAGCTGCTGCATTTCTGCAGAAACCACAGGGCTGAAACTGTCACTGCCCAGCTTTGCATCCTCAGAGAGGCAGCAGCAGTGCCTGGACCAGTGACAGCAGGAGAGGGTGTCAGGGCTGTCACCTGCCCTGGGCTCCTGTCAGCATGGCCCATAGGTGGGAAGTAACCCCAGGGACCCTGGAAAGACCTTGACCCCTCTTGTCCCAGGCCACCTTCGAAAAGCCAGGGAAAACATTGAAAAACGAAGGGAGAATTAAAAAAAAACCAAAAAACCCAGCCCTTTTAACGCCCTGGAAGTCACTTCAGGCAGAGTGGGAGAAGCTTGGGACAAACAACAAAGGCCGATCTGCTCCTCACCTGCACCTTTGTGACCAGAAGCAGTGGTGCTCAGAGTACAGATGCCCTGTGTTAGGAGGACAAGGTCCCTTTCGCTTCCCCTCGCGCTGCAAGCTGTTTGCAAGCTGCCTAGGAACCTGGGCACAGCCGTCTGCCAGTGGCTGAGTGGTGGGGGTCAGCAGGGTAGCTGCTACTTCACTAAAAGCTAAAATGGACCCAAATACACCAGTTTACCATCCAACCTTTCCCCAGGATGTTGCAGGCCCTCAACAGACCTCACAGGCTCCCGCCTCCCAGGAGCCACGCCAGGGAGTTCACCAACGTCTAGGAGGGGAGGCACAGTCCTGTGCTTCTCCTCTGCCTTTGCGGGACACGCGCCACCGGGTTCTGGCGCAGTTGCGGTGCTCTCCTTGCTTTTATGGAGGATCGCACAAGTATTATCAGGGGCCCTTGCTCTGCCACTTCAAAAATTGCAATTCCTGAATAGCTCTTAAAGAGCTTGCTCTGGGGATTCCAATATACAGCCTTCACGCCTCACATTGTATTTAGAGTTACTGTTTTTCCAGTTACAGTGCAATGCAGGAACCTTACCATTCCATGCCTTCGCTGTTCCCGCATGCGTGTGAATCGCCGCGTGTGTGAGGTGTGTGGACACCGAAGCCCGCAGGCTGGGGCCCTAACTCGGGCAGAGTGCTCACCCAACACGTAAGGCCCTGGGTTCAAGCCCCGCTACAGGAACAAAAGAGGAACTTGAACCATCAGACAATGTGGTGTTCGCCTTCAACCATCATGTATATTTTTTAAGAACATAAAAGGAGAAAAATAGTACATTATATACTACCTCGCTGTACACCCTTTTTAAAAATTAATTGTATTGGTACACTTTTGACTTACATAATGATCACATTCATCATAGGGAATTTGTACCTGTACATGATATATCTTAATTCTCTTTTTCCCATTCCCCTCCCTTCCTTTCAATCCTTCTTCCCCTCTCCCTTTACAAAACTTTGTTTCTATTGTTTTCCTTCCATTCTTTTTTTATTTTTTTATCCTTGTTCCCTCCCTTCTCTCCCCCACTCCTTGTCCCCCCACCTTGTTCCGTTCCCATTCGAATATTTTCTTCCTACTTCCCAGTATCTATGATCCGTTTTGCTCCTTATTTACCCTTTCCCTTTGTCACATGAGAGAAGCAATGCGATATTTAAACATGTGTGTATGATTCATTTCACTTAAAATTATGTTCTCAAGGTGCATCCATTTACCTAAAAATGTCCCAAGTTTGTCCTTCTTTATGGGCATTTAGTACTCCATTGCATATAAAAACCATATTTTCTTCATCCATTCATCCATTGATGGGCATCTGGGCTGTTTCCAAGATTTAGCTGTTACAAATTGAGTTGTTATAAACATGGGTGTGCATATATTGCTGGGGTATGATGCTTTTAATTCTTTCAAGAAGATAACCAGGAGGGGAATGACTGGGTCAAATGGAACCTCTAGTCCTAGTTTTTTGAGGAATCTCCACGCTGATTTCCACAGTGGCTGTACCAGTCTACACTCCCACCAACAGTGGAGAAGGGTTCCTTTTTCCCCACAGCCCCTCCAGCATTTGTTATTGGTTGACTTCTTGATAATAGCCATTCTTTCTGGGGTGAGATGGAATCTCAGTGTTGCTTTAATTTGCATTTCTCAAATGGCCAGTGATGTTGAACATTTTTCATATATTTATTTGCCATTTGTATTTCTTCATCTGAGAAGTGTCTATTCATTTAAGATGCCCTTTTTAGGATTGAGTCTTTAAATTGGGGGGGGTCGTGGCTTTTCTGAGTTCTTTATATGTTCTAGATATTAGTCCTTTGTGTGAGAAATAGCTGGTAAACATTTTTTCCCACTCTGTGGGTTGTCTCTTCACTCTGTTGGTGTTTTCTTTTGATGTGCAAAAGCTTTTTAATAAAATGAGATCCCAGTTGTTGATTCTTTATAATATTTCCTGTGCGATGGGGGTTTTGTTCATAAAGTCTTTGTCTATACCAAAGTGTTCCACAGTTTTACCTGTTCTCTCTTCCAGCAGATAGTTTCTGCTTTAATATTTAGATCTTTGATCCATTTCTATTTTAGTTTAGTGCGTAGTGAGAAACATGGGTCTGTAACAGAAAATGCCCCCCCCACCGCCAGTACACTTCAGTTTCTTAGTTGCCCAGGTAATAGTTCCCGTTCCAGTTCCGGTTGCTTCTGTCCCTTAGAAACGGCTGGTCACTGTGATGCATATCTGGTCACTATGATGCACATTGTATAATCCAATCCCCAATTGACAAGCCATTCTGCCTCTGTACCTCCTGCTTGCTTCTCCCATATAAGCCCTAGACCACCAGCGATCAGGGCCTGATATTCTGGAATGATCCCGATCAGTGCCATTGACGTAAATAAATCTGCCTCCATATCCTGGGTAGTCCTGGGTGTCGTTTTGGTGTTTCTGCTTGCCGTTGCAGGTCTAGGTGTAATCACTGCATGTGGAAAGCCAGTTTTCCCAGCACCACCTGTTAAAGAGGTTACCTTACTTCCAGTGAAGGTGTTTGGCACCTTTGTCAAAGACAGGGTAACTGAGTGTATTTGGAGTTATTTCTGCATCTTCTATTCTGTTCCATTGATCCTCGGGTCTGTTTTTTGCCAGTGCCATGCTATTCTATCACAGTAGCTTTGTAGTATAATTTCAAGTCAGGGACTGTGATGCCCCCTGCCTTGCCTTTGTTGCCCAGATGGCATTTGCTGTTCTAAGTCTCTTCTGGTTGAATGAATTTTAGGATTGTTTTCTCTGTTTCTGTAAGGTATACTAATGGTATTTTGATCAGGATCGAATTAGCTATTTACCCCTTTTATTGCTTTTCTTTCATTCCTGATATTTCTAATTTTCTTGTTATCATTTCCTTTCAGCCTGGATAACTTCTTTTAATCTTTACAACATGTGTGCTGATGATGAATGCTCTTAGCTTTCCCTCCTCTGTGAATGTCTTTAGCTCACTCTCATTCCTAAAGGATTTTTTCACTACATATAGAATTCCAGGTTCACTATTCTTTTCTTTCACAACTTTAAAATTTTAGTTTTACTACCTTTCTGGCCTCAATGTTTTCTGATATGGAACCCACAGTCATTCTAATTGTTTTTCTCTTGTAGGTGAAAAACCTTTTTCTCTGGCCGTTTTCAAGGTTCGTTTTCATTTGGTGTTCAGTAGTTTGATTATGATGCACTGGGAGTAGATTTCTTTGTGTTTATTGTTTGGCAATTGATGAGCTTCTTGATTCTGTAAATGTAGATGTTTTGCCATTTCTGGACATATTCAGCCATTATTTCATCAAATATTTTTTTTTCCTATGCCAATTATCTTTTTTTCTCCCTTCCTTGTGGGATTCTGATGAGTGTTAGATCATTTGGTCTTGTTCCCTAGGTCCTTGAGGCTCTATCCCCCCCCCCCCGTATTTTTCTCTTTTTCAGATTGGATACTGTTAAATAGAATGGAGTTTACCCGAAACTGCTTTTCTCTTTACTTGGGTTGTAATGTTTGGCCTAGCACTGCCTCTGAGCATCTTAAACTGCAACCCATCTTGATGTGTAAAGAAACTAAACCTCAGCGTGTACCATGGTAACCAAGCAACTGACTATCAGCCAATCACAGCAGCCAAACCCTCAGCCAATCACAGGCTAAAGGCTGCCAAAACATGCCTGTGTGAAACAATTTTAGAACTGCAGCATTAGCAGCACTGTATGTCATTTCCTGGGTTTTGGATTATAAATATAGCTTCCCATGTTGGTGGAGGCATTCTGAGCCATCTTTGGTCTGGAATGCTTCCTCCTTGTAGAACTTGGTATGCTCACTTTGTTAAATTTAACTCATCTAAGGTTTTTGTTTTGTGACTCTCCCTCTGTATTCTCTATTCTGCTACTGAGCCTATCTAGTGACATTTTTGCTTCTCTTACTCTATATTTCAGTTGTAAAATCCCCATTTGATTCTTTCTTATAACTTGTATTTCTCTGTTGAGACTCTCTTTTTATTCATTTTATGTCTCCTCTACCTTAGATCATGGTTATAATAGCTGTTCCTTTAATTATAAAACCAAACCAAACCAAACCATAAAGCCAGGTGTAGTGCCACACACCTGGAATCCCAGCTACTCAGGAGCTGAGGCAGGAGGATTACAAGTTCAAGGCCAGACTGGATAACTGAACGAGACCCTATTTCAAAATAAAATATAAAAGCTCAGAGTTAGAGCACTTGCTTAGCTTACTCAGGGCGCAAGGCCCTGGGTTGCATCACCAGTACCACAAAAATGAAACAAAAAACACAAAGTTTACTGTAGTAACTATTTTATTTATTACTCAGGACCTTGCACATGCTGGGAAAGTGCTCTACCACTGAGCTGCGTCCCCAGCCCATTTTGAGTGTAGCTCAGTAGTAATAACTATACTGTGCAAAATGCATGTGCTTTAGGCTGCTTTTCAGTCCAGGTTAAGAGATAACCGGGGTGGGAAACTCATCCTTGATTTTGTGGTTCTTCAACTGCTGATTTCTTTTCTCTATGATCTTGCTGCCATTACTTTTCAGAATGGTCAGATGCTGGGTGTGGTAGAGCACACCTGTAATCCCAGCACTTGGGAGGCTGAAGCAGGAGGATTGCCATGAGCTGGAAGCCAGCCTCGGCTACATAGTGAGTTTAGGCCAGTCTGAATTACAGAGCAAGACCCTGTTTAAAAAAAAAAAAATCCTCAGATGGCTCCCACGTATTTTCTCTCTGAGGTTTTAAATTACATTCAGTGAGAGAAACAGGATACAAGGTGGTTTCTCCATTTGACTGGAATTGGAAACTTCTGTTTCTCTGCTTATTCATGGGTATTACATATATTTTTGGATGTAAGTCATCTATCAGATAGAGTTATTGTGAATGTGTTTATCGCGGTCTAGGGTTTGCTATTTAGTTTCTTTTTTTTTTTTTTTTTTTTTTTTTTTTTTGAGACAGGGTCTTGCTATGTAATTCAGGCTGCCTTGAACTCATTATGTAGCCCAGGCTGGCCTCGAGCTACATAATTTCTTAACAGTGTCTTTTGTAGAGCAGAAAACTCTTTTTTTTTTTTTTTCAGTACTGGGGATTGGGTCAGGGTCTTCACACTGACCCACAGATATCCCCAACCCTGTTCATTTTTTATTTTGAGACATGCTCTTGCTAAGTGGCTAAATTTCCTAAGTTGGGCTTGAACTTGCCATCCTCCTGCCTCAGCCTCCCAGAGTGCTAGGATTACAGGCATGATGACTTTAATTTTGATGAAGTCCATTTTATAATTTTTTTTTCTGATTGATGCCCTTGGGGTCTGGTGTTAAAACGATCTTTGTCTGTCTTAAGGTTTCAAAGATTTCCCTATATTTCATTTTATAAGCTTTATCATTTTTAGTTTCTTTTCTTCTTTCTTTTCTTTTTTTTGTGGTGCAGGAGCTCAAACCCAGGACCTCATGCATGCCAGGTAAACACTCTAACCATTGAGCGACCCCTTGCCCCATTTTAGATTTTATATTTAATTAATCTTGCCCAATTTTGCATATAATATAAGAATCAATGTTCATGTTTCCCTTCTTGAAGTTATCTGGTTGCTTCAGTGCTATTCATTGGATACACTTACTGTATATATATTTTAAAAATAACATTTATCTTTAACTTGCTTCCATTTTAAATTATTCTCTCATTAATGCTACATCAAAATTCAAACAAATTTGTTAAGTACGTTAATTTTTTCAACGTGATTCTTCATTTCCTTTGTAATCCTATATCTTTTATTTTCTTTCCAATTACTATTTTGAGAATGGGTCCACAGATATCAGGATTACCAGAGGTGTCTGTGTCACAGGGATGTCAAGAATTCTTAGTGAAATGAAAAGAAAGACACTGGGCTCTAGAACCTTGGAGACCTGAGTTAAAGGCTTGATTGCTACATTGTACTGTCGCTCCATGACCTCGGGCACTTATCCCAACCAGCGTTCATCTTCCAACTTTCACAGATCCAATAAACTTCTATATAGCTTCCCACCAGCCACTGTGTGAAGCCCTGTTAATTTAATGCAGAAAGGCTGAGGTAACCTTTCCTGCACAGAACTTAGCGGGGAAGGTGGGGGAATCAACTGGCCATTTGACAACACTTGGGAAGTGCTTTCTTTTGCGGTGAAGAAGAGTGCTGCGGGAGTTGAGAGATGGTGCTCCCTAACTAGATTTGTGGGGTCACAAGAGATTTCCACAGGTGAGGACGCTAAATTGATACCTAGGTGATAAATGGATACTTGCCTGACAATGAGGGGAGGAGGAGTGATCCAGGCCGGGAGCTGAACCCTTAAGAGACATGACAGGTTTGAAAAACCAATGACCAAGGTACAACTGTAGAAGCGTCAGGTTGTACGTCTTACAGGCTATTATGCGGACATTAGCAATGTCCTAGTAATAGTGTGAAATCATTGGCAAGTTTCGACATCGATGGGTTAGGATAGGACCACATAATTTTTTATTTTATTTTATTTATTTTTTTTTTTTGTGGGTACCGGGACCTCACGCGCCAGCAGGCGCCCGTGCCACTGAGCAGTATCACCGGCCCTTTTATCGTATGTGGGTACTGGGAGTTGAACTCAGGACCTTGCGCTTGCCAGGCAGGCGCTTACACCGCTGAGCCATCTCACCGGCCCCTTTTTTTAATTTTAAAGAGAAAAAAAAAAAAACAAAATTTCAAAACAACATAATAGGAGAGTAAGAATGGTCAATACATTCCATATTGTTATCTTTAAATTAGTTACTCAGGGTAATTTTTTAAAATCTCTTTTGTGTGTGTGTGTGTGTGTGTGTGTGGAGAATGCATTACAGGCACCATGATTTGGAAATTGCTAGACAAGTCCTGCTGAGAGAGAGTGCATGAATTGTGGCCGAGGCAAGATGAACAGAGATTTTAGCTGGCATGGTGGGGCATGCCTATAATCCCAGCATTTAGGAGGTTGAGGCAGGAGGATCCCTGGGGGTTTGAGGCCAGCCTTGAGTACATAGCGGGACCCTGTCTCAAAAAAACAAAAAACAAAGACAGATTTGAGAAACAGGAAGCAAACTACATTAAATGTTGAAGGCTCCAGGGAATGAGGAAGAGGGGAACTCCTTAGATTTCTGGTTGGATCAACAGGATGGGTGGTAGTGCCATTCACTGGGAAAAAAAAAGACTATAGGCGAACCTAAAGTGAAATTTTAATTTATGGGATTTAAGATGACTGAGGGGATTCAGAATGTCCAACAGATTTGCGACTATCGTAATCTGAAAGTTAGAAAAGTTAAAATGAAGGTATTAATGAGATTAAGGTGATGTAACGTGAGGGCACCCGGGCATTTATTTCTCATAATAATGGGGACTGAGCGCAGGGCCTCTGCACTGGGCTATAACCCCAGCCCTTTTTGTTTTATTTTGACACAGGGTCTCGCTAAATTGCGCAGGCTGGGGTCGAATTTGCGATCCGCTTGACTCAGCCTCCGAGGGCTGGGATTATAGCCGAACACCCACTTTAAGTTTGAATCAGCCTCCCTTCCCCAGAGGCGGAAGAGAAGACCCTTGGTTACTTTTGGTTTCTCACCCTCTCCCCGCCCTCGGCGCAGGCGCCCTGGACTCCGCTCGGAGGCGGAGGGAGGCAGCGGTGGGCGGGGCCAGAACCTGAGCGGCCTTTCCCAGGGCCCCGTGGCGGCCTGGGGGCGGGGCCGGACTGTCGTGACGTCACCGAGCTGCGCGCAGAGAGGGACCCGAGCGCGACGGCGCGGCCGGAGGACTAGGACTGGCTAGTGCGGAAACGAAACTGAGGGAGGAGGCGGAGCCTCTGGCAGCGGCCGAGCCCGGCCCGGTAGCGGCGGCGACGACAGGGTCGGCCTGGCCTCCCCCTTTCTGCTCCCCGGCAGCTCGCCCTCTCCCCTCAGCGTGAGTGCTGACCGAGGCCCGGTGGGAGAGAGCGGGCGGGTGCGCGGGCTCAGCATCCTCCCCTCCCCCGTCGCCTGGGCCCCCACCCGCGGTCGTGACTCCCCGCCCTCGGGCCGCGTTTCCTCCAGCCCACCTCGCCTGCGCAGCCTGCTGGAGCCGGAGCCGCGGCTGGCACACGTCTTGCGCACACGTTCGCGCGCTCAGCGTTATTTTCAGCTGCAGAGACCGGCCCGGGAAGACGCGAGCGCCTCTTCCGTGTGTGCTGGGGGCTGGCTGTGCGAAACCCAGGCCCAGCGCAAGGACTCAGCGCGGGGGTCTGAGCCCTTCCGGTGGGGGAACCAGGACTCCCCTTCGAGGTTCCTGTCCAGAGCACGTTCTTCTGGCATGTGTTGGTCACTGGAACTAGCCAGTAGTTAGCTATGTGGCCTTCTCCTTTCGGGCCTCAGTCTTTTCCATTGGAAAGTGAGAGGTTGGATTAGATGATTTATTAGGCCCAAATCTAAAATGGTGTGATTTAGCAGGATCAGCACCTGCTTCCCTTTACACAGCTGTTTCCTGTCCTTTATTTGCACGCACCTCATCATAGTCCACATTGAGTTTCCCGTGCCAGCCTCCCCCCAGAGTGGCTTAATTATCACAGGAGTCTTTTTGCGTTTGCTGTGGCTAGAAACAGGCTCTGTGATGGGCTTTTCTACAGCTCACCCTGCGGGCCTTTTTGGGGAGATCTGAGACTGGTATAAAATGAAATGTGACTCGGCCTGGTGTCGCTTTCTGTTTGCTACTGTTCTGTTCCCGCTTCACCAGACAGCCTTTGCCTTCGCCAGTTAAAAGACTGCTTTAGGAAGGATGCGATTGTGCATTGGGTTGATGGCTCATCCTTGAGCTAGAGAGAAGGGAAACATGATCCAGGCTTTTGTGAGGGTTTGGGGATCAGTGACACCTTTGAAATTCTTTGCTTTCTCTCTGTGGCTGCAGTGACCCACGCTATAAGCCTACACATATCTCCTCCTGGAAAGATTGCAGTCCAGCTGGTCACCCACTTCCTTTGCACCTGTTTCTCGTTATTTTTATTTTTATTTTTTGTCTAAGTTCTCCATAACCAATCAGTTGTGTGTAAACCATGCTATATCCACTACTTAAGCTTTCAGGGTCTCAATCATTCCATCCAATGTTCCCCCCTCATACTTAGCTGTCCTGTGCGTGGGCATGGATGGGTGGTGACATGGTGCTTGCCTCTTTCCATTCTTTTTTGTGGAGGTAGGTTCCTATTTTATTTTTTCCCGTTGGTACTGAGGATTGAACCCAGGCCCTTCACGCTCAGCTGCATTGCCCCCACTTTTCCTTTTAAATTATGAGACAGGGTCTCACTAAGTTGCCCTGGCTGGTATTGAACTTGTGATCCTCCTGCCTCAGCCTCCCAGAGTGCTGGGATTACAGGCATGTACCACCACTCTTGGCTCTATTATTTATTTTATTTTATTTTTGAGATAGGGTCTCACTGTGTAGTTTAGGCTGGCTTTGAACTCACCATGTAGCCCAAGCTGCCCTTGAATTCTTGGTGATCCTCCTGCTTCGGCCTCCTGAATGCTGGGATTACAGGCGTGCACCACCATGCCCGGCTTGGCTCTTTTTTTTTTTTTTTTTTTAATGTGGGTACCCGGAGTCGACCTTAGGACCTCACGCTTGCCAGCAAGTGCTTGTGCCACTGAGTGATATCACTGGCCCTTTTTTTTTTTCTTTATGTGGGTACCGGGAGTCGAACTCAGGACCTCACGCTTACTGGGCAGGCGCTTATGCCACTGAGCTATCTCACCAGCCCTTGGCTCTATTCTTAAAAGTATTGTTTCTGTATCTCAGTCCAGTGATCTAGCTATCTGCAGTCATATCTTTCTCACTGTTCTTCAGCTCCAAGCCAGCTCATGCGCCCATTCTTTACTGTAGGTAAAAACTTCGTTTGTTCATATTTTCAAACATTATGAAGTAAACCAAAACCTAGTATTTGTATCATGTAATCTCCTACTTGTTCTAGTACCAGTGGCCCAGGGGCTTCTGGGTCTGTGGCTACCACCTTTTTCAGTAAAGCTAACATTATTAAAACCCAGGGCTTGGCTAGCATTCTTCCTAGCCCACATTCTGAGGAGGAGCTGTAAGTGCTGGCACTGGAAGATACTCAGAATTGCCAAATCTCATCCCATCGATGATTTATACTTGTCGTGATCACAGTGGCTCAAACCCAAGGGCAGCTGACTGTCTGGATTTATGGTTGCAGTTAACAATGAAGAGGAGAATTGACCCAGAATGCACTGCTCCCATCAAGAAACAGAAAAAAAGAGTTGCAGAACTTGCCCTGAGCCTCAGCTCCACATCGGATGATGAGCCTTCCACTCCTGTCAGTCATGCTGCAAAAGGTATGCGTGCCTGTGTGGCCTGAGGCCACTGACCATCTGGTTATTTGAATCCCTGTGCTTGGACTGGGTGGAATAACACTCCATTGCCCCCTGGGGAAATTTGGGCAGATTCTTCGGAAAGATGCTGGCCATAGACTCTTCCATTTGGCAGTTGTCCTACGAAGATCAAGGAAACTCGTTTAAATAAAAGATTGCTGTTTTTCCAGAATTGCCTTAGTTCTGCTGCTGGTATTTCAGTAGGTGGCACTCTTGGTGCCTTAAACTAGTTAGAAGAAGGGGATAGCATTGAGAGCTCTGTGTTCTAATAGCTATTAATGATCTGGGGCTCTTCTGTAGAGGAGGGGCTCTTGGCGTGGCTGTCTGGCCTAATTCTCAGATTTTTGCACGCCATTTTCTCAGTTTCTTCAGCAAAAACACCCAGTAGTAGTGAGCATCACTATGTTTGCTGTATGCATTAAGCTCAAAGGATTTCACTGGTCTGGTTGAAAGTAGCATTTTGCTGTGCCTGTTTTGAGGGTTGCAGACACTCATAGTTTCCACAGATGCTGTCTGAGAAATCGAGAGGTGCCTAGGCGCTTGCTCCAAGTACCAAGCAAGTAGGGGTAGCTGTTTTTGCACTGTGACTTGCCAACTGTGTTCATTTATGAGGGCTGCTGGTAACAGCTTTCCATACACTGGTTGTTTTAACAACAGAGACCTGTTCTCTCACGGCTCTGGAGACTGGAAGTCAGGGTGTCAGCAGGGCCACAAGGTCCCTTAGAAGGCCCATGGGAAGAGCCTCCTGACCACTTGTGGCTGCTGCTGGTTGCTGGCAGTTCTGGGGGTTCCTTGGCTCAGATGGCGGCCTGACTCCAGTCTGCTGCCACCTTCGCTCTGTGTCTGTGTCCCGATTCCCCTCTCACAAGGACATCACTCTTTGGATTAGGGCCCACCTTCATCTACTGTATTACCTCATCTTAACTTGATTACATCTGAAAAGACCCCATTTCCAAATTAGGCCACACAGGCTCTAGGTGACATGATTTTGAGGGGAGACACTGTATTCAACCTAGTACACCAGCAGGCTTGGAATTTGCATGCTCTGTGGCATCAGTGGTAAACTGGAATGAAACTTTGTAACAGATTGGTGACTGAAAGGGTGTGAAGCTTCCTCTGACTGTGGTGGGAAATACAGTTTATTCACAAGCAGTAGGCTCATTGAAGGGCAGTTACTCATCTGTTACTGGGAAGCTGGCCAGAAAAAGGCTTGACAGGTGGTCCAGCTAATGGAGCATTTGGTGCAGCTGTGGTCCAGGCTGGACAAGAGATGCTCTTAAAACTGTGTGTGGAGGTGCGTGTGCCTTTGAAGTTACGGTAGAGCCAGGTGTGGTGGCATACACCTGCTAATTTGTAGGCTGAGGTGGGAGGGTGACTTCGGCCCACAAGTTTGAGACTGGACCTACCTGTCCAGGGTAGGTGAAAATCTATATGGTTGGGGTTCTTAAATGGGAAAACAAAAACATCCTGGGTACATGGGTTTTACGGACTGTTAAGGAAAGGGATTGGGCCTCCTGTCTGGGGTTTGAGCAGCATGGTAAAGGTAAAGTTTCCTTGGTAGAGGTCAGGGTGTTGGGAGAGATGCCCACAAGGGAAGAGGGGAGAGTGTCTGGGCAGTAAGGGAGGCCCGGGTGTTGGAGGGATCTAGTTCTAAGTGGATTTTGGGGGACAGTTGCTCTCAAGTAACATCTCTTTGAAGTAAGGAGAGAATAACTCCCAGGTAAAGGAAAGTACAGTGGTACCTTGGTTCACGAACTTAATATTTGCAGGATTCTGGTCGCAACTGAATTGCAAGCATAGTGTGTACCATTGTATATAAAGTTTAAGGATCTTTTAAGGAAACCAGTCTCATTTCAATTTCAAGATTTTATTTTATTTTTATTTATTTATTTTTTTGTGGATACCGGGGGTTGACCTCAGGACTTTGCGCGCCAGCAGGTGCCCGTGCTGCTGAGTGATATCACCGGCCCTTTTTTCGTATGTGGGTTCTGGGAGTTGAACTCAGGACCTCGCACTTGCCAGGCAGGTGCTTACGCCGCTGAGCCATCTCACTGGCCCAATTTCAAGATTTTAAAAATGTGACTGAACTGAGATTGCCCCTGCAGTATGTACACATATCCACACACTCCCTTTCATCTTACCAAGTAGTTTTAATCTTTTCTGGAGGTAGCACCGTGCGACTCAGGACTGACTGTTGCTGAAGAACAGAACAGAACTCAGAGGTGGCCAGTCTCTCGTATAGGTCTGACAATAGGCCAGCGGGTCTCCTTCATTTGCAGGAAGTGAGACAGAGGCCGAGCAAACCAACGTGGCTACACTTCTTCTCCAGGTTAACTTTGCTTAGGAAGAGGCTGCTCCACATTGACAGAAAAACTCAGCGCCAGTCAGCAGACTGCTCTCTGTGTCCCCTCCCTCCCAACCATGGGGTAAACGCTAAGTATTTACTGGAGGGAGGTGAGGAAGGGTCACAGTAGTGTCTTTTCCGGGAAGCTTAGAATGATGTCTTCTCTAGCCCGCAGATCACTTCCTTACGTTCTCAGACGCTGTGTGTCTGCGTTGTGTGGACCCCTCCTAGGCAGCCCCTGGACAGTGCCATGTGTCCCTGAGATGTAGACATGACTTCCTACTGAAGTCACTGGAGCGAAGCAGGGGTGTTCCTGTTTGCTCTGCCCACTTCTACCTGCACATACAAATAGGCCATGGAAAAATGCTCTTTACTGAGGACAGTTAGAAAAACAAAAAACAGTTACTATTTCTGTTTGGACCTTGTTTTTTCTTCCTCTGCTAGATCAGTGTGTTGACTCATTAGTAGATCTATTTAGTTTAATCGGTTTGTTTATTTTACATTATTCACAAGGTAGCTTTGTTGCCAGCACAGCAACTTGACATTTGGCCAGAGAAGGGATGCTTCCTGGGCATAGTGGCGTCATTTTCTTTGGAGTATTCTAATGGATATTGGAAGGCATTTCCGAGTGTAAATAAACTCTTGGAAATCTGCTGCCACATAACCTTTTGAAGTAATGAGAGGCAGATTAATTCTTTCTTCAGGATGGGGACCCTTTCTCACAAGGAAACTGGTCTAGACCTCAAGAAAATTTCTCATTAGCTCCCTCTCTCAAGTTTCCCTCTCTTCCACATGGGCTCCTGGTCTTGCAGCAGGTAACCTTGGAAGTTGCAAAGCTCCTTTGCCAGCACCACATTAAAATCACCTTCCCTCCACCAGATTTAATTCTTTCCTAAGTAGGCTATTTGCCCTGAAACACGATCGCTTTCCTGCCAGCCCAGATTCATGACCTTAATCAAAAACTTCCTTTATCGGTATCTGTTTAAATTGCCTTAATGAGTTACCATTTGTCTGGCATGAAGGAGAAATTGAGTTTTTAAACAGGAATGAGTATGTTCCTCAGCAGTTGTCATGCAGGATGTGATGTTTATTAAAATTCATCATTTATTCTTGCATGCTGCTCACTTTGGCCATTAGTGGTTGGAGTCGCCCCTCCTCATGTGTTGTCACTGTCATTTTTAATCTTGACATGTTTGTCCTACCATTCTGTCACCATGTGAACAATTTTGCCAACAGCTGGAAAACCTTTGGTTCCCCTGTAAAGTGAACCCTTCTTCAAAATGACTTAATAATGATTTCTGTCAGGTAGAGAAGAAGTCTAAAATGAAAACCCTAAATAATGTTTTGGCTCTGTGGTGGATTGTAGAAGGGGAACTCCTGGGGAGGTAAATGGGGCTGTCTCCCAGTTATGGCAAGTTCTTAATGAAACTAATGATTTTAATAGACTGACATTATTACTCCTGTTAATTTATGTCCTCATTACAAAATTGTCTGCTCAGTGTTTGCTAAATTCTTACTGGTCTTGGGAAGCAAAACCTCCTCTTCAGTTCCTGCCGCAGCTGTGATAGTTGTCTCCTTCTCATCTGGAAAAAGTGGCCCTGGAGGTCCAGGGGTAAAAATAAGTAGTGGCCCTGGCATTCTGTGGTCATTAGGACTAATCTGTGGACCTTTCTCTTAAGTCATGGCAAGCTAGGAACTGGCTTCGTATGCTACATGAATACCAGAGTAGTAAGTTTTGCATGCTTCTCTGGCGCCCATCTTGAGTTCCCAGGGAATTACCCAGTAGGGGATGTTTTAGCTCCCGTCACCCTCATGTTTCAATCCTGGAAAGGGCAGCGTGCAGTAACTAAAGCCTTGGGAGGAAGATGGGAGTAGAAAGATCTTTGTGTCATATTCTAATGATGGAATTTTGCATCAGAGTTGTCACTGATCTGCCTAGTGAGCCTTCCACCCACATTTTATGCTGGCATTTTTGCCCAGAGGTGTTAAGACGAAAGGAAATTAGATCTCGCTGTCTGAGACCCAAAGCATCAGGAGTTCTGTGTGCTCAGGAATGGAATTCATGCCATTCCGGTACTCACTGTTAGATGCTCCAGCGAATCTTCACAACCCGGCAGCTTCCTAGAGTGCTAGAGCTGGACCCAGGCACACTCTCCTTCAAGGCTGCTAGTTCTTTTTTCCTCTCCCTGGTACTGGGACTGAACCCAAAGCCTTTGCACTGAGCTATATCCCCAGCCTTTTATTTTGAGATGAGATTTCGCTGTGTTGTCCTGGCTAGGCTCAAACTTGCACTCCTCCTGCCTTGTCCTCCCCACGTGCTGAGATTATAGGTGTGACCCACTATGCCTAGCTGGATACCAGGTTTTTCACCTTTTCATAGGCAGGCCTATGAATGTTCAGCTGGTGAAAGGAATAGTAGTGCTTTCACATTGTAGCTTCTGGTTAGCCAGGAACCTGAGACCCTGGGTGCCCAGAAGGATCTTCAGGGCTGTGCCTGCAGCTGCCTACCGTCCTGGGACCACCTCTTTGTGTTCCAAGCAGTGCACGTTGAAGACATGGAAGTGACTGAGAGCAGAGGATCCGCATGGCCAGAAATGCAGTTCTCTAGTGCATGTGCGGTATCACAGAGCACGTGTACCTCTGTCTTTAACTGGAGGTAACAGATAAGAGGCCTGGGATAGTCTTGAGCCATTCACTTGGGAGGCCTTGCCCTCAGATCTGCTCCCTGGTTTCTCTAGAAAGGAACTGGTCTCTTCCCAAGGCTAGGAATAGTAATTCCTCATAGTTTTACTTCTTACCCTAATTTCCAAACTGATACATTTCTCTTTCTCACAAATGCAGAAAAGTGCAAAACAGAAAATGAATATCACCTCACTTCTCGGTTTCCATGGTTACTCATTGTTAACATTCTGGGTCTTTCCTCCTGAGTGGCAATCTCTAGCACATTGTGATGTGGGCTGCAGTAGTCCATGTAAGCAAGACAGCTTCTTATTAAGGCAATTGGACAGCCACTTTCACATGCAGGGGACAGATTTCATGCCTCTGTGCAGGACATTCTCAACCATACTTCTTTCTTTCTCATTAGAAGTCAGGATTTTGATTTGGGTTTATTCTGATTTTTTTTTTCCCCCCACATATGTTCACTTGCCTCGCCCCCCCCCCCAAAATCTTTCTTTCTTTTTTTTTTTTTTTAATATGCGGGTACCGGGAGTTGAGCTCAGGACCTCACGCTTGCCAGGTAGGCGCTTTTGGCCCCCAAAATCTTATATTCTTACAAAAATGCATATTTAGGAGTGGGGTTGTGGCTTGGTGGAGTTCTTGCCTAACTTGCATGAGGCCCTGTGTTTGATCTCTAATACTGAAATGAAAAAGCATACCTTATCTATTAGATTTTCAAGCTCTGTGATAGTTGTTAACTTTTGGTATATAGCAATGACCTTTTGTAGAACAGATCCTGAACCAAAGTAGGTGAGCTGTTAAACAGTGTCAGCATTCTGAGGTTTGACCTGTCATATTTCAGCCTCTGAGGCTGAGGTGAGGTTGAATCATAGCTCAAGGAGAGCCTCTGTTAGGATGCACAGTACATAATCCATCCTGACCTTTGGATCATGGGGGAAGTGGATCGAGATAGGGTCATGCTGTGTAGTCCAGACTGGCTTCAAACTCACAATCCTGCCTCAGTTTCCCAAGTGCTGGGATTACACGTGTGTGCCATCATGCTCAGCTTGATTCCTAAACATTGGAGGCCTGAATATCTTGTACTGTTTTTATGAGGAAAAATCCCCTCCCTTTTTTTCTCCCCAATACTGGGGATTAGACCCAGGCCCAGGGCTTTTGCACTGAGCTACATCCCCAGCCCTTTTAAAATTATTTTATTTTGAGACAGGATCTCGTTAAGTCACTCAGTTGCCTGTGTTGGTCTTAAATTTATGATCTTCCTGTTTTATTCTCCCAGAGTGGTGGAATTACAGGCGTGTGCCGCCATGCCTAGCTATATGAGGAAATACCTTTTCTTTCCACTTTTTATTTTTTGTTAGTACATGTGTATAGTACATACTGATCACATTCCTTGTGGGGAGTTGGTGCAGGTACAGAACATGTGTCAGTTCTTTATCTCCTTGCTCTCTTCTCTATCCCCTCCATCTATCTCTTGGTCCCCTTCCTTTTTGCAAAAGATCTTTTCCCTGTTTCCTATTATCTTTTATTTTGCTTTTTATTTATATTTTGGGTTTCTCAGAGAAACCATGCACTATTTAAGCTTGTGTGTCTGATTTATTTCACTTAACATTATGGTCTCAAGGTGCATCCATTTTCCTACAAATGACTCGAGTTTATCCTTCTTTATGACAGAGTAGTACTCCATTGTGTGTAAATATGGCATTTTAAAAATCCATTTTTCATTTAATGGATGTACAGGCTGCTTCCAAGATTTAGCGATTGTGAATTGTGCTGCTGTAAACACAGGTATGCATATATCACTGTAACGTCTTTTAACTCTTTCAGGAAGATACCTAGAAGGGGACTAGCTGGATTGAATGGAATGTCTTGTTTTAGCTTTTTGAGGACTCTCCCTACTGGTTTCCATGGTGGTTGTACTGGTTCCCATTCCCACCAGCCGTGTAGAAGGATTTGTATGAGGAAATAGCTTAAGGACCTGTATACCACAGTTGGTCCTCAGGAAGGTGACACTTGCCTGACAGATCTTTAAATTCACTATGAAAAGCACTTAATTTCTGTTAAATAGAAAGCTCAGGCTAGCTGTGGGGGTTACAGAGTTGACTGTGACAGAGTCCCTCCTCTCTAGGAATGACCTTGTCCGGGCAGAGGGTAACTGGCTTGAAGGCAGGGTGACGAGTGCTCGGCTGGTGCTGTGACTGCTGGTCCGACGGGCGCAGTGGGAGCGACAGCTGTGGGCCTGGGGCGTTGGGGAAGGCTTTCTTCTAGTGTCAGCCCCTGGCAGTTTGTGTTCTAGCAGGGAAGGGGATGGGTCAGTGCATTCAGGCTGCAGAACTGGGATAGAATCCGCAGGTTGTGCTTGTCTCATGCACCTTTCCACACCACCTCCCACAGCGGCCACCTTGACTCTCTCTACTCAGCAGCTTCCCTCTTCCCCTAAGGAATTATACCAGACTGCTAGCTCACTTTTTCTTCATATTTATTTTAAATTTTAATAGTATATTTACATGGCTCATAATTTAAAAATATGAAAAGATAGCCATTTTAAGCTTGTGGTATAAAATTATAAATCAGACTTCAGTTCTTTCACTTGTTCCAAGTAATCATCTTGGCATTCTGTCTTATGCTCCAGCCCCTGCATGTACGGAGAACCCCTTTAATTGGTTTTGTATATCTTCCTTTCAAACTTCAATTGTAAAGCAATTACAAGAAATAAAAATATCTATTATTTTCCCTCTTTACTACACGAGAGTCAGGATGCCAGGTTCATATGGTACATACGGCTGTGCTCTTTTATTTTCTTTTTTCGAGACAGGGGCTTGCTGTGTAGTTCAGTTTGGCCTTGAACTCACCACTTAGCCCAGATTGGCTTTGAACTCACAACCACCCTCCTGCCTCAGCCTCCTGAGAGCTGGGATTACAGGTGTGTGCCATTGTGCTTGGCTGCTTTCATGATTTTTTGACAATGTATCTTGGTGCTACATCTGATTCAACATCCCCACCATTATTTCCTGTTCTGCATCCCTTCTGGTTTGCAGTTTACTATTTTCCATGTGGATATGTAGCCAGTGTTGACCGAACTCTTGAGATTGTCTGTGTTTGCAATTTCAGGTGGGTTTGTCCAAGAAACTTCCTGAAAAATTACCCAGGGTTGAAGTTGTTTTCAGGTCGAGAGAGAGAGAGAGAGAGAGAGAGAGAGAGAGAGAGAGAGAGAGCTGGCCACAGTGACTATCCAGGCTGAGGAATGTCTCACTTTGACAGTGGGACAGGTACCCACCCCTTCTAGAAGCTGCTCAGGTGGTCTAAGTAGGAGTCCTTGACAGGTCATTGACAGTGAAGGTGACACTTTAAGTCACTTAGCCTGACAGCTCCCTCCAGGTGCTTAGCTGCATCTCTTCTGCTTCACAGGGTGGTTGTCTTGGAGGTCTACCCATGTCCCTGTTCTCCTTTCTTTTTCCCTTCCTTTCCCATGCCCTCCCTTCCCCTGTCCTCTTTGCTCTTTTATTTATTTTGTTTTTTGAGACAGGGCCTCACTTTGTAGTTCAGGCCAGCCCTGAACTCACTGCCTAGCCCAGACTGGCTTTGAACTTTTGGAGATCCTCCTGCCTCAGCCTCCCAAATGCTGGGATTACAGGCATGTTGTTACCATGCCCAGCTTCTCTTTCCTCTTGTTCTTCTGCTTCTTTCCTTTGAGCCTGCTTTTCTCTGACTCAGTGCAGTGTAGACCACTCTGTTCCCTCTAAGTTTGAAGGACTTTGAAAGCAAAGAGAACTAGTTAAGAGATTAAACAGTCAGAAGCTGGTACTCTGCTGATCGTATCATTGAAAATACTTGGTGTCAGTGTTTGGAAATCACTGTTACATAATAAACAATAGTGGCAGATATGACAACATAGTTTCTATAAATACACTTTGTGTTTGACAATATGCAGTACTTTCAAAACATGATTTTATTTAATCTTTAAACAACCTTATGAAGTAGTAGGCATTACCATCCCACTTTTGTTGTGGAAGAAATTGAAAGGGCAGAGAGCTCCCATTGTGTCAGTGGAACTTTTTGGAACTTTCAGTGACCGGCTCAAGATTACTGTTACTACTAAGAGTCAGTCTTAGGTAGAGAATAGATTTGACCCTGAGTCATTTAATGAACTTATGTGGGCAGTGCCTGTCCCGGACACGAATTGAATAAATGAAGCTTGGACTTCTGGAGGCTTTTGTGTGCCATGAACTCACCTAAACATTTCGCTTTTTCTTTTCCAGTTTCTGCAGCAAGCCTTAGTGAGTCTGACAGTGAGAATGAAGGGAAGCCGCGCGACTCTGACTCTTTCAGTGACATGTTCAAAGCGGGCTCGCTTATGGAGGGGACGTCTTCTCGATACGCCATGTACAACAGCGTCGCCCAGAAGCTCATGGTACGTGAGTGCTCAGACCTGATTTCCATGGCTGCCCCGCAGACTGAGAGAAGGCAGTTTGTATTGGGAGTGGAAGAAAGAAGAGCTAGGGCTTGCGTGTTTCCTCTGCTTTCCAGCTCCTGAGATTTAGTGAGGTCACCTTTTGGAATCCCCACTGAGGAATCATTATAAGCATCGTGAATCTACTTCCCTAGACATGGCTCTGTGTCAGTGCACAAAAGGCTTCCTGCGTGAGCTTTTGCTTTAGTGAGTGACCTCAGAAGGAGTAACCGAGCTCCTGTCCACTCTGAGTCCCTTTCCCAGTGTTCCTCCTCACTGCGTGTCAGAGAAGGAGGTGGATGACGCCCTTGCTTATCAGAGCTCAGTGTGCGTGCAGAGGTCAGCGAAGCCCATGGCTGCCTTCTCTCTTCCCTCAAATGTCATAGTGACGGCTTCGTTTTCTGTGGGACTTGTGTAAGAATGAGAATTATGGGCCGGTGAGAAGGCTCAGTGACATAAGTGCCTGCCTGGCAAGTGCGAGGTCCTGAGTTCGACTCCCGGTACCCACATATGAAAAAAGCGCCGGTGATATCACTCAGCAGCACTGGCGCCTGCTGGCACGCGAGGTCCTGAGGTCGACCCCTGGTACCCACAAAAAAAAAAAAAAAGAATGAGAATTGCCACTGCCGAAGTCACAGGTCAGTATTCTAGTATGGGACCACTGGATTTGGGGGCTTGAGGCTTGTGACACACTCAGCCTCTGTGACCTGGAGGGAGGATTTGGCTGCTGTAGAGATCCATCCTGCTCTGGAGCTGGCACAGCCGCTTTCAGAGGGCATTGGCCGGTGTCCGGATGGGAGTTCTTCTACGAGATGAGAGTCTCTGGTTTGAGATTTCAGTCTTGGATCTTCAGAGTCTCTGCATGGGTCTGGGGTCACTCTGCAGTCCAGCTTGATCTTACTGAAACTTGTGGCTTTTTTTTTTTTTTTTTTTTTTTTGCAGTGCTGGGAATTGAACCCAGGACTTTCTCACTGATCTATGTTCCCAGATGGTTTTTTGTTTGTTTGTTTTGTTTTTTTGAGATGGGCTCACTAAGTCACTGTGTTTCCCCAGACTGGACTCGAACTTGTGATCTTCCTGCCTCAGCCTTCCAGAATGCTGGGATTATAGACAAAGCCGTGACATTTAACATAGTGTTTCTGTCCCAGGCTCTTACTGTACTTTTCATATCTGAGTTTAACAGGAAGCGAAGTTTTCAGTTAACCTCTTGATTAAATGGGTCCTGCAAGCCCTCACTGTCCTCACGTAGTAAAGCTGTGTGACTAGCCGAGGATAAAGAAGTTAATGTTTGAAGCTGTTCCATTTTAAATTATGTTCTCTTTTTGGGGGGGCACCAGGAATCAAACTCAGGACCTCACACTTGCCAGGCAGGTGCTGCACTACTGAGCTAAATCCCCAGCCCTAAATTATGTTCTCTTTATCAGCTCTATTCTCGATCTACTTTTCAGTTAGACATATTAGCTGGAAGGGGGATGTGGTGGATTGACAACTGGTGGTCAACTTGTAACACCCAGCTGAACTGAATCAGCGTGGTGCTGGGTGTGGAGGGCCCACCTGAGGACTGTTGCCAACAACAAAAAAGGAGAACTGGTGAGGAAGAGTTGGTGCTGTCGGTTCTCCTTGAGGAGCTTGTCATGCTGGCTTTCCTGATAGGAACTTGGCTGTTCTCATCGTCAGAGGAGCTTGGGACCTCGTTGTCGCTGAGGATGGCTGTGGTGCCTTTCGGGAGAGCTCTGGTCCTTACTCTGAGCGTCACTTCCTGGCTCCAGGGTAGATCCCTCAGCCCGCTGCCACAGACCCTTCATCCCGCTGGTGCAGACTTTCTAGCTTCCACCACTGACCTTTGGGCCTTTCGAGCGCAGATCCGTGAAATATACTTGCATGAGACATTGTTGTGGGCCCTAGGCCTTCAGCTGGACTCGTGAGGGCATGGCCATGGGCTCTAGGTCTTCAGCTGGACTCATGCAGGACACTGCTGTAGGATCCAGGCCCTCAGCTGGATTCTTTGGGTCTTTAGTGTGTGGACAGATTACCTGCACTTCTTGTATATGACTCTTTGGGTGACTATTACAAAATAATCCTAAAAATTATGTGTCCTGTATTGTATTGTTTCCCTTGCAAACCCTGACTACAACAGGGGAGTTGTTCAGATGTCCAATGAGATTCATGAAGTACTTCTGATGCTTTTCCTTCAGCTTTGTTATGTGGTTCCTTCTCATTTATCCAGCTTCTGAGTGTCCTAGACTTTTACCCCCAGAGTACAGTCACTGCGCCCACGGTTGTACTGCAGTTACGTGTGCTCTTTTGCCTCCATTAGGCCAGGAGGCAGACTTAGGCATTAGCCATCTGTATTTTGCAGGCTTAGTGCAATGTCTGGCATGGGACGGGGCTAAAGAAATCTGTTTCACTAAATTAATTCTGCTCTATTACTTGTCTTTTTCAGGCCAAGATGGGCTTCAAGGAAGGGGAAGGATTGGGTAAATTCAGCCAGGGTCGGAAGGACATCATTGAAGCCTCTAATCACAAGGGCCGAAGAGGCCTGGGTCTGACTCTGCAGGGCTTTGATCAGGAGCTGAACGTGGACTGGCAAGATAAGCCAGAGGTAACCGTGTGCTGCTGGGGGAGGAGGCAGGAGGCTTCCTGAGCTTTTAGAGGTGTGGCTTTATGAAACCATATTAACTAGGACTCAGTAGATACAGTCTGAGCAGGGTGCTGAGGTGGGGCAGAGTGAGTTTCTTACAAGGAAGGCGTCTTGGTTACTTTTCTCTCCTTGCTGGGGCAAAATACCCGACACCCAAAGTTAAAGGGAAGAGTTTATTTAGCTCACAGTTTGTGCAGGTTTCAGTCCATATTCAGCAGGCTCCAAGGCAGGGTGGCATGGCACAGGGGCAACAGTTCAAGGCAGCAGAATACAGCAAAAAGTGGGGAAGAGCAAGCCTCTTTTCCTCCCTTACATTGTAAGCAGGCTACCCCAACCCAGGAGGGGTGTAGCACTCACATCTCTGTGCCCTCCTCCTGCACAGGCGCAAAATGTTTACAAAGTGAGGCCCTTGGCCCCTGCTGAGTCACTTAGTTAAGGTCTAAACTTTCCAGGTTGACACAGTGTATCAGCCATTACAGAGGGTAATGGGGATGTCCAAGTGGAAAACAGAAGGCTGGGGGTTTGATCGGATGTCAGTTTGTTTCCTGTTGTTTTCTAGGTCTATCTAAGACCGGTAGTAAAAGATGTGGAAGGCAGAGTTTGGCTGTACAGAGAATTTAATGCTTAGGTACCGTTCTCCATTAGAGGAGTAAGAAATCTGGTGAGGCAGTGAGCTTCCTGCCCGGGAAAATCCGAGCAGCCAGATGAGCACCCACTCCCCTGCTGTGTGACTGACTGGACAGGGCCTTCTGAGGCCCTTCCCACCCCACAAGTAAAGGCCATTAGAGTTGTAAGCAGGCGCCAGTGCTCACACTGTGCAGCTTGTCTGCCTTGGGTTAAGTCTTTTTCTACCTGTGGACCTGTTTGTTGTCCAACAGAGAGAGACTATTACTGTCCCTTTTCATGGCATGGATACATTGAGATTTTATTTTTATTCATTTACTTATATCTTATTTTATTCCATGAAGGAGTTGATGTAGGTAATAATAAAAGCATCTAAAAATAGTGTAGAGATACCCCCATTACAGAATGAAGGCTATGGAAAATAGAAGGTGAATAGTGAGGCTGTGCCTTGCTGCTGTAGCCGAGCTTGAGATGTGGCTTACAGACCGGGAAACAGCTGTTACTTGTCTCCCCGATGTTCCAGGTCAGGGGAGACGCGCATGTGATGAGAGCCTAATAAGGCTCCAGAGTGAGATTCTGACCAGTCAGGAGCTGATGGGTCTGGGGTGGTCTTGCTGGCTGCCTTGGCTGGGAGGAGATGGGACCAGCAGAGGAGCAGACGAGACTGTAGAGGAGCTGAGGACTTGGAATTGGCTGCTGGATGTAGGCTTTTGCCTTGGAAATACCGTACCTAGTGCTTTCCTTGTGCTCAGCTGTGTGAAAACAAGCACACAGCGTCTGGGGCATTTCTGTGGGGCAGGATTTGAATGAACTTTAATTTAAATCTGAAGTTTGCCCATACAGACCCTGTTCTTAATGGACAGCCTTAATGGTGAGGCTGTCCCAGTTCCCATTTACTGTAATCCGATTTTTCTCTTCAAGTTGGTAGCCGCTTTTTAGGGCACATGAGTCTGGGTGGCCTGACGTGAGTGTGAATGTCCACTCATGGGGTCACTGCAGGGAGTGTGCTTGTTCCAAAGCCCAGGACTGTGGAGTTCAAGGTTCAACTCTCGAAGTCTCCTTTGCAGGCAGCCTTCACGTGCAGACCTCCATCGGGAGGTTGAGTATATGTTCACTTCTTTTTCTAGTTTATAATTTACATTATGCTTGAAGGTGGTGAATTTCACCAGGAGAAACCATGACTCACTACCATTCATGGACAAAAGGCCTCAGTAATTTTTCTTTTCAGCTTTTCTCAGTTGATGGCAGTTGGCCTGCCCTCAGACCTTGCATTGTGGTACCATTTTATGCCTTTCAGAGCATGCAGTATTACCTTTAATCACATTGCCTCAATTTGTAATGGTGAATCTCTTCTCCACACTTGCTTGGGAGACAATCTGTGAAGCTGCCATGCAGGTTAGCGACCTGGTTAGGTTTTATAGTGCACATCTCTCTAGCCCAGGGTCCTTAGTCCTGATGCACAGTAGAATCCCCTGGGGACTGTGAAAATATACCCTGTCCCCATCTCCAAGCAGCAGAATTATATACTCCGGAGTGTGGCCCAGGCAGCAGGACCTTTGAAAGCTGTGCAGGAGATTCTAATGTGCAACCAGAGTGAGCTGCTGTGTTTGCCTATCAGGGAAAGTAATTGAAAAACCAAGAGGAAGCAGCCATTACAGAGCCCACTTTCTGCTCTGTCTTGGAACTGATGGAAGAGGAATACTGTTTATCAGCTGCTGGGCTAGTTCGTGACTAATACTTTGAAAGGCATCAGGAGGTGAGGCTCACTGCCGTTAAGTCTTCACGATGTCATTGCCTTTTTGTAGACTTTCATTGAATGTGACAGCAACCTGCTTGCTTCTCTGTGTCCTCATGTTGCAGAAAGCTGGCACCAAACCGAATGGAAGACCCTTTGCACTGAGGAGTTGGAAAGCAACTTCTTTTATTAATGCCAGCGGGCTGGTGGGACTGAGTCTAGATCACCAGCCCTGGCTCTAAGCAAAACGAAGACTTATATACATTTTTGTAAGCAGGAAGTATAAAGCTGATAACAGGTCATTTTGTAATCGGTTATATACATTTGGTCACTTGTTGTTAGGCAGTTTTGTCCCAGGCAAGTTTAGGGAGGGAGCTGAGCTGAGCGGGTGAGCAAAATCAAGCATGTCCTTGACTGGGCTGGCTATTCTGTCCTGAGCAGAAAGTCCTTGAAACAAGATAGGTTCACAGGCTGGGTAGTGCAGCTGGTTGCAGTTACCTCTAAGTCATAAAAAAAAAAAAAAAATGTGGTGTTTTATGGCTGACTGAGTCTGGCAGTTTAACCCTGAGATGGCCGAGTTTGCATGTCCCGTCATCACATAGTTTCAGTTGTTAACCCTAAAACTTCTAGCACATTCTAAACATAATATCAGGCTGCTAGCTTTAAAACTCCCATCACATTCTCCTCTCTTCTTAGTGTATGGAAGAATCCTCTTTCTCAGTTTCGAGAAGTTGGTAGGTGGGGGTAGTTTTTAGAAGGAACTGGTGTGTATGGCTTCAGAGTGTTCAGACAAAAATCGGGTCAGGATGTGTACCACACAGGGACCCAGAAAGGAGGACTGACAGGAGGGCCATTAAAGGTCCAAGTAAAGCTCTCCTCCATGAGGGAGGAAAGCCTAGGGATCCGCACGAGGAAGAGACATTTATTATATTTTTAGTCCTCTGCTAGAGATGTTTCCACAGCCAGTGGGAGTTTCCCATTATCTGGGTTGGGGAAGCTTGGAGCAAGGTTGCTGAGGACTGGGTAACATCAAACCTGGATGCATTTGGAGTTAGCCCCAAAGCCTGGTATGATAGGGCAGTAAGGGGCATGCAGAGCCAGCAGTCTTTGCCCAGGGTGAGACCAACCTGTTGGAGGACAGCATAGATCCCGGTAACCAATCGTAGCAGGTCTGGAGCACATAAGGGGAGATCCCCAGAGTCATTTTTGTGTGTAGGCTTAAATTTTGTGAAAACCTTGGGAGTAGGGACCCAAGTAGTGGGGATAAAGACCTTCTGAATGTGTAACAGCATTGCAGGATATTTGTTAGTGCTGTCCACTTGGACAACCAGTAAACGACCTGTTGCCTAGACGGTGTCATTGGGTTACACACGTGATACTGAACAGGATTGCAGGCGCCCTTTGTACAGTTTGAAGGGGCTAAGGTTTGGGTAAGGGGAGTTCTTCCATTGTAGGGAGAGTTTTTCCATACATTTGTACTCCATTGGTTTTTCCCGTCCGGGCCAAGATATATTGGCACATCTCCAAGCACTACGGTACCAGGAGTGTATGTTATTACACATATCAAAGGGGGTCTTACTTTTCTGGAATGGGGGTTCCTGCCAACCTTGACAAACGTATTTATTGTTGGTCCAATAGGCTCATTCCCAACTCAGGTCACCACATCCTGTGTAGTAAGCATTAGTCTGGTTGTTGGGACAGGCATCAAAGTACAAGGACACACTAGGTTGGTGGGGGTCTGACTTAGTGTGGTTGAGATCTGGAGTGCCTCCCAAGTGGGCTTGGAACTCCCAGTATCCTCCTTTTTCATTAATTCCAAGAAGACTCAGATGTATTACCCATAAAAGAGACATCGTAATGTTTGGTCAGGTAATTGAGGGTGGATAGTCCAGTGGTTACACTGATGTAGAAAAGGACAAAAGCAACCTTTTGGGGAACTTTCCAGTCCTCTGGGGACACAGCCCCAGAGTCCTGTAGCAACACCAAGATCAGCGAGAGGAAAATGACTAGGAACCAAACTGGGTAACAGAACATGAGTCGGTTAGAGCAGGTGCTCCTGTGTACGGCATCCGTTCAGTCTTCAGTCTGCATTGACCTGTCAGCTTCCTGAGTGACGAGAGCAGGACTTTGAGTGTGTTGTCTCTTCAGGGTGGTCTTTAGGGGAGCCGACTCATCAGGGTAGGCCTTTCAGCAGTTGTCTGGAGTGATGAATCCAGGGGTGGATCTCTTCTACTTCTACTGCAGTGGGAGCGGTCAAAATAATTAAGTAGGGGCCCATCCAGGCAGGGGACACGTAGTCCTTTTTCCAGTCTTTAACCCAGACTGTGTCACCTGGACTGTGGGTGTGAGCAGGGGTGTCAGTGGGAAGAGGTGCCCATTTTGTTATGTTCTTATGTATCTGGGAGAAAGTTTTCCCTAACTGAGCTGTGCCTGTAAGGTGATATTTCCCAACTGGCTCAGGTCCCCCCTGGAGGCCCTTTATTAGGGGTGGAGTGGGGGGGGGTCTTCCAAACAGGACTTTAAAAGGAGAGTATCCAGTGGGTCCTGGTGATGTTCTGACTTTCAGGAGGGCCATGGGAAGTAAGTCCACTCATGGCACTTGAGTCTCTAGGTAATACTTAGTTAATATTGATTTCAGGATCCTGTTCATCCATTCAGCTTTGCTGGAACTCTGGGGCCTATAGGCAGTGTGAAGATTTCATTTAACTTTTAATTTTTTAGCTAGGTTCTGGGTCATTTTTGCCACAAATGATGGCTCATTGTCATTGCCTATAGTTAGGGGCAGCCCATACCTGGGGATAATTTCTCTTAATAGTACCCTGTATACTTCAGAGGCCTTTTCAGTCTTGGTGGGGAATGCCTCTGGCCACCCAGAATAAGTGCAGACAAGAACCAGTAAATATTTGTAGCCCCGGCATGGTTTGATTTCAGTGAAGTCTATTTGGAGGTCCTTGAAAGGAGAGTCCTGTATGCTGAATTCCAGGTGGGGGTCGAGGGCCTGTTGAGGCCTCAGTTTTTGCACAGGTCTGGCATCTATAGCTGAGGCTGCACAGATCACTGTTAACTTTGGGATATAATAATAGCGGCTCAGGAGCTGGTCTGGGGCAGTCTTTCCCCTGTGGGTGATGCCATGGTGGTGTTTTAACCCAGGCGTAAGCTAGCTTCTTTGGGATATCATTCGATCGTCTGGCAGGGCCCAGACACTGTTCGGGTCTACATAAACCCCTTCTTGTGCCTGCTTTATTTCCTTGAATGTAGTGAAGAGGTCCTTGCTGGAGACTGAGAACGCTTCTGGGTGGTATTTCATGTAGCGCTCCCAAGTTCTGGACCAGGTCGTTATCTCCCCAGGTAGAGCCCTCAGCGACCATCTGCCTTTTGGTTCCCAAGGGTGATGGAGTCTTTTACTTTTTGATGTCCTCTGCAATGAATGACAGCCGCCTTTTTGGGTTTCCGTACAGCAGCCAAAAGTTGTAGGATCTCATCTCTTTTTGTTTCCCTTCAGCTGTCAGGAGGCCACGTTCCTTGTATGGCATCCCGTGGACGTGAACTGTGGCAAAAGTGTACCTGGCATCTGTGTAGATGTTTACCCTTTTGTCTTTTGCCCAGTTGAGGGCTTGTATTAATGCCCACAGTTTAGCCCATTGAGCAGACCAGTTTTGGGGAAGAGTCTGGCTAGGAGCACCCCTTCAGTGGTAGCAACTGCATAGCCAGCTCGACGTTTCCCGTTTTTGACTGAGCTTTTGTCCGTAAACAGGGTGTACTCATCATTGGCTAAGGGCTCCATTTGCAGAGCAGGTCGGCTAGCAAACAGCTCGTCAGTCAAAGCAAGACAGTCACAGGGTGGCCAGGCTCAGTGGGCAAGAAGGTAGCTGGGTTTAAGGCTTTAATTGGTTGGAATGTGAGTCAGGGATTTCTGACAAGCAGTCCTTGGTACTGGGTGATACGGTTGTTCAAGAGCCAACAGTGTCCTCAACTATTGAGGAACTTAAGAACAGCACGTGGCACCTGGACATTCAGTTTCTATCCCAATGTCGATTTGTTTGCCTCCTTAATCAGGAGGACAGTTGTAGCAAGTGCCCACAAACAGGGCATTCTTTTGACACTGAGTCTGTGTCTTAGGTAGGCGACTGGTCTCTCCCAGGGTCCCACTGTTTGAGGACTCCCGAGGCAACGTGTTGTCTCTGCTGACAAACAGGTTGAAGGGGCGAGCCACGTCTGGGATTCCTAAGGCTGGTGCTGAGGCCAGAGCTCTTGATTTGTTTGAACACCTCAGTTTCCTATAAAGTCCACCTGATTACATCTCTTGGTCGTGGGTTTTTTAACATGTCATGAAGCAGCCTGGCCTTTGCAGCGTATCCAGGTATCCAGATTTGGCAGAAACCAGCTTCCCCTAAAAAGCTCTGTAAGTTTCCTTTTGCAGTCAGGGCATGGGATGGAGCAGATGACTTCCTTTCTGGGGGGGCCTAGGTGTCAGAGCCCCTTTTTAAGTCAAAGCCTAAATATCTGACTTTTTGTTTATAAATTTGAGCCTTCTTCCAGGAGACTTTGTACCCGGTAGCACACAAGTGGTGGAGGAGGGCTTGAGTTCCTCTCCAACAGTCTTCTTTGGTGGGGCTTCCAATCAGGATATCGTCCACATACTGCAGGAGGTGTAGTTGAACTTTCCGTGGGGGAACTTGGCCAGATCAGCAGCCTGGGTTTCCCCGAACAGCGTGGGACAATTCTTAAAACCTTGAGGAAGGCAAATCTATGTAAGTTGCCTCTTCTGCCCTGTGTCAGGGTTCTCCCATGCAAAGGCAAACAGGAGTTGACTGGCAGGGGCTACTTGCAGGCAAAAGAAAGCATCTTTTAAGTCGAAGCACGTGAACCAGGCAGTGTCAGGAGGGAGCAAGCCCAGGAGAGTGTACGGGTTCGGGACTGTTGGGTGTAAGGTCATGGTGGCCATATTGACGGCACGGAGATCTTGTCCCGGCTTTACAGGCAGGAGAGGTATATTTTAGCAGTTTGACAGTTTATCATCATAGTGACCAGCCATGTATCATTGTGACCAGCCATTTTTAAGAGACAAGAGCAACCAGATCTGGAACAGGAACTATTACCTGGGCAACTAACAAACTGAAATATATTGGCTGGGGGGGGCATTTTTGTTACACCTTCATGTTTTGGGTCCTTGTTGACCTTGGAGGGCTGGGCCAAAATACTAGTTCTCCTCTTAGCCCAGTCTCCTTTTTAGTTTTGGTCTGTAAACTTTAGTTGTTGAACACCCAGAAGAGAGGATCAGTGGCATTAGTATTGTAGTGGGTTTATAGTTTTACAAAGAAAACTTGAGATCAGAAGCCACACACAGTATTTCAGCATGACAATCACAACAACATTATTTTTGTCACACACTTAAATTAGTATTGAATAGAGTAACACACAGCATATACATCACATCAGTTTTTAAAAGGCTGTTATTTGACTGGTAATCTCATGTTGATTTGACCATTTCCCTCGTGGGGGTTTTTAGAAGGAACAACCTGAGCTCTACCAAATTAACAAGTGACCTCACATATAGCTTTTAATAAACTCCTTCCATAAGCTTTCCTCGACATATGTAAGCTTTTTAGTCTTGTCATTGGCTCTCTTTTTATCTCTTTAGCAGGACAAGACTTTTATCACATAGAATCCACTCATATCAAAAGTATATCTCTTACCTTTATAGCCTTAATATTTTTTCTCCCATTTACTATAACCTTCTACAATAAATTTGACTGTACCACTTGAATTTTAAAGTGTCCCTTTTTTCCTCAGATGGTAAACTTGAGTGACTGCCAACAGACCTCTGAGTTAACCTCGAATCAGTGTTTTTATTTTAAAACAACAGACTAGAGAAAAGAACAAGTTAACTCTGTAAATTCAAAACTTTGTAATGTACAAGAAATGTTTTATGTACGTCAACTCAAACTGAAAACCAAAAGTATAATTACCAGTTAGTTAAAATTTGTAATTGGAGTTCTCGTAAAACTTCCTTAGGCTTGACAGGACTTTGGCCATTCACCCCAGGCTGGAGCTGCTCCAGCTTTCAGAGGCCTGCAGGCGGGGCAAGGCTGGTGATGTCAAGCAAGAGATGGCCTTGAGGCTCCCGAAGCCAGGAGGAGAGCTTGGGCTCTGTTTTGTTCCCTTGCTTGCTTTGAAATGAAAAGACAGCCCGTTTTGTCCCTTCAATCCCAGCACGCACAGCTGGGCCTAAGTCTCTTGGCCTTGTGTCTCCGTTGTGTTCTAGCCATCCGGTCAGCTGGCTCCTCAGGTGTTCTGTCTCTGTCTCTTTCTTTAGCTTATCTGCATCACCCTACCTGTATATCCTGGTGCATTAAAGCTAAGCAGCTTTTTCATGCCTTTACCCATTACAGTGCAAATTAATTTTAAAATTACTTTCGTTTTCAAACTGATTAGACCCCTTTTTCCCCCAGTTCCCAGCTAGGTCCAGGTGACCTCGGACTCACGTACTTTATTTTGTACATATACATACACACATTTATATATTTTCTTTTTCCCAGTTTTCATCCTGGCATGGGATTGTTGGTCCCTCCTGTTGTGGATCATTCCCACAATTTTGACACTCTGAGAGTTTTTTCCACAGTGGGCCATTCCTGCATTCTTGGCTTATAGTGGCCCCTTTAAGAATCTGTAGGTGTCTAGATAGATTTGTGCTGGCTTTTTTTTTTTTTTTTTTTTTTCCCTGATAGGCACAGACACAGAGCCAAGGCGGGCAGGGGGCGGTTGATACAGTTTAAGCCAGGAGTCGTCCGTTCACATTTAATCCATACATTCACACACATAGGCATACAGAGGCTAATACATCTTCACCCCCAAACCCTGGGGCGAAGTCTGACTGAATCTGAAACAGAAGCTGACTGTCCTAACTAACATAGGCTGCTAGCACAGGCTTCGAGGGTTGATCAGGTCCTCGCTTTGTCCACAAAGGGGACAGAACTGACAGGCTAACTGAGGGACGTCCCTGGGGCAGCCCTACCTTATCCGTGGGCCTGACCTTGTTGCGTTCCATGTCCTCTTAGGGTCCCATGAGGTCGCTGCTGTCGCGCAGGGGATCCCACTCCCCCAACCACCAAGGAGACTCCGAGAAAGAGACCGGAGGGTGCACCTTCCCGTCTGCAGGTCAGAGGGTGAGTCCCTGCGGGCAGCAGGCCTCCACCGATGACCTAAGTGGTCAGCACAGTGTCTTCCCGGCCAACATTGCACTAAGAAATGTTGCAGAAATCTGACACCAAACCGAATGGAAGACCCTTTGCACTGAGGAGTTGGAAGGCAACTTCTTTTATTAATGCCAGCAGGCTGGTGGGACTGAGTCCAAATCACCAGTCCTGGCTTTAAGCAAAACAAAGACTTATATACATTTTTGTAAGCAGGAAGTATAAAGCTGATAACAGGTCATTTTGTAATCGGTTATATACATTTGGTCACTTGTTGTTAGGCAGTTTTGTCCCAGGCAAGTTTAGGGAGGGAGCTGAGCTGAGCGGGTGAGCAAAATCAAACATGTCTTTGACTGGGCTGGCTATTCTGTCCTGAGCAGAAAGTCCTTGAAACAAGATAGGTTCACAGGCTGGGTAGTGCAGCTGGTTGCAGTTACCTCTAAGTCGTAAAAAAAAAAAAAAATGTGGTGTTTTATGGCTGACTGAGTCTGGCAGTTTAACCCTGAGATGGCCGAGTTTGCATGTCCCGTCATCACATAGTTTCAGTTGTTAACCCTAAAACTTCTAGCACATTCTAAACATAATATCAGGCTGCTAGCTTTAAAACTCCCATCACATTCTCCTCTCTTCTTAGTGTATGGAAGAATCCTCTTTCTCAGTTTCGAGAAGTTGGTAGGTGGGGGTAGTTTTTAGAAGGAACTGGTGTGTATGGCTTCAGAGTGTTCAGACAAAAATCAGGTCAGGATGTGTACCACACAGGGACCCAGAAAGGAGGACTGACAGGAGGGCCATTAAAGGTCCAAGTAAAGCTCTCCTCCATGAGGGAGGAAAGCCTAGGGATCCGCACCAGGAAGAGACATTTATTATATTTTTAGTCCTCTGCTAGAGATGTTTCCACAGCCAGTGGGAGTTTCCCATTATCTGGGTTGGGGAAGCTTGGAGCAAGGTTGCTGAGGACTGGGTAACATCAAACCTGGATGCATTTGGAGTTAGCCCCAAAGCCTGGTATGATAGGGCAGTAAGGGGCATGCAGAGCCAGCAGTCTTTGCCCAGGGTGAGACCAACCTGTTGGAGGACAGCATAGATCCCGGTAACCAATCGTAGCAGGTCTGGAGCACATAAGGGGAGATCCCCAGAGTCATTTTTGTGTGTAGGCTTAAATTTTGTGAAAACCTTGGGAGTAGGGACCCAAGTAGTGGGGATAAAGACCTTCTGAATGTGTAACAGCATTGCAGGATATTTGTTAGTGCTGTCCACTTGGACAACCAGTAAGCGACCTGTTGCCTAGACGGTGTCATTGGGTTACACACGTGATACTGAACAGGATTGCAGGCGCCCTTTGTACAGTTTGAAGGGGCTAAGGTTTGGGTAAGGGGAGTTCTTCCATTGTAGGGAGAGTTTTTCCATACATTTGTACTCCATTGGTTTTTCCCGTCCGGGCCAAGATATATTGGCACATCTCCAAGCACTACGGTACCAGGAGTGTATGTTATTACACATATCAAAGGGGGTCTTACTTTTCTGGAATGGGGGTTCCTGCCAACCTTGACAAACGTATTTATTGTTGGTCCAATAGGCTCATTCCCAACTCAGGTCACCACATCCTGTGTAGTAAGCATTAGTCTGGTTGTTGGGACAGGCATCAAAGTACAAGGACACACTAGGTTGGTGGGGGTCTGACTTAGTGTGGTTGAGATCTGGAGTGCCTCCCAAGTGGGCTTGGAACTCCCAGTATCCTCCTTTTTCATTAATTCCAAGAAGACTCAGATGTATTACCCATAAAAGAGACATCGTAATGTTTGGTCAGGTAATTGAGGGTGGATAGTCCAGTGGTTACACTGATGTAGAAAAGGACAAAAGCAACCTTTTGGGGAACTTTCCAGTCCTCTGGGGACACAGCCCCAGAGTCCTGTAGCAACACCAAGATCAGCGAGAGGAAAATGACTAGGAACCAAACTGGGTAACAGAACATGAGTCGGTTAGAGCAGGTGCTCCTGTGTACGGCATCCGTTCAGTCTTCAGTCTGCATTGACCTGTCAGCTTCCTGAGTGACGAGAGCAGGACTTTGAGTGTGTTGTCTCTTCAGGGTGGTCTTTAGGGGAGCCGACTCGTCAGGGTAGGCCTTTCAGCAGTTGTCTGGAGTGATGAATCCAGGGGTGGATCTCTTCTACTTCTACTGCAGTGGGAGCGGTCAAAATAATTAAGTAGGGGCCCATCCAGGCAGGGGACACGTAGTCCTTTTTCCAGTCTTTAACCCAGACTGTGTCACCTGGACTGTGGGTGTGAGCAGGGGTGTCAGTGGGAAGAGGTGCCCATTTTGTTATGTTCTTATGTATCTGGGAGAAAGTTTTCCCTAACTGAGCTGTGCCTGTAAGGTGATATTTCCCAACTGGCTCAGGTCCCCCCTGGAGGCCCTTTATTAGGGGTGGAGTGGGGGGGGGGTCTTCCAAACAGGACTTTAAAAGGAGAGTATCCAGTGGGTCCTGGTGATGTTCTGACTTTCAGGAGGGCCATGGGAAGTAAGTCCACTCATGGCACTTGAGTCTCTAGGTAATACTTAGTTAATATTGATTTCAGGATCCTGTTCATCCATTCAGCTTTGCTGGAACTCTGGGGCCTATAGGCAGTGTGAAGATTTCATTTAACTTTTAATTTTTTAGCTAGGTTCTGGGTCATTTTTGCCACAAATGATGGCTCATTGTCATTGCCTATAGTTAGGGGCAGCCCATACCTGGGGATAATTTCTCTTAATAGTACCCTGTATACTTCAGAGGCCTTTTCAGTCTTGGTGGGGAATGCCTCTGGCCACCCAGAATAAGTGCAGACAAGAACCAGTAAATATTTGTAGCCCCGGCATGGTTTGATTTCAGTGAAGTCTATTTGGAGGTCCTTGAAAGGAGAGTCCTGTATGCTGAATTCCAGGTGGGGGTCGAGGGCCTGTTGAGGCCTCAGTTTTTGCACAGGTCTGGCATCTATAGCTGAGGCTGCACAGATCACTGTTAACTTTGGGATATAATAATAGCGGCTCAGGAGCTGGTCTGGGGCAGTCTTTCCCCTGTGGGTGATGCCATGGTGGTGTTTTAACCCAGGCGTAAGCTAGCTTCTTTGGGATATCATTCGATCGTCTGGCAGGGCCCAGACACTGTTCGGGTCTACATAAACCCCTTCTTGTGCCTGCTTTATTTCCTTGAATGTAGTGAAGAGGTCCTTGCTGGAGACTGAGAACGCTTCTGGGTGGTATTTCATGTAGCGCTCCCAAGTTCTGGACCAGGTCGTTATCTCCCCAGGTAGAGCCCTCAGCGACCATCTGCCTTTTGGTTCCCAAGGGTGATGGAGTCTTTTACTTTTTGATGTCCTCTGCAATGAATGACAGCCGCCTTTTTGGGTTTCCGTACAGCAGCCAAAAGTTGTAGGATCTCATCTCTTTTTGTTTCCCTTCAGCTGTCAGGAGGCCACGTTCCTTGTATGGCATCCCGTGGACGTGAACTGTGGCAAAAGTGTACCTGGCATCTGTGTAGATGTTTACCCTTTTGTCTTTTGCCCAGTTGAGGGCTTGTATTAATGCCCACAGTTTAGCCCATTGAGCAGACCAGTTTTGGGGAAGAGTCTGGCTAGGAGCACCCCTTCAGTGGTAGCAACTGCATAGCCAGCTCGACGTTTCCCGTTTTTGACTGAGCTTTTGTCCGTAAACAGGGTGTACTCATCATTGGCTAAGGGCTCCATTTGCAGAGCAGGTCGGCTAGCAAACAGCTCGTCAGTCAAAGCAAGACAGTCACAGGGTGGCCAGGCTCAGTGGGCAAGAAGGTAGCTGGGTTTAAGGCTTTAATTGGTTGGAATGTGAGTCAGGGATTTCTGACAAGCAGTCCTTGGTACTGGGTGATACGGTTGTTCAAGAGCCAACAGTGTCCTCAACTATTGAGGAACTTAAGAACAGCACGTGGCACCTGGACATTCAGTTTCTATCCCAATGTCGATTTGTTTGCCTCCTTAATCAGGAGGACAGTTGTAGCAAGTGCCCACAAACAGGGAGGGCATTCTTTTGACACTGAGTCTGTGTCTTAGGTAGGCGACTGGTCTCTCCCAGGGTCCCACTGTTTGAGGACTCCCGAGGCAACGTGTTGTCTCTGCTGACAAACAGGTTGAAGGGGCGAGCCACGTCTGGGATTCCTAAGGCTGGTGCTGAGGCCAGAGCTCTTGATTTGTTTGAACACCTCAGTTTCCTATAAAGTCCACCTGATTACATCTCTTGGTCGTGGGTTTTTTAACATGTCATGAAGCAGCCTGGCCTTTGCAGCGTATCCAGGTATCCAGATTTGGCAGAAACCAGCTTCCCCTAAAAAGCTGTGTAAGTTTCCTTTTGCAGTCAGGGCATGGGATGGAGCAGATGACTTCCTTTCTGGGGGGGCCTAGGTGTCAGAGCCCCTTTTTAAGTCAAAGCCTAAATATCTGACTTTTTGTTTATAAATTTGAGCCTTCTTCCAGGAGACTTTGTACCCGGTAGCACACAAGTGGTGGAGGAGGGCTTGAGTTCCTCTCCAACAGTCTTCTTTGGTGGGGCTTCCAATCAGGATATCGTCCACATACTGCAGGAGGTGTAGTTGAACTTTCCGTGGGGGAACTTGGCCAGATCAGCAGCCTGGGTTTCCCCGAACAGCGTGGGACAATTCTTAAAACCTTGAGGAAGGCAAATCTATGTAAGTTGCCTCTTCTGCCCTGTGTCAGGGTTCTCCCATGCAAAGGCAAACAGGAGTTGACTGGCAGGGGCTACTTGCAGGCAAAAGAAAGCATCTTTTAAGTCGAAGCACGTGAACCAGGCAGTGTCAGGAGGGAGCAAGCCCAGGAGAGTGTACGGGTTCGGGACTGTTGGGTGTAAGGTCATGGTGGCCATATTGACGGCATGGAGATCTTGTCCCGGCTTTACAGGCAGGAGAGGTATATTTTAGCAGTTTGACAGTTTATCATCATAGTGACCAGCCATGTATCATTGTGACCAGCCATTTTTAAGAGACAAGAGCAACCAGATCTGGAACAGGAACTATTACCTGGGCAACTAACAAACTGAAATATATTGGCTGGGGGGGGCATTTTTGTTACACCTTCATGTTTTGGGTCCTTGTTGACCTTGGAGGGCTGGGCCAAAATACTAGTTCTCCTCTTAGCCCAGTCTCCTTTTTAGTTTTGGTCTGTAAACTTTAGTTGTTGAACACCCAGAAGAGAGGATCAGTGGCATTAGTATTGTAGTGGGTTTATAGTTTTACAAAGAAAACTTGAGATCAGAAGCCACACACAGTATTTCAGCATGACAATCACAACAACATTATTTTTGTCACACACTTAAATTAGTATTGAATAGAGTAACACACAGCATATACATCACATCAGTTTTTAAAAGGCTGTTATTTGACTGGTAATCTCATGTTGATTTGACCATTTCCCTCGTGGGGGTTTTTAGAAGGAACAACCTGAGCTCTACCAAATTAACAAGTGACCTCACATATAGCTTTTAATAAACTCCTTCCATAAGCTTTCCTCGACATATGTAAGCTTTTTAGTCTTGTCATTGGCTCTCTTTTTATCTCTTTAGCAGGACAAGACTTTTATCACATAGAATCCACTCATATCAAAAGTATATCTCTTACCTTTATAGCCTTAATATTTTTTCTCCCATTTACTATAACCTTCTACAATAAATTTGACTGTACCACTTGAATTTTAAAGTGTCCCTTTTTTCCTCAGATGGTAAACTTGAGTGACTGCCAACAGACCTCTGAGTTAACCTCGAATCAGTGTTTTTATTTTAAAACAACAGACTAGAGAAAAGAACAAGTTAACTCTGTAAATTCAAAACTTTGTAATGTACAAGAAATGTTTTATGTACGTCAACTCAAACTGAAAACCAAAAGTATAATTACCAGTTAGTTAAAATTTGTAATTGGAGTTCTCGTAAAACTTCCTTAGGCTTGACAGGACTTTGGCCATTCACCCCAGGCTGGAGCTGCTCCAGCTTTCAGAGGCCTGCAGGCGGGGCAAGGCTGGTGATGTCAAGCAAGAGATGGCCTTGAGGCTCCCGAAGCCAGGAGGAGAGCTTGGGCTCTGTTTTGTTCCCTTGCTTGCTTTGAAATGAAAAGACAGCCCGTTTTGTCCCTTCAATCCCAGCACGCACAGCTGGGCCTAAGTCTCTTGGCCTTGTGTCTCCGTTGTGTTCTAGCCATCCGGTCAGCTGGCTCCTCAGGTGTTCTGTCTCTGTCTCTTTCTTTAGCTTATCTGCATCACCCTACCTGTATATCCTGGTGCATTAAAGCTAAGCAGCTTTTTCATGCCTTTACCCATTACAGTGCAAATTAATTTTAAAATTACTTTCGTTTTCAAACTGATTAGACCCCTTTTTCCCCCAGTTCCCAGCTAGGTCCAGGTGACCTCGGACTCACGTACTTTATTTTGTACATATACATACACACATTTATATATTTTCTTTTTCCCAGTTTTCATCCTGGCATGGGATTGTTGGTCCCTCCTGTTGTGGATCATTCCCACAATTTTGACACTCTGAGAGTTTTTTCCACAGTGGGCCATTCCTGCATTCTTGGCTTATAGTGGCCCCTTTAAGAATCTGTAGGTGTCTAGATAGATTTGTGCTGGCTTTTTTTTTTTTTTTTTTTTTTCCCTGATAGGCACAGACACAGAGCCAAGGCGGGCAGGGGGCGGTTGATACAGTTTAAGCCAGGAGTCGTCCGTTCACATTTAATCCATACATTCACACACATAGGCATACAGAGGCTAATACATCTTCACCCCCAAACCCTGGGGCGAAGTCTGACTGAATCTGAAACAGAAGCTGACTGTCCTAACTAACATAGGCTGCTAGCACAGGCTTCGAGGGTTGATCAGGTCCTCGCTTTGTCCACAAAGGGGACAGAACTGACAGGCTAACTGAGGGACGTCCCTGGGGCAGCCCTACCTTATCCGTGGGCCTGACCTTGTTGCGTTCCATGTCCTCTTAGGGTCCCATGAGGTCGCTGCTGTCGCGCAGGGGATCCCACTCCCCCAACCACCAAGGAGACTCCGAGAAAGAGACCGGAGGGTGCACCTTCCCGTCTGCAGGTCAGAGGGTGAGTCCCTGCGGGCAGCAGGCCTCCACCGATGACCTAAGTGGTCAGCACAGTGTCTTCCCGGCCAACATTGCACTAAGAAATGTTGCAGAAATCTGACACCAAACCGAATGGAAGACCCTTTGCACTGAGGAGTTGGAAGGCAACTTCTTTTATTAATGCCAGCAGGCTGGTGGGACTGAGTCCAAATCACCAGTCCTGGCTTTAAGCAAAACAAAGACTTATATACATTTTTGTAAGCAGGAAGTATAAAGCTGATAACAGGTCATTTTGTAATCGGTTATATACATTTGGTCACTTGTTGTTAGGCAGTTTTGTCCCAGGCAAGTTTAGGGAGGGAGCTGAGCTGAGCGGGTGAGCAAAATCAAACATGTCTTTGACTGGGCTGGCTATTCTGTCCTGAGCAGAAAGTCCTTGAAACAAGATAGGTTCACAGGCTGGGTAGTGCAGCTGGTTGGAGTTACCTCTAAGTCGTAAAAAAAAATGTGGTGTTTTATGGCTGACTGAGTCTGGCAGTTTAACCCTGAGATGGCCGAGTTTGCATGTCCTGTCTTCACATAGTTTCAGGTGGTTAACTCCAAAACTTCTGGCACATTCTAAACATAATGTCAGGCTGCTAGCTTTAACACTCCTGTCACACTCACTGTTCTGATTTTAAACCCTTTGGGTTAAGGATCTGTCTTAGTTACTTTCTTGTTGCTGGGACAAAATATCCAGCACTTACAAGTTAAAGGAGGAAAGATTTATTTTAGCTCACAGTTGGTAGAGGTTTCAGTCTGTAGTTGGCTAGTTCCAAGGCAAGTGGTGTGGCAGAGGGGCATCATGGCAGGGCGGACAGAAGCAGTGAGTGCTCAAGGCAGGACAGATATGTATAGATATATACTGTGTGTGTATCTCCAGGCCACGCCCACAGTGACCCACCTCCTCCCACCAGGCTTCACCTCCCAGCATGACACCCAGCTATCAACCTATCAGTGGACTGATCCAGTATCACACACCCATGGTCCAGTCACCTCCCGAAAGTCCCACCTATGAAGCTCTGGGAGGAAGGTAGATATAGGCTGTAAGGGGATCTATCTTAAGATTTAACTTTCATTCCGAGCACTTACACATGGTAGGCATGCATCAAATAAAATTGGAACAAATGGGAGAAACCTTGAGAATTTGGAAGCTTCTGAGGCCTCAGAGCAGAATTGGAGCTGCCCTTCGGGAGTCAGACTTCAGAAAGCTGGCCCTTGCTTCTCATAGCTGATCACCACACTTGACTCCAGCAACCTGGACCCTCCCCAGTCTTTCTCTGGGTTGTTTTGGGGGAGCCCTGGTGAGTTGGGGCAGAGATCCAAAATCTGATTTACCTGATTTCCTTGCCTTTCTTTTTTTCGTAGCCCAGTGCCTGTGAGCAGGTGTCATGGTTCCCAGAATGTACCATGGAAATTCCTGACACTCAAGAAATGAGTGATTGGATGGTGGTGGGAAAGGTAGGATTTCAGGAAAATGTGCTTCAACCTCTTGGTCTTCTGCTGACTTTTTTCCTCCTTAATTTCAATGTGTAAATATATTTGCAGTTTAAGAAAAATGTGTGGCCAGGCATGGTGGTGTGTGCCTGGAATGCCAGCAGCCTGGGAGGCTGAGACGAGGATTGCCAAATTCAAGCCCAGCCTGGGAAACTTAGTGATTTAGTGAGATCCTGTCTCAAAAATGGGCTGGATATCTCACAGAATTAGAGAAAACAATCCTAAAATTCATTTGGAATCAGAAGAGACCTAGAATAGCAAAGGCAATTCTGGGCAACAAAGGCAAGGCAGGGGGCATCACAATCCCTGACTTGAAATTATACTATAAAGCTACTGTGATAAAAACAGTGTGGTACTGGCAAAAAAAACAGACCGGAAGATCAATGGAACAGATTAGAAGATGCCGAAACAACCCCAGACATACTAAGCCACCTTATCTTTAACAAAGGTGCCAAACACATTCACTGGAAGAAAGATAGCCTCTTTAATAAATGGTGCTGGAAAAACTGGCTCTACACATGCCGAAGATTAAAACTAGATCCATATCTTTCACCATGCACTAAACTAAATTCAAAATGGATCAGAGATCTAAATATTAAAACAGAAACATTAAATCTGCTGGAAGGTAGGATAGGTAAAACCCTTAAAGACATTGGTGTAGGCAAAGACTTTATGAATAAAACCTCAGCCGCACAGGAACTATCACAAAGAATCAACAACTGGGATCTCATGTTATTAGAAAGCTTTTGCACAGGAAGAGAAACCAACAACAGAGTGAAGAGACAACCCACAACGTGGGAAAAAATGTTTGCCAGCTGTTCATCAGACAAAGGATTACTATCGAGAACATATAAAGAACTCAAAAAAATCAGACCTCCCAAATTTAAAGACCCACTCCAAAAATGGGCATCTGAGATGAATACACCTTTCTCAGATGAAGAAATACAAATGGCAAATAAATATACAAAAAAATGTGCAACATCACTAGTCATTCGAGAGATGCAAATTAAAACAACACTTGAGATACCATCTCACCCCAGAAAGAATGGCTATTATCAAGAAATCAACTAATAACAAATGCTGGAGGGGCTGTGGGGAAAAAGGAACCCTTCTTCACTGTTTGTGGGAGGGTCGACTGGTACAGCCACTGTGGAAATCAGTGTGGAGATTCCTCAAAAAACTAGGGTTGGAGGTCCCATTTGACCCAGCTATTCCCCTCTGGGTGTCTTCCCAGAAGAATTAAAAACATCGTACCACAGCGATATATGTGCACCCATGTTTATAGCAGCACAATTTGTAATAGCCAGATCTTGGAAACAACCCAAATGCCCACCAACCGAGGAATGGATAAGAAAGATGTGGTATTTTTATACAATGGAGTACTATTCAGCCATAAAGAAGGATAAACTGGAGACTTTTATAGGTAAATGGATGCAACTCGAGAAAATACTCATAAGTGAAATAAACCGGACGCACATGTGTAAGCATCGTATTGTCTCTCTAGTATGAGAAACTGAAAGAGTAAATAAGATCCAAAATGTACAATAGACATGGTGAATCAAAAAGAAACTGGTCAAAAGGAAACAGAGACTGGAATAGGGGAATAGGGAAAAGAAAGAAGGGAAAGGAAAAAAAATTGTATATATATATATAAGATGGTTAAGATAGATACACTACCAATTTTACTTAGTTCATTGAAGAATAAGGTTGGTGCCAATAATGTTTGGACAACTGAATGCTAATATCTGGTATCCTGAATAACTAACTTAAAGGTAATACATAATGCATTAACCATTGTTACCCTCCTATTATGTTGTTTTGAAAATTTGTTCTTTTTTGATTTGTTTTGTTTTTTCTTCTCTTTATTTTATTTTATTTTTTTTTGTGGGTACCGGGGGGTCGACCTCAGGACCTCGCGCGCCAACAGGCACCCGTGCCACTGAGCGATATCACCGGCCCCCTTTTTCGTATGTGGGATCCGGGAGTCGAACTCGGGCCCTCACACTTGCAAGGCAGGCGCTTACGCCACTGAGCCATCTCACCAGCCCTTTTTCTTCTCTTTAAAACAAAACAAAACAAAAAAATGGGCTGGGAGGGCCGGTGGGATAGCTCAGCGGCATAGACACCTGCCTGGCAAGCGCAAGGTCCTGAGTTTGACTCCCGGAACCCACATAAAAGGAAAAAAAGGGCCACTGATATCGCTCAGTGGCACAAGCGCTTGCTGACAAGTGCGAGGTCCTGAGGTGGACTCCCGGTACCCACATTGAAAAAAAAAAAAGAAAAAAGGGCTGGGAGTGTAGCTCAGTGTGATGGCCCAAGATTGGATCCCCCATTCCATAAAAAAAAAAAAAATTAAATAAAGTGAATCAGATCACTCCAACAGGAATGAAGCTGTGTGGACAGTGTCGAGAGCGCTACGTATATGTCCCAGGAGCCGTGCAGGCAGGTTTTTCCTTTCTACTCATTTAACTTGCAAGGCAGACAAACCACAGAATCTCTGTCCCTTCCTTGTGGATACTTTTTGGAGTGGCTTATCAGGTCTATATATTCTGTTTCCTGCTGGGCATGGTTCCAGATAGATGAGATGGCACTGTCCCTGTCCTCAGAAAGTAACGGGATTGTTATGGAGGGAATTTGTTTAACCTCCTTCTGGAAAATTGTATAAAGTAGACGGCTGCTAAATCAGTGCAGTGTGGGAGCTGCTCTCAAAGTGGAGGGGCTCGGGAGTGTCCATAATCCTGCCGGGAGCTCCACAAGGACAAGGCTGTATTCCTCATGATGCTCAGAAGCCACGTGCCATTTCCACTCCCGTTGTCCCACAGGCGTCCGTGGAGTTTCCCAGCGGGTTATGACGTGTGCTGTCACGACTGGTGAGCAGGCGAGAGCAGGGAAGAGGCTCTATCAAGCCTTGTTCCGCTAAGCCACATGCTGAAGAGGTTTATAAAATGGAAAATAGAGCTACTCTCCTCAGCAAATTTTTTTTTGGAAATAGGATTTTTAAAATACAAATATTTATATTAACATAGCACATTGCTTTTTTAAGCTGAACTAAATATAAAAAATATAATTTTAATTTCTTATAAACATCAGTGCCTAACTCACATAAACAAAAATGCTTTGGAGTCCTCAGTGATTTTTTTTTTTTTTTTGCACCACTGGGGGTGGAAGCCCAGGCCTTGTACTTGCGAGACGGGCGCCCCTGAGCTCCACCCCAGCCCCTGCAGTAATTGTGATGCACATAAAACCTGAGAGCACAGAGCTCGAGCAGCATTGGCGTGGAGGTCGTCTCACTGAGCCCGGCGGCCGGACTTGACATCCCCACAAGGCGCTTTTGAGCCTCTGTTTCTATGATGCTCCTTCCTCTCTCACAGCGTGGGGCCTCCCCCCCCTCCTGCCCCGTGCTCCAGGCGCAGGCTGCCCCCACATCTCCTCCCTGTTTGCTTTTCCTAGCCTCAGCATCCTTGAGGCTGGTATCCGTATGGTGTGCTCCTCGGAGCTCCCTGGAGATCCCTTCATCCCAGAGCCATCTGGAGTATGCCAGAGGGTTTAGGATGGTCTCTCTTCTGCCCCTCAGGACTGATTCTTCTTGGCAGGGACTCAAGTGCCTTCGTGCTCTGCTCACTCAGAACCCTAATTTCTCCATTCACCTCCATCCTGGTCACACCCGGTCACTGTTTATTGTTTCTTCTCCCTGTAGAGGAAGATGATTATTGAAGATGAGACGGAGTTCTGTGGGGTGGAGCTGCTCCACACCATGCTGCAGTGTAAGGTGAGGCCTGCTGGGGCCCCTGTAGCCTTGTGTGAGGGCCGAGCTGGGATTTTCTGCTTCTCCTGTGCTGTCAGTTACGGGGGTGCTGAAGCGAACCTGTGTCCTGATGAGGGGTGTGTCGCAGCCTGCTGCCACCTGCCAGGCATCCTTTTCCCGGGTGACTGCTTGCCTTGAGGTGTTGCAGTCAGTGTCAAGAAAAGGTTCCCTTAGCCTCACTGATCAGTTTATTGCAATCCTCAGGGGCCTGGTGTACTTTCAGACCCTAGGTTTATCCATAGCTGTTTTGCTGTGTGACTTTGGGCCAGGTGCCTCAGCCTCTCTGAGTTTTGGTTTCCTCTACAAAGTGGGGAGAAAGTATTTCACTGAGTGCTCTGGGAGTTAAGTGAAATAGCGGGTGTGAAGCACCTGGGTTAGTGTGGCCTCCCCGTGACATCTGTTGGCCCGATCTCAGGTCAGGGCAGAATTGTGCCTGGGGCAGAATAAGCCAGGGAAAATGGTGGGTGGGGAATGGGTGGAGAAATTAGGCTTCGTGCCACCCTTGCGGAGCTTATTTTTTGGCAGCTGTGGGGTTGGGAATACCTCGGGAAAGAGGAAACTGGAGAGGAGCGAAGTGGACTCTGATGGGTGTTACAAGCCATAACAAACCCCAGCCTGCGTTTGTTCCCTCTCTCCAAGTGTGCCCGTCAGGTGAGCCCGAGAATCAGAGCTCGGGTTCCCGGCCAGTTGCTGCTGGTGCAGGGAGACAATTTGCTGTCACGATTAGTGATGCCCAGAGGCAGTTGCGTGTGCAGCCACAGGCGCCTCTTTGTATTTTTGCCACTTTACAGGTGAGAGAATTGAGGTCACAGTGATTGAGCATCTTGTCACGGGTCACACAGGTCATTTCAGAGCTAAATGCAGCAGGAGCCCAGCTTCTCGAGGGCTGTGAGTCAGGCACTGCCAGCATTGAAGACCCCTGGCTTATCCGGAGGGGCTGGGGAGTGTTCACCGGGGCTTCTGGTCTCTTTGGGCAGAGCGTGTTTGACGTCCTAGATGGGGAGGAGATGCGGCGAGCTCGGACCCGGGCCAATCCCTATGAGATGATCCGAGGAGTCTTCTTCCTTAACAGGTTTGCCGGCCTTTCCCTCTGCACTCCCCTCCTCGACACACAGCGTAACACCTTTCCTGTGAGCCCCAGCTCTCTGTACGTCTGGAACTGAGTCGTGCTTCTCTGTCTTGCTTTGTTGCAGGGCAGCGATGAAGATGGCTAACATGGATTTTGTGTTTGATCGCATGTTTACAAATCCCCGGGACTCTAACGGGGTGAGAATTCGTGGTGCTGAGTGGACTGATGTTCAGTGGCTTCGAGACTGCCACTCCTCAGTGCTAGGAGAGAGTCCTGCGTGGCAGTCCAGAGGGCTTTTGCTTTCAGCTCCCTGGACAGAGTCCCGCAGTGCTCCCATGGTCCCAGGAGTGCCCCACCTGCCAGAGGCGCTTAAGATCTGTTCCGGCTCTAAGATCTGTGACTTCCAAGGGGCGGCTTTCCCTTTCTGTCTCTCTGAACAAGCTTTGTGCGAGATCGTAATTATAAGGCTTTGGCCTTTCTGAGGAAGTGGTGGAGCAAAATGATTTTCTACTCTGCTCCATCTCATTTCTCTGAACCCTGACACTCCATAATGACAGGGAAAGGAAAAAAAGGGAAATTTCGTTGTAGAATTCCCTTCTGGGTTTGAAAGCATTTTTATTCAGTCCTGGAAAGTTAGTTTTCTTTGACAGTGACAGGGCCAGGAGCCAGCTGTCCCCAAACCTATTTTTGCTTCACTCACCCTTATGCATTGCTGCCCCCCCCAAAACCTTATCTCCAAGTTCTGTAATGTTTCAGCTCCCCCCGCTGAACCACCGCCTCTGTGCTGGCTCAGCTGTGGCCTTTGCTCATTTTTCTTTCCCAGGGTTCCCTCCCCATCTTCCAGGACCAGCAGGCAGCACAAAAGGGCTCTTGGAATTAGCATCTTGAGAAAATTAGGTTGATATAATGTTGATTTAATTTTCTGAGCTCCCAATGATTTCCTTTAAACCCCTGCCTGGCAGAGGAGCCTGTTAAGCTGATGGGAAGTCACAGCATCATTTTGGGCTTTTGAATGTGAACGCCTCCAGCATCTGGTATTTGGTTATTGTCTTTTGCTGTCATGGAAATGAAGTAGGCACCAGGATTGTACCATTCGGGTTGAGGGTGGAGATGTTAGTTACATGGGAAGAGGTGGCCGTGTCTGTAGTGCTTGAAGCAGCTTCTTGACCTGAATTGATTGTTGGTGGCCACAGAGAATTCCCCTTTCAGAGATGTTTCTCTGTACTCCACTATAAAAAGTGATTTCTCCCCGGCCCTGAGTGTTTTCTTCTCTTTTCATCTGTTTTCCCCTGAGGACTAGAGTGACAGCCAAGCCCAGCAGGCCTGGTGTTTTTTTTTTCCGGCCAGCGGAGACTCCAGAGCAGTTCCCAGCAGAGGTGGGGAGGCTCCCACCGTGCTTGCTAGGTCTTGGTAGCTCCTGGATCAGGCGGGTTAGACCGAGAACCAGAGAACTTGAAGCTAGGCGGGTGTGGAGAGGGTGGGAGGTGGGGGATTCTGAGGGTTTTTTTAAAGCAGTCTCTGGTGCTATCTGCTGTGGTAAAAGGGGAAGAGACCCATAGGTGGAGAAGAAAGAAACTGTATAGGAGGATTGGAAGATACAAGGAAGGAAGGGAATTTAGATCCGTGGGGAATATGGAAACATATTAGAAGCTGTTACATTGTGTGAGGGATTTGTGTGCCTGGGAATGTTGAGGTAAAACATCATGAAATACTGTAACAAGACAAGCTGAATGTAGATCTTTGAGTTTCAGTCCTGTCTCAGAGGAAATTAGACGGCATTTACAGGCATATGAAAGAGAAAAATAGGAAAGAGGACAAGAGTTTTGACTCTAAGGAGCCTCTCCTTCCCTGTGCCTCGCCTACCCCCTGCTGTGCACTGCCTCAGGTGCCCACCTAGCCCTGGGCAGAGGCACAAGCGGGCAGGAGGGAGGGCAAAATGGAGGCCAAATGCCATGTGGGTCCTACTTCAGATCCTGTAGCAGAAAAAGGCTGCTGGTGAAATCTGAGTAAAGTCTGGAGTTCACTGTTGATAGTAATATACCAATGCTGGTTTCTTCATTTTCTTGAACATACCATGGTTATAGAAGGTAATAACAAAACTGGAAACTGGGGGTATAGAAACTCTGCACTAGCTTGGCAACTTTTCTTTAAAATTATTCCAAAATAAAAAGTTAACTGAGGGGCTGGGGAGGTGCAGCGAGGAGTTAGGGAGACAGGAAAAGGAAGGGAGAGGCTGTGGTCCAGAAAGCAGGGCCTGGGCTGGGAGCGGTGACAGGAGCCCCACACTTGGGTTGGGCGGGAAGAGCTGAGTCCCATGGCCAGGCCAGCTGGGTTGTGAGTTAGCCGTGTTGCAGGCCAGCCAAGGACAGGTCACTTCGGGTCTCGTGCTTCTCTCCCTGTCTGTAACATGGGGCAGGCAGCCACTGTTCTGCTCGATGGGATGCACAGGAGGTGGCATCTGACGAGGGAAAGACCTTGAGCAGTAAGAATGCCACTCCAGGTGCTGTGAAGCGCTTATTGGGGGCCTAAGCTAGGCCTGGTGGTGTGGAAGGTACTCGGGGGTTCTGGGGTGACTGGGCAGCTCCTGAGGGAGATGATCACAGAGGGTACGTGTTCTGGGTGTTGTGGCCCTGGCAGGAACCCTGGGTTACACTTGCTGAGAGATTTATTTTCCTCCCGTGTTCTCCTGTCCCTCGTCGAGCCATCTCCCTGCCTTTTCTCCTTGTCCTCCACTCACTCTTGCAGTTGCCGCTGGTGAAGGACCGGAATGCTGAGCTTCTGTACTTTGCCGACGTGTGCGCGGGCCCTGGTGGCTTCTCTGAGTACGTGCTGTGGAGGAAGAAGTGGCACGCGAAGGGCTTTGGGATGACTCTGAAGGGCCCCAATGACTTCAAGCTGGAGGACTTCTATTCGGCCTCCAGCGAGCTCTTCGAGCCGTACTATGGTAGGGAGCCCGGCAGGGAGGGTGCTGGGAGGTGCGGCACGGCCCGAGGGTGGGGCTGTGGTGGAAAGCCCTGCGCTTTCTTGGGTCTCACAGCCTGGGGGTCACGGTCCCTGTGAGGGTCTTGGTTCCCTCTGGACCAGTGATGGCGAACCTTTTAGAGCTTTCAGTGATAGAAACAGCCCACTATGGCACGCGTGCCGTAGGTTTGCCACCACTGCTCTGGACTATCCCTTTTACCCCAGCCCTGCAGCCACAGGTCAAACACTTGGCTAGACAAACTCCCATCAGGCCATATTGATTCTCCTTCCTGGAGCACTCTTTCCTTGTGGCAGGACGTGATGAAACTGCCTGGGCTCCGGCTGAGAACTGGCAGGGTTATTACAGACTCAGACCGCGTCCATCCGCAGCCCTGGCTCCCGGTGCGGAGTGTGCTCGGAGGCAGACGGCTCGGCGGCCCACAGCGGCCCCTCTGCTCCGTCTCGTTCCTGTGTTGTGGCAGCAAGTCCCAAGTCCTTTCTTAATGGCCCTCAGTAAGAAGTCGATACTGGTTTCTAAACGTAGGTGCTTGAGACACCTCTGGTTCTGTTTTGACTCTTGGCTGTCAGCACCTGTGGACTCTGCTTTATTATAGCAGGGCCCAGTTCTTCCTTCTGGCCCATCCCTTAAGGCAGCCTTGCAGGATGCACCCTGTGTCTTGAGTCCTCTGGCACCTGCGTTCCCATCCCAGCTCCTAGAATGTTCAGGGTGGCTGAACTCACTGTGAATCTTGCATCCTGCCAGGTGAGGGTGGGGTTGATGGAGATGGCGATATCACCCGCCCAGAGAACGTCACTGCATTTCGGAACTTTGTCTTGGATAACACAGATCGCAAAGGTGTCCACTTTTTGATGGCCGATGGGGTAGGTGACCTTTTCTCTATAGAGTGGTTCCTTAGGGATTTGTTAATTAATTAGATTTTGGGTTTTTTTTTTTTGTTGAGACAAGGTCTTGCTTTGTAGTTCAGGCTGGCCTCGAACTGGCAGTGATCCTCCTGCCTCAGCCTCCTGAGTGCTGGGATTACAGACATGTGCCGTCATGCCTGGCACAATTTTTGTAATTTTGTAAAAACTGTAACGTGGAATACCCATCCTTGGAGCCAGGTGGAACTGCTTAGCTCACTTCGTTAAAGTGCCTTGTTTGGTTGTGGGACCACCTGAGACGTGGACTATGACTAAAGTCAGTGAGGCAAAACCAAGTAAGACGCACATTGCCATTTGGCACGTGGATGTTGCTCCTGGTGGAGGCCGTCCAGATGTGGCCCCACGTGAGCCTCTCAGGCCGACAGATGGCCATGTGACCAAGGCAGCAGTGCATCGAGGCTGAAGTGGATATTCAGGGGCTTTGTCTGCGGGGAGCTGCTTGTGGTGTAGTGGGGGAGCCCAGCAGTTTGCACCCCGTGACTGCCACTGCAGGGAGTGCTTTCTGGAGTGAGCCACCACTCAGTCTGGGAAGGACAGTGTGGCAGTTGCTCCACGATCACTTGGCCAGAGATGACTGGAGCCGCAGGGGCGCTTTGGGCGCCCCTCACGCAGTACCTGTGCGGAAAGTGAAGGGAGGTGGGCAGGGTGTCAGCAAAATCAGGATGCCCTGGCTCCCAAAGCGCCGTCACAGCGGGGAACAGCAGCTGGCGCTTGAGGCTGGCTGTGAAGGAGGCCGCCCCTTGCTGCGCAGCTGCAGGGTCTGGTACTGCGGGGGAGGCAGTGCAGCGGGGGTGCGGCGCAGCGTGGCAGTGTTGCTCGCAAACTCAAGGACTGTCGGCTCTGGCAGTGGGAGGGATGGCTTGGGCCTTCTGGGCTTTGTTGTTTTGTTTTGTTTTCTCCTGTAAACAGGCATGCATTTTGAGAAGCTTCTATATGTGGAAGACATTGCTAAACATGTTTTTGTTTTTAGTTTTAGTTTTTTCACTAAACGTTTTTTGATTTTGAGTCATTTGTTACTTTTGTGGGCGTGAATCAGGGAAACCTGATCTAAATCAACTTAATGGAACTATCTTTCTTCTACTACTTTTTTTTTTTTTTTTTGAGACTGGGTCTCTCTGTGTTGTCCCGGCTGGCCTCGAACTCACAGTGATCCTCCTGCCTCAGCCTCCCAAGTGCTGGGATTACAGGCGTGCACCACCATGCACAGCTACTACTTTTTTTTAATTATAACAAACGTAAAATATATCATCTTAACCGTTGTGCACGTACAGTTCAGTAGTGTTAAGTACATTCACACTGTTGTGTGTAGATTTCCCAAAACGTCTTCATCTTGCAGAACTGGAACTCTGTACCCACTGATCAGCGCCCTTCTCCTCTCTCCTGGCCTGGCCTTTTGGACTTCTGTGTTGAGTTTGGCTCTCAGCTCTCTGTTCCCTGCTGGAATCTCCCAGGAGGGGATCACGTTAGGGGTGGGAGCAGGTGTTCTCTGAGCAGACACCCTGGCCAGAGAATCCTCCAGCTAGCAGGAAGAGGCGCCATGGTCTTGGGAGAGGACGGGCAGGACTGTAAGGCAATCCTTGGCCAGCAAAAGCAAAGATTCCCGTGACTGTCAGAGTTGGTCCCAACTTTTCTCCCTCATTAGACTAGGGCCTCTCATGGTCAGCGTAGTGGCCTAGTGAGCCCTGCAGAGAATTCCCAGCAGGCTCACTCCCTGGAGCTGGTTCCTGACCCGTGACTGACCTGTACCTTGCCTAGGTTCTGCCTTCCTCTGCCTGGATTCCCACACCGGGTTACATTTTCTGCATCAGTGGCAGTCCTGCCACCCAGCCTCCCAAGGGCCTCCTTGGAGAAGCAGGCTGGGTCTTACCCTTGGGGGTGATCAAGCGGAAAGTGCCCTGGTTCAGAGGTCCCGGGACTCTCCCCCTACCCCTGCCTGTGTCTGTCAGCAGGTGGCAGAGTCAGCGGAAGCGCTCAAGGACTCTTGGTGAAGGGGAGGCGGGGGTGCTGTGCGCAGCCCCTATCGTTTCTCCACCCTGATCCTTGTGTTGTGGTTTCAGGGCTTCTCCGTGGAGGGGCAAGAGAAACTGCAGGAGATCCTCAGCAAGCAGCTGCTGCTATGCCAGTTCCTCATGGCACTGTCCGTCGTCCGGACAGGTGACACTTCCTCCGCTGTCTCCTCACGCCAGGGCCCCCTGGAGACCCTGGTGCATAAGAGCATGCACAGGAGTTGGCTGGGAGGCTAAAACGAGCAAAAACCGACAAACAACTGTGTCAGGCAGCTAGATGAGGGATTTGGGGAAGAACAGACAGGGGCCTCTCCGAGGTTCCCTCCAAAGCTGATCGTCCCGTAAACCGTGTGGTGTGTGATGGCCAGGTGCCAGCTCGTTGCTTTAGTGCTCTTTGCAGCCAGAGGTGCCTTTCCCGCCTCCTGGGATGGACCCACTGATGCTGCAGCTGTTTTCTCTCCGATGCAGGAGGCCACTTCGTCTGTAAAACCTTTGACCTCTTCACACCCTTCAGCGTGGGGCTCATTTACTTGCTCTACTGCTGTTTTGAGCGCGTGTGTCTCTTCAAGCCTGTTACTAGCCGGCCTGCCAACTCCGAGAGGTGAGGCCGTCCTCCGCTGCTGTGCCAGGCTGGTTGGGTGCACGTCAGAACAGCAAATCTCATGCCTCTCCTGGCGTGGCTTCTCGGTCTGGGCGGAGAACCGGGACTTAGAGATGGGATTAGAGCAGTGGAGGTGAACCTATGGCATGCGGGCCACAGCGGTCTGTTGTATCACTGAAAGCTCTAACAGGGTCGTCATCACTAGATTAGAGCTACTAGGAGCTAGGATTCTTGGGTCTGAGTGGACCTGAGCGGCACCAGATTGGCCTTTGCCTTTTTCCCCATGCTTCTGTGGGGGATTTGGGGACTTGGTCAATAATAGGGACACAGGCTGGGAAGAGTTGAGGTTGCCATCCAGAGGCACTGCTGGCATCGCAGATGGCATCCCAGGTGGGGCACAGTGCTCACACGTGAGGGGAGAGAGGGCGTCGCCCATCAGAATTGCCAGGCGGCTTGTTAGAAACACGGCTTCCGGGCTGTGCGTGGAGTCTGCTCGCTGGCTCTGTAACGGACCAGACCCCCCGGCTGGGTGAGGCGTGGGTGACTCGGACCGTTGGGAAGCAGCACTCAGAGATGCAGCCTCACGTAAAAAGGCAGGATTGAGGTGAGTGAGTGCAGCCAAGCCCGTGCTGTTCTTTGAGCACAAGCTTAGGATGGAACAGAGACTGTCTAGCTTGTAGCCGTCGGGGGGCTCGTCGGGAGGGAAGGCGGGCGGAGCCTTTGCTCCGTCCAGTGACGGGATATCTCCTGCAGGTATGTGGTGTGCAAGGGCCTGAAGGTGGGCACGGATGACGTGCGCGAGTACCTCTTCTCGGTGAACATGAAAATCAACCAGCTGCGGAACACCGATTCTGACGTCAACCTTGTGGTCCCCTTGAAGGTGATCAAGGAGGACCCCGAGTTTACGGACTACATGATCCGCTCTAACGAGAGGTAAGCCACCTGGCTGTCTCCGCTTGGCTCCACTGGGGTGTTGACTCCACAGGATGAAGGACGGAGTGATTGGCTCTTGGTGTCACTTTTTCACCCTAGGACTTTGGTTACTTTGGGACCCTTGTCCTGTCCCAGTGTCGCATACCAAGGGTGGCAGGTTGGTGGCTGGCTGTGACAGGTCTGCCCACAGGAGGCTGCATCTCCTAGGGAAGCCCAGGAGGAACAGCGTGCGGAGGCAGAATCACTCCCCTTTGCTCGCTGCTGTGTGCAGAAGCCCATCGTGGTTGTGGCCTTGCAGAGTCCCCTGCGTGGAGGTGGGAGGCGGACAGAAAGCCCACGTAGCTTGTGCTCGGAAGTGCCCCAGCCAGCCAGCTTGTGAAGCCCACGGCTCTTTCACCTGCTGTAATTGCCCCCGCCCTGTCAGTGCAGTCATTTAAAGTAGTGATAGTTGGCTCTGCTCTCAGGGCACAGGCCTTAGAAAAAAGGTTTTTTTTTGTGTTTTTTTTTTTTTTTTTTTGTGGGTACCGGGGGGACGACCTCAGGACCTCACGCGCCAACAGGCACCCGTGCCGCTGAGCGATATCACCGGCCCCTTTTTCGTATGTGGGATCCGGGAGTCGAACTCGGGCCTTCGCGCTTGCAAGGCAGGCGCTTAAGCCGCTGAGCCGTCTCACCGGCCCAGAAAAAAGGTTTTTTGAGGCAGTTTGGAGGCTTGTATAGTGGCTTTGATTCATTAGCAAGCACTCTCCTGGGGGCCAAATAGGTAGTGGAAAGACCTGATCTAAGTGTCCAATACCAAGTCTCCCTTGCAGGTGTGAAGGTGGATGTGGCCCTGGAGAGTTATAGAGGGGCAGAAATCTTCCCTGCTGTGTCTTATTTCTCCAGCATCACTTGGTATTTAACTTTCCACAGCATTGCCACAGAAACCCTCTCATCTCCATAGCAATTCTAGGCAGCAAGTAGGATTGTTTCTGTTTTGTTAATGCTTTAGGGCTCTGTAACACTACCAGTGAGCATGGACACGTGGCAGAGGGGACTACTTTTCAGTGCTTTCAATGGTAGAGTGTTTGCACAGCCCTATAAACAACCATTTCTCTTTCCTTTTAAAAAAGGTTGAGATACGCTTTTGTAAGTGAAATGCAGACCTTCAGTGTACCCATCATTCAGTTTTGACAGGTACATACATGTAATCTGCATCCCTATTAAGGCAATTTTGCATCCCTCAGATTTCTTCATGCGCTTATCTGGCTGATACCAAAGTAGCTGCTCTTTTTATCATCACAGGTTACATTTGTCTGTTCTAGAACTTTGAACAAATGGCTTGAATGCATATGCACATTTACGTCAGGGTTTTTTCCTCACCATGTTTTTGAGATTCATTCATGTTGTGTTAGTTTGTTCCTTTTTATTGTGGAGTAGTGTATCAATCTAGAGAAACATATAATACAAGATACACAAATATATAAGCAATTATAAGATAGGCTTGCCACGGCCACCCGCAGAGCTGGGTGAGGAAGAGTGCAGAGGGTCTGTCTGCACACTGGAGGCCAAAGGATTCAGCCAAAGGTCTGGAGCTCACTTCGGTGTCCCATGCGAGTCTGTCAGGCCGATGGGTCTGCGATGGAGGCTGGAGTCCGTGCTGGAAGCCAGGAGATAACGTCCACGCTGAAGGTGAAGATGAGCTCCTCCGAAGAAACTGAAGCAGATCCGTCCTTCATTTCCCCTTTCTACCACAGGCAACGAGCCGCCGTAGGGCGGGTCTTCCATTCCCTAGGGTGTGGAATTGCTGAGCCAGTTTAGTTGGGCTTCTGTTACTCAAGCTGACATAATGAACCATCACAGGTAGCGTTTGAGTATGTGGATGTGTACTGTAGTTTATTCTTCTGTTGATGGCTACTTGAGGTATTTCGTGTCTGAGGCTTGTCTTAGTTACTTTTTCCATTGTTGAGACAAAATACCCAACACCCAGAAATAAGGGAGGAAAGGTTTATTTTGACTCACCGTTTGGAGAGGTTTCAGTCCGTAATCAGCTGGCTCCAAGGCGGAGTGGCGTGGCAGAGGAGAGACAGTTCATGGCGGGCAGAAGGCACCAAGCTGCAAACAGTAAGCCAGGACCGCAGCTCTTTCTGCCCCTCGTATCTTGCCCACCTTTAATCCCATTTCATCCTCGATCCCAGCAGCACAAACCCTAGCTCTGGCCACTTCCAAAAGGCCCCAACTGTGACCACATGAGCCTTTGGGGGGCATCTAGAGACGAGGCTTAACCAGGCTGCTGTGAATATCGCTGCTACAAACGTTCTTGTACAGGCTTTAGAGGACAGGTGTTTTCATTCCCTTAGAATGGAGAGTCTGAGTCAGGGTAGGGATACGTTTAACCATTTGAAAATGCCACTCAGTTTTCTAAAGTGGTTCTAGAGAAATTTGAAGCTCTGATTGTTCTACATCCTCGTCAACATGTGGTATTGTCAGTCTTTATTTTAGCCACTATAGTGGTAGTATGTCATGTTATTGTGGTTTTATTTGTATTTCTGTGATTACTAATGCTGAGCCCTTTTTATAGGCTTTTATGAAGTATCTGTAAGTCTTTTTTTTTTTTCTTTTTCTTTTTTATGGTGCTGGGATTCCACCCACCACTGAACTACACCTCTAACCTCTCTCTTGAATGGTCGTTTGACCATTTAAAAAAAATTGATGTGTCTTTTAAGCTTCAGGAATGGTATATTCCGGATATAAATCCTGTATCAAATATTGGTAGTGTGAATATTTTCCCCTAATCCAGAGTTTGCCTAACCATTTTCTTAAATGGTATCTTTTGATAAATGGATGTTTAATTTTTTATTTTATTCTTTTTGGTGGTACTGGGGATCAAACCCTGGCCTTGTGCATGCTTGCCAAGTGCTCTACCACTGAGCTATATCCCCAATCCTTGAGTACTTTTTAAATTATGGTAAAATATACATAAAACATCATTTTAACTGTTTCAAAATATACTATTCTGTTGGGTGTGGTGGTGCACACCTGTAATGCCAACACTCAGGAGGCTGAGGAAGGGGGATCACTGTGAGTTTGAGGCCAGCCTGGGCTACATGGTGAGTTCAAGGTCAAACTATATAGCAAGACCCTGTCTCAAAAAACCCAAAAAAAACCCCTGCATCAATAAGTACAAAATTGACTTTATTGTGCAACTATCACCACTATACATTTCCAGGATGTTTTTATCCCTCAGACAGCAGCTCTGTGTCCACTGAACAAGAACTCACCCATTTTCCCCTTTCTTTAGCCCCCGGTGACCTCTGTCACACTTCCTATGTCTGTGAATTCACCTCCTCTAGGTATCTCAGAGTAGAATGAATCATGCAGTATTTATTCTTTCATTACACTAAGTAAAGTAAATGAGAAATGTTTCAAGTTTCATCATGTTGGAACATTTGTTAGAATTTCTTTTTGTGTGTGTGTGGCCCTGGGGACTGAACCCAGAGAGCACTGAGCTACATGCCCAGCCCTTTTTTATTTTATTTTGAGACAGGATTTCAGTAAGTTGCCCAGGCTGGCCTAAAACTTGGAGGTCTCCTTTTGCCCACATATGTGAGAGTGTATTTCAGGGCTCTGTACTCTGTTATATTGGTTTGAGTGTTCGTCTTTATGTCAGTGTTATGCTGTACTGATTATTGTAGCTTTGTCCTAAATTTTTTTTTTCTTTTTTTTTTTAATGCGGGTACCGGGAGTCGAAATCAGGACCTCATGCTTGCCAGGCAGGCGCTTATGCTGCTGAGCTATATCACCAGCCTTGTCCTAAGTTTTGAAAGCAGGAAATTAGAGTCCTTCAGCTTTGCATGCCATTTTCAATGATTGTTTAGCCACCTGGAGTGTCTTGGAAGTAAGTGTGTGTGTGTGTGTGTGTGTGTGTGTGTGTGTGTGTGTGTGTGTGTGTGTGTGTGTTTTTCTGGGCACTGAGCCCGAGCCTTGTGCACTCACTCTGCCACTGAGCTATATATGCCCATTCCTCCTCTCCCATTTCTGTTGTTTGTTTTAGTACTGGGAATCGAACTCAGGGCCTCGTGCTTGCCAGGCAGGCACCATGCCACTGAGCTACATCTCTGGCCCATTTCTGTTTTGAAATGTTGCCAGGTCTGTGTTAGCTTTTTATTACTGTGACAAAATACCTGGAAAAATCACTTCAAGGAGGAAAGGTTTATTTTGGCTCGCAGTTTCAGAGGTTTCTGTCCAGGGTCCACTGCTGTGGCCAAGGTGACGCAGGTCGTCATGGTGGAAGGGTGTGGTGGGGCGGAGCCACTTCCTTGAGCTGGGAAGCTGAGAGTGAGGGAAGGAGACAGAGAGGAAGGGCCAGGGACAAGATAGAATCCCCAAGGTCCCCCCTCTTCCCCACAGTTTCCATTGCTTCCCAGGAACGCAGCCAAGTTAGGATCTCGCTGGAGTAATCGCTGATAAAGTGAGAGGCCTCAGGATCCGTACCGTTCTGGAACCCCGCCTGTGGACACATGAGCCTTTTGGGGGACAGTTTAAACCTCAAGTGTAGCAGACTCCCTGGCTCAAGGCTCCCTAGTGACTGGGACTATGGGCACACCACTGTTGTGGCTTTCTTCGAATTTAGGAGCAGGCGTTCTACTTCTGCAACAACTGCCATTGGGATTTTGCTAGGGACTGCATTGAACCTGTGGGATATTTTGGGGAGTACTGTCAGCTTAATAGTGATGTCTTCTAATCCATGAACGTGGGGTTTTCCATTTCCATTTATTCATGTCCTTAATGTCTTATTTTTTTAATCTTTTTTTCACTTTTTTTTTTCCCACTCTTTTTTTATTCGTTGTACAGATCAGTGGTTTCAGTTCAGCATTTCTGTTTTGTATGTGCACATGACATACTTTGATCATTTTCTCTCCCTCCATCGCCCTTGCCCTGTTCTCCCCCATAGTTTCAGATTTGGGGGGGTTCAATATAATTTTTTTTTGAGATAGGGTCTTGCTGTGTAGTGCAGGCTGGCCTTGAACTCACAGCGATTCCTGCCTCAGCCTCCCAAATGCTGGGATTAAAGGCACACATCACCATGCCCAGCTGTTTACATACAGATTTTAGAGGCAGTTTGTCAATTTTCCCAAAAGCCTTCTAGAATTTTGATGAAAATTACATTGAATTTATAAATCATTTTGGGGAGAATTGACAACTTAGCAATATTGAGTCTTTCTGCTCACAAATAAGAAATACCTATGATTTATTTGATTGTCTTTACTGTCTCTCAGCAAAATTTTACAGTTTTTGGTGCAGAGGTTTTACACGCCTTTTGTCAAATTTATTCTTAAGGATTTTATGGATTTGGATACAGTTATAAATGGTTTTTTGTTGTTGATTTTTTGTTTGTTTGCTTTTAGACCAGGTCTCACTGTGCAGTTCAGGCTAACCTTGAACTCAGTCTGTAGCTGAGGTTGGCCTCGAACTCACAGCGATACTCCTGCCTCAGCTTCTCAAGTGCGGCACCATGCCTATAAACGGTATTTTATCCACTTTGCAGTTGTTGATTGTTAGTATATGACAAAGCAGAGCTGGGTATGGTGGTGCACACGTGTAATCCCAGCACTCAGGAGGCTGAGGCAGGTGGATCAGGAGCTCAAGTCCAGCCTGGACTACATAGTAAAATCCTATCTCAGAAAACAAATTATTTTTGTATATCAACTGCTTCCCATAGGAATGCTTACCTTACCTGTTAGTGCTCGTGGGTATGGTAGGTTCCTTAAGACTTTTTACATGTGCAATCATATCTTCAGATAGTTTTACTTCCTCTCCAATTTGTGTGCTTTTCGTGTCTTTCTCTGGCATTGCTACACTGACTAGTTTGTCCAGGGTGCCGAGTAGAAGTGATGAGAACAGATACCCGGCTTTGTTCATAGTGTTTAACCATGGAGTGTGCTGTGGGCCGTGTATTTTTTACATGTCCTTTATTAGGTTGACAAGATTTTCTTCTTTTCCTGGTTTGTTGAGTTTGTCATCATGAATGAATGTTTAATTTTGTTAAATAATTTTTCTGCATCTATAGCAATTACTGCCTGATTTTTCTCCTTTATTCTAATAATACAGAAGTTACATTGAGTAATTTTTGAATGGTCATCTTGCATTTCTGGATGAACTCCAGTCAATCATGATGTAGTATCTACATTGGTATATTTTAGGTATTAATATTTTTTTTGTGTTTTTGTGTCTCTATTTATGAGAGAAATTAGTCTCTAATTTGAAGACCTTGCCTGGCTTTAGTTTTATAAAATGACTTGGGAAGTGTTTCCTCTTATATTTTCTGAAATAATTTATATAAGGTTGGTCATTTTTTCTCTTAAATTTTTGATACAGTTTACCAGTGGAGCCATTTGAGTCTAGAGTTTGCGTTATGGGAACTTTTAAAATTCAGTTTCTTGCTGGGGACATAGGTCAGCGGCATAGCGCCTGCCTGGCAAGCATGAGGTCCTGAGTTCAATTCCCAGTACCAAAAAATAAATAAATAAAATTCAGTTTCTTAATAGATACTGGGCTTTTCAGATTATCTGTTTGTGTTGTGTGTTTTCAGTAAGTTTGTGCTTTTCAATTTATTGTCTGTTTCATCCAAGGTGTTGAATGTATTAGCATAAAGTTATTCATAATGTCACCTTATCCCTCATTGTCTGTAGGATGTCTAATAATATTATTCATATAATTCTTTTTTTTTTTTTTTTTTTGTGGGTACCGGGGTGTCGACCTCAGGACCTCGCGCGCCAGCAGGCGCCCGTGCCGCTGAGCGATATCACCGGCCCCTTTTTCGTATGTGGGATCCGGGAGTCGAACTCGGGCCCTCACGCTTGCAAGGCAGGCGCTTATGCCACTGAGCCATCTCACCGGCCCCATATAATTCTTTATATTGATGTTATTTTCTCTTTTATTCTTAATAAGTTTTTCCTACAACTTTATCAATTTTATTAATCAAGAACCATCTTTTCACTTGGTTATCTTCTATAGTTTTTTTAATATCTCATATATTAGAGCTGAAATCAAAATATACAAATATATATGACATACAAAATACAAATATTTCAAACTTTTTTTGGGATTTGTCATTTGCATCATGGATTATGTATATGTGTGTGGTACCAAATATCCAGATAAACCCTCTGAAACCAAGAATGAAATTAAACACTCCTCCTTTAAAAAACAAAACAAAACAGATAATTTGGGATTTTTAAGATACAGAATCTATTAATTTAGTTCTGCCATACTCACAGAATATATTCTATACAATTTTGAGGCTTGCTTTGTGGTTCGTCGTAATCTCTTAATATTTTAACTGCTGCTGTTCATTGAGGTGGTCCTCAGATGTATAGTCAAATTCGTTAATAATGTTTTTTAGATCTCCTATAACTTAACTGATAACACTTTGACTACTTATCCTGTCAGTTGCTGGGAACGGCCTGTGAACACCTTGAACTATAGCTGGGTATGGTGGCTCATGCTTGTCCTCCCAACTACCTGGGAGGCTGGGGACAGGAAGATTGCAAGTTTGAGGCCAGCCTGGGCAATTTAGCAAGACTGTATCTCAAAATAAAATTTTAAAAGGGACAGGGATGCAACTCAGAGCTTACTGGAGTCAGTCCCCAGTATTGCACCCCTCTCCCTTACAAAGTCTTTTTTTTTTATTGGTACCAGGAATTGAACTCAAGACCTTGCGCTTGCCAGGCAGGCGCTTGTGCCACTGAATTATATCCCCGGCCCCCTAGCAAAGTCTTGAACTGTGATTACTGGTTCTTCGTTTCTCCTGTAGTTCTGTCAGTGTTCATTTGGTTGGGGTCTTCCTAGGCACACGGACACTGAAGATTGTTTTGTCTTCCTGACTGAGCTTGTGTCATAATGAAATGTCTTGCTTACCCACAGTAACACTGTCTTGCTGCTAGCTTGAGAGTTTGTGGACCCATCTTTTTGATTGATGCAGTCACTGCAAACAGCCTGTGGTTGGGGCTTGCCCTTTGGCCCAGCCTGACCTAGAGAAACATTTCTGCCTTTTAGCTAGTGATAGGCACCTGTTTGTTGAGCAGAACTGCTAATGCTGGAGTTTAAATCCCTTAGCTTGGTTGGTTTTTGTTTATCCTGCTGTTCTTTGTCTGACCCCTTTCTGCCTCCTTTTTTGGGGGGGGAGAACAATTTAGTATTTTTTAGTACTCTCTTTTCCTTTCTTTTTAAAAATATTTTTATGCCTCTTTATGCTTTAGTTTAAACTCTACAGATCAGAGTATGTATCTTTACTTTACTGTAGGCGACCTAAGAATGTGCTGCAGCAGCATAAGGACCTCAGGACAGCATAAATGCCACCATTGTCCAGCCTTTGTGTTCTTTTTATACAAGATTCTTGTTTTTATACAAATTCTACTTAATATTGTTTTTACTTTAGACAGTTTTTGCTTTTTAAAAGAGATTGAAAGATACACATACACATAATTTTTTAAGTGTTCTTGCTCTTTACTGGCATATTTACCCTCTCTGCTGTTCTTCATGTCTTCCTGAAGAAGCAGGTTTCTATTTGCAATCATTTCCTTCCAGCCGAAAGAACTGCTTTCTGCCTGCTGAAGTGCAAGTCTGCTGGAGACTCATTCCTTCAGCTTTCAGCTATTTGAAAATGTGTTCATTTCCCTTAGATTTTCGAAGCCCGTTTCCATCGGATGTGGAATGTGAGGTCAGTCATTTTCTTTCAGCATTTTAGGGATACTGTCCCATGTTCCCTGCCTCCCTGGTTTCTGATGCGAATCAGCTGCTCGTACTACTCCCCTGCCTCTTCTGTGTTTCCTTCTGGCTGCTCTGCGTATTTTCATCTTTTCAGCAGGTTGACCTTGATACACTTTTATATAGTTTTCTTTGTTTTCTGCTTGGGGTTCACTGGCCTTGGATCTGCAAATTGGTTTTATTCATCAATTTTGGAAAGTTGCTCAGCCATGTCTTCTCAGTATTTTTCTGTTCTATTTTTTCCTCTGTTTCTGAAACTCCAGTTATATTTATACTGTTTTTTTTTGTCCCACAGACCTCAGATGATGTTATATTTTTTTCATTTTTTTCCTTCTTTTTAAAAAAGTTTGGGTTTCTGTTGACCTGTCTGTCCTCAAGTTCACAGGTTCTTTCCCTATGTTGAACTTGCTGATTAGCCCATCAAAACAGTTGTTCCTCTCTAAGATATTTTTCATGTCTAGAATTTTTATTCACCTTTTAAAAATAGTTTCCATACCATTGAAATTCTCCATCCCCTCTATCCATGCTGCCTGCCTTTCCACTAAGTTCTTTGTGTGTGTGCTTTTGTGGGGGGGTGTTACTGGAGATTTAACCCACTGAGCCATATCCCCAGTTCCATTATTTTTAAAAATTTTTAATTTTGAGACAGGGTCTCACTAAGTTGCTCAGGCTAGCTCGAACTTGTGATCCTCCTGCCTCAGAGTACTGGGACTACAGGGGCAAGCCACCACACCCGGGGCCACGAGGTCATTTAACATGTCTGTCACCGTCGTTTGAAAGGTCCTGTCTGAGAATTCCCACATTCAGGCCGTCACTGGGTCTTGCTGCATTGGACTGTTCTCTGCTGGCCAAGGGCCATGTCGTCTTGCTGCATCGCCTACCTGATGGTTTGTTAATGAAGTGCCAGGCGTTGTGTGTAGAATAACTGAGGCCAAGGGCGGCTGGCAGTGGAGCTGTGTGGTCAGTGTGGCCCCTAGTTGAACCGGGCCTGGGTTTTGTGTTTACCACTACTTGCACATTCCTTAAGGGTGCCACAGCACCTTCCTGTCAGCAGGACTTGGATCTGAGGGTCTGACTCGGTTCCCCCTCTGCCCGCAGCCTTCCGGGGGCCCCTGAGAGGGCACCTCAGGCCGGGCGCGGGCCTCCCTCAGCGCTCCAGCTCCTCCTGTGCAGATGCCACTGCTCTGCTAAACTCGGCTGTGCTGGTGTCCTTGGGCTGGGCTAAGGAACCCTTCCAAGACCAAGTACTTTCTTTTTCTCCTAGCCACTGCAGCATGCAGATCAAAGCGCTGGCCAAAATCCATGCCTTTGTTCAGGACACGTGAGTATCGCCCTGATTTCAGAATTCACGTTTCAAGGCAAGATCTCGCTTAGTTCCCCACGCCAGCCCTTTGTTTCTGCAGTCATTTACAAGGGGTCTTGTCTCCCCTGCTCTGCTGCGGACTCTGAAGGACGCCAGAGCAGCTCAGGGTGGGGCCTTGCCCTCCCAGACTTCACGTTGTCTTAGGGAGGACTGAGTGACCCAGGGGGCAGTGCAGGGAAGTTAGTGACCATGGTTTAGAGGCTGCGGAGAGGGGACTGGGCCTGTGTGCCCGGAGATTGGGAGGCAACATGCTGGGCTGGGTGCCACGGGTGCTCCTGTGTTCACGCGGCCCTTCCTCTCCAGCAGGGGGCGGTAGGTGCACGGGGCCATACTACCGCAGAGGTTTTAATCCCAGAGCGGCTTTGTCTCCCCAGGACCCTGAGCGAGCCTCGGCAAGCGGAGATCCGGAAGGAGTGCCTCCGGCTCTGGGAGGTGAGCTTCCCCCAGCCCTGTCGCTCCAGGCAGGGAGCTCTAAGAAGAATGAGATGGTCATGGTAGGGTCCCCCATCTGACCTGAAGCTGGGTCAGAAAGGACAGGGATGATGAGCGGATGGTTTCATTCTGCTGCTGCTGGCCCTGTGTAGCCACACTGACCACAGAGAGCCAGATAAAAAGGAAGCGACCTTACGGGTGTGCAGCGAAGTACCTCCAGCCTCCTCTTCGTGCCATCTCCTTCCCCGCCCACCCCATGTGCCCCCTGCCTCTGCATCGGTCCACAGGGCCTGGAAATCACAGCCCTTTGTTACCTCATTTCAGATTCCAGACCAGGCTCGAGTTGCTCCTTCTTCTTCAGACCCAAAGTCTAAGTTCTTCGAGCTGATCCAGGTAGACGTGGGATCTGGGGTGGACATGAGAGTCGGAGCCTTGCTCTTGGTGTGGACAGTGTCAGTGGGGCCCAGGCACCTGGCAGGGCTCCCCTGTACTCTCTCAGGGCTGGGGTGCGGCAGCCACAGGTGGAACATGGGGTGCAGGGTGTAAAGGTCTAGGGCCATCAGCCGACAGGGCTCTTGTCGCGAGATGTGCCCGTCCCCAGCATTCCCGATGCAGGAGGCTATCCGGGATGGTCACAGGCAGGGGGGCTGCCAGGGGAGCCCTTGGCAGGGGTGACCTAACCCCATGACCCCTGTATCTGTTTGAGACTGCTCCTTAGAGTTCTGTCCAGTTTTCCTGCTACCTAAACCCTGGCTTTTCAAATCTGGCCTGGATCATGGGAAACTGCTGGTTTTGTGGGGGTCTGGGACTGGAACATGAGGTTCAGAAGAGTAACGTGTAGAAGAGTAACGTGTGTTTTCTGAATGGGTTGATACAGTCACCGGCCTACTCTTCAACCAGCTGCTGCAGTCTCCTTTCTTGCCGTGTCATTGAAGGGGAAGCTCTTAGGTTCTGGTGACATTTCCTCACAGCTCCGCACATCAGTGTGCACTTGGGGGCTGTATTCTTCCCTTTCCCAGCCTCTCATAATAGGTCCTGAAGGAGGATTTGAGCAGCTGGGAACCGATCCCATGTAGTGCATGTTTAGGTAGAGAAGGGGTGCAGGGGCGCATGTGTCCAGGTGCAAGTGCTCCCTGTCCCCTCTCCTTGTGCTGGCACCTCCCCAGCCCAACAGCGTGTCCTTTGCTCATGGCTGCAGGGCACTGAGATTGATGTTTTCAGCTATAAGCCCACGCTGCTCACTGCCAAAACCCTGGAGAAGATCCGGCCCGTGTTGGACTACCGCTGCATGGTGTCCGGCAGCCAGCAGAAGTTCCTCCTTGGCATGGGGGTAGGTCTGGGGGACATGGTATTTCTTGAAACAGTTTCCTTTATTCCTCAGAGTTCCCAAGTGTGATGTCATTTCAATTTCTTTGTGTATACTTCAACCCTGTGCTGCTGATGGAACACGGTGGCTTCTATTGGGGTGTGGGCCAGCAGCGTGGTCTGCAGGCTCATCTGGCTGGAGCCCATGCAGCACCGCCACCACCCCATGCCATTTCCTGTCTTACAAAGACCCCCTCCCCCAGGCCCTCGCAGGCTGACACGTGCTGTGGGAAAGCCTTGGCCGGCTCTGCATCTTTCTTCATGAGTAAAGCCACTGCTTTCTCTGCCAGCTCTTCCCACATAACTTGCTCTCTTGTTCTCAGTCACTTCTTTTGTGTCCTCTCACACCTTTTCTCCTTTACTTTCTTGTCCTTCACCCCTCCCCGCGGGGCAGTAGTTTTCCTGAGGACCCTGTCGCAGGCTCGGATCATTTGAGAGGCACCCTGAGCCCATTCCCGAGCAGCAGGCCCAGGCCCTCCTGATGGTTCCCAGCCTGTTAGCCTGGCACTGCCAGCCGTAAGCCCTTTTGAGAACAGAGCCTCTCCCCTCCTCCGTAGAAGTCCCAGATTTACACGTGGGATGGCCGCCAGTCAGACCGCTGGGTCAAGCTGGACCTGAAGACAGAGCTGCCCCGGGACACGCTGCTGTCCGTGGAGATTGTGCACGAGCTGAAAGGGGAGGTCAGAGCAGCGCTCTCCCACGGCTAGAGGGCTGGTGCGCGCTCACCTGGCCCCTGGCTTGAGTTGACTTGGCTACACTGCATGTTGGTGGACGGGGCCCAGGCTGGGGGGGGGTTACTGTCCTCGAGCAGTTGCCCTGAGCCGCGGGGATCCATGTAGGAAGGAGTGGTCCTGTGTGTCAGAGAGGAACTTGATCAGCTTTGCACACCAAGGCCCTGGTGAGCCTGCTGGGGGGGTGGTTTCAGCAACCAGTTTAGTTTCTGACCAGGCACCCTGGGGAAGGAAGAGGCTGTCAGCTCCCGACAGCCATAGGGAGAACAGGCGGAGGGCGGCTGCACCCTCAGGGTCCTGAGGTTCCTGGGGCTCTCACTCTGAGAGCGGCGGGATCCTGCCCTGCTCAGACGTCAGGACCACTCTGGTGCTGAGAATCGCTGCTTGTGCCGAGCGCCCCCTTCCCCGGGTTGAATGGAGACCACGTGTCACCGTGGGCAGGGTCACAACATTCTTCTTGCAGGGGAAGGCCCAGCGGAAGATCAGTGCCATCCACATCCTTGATGTCCTCGTGCTGAATGGCAGCGATGTCCGGGACCAGCATTTCAACCAGCGGTTGGGCCCAGGCCCGGGAGGGTGCGGGTGGGCCGGGCGGCTCGGGCTGTGGTCATCACAGACGCCAGCTCCCTCCATCCCGCCGCAGCCGGCAGATGGAGGTGATCCTGGGGGAAGAGGGAAGGTCCTGAAGAACATGCCCAGTGCTGGGGTGATGCGAGTCGGGGTCCCTGGTTGGGTAGACATGAGTTACACATGGTGCTTGATGTTCCGGCGGAAGTGATGAGCACAGCTAAAGGTGCCCTTTGGGAAAAGCAGCCGGGACCTCGTGAGCGAGAGGACACAGGGATGTGGGGGTGCAGATGGCAACGGAGGGCAGGGTCCCGTCCGGGCCACAGGAGCTGCCTCACGGGCGGCTCTGGCCTCAGCTGTGCTGCTCATGTTACAGAATTCAGCTTGCTGAGAAGTTTGTGAAAGCCGTTTCCAAGCCCAGCCGGCCCGACATGAATCCCATCAGGTGAGCCTCTGGTCTCCCTCCGTCCATGTCCCTGTGGCAGCTCCTTTCTGGCCACTGTCACCGCCTCGGTGCAGGGAAGGGTGGCTTGGTTCAGGCTGCCCTTGGAAGTGGTTGGTTTGGGGGCACTGGGGAGGTGGCTTTTGCCCGGGGTATCTCCCTGTGCTGCTGGGCACAGTGGGTGGACCTGCATCGCAGCCCCATTCGGGGGGGTAAGTGGCCTCGTTTAAGATGCGGGTGCTTCTGGGAACGCGGACAGCTCGGCTGTCACTAGCCTGTCACTTAGCCTTTTTTATATTGTGCAGGTGAGAAAAGGACACTAAGGCCTGGAGAATTTGAATATAAAGTCAAGGAGGGTTGAGGGGAGTGGGGCCCTCAGCTTGGGGAGCTGGCCAGGGTTTGGGGAACCAGACCCAAGTTGGTTACCAGAGGGCTCTGGCGCTGGAGGTGACTCGACTCCAGCAAAATCATCTTCATGTATTTAGTTAACATGAAGTCCAGTATTGAGAGTGTACTTTATGGCTGTCACATGGTTGTTGAAAAGCAACTCGTCTGTGCTACAAGGGGCCCTGCTGCCAGGCCCTGAAAGGCAGCTGCCTCTGCTGCCTCTGGTCTGCTTGCCGAGTCCCTGAGCCCCTTCCCTAGTTGCAGTTCTTGAGGCTGTTTGGCCCCAGAAGTGGAAGGCTGGCACCCCCAGGACTGTTTCTTATATTTATTTTTGGTACTGGGAATTGAACTCAGGACATTGAGCCTGCCGGGCAGGCACTGTGCCCCTGAGCTCTAGCCCTGGCCCACCCCCAGGACTATCAGGAGCTGTTGCAGGAAGGCCTACGTCCACATAGGCAGCTCCAGGCCAAGGGCTGAGGACAGTGTGGATGCGGCCTGGCCTTCCCTCCCTGTCCCATCTTCCAGGAGGGGTGGCAGCGGCCGAGCCTTGGGTGGCAGTGCCACAGCCCGTGCCTGTCTCCTCAGTGGGCTGCTTGTTGCAGGGAGGGCCAGGGGCAGCTCCTGCCTGCCAGCTGCTTCCCGGCCAAACCTGTCCTCTTATTGCCATCCCTACAGGGTGAAGGAGGTGTACAGGCTGGAGGAGGTAGAGAAGATCTTTCTCAGGTGAGTGACACCAGTGCCATGCAGGAGTCTGGGGAGCTGGGCCTGGTGCCACCTCAGCTGCACGCTCTGGCCTGGGGGCACCGGCTGGGAGCTGACTCAGTGCCCATCAGGAGGCCAGCGGAGTGGGGTGTCAGGCAGAAATATGGCCCCTTGATGCTGTAACAGTTACGATTGTCCCTGTGAGGGGTGGAGCAGAAAGCTGCTTGAAATGCTGTAAATCCCAGCCGCCGTGTGGGGTTGAGGCCAGAGGGGTGGTGCAGGCGACCCCAGGCCGAGGCTCAGTGGGGCAGGGCAGCTTTGTGCTCACGTGTGCAGCTACTGTCAACTACTGGCAGCCACAGGTCTCAGCCTTGCGGCCGTCATTCTGGAGCCCCACCAAATGGTAGCAGCACAGCAGGGTCACCTGTCACTCCCTGGCGTGGTTATGTTCTAAACCCAGTGCTACCACCAACCCATGCTGAGTGGCTTGGGGCATCTCGCTAAGTCTTTGCCTCCATTTCTTGTGTCAAAGCAGGATGGGAAAGCTGTTGGGGTGGCTTTGGCATAGCCCCAGACTAACGTTAGGTACACTCTCTGTGTGTCACACACTGCCTGCCTGCACGCCACCTCGGGGAATCAGGTTGGAAATGAAGATCATCAAGGGCTCCAGCGGCACCCCAAGGCTCAGCTACACGGGGCGGGACGACCGGCACTTTGTGCCCACAGGCCTGTACATCGTCAGGACAGTGAACGGTGGGTGACAGTGACTTCCCTGTCCCACCCCTTCCCTGGGCAGAGGGACCAGCCCAGCCCCACCCTCCCTGAGTGAGTTGAGCACACCCTGCTAGGGACAGTTGCCAGCGGCTGGCACTGCTCTGACGTTTCTTGGGGGACCGTGTCCCATGAGCCTTTTCTATTCTTTGTGGGTCTGGAGATGGGGCAGAGAGGAGAGCGAGTATAGAGACATGGTGCTCCACCAGCAGCAGCAGATGCAGAGGGTGGCCCGGTCTCTGCCCCCTGCAGTCCCTGGAGGACAGCGGCAGGGGTGTCGGGTGTCACCTCCGATTCACCCTCCGAGAGCCCCTCAGGGACGTGGTGGGGGCCATGTCCTGCCTGAGCGCCAGCCATCTTCCTCTCATTAGAGCCATGGACCATGGGCTTCAGCAAAAGCGTCAGGATGAAGTTCTTCTACAACAGGAAGACCAGGGAGTCCACCTTTAACATCCCCACGGACTCCATCGCCCCGTTCCAGTGAGTAGCCCTCCTCTCCACGCCCTCCGCAGCCCAAAACTGCTGTCCATCACGCAGGGGCAGATGTGTGGCTGTGCTGAAGTGGCCAGAGTTCTGGCTGGGCAACGCCTGCCCAGCCAGGGTACTGGCCTGCTGGGGGACCATGTAAGGGCCACAGGCCTGGCCCTTGGAACTCCAGGACCCAGTGTCCATTTACCAGATTGCTGGTCATAGTTTTTTTTTTTGTTGTTTTTTTTTTTGTGGGTACCGGGGGGTCGACCTCAGGACCTCGCGCACCAGGAGGCGCCCGTGCCGCTGAGCGATATCACCGGCCCCTTTTTCGTATGTGGGTTCCGGGAGTCGAACTCGGGCCCTTGCGCTTGCCAGGCAGGCGCTTAAGCCGCTGAGCCATCTCACCGGCCCTGGTCATAGGTTTTGACAGCAGCCCTAACATGCCTAAAATGAGCCACTACCTCTTGGTTCCGTGCCCCACTAACAGTTCTAGTAGAGAAGCACGGACAGGAAAATCAGGACCACCCGTCATCTCGTGCCCCAGGTGGATGTGATTAGCACAGCAGCAGCTGCTGGGAGCAGCTGGTTCTGGGAGTCACGGGAGGAGTGGGGACCTCTGGGTACCGCTGACTGGTAACGGGCCAGGCTGATGCTCCCTTGGGCCTGACGGCCGATTCCCCCGCCCCCCCAGTGTCTGCTACTTCAGCCGGCTCTTCTGGGAGTGGGGAGATGGCATCCGCGTGCACGACTCCCAGAAGCTACAGGACCTGGACAAGCTGTCGAAGGAGGATGTCCTGTCCTTCATCCACATGCACAGCCACTGAGCGGAGCTTGGGGTGCTCCTGCCACTGCCCTGCCACTCCCAGGCCAGGGCACTCTGGGCCGGTTCCTTCTGCCTCTGCGAAGGGACTGGGGAGCACCAAGCCTGGGGGGTGGGCAGGGCCTTCAGAGGACACACGTTCCCTGGCCACCTGCTCCCCGAGGCGGGTTCGAGGTCACTTCCCAGAGGACAGGACAGAACAGAGGACTCTGGGCACTGCCGTTCTCTCGGGACTCCTGCAGCCTCTCTCTTCTGAGTTTGGCACCACCCCCGGGAGCGGTCAGGCCCCTGCTGTGCCCCCTGAGTGGGCAGAGTCCCACTGTGGTTTCTGGCCAGGAGCAGCTGTTGTACCGGTCAGTTTTGAGTTTGTTGTGTTGACGCCAAGGTGGAGAAGACTTGGTCTCCTTCCTCACAGCCCCCTTTGCTGGAGTCCTTCCCAGCCCCGCCCTGATAGTCCTGGCATGCTGGGACAGAGGAGGGCGGCCTGGTGCCCCCCCCATGCCTCTGGGGCTCAGAGCTGTCTTTGGCACCAGCTGTGACTATGGAGCCGTCCTGGGCCACCTGCTTTTGATCCAAAAGTTGGGCAGCTCGAGGACAGGAAGCGGCCTTCAGAGCCTGCCTTTCCTCTCCCCTCGCAGCAGTGGCCCTCCTGGTAGCAGAGAGCACTGCGCGGCCTGAGGGGCGCCAGCCCTCAGGCAGTTGTGCAGGCTTTGTGTCCTGGCTGGGGCAGAGTGCTGAGCTGGAGTCGCTCCGTGCTGCCCCTCCTCCCCACAGGAGGCCAGGCTGCCTATGTCCGCCCGTGGTCGCTGCATTTCCTCTATCTTGGCACCAGCTCGGGGCAGGAGAGGGCTGCCAGGTGGTTTTTAACAGGAAATACCTTTCAGAGATGCTCCCTGGCTCACTGGGGCCCTCAGCCAACACCCAGGTACAGCCCCCAGGCTGGCAGCAGCACGGCGGACACGCTGGATTCCATCCAGCTCTGGGCTCATCCGTGTGTCCTGCAGAATCTTGGTTCATTAAAGATAAACGTATTTTTAATGCCTGTGTGGCTCAGTGCTTTGTGGTCTAGCTTGGGCCAGAGGTGGGGAGAGGGGAAGCTGTGCTCGAACGGCAGAAAAGAGGGTTGGTTCAGTTGGAACAAACCCGGGGCTCCCAGGGCTGCTCCTAGAAATCGGGGACTCACGGCTGCAGTTAGAGCGGGGAGGGGGAATGAATGAACCCACAGCCCCGGGAGGCAGGGAGGCACCTTCCCTCTCTTACATAAATCACACAGCTCACATGGTGGCACTGTGACAATCCAGGATCAGTCTATGTGACTAAGAGGCGGCAGACCAATTAGTGGCACCAGCCTGGGATGGGAGGGCGGGGGAGAGGCTATGCTGACCCTGGCTGGGACCTGTCTGCCTCCCCGCCCAGGCGCTGCCACTGCCTCCCCAGGGCCTCTTCGATGTCACATGGCTGTAGCTCCCTGTGTCTCTTCCTTGCTTCTGCTTATCCACAGGCCTCTTCCCGCCTTGTTGCTGCTGGGCTAGTGTGGTGCCCACCCCTCTCCCTCCAGCCCCCTGCTGGCAGTGGAGCCAGGGTGAGGTCTCCATTAGCCACTCCAGCCTCTGCTCAGCCCGCCCCTCTGTGAACCCTGCCTGATTTACTGGCCACTGTCACCATAAGTCTGGTCATTACCAAGGCTGTTCCTGCCTTCCGCCTGCCTGCCGCTGCCGGGAGATGGATGAACTCCGCACTCCCTGGGGACCTCCACCCGCCCACTTCAAGTCCCCGAGTCACCTTCACGGCACAGGCTGCATTTTTTCTGCCATAATTACAGGCCAAGGCCCGTGGCATCTTCGGTAGGGGTAGGCAGGTGGCACAGTGGCCACTTGCCTTCCCTTCCAGCCTCCACGCCAGGAGCCCTGCTGCCCCGAGCTGCAATCAGACTGTGACATTCACTCAGCAGAAGGGCCTGGTGTTCTTTATTGCCTTGTGCCTCGGGCCCAGGGAGGAGCCAGCACCTCCTCCAACACTTGGGGGCCGGGCCACAGGAGGCCTCAGTTGAATGCCCAAGTGTGCGAGGTGCCTGGCACCCAGGTCCTCTGGAGGCTTCAAGGGCCTGCTTGGTGCTGGGAGAATCTCAGACTCACATGGTCCAGTGGGCATAGAGCAGGGCAAGGAGGAGAAAGATGGCCACCGAGAGCATCATGTTCTTCCGGTTCTCCCGCCGAAGCAACTTCAGCTCCTTTTCTGGACGCAAGAGGGTGGTGGGTGTTGACAGGTCATTCAGCCCCTCTGCGGCTTTCTGCTTCCCCACCCAGTGCGCACGTCACTGAAGGCAGAGGTGTTCCTTCCAGCTGCCGTTCTTCTGACAGAATGACCTCAGCCTGTCCAGACCCGCACAGCCTGTCAGCTCCAGGTTTTGGCCCCATAAAAGTCCCGATGCCAAATGCTGCTCGGCTATTCTCTTCGGATGCAGCTGAGGCTGAGGCTGCGCGTGTGAGGGGCGCCAAAAAGGCCACACCCAAAAGTCAAGCTATGTACTGTGACATCACTGGGTGAGTCCCCTGGCCTGTCAAGGTGATGTGCTTACCTTTCCTGGAAGCTCTCCACCCGGCAGCCGGGACGACCTTTGGCCTAGCAGGGGGGGGCCCCATGTGTTTCTGCCGGGTGTCCAGCTCTCAGGAACCAGGGGTGCTAAGAGCAGCAGTTGGCACCACAAGGTGGTCGGTTCCGAGTCTAGAAAAGCCAGCCCTGCCACTGCCCAGCCACGCCCACCACATGACATGCAGGTGGCTGCTACTCACAAGCGCTGAACTGAATAGTGAGACAGATTCTGGGTGAAACCTGATGCCCCACCCAGCCCTACCTGTGCAAGGAATGGGGGTGCCAGAGGCTGCACAGGGCCCAGGTGCCTAGCCATGTGCTGATGCACAGTGGTCCTTCTGGGCCCCCAAGGGAATGAAGGGGAACCTGGAGAGCCCCCTGCAGACCCTTTCCCCTGGCCTCAGCAGGTAATTGATGCCTGGGCTCTGCCTCGCTATGCCCCTGCTACGCAGAAGGTGGCAGCATCGCTCCACACACAGAAGCCCTTCCCACCCAAGGGGGCTATCTTCCTGTACCCCCACCTACTCCCACAGGGGGTTCCTGATCAGGGGGATAGATGTCGGAAGTCTGAGTGGACCAGCTATGGCCATCACCCATCATCCTAGGAAGAAGACAGCCATCTGTGGCAGTCTCCCTTGCTCCCCCGGGACAGAGAAGCACCCCGAATTCTCCCGGCCGTCTGGCCCTCCCAGCCCTGGGGGAACAGGAGGTCCCAGCAGGTCACCCAAGGACACTTACCGTAGTTGGAAGCTCTGCTCATTAGGCTGTTTCTCTCCTCCTCCAGAGACCTCCTATGGGGGGAAGGGGTTTTATGGCTCAGGTCCTTTTCGCGTCCCACCAGGGAGAGGGGGACAGGAGCAGGGGTCTCATTCACTTGGGGACCCAGGACAGATGCTGGGGCATGGGCGTTACCTGTCCTCGGGGCTCAGCTCTGCCCTGTGGAGCCGGCAGCTCACGGCCTCCAGGTCCTGCCGGCACCGGGACAGCTTCTCCTCCAGCCCATCGATCTGAAACACAGTCACGCTGGCTCGGGCCCCTTCTCAGGCAGGTGCTGCGCCGCAGGCCACATTAGATTCTGCTGGGCAGGGACCCAGGCTCGCCCTCCCCGGGTGCCTATCTCGCTGTCCTTTCTCCACCATATGCTGCAGCCTGAGCCCCCTGGAAATAGGTCTCAGAGCTGCCCCGACCTCCAACCAAGCACAGGTCAGGGTGGAGGTGCAGCCCCTCGGTCGGCTGTCTCCCCAGCATAGCACCCAGCCGGGCCCACAGAGCGCTGAGCACAGCGGGCGCCTCCTGTGATGAAATGAGGCTGCGAGGACTCCACGTGTGGGGTGAACACCCAGAGCCAAAGAGGACTTTTTCCCACTGATACTAGCGCAGTCTAAGTTGTACAAACAGAAATTCGGTGAGAATCAATAAAAATTAACAAAGCATGCAACTTAAAACCACTTGTATTTCTTTCTGACTTGGTTCTTGGGCAAAAACATTGCCCATCATCAAGACAGCTGCAACTTACATGGTAAAACAGCTAAGCTCTTGAGAGGAAGGCTGCAAAAGGGATCTTTTTCCATTTGTTTTTATTATAGTTTCAGAGCTGTCTTCTCAGGGAAATGTTTGAGTGGAGGGAAGGTGTTTTGTAAAGTGCCCGGCTGGGTGGTCCGAGCCTATGTTTGGGGTTGTGCCCTGGGCGCTGCAGGCCATTGCCCTGTTCATCTGTCTGACTTGGGCACCAGGTGTCTGTGTACCCGGCCACCCCCTTGGGCCCTGGGTGGCCAAGCTGAGACCAGCACAGCAGCCAAATGTGCAGCGCTCTGGAGCCCTGTGATGCCCCATCCTCCACCTGACGTGGCTCTCTCGCCCTCCCTGGGCAGGAGCAAATACCACCTCTGGATCCCACATGGGCGAGCCAGGCTGCCCAACTGCGTGACTTCTGAGGAGTCAGAGCAGCACCCTCTCCTTTGAGGTCCCAGCCAGTTCTCCACTCACCCCTTTCTGTAGCTGGCCCCTGCAGTCAGGAACCCTGCTCCCGGGGCTGGGTGTCCAGAGAGACTCTGAGGCCCTGCCACTCCCTCTCTTCCTGAGGCCTGGTCCAAATGACACCACCACCCTTCCCTGCAGCCCCAGCCACTGCAAACCCCAGCTCTTGGCCAGGGCCCTGTGGGAGGTGGAACTGCAGAGCCTGCCGTTAGCTGTCTAGTTAACTGTGCCACTTACCTGCCAACGGGTGCCCAGAGGGAGGGCTGTGCTGGGTGGCAGCCCCAGCCAGGAGATGGGGCTGTCCCTGCGGAGGCCAGAGGCCTTCCTACAACTGCACTATAGTGAAAAGCACCCTGGGGCCAGGTTTGGGGAGAGAGAACAGCTGCCCAAGCCAGGGTTCCAGGCCACCACGCTGTCAGCCCTCCATGGAATGGTCCCCAACACAGCCCAGCTGCTCAGGACCCTGAGATTTGCTGCTTCCACCCCATAGCAAAGAAACCACAAGCAGGGCGCAAACAAAGCTTAATTTGTTGATGTTCCACCTCCTCTCCCAGGCCATCCCTGCTCCTGTTGGCTGGAGACCACACCCCTCCCCCTGGCAAAGCCACCAGTCCTCTCAGGAGGCTGAGGGGACACTGCTCTCCTAGTTGGGTCCCGATCTGATCTTCACAAATGGTGGCAAGTGGCAGTCCGCAGATCACATCTAGCCCACACGCTGACCCATTCCACTTGGGCCTGTGACCTGGCCACCAAGGATGCCAGAATTTGTAACTCCTGGGATGCCACCACAGCCCCCCACCTCCTCTTTGTGCCCATGAGGCCTGGCTTGCTCAGGAAGGCATGTCTCCGAGGGGCTGGGGACAAATGGCTGAGGTCTTATGTGGCAACTGGAGTCTGAAACCCTCCTCTTGTGCCCAGAGCTCGGAAGGAATAGGCACAGAACCCGGGCACTTGGCAGGCTCCACAATGCAATCAGTCCCAGACCAGGCTCTCCCTGCTACCCCTGGGGCCAGGCCCTGGTTGGCAAGTCATTCTGGGGAGGGAGCAGGTTGAGGGGGGTTCTGCCCCTAAGACACCCCTGGGAAGGCTACCAGGTACCCACGCTCATGGTAATTGCTCCAGACCAAGGCCAGGAACTCATGCTAAGCAAAATCTTAAGAGGCTGGCAAACCACAAGAGGCCAAACCAATCGCCATCAAGCTCTGGTCAGCGCCTGAGAAGCTGGTGGTCGGGAGCCTTTATCTGAACAAGACCAATTTATTTGCAGCTCCACGGAATAGCCCCTTTCATTTGCCACTTTTTAATGAGGCTTAAACGGGTGAACACAAATCAAGGTTTTAGGGACTCAAGTTCTAACCTCCCTCTATGAGTATTTATGTCCTGCTGACAGCTCTCTGATTCCCTTCTAAACAGCAAGTCCCCTTCTTTATAACCTGCCCGCCTGGCTGCCTGACGCAGGCTGCATGAGGCAGGCCACGGACCCCTCCCCAGAGGGTGGCCCTACAGGGTCCCAGGCCTGGGCTTGGCTCAGGAACCTGGCCCACACCCTGGCAGCGCTTGCAGCTATGATGCCTGGGCAGATCTCTGGGGGACCCTGCTGCACAGGCAGGAGGGAGGTCAGGAGCAGGGAGTGCAGAGGGGCTGAGCCAGCAGGAGGGGCTCAGAAAGGGGGAAAGCACCCAGAAAACTGGCTTAGAGGAGCCACTGGAGGGCTCTTCTGTCAGCTCTCAACTCCATGCACACGGATTACACACTCTGTGGTCCCAGTTTAGCATCCTCCCTGCCACCAGGCTGAAGGCAACAGAGATGCCAGGACCAGAACACGTGGAGGTTAACACTAGAATGTCACGAAGGTTCTAGAAACATAAGGGTCAGAGCTGCCCAGCAGTTGGGAGCTGGAGTGCCCAGAAGCCTGAAGTCGCACTGTTACGTCCAGTGGTGGGCGTGCAGGCTGGAATCAATGTCCCACTGTCACTCACTTTCATGTGACGGGCGAGTTCCTTAGTTCTGTTCCTTAAAAGACTTGGGTGAAGTAAAGATAATCACGTTTCACAGCTCAGAGAGTTGTTACGAGGACGATGTGACAGTACAGGTACTTGGAACAGTGCCTCACGCAGGAGTTCAGTAAGTGTTTCGTACTGTCACTGCTGAATGGTTTTTGTTGGATCTTTGGGGAATAAAAAAGGCTGAGTAAATGGTGGCAAGAGGGAGAGAAGGTGCAAATCTGGGACATGAAGTGACAGAGGCCTGCATCTGTCATTGCCCTGCTCTCCGGAGGACCCACAACGCAGGGACAGCAGCTGCCAGCGGCTCAGGGCACAGCACACTGGGAACCTCTGCAGTCCTGCCCAGGGGAAGGAGTGGGGTGGGCTCCGAGGCCAGGGCCACAAAGCCAAGACCAGGCCTGGTGGAACCTGAGGCTGAAGGTCTGAGCAGTGTCCCAGGCAGAGCAGGCTTCACTGAGGGCCGAGGGAACACGGAATGGCAAGCGGAGCCCAGCAGCCTGCAGCGCTGGGAGCTGGCATGGGAAGCACAGGGTATTGGCTGAAAGAGGCCCAGCCAAAGGGACCGGACGGGCTCCAGGGCAGGGAGGGGACACTGTGAAGGCTGTGCTGCCTCTTGGGACTTCTGCCTGGCAGGCTGGACAGCAGCCCATGATGGCTCAGGTGCTCGGCCCTGCCTGAAGCTAAAGGGGCAGCACTGCTGGCCGCGACTGTCATCGACGAAGCGGAGACAGCCGAGGAGCAGCCCTCGTTCAGGTGGTGTGGAGGCAGAGCGGGTGCCCCCAGTGGTCAGTGACATTAAGACAGTACACTCAGAAGGCCAAGGGCACTCACTACGAGGGAAACAGCACTGCGTCCAAGTCACCAAATTGAGCTAGCAGGTGAAGTGGGGCTGCAGTCCCCAGGGGACACGGGACCCCAGGAAATACAGGCGGCGGTATGCGCACCCTCTGTGAACCAGTGGTGCTTCTGCACCTGCACAGACCGAGGACTTCATGGGTGTTGTGTGACCCTCCACGCATGCAGTTCGGGCTACCAAGATGCAGGCGGGTGAACGCAATCTTGAGCCAGAGACCAGCGATGGGCAGGCTGCCTGTGGGAGGGCGGGAGGGCAGAGAAAGCGAGGCGAGCTAGGGAGTGGGATGGGGAAGCCCAGCAGCGACCCTGCTGCTGCGCCACTGCCTCACTACTGTAATGGAGCTTCAGTGGGGGGAGACGAGGGAGCCTCCACTGAGGACAGGGGTCTTGCATGAGGACATCCGCAGGCCCCAGGTGCCAGGGAAGAAGGGTTTCCCACAGTCACAGGGCAGGAACCGTGGCTTCCCTGAGCCTTCTCTGCCCTGTGGCTCTGAAGCTCGGCAGCCCCAGGCCAAATAAACACGGCCCCTCTGCCGCCTGCCGGGGAACATCACCTTGCTCTCAGAGCTTTAGGGATGTCTCCCTGGGGTCCTATACACCATAAAGCCGCTGTGTTAAGAGAAACTCTAAAATTCGCCTGAAATCCCCAAGAGGCATCTTTTCAGGAGTGTGGAGCCTCCAGGAATCAAAACCTGAATGAGGCCTCAATGCAGATGGCACCTTGCACTGCGTGGCTCCCGGATAAACTGCAGCTGGGCACAGGGGTCAGGCGGCCCCGGTGCCAGCTCCAGGTGGCCTGCAGGTGCATGGGGCTCGCGTGTGGCTTCTACTTTGCCCACAAGCTTGAGCCACAGGCTCCACTCTCCCGTGAAGGTGGCAGAGCGGTGCTCACACTGGGCATCCGGACAGCTAGGAGGGAGCTCCGGTCAGTCCCCAACGAGCCGCAGTGGGGGCCACACGGCCTGCTGTTTTCCAGTCCAGGATGAAGTCCTTTCCTGTGCACGGGGGCCTTGCTCCCAGGAGCTTCTGGGCAGCGAGTGGCAGAGGCTGCTGGGTTTGCCCCTAGTCAGGCAGGGCCACAGACCACTGGGCACCAGGACTAATGAAGAGCACAGTGTCTGGTACCTGAACAAGCCATGGGGCCTCACGTGTCTGGGTGACACAGCAAGAGTCAGAGCAGCCTCCGGAGACCAAAAGTCCACACGACACAACCATAGCGGCCGCGGCCCCTTCACACGCGTGAGCTCATGGAAAGCTCAAGGCAGGATGAGCTGGGTCCTGTCACCAGCACAGCATTTTACAGACAGGAGACTCAGACCTGCAGAATCCAGTGACTTGCCCAGGGTCACACAGGCTGTAAATGGTCACCACCACCCCTTATCTAGAAAGCACAGAAACACCAGCTCTGAGCACTCCTGGCCCCGGGCGCAGCCTGCACACCGTGCAGCGGGGCTGTCCCTGCAGCAAGGGGCTGTCCTCATCCTAAAGGACCAAACTCCAGGTTTGCGAGCTCACACTCCTCCCACCACAGCAAGCCCCTGCAACAGCCCTCACGAAAACTGTGGCAAAGAAGGCTTCCGGGGAGCAGCTGGCCACGCCCTGACTGAAGCCATCCAAGTGTGCTCGCGTGGCTCTGGCAGACCCCCTACCTGAATGACCTTGTGCAGGGCTTTGCTTGCTCTCTCCCACACAACAGACGCTCTGTGTGGGAAGGCCCCATCTGGGCTCTGCGGTGACACCCAGGGCCAGAAGCCAGCATGTCTGTCCTCACCCTGAACTGTTCCCCTCCCACTGTCACAGCACCCCCAGGTCCAGCCACAGCAGCCCCTGCCAGGAAGGAGAAGGTGGCCCAGCCGGGCCTGATGAGCCCTTCCTTCCCCAAGGGCAACGCAGCCGTGCTCTTCTTGCTAAGCCACGGCCTGGAGAGGCATCAGCTGTTACCCGGCCAGCCCCAGTAGCCTGGGAATTGGCTTTCCAGAAGTCTGCTCATTGTCGTGTCAGGAGGCCACAGGGCGTTTATTTATAATAATGGGCACAGGAGCCGCAGCGCCTGCCCAGATGGTCCCTGGCAATAGCCTGGGCCTCCATCTGGGGCCTCAGGCCTCACAGCCAAGACACGTGGGGGTCATGGGCCTGTTTTCCAGGTAAGCAGCTTCGAAGTCCACAGGGCTGAGCCCCTGCCCCTGCTGATGGGAGGAGACTCACGGAGTGAGGAATCTCCCTCCAGGCGGGGAGATTCAGACTGCGGGCCTTGCCAGTTTCCAGTCAGTGACCAGTTCTCAGGGCAACAGAGCCACTGAGGAGCTCATCGTTTCCTTGGACCCTCACCGAGCCCTGGGCAGGAGGACGAGGGTCCCCTGGAGCCCACGCGAGCTCCAAGGCCTGGCGGGGAGATGAGGCCATGCAGCTCTGCAAGCAGCGTCCTTGCCCAAAGTCAGGAGCTGTCCCTGGGCTGAAGTGCTGTTTGGGGTTTGTTTTCTCTTCTTTCCCCCAATATATATTTTTTGATAAATTAGCAAAAGCTTCTTCATCGCTGAAAGGCTCAAAGCACTTCTCAAGAACTGGCATCCACCCCGTGCCTTATGAATTCATTAATTAAGATGCTGGCAAACAGCCACTCCACGCATGCCGACACCCAGCCGCATGAGGTAATGAGGTTTTAGTCTCCTGACCCCATCAAGTGGAGCGCAGCCAGACGCAGGCTGCCCGGAGAAATCACCTGCCTGGTGGCGACCTGTCGCTCTGCCCCGCAGCAGGCGAGGCTCATTTAATGGGCAGTGGGCCCTGAACAGGCTCAGCCCGCAGCCGCCTGTCCCCAACTCAGCTGCACCCATGCGGCAGGGGGGAAGGTTCAAGCGCCCCTTTCTGCCACGGAGACCAATTCAGCAGCTATTTACTGGTGGCCACCAAGCGGCTTCCTGCCCTTGTGTCAGAAAGCTGGGTTGTCCCCTCAACAACTTAGACTGTCCCATTGCACCCTCACAGCTTTAAACAATGACAAGTGTCAGGGAGCCCTTCCTTCTGGCCTAGGCCATTTTCTCCCTATAGCCCACCACCTCCCTAATTGGCCACCTCCCCGCCTCCCTGTCTGGTAGGGACTCCAGTGAATTTTAAATGACTCCCACTAACTTTTATTCCTACAGCAAATGCTGTTAGTTTGCCAACCTGTGCTGACCCCAAGCCCATCCTCTTCTGCTCCCTCCACTATGGAAGCCGGAAAAGAACAGCAGATGCTGCTTCCCAGTCTACTTGCAGCTAGGGTGGGTCATGAGCCAGTTCTGACCAATGAGATGTTCCAGAAGTCATCTGGGAGCCTCCTGAGAGACCTTAAGCTTTGCTGATAAAAGGGACAAACGGTGTTACCTTTCTTTTCTCCTTCCTGACTTAAAGTTGAACATGATGCCTGGAGCTGTGGCAGCTGTCTTGTGACTATGAGGAAAGAGTTAAGAGAAGGACGAAATACTAGCTCTGACACAGCTGAACTTTTGAACTAATGCCAGCAGCCATCCACCTAAAAATTTCTATGGTGAAAAAACAGTATACTCCTATTTGCTTATGTCACTGAGGTCAGATTTCTGTAGCCAAAAGCTTTCCAAACTGATAGATTTTTGTACTGGGGACCAGGTCCAATCAAGTCATCCCCTCTGAGATGTCAGGTGAGACACATCTGTTAAGACTGACTAGGCAATGAGACATCCAATGACACTAGATCAGACAGTCTAGCTACCAAAGCAAATACAACAGTGACCAAGTCAGAGGTTATTACCGTCAGAGATTTAAAAAAATAATCTTTACATCAGCCCAAATCTTCCTATCAGTTTAGACTAAAATACCTTTTCTTCCTCCTGCACAACATTAAAATCAGGGGCTGGGGATGTGCCTCAGTGGTAGAGCTCTTGCCTAGCATGCACAAGGCCCTGGGTTTGATCCCCAGCACCACAAAAAAAAAAAAAAAAAAAAGAACTTTAAAATTGGCACCAGGGCCAGTAATTTCTCATTTGAACTATAATTTTCTCTTGTTATTCAAAATAAGCTCTCGGAAGCTAAAACTCACAGCCAGTGTTTTACAACTGAGATGTCACAAGGTGGCAAAGAGTCAGATAAAAAGGCCTCAAAAAGAACCAGGAGGAGTGGGTAAGGCTAGAAGGGGCCCCAGTGGGCCTCAGGCCAGCCCTGGGGTGAGCGCTGCCTGCCGGGTAATTGCTTCATTACAAGTGCAGACTGCAGGAGATCGCTCGCTTGTGGGGTTTTACTGCACGCGTCAGATTAACAAACATTTTTGATTAAATCACCACTTCACTGGCTCTGAGCGCACGACTTTTAATAAGAGGACAATATCTGCTGCTACTGAGCACCGGTGCACGTTCAATACTCAGACCTCTGGGGCGACAGGAAAGTGAGGCAGGAGGCAGCGGGTGCCGGGTTTCTTCCCGAGCGCATTTCAGCTCTCAAAGCTGTGAACATCAAGCAAAAAGTATCACAGACGCCAAGATGACAAGCAGCTATGTAGCTCGGTTTATAAACCTGAACACTTAGGCATGTTTTTTTTTGTGTGTGTGGGTACCAGGGGGTCGACCTCAGGACCTCGCGCGCCAGCAGGCGCCCGTGCCGCTGAGCGATATCACCGGCCCCTTTTTCGTATGTGGGATCCGGAAGTCAAACTCGGGCCCTTGCGCTTGCCAGGCAGACGCTTACGCCGCTGAGCCATCTCACCGGCCCACGCATGTTTAAAATATCTGTGCATATATATGTATATTGTGGTATAAAGATAGTTTAAAAAAAAAAAAAGGTAAACCTGCCCTAGGATAGAACATGTCTTATCCAACTCAACAGCTTTAACAATCAATGTCGGCCAAATGAAAGACATCTGTGGTCTTGTCAGTGAAGTTTCTGATGAAGTTCAAGTCCTTCATGTTTGTTTTTTTTTTTTTTTGTGGGTACCGGGGGTCGACCTCAGGACCTCGCGCGCCAACAGGCACCCGTGCCGCTGAGCAATATCACCGGCCCCTTTTTCGTATGTGGGATCCGGGAGTCGAACTCGGGCCCTCGTGCTTGCAAGGCAGGCGCTTATGCCGCTGAGCCATCTCACCGGCCCTTGTTTTTGCTTTTTGAGACAGGGTCTCACTATGTAGCCCAGGCTGGCCTCAAACTCGCTGCAGTCCTCCAGCCTCAGCCTCCAGAGTGCTGGGATTATAGGCATGCACTACCATCCCCCCAGCCAAAATCCTTTATGTTACAGATGAAGTTTATTTTAATTTCCTCATCCCAAACAAGGCGATTGATTCAGCCATGGCAGAGGATGTGAAAGGGCTCAAAAGGCTGGGATTAAGCAAGGCCCGCTGTTTATCAATTGCCCATCCTGTGCCAGGCATGTGCCGGGCACTGTACACTTACGGTCTCATTTAAACCTCACAACCACGGTGGGAAGTGAGGTGCACCCTGCAGTGGAGACCGCAAGCCGTCCACCAAAGCACACCATGGTAACAGAGCTGATGCGGGCCAGGCCATGCGACCTCCTGGCTGAGAAGCACATTTCTGAGCCCCCGTGCAGTTAGCAGGGGCACCGCATCTTCATCTATGCCAGTGGAAAATGGGCAGTTTGGGCCCAGGATCCTTAAGACAGTGGGTGCCTCCCATATTCTCTGTTGCTCTAGACCAGGCCTTGACAAACCTGTGGGCCAAACCTGGTCTACTGCCTGTTTTTGTAAATAAAATTTTACCAGGGACAGTGCCACACTCACTCATTTACACACTGCCATGGCTGAGTACAGTGTCACATTATTCATGGTTCTTATATTCTATAAAATTGATACCACCATTAGATTACCAAATGCTTAACAGGTTAGGTTCCTATGAACCTTTTCATCAACTGACCCACCCAAAACCTTGTTTTACGTGTGTTTCTTTAAAGAGATTTTATCTAATATAGTTGGTTCCTTAAATCCGAACTCCTGGCCGACAGCATCTTATAGTCTGGAGTTATGTCACGCCTGAAAAAAAGAAGTTTATCTAGCCAGACATGGTGGCGCATGCCTGTACTCCCAGGACTCTGGGAGGCTGAAGCAGAAGAATCGCAAGTTCAAGCTCAACCTGGGAAACTTAATGACTTTGCAAGACCCTGTCTCAAAACATAAAAAGGGCTGGAGATGTAGCTCAGTGCGAAGGCCCTGGGTCCAGTCCCCAGTAACACACACGCACACGTTTATCTAAAAAACCTATTTTCTCTCTAAGCCACATCAAAGCTTTCTTGCACTTAGCAACACTAACACTTCAGCACTATGCTTGGGGGTCACTTGAGACAGCAGAATCACCAATAAAAAGCACACAAAAAAGCAAAAAAAGAAAAATAGCACTAAATAGAGCATAAAAAGGACATTTGTTTACAGTCTAACAGCTCAAACAAGAAGGGAGAGCATCCCTGGTACAACTTTAGCTAGAAATGTGGATCCTGGGTGACTAACTTTTTTCCTGCTATTTTGTTTTAGCCCATGGATGACCGCAAAACACTGCAGATCCCAATCTGGGGCTACGAATACATTTTAGCCAGTAGGCATATTCGTGAATAGGAAGGATCAACTACAGTTGCAACAGACACCATACAGCTCACAAAGCCTAAAATATTTACTTATATCATCTTACCCTCTACAGCAGGTCTGCTGAACCCTGCCCCAGCTTGCCAGAGAAACAATAAACTTTCCTGTTTTTTTTTTTTTGTTTTCAATACTGGGGATTCAACCAAGGGTGTCCACACTGAGCTACAACTGTGGCCCTTCATTTTTTGTGACAGCATCTTGCTAAGTCACCCAGGCTGGGCTCAAACTTGCAATCCTCCTGCCTCAGCCTCCTTGAGGCTTCATGGGATTACAGGCATCTACCACCACACCAGGCAAACTTTCATTTTTTTCTTTTTTTTTTAATGTGGGTACCGGGAGTTGAACTCAGGACCTCGTGCTTGCCAGCAAGCGCTTGTGCCACTGAGCGATATCACCGGCCCTTTTTTTCCTTTATGTGGGTTCTGGCAGTTGAACTCAGGACCTTGCGCTTGCCAGGCAGGTGCTTATGCCGCTGAGCTATCTCACCGTACCCTCATGTTCTTTTTTGAGACAAGGTCTTGCTATGTAGTTCAGGGTGGCCTTGAACTTGCTATGTAGCTTGAGCTGGCCTCGAACTTGAGGGGATCCTCCTGCCTCAGCTTCCTGAATGCTGGGATTACAGGTGTGGCCCACTAAGCCCTGCACTTTCAAGTTCTTGAAGACACTTGAATTTGGGGGTTTCTCTGTTGTAGCAGCCTGTGCCTTTCCTATTACCCAGTGCTACTTCCCATCACCTGTCTTTTCGGAGATTTCCAACAACTTACCTCTACCATGGGCACCAATATCTCCCAAAGGGCACCACTAAAACCCCTTGCACCAGCACAAATGTGGCTTGTTTAAAATGCAGTGTCCTTGTTAAAATGCACACCCACATCTTACTGAATTACTTGGGCTGGGGGAAGAGTTCGACTCTCCCTTTTAACAGGCTCTGCAGGTGATTCCATGCATTCATAAATACGGAGACTCACGGAACTAGGGAGCAGGCCGGAAGCCCATTACCCTGTACCCCACAACTTCTGGGAGGAGGCACGAAGGGGAGGGAAGCAGGCGCACCTCCGGGAAGACCACCTGGGCGCTACTCTCGGCTCCATCGTCTCCACTGCTCCAGCCTGGGCTCAGTTTGAAAGCTGCTTCTCATCTGTACAGATCTCTCGGGCTTGCAGGGAGGATTAACAGGGAACACGAGCCGAAGTCGCAGACAGCAGTTACTCAGTGTGCATCGGGGTCTCTCCTTTCCATTCGCAGTGAATTATTCTTAACCCCCAAAACAGCATCAGGTCTAGGATTCTCTTTACAGGCACCCAAAGATTCTCAAAGTTGTGTCCCATCCTCAAGCTCTGGGACCAGAGGAAAACGTTCCCATCTCGGAGGATATTTAAGCTACTAGGAACACGCAGGCTCCGCCACAAAGCCTAAAATATTTACTTATATCATCTTACCCTCTACAGCAGGTCTGCTGAACCCTGCCCCAGCTTGCCAGAGAAACAATAAACTTTCCTGTTGTTTTTTTTTTTTTTTTTCAATACTGGGGATTCAACCAAGGGTGGAGGTCCCCTCATCCACAGATCCCCACCCCTCCGGCACCCCCCGGCCCTATGCGTTATGCTCCACTCACAAGTCTCCCTTCGGGTCCTCCTAGTTTCCATGTCCCTCGCAGTGGGGTCCCCTCACTTGCGCGCCACTTCTCCTCCTCTGGGGACCCGCCCTCATCCCCGGGCTTCCTAACCTCGAGGCCCCGTACTGACCCTCACTTCCGGCTCCCCCGGGGGGCCCTCACCTCAAGTCCCTCTACCAAACCCGCGCCGCCCTCGCCTCCTCCCGTGACCCTTCCTTGTGGCCCCATTACCCTGCACCCAGTAGACAGCAACTAACGAACGCTCCACGCCTCCCCTCACCTCTAGAGCGACGCCCAGATTCTCCCGCTTCTTTTTCGTCATGTTGCTTGCCGGGATCCCCTGGTCATCACTGGGCACGCCCATTGAGTCGCACTACGCACGCGCAAGTCCTCGTGCTTCTCTTTCATTGGCTTTCGAGCCAGCGAAAGGCGGAGCTAGTTGTGGTCGCCATGTTGTTGAAGGGCGCCGCCATGTTTATGAGGGGCAACTTCTAATCTGAAGCCTCAGTTTAGGAGTGGAGAGAGTGTAAAACCTGGGGGGGAACGGCGGCTGGCCCGCCCATGCTGGAAGCCGGTTTACATCACCAGAGCTTCTTTTTTTTCCTTGTGGTGCTGGTGATTGAACCCACAGCCGCCCTCCCCGCTTTTAATTTTGAGACACGCTGTCAAATTTTCCAGGCTGTGTTCGGATTTATGGTCCTCCTGCCTCAGCCTCCTGGAGTACTGGGATTACAGGCTCAAGAGCCTTTTTTGTTTTTAAACCCCACCTCCAGTGCCCTTTATCCTTGAAGGTCCTGCCCAGTTTTATGCCAAGTCCCTCACCACCACCCCCATTCAAATTCAGCCCATCCCTAAGGCCCAACCCGGGCACTGTTGCTTCAGGAAGACCCCACTCCAGCACCTCTGGCTGTGGGTTTGATAATGGCTTTGTACTGTTAGCTCTCTGTTTTTTGTCTTGTACTCTTCCTCATTTTTCTTGTTTTCTTGTAAGACGAAACATCACAGAAAACTTAGAAATGAGAAGTAGCATCCTGCATTCTGCCAGTCTTACATTTGTTTCTGTGTATTTCTCCCAGGCTTGGACTCACATGTAGTGTTTTATGCTGTTGAAATTCTATTGTACGGTACACTGTAGACCTGCGCCCTTTGGAGTATTGACTGACCCCACCATAAGAATTGTTTTTTATTATCAAAATAACCAAAACCAAAATTTCACAGTAAGAGCCTTTACCATCTGTGAAGCACAGTGTTTTCTATTGCCCCCTTCTCTTTTTCTTCCTTTTACTTTTTCTGCCGTCCCTCCCCTTTCCCTCTCCTCCCCCTTCTCCCTCCCCCTTCCCTCCTCCTCTCCCCCATGCTGGAAATCTGACCGAGGGCCTGGTGCTAAGCAAGCACTGAGCTACACCCCCCAACCCTACTGTAGCCTATTTGATTTAAACAAAAAAGAAAGTAGGTGGCAGGAGACTTAACAAGTGGATACCCATTACTGGAGAGTCAAGTACAATTTGACCACAGTCATAGACATTTTTCCGTGCCTTCAAGATCATCATTGGGATAGTGTCACCAGGTGAATATGTCTCTTTCTTGCACTGGACAGTATTTTATAGGTCAGAACCTCTGAATAGTGCTAACGCAGACATCTTGTAAGAAGAGCTGTGTCCTACTATATTCTTTTTTTTCCCGGATAAATTTGCAGAAATGGAATTGCTGGGTCAACCATTATGAGACCAGACTCGGAGCTTCTCATTTCCTGACCAGTTCTCTCTCCAGGGGAGTCTGTGTTTCCGTGGGTGAGTGATGACCCTGACTCAGTGTTTGCGGGAAAACACGTTTTCAGATCTGTGTCCTTTTCGTGATAGAGTCCCGAGATAGCGTCGCACTCGCTGCCTCACCGCGGCCCGCAGGCGCAGAGCGGGCAGGACGCAGGCTGTCGCCCAGTGGTTGAGTGCAGTTCTCAGCTCAGCACCCGAGCACAGGAAAAACTTACTCAAGAACATTGTCCATCAACTGTCAATCTGCGACATTTATTGTCAGAACACTCTTCGCAGCCTTGGTTCCCATCCCAGAAAACCCAGACTCCGTGCTTCCCAATTATCACAGGCACGGGCCCAGGGGAGGTGAGAAGAGGGGGAAACACTGTGTTCTTTTACAATGGCTCCTTCTGTGACTGTTTGGCACCAAGAAAAAGCCACGGAGATCCGGGCGGGCCCAAGTTAGTCCCATCTTTCTCCCATCTCCCTGTAAAAGGATTGGGTGAGCTGTCATTTTTCACCCCTGTGCTTTCCCAGCCAGACCTTGTCCCCTGGGTCTGGCGGTGGCACAGAATATTGAAACCGGGCTGGACTGCGACTCGCTGGGGCGTTGCAGTGAAAAGAATGCTCTTAGAGCGAGGCCAACTTGGAATCCAACCCCAGCTCTGCCACGTAGCAGACGTCTGTGGCGCAAGGCATTTGGGCTTGCTCAGCCTCAGTTTCCCCACCAACTCAGCGAGCTCAGCGCACCAAGTTCATTGTGAGAATTACCAAGAAGCTGGAGCAGCCGCTTGGAAGAGACCAGGAGAGACAGCAGGACTGATGGGCCCGCCGCCAGCTTGTTGTTACAGGGTTTTGCTTAGCAATTGTTGCCATTTATATTTTGTTGTTGTTTTGATGCTGGTTTTTGTCACTTGAACACCGTTTCGGAGTAGCTATTGTTAGGAGTTTGGGGCAAATGCCTGGATAGTCCCTGTCCAGTGTGCAGGCAGTGCCCACCTGTGCCAGCGTCCCCCCCTCCTTGTGCTTGCTGCTGATATCATCAGCTATGTGTGTCCAGGCTGGACAGACCGCGGTGACCCCACAGTGCATGAGGGGGGGGGACTGCAAGTGGCCCGGGAGCCCACCGAAGTCCTTCCACCCACCCTGGCACATGCAGGGCGCCAGCTGTGATTCCCATGGGGGCTGTACCGCAGCGTGACCTGGCTCTGAGCTGGAAAGTCTGCCCACGGGCAGCTGGGTGACTGTGTGCCAGCTGTCTGTGTGTCTGTCTTTGTTCCCCAGTGAGCTGTGGCTCTGAACCATCTATTTGGGGTTTTTTTTTTTTTTTTTTTTTTGGTACTGGAAATCGAACTCAGGACCTCACACTTGCCAGGCAGGCACTGTGCCACTGCGCTATATCCCAGGCCCTTATTTGGGGGATTTTAATAGCTAAATGTTTAAGGGAAACAGAGTCCTACAATGGAAGGCAGGAGACGTGGGGTCATTACTCGCCAGGTTCTTGGGCTTTCATTGTCCCCTTCTGGTAAATGGGCCCAGCAGGGAGAACCAGACAGCTCAGATACCCCAGGATCCTGTGTTTTCATGACCTTGTTATCTGTAAGGTGCCCAGACATAAGGCACCCTTGTAAGCTGTAAGGTAGATGCATAAAATAAGAGCTAATCACTACCCTCAAGATATCGTTAATCTCGTTAGGGAGGCAGACTGACAACATGAAATAGTGAATGCCAGGCATCATAGAATTAAATGCCAGCTGTCTGGTACTTACTGTTGATGCATTAGAAGCTTTCAGAGAAGAGAATGTTGTGGGGTTTGGGTGGCTTTATGGAGGCTCTGAGTTGTGGAGGACAGATGATGTGGGTTGGGCAGAAATGGGGGAGAAGGCATCCCAGGTAGGAGCCCAAGGGACTTCCTGTGCCAAGAGGGGTTGCCCTTTTCTACTTGGCACTGGATTGGCTGGCCCCAGACCTGCTTTATTTGTCCCGAGACCACTTTTCTTGTCCTTTATCTCATCCTGGTCTTGTCTAACTATGGAGTCCACACTTGGGTCCCCGCCACTGCCCCGAGGGAGACTTTTGAGAGCGGGGAGAGGGAGAGCGACATCATTCACTGTCAGAAGCATTTCAGGCAGGAAATGAAGAATTTCTAGGTGGTTAAAAATACAGTGGGAGCTGATTTATGTTTGAATTTTGTTCCAGAGCAGCAGATTATAGCCCAAGTTCTGAGGCAAAGGCAGCGGTGTCTTTATGGCCTGCTTGGATCAGTTTTATGTCTTAGTGGTTTTTATATGTCTCAGCTAAGCCAAGATGCTAGAACATTTTTGTCCCTGTATTTCACCAGGGAAAACTCATTTGTACCACGCCCTGCACCTAAACTCTTACCTTATAAGGAAAAGAAAGGAAAGGGAAAAAAAAGAAAAGAGACCCTAAATTATTGCTTTTGCTTGCTACTTAGTAGGTTGTCCAGTTTTCAGTTAAATTAAATCAAATTGTAAATAGACAATGAATCCAGGTGAGGCTCTGAAGTGGATGTCAGGTGATATCATGAAAACAAGTGGACAACTACCTAAATGTTGTTGCAGATGCAGATCATGCGATCCTACAGAACACTCTCGATAAGGAGAAATTTTTTGTAGACATCGATGCAAAGATAAGCTCTGTGACCTTTTCTGGCACACAGATGGGCTTTTTATCTTTTCTTTTTTTTTTTTTGTTTTTTTGAGACAGGGTCTTGCAATGTAGTTCAGGCTGGCCTTGAACTCACTATGTAGCCCAGACTGGCCTTAACTCAGTGATCCTCCTGCCTCAGCCTCCTGAGTTCAGGGAGTACAGGTGTGTTTTATCACACCTAGCTGGTAGGCTTTTATCTTATGACTGCTATACCTTTTGTAACTGATCATGTTTCTCACTTTCCTTTGTTCCAAGGAAGCTTAGATCTGAACTTGCTAAGGGATTTTGAGCATAGGTTTCCACATACTAGCATTTGCCCTGTCTTTATTTTATTTTCTACCCTTGTTTTCCCTGTGCTCTATCACTTTATCTATTTTTATCCCACTGTATCGTGTGCATTTTTGGTAAGCTCCCTCAAATCCTTTTTTGGAACACAAAGGAGCATAAATAAATCAATAAATACATCCTGTGTTTGTAAATATGGCATTTTGTTCTTTCCAAAGCAATTTTCATATCCATTAGCTCTGTAGGTCCCTGTGTACCTCTGTGAAGAATGCAGTGCAGACTCAGTCACCCCCATTTTGCAGACAAGGAGGTTGAGGTACATTACCCCATTTATTGAGTGAACTGGCCTGCAGGAAAAGACATGCCCAACACTCCCTCTATATCAAAGACTACATGGACCCCTCTGTGTATGAATATGAAAGTAACAGTCTGTTAGCTGACTTGTCATTAGTAGACATTGATTAGGGAAAGAGGAAGCTTATTTTGGTGTTGCCAGTTGGAGAGGATACAAATTAAGGTGACCCTGATTTCAGAGATTCTCTCCAAGTCTATATTTGCAATTACTTCCTGCCCCATTTTCTGGTAACAGACCCATCCCCACTGGTCAGGGAGGGCGGGGCATATGACTCAAGCTGGAGAGCCAATTATAAAACCACATGCTCCTGGCCATGGTGATTGGTTCAGGGGGCAGGTCACATGACCAGAGCTGGGCCAATAAGAATTCTTCCCTGAGACTTTCCATCTGTGGCTGGGAAATAAAATCTCATCTCCACTTCCATTTAGAGCAGCTAAGATATGTTCCTAGACATGCTGGCCATTGTGTTCCCTTCCATGACAAAAGCTTATGAGAAGCCAGGCAGCATGCACAGGGCAGCAACTGTGACAGATGATGACAGAGGGTGCCCTGGTGATGTTTGAAACTTGGGTTCCAGGTGCCTGAGCCCTTCCTTTGTCCCTCCTAGCATGCAGGCCAATAAATTTCCTTTTTTGAGTAAGCTAATTTGAACTGGCCCATAGGTTTCTTGATTTGTGTAGTCTTTAAATCACATTTTTCTTTTTCCTTTTTTTTTTTTTTCAGAAGGGATAAACCCAGATGTTATGCTTCTTTGGAGTTTAAGTGTTGGTATCCTAGCAACAAGAGTTGGGACTCTTAATGTTCAGCCTCTCCAAAGGGACTTGGGCTTTGGGAAGTAATATCATTACATATTAATGTGTCTCTCTAGACCTGGACCATAAACAAAGGCAGAAGAGCTCAGTGGTTCTGAGTGTGGTATCTATTGTTCACCAACTCTGTGACCTTGGGCAAGTTACAGAACCACTAAGCCTCAGTTTCCTCATCTGCAAAATGGAGATAATAATAGTAGTTATAAGATTCTTCTTAGGATTATATAAAAGAATCCATTTCAGCACACAATGCTATGCCTGGCACCTAGTTAGCACACCACAACTGTATTTAAATTGTTTTGGATAATTTTACATGCAACATTCCTTAAACACGGCTATGAATGAAACAGAACAGATATTCTTGTCTCTGTCTGGCAAAAGAAAACTATAATGTTCAGAGGGCCTAAGTGACCTACGCAGGTCACGTAGTAAGTGGAAGAGTCTGGACTTAAAATATTGGAATCATGCCCAGTGTCCTCTCCTTTGGACTGCATTTCCCAAATGACAGTATGCTGGCTGCAGTCAGGAAGCCAGTTTAACAGCTTATGAAGGGTACCATCCCTCCAGGGACAGAGTCCCTTAGAGAAGCCAAATTCTGGCCAGAAGGCTGCTTGGTGAAGACAGAGGATGGGCACTGGAAAGATGCCCAGCACAGACTGCTTACTCTGACATCCCTGGGCAGCTCAGCCAGCATCTATCCACCTTCTCTCTTCTCTTCTGTCAGCTCCCAGAACTCACAAATCTCCCATATAAAATTCTAGAAAACAAGCTGTAAGAACCAGAAGCTAATGTAGAGATTACTCCAACCCGCTCATCCTTTCAACACATATTTATTAAACACCTACTATGTGCCAAGCCTAGTAAATATAGTAGAGCAAAATGCAGCTGAAAGCCTCTCATTTTACAGATGAGACCACCAAGTCCAGGAAGGAAGATGACTTCCGTAAGGACTACAGTGAATTAGTAATTTCATTAGGCACCTTCTCTGTCTCCCCCAGAATGGTCTTCCTTTCTGGAGGCTTATGTGGTCTAACCTTCCTGGTCACAGGTGATTGGACCAAAGGAAAAACATCTGGCTGAAGCTGAGCCAATCAGATTCTACCTCCTAGGAATCTGACCCTGGAAGGGGATGTTGGTTTTAGCCTAAAAAGGAAGGGGAGAAAATGACATGGTTCTATCAGTGGTCCAATTCTTGGTTCCAAATAGGATGTCCCACTAGCATCATCAATTCTTTATAATGCATCTCTCCGCTTCATTCCAGGGGGCTTGAAGTTATTTTCCTTCTTGCAACAAAACTAATCTTAACAGCTGGGCATGGTGGCATATGCCTGTAATTCCAGCTACTCTGGAGGCTGAGGCAGGAGGATTGCAATTCTGAGGCTACTTTGGATAGCTTAGTGAGATCCTGTCTCAAAATTTAAAACAATAATAAAAATTAAAAGGGCTGGGGATGTAGCTCAGGGGTGGGGCACTTGGTTAGCACTCATAAAGCCCTGGGTTTAACCCGAAATAGGGAGAGACAGAGAGACACAGACACAGACAGGAGAGGGGAGACAGAGATCTAAATTCAGTTTGCAGTTGAGCTTGGATTAAAATCCAGCCCCCCAGGCTTCAAACTGGTTTTCTATCATGCTGACAGCAAGACTGCCTTCCCAAGAATCTCGGAAGTCTGACCCTGGATATGACCCTGGATACACCAGACATATTCATGTCATCTAGGGGAGTCCTGAGCACTTCTGAGACAGGATCCCAGGGAGATGCCAAGTCCCCTAATCTCTAAAGCAATTGCCTCAGGGTGTGTGGTGGTTTCCACAGAGCAATAGAGGATGATGGCTCCAAGACCAGGCCCTGATGCTGGACGGTGGATTCAAATCATCCCAGGCGCGTACCTGGGCAAGACATTTTTCTCAGTCTCCTCTCCTGATATTTACCCCATATGGTTGTTGGAAGGCTTCCTACACATATCAAGGGCTTAGAACAGTGTGAAACAAATGCTATTTGCTGTGACTAACCTGCCTTTTTTTTTTTGGATGGAATTTGCCAACAAAACCTTTCCCAGACCCTTAGGGTTTAGTTCTCCCTCACATCTCTCTAGCCACTTCAATTCCCTTGAGATCCTCCTTGGTCTGATCCCATTTTTAGCATAAAAACAAGCTGCATTCAAAGCTTGAGTGTGACAGCCGCTGTGAAAAGCAATCCATCTCTTTCCTTTGACAAACCTGGATGTGTGTATTGTTCCTTTGATGGAGCTCTGTCCTCGCTCCCACACTCCCCTAGGGCAGGAGCTGACCAGCCTGACTGAAGTTTCTCATCAAACATCCATTCAGCAATTATTTACTAAATGCCTACTATATGCTGAGCTCTATACTGTGGTGGGGGACAGGGGCTTTTTCTGGTGACAATTTAATAGACATACAATGCATGAGGAGCTATGGATGCATTGAGTTTGTGGACCTAGTTCAGGCTGGGGCATTAAACATAGATAAGAATTGGGTAGGCACAGGAGCCATGTAAACTCAGACATTGCTGGTGGAGTGTGAAGTGGTATAAAACTTAGGAAAACAAATCAGCATTAGAAAGTTGAAGATGTACTTGGGCCTCTGATAAAATGTAGAAATGTATTTCTGATTCTTTGCTGGTGCAACAAAGCACAACTGAAATATCCATTGTATTGGTTAGCTACTGCTGTGATACTGCTGTATAACAAACAATTCTAAAAACATCTCAGTGTCTTACGACATGGATTTCTTGCTTACCAGGTTGTAAGTGAGCTGGGGCGTTTCTGGTCAGGTTTCACTGGCTTGGTGAAGCTCCCATCTGGGAACTCAAGCAAAGAGACTACAGCTCCTTGGGAGTATGCTCGCCTTGTGGCAAATGTCAGGACCACAGGAGGACAACCCAAACCATATGAATACAATTAAAACCTATGTTTGCATCACATTCTTTGTCATTTGATTGGTTAAATTTCTTTAGGGCAAACCCTAAATTAACTGGGCAAGGATGTATTCTCCATCTACTCTACATGTCAGGGATCTATATAATCACAGTGTAGAATCAAGAACTATTCGATCAACCATACCATCAGTAGAATAAATCAGTCAGTTGTGGTACAGTTATATAATGACATAATATACAGTAAGGAAAATGAGTGTTCTGGATCAGCAAGCTATGGGCCATGGGCCAAGTCCAGCTGTTGCCTGGTTGTGAAAGAAGGTGGTACTGGAATTCAGCCACACTTGCTCATTTACACATTGTCTGTATCTGCTTTTGCACTAAAATGGCAGAGTTGAGCAGTTGCAACAGATTGTTGGGCCTGCAAATCTTTTTTTTTTTTTTTTGTACCGAGAATCGAACTCAGAACCTCACAATTGCCAGGCAGGCACCGTGCTGCTGAGCTATATCCCTTGCCCTTGGGACTGCAAACATTAAAATATTTACTATTTTTCCCTTTGCAGGAGCTTGCTGGTCTCAGATGGAAAACTACACCTATGGACATGGATCCATCTTGCTAACACAGCGTTGCATGAGAAAACAGAGGAATGTAAACCAGATGATATCCTTTACCTAAAGTTTAAAAACAATCAAAAATGGAAAACATCACCATATAATGTGGAACTATCCCAAGGCATGCTATGGGAGTGGTAGTCATGACAAGTAGAGCAGTGTCAATGCCAGTAACGGGGCAGATGGATGTGACCAGGACAGGTTCCCAGGGGCTTCGACTGCATTGGTGACATCTTATTTCTTGGGCTTGGGCAGTAGTACATGGGTGTTTATTTCACTGTTATTTTAGGTAGGTCCTAAATATTTCACAGGAAGAAAAATCAGAGTGGGGAAAGTGGGTAGGGGACAGGTGGCCCAGGTCCGGCCCAGGATGCAAGGATGGAGGCACAGGGACGATGAGGTCCTGCTTGCTAGAATGGCCCAAGTGTGAGCTGCATGTGGAGGGACAGATGGGGAGAGGAGGCTGGGGAGGTGGCAGGGCCTTTGTCCCATCTTAAGGAGTCTGGTTCCTAGGAAGGCACAGTCCTGAGTGTCAGCAGCCAGGTTGGTGATCAGCTTTGTGGGTCGGGGTGGCTGCAGCAGGGAGGAGGATGTGGGGCAGGGTTGGAGCACAACCCTCACCTCACTCGCCTCACCCTGCTCCAGGCCATGGTCAGGAAGCGGTGAGGCTGGGGGCAGTGACCAGGCTAAGAGGCTGCAGCATTGGTCCAGGACCTGAGCCGAAGCAGTGACAGTGGGGATGGAAGGAGGGGACGGCTTGCGGAGATGTGGAGGAGGTGATTAAAGAGGGGATGGGAAGAGAGTAGAAAGCCTCCCAGATTTCTGCCTTGGAGGAATGGACCGTGTTGTGACCAGAAGCTAAGGGAGGCCAGGTGGGTTCAGAAGATAGATGATGAATTCGGTTGTGGGTGTGTTGGGTGTCGAGTGGCCACGCGTACAGGGCACAGGTACTGAGCAGGGCCTGGGAGCTAGGGGTGCACACATAGCTGAGTGGCTGGAAATGCTGGGCCATGAGCGAGGAGCGCTTAGGGCTGAGGATGGGATTGGGGACATCAGCAGAGGGCAGGGGGAGCCTGCAGAAGGACACGGGGAGTGGTGCCAGAGAGCTCAGGGGACAGCGAGAAGACTCTGGGGTCTCAGAAGTCAAAGGCTGCAGAGACACCAGTGAGTCACGGCTACAGCAGGCCCATGGCTGGGACCACGAGGAGGAGGACTTGGGGCCAGGGCAGGGTCAGGGGGAGGAAGCCCGAGGCCAGGAGGCTGACAGGAGGGCTGGTTGCAAGTATGGATGCATTTTTTCCAGAAGTCTGGCTCTGAAAGGAAGGAAAGTGATATCCACGGCTTGGGGGCATACGGGGAGGCCCATGAGGGATTTTGGTGGGGAGGAGACAGGGAGAACAGAAAAGACAATTTGTCTACACATTGAGGAGGAAATGGTAGTAAAAGGAGAGACTGGAGAATTGAAGGTGTGGTTTAGGAAGGTGACTCCACTCTCTTAATTTTGGGTTGGCTTTTATTTCTTATTTATTTGGGGGGTATTATTTATGTATTTATTTTTATGCTAGGTAAGAGCTCTACCACCAAGCTATACCTCCAGCCCTTTTTAAACTTTTATTTAAGAGTCTCACTAAATTGCCCAGACTGGGCTCAAACTTGTGACCCACCTGCCTCAGCCTCCTGAATAGCTGGGACTACAGATATGTGCCACCACACCCAACTGGGCTGGGCTTTGGACTCACTTGTAACTAGGAGAATGTGACAGAAACAACGCGTTGCTACTTGGTAGGAAAAGGCCATTTAGCTGCCGCCTGGCTCCCCGAGGACACTCCTCCTATGGAAGCCAGTCCCTCTCAGAACCGAGTGCCAGGCCCTGAGGATTCCAGGCCAGTGGAGAGCCCACCAGGGGCGCTCAGGTGCCAGTCCCAGTGAACAGGGACTTTGGCAGCCGGGGCATCTGACCTGGGTATGAATAAGCCTGTAGCTCCTTCCAGACATTGGCGTCCCTTCCAGCCCCTGGAGTCCTTCAGACCCAAGACCTTGTCATCGTGGAGCAGAGAAAAGTCACTCTTGCTCTATCCCGCTAAACTCTGTGTGTGAAAGAGCACGGTCATTGCTCAAGGTGTGAAATGCGGGCAGCTTGTTCTATAGTGGTAGACAGCCTGAAGGGAGGGACAGCCCATGAATGTCCCCTGAGACTGGGCTGTGAGGACAGTGGACGGAGCTCTGGCTGCAGAGGGACAGTGGGAGATATGGTTTCCTTCCTGGACCCATGGGCCCAGCCCTGAGGGAATCCTGATTGGTGTGAGCATCCATTCTCTCTGCCAGTGATTGGCTTAGGAGTAGACATGTGACCCCATTCTGGCCAATGACACATAAGGGTCTGCTGGGTCTTCTGGGAACATCTTTTCTCCATCATTAGGGTTTTGAGGAGAAATTCTTCCTGTCTCCTTACTTCGCACACATAAGTTTTTCTATGACTCCTTCATTTCTATTTGGGAAGCTGCTGGGAAGGGGCATAAGCCTTGGCTAGGGTAGCAGCAACCATCTTGTTACTGTGAGGTGGCATGTTGAAGACAGGAAGAGCCTGGATCCTTGATGACATCAGAGAACTGTTTAACTCTGGGACCCATGGCCTTCCAACAATTGTCTACTACATAATATATGTCCTTACGGTTTAGGCCTCTGCTAGTGTTATTCTGCTACTTGAAGCTAAATGTACCCTAACTGGTAAAGGGGATTTGAAATTTTGAAATAAAATGTGGCTTGAAAGAGAGAAACTGAGTGTGGTGTTGCAGACCCAGGTGAGGATAAGGATCTTACAGTGGAATATGAGGCCTTCCACAACTGGGTTCCTCCCTCACCTTTTAGATGTCACTTCTTTTGCTCTCCTTGACTCACACACCAGCTGTGCTGGCCTCTTACAGCTGCTCAGACAGGCCAGGCACATTCCCACGCCAGGACCTTTGCCTCTGCTGCTCCCACTGCCTGGAATGCTCTCCCCCTGGATACCTCCATGACTCCCTCCTTCCCCTCCTTCAGGTCTTTCCTCCAAAGCTTCCTGCTCAGTGAGGTCCTCTCTGGCTCCTCTCTACATTGATCCCCTTGAACTTTCCCTTCCTTATCCCCTTCTCTTTTCCTCTGCAGCACTTACTATATATTTTGCTTATTTGTTCAGTTTATTGTCTCTCTGCACTAGAGCAGAGCTCCCCCTCATTCACTGATGTGTCCCCAGGGCCTACCCTAGTGGATGATGATAGTCAATGTTCACTGTTTGTTGAATGAGTGAATGAATGTGTAGGCACTGCAGGAGTGACAGCGTGGTGTTGTTCTCCTCTTGTAAGAGGAGTGAGCGAGCAGAGAGTGAATGGTTGGAGTGACTTGGGGACTGGCTGGCTCAGGGGGGGACAAGAGAGCTGGCAGGAGGAGTGAGGGCTGGGTGGGCGCCTCTGGGGTCCGATTGTGCTCGGCAGCGAGACACACCCTGTGGTGCTGAACCCAGTTCCCATTTAGGAAAATAAAGCGCAGCTTGCTGGCGGCGTTCATTTAATTTTACATAAACATGCTCTTTGAGGCTGAAGCACATCTGATTTGTTTTTAATATGAAAATAAAACATAAAAAGTGTATCTTCTGTTTCCAAAGACTATTGGTATACTGTATTAGGGTGATGCAAAAGGAGTAATAAAAATGAAGTATTTCCTGGCAAATTCCGGGGCTGACCTTAGGACTGCCATCGTGGGGTAAATGCTGTGGCCACAAGCGCTGCTGTGCTATACACAGGGCGTGGCCTCCTCCGCGTGTCACGGTTCCCAGCCTGTGCTCCTGCTTTGGCCTCAGTCACCTCCTCCTGGAATTTGGAGGCTCCGGGCCTGCAGAGTGGCCTCCCTGCCTGCCTGGCCAGTGTCCCCTGCTGGAAATGTCTGTGCGTTGTAACCGTGCCGTCCCCCTCAGCCCAGGGACACGTTCTCACAGTTTCAAGTCTGCCTTTGTCCTGTCTCCTCTGAGGGAAAGGTCCCGCCATCTCCACAGACAGCCTCCAGACACACTTTGCCGCCACCCGGCGTTTCCTCTGGAGCGGAGCATACGCTGTCACAGTGCTGTCACGTTCCGCCTCTGAGAGCCAGGGTGCTTATTGCCATCTTCCAGACGAGGACACAGTGGTGGCCCACAGAAAGGCAGGAAGCCCCCTGGAGCTGCCGGGTTGTGAGATGAGGAGCGGCAGAGGCCCCGTCCCGGCTGCTTCTGAGCTGTCGCCCACAGACAGAACCACCACCACGGTCGGCCTCCTTCACCGCCTCAAACTGGGGGGCATCTGGCGGGGCTGGGACTATAGCTTTTGCATCCATGGCTGCCTGCTTTCCAGCCTCTTCTCTAGTTTGATAAGGAACTGGGTGGTGGTGGCATCTCTTCTTCCACCTCCAGCCTGGATGCTTCTCCCGGCGGGTATGTGGGGGGCACAGCCTGGCCTGGCCCGGCCCTAGCCCAGTCCCTGCTTGGCCACCTGCTCTGAGCCTTCTTCCTCCGACATTTGTGCACCCTCGATCCGCCCCAGCCTCCCCCAGCCCTGCTTCTGCCCACTCTGTGCCCCTGCTCTCCAGAGAGTTTGGGGGTGGGACGTGGTTATCCCCGAGGGCCTCAGCGGTAGGAAGGGAGCCCTGCAGGTGGGCCAGGCCTTGGGAGCCAGGTCGTTGCTGCTGGGCGGAAAGCCTTCCCTGTGTCCTCTCTGAGCCCCATGCCTTCCAACACCTGCCCCCTCCACCTCCCTGGCTGGCATCCAGGGCCCCTTTGCCCTCTGGCTGGTTTGAAGGAAGGGAGAAGGGTAAAAGTAGGGAATTTACTACCCCATCTCCTCCCTGCAGCTGAATTCCCAGGCATCGCTGCCATGCCCTGGCCACTAGGCCCCTGGAAAGGAGGCCCCCTTGGTGAGCCACAAGTGGAGGCTCAGAAAACTCCATGCTTGGGCATCTGAGCAGAGGGAGCAGAGATGCTGAAAACTGCCCCCTTGGCTCCTTCCCTGGGAAGGGGGTGGCCAAGATCCCAGGGTGCTCACCAAACCCCCAATGGGTGCCATACTATGCACTCATGCTGATCCCCAAATACTTTGATCACGTACCTTGGAGGTAGAACATTTGAGGGTCTGTCAGGGTCTCTGCAGGAAACGGATGCTACACTGCAGTTGGGTAATGCCAGAGGATGTGTTTACAAGTGGCTCCATCAAGGTGTGGGTGCAGGGACACCACGAGGACAGCGCAGAAGGCAGGGGCTGACCACCGCAGGCTGGGACCACCTTCAGCTCCATGGGCGACGGGAGGGAGTGTGCATCACGGCTTGGAAACAGAGCCAGCCTGTGAGGGGTTCTCCATACAGGGAAGCCAAGGTTGGCCCTGCGGGGATGGGGACCATGCTCTCCTCTTGTCCTCAGATGTCCCTGTGTGAAACCCTGAGAGACACAGTGTCTAGAGGCTGCCGCCCCAAAGGATCATTCTGGGGCTATGATAGGAGTGGATACAGGGAAAAATGGGTCAGGCCGTGCCCATGACTTTGTGTGGACCATGCTCCCACCCAGGGCTAGAGCAGCCACCAGTTCCAGGCTGCCTCTCTCTCCTCCCCCTTCTCCTCCCACCTGTGCACTGCTGATGAGGTCCAGTCCAGGGTGCCTTCCTCTCAGGCCAGGCCGGCCACCCTGACCTCTCAGAAGAGTCAAGAGTCACTTCTCTAGCTCTTAACACATGCTGGGAACAGCTTTGAACTCCGAACTTGTATGAATTCATTTGATCCCTGTCCCAGCTTCTCCCATGAACATTGGTACTTTTTTTTTCAGCACTGGGGATTGAACCCAGGGCCTTCACAATGAGCTACATCCTGAGCCTTTTGTTTTGTTTTGTTTTTTATGTTGAGACAGGGTCCCACTAATTTGCCAAGTTGTTCAGACTGGGCTCAAACTTGAGATCCTCCTGTCTCAGCCTCCTAGAGTGCTGGGATGACAGGTGTGAACCACCACACCCAGTTTGATACTATTTTTACCTTCATTTTGCAAATAAGGAAATGGAGGCACTGAGCGGGGAAGTGACTCACCCCGACCACACAGTCAGGGGAAGAGGTGAGGTTCGGCACAGGGGCTATGCTCTGACCTGTGCCTCTCTGGGGCCAGGGAGGAAGCTGCACCCGAACTGGTTCCCTCCAAGCCCATCTCTTATTTCTGTCTTTTCTCCAAATTCCACCTCTTTTCCTCTACTGAGGCAACCAGTTTGGGATCCAAGTGCAGGCCCAGGCCAGTTTGGTTTGCTGTGATAATTAATAAGCAGCGGCCTACAGCAGGCGGCCTGGGAGGTAGGAGACAGCCAGGGACTGAGGCTCTGGTCCTTCCTGTGAGCTCAGGGAGGCGGGAGTCACGTCTGTCTTCCTCACAGTCCCCACCTGGATGCTTTCCCAAAGGTGCTTGGGAAGCAGCAGGTACTGATGACTTAGATTGTGGGGTGTTCATGGGGTTTCAGCCCTTGTTCTGTGGCTGGAGGATGGGGTGGCATGGAGGGTCACCAAGGCATTTCACAATGCGTTTCACGATGGGAATCTGTCCAGTGTCCCCATGTGTGGGGCTGGTGTGCTCCCTGGGACAGAGCTCCCCGAGCGCTCTGTATCCTGGCAAGATGTCTCCCCATGGCGCAGAAGAAAGGGTGGGCGCTGGCTCATTAGCAAGGAGAGGACACGGCCGCCAGACAGGGCAGCGCCTACAAGGTGGGTCCGCCGGCTGCCAGGCTTCATTAGTGCCCACCCGGCAGGGGAGGGCCCGCAGGCGAGGGCTTGGTGAGACAGTGACAGCCCCGTGTCAGAGACCCTGCACAGGAGAAACCGCGCCACACAAGACAGGTCGTCTCCCTCCCCAGCTTCTGAGCCTTCGCGGGAGCTGTTTTCATGTCCCTTAACTCTGTGGGTATTGAAGTCTGGCGGCCTGACAGCCCTGGCAGACAGCCCAGAGGCCAGCGCCCCAGGCAGACACCCTCCCTGCCTCATCATTTCACCTCGGCGGCCTCCTCGTGCGATTGGGTGGCATTTGTGAGCACAAAGAGAAGCGGCCACCATTCAGGAGGCCCCTTCAGAAAAGGGTGCTGCGGGCCGCCGGGCGGGAGATCCCCTGAGGTCCCCAGAAGTCTATTTTCAGCTGTCCAGATGTTTCTGTTCACATCTGGCCTGGGCCTCCTGGGCACTGCGGGGCCTCTGTGTGCCTGGGAGGGGGGCGCAGGCGTGGAGGTTTCTGCCAAGCCCCCGGATAGAGGGCCTGGTGCTGGATGCCCTGAGTGGGGCTGTGGTCTTTCCAGGCCTGCACGTCCCACCTCCCACCTACTTTCTCACAAATGGAGTGACTCAAGGGGTGGCATCAGTAGGAGTTGGACACCTGCACCCCGTGGCCTCCCCTGCTGCCCTGTGAGCCCCAAAGAGAAGGGCACCAAAGCTGCCGCCCTGGGGCTGGGCATCCACAACAAAGGGCCACCCCCTTAACTGGCACCCCCATGGTTTGGGGCTCCTTTGTCTCCTGCACCATCATCCATGGCAGCTGCATCAAAGGTCCTGGCAGCTGTGCACCAAGCCCCGCTCTTGGCGGGAAACCGCATTGGAGCTAGCGGGGATAAAAGATGAGCGCAAGACATCAGGACAACAGCCTGTGTCCCCTGCTGCTCTCTGCCCGCCTCATCCTAAGAGATGCCCCCCACCAACTTTGTTTCTAGTCCTGGGAGTGGTCGGGGGGGTTTGAAAATTCTACCCAGGAATGGGGCCTGGGCTCCCGGCATGCCCCATGGCTGTCTGTTGTTGACTTTAAATCTGTTCGCCCAGAAGTCCCCCTACGGCTCAGCAGACAGCAGTATTCGCTTATTAATTTGTTTTTATTGATTTACGGGGCTGTATCTGAGTCTTCTCCCGGGAAGGGCTCCAGACGCGGGGGCCGCCCAGCGTCTCGGCATCAGCAGACCCGGGTCTGTCTGGCCAGTGCGCATGGGGTGCTGAGTGTGGTTGGCGAGGAAGGCGGCGACTGTGGCTGCCCCGGGGGTCCTGAGCCTGTGGTGCCGGAGCTGGGCGACCTCATGCTCCTGGCCTCGGCTGCTCCCTCTAGGGTGTCCAGAGAAAAGGGAGCGCGCGCCCACGAATTCCAGGCGCCTCCCTTCCAGAGCAGGGACGGTGGAGCCCAGGTCCAAGGTCCTCAGTGCCCAAAGGCACTCGGATTTGAGTTTCAGGTTGCTTATCCAGAATGCCCACCCAGATGAAGTGAGGTAAGGGGTCTTTCTAGCAACAATTCACTGGGCTCTTGCATAATAATACCACATTTCTAAAACCTCTGAGGACATCTGTGGCTTTGTCGCCTTTTTGAGGCATATGTTGAGTACAGATTGCAGCAGCAGGACGGGAGGGGGAGGGAAGGGAGGGGAGAAGGCAGCGGCATCTGAAGAGACTTCTGTCACAGATACAGAAAGATCCCTGTCAGAGGGCTGGGATAAGCGAGGCGGCTTTGACTGGGGGGCTTGGGGTCAAGCTCTGTCGTATATGAGCTGGGCAGCCTTGGATGAGTTACTTAGCCTCTCTGTGCCCCACCTCATCTATAAAATGAGGATTAATGAGAGGGTTATAAATGGGAGCATGTGAGAAGTGCGCTAATATATAAACAATGCTTACCTTATGTATATATACATGTATGTTATATATATGATTAGCGGTGTGAGGTTTTGGTTGGAAATCTCACTCCTGAAATGAAAGGCTTCTGTGTGAATAAACCCAGGGGCTCCCTTTTCAGATTTGCCCTTTTTTGGGCTGTGTCCAGATTTCCTTGGGTCCCCTGGAACCCCTTTCCATCCCCGTCCCTCTCGAGGACTGTGTCACTGCCTGTGTGGACAGAGTGGGCCACCCCTTCCCCAAAGGCAGCCCCACCATTCACTGCCGTGCAGCCTTCAGCAAGTGCTTTGGGCTGCTGCCTGAACCTGGGTTTTGCATCCTCGGAAGATTACGTCAGCACTGAGCTTGAGGGATGTTGTGAGGCTGAGTCAGGACACGTCACACACGTACCATATTGAGCACCTGGCTCCCAGGTTCCAAATCTCCCCGCATCGTCTATCGTTCCTGCCCTGACCTGGGCACCGCACGCTCACACTGGGAAAATACTCTACTGCTGAGCTACACCCAGCCCTTAAACGCAGGTTGCTGCTGTGCCCCTCCCCTCCATACACATAGATTCTGGCTCGGGAAATCCAGGTGGGGCCTGGGATTTGCATTTTTATGAAGTCTCCAGGTGGCGCTGATGCTCTCGGTCCATTGACAGCACAGTGAGAACCACTGGGTAGGAGGCTGCCAAGGCCGTGGGTCAGCTCCTGGCTGCAGCTCTCCACCGCGCAGGCCAGGGTGGGACAGGAGCCAGCCGAGGACCGCAGCTCCCTGCCCCTCAGGTTCCACCCATCCCCTCCTCCCGCCTCCGCCCACCCGGGGAGCAATTGCACTCTCAGTTGCCCTCACTGATCCCTTTCAGGATGCAGAAGACCTCAGTTCCCACTGTGCCCAGCTCCTGGCCCCGACCACAGGCCCCATCTGTCCCTTTCCCAAAACTGTGCTCTGGCTGGGGGACTTGGAATCCCCTAGTCTCTCGGCTCATGGCCACAGGCCTGATTCATTACACGCCCAAGTGCCTTCCTGTCCCTGCTTCTCTTTCTCTGAGCCCTGACTGTCCCCTTTCCTCCTGGTCATGTTCCCAGCCCCTCCCCCCTCAGCCCTTTGCCCATCCTGTCTGTGCTAAACCAGGCAACTTCTCCCATGAAGACCTAAAATACCTGGTTCCTGGTAATCTGGCCCTTTAGTCCCTCAAAGACACAGGGCCAAAGTTTCCAACCTCAATCAAACCCGAATTCCAAAATTTGTAAAGATCACACAGTTTAGCATTCTCTCAACTATCTTGCAACACCAGAACTCTCCTTGGATTTTACAGTGGGCAGCTAAGCTGGAGCCCCCCACTTCCTGCAGACTGTGAAGCCCCTGAGAATCAGGAGCTCAGCGTGAAGGCTGAGAATCTCCGCTTAGCACAGCCCACAGCCCGTAGTAGGTGCTCAGGAAATGGACCCTTTGTTGTTAACACCGTCACGATCACTGCTGCCTCGGTTCTCAGCTCCTCTCCTCTTGCATTGCTCAATGCCTGGCACACAGGGTAAAGTCTTCCACACGACGGGCTGCAGAGCTGTCATTCCTGCCTCACTGATCTTGCCTCCTACTGCCTCATCCGACTATAACAGCTTCTCCCTCATTTGCCTTTTTTCCCTTCCTTAACTGCTGCTGTGTTCTGAGCCAGAGCATTTGAAAGATTTTTGTACAATAACTCCTCACCCCCACGCCCACATCTCGGAGGCCAGAAAGATTAGTGTCAGGGATTTGGTGCCTAATGGGTTCCAGGCAGTGGGAAACGGCCCCCTTTACGCGGATATAACCATGCAGGTTCCCCTCCCCTGACCTGGGACACGGCTGCAGACCGCGGGGGACCAGGTGTCCGCCCTGGGTGGTGCACAGGGCCACAGTACATGGAATATTCTGCATCTGCTATAAAGCTGCTAACAAACAGCTATGTGAAACAAGGTAGTTTTCTTTTTTTTTTCTCTCCCTTTTTGTTACCCAACCACTGCAGGCCCTCGTGAGTCACAAAAGTTGTGAGATATTACTCAGGAATAGAGGAGGAAAACTCCATATTTTCCCCCTGTCAAAGGTTTGGTTTTCTTATTTATTTACTAGTGCGCCGCCAGGTAAATTGAACCCTGAACAACATTAAGAGGAAATAAATATCTGTCAGCTGCTCACGGACCCAGCTCACCAGGGAACGGGGCATCAGTGAGCTTCCCCAGCCGGGGATAAAGTTGCAGCCTGGAGGGGGTGGGAACAGAGTGGGGGGACCTGCCGCTCCCCACTCCTGGCGGCTGGCGCACCCTCCCCTCCCGCCAGCCTGAGAGACCCACAGCTGACACACAGGTCCATGACGTGTGCCCAGAGGGTCCCGGACGGCGGAGCGGCTTTCTGGTCACCCTAACCTTTCCAGTCCCTCTGCCTCCTACTGACGAAGAGACACACATATGTACATGGATGTACACACACACACACACACACACACACACACACACACTGTGACTAACAGACCCAAACCACAGGAGAAGGTCGTCTCGGGGCCCTTGGCATGGTGGAAATCAAGAGAATTCTTATGACCTGTTTACAGTCACTGGGAATCAATGCTTATTTTGGGAAAGAAAGAAAATATTTTTTAAAAAACTATACACATACATCGACACGTATGTATCTGGGGTGGATGGATGGATTCCTCTCAACCCCCAAAGCATGACAGATGGGTTCTGTTTGCGTTTCCATGCATTTCAAAGGTGCTTTCATACTCACTGCATTAGGATCTGGGTGGCTGGCCGCATCCACCCTGCCCCAGCACAACTGTGACTCAAAGCTGATGGGATTGTGGCGAGCAGTCCACCAGGTTCCGGGAATATGAAACTTATCTGATACTCATTCTCCTGCTCAAGAACCATCAGTGGCTCCCACTTACCTATGGTAATTAAGTTTCTTCTCATTTGCAAATCATAGGCAGGTGTGGCCTGGGGTTCTGGGTTAAAAAGATTTCTGAAACCTTGTGTGGGCTCAGCAGGGAAAGTATGGGGATGAGTGAGCCACGTCTGCCGTAGAGGAAGGAGGGGACAGGTGCCACGCTGAACGTCCGTCCTCTCTGGACTGCTGAGCTACGTGCAAACACCTCTGCCTCTCCGCAAGCCCCCCACCGTCTGATCTTGCTTCCTCTCCAGTCACTGCCCACACCTCCCAGCAAGGCCACCCAGCCACACTGGTCCCACACTGTACCCACACAAGTCACCTGGTCCAACCTCTGTGCTTTCAGTCAAGTGGTGTCCCCTCCTGACATATGTCCCTCCTGCGGCAGGAGTGTGACTCGTACACCCATGGTCCAGTTCAACCTTCCTGTTCCATGGAGCTTGCTTGCTTTTTCTTTTCTTTTCTTCCTTCCCTTCCTCCCTCCCTTCTCATCAGCATGGGGGATGGAATCCAGGGCCTCCTGCATGCTAGGCAAGTGCTCTACCACACAGCTGCATTCAGAGCCTCATTCATTCATTCATTCATTCATTTTGTTTTGAGACCTGTCTTTCTAAATTGCCCAGACTGAACTTGAACTTGAGCTCTTCCTGCCTTGGCTTCCCAAGTAGCTAGGAATACAGGTGTGTGACACTGCAGCCAGCCCCATAGAACCCTGCAGGCAGAAGCCCTTAACTAAATTCCTGGACCTTGATGTACCCATCTGCAAAAAGGGCAGTCACTTTCTGCCTATTCCCTATGCACTCCCAAGGGGGCAGAATCTCATGTGCACCTTGGGTGAGAGGTGAGGAAGGGGATGGCAGAGGCGTGGCCCAGCATCTCCCATGGGCCCTGCTGTCTGGCCTCCACCGCTCTACCTTCTTTCCTCCTAGTTTCCCCTGAGCTAGGGAGGCGCTTGGCAAGATAGAGGTCTCTACAAGCCCCAGCTCGGCAGGGACCCTCAGGGCCCTGCTGGCTGGGGGCGGAAGATGCTTCTGGGGCCGGAAGCTGGTCACAGGGTGGGCGACAGCAGAGGCCGGGAAGGCTCAGGGCCCCGGGAGCACCAGAGTGTGGACACAGGCAGGTGGTGGCTATGGAGGACAAGGGGACAGCCCTGGGGCCTTCTCCTGGGTTTGAATCCTAGCACTGTCTCCTATAAGCAGTGTGACCAGGGCAGGTCCTTTGACCTTTCTGTACCTCAGTTTCCTCCTCTGCAGAGCAAAGATGATGATGACAGGTGCCTAGCTCGAATGTGTCCCTCCTCAGGCCACCCTGAGGTACAGGGACCACAGCCCACTGGAAGAGGAAGGAGAGATATGGGAGAGGGTGTGGATCTGGGAGGCTTCCTGGAAGAAGTAACCTCTACTTCTGCCTGGGGAGAGGTTTTCAAGGTGAGAGGGTTGTAGGCACATTGGTGTAAACACCTATAATCCCAGTTACTCTGGAGGCTGAGGCAGGAAGATCTCAAGCTTGAGGCCAACCTGGGCAACTTTGTTCAGCCCTGTGATGCCACACTGCCCAGCCATCTGTCCTTTGGGGACCTTCACTGGCCCACGCTGCCTACTCCAGGTGTTGTGGCACCATGAGCCCTGACCTGAGTCTCACTGATGACTGGTGGCTGGATGCTGAGACCCTGTCTCAGAATTAAAAAAAAAAGAAAAAGAAAAAGAAAGAAAAAAAATTTTAACAAGCCCTCCTGGGGGTCCTGATGCCACTGAATGTGGAGAACCATCACTCTCAATAGCTTTTCCTATTCCTGGTCCCGGGCCTGGTCACACCCTGTACACAGCTCTGCCACAGCACTCACCCCTATGCCTGAAAGCACCGGAAGTTCCCTTCTTGTCAGCACTGAGCTCCACGAGGGAGGGCAGGGCTGGCTCAGCTGTGCCCGCACACAGTAGGCACGTGGCAAATCTGCCTCGAGGGCAATGCTAGGATGGATGGGTGGGTGCTAGAGAGGTGGCCAGAGTGTCTCTTAAAAACACAAGCGAGGGGCTGGGGTGTGGCTCTACAGCCCTCATCTAGCATGAGCAAGGTCCTGGGTTCGATCACCAGCACCGCAAAAACAAAACAACAATCCCCCACCACAACCCACAAACACACGCACGAAGCCCACAAGCAAAAACCCACAAATAAGATCTGGTCACTTTCTTCTTAAAACCCCAAGGGCACCCTGTGTGTTTCCAGTGAAATTCAGCCCCTCACCTCGGCACGGCCTTCAAGGCCCTTTGGTTTGGGCCTTGTGACCTCATCACGCTGACTCGTCCTGCTGTCCCATTTCCCACCGCTCTCTGCTTCCGCAGGCCCCAAGCTCACTCCTGCTTCAGCTTTGCCCAGCTGGGCTCTGGGTCTAGAGTGCCCTTCACCCAGATGGTTGCATGATGGGCTTCTTCCCACTTCCTCAGGGCTTGGCCCCGGTGCCACCTCCTTCGAGAGGCCTTCCCTGACCACTCACCTAGGGCGTCACCTCTCACCCAGGCCGTGGCCTCATCGGCAGGCAGATTGTTTCCTCTTCATGACCAGCAGTTTCTCGGGTATATAGGAGGACACCCCTTATTTCCATATGCACCTCCACAGAAATGAAAAATTACCTTTCCTACAGGCGACTGACACTGCCTGAAAGTTATAAAACCTTACATTTATTTAGATTTTAAGCAACATCTTTGGGTACACTTAGCAAGCACAGTTAGGATGAGTTCCCCTCTTAGCCATCTTGCTGCCTCTGAGTCCCTTTTGATGGGACTTTTGGAACGGACGTGGACCAAGCCCTTTTAATCCCCAAATGAGAGGCATTTAGGGCAAGAAGGACTCTAATCTGTACCGAGAAAGAAGGAAATCGGGCTCTGCAGGGAGGAAATGAAAGTCATGGCCCAAGACCTCAACACTTTCAGAGAAAGGTGAAAGGATGGGTGGGTGGTTTAGGAATAGGTATGAAGTGGGTTCTGGTTCATCTTAAAAGCAATTGATTGTGTTCTACTGGGAAGATTTTAAAGAGATGAAGGCAACGAAGATAACCACACTAATAGTTATTCTGTAGAGTGCTTGATGCCATGCAAGTACTGTCCTAAAAGCTTTGCTCCTATTCACTGAATCCTTGTAGGAACACTATGGGGTGAGGGCTATTATCATCTTCGTTTTTCAAAGTGGAAACTGAGGCACAGGGAAGGTAAAGTTACCTTTCCAAGCTTCCCGGCGAGGAAGAGGTTGAGACAGGATTCGAACCCAGGACATCTGAGTCTCAACCACCACACTCTGCCTCCCCAGCAATGGTGTGAGGGGTGCCTGATGTTTCTGTGGATCTCTGCAGTTTTCTAAGCCCATGCCCCCATGCCAGCAGGTCCTGATGGCCCACAGGTGGGGGGCAGGTGTTTCACCTCTGTTTTCTATGTGAGGGTGCTGATGTTGGTTAGGCAGAGCCCCCTTCTTTTTCACCAGAACAAGACCAGCCCAAACCTGCCACAAAGCTGAGCTGGCTGACCACAAGAAAGCGTCCCTATCCTCCAACCTCAGTCACCAAGCCCCAGCCCCGGGCACACAGAGGGCATTTGGGAGACGGCAGCAAAAAGCCATCAGGCAGCGTTTCTGCTTGTGGCCCCTGCCCACCCTCCCCGCCGTCAGATATATACAGTGCCAACGGAGAAATGAGTCGTGTGTTTGTCTGCAGCCCCTTCTGCAGATCCATCACGGAGCAGTGCGCGGTGCAGATTTTGCAAACAGCTTGAGATTACTGAATTAATTAGAATAAAATTAATCAAAACACCCGCCACAAAGGAACCTAAGCATGTGGAGTGTGACTTGTGTGAGAGAGGGCAGCAGAGAGAGGGCGCACAGGCCGGACTGGCTTCCCGCCCAGAGCCCGCTGGGGCAGGGTGAAAGCTGAGGGCCAGGGCTCTGCTTCCTGTTTGCACCCCAGAACTCCCCAGTCCGCTTGTCCTGCAGGAGAAAATGCCCCCCTCTCCCGCTCTGTCCTGGCCATCAGCTCTGTGGGGACCGAAGCTGGGGTTCTGGTGGTGTGTGGGACTCAGTCCTCAAGGTGATGAGTGGGAGAGAGGGGACGGGCAGGACAACACCACAGATTCGATGTCAGAAGGCCTGGGTCTCTCGGCTCCATTATCCCCACTTTCCAGGATGGTGGTCCTGACGCGGCTGTCCTGTTTAAGCCCTTGCAGCTTGAGCACAGTGGCCTAGGGGTTAAGAGTGTGGGTCCTGGGTGCGGCTGTTGGGGTTCAGAGCTTGGCCCTGCCCTTGCTAGTCTGTGCTCTCAAACTAGCTTCCCAGACAGCGCTGGGCCCAGCTTGTGCCAAGCACTGCGACCAGAATTAGTCTAAATCAGGAACTCAATCAAGTTGCCTTCTGGTTCTAGAAGCCACGATCTGCCCTGTTACCTCGTGATAGCCCACTGCTTGGGTTTCCAGCTTCTCCCCAGATCTGCCTCTACCTGCCCTGTGCTGTCCTCCAGCCTGAGCTTTCCCCGTCAGCCAGGTGCGTAGAGCTGGTCTCCTCTCTTGTAAAATGGTGAGGTTAGTGTGGAACTCCAATGATCGTGTGTATGCAGCTGTCACTAAATACGTGCGCCCCTCCTCCCCCCACAACACACACCAGGCTGCTTGGTCCGGTCGCCTTTGTTTCAAGGTGTGCAGCAGCAGCGCCTGCAGAGTTCAGAGCGCTCGCTGGTGCCGGAGCCCCCAGGCCCAGGCGGAGAGTCCTGGCTGGACTTCCCGCAGGGCTCTCCCGCGTATTTCCTTATCTGCAAAATGAAGTGGTTCCAGTGTTTCTCAATAGGGGGCGCTATGGGCCTTTGCGAAGGAACAATTTTTTGTGTGTGAGACTAGCATATGCAGGGGTGGACAGGTGCATATCCCACTAGCTAGTGACCCCCCCCGTAGGCCTCGAGGCAACTGGAAGCACCCCACACACACACACCTTATGGCCCAGGGTAGAGATTCTTTTTTGAAAAGCATTCACAGCCCTTTCCAGCTCTCACCTGTTCTGAGCTCCTCAGTGATGACCTAATACATGGAAGGTCTTAGGCTGTGGAGAAGCACTGAGAAGTTTCACACCCAGCTCTGCCCCTCATCAGCTGTGTGAGGCTGGGAATGCTACTGAACCTCTCTGAGTCCAACACCTGGTTCATCTGTGAAGTAAGCGACGACGATAAGAGGACCCACCTCTTAGTGCTATTATAAAAAGTGAAGCACTTAGCACAGAGCCTGGCAGGTAATGAAATGCTCAGTAAAAGGTTTATTGGGTCATCTTGGGCAAAATTGAATCTCCCTCAATTTTCTCATTAAATTAGGATGATAGTGCCATCCTTTCTGGGATGCTGCGAGACCAAAGTCAGCAATGTACCTTCACACCCGGCACACAGTCAGCACAGCACCTGGTGGGTGGGGTATAAGATGATGCCCTGTCGGTTTGGAAGCCTCTTTCTTTCTTTCTTGTCTTTTTGAGACAGGGTTTCACTATGCAGTTCAGGCTGGCCTTGAACTCACTGTGTAGCCCAGGCTGGCCTCGAACTCACAGCGATCCTCCTGCCTCAGCCTCCCGAGTGCTGAAATTACAGGTGAGCACCACCGCCACGCCCAGCTGGCAGCCTCTTTCAAGCTCACAGATGCACATGTGCACAAATGGCCCTTGTCCTAGCTATTCTGCCTCGGGCTTCTCCTCTAAATGCATTTCCAAGTGTGCAAAAACACGTATGTACAAGATTTGTATCGGGAAAAGATGGAAAGAAGTCAAATAATCCATCTCTGGGGAGCTAATGAAGTCAGTTATGAGGCTTAGGGGTGCAGGCGGCCTGGAATACTATACAGCTGAAACAAGAAAGGGGGGCAATCTTGAGGCCCCCGTGTGGAGGAGCCCCAAGATGTGTCATTCCAGGGAGAAGGAAAAGTATGCGTGGAAGGGTAGCGTCTGTGCCTATCCCTGTGTCAGACGTGGAGCAGGGGAGGGTTTCACAGTCAGCAGCAGCTGATGTCTTCCGGAAGAAAGGAAGGCTTGTGCGGTGTGGAATGAGACACATATAAAAGCTATGGGTGAGTATAAAACCCTCTGTGAGCCACCAAGAATGGAAATAAGCCCGAATCTGAAGTGAGGTCTCCATGCTGGGGGTGACGTGAGGCCTGGCTCCCCTGTCTCTGGCAGATAGGCCATCGCTATTGCCCTCAGCACATACTTCCCGGGACCAAGAGGAGGACTCAGTTGAGGCCCAGGAGGCGCTGAGCCCCCTTTGGGGCAAGTAGCAGTTTAGTCCACCCCCAGAGCCATAGGAAGCCACTTGTCCCCCAACTTCCCCACATGTTCACCTAAACTGGAGCCCGTGGCGCTCTCCCCCACCCCCTCTCTGCCTGGAGCACGGGGGCTGTGTCTGCGGCTGAGGAAGGAGGTGCCCACCCTGCGGCAGCGTCAAACTCTGAGAGGGAAGAAGGGACAGGTGACATTAGTGCTGGAGCCAGACATGCGTGGGTTCGAATCCTAGCTGGGCCGCTGTCTTGCTGTGTGGTCTTGGGCAAGGGATTTGACCTTCACAGTCCCCATTTTCCACATCAGTGACATGGGGACAATCACACCCATGCCATGACTTGCTGTGAAGAGCAAAGGTAAAGTTTGGAAAGTGTGTTAGCTGAGTAATAACCGAGGCAGGAGACGGGGTCAGCTCAGAGGCACAGCACTTGCCTAGCATGCATGAGGCCCTGGGTTCCCTCCCCAGTGCTGCAAAATAATTAATAATAATAATGGCTGAGGCAAGGGTTTGGGAGCAAGTCATTTGGAGGGCAATCCTGGGAAGGAGTGAGTAAGAGGCAGGCCCAGGATGGAAGCCGATAAGAGCAGGCTCTGTTCTGCTGCACCTCTGGGACCCAGAGGTCCTCCACAGAGGGACAACGCAGGTATTTACGTGCCAGCTCCCTGTGGTTACCAGGTTTTAAGGCTACTCTGGGCCGCTTCCATTCCTCGCACCTCCAGCCTGCCTGGCCCTCAGGGCAAGCAGGACAGGTGATGGTCGGGGAGGGGGTCAAAGAATGCATCAGGCAGAGACTCACGGATGCTGCGTGGGAAACTAGCGAGGGCCTCCCGTGGATGGATGGAGCAATGCCTCTTCCCAAGCGGGTTTTTTGTTTGTTTGTTTGTTTGTTTTGAGACAGGGTCTCACTATGTAGCCCAGGCTGGCCTTGAACTCCCAATCCTCCGGCCTCAGCCTCCCAGGGGGCTGGGATTCCAGGCATGCGCCCCCCAACAGCCACTCTCATCACAAGTGTTACCATGTGCCAGGCACTGTTTGAAGCACTTTATCGATATAAACTAACACAGTCCTTACTGCACCACAACGAGGTACATGAAGGGACTGAGGCTTTGCAAGGTTGTGTAACCCGCCCAGGCTCTCCCAGCTAGAAGCAGGGGCTGAGATTTTAATCAAGGAAATTTGTTTTTTTAGGTTTACAGGGTCTTTGAGACCCCTTCATTTTATGGATGAGGAAACTGAAGACCAGAGAGGAAAAGCAAGTTAAAGTCACACGGCTAGCTAGTGACAACACTAGGAATTGAACTCTGGTGCCACCTCCCACCCTGCCCCCACCTCGGCCTCTTTTCCTGTGGGTTCCCAGCCTCAGGTGGGGCCGGGGTGCAGGAGGCGGCTTTCCGCAGAGCGTTGGGTGCTGCAGTGCGGAAGCCGGGGGGCCATTAATCGGCTGGGAAGGCAGGCATGGCACAATCAGATTATGATCTTTAAAATGCATGCTCTGAATCTCAAAAATCAGCAAAGGAAATCAGGACCCAGAGGAGGCGTGTGTCGCCTGTCCCTGCTTTTTAACCCCAGGCTGGCATCAAAGAGGAAAAGACGAGCTGGGTTCACCAGGGTGTGAAATTTCCTTTTTGTCTCCTGGGGTGGGGAGGGAGAGATGAGAAATTACAATGCACCCCATGTGTAATTAAAGGCTCTAGAATTTTTTGAGGATTATGTCACTGGAAGAGACTCGGTGGGCTCTGGGTGGTACAGCTGGGCCTTGGCTGACATGCCTCTCAGTAGACTGAGGGAGCTAGCAGGCGTGTGCCCATGTGTGCATGTGGGTGTGTGTGTGTGTGTGGTGGGACTAGGAAAAAGCACAACTGACAAGATGTAAATTAATTCTTGCAGCTTCACACTTCTCAGAAAAGCCAGAGCAGGAGACCTCAAGATGGCGGATGAGTAAGAAGCAGGCAGCGAAACTCTCTCTAAAAGTTACCATTGGAACACGGGAATATAGCGACCCAGAAAGCGCAGGAGGGGGGGAGATGCCTCCCCGAAACCCAGAAAAGTTCTGAAGCGCATCTGGGACCCCCGGCACCAGTGACGGGTGACTTCCAACAAAGAAGAAGGAAAGAAGGAGCAGACCGCGCGCGTGCACCTTCTAATATCCCGGGAGTTGGAGCGCCGGCGGAGGCTCAATTCTACGGACACACGGTGGCAGCTGGCGCCCAGGGAGCCCCCACGGAGGATCCTGGGACAGCGGCGGGGCAGGGGAGCGGCGGAGAACTGCGCTGGCCAGCGGTGAGTGTCTCTCAGCCACAGCTGCCCCGCGCCAGAGAGCGACCGGCCGGGCGCCATTGTGGGGGGTGTGGCGAAACTCAGAGCGGCTTGGAAACTGCTCTGGGAACTTGTGCTCCGGACAGGGCAGCACAGGGCCTCTCAATTGAGCCCACGAAAGTGTGCTGAGGTCAGCAGGCGAACGAGACTGGACTCTCAGCCACACCTGTCCCGCGCCAGAGAGCGACTGGCCCGGCGCCATTGTGGGGGGCGTGGCGAAAAACCAGAGCGGTGGGAACCAGTGCAGGGAACCCGCGCTCCGGACAGCACGCTGAGCCTCTCAGGCCCAGGGATCGTGAAAGGGCGGCGAGAGCGGAGGCGAGCTAGACTGATCTCTGCCTGAAAGTACGCGCCTCTGCTCACCGCCCGCCAGAGGGCGCTCCTGGCTTACTGGGACGGACCTGCACAGAACAGGACTCTGTCACAAGGTACCTGCCTACAACAGAGTCAACACCTGGAACTGATTCTTTTTATATTTTTTATTTTTATTTTTATTTTTTATTTTTATTTTTATTTTTTTTCTCACTGATTTGTTTTTTTGTTCTGGCGAAGGGTTTTTTTGTTTTTGTTTTGTTTTGTTTTGTTTTTTGGTGGGGTTTTATTTTTGCTCTGTCTGTTTTATTGTTTTTATCTTCGTTTTTGTTTCTGTATGTGTATTTGCTCTTTCCTTCATTATTCTCTCTGGTTTTTTATATGAGTGTAAACAGCGCCTCTAACTTCTTTGTGATTGTGGTTGTGATCTGTTCTTCCCTTTATCCCTTCCTTCTCTTTTTACCACCTGTCCTCTGCACTAGTGTCCCAATTTTAGTGGGATCCCTCTTGGTCCTCTAACCTTACATCTAATTCCTTCCTCTTCTCCCAATACTCTATTTCCTCCTTAACTCATCTTAAATTTAAACTCCTCAAGGAAAAATTGACATACATAGGACTTGTATACTGCATATAATTTTTCTGGTGTGTTTTAGATTTTGTTATATAACCGCAACTCTATACAGCTAAAAGTGGTAAATAACTGGTTAGCTCAGTCTGTCATTTTTTAGGCTGTGTTTGATGCTTTAGTTAACATTATAGCCAAATGTGAAATAATTGTTCTAAACATCTTTCCTTCCTGATATTTCATGATTGAGATTGACTAAGGGACACAGAAAATACAGTGGCACAGTACCAAAGAATCAAGGACTGGGCCAAACAGGTAGCAACTTCGCATACCCAACGAATTGAAGAGGTAGGATCTGGCAGAAAGCTCAAAACCTAAAAGCAAGCTCCACTTGGAAGATACTGCAGAGAAGTAGTCATCTTCTAAAGATCTTAAACACTAGCAATAAAGTAACCTACTATAGGTAATTTGCAAACATCACCCCAGGAATTAAAGAAAGAAAAAATGAGACGACACTTAAACAAGATGCAACCACACACATCCAATTCACCAAAGGCAAACCTAGGGAGCAACGAGGTGGGACAATCCGAAAGCCACCCACCTGGCCTATCTGAAGTGGTAACAACAAAGCAACTGAATGAGGTTCTGGAAAAAATTAAAACAGAAATAATCTCACAGATAACTGCAGAGATAATGTCTACAATGAAGACCATGCTTAAGGACACTATAGCTGATACAGACAAAAAAATAGATGAACTTAAGAAAACTATAGAAACCATGAATGCTCAGCATAGGAAAGAAATGGAATCTATAAGGCAGATTCAAGCAGATATCCAAGAGATAAAAAATTCCATTGAAAGTATTTGTAGCAGAATAAGCCAATGCGAGGACAGGATCTCAGATATAGAAGACAGGCTTGCAATTAGTGATCATGAAATGGAAAAATTCTTAAAAATAGCAAGGGACCATGAAAAATCAATTCAGCAGCTGCTAGATGACTCAAAGATAAACAACTTAAGAATAATTGGAATAAAGGAAAAAGCAGGAGATAGCATCAACGACATTAAAACCTTGTTCAAAGACATAATCAGGGAGAACTTTCCTGGAAGAGAAAAGGAATTTGACACCCCTATAAGTGAAGCTTTTAGAACACCAACTAGACATGATCAAAAAAAAACTTCAGCCAGACATATTATAGTCAAGATCCCAGAAATTCAACAGAAGGGCAGAATCTTAAAAGCTGTTAGGGAGAAGAGACAAATCACCTATGAAGGAAAACCTATCAGAATCACAGCTGACTTTTCAGCACAAACCCTCAATTCAAGAAGAGCTTGGAATGATGTATTGCAAGCTCTAAAGGAAAATAATTTTCAGCCCAGATTGATGTACAAAACTATCTTTCAAAATTGATGGAGAAATAAAATACTTTCATGACAAAGAACATCTGAGAAAATTTATGACCACCAAACCAGCACTCCAAAACGTTCTGAAGGACATTCTAGAAAGAGATAGGAACCCCAACAGAAGGAATCCACCAGGCAGGGCAAATAATTAAATAGCCGGAAAGCGGAAAAACAAAGAGTGGGAACCAACAACAGGAAAATATCATGACAAGTCAATACATATCAGTTTTAACCGTCAATGTTAACGGTCTCAATTCACCAATCAAAAGGCACAGACTGGCGAAATGGATCAAGAAGCAAGATCCAACAATATGCTGTATACAAGAAACACATTTAATTCAGAAAGAAATTCATAGACTGAAAGTCAAAGGATGGAAAACAATACTCCATGCCACAGGAACCCAGAAAAAAGCAGGGGTAGCTATTCTTTTTGCAGACAAAGTGAACTTCAAGCCAAGAAGGATTCAGAGAGATAAAGACGGTCATTACATCCTTGTAAAGGGAACAATCCAAGAGGAAGAGATAACGATCATAAATATATATGCATCAAATACCAATGCACCCAGCTATATAAAACAAGTACTAAAGGACATGAAAAATCAAATAAGCACTAATACAATTATATTGGGAGATCTCAATACTCCACTGTCACAAAAAGATAGATCAACTGGACAGAAAATCAATAATGAAATAGTAGAACTGAACCAAACTTTTGAACAAATGGACTTAGTAGATGTCTACAGAGTGTTCCATCCCACAACATCAGAATACACATTTTTCTCAGCTGCACATGGGACGTTCTCCAAAATAGACCACATACTAGCTCATAAAACCTGCTTAAGTAAATGCAAAGGAATTGAAATTATCCCATGCATATTATCAGACCATAGTGCAATGAAATTGGAAATCAATGGCAAAAGATCCCACAAAAACTCCCTAAACACATAGAAATTAAACAGCATCCTCCTGAACAACCAATGGGTCACAGATGAAATTAAAGAAGAAATTAGTCACTTTCTACAACTGAATGATAATGACAGTACAACATACCGGAACTTATGGGATACAATGAAAGCAGTCCTAAGAGGGAAATTTATAGCATTAAACACTTATATCAGGAAAATAGAGCAAGCGCAAATAAACAACTTAAGGGTGAACCTCGAGCTTCTAGAAAAAGAAGAGCAGGTTAAGCCAAAAGCCCGTACAAGGGAGGAAATTATAAAGATCAGAGCAGAAATTAACGTATTGGAGAATAAAAAAACAATACAAAGAATCAATGAAGCAAAAAGTTGGTTCTTTGAAAGAATAAATAAGATTGACAAACCCTTATCCAACCTTATTAAAAAAAGAAAAGAAAAGACTCAAATCCATGCAATTGAAAATGAAAAGGGTGATATCACGACAGACCCTGCAGAAATCCAGAAGATCATCTATACCTATTTTGAAAATTTATATTCTACTAAGATGGAAAATGCAGAAGAAATGGACAGATTCCTAGATTCGTATGAATTACCAAAGCTGAATCAAGAAGATTTAAAAATCCTAAATAAACCAATATCAGCCAATGAAATTGAAGATGTAATTAAAAACCTCCCAACAAAGAAAAGCCCAGGCCCTGATGGATTCACTGCCGAATTCTACAAGAAATTTAGAGAAGACCTAACGCCCCTACTTCTCAAACTTTTCAATGAAATTGAAAGGGAAGCAATACTCCCAAATTCATTCCTGGAAGCAAGCATTACCCTGATACCAAAACCAGAGAAGGACCCAACTAAGAAAGAGAACTACAGGCCAATCTCCCTAATGAACATAGATGCAAAAATCCTTAATAAGATACTGGCAAACAGAATCCAACAAATCATCAAGAAGATTATACACCATGACCAAGTTGGATTCATCCCAGGGATGCAGGGATGGTTCAACATACGTAAATCAATAAATGTAATACAGCATATTAACAGAACCAAAGACAAAAATCACATGATCATCTCAATAGATGCAGAAAAAGCTTTTGACAAAGTCCAGCACCTTTTCATGATAAAAACCCTACAGAAAATTGGAATAGAGGGTCTTTATCTCAATCTGGTAAAAGCTATCTATGACAAACCAACAGCCAATATTATACTAAATGGCCAAAAACTGAAAGCCTTCCCTCTAAAATCAGGAACAAGACAAGGATGTCCACTGTCCCCACTCTTATTCAACATAGTTCTGGAAACTTTAGCCAGAGCGATTAGACAAGAGAAAGAAATAAAAGGAATAATGATTGGAAAGGAAGAAGTTAAATTATCATTATTTGCAGATGACATGATACTCTACACAGAAGACCCCAAAAACTCCACTAAAAAACTGCTAGATTTAATAAGCAAATTCAGTAGTGTAGCTGGATACAAAGTCAATACTCAAAAGTCAATAGCCTTCCTGTACACAAATAACAAACTTACTGAAAGAGAAATTAGGGAAACAATACCTTTCACAATAACATCCAAAAAAATGAAATACCTAGGAATCAACCTCACGAAGGATGTAAAAGACCTCTATACTGAAAACTACAGTACTCTGAAAAAGGAGATTGAAGAGGATATCAGAAAATGGAAAGATATCCCTTGCTCCTGGATAGGAAGAACCAATATAGTGAAAATGGCCATACTTCCAAAATTGTTATACAGATTTAATGCAATTCCAATCAAAATTCCAACAGCATATCTCACAGAATTAGAGAAAACAATCCTAAAATTCATTTGGAATCAGAAGAGACCTAGAATAGCAAAGGCAATTCTGGGCAACAAAGGCAAGGCAGGGGGCATCACTATCCCCGACTTGAAATTATACTATAAAGCTACTGTGATAAAAACAGTGTGGTACTGGCAAAAAAACAGACCTGAAGATCAATGGAACAGATTAGAAGATGCTGAAACAACCCCAGACATACTAAGCCACCTTATCTTTGACAAAGGTGCCAAACACATTCGCTGGAAGAAAGATAGCCTCTTTAATAAATGGTGCTGGAAAAACTGGCTCTACACATGCCGAAGATTAAAACTAGATCCATATCTTTCACCATGCACTAAACTAAATTCAAAATGGATCAGAGATCTAAATATTAAAACAGAAACATTAAATCTGCTGGAAGGTAGGATAGGTAAAACCCTTGGAGACATTGGTGTAGGCAAAGACTTTATGAATAAAAACTCAACCGCACGGGAACTATCCCAAAGAATCAATAACTGGGATCTCATCTTATTAAAAAGCTTTTGCACAGCAAGAGAAACCACCAACAGAGTGAAGAGACAACCCACAATGTGGGAAAAAATGTTTGCCAGCTGTTCCTCAGACAAAGGATTACTATCGAGAACATACAAAGAACTCAAAAAAATCAGACCTCCCAAATTTAAAGACCCACTCCAAAAATGGGCATCTGAGATGAATACACATTTCTCAGATGAAGAAATACTAATGGCAAATAAATATACAAAAAAATGTGCAACATCACTAGTCATTCGAGAGATGCAAATTAAAACAACACTGAGATACCATCTCACCCCAGAAAGAATGGCTACTATTAAGAAATCAACTAATAACAAATGCTGGAGGGGCTGTGGGGAAAAAGGAACCCTTCTTCACTGTTGGTGGGAGTGTCGACTGGTACAGCCACTGTGGAAGTCAGTGTGGAGATTCCTCAGAAAACTAGGGTTGGAGGTCCCATTTGACCCAGCTATTCCCCTTCTGGGCATCTTCCCAGAAGAATTAAAAACATCGTACCACAGCGATATATGTGCACCCATGTTTATAGCAGCACAATTTGTAATAGCCAGATCTTGGAAACAACCCAAATGCCCATCAACTGAGGAATGGATAAGAAAGATGTGGTATTTTTATACAATGGAGTACTATTCAGCCATAAAGAAGGATAAACTGGAGACTTTTATAGGTAAATGGATGCAACTCGAGAAAATACTCATAAGTGAAATAAACCAGAAGCACATGTGTAAGCATCGTATTATCTCTCTAGTATGAGAAACTGAAAGAGTAAATAAGATCCAAAATGTACAATAGACATGGTGAATCAAAAAGAAACTGGTCAAAAGGAAAGAGAGACTGGAATAGGGAAAAGAAAGAAGGGAAAGGGAAAAAAAATTGTATATATATATATATATAAGATGGTTAAGATAGATACACTACCATTTTTACTTAGTTCATTGAAGAGTAAGGTTTGTGCCAATAATGTTTGGACAATTGAATGCTAATGTCTGGTGTCCTGAATAACTAACTTAAAGATAGTAATACGTAATGTATTAACCATTGTTACCCTCCTATTATGTTTGTTTGAAAATTTGTTCTTCTTTTGATTTGTTTTGTTTTTTCTTCTCTTTAAAATAAAAAAAAAAAAAAAAAAAAAAAAAAAAAAAGAAAAGCCAGAGCAGGAGCAGCTTGTCTTTGCCTTCTACCCTTGAGTAGCCACGAGGTGTCTTAGTGAGCTGCTGCAGGTCTGGCTAGACAGGGTGACCAACATGTCCCAGTGTTAGCCCTGAAGGTCCCTCGTCCCAGGAGCCCTCTCAGTCCTGGACAAGGCAAGATGGCTCATCACCCTAGGCCTGGCCCTTTAGTAGGGTAGGCCCTGACTAAGCTTGGACCAAGAAGCCAGTTGTATCAGGACCCGGGAAGGCTGGATGAGGTCAGGACTATGGGCAAGTGTAGACCATCCAGCCTGGTTTCCAAATCCATCTCCAACTCCTGTCCATCTTAGGATCCTCTGCCTTTATCTGACTGCTTCCTCAAATTGGGTCACACCCCTGTCAGGAACACTTCCTGGTCTGGGAAGGGGGCAGGTCCATGATTCCCTGTGGGCCTGGTGGCTCTGGCTGGCAGGCCTGTGACCCTGGCACAAGGAGAGCACAGGGCAGGAGCTGAGGCCAGGCTATCAGGTCTGTGCAACTTGGGAAAGTCTTTTTCCATCTCTGGGCCTTAGTTGCCTAAGAAAGTGTTAGACTGGGAGCTTTCTTTCTTTTCTTTTCTTTCTTTCTTTCTTTCTTTTTTTTTTTTCTGTGAAAGACTTATGTTTAAATTATGAGAGTCATGCAATTATTTGTTGAAAAAATTTAACAGTACAAAAATTTAAGAGGTTAAAATCTCCTTCTCCTTCTCCCTTGGGACAACTATTGTTAACAATCTCCTTTTTTAATCTTTCCAGACATTTTCCATGCATATGCAAGCACTCGAGTATATATAGCATTGATTTAAAACGTCACACAAATGAGATGTACTTTTCACATTATTCTGCAACTTGCTTTTCCTGTTTAACACTATATCCTGGACATCTTTCCATGTCCACGCACATATAAATCGTTTTTCTTGTTGCTGCAGGACGTTTCGCTGTAAGGATTCTGTTTAATGAGCATGCTGGTTTCTAGGCTCCCACCGGGTCTTAAGCCTGGTCCACAGGCCAAAGGGACACAGCCAGGGACAGGAGGGGGTGGGAGGGGGCTGGGAAGGTAAACTGAGGGTCAACCTGAGAAAGCTTGGAGTCTGTAGCATCTCTTCACGGAGAGACACAGAATAATTCGGAGATGGATGAAGAGGAAACAAGAACTTCCGGGTCTCATAATTAGGCATGGGGGGGGGCTTCTAAAAATACACAAAATAGCACCCTCCCTGGCACGTGGGTGGGGCCACAGGCATGAGGCTTTCTGCAAATGCAATGTGACAGGGCTGCTGTGCCAGATAAGTTTTTCCATTTCTTTGTCTTTCCTGAGAGACGCTCCTGATTATCACCTTCTAGGTCACCAGGAGCAGAGCGCAGAGGGGCAACACAGCTCTTGCGCTTCCAGCTGGCTCCCATCAAGAAGTTAGAAGGGCGGCTGCAAATACATTTCCTGTTATCTCTCCGCTCCCCAGCGACTTTCCCTGGCGGGGCTGGGGGAGGGGAGGACCTGGGCAGGAATATTAATGCCCCGGCTTCCCGGTGCGGGGGAGGGGCGGCCTCGGCCCAGCCTGGTGGGGGGCGCTGCAGGAGGGTCACCGAGCACAGCAGCCTACAGAAAGCACAGATCCTCGCCAGCTCGCAGCGGCCGGGCTGCCCAGATCCTAATGAAAACATCTGGTTGCTGGCAGGGCCCCCTCGACCCACGACCACCGAGGGGAGGACGTGAGGGACCCCACGCGCCCGGTGCATCCATGTCGCTTTTCTCCCGGCGGCCGGTGCATCCATGTCGCTGCCTCTAGGTAGATAATACAATCTCTCTGCCCACACCCCATTTGCTGGGAGACAGCCTGGGCTTCTGAATTTTTTATGGCCTCACTTAGCTTGGAGGAAATCCAGAGGTCAAAGCCGGCGCAGGTCGCTCCAGTCACCTTGCCTGTCCGGGCGCGCAGCCTTTCCGAAACGGGCTCACCCACGGGGCCCTAAATTATGGCGATTACACTGCAATTCGCGATGCGATATTACTTTGATACACTACCTGCTGCAGCCGGCCGGGGAGGCGTGTATTATTTACCAGGGAGGCTCTGCGCTGCCATGGAGAGCAGTCAGGGCTCCTCGGGGGTCCCCGCTGTCCCTGCAGCCCTGGCTCGGGGCCTGGGGGAGGGAGAGGTTGGAGCAGCCTCCGTCTCTGAGTGACCCCCTTCCTGACCGCAATATAGGCAGTGTGGACCGCAATATAGAGAGGGATGCTTGGCCAAAGTGGCAGCTGGCCACGAAGTCGGAGGTGGGTGGGTGGGGAGAACTGGCGCAGCTCCTCCTGGCCTTAAGGACACTCTGATCCTCCTTAGCTGGGCTATAGAAGCCTTTGTTGCTAGTGCAACCTGGAACCACTGGCTCCCGGACCCTGGCCACCTGCTCCCAGCTGGTTAACCCCACAGCCAAGCTCAGGGATCCAATTTGTGGCGGGGATGAGTGTGTGTGTGTGTATGCGCACGCGCGCGCCTGTCCCCTTTTGCTGGGCCCCTGAAAGCTGAGCCTGTCTTAGCAGAGGTCCCATCTCACCCTGGCTGGGGGCCTTGGTCGGGCAGTCAGCCTCTCCCTGGCTCTCCTATCCTTGGCCTGACATCAGCATCTAGATTGCAGGTTACTTCTGCTTTTATCCAAAGTGGTCCTTAAGGGAGATGGATTTCTGATTGAAATCCAGTCAATTGGCACTGAGGCTCTGAGGGCCCAGCATGAGCACACTTCTGGGGAAATTGCCCTGGGATGGAGGAGGGGCAGTGGGGGAGGGGACAGGAGCCTCACCATGCTCTGAGCCTGTGAACCAGGGCTTGCCCAGGTTGGTTCTCCTAGAGTCCCAGAAGGGAATCTGCTCTGCCCATCTTGCTCCCCAGGACTGATGCAGCCAGAGACCTTCGTGGGACACCCGCGGAGGTCACCCCAGGAGGGTGGTCTGCAGTGATCTGGGTCGGTCAGCCCAGATGTGGATTCCTGTTTTCCAGGACTTCCTGACCCACATTGAGGGGTAATAGGTCACTGCAGGACACACTGGGCCGAAGCCATCCTAAGCTGCTCCTCAGCTGTGTGCAGGGGTCCTTGTCTACCTGCCTCTCAGTGTCCCCACCCCAACCCCAGCCCTCCTTTCCTGTCTCCTGGGGAGTAGTGAGGAGCAGGCAGGCATCTCTGACACCCCCCCCCACGTCCCCATCCTCCTGAAAGCCCTCAAGTGGGAGATCTAGGTCCTAGATGAAGTCCTCTCTCTAGCAGAGCCCAACTTAAAGTGTAAATTCCCCTGGGAGAGGCCACACTGAATCTTCAATGTCTGGCAGCGGAGGAGTTTATCAGCCCAGCAGGAGCAGCTGGAAGGAGGAGGTGTCCGGGGTCCCGGAGCTCCTGGAAGGAACCACTTGGGCATGGGAAGGTGAAGGGTGACCCGCCCCCTGCCATAGCGGGAAAAACATGGAAACAGCATGACACATTACCTGGTAGCCCAGAAATGTCAGGAGCTCATTCTGCCTGCTCTTTCTGGGCCAGCAAAGACCATATATATTATCTCCCTGTCCACTTGAGGACCTGCCTGGGATGAAGGCATGTTTTGGAATGAATGCCGTTGCTGTAGGAACAGATGGGCTGTGGGGACAGCCAAGGGCAGGGAGAAAGGACAAGCTTGGAGCTCTGGGTCTTTGCCTGGCCTCTGCCCTTTACTGGCCGTATGACCTTGGGCAAGTCACTTTCCTGCTCTGCTCTTTTCCAGTTCCCTTGTGATGAATGCATGGGTCCCCTGTGATGTGCAGGGCAGCTGAGGACTTGCTCCTCTATGGTGGTAAGGACAGACACTACCCTGGTGATCAGGGAAGATTTATTTTCCCATGTGTCTCTCTGCCTGCTAGTCAAGGGAACTCTCTTCCAGGCCATGGAGAGGGCAGGCAGACACCCCTACCAGCAGTGGCTGTTGGCCTGATTAATGTGTTCAGCGCCACCCCCGGGGGTTATTGAAGGGGTGGCTTGAGGTATGGGATGGATGAGACTGGCAAATCCATCCATCACTACTGACTCCTGGGCTGGGAAGTGATCTTAATGGCCACCTTGTGCCTTGGTTCCCTCCTCAGAAGCTCCACTTCTTGTAGTAGAAGACTCATGACCTCTCACCAACCTGCTCTCTAGGAAAGTACATCCTTTTCAAAATGGAGTCCCCTGTATCATCTCTCATTAATCTTAGCTCTTCTCCTTAGGGGCAGTGCATAGCAGGAGTGAGTCCTGTGCCCATGGGACAGCTCTTTATATAGAGAGCTCAGGGCCGCCATCTTGTCCATCCCCCACCATTTTCTTGGGCTAAAGGTGGCCCGTGCTGCTCTTGAGTCCCCTCATGAGCTCTGCTCTGACAGGAATTAATTGAGCTTCCAGTCTGACAGCAGAGGTCCTGGTCTTCAGGGAGCTGCCCATCTGGAAAACTAAACCAAACAAACAAACAAAAAAGACAAGCATTTGGGACTGCTGGATTTCCAACTGTGGCTACTGGTTTAGGGGCCAGGTTTTAGTCAAGTCTTCCAGGGGTCTCTGAAGCAGCCCTCAGCCCTTCCTCGGAGAGTGGGGGTTATGGGGGCTCTGCTGGTGCATCCTTCCCTGGTGTCCCCTTCCCCCTCTCGGAGGGCGACACTGGGGAGAATGTTCTTCCATTCTCCCCACCCCATCCCCAACACCCTGGACGGGGGACACCTGCAGGCTTTGGTACCACAGACCCGGGGGCGGGAGGCAGCCTTCCACCTTGGGAAGCCACTTCGTGTCCTAGCCCCCAGGTTCCTACTCCCCTGACTCCCAGAAGTTCCTAGAGGGCTCCTCACACAGCCTGCGCCACCGCACCCAGTCCTCCTCCCCGACCCCAGCTCTTAATTTATTATTAACTCTGGAACTGACTTTGAAATTATGGAGGACCATGTTGTTTCTTTCCTTGGCATCTCTTATGGTTCCCAAGGGGAGGTGAGCGGAGAGCGCCAGATACACAAATATGCTGTGAAAACCCTGTGGATTTTCAGTTCCAGCAAGGGGAAGGAAATTAGCTGTAATAAGCCGCTCTCGCCACGTCAGAAAACCTCCAAAGAAGACCTCTGAGGGGCTCTCAGCTGCCCCCTTAGGGTCACCTGGCTGGACACCGCTGCTGTCTTTGGGTCCCCCTGTGGGAGGTGGCCTCCTCCCTGCCCTGGTCTGTGACATCACTGAGTGGGGTATCAATTTCTCAGGCCTGGAGGAGGAGGAGGAGGAGGAGGGTGAGGAGTGGAGGAGCAAGTGCAGCAGGTGCACAAAGAGCAGGCCCTGCCCCTGGCCCTCTCCCCAAACCATTAGCTTAAATGGTGACGGGAGAGGCAGTGGGAGTCGATTTTCATTTTCCTAGAATTACTGGAAGGGAGAGTGTTATTTGGAAATTTCTGAGAGGTGAAAGGGATTCATCTGCCCCCAAACAAAAGGATCAGTAGGCGTCTGGCCTTTCCTTTTTCCTCTCCTTAGGAGAACCAGGGGCCAAAACCTTTAAGTGACTACCCCAGGGCAGCAGCTGCACTCAGGCAGAAAATAGCTCGGAGCTGTGACAGGGCATGGGAGGAGCTGGTTCTAGCGCCTCAGCTGGTTAATGAGCTGGCCCCTGCTTTCCTCTCTGGTTCCCAGTGCAAAGACTGTAACTTACCGCTTCAGCAGATGCCATATTAAACATTCATTGAACTGAATAGATTAGTTTTCCTGATCACTTGCTGCGTGATCTATGAAAAGTCGCCTAACCTCTCTGGGCTTAAGGTGTTTTATATGTAAAAGGAGAATAGAGGCGAGATGAGTGACCGGAAGTCACTCACATACCTGTGCTAGGACACAGGGTTTCGTAACACTTCCCCTCGTGTCCACCAGCCAAAGGGACACCTGTCTCACTCACTGATAACACTATCACGAGGAAGGTTTTACACTCACGGGCCAGTCATTATCTTTCACTGCTAATGATGGTCTTTGGGATTTAAAACCTTAGCAATGAAGTGGATTGGTACCAATATTGCTGAAACTTTTTACTTCAAGTTGTCAGTGGGATTTGTTTTTTTGTTTTTCTTTTTTTCCTCAGGGAGAGACAGCAGAGAGAAGGTGGAGGGGAGCTCGGGAACCCAACGCCTGTGACTGAATCCTTGTTCGAATCCAGCTCTGTGGACGTGTTCCTTCACTTCTCTGGGCCTCAGTCTCCTCACCTGTATAGTGGGGGAAGACACAGCGACAGGTGTTTGTGACCTGCAGGGCTTCGTGCCTGGTGCGTGTAAGTGCGAACTAAGGAAGTGTCGAATGTTTTTACTGTCAACCATGACTGTCGTAACAATGGGACACTTCTCTGGAGAGTGGACTCTTTGTTTTATTGAAGTGGGGAGGTGACAACCTAGGGGGAGGACGCTTTCCTTTCTCACAAGATTATCATGCGGGATGAAAGCTCCCAGAAAATGGGGTAAACTGTAAAGTTACCCAAAAGGACACATCCTCACCCTGGCGCCTCATCCCAGGTGCCCAGAGGGGATGCCCAGGAGATGGGCCAAGGGTGCTGAGCCTGGGGCTTCACTCCCAGCACCGCACACTCTGTGGACCAGACATTCTTTCCTTTGACCTCCAGGTATATCTGGAGACCCAGGCAGATGCTGCTCTAGGGGCTCAGGAGAGCCATGGATGAGGCCCAGCAGGTCCCTGCCCTCTGCAGCTCACAGGAGCCTGACTACAAACAGGAAGTTACAGCAGAAGAGGGTTTTGGATGTGGTGAGTGCTTCGAGGAAAATAAACCAGGGAGTGTGGTTGGGATGGGCAGTGTGGGTGCTTCCTTGGTGGTCAGGACCGATTCTGCTGAATGGGTGACTTTCTGGCACTGGTTGCCAACGTGTTTTCTCTGTTATAGAAATACCACTACTGCCTCACTAAATAATGATGGAAGTTAGCAATTACCAAGCACCGGCTGGTGCAACATCCTCTTCTGAATGATTACGAAGAACCTAATCTCCATAACAACCCTAGGACAAGGGTACCGTCACCACCACCACCATCTAGGACAAGAGTACAGGCAGCAGCAGCAGCAGCAGCACTGGGGGTTGAACTCGGGGTCTCACGCATACCAGACAAGTGGTTCACCACACAGTCACACCCCACCCCGAGGGTATTCTTGTTATCCCACTTTATGAATGAGGAAAGTGAGGCACAGAGAGGCTGAATAACATCACACAGTGCATAGAGAATGAAGCTGAGATTTGAGGCTCCTGACCAGTTTGTGAATATCATTGCTTTTGGGGGCTCCGGGATGAGTATTTGAACTGTCAGTTGAGTAGTTACACTCCATTAAGTATTCTTCATTCATTTTGACCCATTTTCAACATGTATTTGGTAATTTGTGGGTTTTATTTCATTTCAGTGAAGAGGGCTGCCTCTGGGAGTTGGGAAGCTGGTAGTTGAGGGAGGTCTGTAGCTTTCAGGGTGGTAAAAGTAGAGAAGCCACGAAGTTGTGGACTATGAAAGATGCCAGGGAGGAGAAGTACGTTCAGCCCTGGTCACTCGCTGTGTACACTGAAAAAGCGAGTCCGGAGAGGGGTGAAAGCCACCCATGGCCACACACTGCATACTACACACACTCCGGGTCCCTCTCTCTTGCCTCCTGCACATTTTGAAAAGCGTGTCAAATTCTATTAAGAGGAACCAAGCGCAGTGTTCAAACATGGTTTCAGCCTATTTACCCGGGGACATCATAGCTTTGGAGGCGACCAACATGCCCATTTGTTACTATTTGCAAAGATGGCATTCACCAAACAAGGGCTTTCTGTAAACAAATTAAAAAGTAATAAAGTAGCCCCATCTGCATGCTAGAGCAATGTGCTTCCATTTTAATGAAGCCTGCTATGGCAAAGCCATCTCGGCTTGTCAAACACTCCAGCCCCCATTGGCTGCACATGGAAATGTGCAGTCAGAAGACGGCCCCTTCTCCCCTTCCTCCAGCACACACGGACACCTGCCTGAGTACTCTGACAGCCCGGCTGGGACCCGGTCCTGGCCCCTAGGCCACTTGCTACTCTAGGGAGGGCCAACATGTGTGCGCAATACAGCTGGATATCAAGGCCAGACATCACAAGGCCTGCAGGAACCAAAGGAACAGTCATACTAATAACAATATTTAATCAGCATGGACCCTAGGATAGGGGGCTGGGAATCTTCCCTTTGCTCCTCCAGATCTACTCTCTGCCCTCTTGTGTCCTGGGCTGTGTCCCCAGAAAAGCTATTTGTGTCCCCCAGGCTCCAGACCCTCCTCTAGATGGCACTGCTCAAAGCTAGGCACGTGTAGGGGGTGGGAGGAAGGAGGACAGGGAGGTAGGGGCACACATTTCCGTGTTCACACCGCCTGTCAAGGTTCTCCTGTAGAGGAGCTGACCCGGGGTCCCTGTGACTCTCTCTGTCCTTCTCCTCTGGGCCCAGCAGTGGTCACCTCCTCAGTGCAGCCAGCCTGGGGTCCTGCACCTTCCCCTGCAGCCTTCCTCAGCCCTGCCCACATCTCCACAAATCCCCACTTTGGTAAGCCCTCCTCAGGGGTTTGAATGAGCCATCTGCTTCCTGCCAGGCCCCAGGTTAGTGCCAACAGCCCAGTGCTGAGCCCATATAGACATGTTCTCCTTCTTCCAAACGGCCGTGAGGTGGCCGCACTTAGGAGGCCCATTTACAGGTGGAGAAATAGAGGTTCGACTTGCTTGAGGCCTAGGAAGGTGTCTTAGTCACTCTCCTTGTTGCTGGGACAAAATACCCAACACCCACAACTTAAAGGAAGAGAGGTTCATTTTGGCTCATGAGTTTTAGAGGATTCAGTCCAGTCAGCCAGCTCCAAGGCAGGAAGGGCACGGCGGAAAGGTCTGGTGGCGGAGAGGGGCTCATGTCATGGCGGCCAGGATGCAGAGAGAGAAGGGAGGAGCCAGGGAGGGAGGTTAACCCTTCCAGGCCATGTCCCCTGTCACCCACCTCCAACCAGGCCCTACCTCCAAAGAGCAAACCAGCCACAGTGCCCCCCATAATCCAATCATCTTCCACAAGCTCCACCTCTGAACGCACGAGGCTTTGGGGGCCTTTCTACATCTAAACCATGAGAAGTGGAAGAATTTGAGCCAGTCTGTCTTCCAACAGAGAGAAACTTAACCACAGCCTCATCTGCCAGAGAGGAAGGCAGGCTCAACCCTTGGAGCAGCCCAGCTGTTAGTCAATGTTGTTGACTAACATTTATTGAGTACCTACTGTGAGCCAGGCACTAGGAGTTAGAGGTAAAAGGTAGCCAAGCACCCCCTTGTTCTGGAGGAGACCACAGCCTGGTCCTTGGTTCTCCACCTTGACTGCAGGTTAGCGTCACCTGGGGAATCCAAAAGGCTCTATGCCCTCCTGCCCCAGGCAATTAAATCTGGGCCTCTGGGCGTGCAGTCGGGCATTTCTGTTTTAGAAAACCCCCAAGAAGGTGTAATGAGTGCCAAGCTTGAGGGTCAGAATTGAGGCCATGTTTGGATGCAAAAGGGACCTGAGAAGGCTAAGAGAATGCAGCTGGGCTGGTTGGAGGACATGGAAGCCCTGGAGAACTGGAAAGATGAGAGCTGGCAGCAGGGATCTAGGCAGGGCCAAGACCTGTGTGTTTGTGATTATTCATTCAATGAACCTGAGTCAGGCAGAAACTCAGGCTTGAGCAGTCTCTGATTTGCATGTGGAGATGGTCTTTCCAGCTCCACAGCATAGGAGCTTCCGGTGGGGGGCCTGAAAGTGCTGGGCCTTGGGAGCCACCATACTTCTCTGGCTCTGTGGGCAGGCATAGGCTTGGAGAGGTACTGCCTAGCGCTGGGGCAGGACCAGGGAAAGGGTGAGTCCTCAGCAAGATCTCCGTCAGGCCCTTCACCCCCAAAACTGACTCCACAGTCCTGAGGAGGACTTCCCACTTCCTGCCAGAACTTCAGTGCTCTAGCTTGCTGCCCATCTGCCCAGGGGGGAAAGGAAACTGTAGGTAATTAGAACTTCCGTCCTTCCCCTCTGGGAGCACGCATGAGGCGGTCTTGACCCAGGAAATGAGAGATGGGAAATCTAGGAAAGAAACGCAGGGAGCCCCCTCGCCCTCCTGCTCCTCCATGAACGTGGCTGGGTCAGCAGAAGTGGCCCACCCGTCCTCAGGCAGCTCCCTGGCCATGCACCCAGCCCCTACCGGGGGCGGGTCACCCAACACTGGGTCTGCGGGTGGTAAAACCAGACCTGCTTGTGGGTGTGCCGGCACCGTGCGTTAGCTCCCTGAAGTCTCACAATAGTCCTGTGCGTGGAGCACTTGTTATCTAGGTTTCATTGCAGGTTCAGAGAGGCTGAGTCACTTGTGCAAAGTCACACAGCCTCTGCTAACTCCAGAACCAGTGCGTTGGCTCTGGACATTCACTTCTAGTCTTGCAGCCCTGCTGAGCTGGCCCATGCAGCTGTGCTTGTGCCTCCAGCCCTCGCAGCTCTGCCTCCTGCTTCCGATCTTGGGATTGCATGTGGCCTCCTCAGATGCCTGTGCCGGCTGTGCAGAGCCTGAGACATCCCAGCACGATGGGAAAGAATGTGGCCTAGGTGTCACATTCCGGCTCTGCTGTGTGGTCCCGGGCAAGTTACCTCACCTCTCTGGGCCTCAATTTCCAGCCCTGCCAGGTGCGGATGGTACTCTGGTGGGGTGGCCTAGGGCAGTGGAGGCCTAATCAGCGCCCTGGGTGGATCTGATACCCACCGAAGTCGGAAGCTCTCGGGTGGGGTGGGTCATAGAGTTGTTAGATTGTGGGTCAAAGGGTGCAGGTCTGCTAACCCCCAATTCGCTGACCTCTCACCCCTCCACACAAGCTCCCGCTGAGGAAAATTTAGGAAACACCCCCTCGGGGAACTTTCTGATCCTCCGCGTCCCTTCTGCATGACAAGGAGCCCCAAGCACCCCGCAACAGTACGGCCTTCTCCTTAGGAAGCAGGCACAGTGGTTCCCTTGTTTGTGTTTTGCGGTGCTGGGGATGGAACCCAGGGCCTTGCACATGCTGGGCAAGCGCTCTGCCACGGAGCTTCGTCCCGGCCCTAGTGACTCCTTTCCCAGGGCTCTGCAGGGGAGCGAGGGGGCTCGGGCATGCGTGTCCCCGCAGCTCTGTGCAGTCCCTCTGCGTGGTGGTCTGCGCGTGTCTGTGCTGCGTGTGGCTCCGTCTGCTCAGCAGTAGGCAGGTGTGATGCACTCGGCAGCTCCCTTGCCCGGTTTGGAGCCTGCAGCTCCCTGGCTTCCACATCCCAGGGCCGGGGCTCCTGACTTCAGCACCCTTCACTCTCCTACCAACAGGCTGACACAGAGCCCGGGTGGAGGCAGAAGAGGGAGACACAGAGGTCACTGGGCTCTGGCCCCAGGAGCAGGGTGGACAGACCACAGAGTCCAGTGGTGACCTCTGCCTCCTGTCTGGTGCAAGCTGTTGATTTTGGTGCAGGCAGTTGATTTATACCGAGCTTCAATGTGGTCGTCTTTAATATGAGGGTAATAATAACTAAGTCATAGGGTTGTTATGAGGGTATGAGAAGTCCAGGGTCTTCTTGGGGACATCAGATCACCAAATTATAATATAATGTAGTTAGGGCTAAACTGATCCCTGCACTAATACACAAGTTCTACTGAGGGCTTCCTTGGTGGCCCATGCAGTGCTAAGCCCTTTACAAGCCACATGAGTTGGCTTCTCTTATAATACCCATTTTACAGTTGATAACATTGAGAGCCAGAAATGTGAAGGGACTCACCCAAGGTCATGAAGTGACAGAGCTGGGACTGGAACCCAGTCCACCAAGCACTGGGGGACAGAGGAGGACACGAACAGTTCTGCCTGGATGGGCGGAGATGGAGGACAGCAAAGTTCAGGACACCCCTTCTGGCCTGAGCCCTTGCGATAGGGGGAGGCAACTGCAGCAGGGTGAGATGAGGAGCGAAGGCCTGGCTGGGCCCCAGCCCTGTCCCCACCCAAGCATGGAGGTGGTGGGGCGGCTGAGGTTGTCGTCTCCTTGCGTCAGGAGAGGCTGGCCCAGCTGAGCATCCCTCTTTGCTGAGAGTATAAACCTGTCTCCTTACCCCCACCCCGCAAGAGGTCGTTTTGTTACTCCTCAGTTCTCCCATCACCGAAGCGCCAATAAGCCCCATCTTTATGGCCAACGGCAGACACATTGAGCTGGTTAGGGTTGCTCCCTTGCCTGGTGTTTGCCCAGTGTCTAAGAGGAGGCCAGGGCCCTATTCTCACTGCTCCATAGCAGAGCTGAGTATCTTCTTTCCTTTTTAATAGTTCCACTCCAGGAGCCAAGTCCTCTAATCTCTTTTCCAATCTTTGGTTACAACACGTTATTAATGCCACAGCCATATGGTGTGTAAAAGTTTTCCTGGTTCTTGGGAGTGCTGGCTGTGATGACTCTATCTGGGGTGGCATCAGGGGGCTGAATATCTTCCAGAGATAACCAGAAGAATTGTGGGAATGTGGCAAGTGTGTTAGTCACTTTTCCATGGGTGGGACAAAGTACCTGACACCACCAATTTAAAAGAGAAAAGGTCAATTTGGGCTCATGGTTTCTGAGGTTTCAGTCCATGGTAGGTTGGTTCCAGGGCAGAAACATCACAGTGGAAGAGTGTGATGGAGGAAGCTGCTCAACTCATGGCAGCCAGGAAGAAGAGATGGAAAGAGCCTCAGAAAGAGGAAGGAGCAGGGGACAAGAGTACATTCTTCCAGGTCACATACCAGGTGATCCACCTCCTCCAATTAGGTCTACCTCCTAACAGCACATTCAGCCATGAATTCACTGGTAGATGAACCCACCGTTGAGGCTGGTGTAGCTGTGATCTCATCACTTTCTAACAGCCCCAGCTCTGAGCACATAAACCTTTTCAGGGGGACATTATTTTTTATGGTATTGGGAGCTTCACGTGTTAGGAAAGCACTCTACCACTCAGCTATACCTCTGGCCCTTAGGGGACATTTTTGATCCAAACTATGACATCAAATTACTTGATCTCTGTGGGTCTCCACTGCCATATCTGTAAATTGGGGATAAATAAGAGGACTCATCTCCCAGGGTGGTTGTCAGGAATGTATGATTTTGTTCAAATAAAGCAATGTAGACTAGATGGTGTCCCCACAGAGTCAGCCTACAGAAGGTTAGCTGTCATGATGGCAGTGTCTGGCTTCTGAACTCATACTCCTCCCTGACAGAGGGCTGGCACCAGTCCATGCCCTGCACTCTCTGGGGAGGCAAACCCTGGTCTGGAAAGGTGCGGTGACTTCCCCTAAAGAACAGCGAGCCGGGGGATGTGTGGGACGGTGCCCAGCATGGGTGACAGAGAGCAGCTACTAGGGTTGGAGTCCCAGTGCGACCCAACTCCCAAGGTGCTTCCCCTCTTTGGATCTCAGCTTCCTCATCTGTAAAATGGGTGAAGGCATGGGTGGATTTCCAGGGCTCTAAGGCACCTCTGATTCTATGTTCGAGTGATAGAGCTAGGACTTAAATCACAGAAATCGGGAATGGTAGGAGGGACCACAACCCCAGCCAATGGAAACTGGTGGTCCCAGAGCTGCACGCGGCCCACAAGCTCATTTTGCTTGTCTTGGTTTAATTACATTTGAATGTGTTGGCATGGGCTGCTGTCTTTGGCTGCCCTGATCTGGGGCAGACCTGCATCTTTCAGAAATTAGTAGCAATTGTTATTGTTGTTGTTATGGATAAAGGTATTGATCTCCTCCCCCCGGGTCAGACACAGTTCTAAGCCCATTCATGTCAACGGACTCATTTAACCCTCGCAATCCATCTCTACTACAGGCACTTTACGGACAGCAACATGAGGCTCGGCTGTTAAGTGACTGGCCCAACACCCCTCAGCAGGCCCCAGGCCCCAGGACGGAGCCTAATTTGCTCAAATTGGCAAAGCAGATTCTCCTGATTCACTGTTCAGTGCTCTTTGCCTACAGTGAACCTCAGCCTGGGTCACCTGGGGGCCAGTGGCCAACCCCTCAATTCCTGTTCAACACCTGGTCACCAGATGGGGTGGGTCCAGCCCTGCTGGGCCCAGGGCAGACATTAACTTGGGGAGCTAACTCTGCGCTGGCCCTTTGGGGGAGAGGGTAGAAGGAGGGAGTAGAGGTGTCCCCCACATCCATGCTCTCTTTCCACCAGACAATGACCCCACCCCAGTCTGGGGGGGGGGACAGGGGAGCTAATCCTGAGGGCTTAGGATGATCAAAACAGCAAGTTGAAAGTGAAAACCCACAGCATTTTCCCCACAATTCCCTCTGCCCCATGAGGAAGGAGGTGCATGTATTCGCGGGAGCTTTCAAGTTGCTGGGAACAGAAAGGAGACACTTTTCATGGCTCTCCCTCCGCATTGGAGGCCTCAGTGCAAAGTGCTATTATTAGCCTTGCCTTCCCTGGCTGCCAAATAGGCTTCCCCTCCAAGAAGTCATTAAATGTGTTATTTTCTGCAAAATAAAAGCATGCATCCATGTTTGCAGCCTCTGACACCATCCTATTCATTTTTGCAATTTTTACAGTTGGGAAGCTGCATCCCATGGAAAGCTGGGCCGGGCAGGGCTGGGCCGAGCCCCTTGGTGACCAGATGAACAGGAAACGAGGGCTCGACCATGGGCCCCCAGGTGACCGGGACTTGCTCTCTGGCAGGAGGACCCCTCTCTAAATCATCTACTGGAGCCAGGAATTGAACTGCTTTCTGAAATCCTTCCCTCTCCTTCAGTTTCCATATCAAATTTGTTTCTAGTCTTGTTGGTTTGATTTGCTAAACAGTCTCAAATTCATCTGCTTTTACTCTCTAGCCGCCAGGTCCTATCACAGCAGTAGGACAGGGGCTGGTGGCATAGGACTGCAGTGTGGGACTGAGGTCCCCATCCTGACTGTGCTGTTACTTGTGCTGTGACCTTGGACTGGGGTTGCCAGGTATATAGGAAATCAAAAATGTAGGACGCCTGTTTGAATTTAATAAGCAACATTTGGGATGTATTCATACTTATAAGAATTCTTTGCATATCTGAAATTCAAATTTAACTGCTCATTCTGTATTTTATCTGGCAACCTTCCCTTGGACAAGTTCCTCAACTTCTCAGTCACCGAGTCTATGAAATGGGGGTGATTATAGTACTTTAGATGTGGTTATGGGGGCTGCAGGAGTTCAAAATGTAAAATGCTGAGAACGGGGTGAGAATGTCCATCTCACTCAATTAGTGTATTAGCAAGCGCTTCGTATGTTGAAAATGCCTTGCGAATGTAGTTGACGTCGTATTGTTGCTATAGTTTCCCTCTCCCCGGACTTCAGCAGAGACAGCAAACCAACAACATGAGGGTGAGACTGAAGCGAACTTCCTGCCAGAGAGGACCAGCCGCATCCCTGCTGCGCGGGAGGCCGGAAGTGCGAAGCTGCTGCAGCCTGTGGCTTATGTTTTGGGGAGATGGGTGATGGGGCTGCAGCACGCAGACAATGACACACTCTCCAGGACACCGGAACGGATGGGCTGTGACTATGCCAACGGCACGGACGAATCACACAAACGCCGCCAGGTCGGCTGAAAGAAGCCAGACCGGAGAGAACACACAACATGTGATTCTGTTTATGTCAAATTCAGGAAGAGGCAACACTACACCGGGTTGTTGAGGAAGCACATGGGCGTGTAAAGAGAGGTGGGAAGGCAAGGAGGCGGGGGTCCTGGGCACCCTCGAGTTTGCTTGAAAACGATCTGTCAAAGGCGCATTTGGTGCACGCGGTTTTCTGGGCGTGAGACTGCACAGCGGAAGGAAAGGTTTCTGAGAGGAAGGAGGTGGGAGGCTCAAGCCCGAGAGGCCCCGATCTTACCTCCTTCCCGGCCAGGGCCTGCAGTTCTATGGGCCTTGGGGAAGATGGGGAAAGCAGGAAGCCGACCTCTCCGTGCCCCGCCCCGCAGTTAGCTACCGAGGCTGCAAAGCAAGAGCACGAACCCATGCAGCCGCTGCGGACCTGGACCTCTGGCCTGGCTCAGACTCATTAAGGTTCCTCCTCGCTTTGCCCTTGGGGTCCACCTTCCTGTGCAGGGGGTGAGAGAGGAAGAGGGGAGCGAGGCAGTGGGGGGAAGGAGAGTGTGAGGACCCCAGGCCCCAGAGCAGGTCTGTGTTCTTAGCCTCAGTATGTGTGTCCCTCCCTCCCCCCAGGAGCAGAGATAATTATTGGAGACAATGATCACTGGAGGGGGCAGGGGGCACTTTTGATGAACCCCGGACCCTGTGCCCGACCGCCCTTCCTGACCCTCACCCCGTCTTGCAGGTGCCAACCCGCCAGCCCCCGCTTCCCTCCAGCCGGTGCTGGCAGCTGGTCTCCGTGCCTGTCTGCACCTTAATTCCCGTGTGAGTGACATTTAAGGACGCGCTCTTCATTGAGCCATAACAATTTACAAGGCGTGCTGCTGAGGGTTGTTTCCGGGCCTTCGGGGAGGGGAGCGGTTGCCCTTTATCATCTGCTGGGGTGAGGGGCCAAGTGATGTATGGCCCCTCATTAAAGCCACACTGAGGACGCGTGGAAGTAAAACATTTTAGCAAGCCATTCTGTTTTCATTTCCCCAGCCACCCTCCCTGTCAGGAGAGCCGGGCCTGACCTAGCACTGAGGCTGGGAGGTCTCTAAATGTCTTATTTATGTCCAGCCCTCCCTACAGCACTGTCCAGGGTGAAAGCCAGCAGACCCCAGCGGAGCAGGCCCACCCCCCATCTTGCTGCTCAGAGCAGGGACCCTGGAACTACTGCACTGTCGTATCCCACTGCTGCCTCATCTCCTGGGGAGCCTTGGCCACCAAGGTCTGCTGCTAGTAAGTGCAGAGGCAGTGTTTGAACTCAAGGCTGTGGGCGACAAGAAAGCCAGATCTTTCCCACCAAGAGGCGAGGCCCTGTGGGGAAGGCTCACAGAGGAGGTGACTTTGGGCTGGCTCCAAACCTGGCAGAGGTGTGAAAGGTGAGGGGCCCAAGCCTTTCCAAAGAAGGAGGTGAGCAGACTGAGCTCCCCTCCCAGCTCTCCCCCGGGCTTGCCTTCTCTCCTGCTCCTGCTCTTTCCCTCGTCTCAGCTCGCCCCGCCTCCTCCATCCCCTCTCAGTCAGCCTAGGGAGCTGGGCAGAGGGACTACCCTGGAAGTTTAGCTCCTGGCTTCACCTTGGCTGAGCCTCTTAGCAGCACCAAGCTTCTGTTTCCCATGTATAAAATGGATCTGACCCTTTTCAGTTTCCAACAGTTATTGTGAAGACTAAAATAAATCACCTTGGGCCAGGGATATAGCTCAGTGGCACAGTGCCTGCTTGGCAAGCACAAGGTCCTGAGTTCGATTCCCGGTACCAAAAACAAAACCACAAATCACCTTTGATAAGAGGCCTGGCTCAGAATAGCTATCCAGTGGCCATGGGAAAATGGAGGCAGAGCTGGCCAGCAGTCCACTGCAGTGAGGACCCCGTTCCCTGGCATGGAGGGGGGCTGAGAAGCAGGTGCCCAGCCAGGCAGGCCTCAAACTTGCAGTGATCCTCCTGCTTCAGGCTCCCAAGTGCTGGGATTACAGGCACGCACCACCACGCCTGGCTCAGGAACCCTGCTTTTTAGGCTTCTAGGTGAGGCTGCATTTCTAGTCCTCAGCAGTGGAAGGTGCATAGGATGTTGGGTGCTGCTTCCGGAAAGGATCAAGAATTGGTGCTTTTTCCCTGCCTGATGGAGGACATCCCCGTCCTCCCGAGAGGATGCTGCGACACAAAGCCCAGTCCTCCTCAGAACAGAAGTCCAGCCATAGTCTGCGAGAGGTCACCTCCTGAGGGACAGACTTTTTCTGTGCCTCTGTCTTGACAGCATCCAAGATCCCAGAGGGAGATGGTGGCAAATTGGATAAAAATCTCTCCATGCTAGATTCAGTTTCCTGGCTTAGACAACTCTGCCCTGAGTCACTCCGCTGAACGTGGACCACCATTCGTTGCCTTGAAATTTTTCTTAGATGAATCTCCCAAACCTGGTCCCTGGTCTTGTCCCTCCCAGCTGAGGCCTCAGCTCCAATCATCCTTGGGAGGTGCAGGGTGGGGCAGTGAGGTTGGAACAAACCCTCCGCCTCCAACAAGCTACCTGAGCACAGGTGAGGGACCGCCAGGGGTTTGGAGCCCATGCACGCAGGGGGGAGACAGAGTTCCTGGGACTGTGGTCCCAGGAGGCCCAAAGGGGGAGCAGCCTGTTTCCTCAAGGAGGGGCCAGCACAACCTGAGATTCACCGGAAGGGCAAGTGGAGCTGGGGCTGCAGGGTGCTGGGGAGCAGGCAGGTGGGGGAGAGAGCCATGGGGCCGGTGCTCCAGACAGCAGAAGAGCATGTGCAAGGCGGGGGGGAGCCCTGAGTCTGAGGCTCAGGAACGGCAGGAGGGAGGAGAGGGGGCGTGTGTTAGTGAGCTCTCCATGGCTATCACAAATGCCCACAATAAGCCAACTTATACAGAGGAAAGGTTCACTGACTCATGTGTTTTGGGCCTAAGGTGGCCCAGGACAGCATGGTAGAAACACATGGTAGAGGAGGCCCGTTCACCTCCTGGTGGCCAGGAAGCAAAGAGAAAGAAGGGGAGGGCACCCCCAGCACCGCCAGCATGAGCAGGGACTGCGTTCTCCCCTTGCTTGGTCCCCCTAACCCATCTTGCCCCACCCAGAGCTGGAGCAGCAGGGGGGCAGATGGGGAGGCGTCACCTCAGACTCCGGCATCCATGGCCATCGCTGCGGAGCAGGCAGGAGAGGTCTCCAAGAAAACCTAGCAGTGCCCGAGCTTATGGCCAAGCCTCAAATCCCTGCCACGTGCTTGAAAAGGGACGCACCTGCCTATCTTCAAAAATATCTCAGCACCTTCTTGGATGGGTCCATTTCAATGAAAGATCGCTTGGCTTAAACATCAGGGCACACGTACACACACACGTACATCCCCGCTTCCACACTTGAGTGTGGCAGTCTTTTCTGTCTCTTTGCTCCTTTCTGCTTTCATCCCTCTTGCCCAGTCTGTGTCTCTATTTCCACTGATTTCTGTCACTCCCTGTCTCTGTCACTCCCTATCTCTGCAAATCTGCGTCCCTTCCCATCCACCTCTATCACTGGCTGTGCCTCTGCTTCTCTCTGCTGTGTTTTGTGTCTCTTTTCTGACTCGGTGGGTTCACGTCTGTCGCTCCACAGCCAAGACCCTCTGTTTGTGTTGGGCTGCTGTCCCTTTACCCCTCGGGGCCACTGGGCCTCCCCCTCCAGCCTCTCCAGGAGCAGAGCAGCCGGCCTCTCCTCTCCAGGTGGCACTGGCTCCCAAGTGGTGAATCCTCAAAGCCATCGATCAATCGTGGCAAGGAGAAGGGGAGGCAGGAGCAGGGAGCTTGAGGCAAGTGGTGGGGTGGCAGCGTGCAGTAGCGCTGAATAAATACACAGCTGACCCTTTTGTCTCTGCTTGGCAGGAGGGCAGCAGCAGGGCTTTGGGAGGCTCAGGAGAATAGGAGTGGAGGGGAGATGGATAGCGGGACCACAGGCACACAGGGAGAGGTGGGGACAAGGAGATGGCCTGAAACAAAAGAGGACCCCAGTTTCCCTGACCTCTGACTTCTAGCAGGGAACTTCTGACCCTGACTGCTGGGGACAGGGAGTTGATAAGAATCCAAGACACAAAGAATAGCAGAAGAAGAACGCGTGAGTGTGTGCGGCAGTCATCAGTCCCGGGGCTCCCTGCTTCCGACTGTACTTCCTGACCCTCTCCTGACTGTGGGTCCTGTGACCAGTTCTGGCCAATGAGCATTTCCACGCAGAAGACTTTAATTACCCACGAGACACCTTCCAGAGGTCTTTCTTCCCCCCTGGCACAGGGACCAGCAAGGTTTGAGCTATGGTTTCTCCACCAGCCTGGATATGTGGGGGGGCGGTTCTGAGCCAAATGCTTGGCCTGGCTGCTTCTACCCACGCAACACGGGCACACGGTTTAACCCCTTGCCTGTGTGCCCTCTGTGCCAGCGACTGTGTAAGCTTTGGAGCACCTTCGTGAGGACTGAGGGGATTCACAGGGATGCCCGGAGCGGTGCCCGATGAGTGGCGAGCAGTGGCATCAGCTGTGATTACTCTAAACTAGTGTGAGTTAGGATCTCCTTAGTGGCAACTAAAATGGCCCTGATTATTAACATAAGTTTCTCTTCCCCAGCTCATACAGCCACAAAGGGTCTGGTTTCACTAATTCTTTTTCTCCTGGCTTAGAAACACAAACCGAAATCTCTTTCAGATTTCTGACGAGTCTTTTCTTTTTCAGCCACTGCTACCACAGAGGGCAGCAAAACATCACAAGGGGCACAGCCCTCTGGCAGGACTAACTACAGGAAGCTGGGGCGTCCCCGGCCTTCTGTTGGGCCAGAAGGGCCCAGGCTGGCCCTCCTCAGCCTTCCGGCTCTTCTGACCCATCGCAGGCTTGCAGAGCCTGTTTTCTAGCTTGCAAAGTGGAATTAACCACACTGCCTGCTTTGTGAGATTCCCGATTCAAGTTATTCTTGTAAAGCTTTGGTCACTGGCGCACGCCTACCCTCGTCCTGGACACTGCTGCGCTTGCTGACTTTAAGAAAGCAGCTCTTCCAACCCCTGTCCAGGCTGACTGTGAGCTGTGGTCCCTCAAACTCTGGCTGAGGGAGATCCCCAGGGGTGGGGATCCCAGTCCTTTCCAGAAACTGCCTCTGAATCGTCAGGCCTGGGCTAGGTTTTCTCTCTCTCTGTCCCTGGCAAATGATGTTCCTCTTTCGGGCCCTAAAGATCCATCCTCCAAGGGCCTTCAGGGTGTGGTGGGGTTGGGCCCCCTCCTGGCCTCTCCCTCCTGTCCTCTCCCCAGGTCCAAGGGAGGGAACTTAAGTCTCCACATTCTGCCCCTTCTCCCTCTCCAGCCGCAAAGCTTGTGAGCTCCAAGCCGCGCATGCTCTCCCAATAAACCTCCCACAGTGGTCTTTGTGACCCCTGAATCCTCTCTGCCCTGCACTGTGCCCTGGGACTGACCTTGATGGCCTGACCTCGGTCCTTGGGCTCAGGACTCGACTTCCCCAATGGCCAGCGCCACAAGAGATGGGAGGGAGGAAGGAGGGGTGCAGAGGTGGTTGTTCGGAGGCGGGAGTTCCCCGTGGAGTTGCTGGGGGCTGGCAGTGTCCTCCACAGAAAGCTACTGGTCTCATCCAGCAGCTCTGCATCCTCTCTGTGCCTGTCCCTTGGAGCCCAGCTCCCCTTTGAGTTCAAGCTCTCGCCCACACATTTGCAGGCTGCCCATGCCTTCATTAAACTCCCCAGTGACTCAGTTGCAAGGCACCTGAGTTTCCTGCCATCCGGGACTGTTAGTAAGATGCCCAGTGCCAAATCCTTCAGTGCTCCATCCTGGCTGCATCTGATCTATCTCCCCCACATCGTCCCTCCCTCAAGAACCCCTCTGTCCTGGTCCCCAAAACAGCCCTACTGGCTACCTGTCCTCTCTGTCCTCTTACCATGGAGGCGCTGCTCTTCTCCCTCCCTGGACAATCACTTTGACATGTCCCTTGGGATTTGTCCAATTTTTTTTTTTCACCCCTGGGGCTCAGGCCAGAATATCCAGCTATCCCTGGAGGTTGGTCTGGGCACACTCAGGGCCTTGACATTTCCTAGGGGGACATCCTCCCCTCAGCCTGCCCTCCCTCCCACATGACCCTCAGCAGGCGCCACTACCCCCCACCCACGCCAGGAATCAGCCTTGACTTTCATTTTGCCTCCATCCTCTTGGTTCTGTTGCTTAGACCTCCGAATTAGTTCTTGACTCTGCCTTCCCTGCTGACCCAGTCCTCATCACCCTACCACATTCCCCATCATCTCACCCTCACCTCCTCCCTGCACCATCCTTCCTGACCCCCAGTCTCCAGCGCCCACTCCAGCACACCCTCCACATTATAAACCTGGACTTGTTACTCCCCTGCCCTAAATCCTTCCATGGCTTCCTCGTGCAAGCATGTCAGATGACACTCTGGGCCCTGCTGCTTTCCCTACCGTCTCCAGCTCCTCCAGAGCCTGTGCCCCAGGAATACGGGGCTGTCACTCTGGGCCTCTGTGCCTTTGCCACACTGTGCTATCTGCCTGGAATTCTCTCTCTGGTGTCACTTCCTCAGGCAGAGGCAAAGGGGCCTGATTTTTCTTTTTTCTTTTAATCTCAAGGGAATAAACTGGAGGGAAGGGGTGAAGCAGAGGCGGGGACTGGGCCATCGCTGGGAGGGGACGCCAGCACCTATGAAATGGCCCACCCACACTTCTGACCTTCTCTGCATGCCCACCTATCCGGCCTTCTTCCTTCCTTGCTGCTTTTTCTACTTTTCAGGACTGAGAATTTGATGGTGGCTGCAACCTTGCAGCTGCCAGGCTGTGCTGTGCTGCGTCAGTCGCTTAACCTCTCTGGGCCTCCCTAGCTGGCCTCTCTGGCTGGCCCATTTGCTGGGGGGCAGGCTGGACAGGGCCTCATCCAGCAGGGCAGGGGCAGCTCCGCCCCACCAGCACCCCAGGTCCTCGGGCTCCAGTCCGGCCCCTCCCTCCGGGACTTGGCCATGCCCTTTCCAAACAATCGCTGTCGGCAGGGTCTCTCCACCCCCTTCAGCGGGCTCTGGAGAGCAGCTGGGGTCGGGAAGACCCCGAGAAGCAGGGGGAGGAGAAGGCGGGGTGGTGACAGGGAAAGGATTTAAAACAGGGCCAAGGACAGCAGAGGGAGTGACAGGAAGGTGCAGTGAACTCGGCAGCTCTGGAAGACAGGCGGGCTTCAAAGCTCCGCTCTAAGCGAGGCTGGGCCAAGCAAAGCAGCCCAGTAAGCAGCCTTTCTTCTGCCCTTCCTTGGGGAGCAGTTTCCAACCGGGGACATTATTTATGAACCTGGGGGGGAGGGGCGGTGTCACGTGCCCCTGCCCGGCTGCCATGGAAACAAATTCGCGCCTCCCGGGCGTCTGCGCCCGGCCGGCCGTGGGCGCCCCCGCGCGGCCACCCGCGGCACAGCACCCGGGGCTGCCCTGCACCGGGGCTGGGCTGCAAAAGGAGCCCGGATCCGTCTGCCAGCTCAGCCCTTCGTCATCGCGGGGAACATCCATCACCGGTCCACGTGCCAGACTCCTTCCTGCCACCTACCCTGGGCAGTCCAGCCGCTCTCAGCCAAAGGCTCTGGGTGTCTATCACTTGGCTGCGTCCTTCCTCTATCCCCGTGCCCAGGAACCCCTCTCTGTATGACTCTCTGTCTCCTCTCTAAAGATACCTGTCCTGTCCCTTATCTCTCTGCCCATCTAGCATCACTGCCTCTGTCAGCACCCTGAATCAGTCTGTTGTTTCCGAAGCTGTCTCCTGCCATCAATCTGTATGTATCTACACATCTATTACCAGTGGGGCGGCCGCCTATACATCACACGGGCCCCATTATCCATCATTTATCTGCATATGTATCATTCATGCTCCAGCCATCTATTATCCATCAACTCTGCTGCAGCCCCTTTGATGTCCTGCACTTTGCCATCGGGGGTTAACGCTGTCAGCCCCGCTTTCTCGCAGGCCCCAGAGAACAAAGAGAGGAAGGGACAGAGAGAACAGAGAGGCCACTGGGAGGTGGTGGGAGAGCTGGGGGCTGGAGCTGAGAGGGAGAGGAAAGTCCCCGAGACCAGGCTGTGTGCAGGCACGGTCTCACTCACAGTCCCTCCTCTCTCACCTCCCCGAAGAGCAAGAGGACTAGGGTTTGGTTTGCAGCAGGAGAGCCCGAGGGTAGACGCAGTGGACACACACACGCATATATACGCACACTGCTGGGATCACAGGAATTTGGAATTGGAGACGCTGTCCTTCTGCTGAGGGATTCTTAGCCAAGCAGCACAAATCCCTTGCGGGTCAGCGCTCAGGCTGTTTTTTTTTTTTTTTTTTTTAATGTGGGTACCGGGAGTCGACCTCAGGGCCTTGCGCTTGCCAGACAGGCGCTTATGCTGCTGAGCCATCTCACCCGCCCCAGGCTGGTTTTATAAGCGTTGTCCCTTGTGTAGTCGATGCTCATCTGTTTTCTATGGAGCGTGGTTTCTTGGAGGAGCCCGTGGGCTGTGGCACCTCTGTGCCTGTTTCCCACAATTCCTCTTTCCACAGTGGGAGCTGCGCTCATGCCCAGCCCACCCCATGCCACCCTGTGCCCCTTGCACACATGGGCTGCAGAAGAGCAAGCAGAAGGGTCTGGACCCTGGGATAATGGTCTTGTTGTGACCATTTCTGTACCCCCAGTTCTTAGTGCAACAGTGGGAAGAGGTCTTGTAAGGGCCAGCTATAAGAAGGAAACCTCAGCTGGGCATGGTGGTGCACATCTGCTATCTCAGCACTCTGATAGGCTGAGGCAGGAGGACTGCAAGCAAACCCAGCTTGGGCAACTTAGTGACTTAATGAGACCCTGCCTCAAAATAAAAATAGAAAGGGCTGGGAACGGAGCTCAGTGAAAGGCCCTGGGCTTAATCCCCAGTACCACACACACACACACACACACGCACGCACACACACGCACGCACACGCACACACACGAAAGCAAAAAAGTAAAAGAAAAAGGAAGCATCCCCTGCTGCCCGGCCCTATTCAGAAGAGATCGGGCAGGGGTCACCTCCCTCTCCGAACAGATGGCGCAATGGGCCTGTGAGTGACCCTTGTGTGATCTGCCACAGGGAAGTACTGCATGAAGGGAGGGACCACGGAGTGGTACCCCTGCCAAGAGGCTGGGTCTGCAGGGGACGCCAGGACAGTTCCTCAGCCCCCAACTCCAGATAAGAACACACCTGTTCTTGTCACCGAGCAGGAATCCAAGCAACCCAGCTTCCCAGGTTGCTTGGGTTTATGGGGTGCTTCGATCTGAGTTTGCCAGGGGTGGCAGGCCTGAGGGGGGAGACAGGGACGTCCCCCACAGACTTGCCTCCTCGCAGCTCCAAGGGTTAAACAGCACTTAGCAGCAGCACACAATAAAAGCAAATGTAAGAGAAAGAATATCCTAAGGATTTAATAAACTGCAAACAAAATTATCACAATTCTTTTCCTAGCCAGTTGAGTTTTCAGTGATTAAGAAAATACAATTTCCTGTAATTAAATCTTAACAAGAAATGTTATTAAAAACACTCTGTCCCAGCTCCTGTAATAATTGCATGCTCCTCTAGAACAGTAAACAGAACTAGACTTTGCAGCGTACATGCTAATCCATGTGTCATTTTGATCAAATTTGTACTAATAACCTGTCTTCTTATTCTGAGACAGGGAAGGTAGGTAAGAGGCAGGCAGGCCCGGAACACAGAGCGAAACTCTGCTTGGCGAGTGCTGGCTTTGGCTCCATGAAAAGTGTTAAACTTACTGAGCACATACTATGTGCTGGGTTCTGTGCCCAGCATGTTCCATGTGAGATTTCACTTACTCCTCATACAATCTGAAACCGCAGTTCTGTTCACTTTACAGACCAGGAGACGGGCGCCGAGAGTTTTGGTCACTGGAGGCTTGGTGAGAATCCTTAGAGCCCAGATGCAAATCTGCTCCTAACTTATAATCCAGCCCAAGCGAGTGTGGCTGTGGCTCTCCTGGGACCTTGGACCTGCACTCTCCTTTCAGGTGACAAATTCTCTGTCCTTGAGAACTGGACTGGGCTGATTCTTCAAGGGCTGATGGATGGCAGCAGCAAGACCTTCCTCACACTGGGCTGTGCCGGGCACGGTGGCAGCAGGGACGGGGACATCTGCTCTGAGAAGGCTCTTTCGTGTTTAAAAGTTCATGTGAATTTGTGCATCCATGTACATGTGAGAGTGTAAGGGCATGAACGGGGTGAGAGGGTCGGTCTGTGAACATGCATGTGTGCATGTGTGCGCAGTCTCTGTGGTGTGTGAGCCTCTGGGCCCCAGCCTGCCTGCCCCTGGTGCCAGGAACAGTGCCAGCCCTGAGCAGCGCCTTCCCTGTGGCAGACAAGGGAAGTGGTATCGGCTCCTGCTCCTGCATACACAGTGCCACCTGTGCCTGGCACCTGTCTCACACTCGTCCACTAATTAGCTCCGCTAATTAAATCCCCACTGGATGCAGGGGGAGGGCTTTTTCTATTCCTGATCCTCTGGGGACTAGGCCTCCCCAGCCCCCCATTCCCACTGCACAGCTCTTACTCCTGCTGGAGGAGCCTGAATCCAGGAAGAGGGGGCCCCTACAGGTGGGACCCCCGATATACCAACACCTATGTATATGGCACTGGGCTAGGCCTCTGGAGGGAGGAAATGGGGTAGGGAATGGACAAGACTTCCCCACTTTGTGCTTCCTCCCAACCTCAGCCTTCTCTTCTATTTCTTTTTTGTTGTTGGTTTGGTTTGTTTTTTTGAGGCAGGGTCTCACTTTGTAAGGCAGGCTGACCTTGAACTATGTAGCCTAGGCTGGCCTCAAACTTGCAGTGATTCTCCTGCCTCAGCCTCCTGAGTGTTGGGATGACAGGGGTACCACAATGCCCAGCTTCATCTTCCATCTTCCTGTCCCTCCTGCCACCCTAAGCGCCACCTCCTGCCTTCCGGCTTTGCCCCTGCTTCTCTGCAGAGCTCCTCTCTGGCTGTGGCCTGGGCATTGCACCCCTGCCTGAGCTCACTGCTCCTCTCAATTCCAACCCCCCCCCCCCAGCTAGCAGCTCCTCCTGGGAGCCCTTCCTGCCTGGCTCCCTGCTCTGCACTCTGCTGCAGGCAACTGCTGGGCCTTGGCATTTACTGCTTGCTCTGTTTTCCTTTTTCTGGCACTGGAGATTTGGAGATTGAACCCAGGGTCTTCTCCATCCCTTTTTTTTTAATTTTTTTTATTTTTTTTTGTGGGTACCGGGGGGTCGACCTCAGGACCTCGCGTGCCAGCAGGCACCCGTGCCGCTGAGCGATATCACCGGCCCCTTTTTTGTATGTGGGTTCCGGGAGTCGAACTCGGGCCCTCGCGCTTGCGGGGCAGGCGCTTAAGCCGCTGAGCCATCTCACCGGCCCTTGTTCTGGTTTTTTGAGACAGGATCTCAGTATGCAGTTCAGGCTGGCCTCGAAATCATGGTGATCCTCCTGCCTCAGCTTCCCAAGTGCTGGGATTACAGATATGCACCACCACACCTGGCAAGAAAAAAATTTTTTAAAAGGGATAAGGATGTAGCTCAGTGCAAAGGCTCTGTGTTTAATCCCCACTACTGTAAAAATACATGAAACAAAACAACAAAAAATTAAATATATAGATTAAACAAAAGACTCAACACAATAGAAAAGAGGATTGTGACAGGTAATAGAAAATATACAGCCTGAAGCCAAGGTATAGCTGTATCAGATTACCATTTGTTTTAAAAGGAGGGACGCAGAAAGGCTTTTATTCGCCTCTAGAAGCTTGGAAAATGTAAAAACTGGTTTCTGCACACAAGAAGGTAGGACGTGCAGAGGGTACGTGGGGTAGTAACAGGCTTCTTGCCGTAAGCCTTTCTGCATTGTTTTGCTTTTTAAGCCATAGGAATGAATGTACCACTGTCCAAAATAAGCAAATAAAAATAAGCGCCTTTCATGTAGCTAGTGTAATTTCTCTTTGAGGTAGTCTATTTTGCTATCAGCTCTGGTTTCCTTCCTTATGTTAAAGACAAACTCCCTCTCTGTAGGTTGTATGTGTGCCCCTCGCTTATTCCTGAGTGGTGGCAGCAGACAAGTCATGCAGCCTCCTATGTGACAGTGACACGGCTCCCAGTTACACCTTACACATGTGTTCCAGTGCAATACCTCAGATATTGATGCTGCTCTCATCTGACATGGTCTCCAGGTGTGTATATTTCTGACCACTTTCTTCTGGGCTGGTTAAAGTCCTCTCTCTTTCCCTCTACACCTCTTTCTCTCTCTGTCTCTCACATTTTTTATTTGGAGACCTTGCTCGGGCTGGGCTAGAACATGTAATCTTTCTGCCTCAGCCTCCCAGAGGGCTGGGATGATAGGCACCACCACCATGTCAATTTTGCATAAAATAAAAAGGTAGTTAATGATATGAATGAGAAAAATGATCTCGAGCTTCTCAGACGAAGGTAAGGCAATGACATAAGGTGACTGCATATGACACTTCAGTTTTTAGGTGTTGGTGTCTTTGTGGTGCAATAACGATGGTCTCTTTTCTTCCCTGAGTTCCTCCAGCCACAGCTAAACACAGAAGCACATCAGAGGTGGCTCTGTGTGGCCCACGCTGCCACCCAGGAGATGGGACGCAACAAAGGATAGGATGGGCAAGTATCTGGCAATGGTCTTGTTGCCCGTCTTGTAACAAATGTTGCTGTGGTGGCAAAATAAAATAGAACGGCATCAGGATTGTGTTCTGGCTCTGCCACTAACCACCAAGGGACCCTGAGAAAGCTGCTTTCCCCTTTGTGCTTCTGCTGCCGTATTTACGAAACCCCAGGGGATGAGCAATATGATTTTTACCTCTAAAATAGAATCCATGACACAGGCACTGCAAAAGAAATGAAGATAAACTTGACCCTGGCTTTCAGAGAGTGACTGGCCTAAAAGAAAGCCTGGACACAGGGTCCTGCACCCTGGCCCTCCTGGGGCTCACACTGTCCACTGTTGCTGTCCTTATGTTGCTCAGGACCTTAGTAGGTGAGGAGGGGGGATGGTGGCCACTTCCCTTCCCTTTCGGCTGTTCTCCGGGTCTCAGCTGTGGCATGGTGAGCACGTGTGAGATCAGGAGAGGAGAGGGTGCCCAGCGAGGCTGGCAGGGGATGGAGAAGGGGCCCCACACAAATCAAATTCTCTACCTGGGAACTCACAGCTCCGCCAGCCTCCATCAGGCACATGCAAGCTGGCTGCCTAGCGGCGGCCCAGTTCTTCCAAGCTGGAACTGGTTCTCAAGGTTCTCTTGCCTGGTGGCACCACTCAGCTGCTGGCAAGGTATGGGAACCCATGTGCATGCGCGCGCGTGCGTGTGTGTGTGTGTTTTGTTTTTGCTCTCCCTCTCAGGCAGCCTTATTCACCCCAGACCTCATGCTGTTACCTTTGGGCGAGGTCCCAGTGGCCTCAGGTCCTCCCTGAAGAAGTGACAGATTTCTGATTCATCACACTAAGATGTGTGATGCTCAACTGCTGGGGAGGAACTGTGAGCCCTAAGCGTCACCCAGATAGGCAAGCAGACCACAGATGAGAGACTCTGTGTTTACTGTGCAGCTACTACACGCTGGCCAACGCACAAGGTGCTTCTCATATTTTATCTCACTGAATGCTCACAGCAATTCCACAGAAAGATGTAATTCATATCATTGCTCCAGGAGGGGAGACAGAACCAAGAGCTGAAGGTTTTCCCTGAGTCGTACACTGGGTCAGGGGCTTAGCTCAGATGTGGGGTCTCCAGAACTCGGGGTCTTTCTCCAACGCTCCACCAGTTCACAAGGCTGCCCCAGGGCAGCACAGAAGCCTGTCTCCTAAATTGGGCTTTTCTAGAAGGACTCACATGCAGGGACAGGGACAGTCACTTGAGAATCTGACGAGAATGAAGAAGGAAGCCAGGCCAGGCCAGGGGGATTTCAGGCAAGGTCCTAACCTCAGCCAGATCTCTGAGAGGCCTGCAGTGGAAATCACACCCTGGGCTGGTCCTGCTTCAAGCCCGGGGTGGGGTGGGGGGCTGGTTTCCGGGTGCTCAGACAGCTCGCTCTCCTTACAGCCCAAGGGAGACTAGGAAGAGGTCACAGTGGTGCCAGCTGAGGACAAACACAAAGACCATTAAGGGAACAGAGGAGGGCACGGGGGGCCCTGCAGGGTCTGCCTGGACTAGGCTCATTCATTTATTCAATGAACGAGTATCCCCTGTGCTGTTGCTGTGCGCCAGGATCATCCTGGGTCCTGGGGAGACATCAGAGAACAAATTAGACAATGTCTCTGCCTCATAGAGCTCACATTTTAGTGGAGAAAAGCAGAGAGGGACAAAACAATTAAGTGATATATTAGAGGGTATGAGTGCTATAAAAAATGCAGGTTGAGGGGGTCAGAAAAGACAGCTTAGGTTGAAGTTACAATTTAAATAGGTTATAGAGGGTGATGTGGAGCAAAAAGACCTAAAGGAGGTAAGTGAGCTCTGAAGATAGATGGGGGAAGAGCTTTCCAGGAAGGGGGAGCAGCCAGTGCAAAGGCCCTGTGGTCGGAGAGCACAGGCAGCCAGAATGGCATGAACCTGGACAGACTGGCAGGACCTGAAGTCAGAGAGGTCATTCATGGCAGGCCAGGAGCGCACAGCTTGTAGCTGACTGGGAGCACTGGAACTTCACCTGGAGTGACAGGAGCAGCCTTCTGAGCAGGGGGACATGGCCTAACTTCTATTTTCAGAGACTCTCTGTAGCTGCTGTGCTGAGGTTAGGTCATTGGAACATCAGGGAACACGTCCTCCAGCGAGGAGTTAGGGAAGATCAGCAGGAGCTGGGAAAGACCCTCCACTAACAGGCCCCAGACTCCACCGCTCTCCCCAGCACTTCCGGGGGAGCAGCCCCGGGCCCCGCCTACCTCCCTGGGGTAAGGGTGAGTCCGGGGTGGGGGGTGGGGTGTCCTGATACTCAGTCCTCATTTGCACGCCTGAAGTAGACCTGTGCCCATTTACTCTGTTTCTACTCGAGGCAGTGACAGCAGGGTGCATGCGTGCACGCGCGCACGCGCACACACACACGCAGACCCTCCCCCAGCTCACCTGTCTCCTAAGCCGTAGCCCCAGGAATCCTCTCTGCCTTCCCTCCCTGTCTTGGTCTGTCTTGGTTATTTTTCTCGTTGCTGGGACAAAATACCCAACAGCCACAACTGAAAGAAGAAGAGGTTTGTTTTGGCTCACGTTTCAGTCCTAAGTCTGCAGGCTCCAAGCCTGGACGACCTAACGGAGTGGTGGAGTGGCGTGGCGGAGCAGAGCCGCTCACAACACGCGAACCGGAAGCAGAGTGCGAAGGGCGGGGCCGGAAGGGGGAGGAACCTTTCCAGGCCACGCCCCCAACGGCCCGCCTCTTTTGACTAGACCCCCGCCTCTTAAGAGCAAGTCTCCAGAATGCAATCGCACTCCAAAAGCCCCGTCTAGGAGCAAATGAGGCTCCTGGGGGCCATCTAGATATAAATCCTAACACTCCACCACCCCTAAGCTGCCTGAGGATGTACTACTGTACTTTCCATCGAGAGCCGGAAGGAGTCTTAGAGGGCTTCTGCTCCGTCTCGCCTATTCTATACCTGCGGAAGCTGAGGCCTGCAGAAAAGCTGCAGCTGCGCAGAGCTGAGGAGTTAGAAAGCACCCCATCTGGGGAGCCCCACAATTTCCCATTCGGTGGTTTCCCTACTGCACCCCAGCGCCGGTTGTGTTCTTGCTTTATTTTTCGAACAGCCCTCGTTTATAGGAGGGCTGGGCTAGGAGTCAGAGCGGGGGTCCAGTATTGAGTCCGTCATCGCTGGCCTGTTACCTTCAGGGGCTTAGTTATCTTAGCTCTCAAATGGGCTTTTAAAATTCCCTCCTTATTGGAAACAAAAACAGTTACTATTTGAGAAAATACAAATGATCGGCCAGCGGAGGCCCACATCTCAGCTGTCTGCGGATAAGTGATACGAAAACTAAAAATCTTTAATCAACACACCTATTAAGTTGGTAAGATGAAATCAGAACAGCACAGGCCAGTGTTGGCCTGGCTGAGAGGACAGGAGCATTGGCTCGTAAATTCTCCACAGTTCTGCTGTTTGGGCCAGCTGTCGGGAGCCCAGTCCAGCAAGATGTAACAGCAGCTACCGCTGGAGAGAACAAGTCACACCCTTCAACCTGGCAGGTGATCGCACATTTGGCAGTAAATCTCGACGAAACAGCACAAATGGAGAAAAGTAATTTGCACTAATATGATTATCTGGAATGTGGGAAGAATTTGGATAAGGTCCAACCTGGTCAGTAAGCCATGGAACTTGTACATGGAGGAACAGCACCCCATGCTCCAGCAGTGACCACTCACTGCCTGCCTGGATCTAGTTTCCTTCTATCTTAGCAAAAACATCAGCAAATACATGGTTGCTCAAAATAGACATCCCATTTCCCAACCTCCCTTGCAACTAGGTGTGGCCTTGTGATCAAGAGCTATAAACAGAACAGTCATATGTGGCAGGACAGTTCATACATGTCATGTGACAGAGAGCATACTCATCCTGGTGTATTCCTCCTTCCAGCTGGCTGGAATGCAGATATGATAGTTTGAGATTCAGCAGCTATCTTGAGCCATTGAGAGGAAGCCATATTCTTGAGTGTTTAAGTCATTGTTAATTTGGGTTTTCTTCCATTACCAACCATGCCAAATTTTAACTGATACACACACAGAGAAAAATGTTAAGTGGAAGAGTAGACACAAAAGTGGATGTTCTTCATGGATGCCAACTATGGAAGCTGCCCCGAGCCCCTTTCTAAAGGCCCTCCTGTACCCCTCAGGGTGGGGTCTCAGGGGAACACAGTTCACATTGGGCCCAGGCCTGGGGAAGCCACTGCAGCAGCCCCCAAGCCCTTACCTCCACCCCACCCTACCCTGAGATAGGCGAGGTGCTGCCTGCTGCATTCCTATCAGCTGCGGTGAAGAGGGGGTGCCCTTCCTTTGACCAGAGTCCTTTGGCATAAGAGTGCTCCTCCTATGGAGGACCTTGGGGGCATTCCTCTGTGACATGCGACCATTTACTCCACTCCACTGGGGTCCAGGACACAGGTAGGGACTTGCCCAGCCATACAGCAGAAACCCAGCTTCCAAAGTGCCAGTTCCATTCACTCTAGGGCCTCCTCGCTCAGCATGCCAGAGCTGGACAGCCCGGCCCAGACCTGTGTTCCATAGAGGGGACAACTTGGCCCAGAGGGGAGAGGGGCTATTGAAGATCAGGCAGCAAGTTAAGACCAAAGGAAAGACAAAAACTCAGGTCTCCTGATGATGGGACCATGATGGGGGTGGGGGAGTGGGGGGAGGCTGAGCATGCGCATTTGTCCTGCATTGTGTGAAGCCTGTGTGGGCCCGAAGTCCGTCAGAATCTGCTTTGTCTGCTCCTTCCGGAACTGCTGGTCTAACCAAAGTGGGGGGTGTGGCAGGAGAGCTCTTCCTCAGTATCTCCCAAGCGGCCAATCTCCTCCTAGGAAGTGGACACCTTGCTGGCTGGCTGCCCCATATCCAAACTCCTTCCTCTTAGCAGAATCTCCCAGGGCATGAATCTGACCCCCAACCCATTCTGGAGGCTAAGGGGGTACAGACGGCTCCCTGTCCCTGATCTGGTAGCTGGGCTGTGGGGACATGAACCATCTCGACTAGTAATGTTTTTGCCCAGGATTTTGGTTTTTTTTTTAAATAACATATAGTCACATTGATGGCATTTTTGGTGTACAATTTTATGAATTTGAACACATTCATAGATTCATGTCACGTGTGGAGAAGCGGGTACCATCACAAACCATGCACACGGTGTATGTGTATGGGCACGCCGGGGCGCAGTGTGCTGAGATGGCAGCGTCTGCCTGTCTGCCTCGGTCCGTGTGTCTGGTGGCCTGTCCTTCTACCAGGCCTTCTTGCTGCCAGTCAGTTTGTCAAGCCTGCTTCTTCAGCCTGCCTATAAATTCGAGGAGTTACTTTATGGGTCCTCCCGATAAATTCCTTTATTTGAGGTCGACAGAGTCTTTTGGTTTGGGTTTGGTTATTTTTTGTGGTTTTATTGTTGTTCTGCTGTCATGTATATTTAAAGCCCAGATCAGATCCCTGATGAGTTAGGGTGGAGTAGATTAGGGCTGGGGAAGGGAGCTCTCCAGATTTGAACAAGCCATAGCTGAATGGAGACTTGGGGGATTTCCTGGGAAGGAAAAACCCTGGCCCCAGTTGTTTCCATGGGGTGCTGATGGAAGCTAGAACCCGCCCCAGCCCTCTCTCAGGATCCCCGTTTTCCTCTTGCCTGGGCCTCAGTGGTCCCATGCAGGCGTGAGGCCAGACACAAATCCAGCTGCCTTTCCCTCTGCAGGCAAATTGGAGGCCCTGCTGGGAAAATCTGGAGGAGGGGGATTATTTTCAACTTGGGGCTCCCTACAGGCTAGAGCCAGGGGCTGCGTGGGGGTGGCGGGGGTGGCTGCCCAGCTCCTCCTTCTGTAAGGTTGGTGGGGAAGGTTTCCATGGAAACAGCATCTCCAGCATCTCCAGAGATTTGGGGGAAAACTGGCTCTAAAAAATCACCATCTTCGTTTCTGGGGGGAGGGACAGCGCAGCTTGGAGGAGAGGGGAGGAGAATGAGGGGGGCAGAGCACCCCACACAGATCAGGGCCCTGGGGGGCCACATGCGCCCCCACCGGTCCTCAAGGCCCCTCCAGCGCTCTCTTTCCTTCTCTGCCATTCCGCTCCTGGCGACAGGGGCAGAAGCCTTTTCCCTCCCCTCGCTGCATCCCTGCCGTCCCTCCCCCTCCCCCAGCGATCCCAACCCTGCCTCCCCCTCCCCCAGCCACGGCCCGCGGTCCCCCTTTACAGCCTTGGGAAAAGAGGGAGACACAGGCGTGGGGACTCTTGCTGGGGAGTTAATCAAAGTGTCTGCAACTTCTCATGTTCCTGTCCCCTCCCTAGGGATAGTCGAGAGGGGGTGGGGACCGATCTGCCTGTGACCGATGGAGGGGCAGCATCAAATGTGCCAGCCTGCAGGCGTGTGCAGACATGAAATCAGCTGGAACGCTCGCTTTTAAAGTGACTTTTCCAGCAGCTTTCCTGCCTGGCCGGGGTCCCCTGTGTCTGCCAAGAATCTCCTCAAATTCCGGACGCTGTGGCCCTTGATGGCCTGTCCTGGGAAAAGGAACTCAGCCCTGTTTTCTCCTCCACTCCACACAAATAGTCCTTCATTCATCATTGGGCAGTGATGAACTGTGTTTATTTCGTGCCAGGTACAGTTCTCAGCACTAGAGACAAAGATGTGAGGGTGGGTGGAGCTTTTGGCAAGAGAGACAGGGACAAAAAATAAACAAATAAATAAGTAAAATACATCTCAAATGTGATGAAACGCTTTGGAGAAAAATACAGCAGGAAGAGAGGCCCTGCTAGGATGGGGATTACAGTTTCAAACAAAGTGCTCAGGAAGCTTCTCTCTGCAAGGCCGTGCTTGATAATGACCTGTAGGCGAGGACAGAGTGAGCCATGCATATTTTTGAGGAAAGAGCACTCCATGTAGACAGAGTGGCATGTGCAAAGGTCCTGGGACCAGGGTGTGCCTGGCACACAGGTGTAAGGGCCAGCAAGGAGACCAGTGTGACTCGACTGGAAGGACCAAAAGGTAGAGTGACAGAGATGAGATGCGAGGTAGCAAGGTGTGTGGGTGGAACAATGCTCTGGGCTTTGCAGGCCATTGTCAGGGCTTTTTGCTGGAATATCGAAGATTCTCTACCATGCAAACATATTTTGTGCATGCTATGGGGCTCCTGTGCTCAGTTAGGAAGGGCTACAAAGCCATCTCCCCCCCCAATCTGATCACCCCAGATGAAGAAGCCGGGGCCTGCACCTGCAGGTACCTAGGGCCCTGCTTGGTTCTCTGTATCCCCCTCCCATTTGGAGTTGGACTCTGAAAGTGCCACACAAGCGTGTCTGTCGACCACAATCCAGAGGGGCCCAGGGGCTGTCCTAAGGCCACACAGTCAGGTCCCACCCAGGAAGGGCCTCATGCCTCTCCCTCCCTTGCTCCCCCCTGGCACCTGCAGCCTCGGGATGAGAGGCTGCGCTGGCAGCATCTGTGTAATTACGGTGATGATTTCACAACATGCAGCTTTCCTTCCCTTATCACCTCCCAGTGCGAAATAAACCGTTCAATAATTAATTGACAAAGATGAACTTGCTGTCCTCAGCTGGGGGGAGGGGGGCGGCCACAGCCTCCTCAAACAAAGAATGTAAGAAATAATTGCTCCAGGAGAGGAGGCGAGAGGTATTAGGATCAGATTTGCAAGGTCCCTTCCAAGAACCCATGGGCACCAGGGGCCGGCAGCTGCTGGGATTTACGTTGCTAATTCATCACTAATTGATGCTCCAGTTTGGGCCTGTCAAGAGAAGAAATGAATGCCAAGGCATCCTTAGAACCAGAGTGGCCAGGCTGGGAGCCCGGAGGGACAAAGAGGGGAAGAGACAGCAAAGAGCTCCAGAGGTGGAGGAGATGTTGGGACAAGAGTCCGGAAGCAGAGGGCTGAGATGGATTCCAGGTGTGCAACCCCAACTTCGTGCATGGCCAGGATGGGTCTTTTCCTCTCTCTCGGCTTCAGTTTCAATGTCTATAAAATGGAGTAAGGAAACGATCTCAGGAGCTCCTTCCAGATCCTTCTAGATCTGCTAATGCCATCAATCCTAACTTCCCGGTAGACCTGAGATGACTATGAGTGTGTGCGTGTGTGTGTGTGTGTGTGTGTACACACTCCATTGTCCATGGTCCAGGCCACCATTGGCTCTGCCTGGAATATGGCACCTGCTTCTTCCTGTGTCTGCTATAATCTATTCTCACAGCAGTCAGAGGGATCTTTTAAAACAAGCCAGTTCGTGCCCCATATCTGGGTGCATGGTCTCATCTCACCCAGGATGAAAGCCCACACCACGGGGCAGGCCCTGAGGCCCTGCACCAGGTGCCGCTCTTGCCTCAACCACCCCTCTTTGCTGTTTCTGAGGCACGCTCACCTCTCCTACCACAGGGCCTTTGGACTTGCTCGTGTCTTGGCTACAAAGTTCTTCCTGTATCGGTCCGCATGGTTCACTCTGCCTGGTGCAGGCTCTCCCCAGAGAGGTCTTCTGGGACCCCTCCACTGAAGTCATCTGCCCTCCTCCCCCGTTACCATGGCGCTCCGCAGCTCCTGCCAGACAGACTGCTCTGTCTATGCCGCGTGCCCCTCTCTGCTCCGGATGTCAGCTCCGCGCTCAGGGACGTTATCCCCTTGTTTGTGGCTGCATCCACAGCATCTTGTTCAGTGCCGGGCACTAGGTAGGTGCTCCATAAATACTACTGAAAGAATTCTAGAATTCTGCTTCAGAGAAGGATGAAGAGCAGCAGGACCCAAAGAGCACAGGAGAGGGGAGATCAGAGCAGCAGCGGTCGGACAGCGGGTAGGCCATGTGGGAGCTCTGTGCTCTGTGCTTCCGAAGGAGGCAGCAAAGGACGACAGGGACGGAAGACAGGACTAGAGGGTGGCTGGAGACAGATCACACCTCCTCAGCCCCGGGGAGCCCCAGGCCTGTCCCCAGGCTTTCTCCTGCCGGCCTGTCACTGTTAGTGATGGTCTGTCCAGGTGGCTCCTTTAGAACGCGGGGCTCTCCGCCCGGCATCCCCGGCACCTCCCCCTAGTTTAGAGGGGATGAGAAACCATCCAATTGCTACACAATGGGGGCCAGTTAGGGAAAATGGAGCCTGTCAATAGAGTGGAAAATTAGGCGGGCATTTAGCAGGCTGAGATGAGAATTCTGTCGATAGTCGGAGCTGCATATGAAATGTGGTTATGAGAGTGGCAGGGGCCGCAGTGTCACAAGCACACGTGGGCTCATTCATTTGTGGAGCTCCTGCTGTGTGCTCTGTACCCTGCAGGGCCCTAGGGCACAGAGACAGAGGTGAGGTGACCAACTTCTGCCCTGTCCAGGCTTGCACAGCTGGGCCAGGAGACAGATGTACGCACCTGCCCAGAACTGCCATAGAATGTCTACTTACCCAGGCGGAAGTTCCTGGCCCTGCTTCTGACAGTCTAGGAGTTTGGTCAAGGCCCTGACTGAGGCTGCCGGGAGAGTTCTTCCTCCCTCACATGCTGACTCATCAAGTGTGAAGCTCAGAGCACTGGAGTAATTTGTAGGTGTACTTTCAATACCACTACGACTAATAATAATGACATATAGGCTAGTCCTTAGGAAGAGCTCTGGAGCTTTGCAATCAGAGCCTGAGTCCATATCTTGGCTGTACTATATATTTTTTTTCTGGTACTAGGAATCTACCACTGAGCTACATCCCCTTTTTCATTTTTGAGACAGAGTCTTGCTAAATTGCCCAGGGTGGCCTTGAAATTGCAATCTTCCTGCCTCAGCCTCCTGGGTAGCTAGGATCACAGGTGTGCACTACCATGCCTGGTTTGGCTCTGACATTTAACCCACTCTGAGCTGCAGTTTCCCAAAGTGGAACTGTGGGTAGCAAGCCCTCCCAGCAATGTGTCAGCTCCGCTGCAGAAGGAGCTCAGTATCAGCCTGTGTGAACGGACCGCTTTTCCAGTGCTCTACTCTGCCAGGGCTGTTGTAACAAAATGCCACAGGCTGGGTGGCTTAAACAACAGAAATTTTCTGACGGCTCTGGAGGCTGGAAGACTAAGATCAAGGTGTGGGCAGGGTTAAAGATTGCCAGCAAACCAGAAGAACCAGAAGGCAGAGCTGGGTCGTTTTCCCTCATGGCCCTTGGAGGTCTGACAAAACCTAGCTGGGAAGGTTCCGAAGTAGGCTGGGGCTGTTACAAAAGGTTATTTTGGCACATATGGTTATTTCTGTGCAATCTAAAAATCAGGCGGGCATTTAAGAAGCTTGTAGAGAGCTTGCATGGGGCTCTTGCGTTTGTCTGAATGTATCAGTTTGAATTCTCTTCCCTCGGAGTCTGATGGCTTACAGAGCCTTGAGAGTTTGGGGCAGGGGCGAGATGGTCTGGGGCTATCAGAGATGGGCAGGGTATCCTGCAAACTCTGCCCTCCCCTCCAGCCCCAGAGGTGGAAAGTCCTTGGGAGTGGCCTCATGTGACAGCACTGTGATTTGCTGTGGCAGAGAGTGGCCATCTGCCCAGGTTTGGGGAGAGAGGGTGTGGTGTGCATGTGCCTGCTCTGCTTTCTGAGAGCAGTGACTTCCTGGGGTGGGAAGGCAGCCACCCATCCCTGCCGTGCCCCTCCCCCATGCCTGTCTCTATCCCACCCTTGGGTACAAGGGATGGGGGTGTCAGGAGATCCACTGGAGCTGTGTCTCTGAGGCTAATGTGACACTGGGTAAGTCACTCGATGTCTGAGGTGGTCATTGTCACGGCTGTACAATGGGGAAGCCCCTGGAGGAGGAGGAATGCTGGGACCGGCACAGATGTCCACACGTCAGGGAAACGCTTACTCCGGTCCCTTCCCCTTCCATTTCTGGGCCTAGATTTGCCTTTGAGGGTGGGACTGAGAGGAAATCCCTTTGTGGGAAAGGAAGGAAACAAGGAAGGAAGGAAGGCAGGAAGGAAGGGAGGGAGGAAGGGAGGAAGGGAGGAAAGAGCCATTCCCACCCCTGCCTCACCCAAGTCTCATTCCTTTCAGCAACTTCCTGCCTTAGCTCCAGTGCAAAATTCCAGAGGGCCCAAAAGCCCCGGAAAGACAAAGAGTTGTGGCCAATTTTAGATTCCTCCTTACTCAGGGCAAGTTCACAAGAAGTGAATCCCCAGCCACAGCCTCTCCCAGGTGTCTTTTTCATGCAATGCCTTTCCTTTCCTGCCCGGTAGGGTGAGCATCTCAACTACCACTGGCCTTGGCCTCTGTGTTTGATACAAACCAGGACAGCCTTGCCCCCGCCACAACAGCTGGCCCATCTTGGGCAAGCAGCCCCCTCCTGGCCCAGGTCCCCTGCGACAACGTGTTAGGATTATCCATCCTGCCTGCCATACAGGGGTGGCAGAAAATCCTCTGTGACCATCTGTGTAAAAGCACCTTCTACCCACTTAGCACATTCTTGCATGCCTGCTGCACACACATCCTTTGAAAATACCTTGAAATCTTCCCAAATTATAAGCACATATAAACACTGGCCCTTGATTCCTAACTGGGAATTCACCCTACATTGCAGACTTTCTGCCTTTGATTGAGAAACCAACTCTGAGCAGAGGTCCCATGAAGATTTCCTGGGGGACATTCTTGTCCCTGGAATGACATGTGGAGTGGAGGGAGGCAGGCAGGATGGGCAGGGGGGAGGTTGAACCACCACACAGATCCCATGGGAGCTCTGGGCTGAGATGGCCCTACAGGGATGGCCAAGCCAAGGCAAGGGGCCCTTGGAGATGACTCTGTGGGTACTTAGGCCCCAGGGAGGGATGTGGTTTGATTGAGGGTCAGTGGAGGGCAGTTCCTGGAGAGGTTTGCAGCTGTAAACTGTCATCTGTGAGCTCTGCTCTGGGAGTTATAAAAGCCCCAGTCCTAAAGTGGGTCCAAGCAGAGCATCCTCATGCCCACTCCACGCACTGCAGGAGGAAGGACGCTTGCACAAGGATTCCACCATGGTGTTGTTAAAGGGGAAGGTTGGACAACCTAATATTCATCAATAGGTAAGGAGATGAAAAAATGATGGTCCCTCTGTACAGTGGAATTCTATGCAGCCATATGCAGAAGCTGGCAGAGTACCGACAGGGCACAATCCCCAAGTCCCATGGTCTAAGTGGCAAAAATGAGGTATAGAGCAGCATAAAGTGTATGCTAATGTGGAATGCAGTGGTCCATGCCTGGAATCCCAGCTACTTGGGAGGCTGAAGCAGGAGGATCACATGTTCAAGGCCAGCCTGGATAACGTAGCCAAACTTGTCCAAAGGGGGGGGATGCAGCTCTATGGTAGGGCCCCCCTGGGTTCCATCCTCAGTACCAAAAAAAAGTATGCTAGCATTTGCCTTAAAATGGGGAGGGGGTGAGAACATCTTGCAAATGAACTTTTCTGTATGGATAAAATATCCCTCTGATAGGATTCATAAAATACCGGTGACAGTGGTTGCTTTCAGATTGGGGAACTGGTGGCTGGGAGTCAGGGGGAGGAAAGCTTCACTCTGTACTCTTATATGGCTTCTGAATATCGAAGACTGCAATTGTATTCCTTATTTAAATAAATTAAAGCATATTACCTAATTAAATATGCTTCATTAAATATTGCAAAAGAAATCCACCGAAAGGTTTAGGAGGAGGGGGTGGGGTCTTTAGGTACCCAGGCACCAGAGAGAGTGGGTGTTTTGGAGACAGTGGAGGCCCAGGGTGGGGGCACCTTCCCCCTGCAAGGAGCAGGCAGTCAGGGCAGTGGGGTGGGGAGGACAGGCCCGCGTGGCTCTCTTAGAACCTGTGAAGCCTGTGACCAAGCCAGCCTCACTGGCTGTGTGAGCCAGGCAGGCTCTCCGAGCCTTGGTTGCTTTGCCTGTGAAGTGGGGGGTTCTGTGCACACAAAGGAATGGAAAAGCAATGTGCTAGGTGTACGGGCAGATGCAGGGACAGGCATTTAAAAAGGTAACGCTGAACAGGAAAAAAGGGAACAGAAGGAAGGCCCATAGCACAGTGTCGTTTCTGGAAATCAGAAACACGTTCTCATGCCGACCGCACTCCGTGCCTGACAAGGATAAACATCGCATGCAAGGACTCGCCTCGAGTGCATGGATGGGTACCGGGCAGGGAGGGAAGGGGGGCGAGGGCCAGGGCTGAAGCGGAGGAAAGAAACGGAGCGTTGCACAGACTGAGGAAAATTCAGTGTGAGAGGAGGGAGGAGGTGTCTCATGCCGTGACCAGATCACAGGGATGTTCCAAGGGGTCCCCAGGGGAATGCACGAGGCACATCTGAGCTCAGAGTGTGTGCAGCTTAGGCTGTAAAGTCAGAACTCTTACACGGCTGTTTTGTGTCTTTCCCTTCGTTCGTATTAACTTAAACAGAGACAGAGGTCAGTGTCCGGCCCTAGGGCCGAGGAAAATAAAAACGACCACAGATAGTGTACAGCAGAGCCTGAGTTTATCCCTGGTCTGCCTGACTCCAAAACTCTTTTCCAAACAATGCTGTCTTCCACCGCAGGGCAGCACGGCCCTCGACCCCGCTACAAAGGAAAACCCGAGACTCAGCGGTCTCGCAGTGTCTCCCAGGGCGCACAGACGACGGCCGCATGGGCGGAGAGACTGCGCATGCTCACACGCCGAGCGAGCCTCCTAAGGTGACGTGGGGCGAGATCTGTCTTTACTCCGTGGCTCTTTTTTGTAAAATATTCTCTTTTTTTGTATCCAGATCCATCTTCAGAAAGCTAGCAAGAACATCCAGGCCTTGACCCCACAAAATTCAGGCAGCTGGGCCAGGGAACTTCTTTCTTTATCCTGCTTCTCATAGTGCTCTCTCTACAAATCCACGTTTTTTAGAAACAGAACTGGAAACTTTCCATCCGTTATCATTTCAAATAGTTCCTCTTCTCTAATCCTTGTCTTCTTCCACGTGTCTTAACCCCCTTTCATTTCCTTGAGTTGCTGTGCCGCTGCAATCAACCTGTGCCTTTTATTCTAGTCTCCAGGTCCCTAATTTTTCAGACATCTCTAACCTGTTTGAGCCATTCAATGAGCTCATTTTTTTTACAAGGTCGGTTAAGTGCTTTCAAAAATCTACCTTATCAATTTTTCAAATGCTGATTTTCTTTTCTCTTTTCTTTCTTTTTTGAGACAGGGTCTTGCCATGTTGCCCAGGCTGGCCTTGAACTTCTAGGCTCCAGTGATCCTCCTGCCTCAGCCTCCTGAGTAGCTGGGATGCTTTGTCAGTGAAGCCTTCATGGAGGAAACTGGATCTCATCAGAGTCTCAGAGGAGCTCAACTGAAGGCCACGGAGCCTAGGACATGGCACAGACATCCCAGTTTGTACAGAGTGCAGAATCCTGTCAGCAAGGCAAGGTGAGGTTATAGGGAAGGCCCAGATATTGAACGTTCCCAAAACCTCAGATGCAGGGCTTTGTCCTGGGCTATCTTGGGAGGCATTGAGAGCTCTTGGGGGAGGGGTGCAGTGACAAGTGGCAAGTTGGGTTATAGGAAATTCAATCAGGCAGCAAGGAGCTGGATGAATTGTATTCCTATGGCTACTCACTTACTATGGAGAATAATTAACTAAACCACGCTGTTATTTTAATAGAGTTGCATTCTTTCAGAAAGAGGGACAGTGACTAGCTAGTGCTCCGTGTTCCAGGCTGTCAACTCCTGGGGCCGAGGAGCAGGCTGAGCAGCCGATTGACTCGGCTTCCACAGTTCCCAGAGCCAGCTGGGGAGGTGGCCTGAAATTTGTGGCTGTAGGGCCCAGCGGGTCCTAATTGGCTTCCTGGAGATTGGCCTTGGTTATTAAGAGAAACCCACATGTAAGGCCCGAGCTCCTGCCTTAGACTCTGCGGTCCCAGAGGGCAGGCAGCTGTCAGGTCACCGTGACAAGGGACCCCGGATGCTGCCACCACAGTAAAGTACATGGTAACAGTAAAGCATAGTCATAGCCCATCATGCAGAGAGGATGATTTATGGCCTACCAGCCAATTTGCTGATGGCAGTGCGTTTAACCCCGTGAACCAGGTGGCCAGAGGACAGATGGCCGGAGACACTGTGCACCCCCGGCCAGCTCAGAGTGCCCAGCCTCCCTGTGACAGCAGGGGCTGAGATGAATGGGTTGTATGTGGGCGTGCATGTGTGTGTGCCGCTGCCTCCTGAAGGAGAAGCTATGATCCCCACCCCTACAGGCCTCTGGGCGTCACTGGCAGCAGATGCAACCTTGTCCCACACCACCAAGCTAGCTCTGAGCCATGCTATCCTCAGCTTGCTCCAGGAGACCAGGATCCAGACGTCAGTGGCTCAGAGGTTCCCTGGAGGAAGGACACACAGGGACGCCTTCATGCAGGCTCTCCCTCGACTCCTGAGCCCACTCTGTCCTGGCCCCCTGCTATGTTTGCTCGTCTTTCCTGGGGACTCATGGGAGCCAGTGATGTACAGAGAGAGAGGCGCCCTAACAGGAGCAAACAAAAGGCCATGTCCTAGGGGCAAGGGGCAGGAAGGCAAGACCCTCCTGTCAGCAGATGGGGGTCTGAGGATGTCCCCCAAGAGGAGATGGGGACCTCAACTCACCCCATTGAGTAGGTTCATGGACTCTCATCACAGAAAAGCTTCAAGACACATCAGTGAGGAACACAGGCAGATTTATCAGGCAATTAGAAAATAACCAAAAGTAGGGAGAGAACCTGAACAGTGGATGGGGCTCGCTCTGACGAAGAGGTTCAGACCGGCCGCTTGCTAAAGCACAGGTCAGCCTTTACGGGTTAGCTTAGGTGGGCCAGGGTGTGGCGGATCATTATCCCAATTCTGGCTTCACAGCTCTGGATAAATCTTCATGTCTTAAGGAGCAATTTGATTCCCATGAGATGATTGGTCTTGCTAGGGAGGGGGCACAGCCTTGGTTCCACATCAGGGGATAATTGCTCCCATTTGTGGGGGTGACCTGATCATGAGGTGGTCTGCAAGGCTCTGCTTTTCCTGGAATCTGGGGTGATTTTAGGTTTGGAGACTGGTAGATGTTGCTCCAGGGAGTCTGGAACTGACATTGTAAACACTGGTGAATGGATATCCCTGCAAATCCTGAAAATTACTTTAGTTACTCTTATCTTTGCATCCTTGGTCTTGAAGGGGGATGAGATAGGCTAGGTGAATTTGGAGCTAATAAACCTTGTAATACAGACACTTCTTAAGTGATTAACAGGCCTACATGCAGAGCTGAGCAGGGATCTGACTTAAAGTTTTAAGGTAAGAAAGGAGACAAAAAATGGAGGCAGGGATGCCAAGCTTCCTCCTGCTTTTAGTTACACATTGGGCATCTGCAGACCCAGCCTCTAGATCTCTGTTTCAGATGCCCTCCTGTCTTTGTTCACTGCTCAGTCTTGAAGGAATCAGGGTGCCAGCCAATCTGGCTTTGTAAATTTTCTGGCTGGATAGTAAACTGGCATATGAGAAGTTGAGACTTGAGTTTCTGGAATGCCTGGGTACAGCCTAGGGAGTAAGAATAGGAAGCACCCATGTGGGTAAACTTGGGTAACTGCGATCATAGCTTAGAACTCTGGTTCCTTTCTACCTATCTTTATTTCTTCTATCGCTCTCAGTCCCCATGAGCCACTCCATTCCCCCTGCCCCTACAATTCCCCATGCAATAAAGCATGTACTTAGTACCTGCGGCATGCATTCAACCCTGTATTGGATGTATCAGACATGTAACACAAGAGGACTGGAAATATGCGTAGTGTGATGTTTACATACATCTGTGTCCCTGTTACCTATTACTAAACCGTCCCAAAACTTAATGGCTTAATATGACAACAATCATTTGTTCCCCCACCCACCTATGGTTTGGACAGAGCTCAGCATCAGCTCTGTGCTCTATGTGCCACCAGTTGGGACAACTTGATTCAGGTTGGATGAGTCATTAAGGGCGACTCTCTGACATGGCTGGAAGTGGGTACTGGCCAGGAGCTCAGCTGGGACTGAGGGCCAGGGACCTCCGATCCTCTCAGGAGTCTCCAGAGACCCCATAGGCCTCCTCACTGCATGGTGCCCGGGTTCCATGGGCAAGTGTCCCAAGAGGACTAGGTAGGATTTCTTTATATAGAGTCAGGATCACATAGTACTTAGCAGTGAAGCAGGTGAAAGCATTAGCCCAGGTTCAAGGGGAGGGGAGAGACTCTACTTATTGATGGTGGAGTGGCCCTGTTCCGGAAGAGCTTGTGAGATGAGCTATACTACTGCAGCCATCTTCAGGAATACAGGCTGTCACAGTCCATCCAATGGGCTACCATGTGCTTATGAAAAGATTTGGTGGGGGGAGTGCTAGGGATTGAATGCAGGGTGTCATGCATGCCAGGCAAGTGCTCTACCACGGAGCTAAATCTCTAACTCCTTTTTTTTTTTTTTTTCAAAACAAGGTCTCCCTGACTTGACCAGGCTGTCCTTGAACTTGCTATCCTCCTGCCTCAACTTCCTGGAAGTGAGGATTATAGGTGTGCACCACCATACCCAGCTAAGAGATTTTTATTGTGTATTATAAATTTTAAAAAGTTATGAAACTTTTATGAAAAAGAGAAATGCATGTGCACATTTATAAGCAAAAATACTGGAAGGATATATGTCCAGATGCTAGCAGTTTTCCCTTTGCGAGTTTCACTTTGTTTTTGCACTCTCATGCATTACTAACTTTTGAGGAGAGCAATGCATTATTTTCCTAACCATAAAATACAAACTATTTCTATGCTAAAAAAATAACACCACAAAGGACACAATTAGGAAGGAAATCTTATGAAACAAGTGAAAAACCCTAAACAGAAGGAAACTAATTTCTTTCAGGCTGAACCCCGAAAGCCTTTGATATTTTAATGGGTGCTGGGAATTCACAAGGGAGGATTAGGGGATAGAACATTCCCTACTTCTATTTGGCCAAGAAAAGTGTGAGCAGAGAGTGTGTGTGCACATGTGGGGTGTATCATGTATGGTGTGTGTATTACTGTGTGTACAGGCGTGTATGCTTAGGTGTGTGTGCATATGTTGTATGCACATGTTTATGCACGTGTGTGTGTGTGTTTTGTGGCATCTTAGGGGACCTGTGATGCTCAGATACACTTTGGATAATGTGGGTCCAGATAGAAATGCTCTTGAGTTCTGTGGAGAAAGAGAGCATTTCTCCCACCTGAGTGGCCTTTTACCTGTCTTTCTCTCTTCTTTGCTCTCCTGGGGACCTGACCCCTCTTCTCAGCCCTGTTCCCTAGTGCCTTCTCTTGAGCACTTGACAGTAGGTGCAGGAAATGGGTTAAGGAAGTGAGTGAGGAAAAAGCTTCACAGGCTGGGCAGAAGCTGAGAGGGAGACAGAGATTCCCGTGCAGGGGGATGGGCAACAGACAGCATTCAAATCCCTGTGCCATGGAGACCTCCTGGAATGAGATCAGTATTTCAAGTGCTCAGGTCGATAGGCAGAACTCAGTGGCTACTGGTCATTTACACTTACTGTTATTACTCTTCCTCCCCAGCCCTCATAAACACACACACACACACACACACACACACACACACACACACACAATGGACCACTACTTGCAGTGGACCACTTTATATGGGGCGTGGGGGGAAAAGTCTCAATACACATGGATTAGACTGCACTTTCTCCCTCTCTAGAGAAATTTCCACATATTTACACGCAGACACATTTGCAAGAAGGTTCCTAGCAACACTGTTTGTAAAAGCAACACATTTAGAGACTAAGGAAATGCCTATCAACAGAAGGATGAGCAGATAAACTGCAGCATAATGCTACAACAGAGGGCTAGGCAGCTGTAAGGCTAAATGAACAAGACCTATATGTGTCACAGAGATGACTTTTATGATACAATATTAATAGAAAAATAAGGAGCAGAAGAATTTTGTACAATGTGAGTATCATTTATACAAATAGCCAAAACATGTAAAATATATCACACGTGGTACAGAGGTATACACACATACAGCAAAAGTATAAAGAAATATATGGAAAACGGACAACACATTCAAGCTAGAGGTTACTCCTGAGGATGTGGAATGACTGGAGGAGGAAGAAGAGAGGGCGCATCCACTGTGCTGGGCTCATTATCCACTGCTGCAAAGCAAATTATCACACAACTCAGCAGCTAAAAAAAACACAGTCGTCGCCTCGGTTTGATATGATAATGTGGTCTGTTAATAAGATGGGTTATGTTGACTGGTTTTTGAATATTGAACTAGGCTGACATTCCTGGATAAATTCCATCTGGTCACGGTGTATTATTCTTTTTATATATTGCTGTATTCACCTCTCTAGTATTTTGCATTAATGTTTTTGTTGCTATGTTGAGGAGGGACAGACAGGGTTTGTGGTTTTCTTCTACTGTTTTCGACTGGTTTGGGCATGAGGGTAATGCTAGCCTCTTAAAAAGGATTGGGAAGTATTCCCATCTCTTCTATTTTCTGGAAGAAATTATATATATGTTGGTTTTTCTCCTCTTCAAATGTTTGGAAGAATTCTCCAGAGAAATAATCCAAACCACATGATTTCTTTCTTGGAAGAAGTTAAGTCCTTTACTAGATACAGGATTATTCTGGCTATTTATTTCTTCTTTGGTATATTTTGGTAGTCTGTGGCTTTTAAGGACTTGGTCTATGCCATCTAAGCAGGGGTCATTGAACTTTTTTTTTTTTTTGCAAGGGACAGATAAACAATATTCTAGGCTTTTTGGGCCATATAGGCTCTGTTGCAGTTATTCAACTCTGCCATTGTGGCATCAAAATAGCCACAGGGCAACACAAAAATGAATGAGCAATGTGTGTGTGGTTGTTATAGAAATTATTAGTCCTGGAAATTTTCCACTAGGTAGTGCTTGAACTTCATACCAAAAACTTCGACATTTTCATTTTTATTCAATTCAAATATTTACTTTTTAAGATTTCATCTTTGACACATGGATTACTTAAAAGTTTGTTGTTTAATTTCCAACCATTTAGAGACTTTTTAGCTATCTTTCTATTATTGATTTCTAGTTTAATTAATTATAATCAGAAAATATACTTTGCATTTCAGTTCTTTTAAACTTGTTAACACAAATATTCAACTTTTGGTATTGTTCTTTAGATTTCTGAGTCTCTGTTCATCTTTAAACTTTTTTCTCTCTTGTTCAAACTGAGTAACTATTGATTACTCAAGTTCATTGACTTTTTATCTTTTCCACTCCGCTATGGAGCAGAATTTTTATTTTAGTCATTGTATTTTTTAGTTCTAAAATCTCTCTTATGTTTTTCTTTATATCTTCTATTTCTTTGCTGAGATTTTCCATCTTCTCATTCAAGAGTGTTCCCTAATTTTGTGAAGTGTGGTTATAATGACTGCTTTAACATCTTTGATAATCCAACATCTCTCTTGTCTTGGATTTGGCATTTGTTGATTTTCCTTTTTATTGTGAGTGAAGGTTCTTCACATGCTAAGCAATTTTGGATTTTATTCTAGACATTTTAAACATTATGTTAAGGGATTCTGGGTCTTATTTAAATCCTAAAAAGTGCACTGGGCATTTTTGTTAGCAAGCATTCAATCAAGACACGTGGTCAGCTCTGATCTGCCGTCTATGGGACATGGTTTTCAGTGTTTGTAGTTCCTTGAGTGCCAGTCCCATGTGTGTGTCACCTGGGGGACAGTCTGGGACCCAAAAGGTGATCTGCACTGTATCTCAGTTCTTAAATCCTGTGATAAACTATATAGGATCATATCTAGGATACATCTCAAAGGGGAGGCCTGGAATTCATTCACGACTTTATGGGATTACTCTATTGAGCACCCTCTTTTCCACAATCCACCCAACACTTTAGAGTTCCCTGGAGCCTCCTTCCCCAGAACTACAGACACAAATCTGGGTTTTAATTTCCCTGTTCTGTTGCATTCTTTCCACTACTGCCTCTGTTTCCAGGGCCAAGCAATGGAAAGGCAAAGAGGAAACAAAACAAAACAGTAAAGATTTGCCCTGTGCTCTTGGAATCATAGCTCCTCTGATCAGAGATGAGTTTCTGTCCCTTACAGGATTAAGCACCTGTCCAGCCTCTAGTATCTATCAGCACAATGCAGCTGTCACCACTGCCACCACACTGTCGTCTGAGCTAGAATCAGAAAAGGAGGAAAAAAGGAAAAGACAAGGGGGGGTTTCCCCCTACTCTTCTTTGCTCATAGTTCTCCTTTGCCACTCTTTGGACCTGAAATAGAGAGCTGCCCATGGAGCTCTTTCTGTCCACATCAGAGTTTCAGACAGCCTAGGGTCCCGGGTAACACCTGAGGAGTGAAGCTTCAAAATTTTCCTTAACCCACCTGCTACCATTTATTTTTTAGAATCCTCTGATAGCTACTTCATGACTCCAGGATTTACAGTTTCACACAGTGATATGGGATGGTTTCATCCTTACTCCATTTCCACGTTCTTGTTGAAGATGCATAAATTGAATCTGATGTGAGGAAACATTAGACATATCTGAACTGAGGGACAGTCTATAAAATAACTGGCCTATAATCTTAAAACATGTTGAAGTTATCGAAGTCAAGGAAGGGTCAGAGAACTATTTCTGAGAAGAGAAAGATGAAGAGACGTAACAACCAACACAATCCAACATGTGATTCCAGACTGAATCCCTTCTGCTAGAAAAGACAAACCCAGAACAATTGTCTAAACTCGAATGGGGTCAAGGGTCAGAGAGTAGTAATGCAGAATGTCCTCATGTGTGGGAAATGCACACCAAAGCATTCGGAGGTCACAAGGCATCTGGTTCACAACTGATTTCAAATAGTTCAGAAAATACAAGTTCTTTGTACCATACTTGCATACTTTGTGTGTTTGTTGTTTCAAAATTTAAAAAAAATGCTGGGTGGAGGAAAATGTCAATAAATCTCAAAGCCCAGGCAAAAAGGCACATTTCCCAGACAAGCCTCCTTGATCACCCGCTGTGGCCTGGCCCCAGTGCTTTTGGTAATCAGCATCACTGCTGTGACAGTAGCTGCTGATTGCCTACATTGCAGACATTCCCTTCACTTTGCTGGGGTTCTGCAGTGTGCCCATTCCTGGAGGATGAAGCACTAGTTTGGGCCAAAAATGACTTTCTACTCTTTGCCAGATACTGAAGTTCTGGTCCCAGAGAATGAGCTGGGTCTTTCAGATCAACTTTCCTCCTAAAATCAACTACAAGTGCCAGATACAATACATTTTAAGAAATAAATTTAAAATCCCACCCAAGATGAAAAGGCAGCAAGGAATACCAAGCTAATACTGGGTTGGGATCTTATAACCAGACAGGTAGCACCAAAGCTGTGTATCCTGAGGTTATTTGTAAGTGTTGCTCACTTAGGCTTCACTTCAGGCACAGGTGAAAGAAACAGAAGTTAAGGTCCACCAAAGCTGAAATGGAGAGTCTTCTAGAAAATCCTCCCTGCATCAAACTGGAGCTTCCCAGGGTGCGCCATGAAGGAAAGAGTGAAGGAAAAAGTCTGGCTTTCCCAAAGTCCCTCGCAGCTAGGAGTGACTGTGTGACAGTTCTGGCCCATGAGACCCAGAAGTCTGTTGGACAGTTTCCAGCAAAGCCCTTTCATTCTGAGGAAAGGAGAGGGGCCACAAGGAGAGCTCCTTTCTCTCTCTTTTCTTGCAGCTCAGAAAGCTGCCTTGTGAGGCTGTACAGTAGTGCTCAGGCAGCCCTCTTGTGACTATGAGGCAGACACTGTGAATGCAGTGAAAGCAGAGTTCTGTGTCATTGACCAGCTCAGGAACTACCCACCTCCAGATTTTTGCCACTTAGGAAAAAAAAAAAAAAAAAAAAAAAAAAAAAAAAAAAATCATTTAAAGCTGTTTTGGACTACTATTCTATTATTTCAAGTGGAAAGCATCTCTCAACTGAGAAAGCTATATCTGTGTCCTAAGCACATGACAGGGGCTTAGCAACTTTTCCTTCAATCCCTCACCCACTCTCAGAGCCACAGAGTATGGGGGGGTCCCTCTCTTACTTCACTGGGCTCCTGTCAAAACAGGGAAGGTGGGGAAGCAGACCCCTCACTCCCAAGTGCTCAGGGACTCGATGCTGTTTATAAGTCTGTTCCCCATCCTCTTGGGAACAGGACTGACGACATTCAGGGTTACGCAATAATCCAGGTCTGGCTCCTGCTCTGCCTCCCCACAGGATTGGAGCACATCTCCGGGTTCTTTGTCTGACCTGTGAAGTGGGGAGGTTGACCCAGCTCTGCCGAGAAACCCTTACTGTGCTGAAGCCTCTTACTTCCTGCAGGGATTTCACATTCTTCATCTCATTTCATTTCATTCTCAGAGCACCCATCCCCAGGAGGAAAGTGTTGTTAATACCGAGTTTACAAAGGGAATAGAGATTCACTGAGCTTAAGTGATTTGCCCAAATCACAGAGCTTGTAGGCGATTTAATTCTGATCTCTCCAAGTCCAAAGCATCACCTTTCTGACTCCTCATACCATTCCCTGCTCCCGCCCCATCCCTGCAGCAGCTAGTAACATGGGTGGGCAGATGGGCAGATTGGGGCTGTAGGAGGAAGTGAAGGTAGAGAGTCAAGGAAGACTTCCTGGAGGAGGCAGGGCAGGCTGGGCCTGGAAGGCTGCAGAGGATTATACAGATGGAAAAATCAAATGCTCCAGAAAGAACCGAGTCAGAGCCTCAGAGCTGGGACTGGAGCTGGGAGGGCCCCTGGCTATAAGTGTGAGGGAGAAAGAACTGTGAGTTAAAAACCTAAGCTCAGAAGCTGGAGATTTGAATTGCCCCTGACTGCTACTTATCAGGCATGTGACTCAGGACAAATTCCTTAATTTTTCTGGGCCCCAGTTTTGGTTATGTAAAAACAATAATATGTACTTTATAGGATCATGCAAAGGGTGAGTCTTGGCTATAACCGTGTCTAGGGCAATTGTCCCCTTAACAGCAGAGTATATTCCAAGATCCCCGGTGTATATCTGAAGCAAAGATATACAGAGGCCTAGAAATACTGCTTCTCCTGTGCACACATACATACCTATGATAACCTGTAATTTATAAATTAGGCACAGAAAGAGATGAAAAACAGCTAATAATAAATTAAAGCAACGATAACAATATGTTGTAATGAAAGCTATGTGAACATAGTCTCTCCCTCTTGAAAGTCAAGACAAATACTAATATTTTCAGGCCACAGTTGACTGAAACCATGGATAAGAGGAAACCACTGTTCTTGTGAAGTGATCACAACTTTTCTTGTTTGTCATTCTCTCTCCCCCTGCAGATTTATTTGGGCTCTCTGGGGTGTCCCAAAGAGCTCCTGGGTGTGCTCCACCTCTAGAGTCCTTGCCCTTTCTGCTGAAGACACCCACCACCCATAGAACCCCCCAACCTCCCACCAGCCCCAGCCCTCCTCTCCCTCCTCCCTGTACGTGGGAGAGTGAGAGAGATAAGAACCAGCAGCTTCAATTAAAATTGAGTCGCTTGAACAATAATGGAAAAGTAATTGAGCTAAATTAAAATGTAATTGGAAAAAAAAAAATAGTCGCAGCTTAACACGGATTTAGAAACCAGGCTGGGTGCAGGAGCTCTCCACTCTCTTGCCTCCAAATCTCCTGAACTCTTCCCCATCCCTCTGGGGGCCCCAGCACCACTCAGCTCAGAGTTCCAATCTTCCTGAGGCTCCCTGCTTTCTCCTCTCTGACCAGTTGTCCCAAATGGAGCTTCCCAAGCAAGGGCAGCTATGAGCACATGCGCAAATCGCCATCTGACACGGTCTGGAGGCAAATTGGTGACCATAACTGCGGGTGGCGAGGGTTGCCACAGGCATCTAGAGGGCAGAGACCAGGGGCGCTGCTGAGCGTCCCACAGTGCACAGGACGATGGTCCAGCCCCAGGTCCAGTAGTGCTGAGATTCAGAAACTGCTCTGCTCTGACCTCCACGCTGCTGAGGCCCAGCCCTCAGCTGAGAAGCCTCGGGTTCCCTCTTCCCTGTCTCACATCAGGAGAGCAGTGTGTGTGTGTCCCCATATACCCCCAAACCTTGCTTTCAGCAGAGAGAAGAACGGACACCCTTACTTCCTGGACCCACATCCTATCCCTTCCCCCTGGTCAGGACAGCTCATGCCTCTCTTTATCTTTATCTTTATGCCTCCTTTATCTTTCCCCCGTATCTTTTCCTTTCTTTTCTCTCCTCCTTACCCTCTCTGTCTTGCAAAGGCCCATCTAGAGGCTGAGCAGTGGACAAAGCTGCCTGCCTGTCCTCAGCCACTTGCAAAGGCCTCAGAGGCCGGTCCTTGTGGGACCGTTCCGAAGGCCAGAGTCCCACATCCAGGGATGCGGCAGGCAGAAGTTTCCTCAGAGGTCACCCTGCACAGGCCCAGGCAGGGGTGGTGGCTATGTCGGGTTAGAGCTCCAGCAGGGCTGGAGCCACCCTGGCCTGCAGCTTCCTGACTGTGCTGTGGCGGCTGCTCATGCAAGGTTGAGGAGGCAGGGGCATCTCCATGTCCCCGGGTCCTCTTCGTGTGATCCACACCTGCACATGGCCCTGTCAGCCCACTCTGCGTCTCCATCTTTCCCTCTCTCCCCATTCCACCCCCTCCACTGGGCTCCCTGTGTAACTCCAGCAAGGGGATGGGGACTTTGGAGGGGGGTGGTGAGCAGGAGGTGCCTGTTTGGGCTCCCGATAAACTCGGGAGTCAACCGGCGTGAAATGAAGAAATATGGCTCCCGGTAAATATTTATTTTCTATCAGAAATTAGCAAACCAAATGTAATTAAAAACAACTGTGTGTGCCTTCTCCACTCCCACCCCCAACCCCAAGTCTAGAAAATGACATCTCGGAATAGTGAGTCATAGAAACCGTGTCCTAATTAGCAGGTTGCCCGCTGCTGTGGAGACCGCCTCCTTCAGCCTCCCCAGAAGTGGCCAGTGCCTGGCAGGGACTCAGGTCATCCAGAAGCCTCCCTTTCTAGGGTCCCCACACAGGCTGAGGGGTTAACCCTGAACACGACTCCGCAAGAGTTGAGGGAAAACAAATCAGACCCCTCATCAGTGAGTCTGATGGGGGAGGCAGGACATCCCCCACCTTCTGCCTAGCACCCACCCATTCCCAGGGAGACTACGGGGGCTGCTAGTTGAGGACATTGGCTTTGGGAAATCAGCAAAAGCTGATTTCTCACCCTCTGGCTTTGTAATCTTAGACAAGTCCCTTTAAATCACTGGACCTTGGTTTCCTTATTTACAAGATAGGGGTTGTGAGGTCTACTGTTATGGTTTAAATATAAAATGTCCCCCAAAGATCTGTGTACTGACAGCTTGATTCTCAGGGCAGCAGTGTTTAGGGTTGGGGCCCAGAGAGGTATTTAGGGCATTAGTTGGTTAACCTGTTGCTGAGTTCATAGCTCAGTGGGAGGTAAGGTCCAGTTGAAGAAGCAGGCCCAGTTGAAGAAGTAGGTCACTGAGGACCTTACTTGGAAGGGTATATCTGGCCACCTCTCATTCCTTTGCTTTCTGTTTCCTGGCTGCCATGAGATGAGCAGCTTTCCTCCACCACATCCTTCTGCCATGATGTTTCTACCTTGGAACTGGCTGACCTGTACTGAATCCTCTGAAACCATGAGCCACAATAAATCTCTCCTCCTCTAAATTGATTTTCTCAGGTATTTGGTCAGCAAGAAAAGCTAACACACCTACCTTTGAGATTCACCAAAAGCAGAGTTAGGTCCTACTATGTGCAGGGCTATGGGAATAGAGCAGCAACCCAAATGCATCCATCTCTGCTGTCGTTACATACCTTCTAGAGATCACTAAAAATTGCCTGGCACATAGTAGTTACTCGGTCGCCAAGAGGGTCATTTCCCACAGCCTCCACAGAACATCCCAAGCTAAGAAAAGTCCTGGTAATGTTAATGATGTCCAGGTGCTGAAATGTCACTCCTCTTTGTACCTGCTATGTGCCTACTGCTGCTCCCCTAAAGTGGCTCAGCTATCGGATCTGAGCCCCACATTGCCTGGGATTGGGGCACAGGCAGAGATCTGACTCCCACTGCTACATCCCTACCCTGAGCCCAGGCTGTAGGTCCTGCTCAGTAAATATTTGAGACTCACCTTCCAGAAATGCTGTTTCTCTCTTGTCAATATTTCCGTTTAAAAATCTACAATGTCCCAGTGCCAGTAGGTTTAAGTCCAGCTCTTTCACAGCCTCTGTAGCCCATCTCTCTGACCTGGCAGCACAATTTTCTGAAGTGGCTACTGAGGCAAAAGCTGTGGGTCCCCCACCCTTTCCTTCCCACTTATCCCTGCAACACATCAAACCAGCTTCCGAGTGCCATCACCCGCACCTCTTTGCCAACACTGTTCAAGCAGCCCAAAATATCAAATATCACTTCCTCCAGGAAGCCCCCTGATTGCTGGAGGCTTCTCAACTCTGCCTCACCTGGAGACCCAGGTGAGGAAACAGTCTTGCCATCAAGGAACACAAGTCTCGCCATGAGGAGAGAAAAATCTAATTCTCAGGAAGCCACAGTCTGAGGGGGGACACATCCCTGTCCACAGAGGCCAAGTCTGACAGGAAAGAAAAAATCTCTCTAATCAAGAGTGCCCCAGGCTGAGCAAAAAGACAAAGCAATGTCCTTTGGAAACACTAACCTGAGAGAAGACCCGGTCCTGTTCTCAGGAAGTGCCATCTGAGAAGATACACAACTCTGTCCTCAGGAAGCGCCACTGTGACAGTCCAAGAGGAGATACAGCCCAAGGTCAGAGCACCTCAGTCTAGGGGAGACACAGCCTCCCTTTCGGGAGCCCAATCTAAGGGGAGTCATAGCTTTCATCTCAAAGATCCCCAGTCTCCAGAAGACAGCCCTGCCCTAATGGATCGTCAGGATGAGGGGACACAGTACATACTCTTGAAATCAAGGAGGCCCAGGGAGAGGGTCAACACCATCTGTCTAAGAGGAGACATAGTCTTGCTCTCAGAATGAAGGGAGACAAAGCCTTTTGGTCAGGAAGCCCCAGCCTGGAACCAACACAGCAACAAAGCCAGTTGTCAAGGATCTGGTGTAAGGAGAGAGACAGCCCTGCTCTAAGGGAGCTCTTTCTGACGGGAGACAGTCCTGCCCTCAGGATGAAGGGAGACAAAAACTTCCAGTTAGGGAGTCCTAGACTGCCAGGCAGCACAGTCTGTTTTCAGGGTGCTCTAGGCTGAGGGGAGAAGCAGCCCTGTACTCAGGGAGGCCCATTCTGAGGGGAGACAATGTCTTGTCTTGTCCTCAGGGAGCCCCAGAGTGAAGAGAGAAGCAGCTAACCATCAGAAAACAGTCTGAGAAGAGACAAAACGTGGCCTTCGGCAAGCCCTAGTGTGAGGCAGACGCAACACTCTGCTCAGGAAATACCATCTGGGGGAGAAACAGCATGACTGATGCAGAACAGCAAGCTCAGGGGAGAAACAGCTCTGCTGTTAGGGAACCCCAACTGTGGGGAGACAAAGCCTGTAGAGAGAAAGCCCGATTCTTGGGCGCTCCAGTCTGAGAGAAGACACAGACCTGTGCTCTGGAGTCTGAGGGGACATAAGCAGTGCTGCCAGGGTGAAGTGGTCTGTGGGGAGAGACGGTCCTACTGTCAAGGCGCTCCGCTCTGAGTGGAGACAACAGCTTCCGTCATGGAGCAGCAAGCTGAGGGAAGAGTCAACCCTATCCTGCGGAGAACCACACGAAAGGGAGAGACTGTTCTATTATCAGGGAACCCCATTCTGAGGGGAACACTTTTGTCTTCAGGAGCTGTTTTCTGAGGTGAGACAACTTATCCTCAGGGCGTCCCAGTCTGAAGAAAGAAAACCCAATTTTCAGGAAGCCCACTCTGTGGGGCAACACAGCCTGTCCTCAGGAACCTAAATTTGAGGGGAGTCACAGACCTGACTCCAAGCTGTCATAGCGCTGAGTTGAGGGATGAGACAGCCCTGTTCTCTAGAGGCCTAAATCTGAGTGGAGAATCAGCCTGTTTACCAGGAGCTCCTGTCAGAGGGGGAGACAGCCCTATCCATAGGGAGCCTAAGTCCTTAGGGACAAATAATGAGGGAAGACACAGCCCTACCCTCAGGGAGTCATAATCTGAGGGCAAACACATCCAAAATCAGGCAGCCTGAGTCTGAGGAGAGACAGCCCAGTCCTCAGGAAGCCACAGACCAAGGACAGACACAGTCCAGTCGTCAGGGAGCCTCATTCTGAAGAGAAAGACAACCCTGTTCTAGGGGGAAAAACGTTTAGGGGAGGCGTCTTCCTACCCTCGAGAGTCACGCTCTGGGGGAAGAAACAACCACACAATCAGGGACTCTAGGTCTGAGGAGAAGCAGCTGGTCCCCAGGGTGCTCCATATCGTGCGGAGACGCTGCCTGTTGTCAGGGAGCACCACCCTGAAGACCCTTACTGAGACAGGAGAGAAGAGTCCAGTGCTCTGGGCAATACTGTTTACCCCCCAGCTACCCCAAATGCCTGCGGCCAGCTCAGTTACAACAGGGCCCCCAGGGCCACTCCAGGAGATACGTGCTTTGGCTGCAGCAAGCTTTAGTCAGGGACCTATCCCTGTGACTGCGCCCCTCTACAGCCCTCCTCAGATCCACAAGGGGCCCCTCCCTTACTCTGACCAAACAGAAAGTCTGACACCGTGCACGTGTGAGCCCCCTCCGTTTTGCTATATAAGCAGCTTCTCTAAACCCTTAGCGCTTCAGTCTGTGTGCTGTTCCCCCATATGCTGCAGCATAAGTCCTAATAAAGTCTCTTTCAGATGGCATATTTTTGCCTATTCCTGGTTTCTATCTCAAGCAGAGCGTGCGAGCTGTACCCTAAGAGCCAGCAAGACCAAGGGTCGTTGGCACCAAAAGCAGCCAGCAGCTGGAGATAGTAACACACAACTAGCAGCAAGGATGGCAGAGAACAATGGAGAATCACTGGGAGCCACCATCTGGGGGTGGCACAGAGTTCCTGAGTCCTGCCAAGGGCTGCCTGGCAAGGAGCGCTGCTAAAGAACAGATAGCCGCTGGCATTCAAAGCCCAGGGCTGTTAACACTAAAAAAGCTACTACACTCTGCCAATTTGTCATTTTTATACAAATTGAGCAAGAATCTTCAGCCTTTTGGAAGCCCATTTGGGGATCTTTCCCTCATAGGGCCCTGAAGAAGAGGGTGGACAACTGTGACATTCCGGGGCTCAGGAATCAGCCCATGTCTGATTTTCATTTTACACGTAGCTAAGAATCCTCGCTGGCCAGTGATACTATCTTTAGGGGGAGCCCCAGTCTGAGGGAGGAAAAAAGCCTGTCCTTAAGAAGCACCAATTTAGGGGTGATACAGCCTGCCCTAAAGGGAACACCAGTTGAAGGGAAACACAGCTCTAAGGGACAAAGAGCCCCAATCTAAGGGGACAAATAGACCTGTCTTCAGGAAGCACTAATCTGAGTGGAGAAACAGCTCTACTGTCAGCAACGGTCTGAGGGGAGAGACAGCCCTGTCCCCTAGGGTCCCAAATCCGAGGGTAGATCAGCCTGTCCTGGAAATGCCAGTCAGAGGGGAGACTTTCCTATTCTCAGGAACCCTTGGTCTGAGGGAGAACGGCCCTGTCTAAGGGGGAAACACAATCATATTTTGAGGGTAGACAGCCATACAATGAGAGAGCCTGAATCTGAAAGACAGCCCCGTCCTCAGGAGACACCAGTCTGAGAGGAGATAGAGCCCTGCTGTCACGCAGCACCAGTCTGAGGGGAGACGCAGGCCTCACCTCAGGAAGCCTCAGTTTGAGGACACAGAGCCCGCTTCTGTGAGACAGTGTCTAGGAGACACAGCTCTGTCCTCAGGAAGCCCCTACTCTCATGGTGCCCCTCTTCGAGGGGAGACACAGACATGTCCTCATGAAGCCCCAATCTAAGGAGAGACACAGCCTGTCCACAGGTACCCCAAAACATGAAGGGAGACATTCCTATCCTCAGGGAGCCCCAGTCTGTGGAGAAACACGGCCCTGCCCCTAGGGAAAAACATAAAAGGGAAGTCACAGCCCTACCCTCAGGGGTTACAGTCTGAGGGGAGATAAAGCCCTGTAATCAGGGAGCCTGATCTGAGGAAACAGCCCAGTCCCCAAGGGAATTCCAGTCTGAGTGGTGTCATAACCCTCTTCTGATATAGTCCCAGTATGACAGAGAAATCCTGTTCTCAGCAAACTCCAGTCTGAAGAAGACCCAGCCCTGTCTTCATGGATCCCCAGACTAAAGGGAGACCCGGCCTTGATTTCCAGGTGCCCCAGTCTGAGGGGAGACACAGCTTGTCCTCAGGGAAACCCAGCTTGTCCTCAAGGAGCCTCAGTTTGAGGGAGAGACAGAGCCCCGCCTTCAAGGAATCCCAGTGTGAGGAGAGACACAGCCCTTCTACTCTGGTTATCTATCGCTGAATAGCAAACCAGCGCAAAGCTTAGCAGCTTCAAACAAAGACAACATTTATTTTGCTCAGGAATCTTGAATTTGGGAAGGATTTGGTGGGGACTGATCTCTCTACTTCACCCAGTATGATGGGGTGGGGGGGTCCAAAACGAAGAGAGGAGAAGAACCATGGGTTAGTAACCAACAATGGCCACCACAGTAAGTGGGTGAAGAAAAGAAAAAAACCTATGTCGAAAAAAAATGTAACTACATTTTGCTAAGTGAGAGAACATACTTCCTGGAAACCAGTGTCAGGGTTCAGGAGGGGAAAAGCAGGTAATGGAGGGAAAGAAGGGGTTAGAGGGAGGAGGGAAGTTGGGGGTTGGAGGTCAGGGTGTGAGGAGACAGAGGGAAGGATCTAGGGTGGGCCAGGCACCTGGGGGAGGTGGGCAATAGAAGAGAAAGAGAAACACACCTTGACCTGAGGAGGGGCAGGTACAGTTCCTGGAAAAACAAACAGGGCTCAGTCAAGCCTAAAAACCGAGGTAGGCTCTGTGAGGACAGACAAGGGTGCTGGATGCTGGATATGAGCAGTGGCCTCTGGACTGAATGCGGGTTGTAGGAACCCATTTCTGCTAAGCCAGAAAGGTAAACAAAAAGCTCTTGGGGGCTGTTGGTGATAGCTCTTTAGGCCCAATCCTTTACCCTGAAGAAGTGGAACACTGGAAGTCAGAGCTTTGAGGGTCCCATGGAAATCATTCAATCCCAAATCTCTCCATTTCACAGGATGGATGATTGAGACCAGGGATGAGAACAGAAGAAAGTCCGTGGCACAGCCTGGACCTGAACCCAAGCTCAGGATCCCATCTGCGCCTCCTGCAGGGTGTTACACGGCTTCTCAAGGCGGCTGTGGCCTCCCTGGGGTGAGCTGAGAGCCACAGCCGGGGTTTCCCCAGAGCACCCTGGAATAATGAGGGGTGCTGAGCAGAGTTCCTACCTTTATTCTGTCAAGGCCACTTCCCCAGCGTGGCGCGGGGGACATTGCGTAGGCTTTAACTCTGGTCCCCAGCAGAGTTCACCGAGACTGCACGGATGTTGGAGGGAGGACGCTGTCAGGCCACTGGGGGCGGTGACCGCAGGTCTTTGTTGCTGCTCTGCCTATGGCAATGTCTGAAGTTGATTTGATTCTCCCCAGCGGTGGGGCCGGACTCTGCTGAGGCCTACAAGCAACAGGCCCCAGACACCCCTGCCTGGCCCAGAGGCTGTTCCACGGAATAGACAGGGGAGAGAGACAAGGGGCACGCGGCGCCCTTGAAGGCTGGCCCTGGGGGCCGGTGTGCTCCAGGCTGGCAGAGGATGCCACGTTCCTCAGAGCAGCTGCTCCCAGAGGTTGGGCGTCTGGGCCCCACCACCCTCCAGTTCCCAGGTCAGAAGTCACCAGGATGCTGCACATTCCCTGACCCCCCGTTCCACCCCACAGGAGTCTCCAGGGGAGTGGCGTCCTGTGTGCTCGTGGGGCAGGGGTCAGCTCATCGAGAGCCACCTCCTGCTCTCTAACTTTTAGACACAGACCCTCAAATTCCCATCCTAGCAGGAGGGGGAAGGGCCTCTCACTCCTTCCACCCCCATGACTCACCCAGGGTGAAAAGAGAAGGGACAGCTCCTAGACTCAGTATAGGTCCCACCTGTCGCCAGCCCCCACACTCCTCACTCGGGAGAGAGGTCCAGGGCAAGGCCAGTGGCCCCAGGGAACTGTTTGGATTTATTTTTTTTTTGTTTTGTTTTGTTTTTCTTTTTGTGGGTACCGGGGGTCGACCTCAGGATCTCACACGCCAGCAGGCGCCCGTGCCACTGAGCGATATCACTGGCCCTTTGTTTGGATTTCTTGGGCCACCCCACCATCAAGGGAGAGTCAGGGCTTGATGGGGCTTTTCTGATACCTTTGGGACATCATGGAGGGCAGGTCTTCCCCACTTCCCAGCCCTACCCACTCCCCAACCCCAATCCTGCAGCTCCCCACATGCTGCAGACATCCTTGGGGCAGGCAGACTCTTTTTTCTCTCCCTTTGGCTCAGCTCTGCAGCGTTCCTGGCACAACCCTACCCTGCTAAGATCTCCATCCTCCCTGCTTCTCTCCAGCAGACTCTCTAGGGCGAGCACGCTGCCCGCCCCTGGGCTCAGAGCCCAGCGTCCGCCACCCGCTCGGTGCCCCGCTCCACTGGCTGCTGCGAGCTGCTCGGTACCCACGCCCCTGGGCACCCAGCCAAGGCTCAGTCTTGGTCTCGCAACCCCACCACCTGCCCTCCTTTGGCTCTGGTGGAGTCGGGATCAGGGGCTGGAGGTGGAAGGAGGAGCAAATTGACCAGCTCCCACTAGGCCTGGGTAGCGGGGTCCCCAATAGTGGGGAGGGACAGAGACAGATGCTTGTCCTACAGTCAGAAACAGGGTTATGTCACTGGGGTTTCCATCTATCCTTTTGTAGGTGGGGCGCTTTCTCTTCATCGCTAAGAACACCCAGCTCCCTCATGTCACAGTCCCAGAGCTGGAAAACCCTCAGGTTCAAACCTCTGCGCTCCCTCTTCCAATTTACAGGGGCGTTCAACTGCCAGGCTGGTTTCCCAAGGCAGACCCTGGCCTAGGCATCCTGCTCACAGTGTGCGGAGCTCCCTGGGGCTCAGCCTCTGTCTCTCTCCACCTTTCCTCTTCCCTCTTTTTGTGGGTCAGGGCTCCATCTCTGATCCCAGTCCTGAGGCAGAAACCAGAGGAGGCCTGCAGGGCCAATGCCCATGGCCAGCATCGAGCCTGCTCTGTGTGGACCTCATGCTGGGCTCCTCGGGGAGCTCAGAGGACTCACACAGGGCTGAGAAGCCAGCACCCCTCTCCTCGTGGGAGGTCAGCTGGGTGGGCGTGGGGCGTTGCTGGAGGATGAAGGAGCTTGTCATAGTATCTGGTCAAGCTAGAGTAGATGTGGTGGATTAACTCATGGTCAACTTGTAACACCCAGCTGTACTGAATCAGCGTGGTTCTGGGTGCGGAGGGCCCATCTCAATCAGCGTGGTGCTGGCCATGGAAGGCCCACCTGAGGATTGTTGCCAACAGCATAAAAGGAGAACTGGAGGGGAAGATGGTGTACTGTTGATTCTCCTGATATGAACTCAGCTGTTCTCATCATCGGAGGAGCTCGGGACCTCGCTGTTGCTGAGGATGGCTGCGGTTTCTTTTCTAGGGAGCTCTAGTTCTTACCTGGAGCATCGCTTCCTTGCTTCAGGGCAGGTCCCTCAGCCTGCCGCCACAGATCCTTCATCCCCTGGCCCAGACTTTCTAGCTTCCACCGTTGACCTTCGGGCCTTCCCAGCACAGATCCTTGCAACAGACTCACATGAGACATTGGCGTGGGCTCTGGGCCTCCAGCTGGATTCTTTGGGTCTCTAGTGCGTGGACAGATCTCCTGCACTCTTTTGCATTAGACTCTTTGGGTGAATATTATAAAATAATCCTATAAATCACGTGTCCTGCATGAAATTGTTTCCCTTGCAAACCCTGACTACAACAGCAGGACAGGTGTAAGTTAGATTTTCAAAGAACTTCTTGCAAGAGTGAGACAAAGGAGTGTGGGAACTTGGAAGGTTCTGGGAGTTTCCCCTTCTAGCTTGAGAACTTCTAACATTCAGAAGAGCCCTGAATGCTTCTAGCCGAGCATCAGAGAGCTTCCAAGGAGGATTTCTGTCACTGGGTGTGAGGTTCTTGTCTCCCATCCGGGTGCTCCCCAGCCTGCACAGACCACGCTTCTCCGCTCTCATCGTGGGCTGACTTTGTCCACAAGCTCAGCTTATATGGAGCGAGGTCTCATTCAATTGTCCCAGTGATGCACAGAGCTGCCAGAGCCACCAGTATCCCAAAGAGGAAGGGGGAATAAGAGGCAGGACCCTGGTCACTTCCATGTCCCCTAGTCTCCCTGGTAGCCTCGCAGCTGCATCCCAGCACCTATGTTCCTGGTCTTTCTCTGCAGGCTGCTGCTCCTTCCCTCTGGAAAGCTGGAAGAGCAGCTCCTTCCAGGACTGGCCCAGCCACGGGGGGCAGGGGACAGTGGTTTCCTCTTCCCCGATTCTATCTTCACATGGCCACTTCAGAGCCCACCTGCTCCCTCCAGTCCCCTCCCTGGACTAGATCCAGAAAAATTCAGTCCAGGATCCCCGAAGGTCCCTGGAAGGCATTGTGATTTTCATTTTTCTTCCTTTAGGGTCTTGCACCCCAATGGTGCTCTTGCAGGGTGAGCTTGATCGTGAAAGCGGAAACTGATATAAAGGGCTGTGCACATGAAAGGGACTATTCTTTTCGTTAACTAATAATTTTTTGAGGTATGGGATTGAACCCAGGACCTTGCTTGTGCCAGACAAGTTCTTTACCACTAAGCTACATTTCCAGCCCTTCTTGAAATGTTTGAGACAGGGCCTTGCTAAGTTGCCCAGGCTGGCCTTGAACTTGTCATCCTCCTGCCTCAGCCTCCCAAGTAGTTGTGATTACATGCACGCACCACCCTACTCAGCTAATTCTCTTGTTCTTACATGCGTGTTTGAGTTTTCTAACTAATGCACCAGAATCATAAGTCTACTGATTCTTCCCTCTCCTGCTTTTTGGGGCTTGAGAAACCTGACATTTTTGAGCCAAAAGAGAAAGTACTACAGAGGCCAAGGATGAAATGGCAGAACTCAGGAGTCCTGGCTGATCAGATCCTCTTCCCCTTCTCCCCTTGCCCCATACTTCAGTTTCCTTACCCTTCTTGGGCCCTAAGTCTTGGTGAGGAGAAGAGAGGCTGAGGAGGAAGGTGATGAACAGGAAATGCAGAGGAGCTACAGCCCCCATGCCCTCTTGGGCCCTTTCTCCTGACTGCAGCAGCCACTGACCCAGGGCATCTCCATTAGCCACTTGCCTTGTAACTGATTCTATAGTCAAGGCTGCTAAAGGCTTACACAAGTGGGCATGTAATACCCTCCCACAGACGCGACCATACACGCACAAACACACATTCTCAGGGCTTTGGCCATAACACTAAAAGGTAGTATTTGTTCCTGGAAGTGGTATCATTCTCCTTGGGATTTCTCTCTCTTTTTTTTTTTTTTTTTTGGTACTGGGAATCGCACTCAGACCCTTGTTCTTGCCAGGCAGGTGCTTGTGCTGCTGAACTATATCCCTGGCCCCTAGATTTCTCTTATTCAAAACTTGGCTCCAGGGCCAGTGAGATGGCTCAGAGATGTAAGCGCCTGCCTGGCAAGCGTGAGGTCCTGAGTTCGACTCCCAGTACCCACATTAAAAAAAAAAAAACACAACTTGGCTCCACATTTACATCTCCCTCAACATCCAATTCTTCTCCCTCCTCTCCCAAGTGTATCAGTGTTTTTATTTGAATAAATCAGAAGGAAAAGATTTGAAGTTCAAAACCTTTTCCCAAACTCTACAATATATAGTTTAAAAATAATGCTAAGAAACAGAAAGTGACCTTTGTTTCTACTCTACAGTCCTTGATGACTTTTGGCTTTTGTTTTCTGATTTCTCCTGGTTTTTTTTTTTTTTTTTTTTGAGACACGGTCTCACTGTGTAGTCCAGGCTGGCCTTGAACTCACTATGTAGCCCAGGTTGGCCTCGAACTCATGGGGGTCCTCCTGCCTCAGCCTCCCAAGTGCTGGGATTACAGGCATGCACCATCATGCTTGGCATGTTTTTTTAAAATAATACAGGTTGATTTAAAAATATTCAGACAATACAGAAAGCCTAAAGATGCAAGCCAGAAGCTTCTGAAATTTCACCACTGAGATAACTACTATTCACATCCCAGTGAATAGTCTTTCAGACTTAAAAAAACACACATATTTACACACAGATTGTTTATATAAAAAATGAGAGAGTAATAGGCGTATTCTTCTTTAACCTGCATTCTCTTTCAGCCATATATTATGGACATCTTCAAATGGCAGCAGTGACTCCCACTGCATGACCACTCGGCACTCAGCCTCTCCGATTCATGTTTTTCTCTACTGCTCATCGCTCTCAGATGAGGGTGAATTGGTGGGTGGTTCTGGGGGGTGGGGGGACTGAGAGTGGTGCTCTGCTTAGCTCAGTGTGTAGAGATGCAGTGAGGCCTTATAAAGTGCAGAGTCTCCTCGATTAAGCTTTCGCTGGCCTCAGGGGACAAGAAACAGGAAGCTCACAAAACCCTTACAGGAGACCTAAACAGCCGGAAAGGCAGGGTGATGGATTCAGTGGTAGGATTTGCATCTGGTGGACCTGCCAAGCTGACCTCAGAGCAGGAAGCCACGCTGGGCACTGACGGGGCTGTCTGCCCAGGAAAGATGAATCTGGGTGTGGGGAGTTGGAGAAACAGTGCGAAGAGATGCTTCCACTTGGGCTTGGGGTGACTTCAAGGAGAAGAGTTTTGGCTTTTTTCTTGGATTTATTTATACCCAGCCTCTTTCTGAAAAGGTGTTATAGTAGCTTTCAACAAAGGACATATGCAAAAAGGTCAGGCAGCCAGAAATAGAAAAGCAGGACCAGGGACAATTCCATCTGAAGCAGAGGACTGGAGCCTGAGCTGCGACAGAAAAGGACCCTGCTTCTACCTATCCCTAGGGACCAGCTGGGATGAGAACAGAACAATTCCTAAAGGGAAGACAAAGAGCAGGGGAGCTGACTGATGGGAATGAAAACTGCACCAGAAGTAAAAAATCGGGATTTACCTCCACGTCCTTCCCTCCTGAATTTTATGAGCTATGGTGACCACGTCACCTTTCTGAGCCTCAGTTTCCTCTTCTATAATATGGTAGCACAGGACTCTCTGTTAACTGTCATATCTGAGTAGTTTGCATTGGGCTTGGCCTTTGACGGGGACAGCTGGAGGTCTTCCGGGGTGCACCTACCACAGAGGTCACCCTGAAATAGAGGGTCACTAGAGGAGGGTGAAAGAGGAAAGATTCAAGGAGGTTTCTTTATGGTGCCTGCCAGCCCCCTACCCCTGCTAAGGTGCCCATGCATGAGCTCTCTAGAAATGGCAGCTCCCAGGGAGCCATGTTTTCTACCAGTGACCCCTTTCTCCAACCCAGCTGATTGGAGCAGGTACGGCACCTGACCTGAGGGCAGCCGATCAACAGGTTGACCAGTGGTGTATGTATGGCTTGACACAAAATGGTGGGAACATTCAGTCAGCCCATTCTCTAGAGAGGCTGCCTCAGTGAATGCTGGCAGCTGCCACTGGAAGGTCGTGAGCACTGGAGAGTTGGAGCTGAGAGGTCATGATGCCTGGAAAGTGAAGCTGTGAGAGAGCAGACATCCTGAGTCAGGAAAGGAACTGGGTGGCCGATAAGACACAGACGATGGGGAGTTATCTAGGCTGCCATAACAAACTACCCTCAACCTGGGGGGCTTCAAACAGCAATTATTTCATCATACCCCATGACTTTGTGAGTCAGGAATCCAGGCAGACTCTTATGTTCCATGCAGCCTCAACAGAGGTACCAGCCGGCAGCTGGGCTGGGCTGGAGGCTCCAAGGTGGCTCCAGGCCCACATCTTCGGGTGCTTTGGTGGGGAGGGCTGAGGGCTAGGCTCAGCTGGGATGGTCTCAAGGGAGTTGGACACACGGTAGTTCAGGTCTTCCAGGAGAATGTGTAATAGTCTATTATTTCTGTTGGAATCTTCAAGGGCAAGATTCCTCTCCCCAGATTCAGAGGGAAGGAACTAAACTCTGCCTCTCTACAGGACAAGAGATTTATGGTCATCTTTACCTCAGGGGAGAAGCCATAAGCTTCGACAGCGGATGGTCCCAGAGCTACCTTGAGCCCAGGATACACATCTGATTGAGGAAGACCATCTCTGCTACAGCCTGTTCGGAGTTTGGAGTGTCTGTCCCACTCCATGTACCCGCACAGTATCCTCCTGTACTCGAGCGAGCTCCAGTGGGTCTCTTCGTGTACCCAGTGAGCCAACCTACAGCAGTGATGAGTCCTGAACCCTTAGAAATCTCAGGTATGGCAGCAAGAAGTTATCTACCATGAGAGCTGATAACACTCAGAGGGTAGGGAGCCCTAGTTTTGTCCCTTTTATTAGCCTCAGTTTCCTCATCTGAAACATGGACAGAAAACTATCCACTCTACCCCTCTGAGTCACTGTAACCAAGGAACAAAAAATAAAAACAAAAAAACCTCTTCCTGTCATTTGCCTGATCTCTTGTGACATATCTCGACAGCCATGTAGGGTCTTGATGTAGGTCACCCTGGCACACTCAAGAGACTAGATCCTCACCAGCTGCCCGCCCTGGTCTTATCAAGCCCATTTCTCCTCAGGAAAACACAGAGCAAAGGAATGAGATAAGTGGCCTTTAAGGACCTCCCAGCTCTGAAATCCTAGATTTCTGAGAGTCCTGGGACAAAGGAAAAGGCTGGTATCAAATGACTCTAGAGCAAGGGGGCAGCTGCTGGTAGTGAATGAAAGAGGCAGCTGGTAGGGTAAAGGGTGGGGCTTCGGGGACCACAGCAGAGATTCTGGGACAGCAACTCTGAGCACAAAGGAGGGGTGTGAGGGTCGGGTGTGAGAAAGGAAGAGGGCATTTCAACCACTCACATCCACCTTAGCTCTCCTTCTCTGTCCTCTTCTCCTTCCTTGACCTTCTAAGTTTTTAATCCTCTAGGCCTTTGCACATTCTGGTCCCTCTGCTTAGAAGACTCCTCCTGCCCCAGGAGGCCAACTCCCACCATTTTTTAGGTCTCTCCTAAGTGTCTCTTTTAGAGAGCTTTCCTGAAAACTCCAACCCAAATAAGCACCCTCTTCCCAGCACCAATTTTCTTTCACAGCCCTAATTATATTCATAATTACATAGTTTTGGGTGCAATTATTAGCTTAGTGCTTATCTCTTCCAGTAAACAGGACATTCTGCGAGAGCAGTTATGTGCTTGGTATTTGGGGATGAACAAATTGGTGAGGACACAGAGTTCATTGGAAGCAGATGAGGACACAGGTCCTCGCTATCCAGGCCACAGAGCAGGATCCATGGTGACAGATGCTAAAGAGAAGAAAGAGCTCCAGGGAACTGAAAGCACCCACTCCAGCCCCTGCCCTCACCCCTGCCCAGTCTGCCTGCCTCCCCCGCCCGCCCGGCGCCCACACACAGCCTGACCCTGCGCGCTAGAACACTGCAGCTTTATTGATCGGAACAACCGCGTCCGCAACTAGAGGTTACATTTGGGTCTCAGGGGTGAGAGAGGGAACAGAGGCTTGGGGTAGAGACAGAGAGCAAGGCAAAGGGGTGAGGATGGGGTTGTGTGACTAAAAAACAACCCCGATATGATTCACCCGTGAGTAAGGGGTGTCCTGTTGTGCTTTTACCTTGGTGCTAGGGTGAGTTGGGGGGGTGGGGAGGTCAGACATGTGGGCCTGGGCATGGGGGCTTTTGGCTTTTCTCCCAAGTCTTTGAGCCCTCCAGGCAGGAGCAGTCCCTCCTTCCCTGTCCCTTCTGGGTGGGGGATTAGGGCCTTGGTGAGCAGGTCTCCAGGGGGCAAGAAGTATGCTTAGAGTCCAGTGGAGCAGAGGTGATGTGGGCAGCTGGAGGAGGGCAGAAGGTGCCAGCGGGGAGGGCATTCCCACCAGGCCCCTGGGCAGTGGACACGGGCGATATGAAGGGGGCTGGAAGAGGGGATAGGCAAACGCCATCTCTCTGGGTCCCAGCTTTCTCACCTGTACAATGGGGCACTGGATTAGATGTTCCCATCTAAGGTCCCTTCCAGTTCTAAGGGTCAAAGGATTCCCAGGAAAGAGTGGTCTTTCTGCACACACACGCACACGCACGCGCGCACACACACACACACACACACACACACACACACACACACAGCACTGACACAAGAGAGAGGAGGGGGCTTCCTGCCTTTGGAAGCAGGAAGGACTCCCCTGAACCCAGAACTCGATTTCAGCCGGTGGTCCCACAGCGTCTCTCCAGGGCTGGTTCAGCCCTCACAGTCCTGAGGACAGACTCTGGGGAGCCCCTCCCAGCTGCCTTGAGCTGTTCAGAGAGGAAAAACTAAAGATCCTGCACCCTGCACCTCCAGCCTCCTGGTCCTCGGGGGGAAGTCAGGAGGATGAGGACATGCGGTCGTGCTCACTTCTGTCCCTACGTCGGGCTCTTGTAAAGACAGAGGGGAGGGAACAGGAAATGGAATCTTTTCTGTCTGGGATCCTGGGAGAAGTGGCAGCAGCTGCTGCAAGTGTGAACAGAGGGTGGGAGGCTTCATGTGGCACCCAGGTGGGAGGTCTGTGGCCAGGGCTGACAGACCAGAATTTGGGGCAGTACCTCTCCCAGTGCAGGAGCCCAGTGACATCCACAGCCAGCCCAGTGACATCTGTAGCACCCTGGAGACAGGTCCCCATAGCTATTCTGGCAGGTGATCCTAGGAGCAGCGGCCAGTGGTGTGACACCTTCAGGGCTGTAGGACCTGGCTTCTAAGGCTGGCTGTGTGACCTTGGGCCAGTCCCTGGCCCTCTCAGCTTCATTCGCACCCTGAGGAATCTGAACTTTTGCGGCCCCTCCTGGTTCTGACAGCCTGCACAGCAGCTTTGAGAGCACAAGGAAAATGAGAACAAGTGGGAAGGAGGTGCTGGGCCCACCCCAGAGGGTGAAGATGGGGAGAGGATTCTGGGAGGAGGGGGAGGCTTGGCCTTCAGGCTAACTTGGCACCCCAGTGAGGAGCGCTGTGATCCCAGGGGCCAGTAAAGCTGAGGTTCCCCATCAGCTGCTACTCAGCACCTGGTCCCGCGACCCCCTGTTCCCCAAGACACTAACCTGGAGGGGAGATGGGAGGAGGGCTCCCCACACCCTGAGGGCTGACCCCAGACTCTCTGTTTTAAGGCCACAACATGCTTCAGTCACCCTGATCCAGAGGGTGAGGCTGCCACTGGGGAGAGGCACTGGAACCCAGGGGCTAGGGGTATGCACGGGCCACCTACCATGATTCTGACACACAGACGCTTGCACAAAGAGGCAGGCACACACGTCACCCAGGGATACACAAACACATTCATTCCTTGTGCACACTTCAGTGCACACGCAGACTCACACAGGTGGGCACACGGGGCACTGCTCATGCACAGATACCCACATGCCACACACACCAGCTGGCCTGTTTGGACACAAACACGAGGACCACACCAGGCCAAGCCCCCTCCAGGCAGGGCTGTCCTCAACACTGCGAGGGTCCCTTCTCACCGGACAGACCAGGAACACGGGGACCAGCAGCTCAGCTTAGCCAACCTGCGCCGTGCATGTTTCCTGCGTCGGGCTCTATGGACACAGATACAGAGGTGAACAGGGATGTGAGGCCCCGTGAAAGAGCAGCCGTCATGGGGAAGTAGGCACGGGGTGCCACAGGAGCCCCAGAGAGGAAGCACTTGGGGCCGCGTCACTGGTGCTCCAGTCGGGGCCCCAGCAAGGGCCCACAGGAAGCCCCCGAGGAGAGAGGCCAGTGGATCCCGCTACCCTTCGGGTCTCCTGAGAAGCTTCACAGCATTTCTGATGCCAGGATGCCCTCCAGTCCCGTTAAATCAGAACCTCTGGGCCAGAGGCAAGCATCAGTGCTCTCTAAAAGACCCTGTGGTAGTTTCCTTCTGCAGCCAGGGCTGAGGACCGTTGCTTTATGGAATCCATTCCACCGGGCAAAGCTGTGGAGTAGCATCCATACCACGCTGTCTTGTGCCAGGCATGAGCGGGAGGACGGGGAGAGGGCTAGGGAGGCTCGGAGGAGGAGCTCACAGTCTAGTTGGGGAAACAGACTCTACACAGATGGGACAATTAAGGGACAACAACCGCAGATGTCATGGAAGCGTGTGCTGGGAACCTGGAGCAACTCACTCCAGACCGAGCCTTGGATGGGCCAGGAAGGCAGCCATGCTGGTCGGGTGTTGGGAGACCCCGCAGCCGCCTGGCCTGGCCACTCACCAGCTGTTGGCGATGATGATAACACAGGCCTGGCAGAGCAGGACGCTAGGCAGTGTTTGCCTTGGTTCCCTGCCTGCCTCTTGGCACTGCAGTGCTGCGGGGTTCCAGGCCTCTCTCTAGCTGTCCCCACCAAATGCTCCACAAGGAGCCCTGCAACACCCCACCAAAGGTGTTTGCACTCAGTAGGGTCATCTGTAAGCTCCCTGTCACCCTCAGGGGATGAGAGGTGCGATTCAGGCTGCGGAAGGCAGCTTGAGACTACGGAATAGGGCTGGAAATGGTCTCCTCGGCCAGTCCCCCACAGACACACGCCACTTGTGAAGGCGGACACGCTTGCTTGCCTACACGCATGCTCAGAGACGGTACAGACCCAGCCTCTCAGATACACTTAACTGCACACACAGACCTTTATTTACACACACCCCTGCTCAGAGACACGCCCACGTGGTGTGCAGACACTGACGGGCACGCACATGCACACACGCAGACTCATTCCGGAGGGTCTGGGGCTCCTCTGCCGTGGACGGCCGGTGGGCTGCTGAGGGCTGATACTAAGGAGATGGGCTCTAGATTCCATCCAGTCCAGGACCCAGGGACAGAGGTCCTTTCACAGCTCCAGGGAACAAGGGGACGGTCACCACCTCACCCATCGTCCCCAGCTCTACACACCCCGCTCCTTCACTGACCCTGGGGGAGGAGAGAATGGCCACGAGATAGTGCTCTACCCTCAACTCGCCCGCATCCAGGGCACCCAGTCACGCCAAACAGATAAGAAATGGAGGTTCCACCCCCAACTCCTGTGTGGGGACACGAAATTGCAGAAGCAGGACTTCTCTGCCCTTCTTCAAGTCAAGCCTCACCCCAGAGAATGGCCTGTCTACCACTCCTGGCTCCTCTGAGCCCCAGCTTGGGACTGGGTTAGGGTAGGGACTGTGCTCTTGGGCCCAGCTGCTGGGGGCTGGGGGAAGATGTCAGTCTTCGGACTGCCCAGGCCCATGACCCTGTGCTGGGTCCCTTCCAAAGGGCACAGTGAAGAGGAGAATATGGTGTCCCAGAAATAGGTCAGAGCATCTGGGGTGACTGGGATCTCCACCACACAGCCCTCACTCTGGGAACAGTTGTACGCAGCAGGATCCCTACCTTCCTTGTTGCCTTCTGGATGGGGGACAGTCACAGAACTCACAAAGTCTCACCTGGCCCTCCTCTGCCCCCTGCCTCCTCCACTTGGGGGGGTCCGTCTGACCAGAGGAGGGGTTTCTTGGTGTGCCCATTTCCGGCTCCCTTCTGGCCAGGCCACCAGGCTGGAGTTCTGCCTTGAGTTGGGGGACAGGAGGAAGGTCAGAAGCACACCTTAAGTGCAGCCAGGACAAGGCCTATGTCACGCCAAGGTCCCTGGAGTGGCGGACGCCATTCAGGCAAGTCCCCTGTCTCTGCAGTAAAGAAGGTGCTGGCAGGTCGGATAGAAACTTGTGCTTTAATATAACTCTGTGTGAGTGTGAATGTGTGAGTGTGTGCATGTGTCGAACAACTGTCTCTAGGGCCTCGGCGCCGGGCCTCTGTCCTTATTCTCCGTCCTTGTTCTTGAGGGCAATGCAGGCCCCTCCCTGGTAGGCTGGCCCTGCCCCTGGGCACCCCGGCTGGCGGGGGTCAGTCTTTGGTACGATGTGGACACTTTGGTGTGCCGGGGGCGGGGTGGGGGGCTGCGCAGCTCTCATCATCTTTGCAACGCCAAGAGGAAGATGGCCATGGGCCCCCAGAGCTGCAGGCTGGACTGACGGGGGGCTCCGCTGCCCGGCATCACCACCACTACAACAGGAAAGAGGAGACAGGCCAGGGCTCCGGTCAGCTCCGGCAGGGGCAGGAAGTAGGAGGGGTCCCCGTTCCACTGCCCCATCTTTCTGTGAGGCCTGAAGGTGAGTGCGCGATCCACCCAGATACACTCAGGAGCACAGACGTGAGGGGGGTGGGGTGAGGGCTGACTCAGCCTGCTGGAGTTCCTGTTCACTAAGATTTGGAGAGATTTTTCCACCTCTGTGGGGCTCAGTTTCCTCATCTGTGAAATGGGTCTATGAGCATGAGCTACCCCAGAGGGCTGTGGTGGGGATTAAGTGAAACACGCAGACGTGGTTTTTGTATCTTGCATGGTACACAGTAATCACCGGCCAACTGGAGCTGTTAGCATTGGAATCGCCTGGCCTCAGCAAGGCAGAGGTCCACACCCAGAGCCACAGAGGTGTACTGAGGCATAGGCTCAGGAGCTGTCTAAGGCTGTGAACAACTCAGCAATCCTCAGAGGAGGGCGGCTGGGGGTTTCTCACTGTCCTCCGGGTGCCCCATCCCTGGCTCAGGGTGGGCTCGAGTTCACACTCTAAGGCCACACACAGTTTCTGCTACCCCCAAACAGCCAGGCGCCCTCCCTCACAGCCCCCATGGATTCAGCCCCTCGCCCCTTCCTGTTCGGCACCTTTATTGGGATCCATCTGCTTCCGGGGACACTCTCCCTTCTTCAGCGTGACATCGTCTATGGCAATATCCCCCAGGTAGCCCGAGCCTCGAACCCCCTCAAAAATAATCTGGGGTGAGGTCAGAGAGTGGGAGGGGCAGGAGTCAGTGAGGTTCTGCAAGGCACACAGACCCCCACCCCCATCCCATCTCCTCAATTTACTGGGAAGGGCCCAAGTGCTTCCTGGCAGGGCAACTACCCCAGCCTGGGCCCAGTGTCTCACCTGGAAGGGCCCGCTGGGGTTGATGGGCACATGGGCCTGCTGCCACACGTTGCCCTTATTGCCACTGAGGGACCAGACGTGCGTGTCCAGAGCCCCTTTGTTCCGGGACCGCAGCAGGAGGTTAAGGGAGCCTGTGGCGAGTGAAAAAAGGGGACAGTGAGGTCCATAAAGGCACTCTTACCTTCCCACATGTACCAAGCCCTCCTCCCCATTAGGCCCCACAGAACTGCCACGTTGGATGGGACCTTCTCCCCATCCGGACTGGTTCCACATACTGATGGGAAAAAGGATAACAACAGGATTTCAGTTCATCCAGACGGCTTGCAAATTTCCCTTCATTTCTTTCCTTCCCTGCTCATCAACCAAGCCAACCACCCTGAAACACACACCACCCTTCCCCTTTAGACAGGGAACTATAGGCAGTGGGAACTACATGTCCACCCAGAGCAGGGGTCCCACAGAGCACAATACACACCCCTGCTCTATGTGATTTCTAAGACAGGCGAAATAAAGATAAAGTGTTAGTCCACGTGCTACGCAGCTAGAGTAAAACAGCAAGTGTGAGATTTTGGAGGCATTAGCCTGGGGGTGCTGAGTCCATTGCCCACAGCCACAGGGATCTGGAATTTTAGGGGTGTTGAGGGGTACTAGATGAGGAGGGGGTCACAGCCTGGGTAAGAGCACAGAGGCAATGTCACTGCCCCCTCCCTGTCTCTTCTTGCCTACCTTCAGCCCCCAGGGACGTGAAAGAGCTGGCTCTGAGGGAAAGGAAATCAATCTCAGACAGTGCCTGGTGGCTGGCATTTCCATGGTGCTGCCCACAGACAAAGCCACACCATCTGTGACACCAGATAGACAGACCCCCAGTGGGGGAGAGCCACCAAATGCTACCTGCCGAGGATGAAAGCAGTTGCCCAGGACCAAGGAGAGCCAAGGAGATGCAAGGTTTGGGGACAGCTGGTGCCCAGGGCTGCCAGGCAGGGTGGGGGGAGTCGAGACAGCATGAAATACCCCTCCCAGCAGCAGAGCCAGGCCAGGGGCACCCTGAAGGCAGGTGGGGGTGCCTTGCCAGCAGACGAGCCCTTGAGCCGGGCTGCAGTCAGCACCTGGTAGAACAGGACATGCCGCCTTTGGCACAGCCCAAGAGCCAGCATCTTTGGGATCCTTATTAGTCCGAAACAGACGGCTTGCTCTCCCTTCCTCCCACTCAAGGATATGCCCCTTCTCCCCCATCTGGAGTGTGGCCTTAGTCCCCTTAACTTTTCTTCCTCCCCTGCTACCCTGCCCTGAGGGCTCTGATAGGAAAGTCCATCTTTTTTTTTTTTTTTTTTTTTTGTCCAATTAAAAATCAACTTCCTGCCTCCCTTCTCTGAGCACGCCCCCCAGCTGCAAGGTCCTCCCTGCTCAGGGACTTCCTGACGTCCCTTCACAGGAGTCAGCCAGGGCCCAAGGTCCTCAGTCTCCCCAAGATCTACCTCCCGAAGAGTGAATTTGCTCACTACCTTCCTGCCCATCTTTCCCACCACCTCCAAAGCCACTTGGCACTGCACACTGCTGTGATGCCCTCCCTGCCGTTTCTCCTGCAGAATGCTTTGTCTTCAAGGCCCCTCTGAAATGCCAAGTCCTCCAGGAAGTGCTCCTAGGCTTGAGCTGGGAGCCCACGATCCTCCTCAGGAACTCTGAGGCTTAAACTGCAGCTCCCATACCCAGACCACTCTGCCCTGGGGTGTGGCAGTGAGTGAATCACAGCTTCGGTCCCCACCTTACTCTTTACGGGAAGGTCTGGCTCACATGCCTGTCGGTTCTCACCAATTAAATGCTGAACAAAGAATTCTCATAATTGTCCTCAAGGACTTTGATAGAGTCCAGAGTTGAAAGCCACATCAGGGTTCATCAGGCCCCAAACTGCCATCCCTCATTCATTCATTCAACTAATTGAGCACTGTTATGTGCCAGGCACTGTTCTAGGCACTAGAACAAGACAAAGACTCCTGCCCTCACGGCACTTACCTTCCACTGGTGGTAAGTATTATACAGAAAGCAATGCCTGGAAAAGGATGGAGACTATTTTAGATGGGAGGGTCTGAGGCCTCAGACTCGAGTGGAGGGAGGACACGACATTCCTGGCTGGGGAAACACCATGAACAAAGGCCTCTGAGGCAGGAATTGCCTTGAGTATTTAAAGAAAAGCAAAGAGACCAGTGTTCCAGAGCCAGATGGCAACGGATGAGGTCAGAGAAGCAGGCAGGGGCCGGATGGGGATGGTAAGATTTGAGTGTCCTGAGCAGGGGCTAACATGATCTGGGATGGGGTCCCCTCCATAGCATCCCTGCTGGGTAGTTTTGCCCAAGGGCAGGGTGGATGGATGCTAACCATCCCCGAGATAGCCCACTCCTTTGCTAGACAGATCTGATGCTTTTAGGGTCTTTGCTGGGTGGAACTCAAATCTGTCTTCCAGAAGTTTCTACCAAGTGGTGTTTGTTCTACCCCTAGGGAACCCAGAACAAAGTCTGTGTGTCACACAGGCTGTCTCCTTGGGCTTTTCTGTTTCCCAGCTCATGAAGCCAGGTCTCCCAGGTCCCTACTGGGCCCAACATGCTCCTCCTGGACTGGTCCCCAGGCCCCCTCCTGAGATGACACTAACCAACCATCCTACTTTGCCTGGGATGGAGAGGATTCAGTGCTAAAACTACGAAAGGGTGGAACAAACCAGAATGAACTGGTTACTCTAACTGGGGAAACCAGATGGAAACAAGAGGGTTGGAAAGGGCTGGGCAATCTTGGTCACTCACCCTCACACACCCCAGAGGAAACTTATCAGTGTCTACAGCCCTGGGCAAACTGCATGGTTAGTTTGGGAGCCCAGTGGATGCAGACCTCCCATCCCACCTCATCCTACACCATCAGTTCAGCTTGACCCCTCAGCCGAGCTGTGGGGACTTCTCCAGGGTGACCCACTAGGTTGAGGCATGTTTAAAGTCCCTCCTTGTCCTGAGTGGTGGAGAGAAAATGAAGAGCTCTTCTGTGGGCAGATTAGGAATGGTTACCAGGACCACGGACAGTTCAGAGGGAGCGGGAGAGCCCGGAAGTAATAGTTCATGTAAGAGGGGGACGTGGATGCATGCATGGGTATTGGCTTCTACTGGCATAAAGTATCTTTGGAAACGTAGTCTATTGGTTGTCTCCGGGGTTGCTCTAGGTGGCAGGTGCTTCATTTGTACCCTTTGACCCATGGGAAACATATTACCTGTCCCATAAATAAGTAAACAAACACACATTTCCAATCATTGCCATTGCCTCAGCACTCTCCTACGACCACGCCCCCAGACTTGGCAGGGTCTAGGTTACCAGCCATCTTAGCCCTTGTCCCTGGATTACCCCAGTGGGCACAACTCCTGTCTGATGCCATGAGTTGTTGTACGTCTGTCTCTTCCTCATAGCTGTAGGTACCCAGAGGCCAGGGGACTCTCAGCCTGAGTTTCCTGCACCATAGCACCTGGTATGTGGCACAGGGCAGAAGCCCGGGAAGGGATGGCTGGAGTGACAGGCTCCTGGATTCAGGTGACACTCCTTCCCATGTCAACTCTCCCCAAGGGGTATTCCTTAAGTTCGGTTCCACCGTTTAGAAGCAGGACTTCCTCACATGGCTCATAAGGAAGTATCCTTCCGGTCCTGCAGTGGGACTCTGGGGAAGTCCAAGCAGTCTGGGCCGCTGTGCTCTGTGGTTGTGGAAAACGCTTATGCTGAGTTGCATTAACGTCACCCGGCACACGGCAGACGCGGTATACACAACACTGCAAGTCCATCTCAGGCACAACTTCCGTCCCACCCCATTGGAGCCTTGCTTTACAGACCCTGGAAGCCTTGACCATCTCAAAACCTCAGACTGCTGGCTTTTGACTTTCTTGCCCATCTTCTTTTGTGCCTTTCTTTTGATCTTTATTTATACTCTGCCCATCTTCTCCCCATGCCCTCCTTCAAGGACCCGTGAGTTCGCCAAGGTAGGAAGCGCAGCCCGCCTGTGCCCCGCCGCCCAGCACACACTCGGTCAGCCTGCCAGGCCCCCGACTCACCGATGTGCTTCCCGTACATGTGGTAGAAGAACGAGACGCAGTAGAACTTGGCGCTGGCGTTGTAGAGGGGACTCACCAATCTTGCACGGTCCCCCAGCTCTCGGGGCCGGGATGTCTCGATGAACATGTAGTAACCTGCAGGGGAGGGGAGACGTGACCACCCCCACCCCCAGGCCTGTCAGCTGATGACAGCCTGACCTCCAGCTGCGAGTCTCAGGTCCTCACCCCAAGCTCGCTGCCTAACCTGCAACTCAGCGCTCTGGTCAGAGCTCATGAGCACTTGGCTCTATTGCCAATTTCTCTTCTTTCTGATCTTCTGTGTTCCCCTCACCTGGGAGCTCTCCAAGGACAGGGACCACATCTCTCTCAGGTCCGGGCTCCCCAAGGGTGGGACCGTGTCTCATCCTGGGGTTCCATGGGCCCAGAACCCTCCCTGAAGCCATCCTCCACCCCAGCCCCAGGCCATGTCCTCACCCTCAGGGGTGCCACTGATGTCCATGGGGGGCCCAGTGTTGGGGGAGCGCTTGGGGTTCTGGGTGAGGGCATTCTGCCTCGTCCAGTCAAAGTTGTCTGTCAGGTCCTGGGTGTAGCCACATATCTTCTCGTCCTCAAAGTGGCAGGTGTTATCTGCATGGAGGGGGGAAGGGGGGAAGACAAAGGCTCGCCCTTATCTGAGCAATGGGCCCAGCATTTCAAGCCTAGAAAGATAGGTGACAGGGCCCAGGACAAATTTGTTTCTGGAGCAAGATTTCTTTGTGCCACAAACCTTTCTGATACCTAGTGAAGCTTTAAGGATCTCATCTCAGAATAATGGTTTTAGACACAACATGAAATGCACAGGATCACAAAGGAAATCAATTATATTGGAATACCGCTGTCCAAAAATTGTTATAATTTGTTACATAGTAACTGGGCTTCTTTATTATCTAATTAAATCACAAGATTTAGTGTTAGGCCTAATAACCACTGTAGTTTTGAAACACTAATGAATGTAAATGATATTTAGAGATCCCTGAAAGAACTGGGAGGTGATGTGAAAACATTGGATTTCTCCTGGCAACAGTCGCACATACTGATTATTCTACTGTGTTTTGTAGCCCGTGCTCATCATTGAAAGGGAGATTAAATCTCTGATAGCAGTTAGGGAAAATAAAGAAATAACTGTATTCCCCCCACTCATACACCCCTTGACAGAGGTAACCTGGGGATCACAGATTAGGGCTTGTGGATGAGCCTGGGTTTTTTTTTTTTTTTTTTAGGGATGGTGAATACTGTCCCCTGTCCCCCACTGCCACCACCCAGTCTAAGCCCCAGAATAACTCCTGGTTGCCAACTCTCCAGCCAGGCCCTGGGGCTGCTGGCCTTTGCCTGTGGGAGTCATTTTCTCTCTGGGTATCTCCAGGTCCCTCCCTCCCATCATTTTGTCCCTATAGGGAAGAGGACATCAAGGGGAGAGGGGGTGAAGCAAGCTCACCTGACAGGTTTGGAGAGTTGATGGCTGAGGAAGCAAGCGAGGAAACAAGTCAGCACGGAGGTGTGGGGCTGGATAGAGGGTGCTAGGGTTGGGACCGGGGGACCAGGTCCTCAGAGCCAAGACTGGGGATCAGCAGGCCTGGCCTGCAGCGACAGCATCACAGACAGCATGGTGGGGTGCCCCTAGCTGGGCACTGTGTGTGGAGGGTGGAGGGAGTACCGGGGCATGAGATGGGCCCACCCTTCCCATCAGCACCACCGCCGTCACCATCGTCACCTACGTTCTGTGTAGTGGATGACGCGGGAAGCCATGTCACCAGCCCCAAAAGTGGTGTAGGGTGTGAGGCGGACCTCATAGCTGTGGGGCACACGAAGATCAGTCAGGATATACTCGAGCAGCTGCCCCTTCTCCACACGCCGCACGGGGATGGCTTTGACCATGGCATTGTGCTGGTTCAGCTGTAGGTACAGGGAGTTCCCAGATGCCCGGCAGGCCACACTCTCCCCCGGAGCGCCAGCCCAGACCCTCGCGTGACTTGGGTCGGGAAGTGTGGAGGAGCAGAAAGAGCAAAGGCCTAGGACAGCAGGCCCTCAGTGTCCCTCATCTGTGACCTGGGACAATCACCCCTTCCAGGTCCTCCTTCCCAAGCTGTCTCGATGATAACAGTGACAGTGACACATAATGCACAATGAATGTGTGTTGGGTACTGCTCTAAGTGCTCGGCCGTGATTAACTCATTTAATCCTTAAAATAACAATCCTGCGAGGCAGAATATTAAAATTACGCCCACTTTACAGGTAAGGAAATGAGACCAAAGAGATGTCAGCTTGCCTAACCTCACACAGAGATGCAGTCTTGTCTGGGCAGTGGTCTCAGAGCCACAACATTACCCTCTCAGGCTGGGATGAGAGTGGCATGGGATGCTGTCCCCTGGCCCAGGCCCTGGACCCCAGCATAGATTCTACATTCTGTGAGCAGTGCTGGCTCCCCACGGACACAGCTGACTCTCGCCCAGTTCTCAGAGCTGTGTTCAGAGTCTGGTCCAGATCCAGGGGCCAAGAGCTCCAGCTCCTGTGGCTCTATCCTGCCACTGAAGAGGGTCCACGGGTCTGAGCCCCGTCCCCACCCCACCCTCTGTCTTTGATACATGCGCATTCCCGGGCAGCCACGCCGCCCCCACTGTCCTGGGCCCTGCTCCCCCTTGGCCCACCTGGCGGACACCGAGTCTGTAGTTGAGCACCGGGTCCACAGCGTCGGGCTCCCTCTGTGTCCACTGCAGCACGTAGGAGTAGTTCTTGGACAGCTTGTGGCTGCGGGTGGGGTTGGGGGTGTCGAAGTAAAACTCCGGGCTGTAGGCTTTGGCTGAGAGGGTGGGGAGGGGGCACGGGGCCGTGGAGGGTGGGGGGTGGCAGAGACACAGAGAGAGGAGGCGTGGGACAGGGAGACAGAGGATGGGGCGGCACAGAGAAAGGGTGTCCAGGTGACAAAGAGAAAAGGAGTGTTGTGAAGAGAGGAGATGTGGGGAGAAGAGAAGGGTTGGGGAGATGAAGGTAGGGGGAGAAGTCAGGCAGAGATGGGGTGAAGGAAAACGACAAGTTCCAAGAGGCAATGATTGTGCGAACAGAAAGGTCAAGGATGAACCAGAGCAGAGAGAAATTTGGGGAGACACAGGGAAGGGCATTAGGGAAAACACAGAGAGCGGATTGGGGCAAAGACACAAAGAAGGACCAGGGATAGTGAAGAGGAAAGGAAGAGGAGAGAGAGAGAAAATGGATAGAGGGAGAAAGGCAGGGAGACGGGAAGTGTGGGAGAACAGGGGAGGAGGGAAGGAGGTGGGAAATGTCACAGGGCCTTTGGCTGGCAGGGCTGAGTGGGTGGGAGGAGCTGGGGAGGTGGTCAGTGACCTGCAGTCCTACCCCCCTACTGCTGAAGAGTTAATGGGGCTGTTGACAAAGCTGGGGGTGCAGTGCAATAGGCAACAAGTAGCTTGCAGCTCTCCTTCAAGGACTCTGCCGTCAGTTCCGGCAGGAAGGTGGCTCTCCCCAAATGGAGGACAAAGGAAGGCTCACTGCAACCCAGGCAGATGCACTGTCCCCTTCACCACTTCCATGCCTTTCTGACCCCATCTACAGCCCATCAGCCCATCCAGGAAGGACTTGATGTACAGGTGGGGCTGAGAGGGAATCTGGGCATGAAACAGCCTGCACTTCTATGGTGACATTCCGGAGAAGCTTTTGAGGGTCATCTTCTTCCCTTTCCAGCTCAGCCCTGGAGGGGCTCGGAATCCACAGCCTCTGGGGCCCAGGACCAGGGAGGAAGGGCATCAACCAAGCTCGCTGAGAAGGGGCGGGGTCCAGGCCGGAGTGTAGGAGGGGCTGGAGGGCTGGAAGCCCAGAGCTGGGGGTGGATGAGGCTGTAAGGGGTGGAGCCTGTTTTTTATGGGGGCGGGGCCTAGACCAGGTGTGTGCGGGTCTTGAGAGGGAAGGGCGTAGGCCTGGTGAAGGGTGGGCTTGAAAGGGACAGTGATCATCTTAGACTAGGAAAAAAGACTGACACATGGGCGGGGCCTGTGTCTGGAGGGGCGGGGCTTTAAGAGAAGGCCAGTGATTGGATCAGGGCCGCACAGGGCTGGGTCTACATCTGGTCTCAGCGAGCGAGCTTTGGAAATCCACCGGCTTGAAGGGCCTCAAAGAGACAGGGCCCGGGCAGATGCTGCCCGGCAGGGACGGGACAGAGCCTGGCCCGCTTGGTAGGTGGGGCGGACCGACGGGACGCTCACCGGAGACCTGGAAGAGGCAGGAGGCCGAGCCCACATCGTTGGAGACGCTGCACTCGTAGCTGCCGCTGCTGTCGCGGGTCACGGCGTCCAGGCGCAGCTCGGCGTGGTCTGGGGCCTCAGCGGCGGCGGGGACAACGGGCGGCGGCGGCAGCAGCTGCCCCTTGAAGCGCCACACGGCCGAGGCGATGCGCTGGGGGTTGCCGCGCAGGAGCGTGCAGCGCAGTAGCACAGGCCGGCCCAGCGCCTGGCGCACGTCCTGGGACTCGGGCTCCACCTCGGGCGGGACTAGGGGCGGGGCGGCGGTCAGCAGGGGACCGAGGAGGCGAGCCCGGGACGGATCCACGCAACACTTTCATGCAATAGCCGTGCTCACGCCTCCCGGTCATCCCCTCCAGCCAGGCTTCCCAGGCTGGGCCTCTATTGCGCCTCAAGTGGGTCTTCTCCCCCAACCAAAGGGCAGTTTAACGCCCGGGTTTAGAGCACTCTCTCTAGAGCTACACAGATTAGGATCAAATCCCAGCCCTGCCTCCATCTACCTGGCAGGATGGAGCAGGCAAAGGACTTAACCTCTCTGGGCCTTGGGGGGAATCACAGAATCTAATCATGGTGCTGCGGAAGGTTAAATGAGTTGATGCTCTTAACCGCTCTTAGCACTGGTGGGCACACATGCAGTGAGTTAGTTTTCATCATTTTGTGATCAAGCTGTGTTCCCCCCTGGAGGATCCTTCCTCCTCCTGCACAAAGCCCATTTCCACCTGTCACAATCTAGCTATTTCTTTGTTTGTCAGGTCCTTGAAAATGAAGAGGGGAGGGCACACTGTGGGGCGAGGGACACAGACTCCCGCGTCATACAGCACGGGCCTGCCAAGTCGGTGGTAGGCTTAGGTGGACCGGCGTGGCTGCGGGGTGAGCAGGGGGCCAGGCCGGGCTGGGAAGCAGGTGGGCGGGAGGACTCACACTGCACGTTCAGCTGCACCTGGGCCTCGCGAGGGCGCACGTTGAAGCCGTTGTAGCGAGCTGTCTGGCAGCGGTAAGTGCCGCTCATGTCGCGGCTCACGCGCTTCAGCCGCAGCTTCCCGTCCTGTGTCTCCTCCAGGGTCAGCCCCGAGGGCAGCAGGGCGGCTTCCTTGTCCACGCGCGACCACAGCACGGGCGGCCGCGGCTTGCCGCGCACCTCGCACTGTAGCTCGGCTGGAGAGCCCTCGCGCACCGTGACCACCGCCCTGCCCTTGGGCACGCTGATGGTGGGGGGCACTGGGGAACGGAGGAAGGTCGGGAGAGGGGAGGGGAGTTAGGTCCCCCATCCCCCCGCCTCTGACTTGGGGCTTTTCCCTCCCCCAGCCCAGACTGCTCACTGGTTCCCTCAAGTGGGTCCCTCTCCCCCTGTGTAAGCCACCTACCTCGGAGTCTCCCAATTTATGGCGTTCTGAACTCAGCCTGACCTTTTCCTTCTTCCCTATCAGTATTAAGTATGGAGTCCCCCCACTTAAGCATTTCTACTAAATCTCTCCTCTCTCAACCCCGTCTCCTACCCCTGACTCTGCCCTAGCTAAAGCCTTTATCTCTTCTCTCCAGGAGTGTGATCACCGACCAGTAGTCTGTCCCCCAACGCCTGCCTTTCCTTCCAAAGTCGTAGAACACGGTACTTGGCTTTTAGCAGGGCACACAGCTACCCAGAATAAGGACTACATTTCCCAGCTTTCCTAGGACCTACTGGTTGCCACATGACTAAATTCTGGCCAATGGGATATGAGGGGGAAATAAAGGACTATTAAAAAGAAGAGGCTGTGCCCCCTCTTCTTCCTGCAGGCCTGAATGTAGCTCCCTGGACCAGGTGGCTCACGCTAATGGAGATGGAACAGAAAATCAAAGAAGCCTGGGGCCCAGAGGACTTGGTGGAGTACAGCCACTCTACTGGCCAAACTGCTGGCCAGTGGACTTCTACAAGAGGAAGCAATAGGCATCTAGCTTGCCTAAGCCACCGCCACCCCCACCCCCACGTGCTGGGGATCTACATGCTGGGCAAGTGCTTCACCTCTGAGCTACATCCCAGCCCCTAAGCCACTATTAGAGTTCTTTTAGTCACAGTTGAACCTAATCCAACCCAACACGTTGCCCAAACCAAGGGTCTTTTGAAGAGCTTCCTGGGTCCTAGTCCTACTTCACACATCAAACAAATTAAAATGCACTAGTGTATTTTATCATTAAGTATTAAATATTTAACATTAAATATAATTAAATTATAAAGTTACTATTTTAAAGAATTCTACAAGGCACGCTAAGGCCCAGTCATCCAGTTAGCATAATTTATACACTATAAACATTTATGCATTTATTGGCTTTAATTTTGCAGTTTTCTCTTTGTATTTTGGAGCCAGCTCATTTATTTTTCCAGGACTAAATCGTTTCCAGGGGCTCTACAAAGCTTCCATGCCCTAGGCAGCAGATTCAGGAGCCAAACTGAGAAACAGCCCTGGGCCCCTTCCTGGTATCTAACACATCACAGCTCCCAACCCTCCCTCCACACCCTACACAGGCTAAAGCGGGCTCTCCCTCTCCGTGCCCTCAGGTTAAAGCTCAAACGCTTTGGCTCTGCAAACAAGGCCCTCAGGCTCTGACCTCCCCAGCTGAATCCGCCTCCCTAATCTTTTGGCCCAGCTACCTGTAAGGAACACTCCCCCGACACATCAAGCCTCCTATCTGGGGGGACTCCCCTTTTCTTTTCTTCCAGTTGTATCCTTCCCTGGGCTTGTCCCTCTGCCTGGCAGATTCCAGCGCACCTTCCAAGGTTTATGTGAGCTTGCGTCCACAGGAGCCTTCTCTGACTTCCCCAGGCAGCCTGGTCCTCCCTCCCGGCTGTCCCCAAGGTGCTCTACAGACCCCTCCTTGATCTCCCCTATCACATTTCCAGGGTTCGCACTTCCAGGTCCTGCTTCACCCCTCCCTGCCACGGGCCTATCTCCCCCCACCAGGCAGTGAGCTCTGAGGAAGGGGCTGCCTGCCGCCTCTTGCATCTGGAGCCTCTGTTCCTCCCCCAGGGCTCCACACAACGCAGTCTGCGAAACAGATTATGTGGAGGCTGTGGAGCTCTGGTGCACTCCCAACGCCGAGCTCAAGCTGTCCTGAGCTCTCCAGGTGCACTGGATCTCCCCTGGGGTAGATGTCAGGGTAGGGGAGGCCTCTGAGGCCGTCTGGTCTCAGTTCTTACAGAGACTGAAGCCAGAGAGGGGAAATGCGAAAACAGGAAATGTTCATAGCAGAACCCTCATGTCTGCCTCGGGTGCAAGGATAGCTGCTCCTCAGTTCAGGGTGCTGGGGCTCAAGAAGAGATCTCCCAAAGGTCCCCTCCAACCTCCTGTCCTTCCCAAAGTGCAAAGCCTGCAGTGGCGGCTGGGAGCTGCCCTGGTCCTGATCCCAGCTCCACACCGGCTGTGGCATCACCTTGACTAAGCTTCTCAAGCTGCCTGAGCCTAAATTTCTTCATCTGTAAAATGAGAAGACGAATGACTGCCCCATAAGGTCAATCACACAAGCGAATGCAAAAATACAAAATCATCAGAGCACACAGTAAACAATAAATGTTAGCCAGGATCACTTCACTATCGTTATTTATTATTGGAATAAAGACATGAATCCTCGCCACAGCCTGGTATGGGCTGAATTGTCCGCCCTCCAAATGACGTCCTAACACCTAGGTCCTTGGAATGTGACTGTGTTTGGAGAGACGGCCTTTTAAAAGAGTCATTAAGGCTAAATGATGGCACTAGAATGCTCCCTAGCCCAGCAGGACTGGTGTACTTCTAAATGGATTAATACGCACACACGCACAGAAGAAAGACCACATGAAGACAGCGAGGTGACAGGCCTTCCTCTGCCAGCCAAGCAAAGAGGCCTCAGGAGAAACCAGCCCTGCCAACACCCTGATCTCAGACTATTCGCCTCCAGAACTAGGAGAAAACGAATTTCTGTTGAAGCCACCCGGTCTGTGATACTGTGTCAGTAACCGTCCTGAAAAATGAAGATAGCCCACAAAGCCACACATATTCTGGCCCTGGCAAGTCCTCCAAGCTCACCCCACCCCATTCTCCCAGCCACCCTCACCTCCTTTCAGTTCTCCACAGGCCAGTGTACCTTGCTGCCTCAGTGTCTTTGCACATGCGGATTCCTCAGCCTACACTCCTCCTTCCCCACTTTCCTTTGCTCTCCTTTGCCTGGTAAAATCCTGCCCCTCCCTCAGATCTCAAATCAAGCATTCTGTCTCAGGAAACTCTTTTTAGACTCATGTATCCCAGTTTACAATGACGGTTTTGTTTGTGAAACAATCCGAAAAATATTTACCTTCCTACTATGTTCAAGGAGGGCAGAGACTGTTTTTCCCATTGCTCTATTCCGGAGCCTACCCCAGTGCCTAGCACTTACTAGGGGCTCAAGAAGTGTGTACAGCCTGGACAAATGATGTCCTCGCTGGCCTCCCTCTTCCAAGCTGCTGCCCCCACACCCACCCTCTGGGCCTCCCTGGCTGCCCATATCCCAATGCCCCTCTGGCTGCCCACCTGTCTCAGAGGAGATGTTGACCTCGACACTGAGGTCAGACACCGGTGCCCCTGGGAAGGAAGCCATGCATAGGTAGGTGCCGTAGTCACTGAAATGCAAGTCAATGAGCTCCAGGCTGCTGGTGACGGCAGGCAGCTCAGGGTCGTTGCGGGTCACCAACAGCCGCTTGGACATGCGCGCTGGCTTGCCATTCTTGAACCACTGGTAGGTGACCTTCTCCTGGGGCACCGCATCCACGTGGCAGGACAGCTTCAGGTCCTGGCCCAGCTGTATGTTCTCGCTCTCTTTGATCACATCCGGGGTGATCTGGAAGGTGGCGTTCTTCATGGCTATGGGGGGATGGAGAGGAAAAGGTGGCTGGGACTGGCCCAAAGCCGAGGGTCCCTGTCCTACCCCCACCAGCCCAGCTTCTCCCCTCAAACTGGCCCTCCTGGAGGTTGGGGACTGCAACCCCCTGCAAGAGGCTATTCCTTTCCTCTGCTCGGAAACTCTTCTATGTGATTGTGGGCTTTTAAAACTCATTGGAGAAAAATGAGTTTAATAATAATGCTAGCCATGGGGCTGGGGTGAATATACAATACTCATCCCAACCCACAGTCTTTGAGGGAGGTGCTGTATCGTCCTCATTTGACAAAGGAGAGAACCGGGCTCAGAACTGCTTTTGCACCCCCCCACCCCAAGCATTCTTGACCACGACACACTGTTTTGTGTTTATTTTTGTTTTAAACCTCAAATACCAATTTGCATCAGCATATACTAATGATCCCATCTAGAGACTAGAACTAAGAGAAACTGAAAGGCCATTAATTTGCACATTTTCCCCTTATGTGCTGTTTGATTCTTTGCAACAAGTTTGGGTTGTTTTTATTAATGAAAGACAATACAATTGTCTTACATGTGATTACATAAAAATAGAGTTTAGAAAGAAAAAGGTCTAGCCTTTTTTTAAAAACGTGAATCTTATTTGAAGTAAGCCGAAGGCTAGAGTTCTTAATAGGTTGAGTGCTAATTGGCCAGGAAAGTGGTACCACAGCCACAAATTAGGACTGGGTTGGCGAAAGCAGCTGTAGGGTCATCCTAAGAGGTGACCATAAGTACCTACCCAGGTTTTAAAGGTCAAATAGAATCAGGTGGAGAAAAATAAGCTGCTGCTGGGAAAAATACCATAAAAGGAAAAAGTAGTCATCCGATAGCCACAATCTTGTTACCTTCTTTCTCAAATCTAAGTAAAAAGTCAGAAAGAGCTGGCTTCTTTCTGTGAGGAGAGTTAACTCAGGAACGAAGAGAGTTCATGTCCTCAGGACTCAAGTTGGGCAGCAACTGTACTTTACTTTCGGTGAAACAGCTGGGAACAAGCCTGGCTCTTAGAAATAAAAATACCTAACCCTGCACACGCGAAAAAATTTAAAGTTTTCTCCTTAAACCAGAGTAGCAAAACCAAGATCATAATGAGCCAGCTCATGGTAACCACTGAGGCTGAGGTTTAACAAGGAAAGGGTTTGTACTGTTCTCCAAGTTTTGTATCGTTTTCACATTCAGTAATGAACTTCAGATTCACCGAAATGCTTTGCTACTAAAGATTTACATATAAGGTCTGTAGAAATGTGTGGTTTTTCACTTAAATTCAGTTAATCACGTAGAAACCACTGTACAGAGCAAAAGCCAGGGGATTTGTCTTGAAGCCTAGTATCCGCCTTAGCTTTTTTGCAATATCAGTTTCCCATTCTAAAAATAAAAAAATATAGCTAATCAATACCAGTCCTTCCCACTTCTTGCATTGCCAAGGTTATATTTAGAAATGTAAATTATTACATGCCTCCTCAGCCTATCCCACCTACAATGCAGGAGGAGGCAGACCCTGTCCCAGTTCACTGATAGCCCCTGGGACTTCCCTCCTACCCCTCCTGAGGCCACATACATCGCACCAGCAGGTTGACGGTCTTCTTCGCAGGGTTGCCCACATTGTTGGTGGCTGTGCAGTTGTAGTAGCCAGAGTCCCGGGCCTGCACTGATGGGATGCTGAGGGTGCCACCCTGGGCCAGAGCACCCAAAGGCAGTGGGCCAGGCCCGTGGGACCATTGCAGCTGGGGTAGGGGATCGCCACCCATCAGCAGACACTGCACAGTCACGTTCTCCCCAGGGTTCACCACCAGAGTCTCGTTCACAGACAACTTCAGGGCTGGTGGTGCTAAGACAACAAAGAGATAGGGTCTCAGAGGGCTGTGAAGGTGAGATGTCGGGGAGGCGAGGAGAGACCAGCGGGCCTGGGAAATCATGGGGGCCAGAGAAGCCCTGGGGGAGATGAGAAGGGAGTAAACAGGAACAGCCTGGGGAGCCAGACATAATGGTAAGGCACCGTCTCCCCCTTGGGGAGTGGGCAGGGGGCGTGGCAGGAAGCCTGTACCCGTGGTGTTGGTGAGCCGGAAGGTGATGGCCTTGTCTGGGATGCCGCACACATTGCGTACAGACACCTGGCAGGTGTAGCTGGCGTAGTCTTGGGGCCGCAGGTTCTTCAGTTTCAGGACCTTGGTCTCCCCCTGTGCAGCAGTGGACCACTGGAGTGAGGGACCCGCTGGAGACTCCAGGGGTCCCCCACACTTATTCACCCAGCACCACCACATTCCAGTTCAAATTCCCACCTTCCCAACCCACACCCATGCCACTTACTGCACCCTGAGGGCAGGGGGACCCTGGGCCTGGAGGGATGCCACCATGCCACACTCTACTACCCTTGGCACTGCCTCCTCATGGGCTTCTTTGAGTCTGAGGTTGCCCTGGTGCATATTGGCTAGGCCTCCGTTTTCCCACTCTGGGAAATGGAGGGAAACGTACTCTATCTTAAAACCCACGCCAACAGGGGACTGGACCACAGGCCACACAGAGGACTCTGACAGCCACCTCCAAAGGCCCTCCTTGGCAGGATGGCTTCACCATGTCCTGGGACTGCAGGGAGCCCAGAAAAAGGAAGGCACCTCCCCGCCCCCAACCCCTGCAGCGCCTGCCCCTGGGTTTCCAATGCTCAGTCCATCAGCAGCAGGCAGGATGACCTGCTGTCCCTGGGGTACATTTTCCTAACTAGCAATGACCCTGGAGAACATGGTACCTTGGGGCTCTCCTGTCCTTGTCATTGCTTTCTAACCTTTCCACTCTGACTTTTTCAGCCCCATGCTGTCTGGACTCTGATCAGAATTTGTGCTTCTGACACAGGAACTGAGTTGGTGGGGGTTGGGGAAGGCCCCAGAATTCCAGACTGCGCAGCCTCAGCCCCCAACGACCTCTTTTATGGGGTGAGCCAGCTGCCTGTCCTGACCTGAGTGTAGAGGGGCTCGTAGATGTCCACCCCGTTGTCCTGGCTGTGGGACAGGGTGTCGGAGCCCCGCTTCCAGATGAAGCGGGCGGGAGGGTTGGAGTTGACCGTGCAGCGCAGGAACACCGTCTTCTCCTGGTAGAAGTTGCCTCGCACGTCGCTCACTGTCTGGTGCACCGTCAGCACTGGCTCGTCCAGGTCTGCAGGGGCACAGCCTCCATGGAGTCGGGATGCGCAGCCCCCACGTTAGAGGGGGTCTCTTGTTCCTGGCAGCCCTCAGGAACACTGTAGCCTGCCCAAGTCCCTCTTCCTCTGGGCCTCACTTTCTCCACTGGTAATTTACACTAGGTTGGTGGTTTTTGATCCTGTTTGTATAACAGAATAACAGGAAGATTCTCCCCCCCTCAACAGGGTCTTGCCACATAGTCCAGGCTAGCATTAAATTCACTATGTAGCCCAGGCTACTGGCCTTGAACTCTCAGTGATCTTTCTGCCTCAGCCTCCCAAATGTTGGGATCACAGGCGTGCACCACCACGCCTGGTGAGATTCTCTTTTTTGATGCCTGGCAGAGCTCATTGATGATGTCAGAAGTCACAATAAGGATGGCTTCTGGGGGGAGGGTACAAGGGAACTTTCCAGGGTCCTGACATAGTCATATCTTGACATGGATGGTGTTTGCACACATCTGTATATATAAATCATTGAGGTTATATATTTTTTTAACCTCTAATGTCATGCCACACTTCAGAATTTCTAGGACAAAAATAAATAAATAAATAAATAAGTGCCCGAGCCTTTGCTCAGAGTTGTGACTGCGGACACACTGAGCTACAGCTGGTGGGGTGGGAAGTCTCAGAGCTGGCCCTGGGACAAAAGCAGAGACGTGAGGAAGAGCACCGGACCACACAGACACCTTCTCCACCGAGGAGCCGCTTCTCCACCCTGCCGCCTTCGCGACCTGACCCCTCGCGGCGGGGCCCGGGGAGCCACACTCACACTGCACGTCCACGCGGATGGACTTGATGGCCGGCACGCCCACGCCGTTCTCCGCCTTGCAGTAGTAGCGGCCGCCCTGCGTGCGCGCGATGCGCTCGATGCGCAGCGTCTCGTTGAACACCGACGTCTCCTGGAATTTGTCAGACGCGCTCCCCGCCGTCTTGGTCCACCGCACCTGGGCCGGGCCGGGCCGGGCGGACTGGGTCAGACGCAGCCGGCCACCAGTGGGGACTGAGCGCTGAACGCCCGCGCTGTTTCCGACAGCGCCTCTGGGGCCTCCCCAGGCCTGACCCGAACAAAGGGCAGAGAACCTGGGGGACCCAGGCCAGAGGGACGAGGCTCCAAGTCAGGGGTCTGGGGCTGGAGCTCTGTCCATGGCTTTGTGGACACCTCCGGCCTCTCCTGCCTTCCTTTCCCTGTCTGTAAAATGGCCAGTGTTTTCTTCTTTTCCTAGGCTTACGGGGAGGGTTGAATGAGTTTATACTTAGCTCCTGGAAGACCAAGAATGTAGTAAAAGTCGTGGGTTACTCCACTTAACTGGCTTAGCGGCCTCCCGAAGCTGCTTCTCTCTCAGTCCCAGGTCTCTCCTGAGTGAAAGGTGTCTGACCAGCTCCAAGATGGCATCCTGGTCTCCACACTCTTCCCTAGGCCTCTCCCGCTTCCTTCTAAGGCTGTGCTTGACCCCAGACACAGCAGGAGTGACAGTCTGTCGCTTCCAACATGAGGTTGTAAAGGAGTGATTTCCACCCTCGTCTGCTCTGGAGAAATCCTGCCATAAGTAGCCCTGTGAAGAGGCGCTGGGGAGGAGGGGAAGCCTCAGGCAACACCTAAGCTGCGACCTCACGGCCCTTCACTGTGTTTGGAACATGACAGGCGATCAACAGACATCTGTTGTAACGAACAAGCAAAAGAGAAACGGGAAGGCCTGTCGGGAGAGGCGAGCAGCAGGGGCGGAAGTGGGAAGGAGCTGGGTGTACGGGGGGACGACGGGGAGGTTGGTCCAGCTGGAGCCCAGGGCATGAGGACCCTGGCAGCAGGAGGTCAGATAGGAGAGGTGGGAGGGGACCGGACGGCAGAAAGTCTGCAGTTCCACCTCGGGGAGCTGGCAAATAGTGGGGAGCCACTGAGGGCTTCTGAGCAGAGCAATGATGTAGTTTGGGGGTACTCGTGCCAGCACCAGAGTGCAGGAATGGATTGGGAATGAGAGGGAGAATGAACCCACGGGTGTGAGCCTGAATGGTAGGAACAACAAAACCACTGATAAGAACAGAAAAATGTGCATGTACACACAGTCACAACCGTGGGTGACGCATGTGTGGGCCTCACAAGGGGACACATGCAGGTGGTCAGTGCAGCCTTAGGGGCCTTTTCTGGAGAACTGTCCCCACTTTGGTAGCCACACCCAACCTAAACCCAGTAGCACTGTCTTCATCTCCTAGCAAATCTTTGAGAAGGAGCAAGCTATGATCATAGTTTCGGGCTGAAAGAGAGTAGGGCTTCCCTCATGCATCTGCTCATATCAAGGCCACACCTACCAGAGTCATCCCTAGTCCCAAAATTGCCCATAAAAAAAAAAGGGGATTTTATATTTCACTGTCCTTCCTAGGATCCAATTCCCACCTTTTCTGCTGCTATGAAAGGTCACAGTGGCTCACCAGCAAATCCCACTCGGCCCTGCAGCCCTTGTCCTCCCTCCTCCTCGCATCGCTCTTAGTGATGACTGGCCAGCATCTCCTGCCTCAACCATGTGCTCGATCCGTGACAAACTTCATCTGACATTTCCAGATGTTTGTCTTCTGGTTCTTTCTAATCACTTTGAGTCTTTGAAACTCCAGAGTGTGATGCCTGCCTGCTAGAAGCTTCCTGAAGTAGACTGTTTTCTGTGTGGTCGGTAACTCTCAGAACTCCCAACCTAAGAAGGCACTCACCTGGAAGAAGTGTACTAAGCTCTAGAGAGAACACTGGTTCTGGATTCAAACTCTGCTTCCACCCTCACAAGAGCTGTGTGACCTGGGGTGCTTACTTAACCTTCCTGAGCCTCAATTTCCTCAGCTGTAAAATGGTACCATTAATGCCTGTGGGATTCAGGGAGAAAATACTGGAGAAAGGTGTGTGATATGAGTTTGGTGCACGGCATTCAGTTTACCCTCCAACAGTGGTCAAAGGCTCATCTAAACATATGCCTGCTCATCGGATACGACGAACAGAGCAGAAATGAACGTTCAATTTTTCATTCATTCTTCCACCTTAGCCACCAGTTTTTTAAGGTGAATAAGCCCACAGTTCCCAGTCCTTCCCCACAGAGTTAACTTCCCAGCTCTTTCCTGGTCCCAGTCTGCTTGGCAGCTTTAGTGCCTGGCTCCCCTGCTTCTCAAGCTCTGGTCCAGGGTGGGTGGGGAGGATGGGCCCCAGCAAGGCCTGGTCCCAACCGGGGCAGGGGCTGACCTGCGGTCGAGGGTGCCCAGTGACCAGGCACTGCAGCATGAGAGTGTCCCCCTCCCGGATGGTGTAGACGCGCTCGCTGATGTTGTCCTCCTTCACCACGCACGCCTGGCCTGCGTGCACAATCTGGGCCTGGGCCGGAGCTGGCAAGAGAGGGCAGGCAGGATGGGAGAGGCTTACTTAGGTCAGATGCACCAGGTCAGGAAGCTGAGGCTGCCCCCCGAGTGTACCAGGAGAGAGCAGCCAGGCCTCCCTAGGCTGCTCCTCAGAGGCCTGATCCCCTGAGCTCCAGGGCCCCAGGCCAGGGATTTAGGAAAGGGACAATCCCTGCCCCCCCCCCTTGCAGGAGATCTGTGCCTTTTGATGAGGTGGACGAGGGGCTGTGTGATCCGGACAGATTGATTAGCGCTCCCAGCATGGCAGGGCGTCCATCCCTGAGCTGCCAAGAGGCCCACAGTGCTCACCTTCCTGAATGAGCCCTTCGCCAGTCGGCGCTGCAAACTGAAATGGCCAGAAATGCCTAGGAGGTCACCCCCTTGCTGCCACATCTGTGCACACACACACACACACACACACACACACACACACACGCAGAGGCAGGGTGTCTGCAGTACCGTCCATGCTCCACAGCGAACTCCTCCCCGCCTGGGGATGGGTGGGGCTCCCCCTCCTGCACCACCTCCTTGCTTGGCTGTTTCCTTCATTCCCTCAGTTTCTCCTAAGAGCACTGTTCTCCGAAAAGTGCTTGCCTCAGCCTCCACCCCACTTCTGCCCTCACCGCCTCAGGATCCGCTTTCAGACAGCGAAACCCAAGATGCCTCCCTGGCCAGTCCGCAGGCTGCAGGGTCCTCTCCGCGGAGGCCAGGTCACTTTTCTCCTCCTCGTTCCCAGGCCTGTGCACCATTTGTTCTCCAGGGTACAGAACTTCCCACCAGGGGCCAGGAGCTCTGAGAAGACAGGGCCTCCTCCCTGCCCCCTGACCTCTCAGAGCCTAGGATATGACTAGAGGGGCCCAGTGGGAAGACAAGGAAAAAGCCCAGCCCACTCTAAAAAGGCTCACAGAGGTAAGATCAAAGCAGTATATAAGCCGCATTGCTTCCTCCAGGAAGCCCTCCAGGTCTGACGGCAGGTACTTTCCTGTATCCAGCCAATGTATATCACACCCCCAAGTGCACCAGTAAACATCAGGCCTGAGTGTCTGCCAAAGGCAGGATTCTTGTCTCAGGCCTACCAGTCTGTGCGCTTCACCTTGGTATCCCCAGCACGAGGCCTCAAACACCACAGGTGCTCAGTTAACGTTGAATGAGTTAATTACAAGGATATCCCGTGGGGAGGTTCCTAAACTCTGGAAGAGAGATACAGATGGCCCAGGGAGCTGCGCATGGTGGCTCACACCTGTAATCTCAGCACTTGGGAGGCTGAGGCAGGAGGACTGTCATGAGTCCAAGGCCAGCCACAAGATAAATGAAAAGTGCTTCGTAGGACAGTATGTGCTCTATAGGTGCCAAAGGCAGAGGGCCCCTCTCCCCACATGGGTAGGAAAGGGATGAGCCAATCAAAGAAGTGTGGCCCACAGAGGCAACCATCAGTGGGCAAGAGAACTGCAGGGCAGCCTGAGAGTGGCACAGGCCATGCGTGACCATGCAAGTCTTTGCAAACGGCAGCGGGTTCTGCAAACAGCACAGCTGCCACCCACTCAGCATCTGGACATCCAGGCGGCCATCCCGCTTGCTTGGTTACCACAGAGAAAGGAGAGCTTACCTCCTGTGTGTCAGGAGGTAAGCTGTGTGATCTTGGGCAACTCCAGTCACCTCTCTGAGCCTTTTCCCCATTTCTAGGGGAGAAGCGTGTTAGCTGATCACTGAGTCTGTGTCCATTTGGTAATCAGCACAGAGCCCTGATGTACGACGTGCACCAGACTCTGGGGACCGGGCTGGCACTGTCATCCTCTGCTGTGAAAATGCATGAACACTGCCATACAGGGAAGAGATGGCCACCTGTGGTCAAGGTCCCCAGAAATCTTATCAAGAAAAAACCTAGCAAGAGGTGATGTGCTTGCTGGCTGCTGATAAGGCCTGGAGGCCGTACAGATGTCTGTGAGGGGCCTGGGATGCCTCTCAACAAGGACGACATCCATTCAGCGGGTCCCTCTGGGAGATAAGCTGTAATCTTGGCCACTGTGGCCCGACCATAGTGAGGCAGTGTTGTAATGACAGAAGCTTCGGTGATGATAAGGAATATTGAAAAGGAGCTAGGCCAGGGATTTAACTCCATGGCACAACACCTGCCTGGCAAGTGTGAGGTCCTGAGTTCAATTCCTGGTACAAAAAAAAAAACCACAAATGAAAAGGAGCTGGACAGCTGGACCATCTCAGAGCCTGGGCAGCACAAGCCAGGGAAGATGGGCCTGGCCCTCAGACACAAGGCCTCTGGTCACCTGGCCACTTTGTCTCCTCCCTGGAGATGGGGCATGAGTGGGCACCATAGGTGCCATTGTTAAGATTATCCAGGGCCCCTTGAGGACAGTAACTATGAAGATTATTCAACTTGAAAATGGCACAACCACCTTGGAAGAGACTTTGCCTTTATTACAAAAGCTAAACAAGCACGTGCCTGGCCATGCAGCAGTGCACTCCTGCGTCTCTACTCGATGGAAACGAGCATGTGCGAGACCACACAGTGGGTACCAGAGTAGCTTTAGAGCTAAAACCCAGACACAACTGTCAGGTCCATCAAAAGCAGCAGGAGTAAGGAAACGCTGGTATCTATACAACGGGACGTTCCATCCACGGGAAAAAGAATGAACTACAGCTAGGTCCAATACCGCTGACCACCACCGGCGTGACGTGAAAGAAGCCAGACACAAAAGCATACATAATGGATGACTTAATTTACTCAAGATTCAAAATTGGAAACACAAATCTTACTGTCACAGATGCTTCGTGGGGACTGCCCTTGGGTGGGATGGGGCCTTGTTGACTGGGAAGGGCATGTGAGAACTTCCTGGGGCAGACGGCTGGCTGTCCTTGATCTGAGTGCTGGTTACACGAGTGGATGGACACGCACAGAAAAATAAATCAAGGTGTTTGGTTAAGATTTCACCCTAAGTCATACCTCATTAAGGAAAAAAAAAGCACTCACCAGCCTTTAATGTCATTAACCATGAGAGAGAATCCACAAATCATTCCAGTGGCCACTTTCCAGCGCTGGTTTGGTTCTAGGTGTAGATTTTCGTTCTGGAACAAGCGCTCGCTAGTCCAAAATCCCGGGTCCCCTCACCTCACCCCCCAGCCCTGGCATTTCAATGTGTCCCCCACTGAGGTTCATTAACATGCCTCGGCCTCCCCTTGACTCTGCTCACCCCTGGAGTGGCTGGAACCGTGCTTCTAAGCCTGAACCCCAAAGGTTTCTTCCCCACCTCACCTCAGCCACCAGCCCTGCACATCCCAGGACGCCTCTCCTGCTAGCAGCATCGGATTCAAAGGCAGCCGGGCTGGGCTACATCCTGATACACCATGACATTCAGTCTATCAAACAACAAACGCTTCTGGCCCCAGCGCTGTGCTAGGCCCTGGAGATACTGTCACAAAAAGCAAACAAGGGCCACAGCTCAGAGAGCACTGTGGGAGACACGCAGAGCAAACAAGGGAATAGCAATAAACAGGATGGTTCCAGAGAGTGCGACGGGCGAGGAGCGAAGGTGGGGAGAGAAGTCTGCTCTAGAGAGAGAGGCCGGAGACCGATAATCTAGGACTAATTCCTGGCTCTGCTATCCACTAGCTGGGTGACACAGGGCAAGTTACTTAACCTCCCTGGGCCTCAGCCTCTTCATTTGTCAAATAAGAACAACGATGCCTTCTCCCAGGGCTGGTGTGAGGGTTTAATGCAATAGATGTAAAACACTGGGCCCAATAGTAGGTGCTCTTTCAACAAATAACAACTCTGGAAATGATTAAATAGAAGCAATGGGGACAAGAGACCTCCTGCTGGGCCCCCCCTCACATCCCAGGGAATGGAAATGCTCAAACAGACATGAATGGGATGTTCCATGAATATGTTCACAATTCACACTGAGGGCTACCCAGCACCGGAGAGGAGGGAGGAGGAATGGAGCCCTTTCCTCGGTGTCCCTCTTACACACTGCTGCGTGGCTCTCTGCACATTACATAAGCCTCAGTTTTTTCAACCATGAAATGAGGCTGCTGTGAGGAATACACGATCCAACTCTCCTGAAGAGTTTAAGACGGTGCCTAGCACATAGCAAGGGGTCTCAGGTGCCACCAAGCCACCAAGCATTGGTTTCTGTCTTTCTTTTGGTAGTACTGGGGTTGAACCTTCGCACTGAGCTACATCACCAGCTCTTTTTTATTATTTATTTTGAGACAGGGTCTTGCTAAATCCCTAAATTGCTCAAGCTGGGCTCAAACATGTGATCCTCCTGCCTCAGCCTCCCCATGTGCTGGGATGACAGGCCCACACTGCTGCACTAGCTCAGCATTGATTCCCATACGTGGCCCTGCATGGTCTTGGGGCCCCGCCTCCCTGGGGCCTCTGCACCGTTTGCAGGAAGCCCGTCTTGTCCGCTGCGTGTGCTGACAGGTGGCACATTCCTGGGGCCCACTGTGTGTTTCCAGCTCCTCGCCTCAGTTCTGAGAGGCAGAAAGGACAGATTACAGCCCGCCTCCTTCACAGAGGGGGAAACTGAGGCCCAGAGAAGAAATGCTCTGTTCAAGTCACTTGGTGAGACAGTAACAGAGCCAGGCCTTCCACCCAGGCCTTCAATTTGCTAGCTGGGGACTTTGCTCCCTGTCCCCCCTTCTGGGACCCCCAGAGGAGCTGTTCAAATGCAGATCCCCAAGTCCACGAAGCACTAGCAGCAGGAACTGTCGGACATGACTCTTCAGGTGGAACCCCGGGGTTTGTACTTGGAACAAGAGACTTGGTCGGATTTGATCACCTCTGCTTGACACATTGGTCAAGATTTTGGGGCCAGTGAGATGGGTCAGTGGCATAAGTGCCTGCCTGGCAAGTGCGAGGTCCTGAGTTCGACTCCCGGTACCCACATAAAGGAAAAAAGGGCCAGTGATATCACTCAGTGGCACAAGCACTTGCTGGCAAGTGCGAGGTCCTGAGGTCGACTCCCGGTACCCACATAAAAAAAAAAAGATTTTGGAATCCACTATGTTTCCCTGTCTCTGATCTATGAGACTTTTCTATTTCACTCTCTTGAGCTCTGTCAAAAAACCCCCATAGGAAAGAAAATTTGCATCTGTGTGCAGTATAGTGTTCATTGAGAGTCCACTGCAGATTTTCATGGCCAAATAAAGATGTTAAGTACTTTCTGTGTGTCAGGGACAGACTTCGCACACAGAGCATATTAAAAGATCTGATAAGTCCTGCAGCAAACAAACCCATGTAACTCAAGTTTCATCTAAAGCTTTCTGACATTTACTTGACCAGAAAACCCTTTCTTCACAGAACACATCTTAATAAATGAGACGCCGTGGTGTTCTGTACAATAAGTGAAGGAATACAGATCCCATGCTCTACACAAAACTCACAGCCGTGGGGCTGTGTCACTCATCCCTCCCTAGTCCCTGCGTGAGAACAGCCCAGTGGCAGGAAAGTGGTCACTTGTGGGCAGCGTCACAGTGAGAAGGGCCAAGGCACAATGCTTTCTGGCCCTCAGCTCACTCCTTTCCACCCCTAAAAGTGTACTCCCTGAATCTGTGGGTAATGGTGGGGTCTGCCAGGCCCAGTGAGGAAGCCACGAGCCTTGGGACTCTGTAAGGCAAATTCCAACCTGCTCACCACCCACCGCCCACCGGGGTTCCAAAGGGCTTTCTCCCTGGAACTTTGAAAGGGAGTTTCCAGAGCCACATAAGAGAGGTGGGTGGCAAAAAATGGAAAACTTGATTTAAAACCTCCTTCAGCTTCCCTCCTAACCTGCATTTAAACAGACTGATCATCCAGGCTGGGGGTATACAGGGCTGATAAAAAAAATTGGGTATATGTTTTACATTTTAAAAATCTTTTACAGTGGGGCCGGTGAGATGGCTCAGCGGCTTAAGCGCCTGCCCGGCAAGCGCGAGGGCCCGAGTTCGACTCCCGGAACCCACATACAGAAAAGGGGCCGGTGATATCGCTCAGCGGCACGGGCGCCTGCTGGCGTGCGAGGTCCTGAGGTCGACCCCCCGGTACCCACAAAAAAAAAAAAAAAAAAAAAAAAAAATCTTTTACAGTAAGTCGCATTGCCATTAAAATCTGCCTCCAAATCCCTGAGTGTTCTGAACAAGGAAGTACAGAATTAGGACCTATGTCTTGGTCTTGCCTTCCATCAGACAGTCATTCAATGAACCCTTATCAGTATGAAGTGCTAAACTTGGTACTGGGGGCACAGGGGGCTACAGTGCTCAGGCCCTGGGAAGCATATAGTCTAAGAGGGCTGGGATAAGAATGATGCTTGGGCCTGGGATTTAGCTCAGTGGCGCAGTGCCTGTCTGGCAAGCATAAGGTCCTGAGTTCGATTTCCGGTACCCCCCAAAAAAGAATGATGCCTCGCAAGGCTTGCTGAGGGCATGGTGGTGTAGCTCATTGGCAGAGTATATGCTTAACAGGCACCAGGCCCTGAGTTCAATTTCCAGCAGCAGAAAAAAAGGTGGGGGGCTGCGAGGAGACAGAGAGGGATTACAGTGAGCTAGAGACCTGTCTTATGTCTCAGGTCTCTCCCCACCTCCAGTACCATCATGTAACCATAACTGTAATGCTACCATTTAATGAGCATTTACTCTGTTCCAGCATTGAACTGAGTGCTTTATGTTTATTATTGATTGCCCATAACAAGGCTCTTGTTCCCATTTTTCAGATGAGAACATTGAGTCTCAGCAAGGCTAAGTAAATGGCCCAAGGATGCCCCTCTGGTCTGAAGTCTGCCTCATTCAGCCACTTTCAGGCCAACTCCCCCATAGGCTTCCACGTGCTAGGTGCTGAGTCCATAGAGCTCGGGGCTCGGGGCTTGGGGACACTGTCTCCATGCCGTCAGCTGGGCCAGTCCTTTGCAACACCTGGAGAAGCCATCCTTCCCTCCCCATCCTGTGACACCTCTCGCCCTCCTGGCTCCTGGTCTGCACGTGTTTATTGATCCTTTTATGCATGTAATGCAGATGGACACTTAATAATTTAGTGGAGTTAACAGTGCTGAAATATTAACAAGCTCTTCTCTTTTAATTAGCTGTTCCGAGAATGGCGGCCGGGGACTTGGAAGAGGCCCTCCCAGGAAGAAAGGCGTGATGCTTCGAGCCTCTCTTGTGGCCCATGGGCCATCAAGCCTGCACTCTCGCAAGAATTCACTTTGCCCTCCGTGCTGTCTGCAGCAGGGTGGCTCTGCCCTTTACACAGCCGCAGGCGGCTATAGAGCTGGCTGAAGCCTGTCCCCTGTCCCCCATCACCCACGAGTGGACCAGGTGACTTCGCAGGAGCCCTCTGAGTCTGGGGGAGGCTCTGGTTCTGTACTCAGAAAACTAATCTGAGAAGCTGGGCATGGTGGCACACACCTATCATCCCAGCCATAGGGAGGCTGAGGCAGGGGGATTGCTGCCAGTTCAAGGCCAGCCTGGGCTACATAGTGAGACCCTCTCTCAAAAAAACAAAAAAAGAAAACCAGTTTGAAACAGGCTGACCAGCCCCCCTCTGGCCTTGCCCTAACACAGGTCACCTTGGCAGGAGACATCAGCTGACTCCTAGTACATCTCCCTTTGGTCATTCTCTCTCGGGTCATTAGACCCAAGTGCAGGTTCATCAGGTTCATTCCCTCTCCATCCTCCCTCCCCCTCCCTGTCCTCCCAAGGGCCAGAGGACACACACAATCACCTTTTAATTTGCCACTGATACACTGATTCTTTCTGTAACATTTCCAGAGCACCTATTACACAGACACCTCCTGCCCTGGGCGCTAGGATGCAGAGCCTAATGAGACTGAGCCCTCCTCCAGGAGCAGCCCCTGCCCGCCCCTGCCACAGGCCACAGCAAGGTCTGCGCCCCACCTCGAGCCCTTTCTTGCTAATCGAAACCAAACCCACATTCAGCGACCTCCCCTTTGACTGCAATAGCGTCTGTCCTCCAGCCAAGTACATGCATCTCTGACCTGTGGGTACAAGGGTGCTGTCATGGAACATGGCAAGCAGCCATAGCTGAAAGGATCAGCGCACAGGCTATCAGCCTGTCACCACGATGGAGCACAAAAACAAGCTCTGCCTCATCATCAGACAGGCGGCCGGCTGCTGTTTGCAGGGTCTGGTTCTGTTTGTAGATCCTGCAGCTTCGGGAAGAGGCTGGCACTCGAACCAGCCCTGCTCTGGGGAAAGTGGTATCCAGTGTGTCAGCGCCCCGGTCCCCGGGAATGTCCAGCACTCTGCCCCCCACCCCGGCTCATCAGAAGGCGCACATGGGAGAGACGGTGGAGTGATGCAGAATCCTCATCGGGCATCAGCAGAAGCCTCATCTGCCGACCCACTTCTGGAGCTCTGGGTTGTCTAGACAGGCCACCAGGACACCCCTCCAGATGAGCAGTCCTAGGTCCCCTCAGGGGAGCCGTGCAGGGACTGTCTAGTCAGGCACAGCAGTGCATGCCTGTAATCCTAGCTACTCGGGAGGCTGAGGCAAGAGGATTACAAGTTCCAGGCCAGCTTGGGTAACACAGGGACTTAGAAAGACCCTGTCTCAAAATAAAATAAAAAGAGCTGAAGGTGTAGCTCAGTGGTAGAGCACCCGTATAGTGTGCATGGGCCCTGAGTTCAAGCCTCAGCAGTGCAAAGGGGTGCAGCTTTCTTTCTGTTAGACCCCAGGACACCAGGATCAAAACTCTTGATGAAAAGGACAAAGAGCATCTCTAGCCACTTCAGGGAAGTCACTTGCTGAAAAAAGGAAGTGGCAGGAGGCAGTGAGTGCAAGTCTGAGGCGTGGTGTCAGGGGCAGGAGAGAGGCCTCCCCCTCTTCCTCAGTGAGCTTGGGAAGGTTGTTTAACCTCGTCAAGCCTCGGCTTCTTCTGCAAAATGAGGGTACTGGGAGGAACTGGCTGGGTTGTACGGGGAGGAAATTTCTAGGTTGTTGTGAGAATCAAAAAAGGTGACACATTGGGTGCAATACCTGGTACACACTCAATACACGTCAGTTCCATTTCCCTTTGGTAACAGAGCCCAGGACAATGACAGGGACATGGGACTACCACCCCGCCAGGGCGGAGAATGGCTCCTAGGACCCAGAACCTCAGCCTGCCTGGCCCAGGACTCTGGAGCCAGTGACAGAGGTTGGGGTGTCACCTAGACTCGACCCCAGGATATGACTGCCCCGAGCAGGTCCACCCTGGAGCCCACCAGCCCCATGTAACCTGTTCCTAAGAGCCTGAGGCCCAGGCATGATGGACAAAGCACACTCCCACCCACCCCCACCCTGACGGCCCAGATCTAGGCCTCCAGTCCAGCATGCAGACCTCGGCCAGTCTCAGGCCAAGGGCTGGAGACAGCACTGGCTTGGCTGAAGCAAGAAATCCCAATGCTACACCTGACCCCCAAACCCAGCAGGGCCAAGGGATCAAACATGGCTCTGCCCGAGCCTCCTGGAGCTGACAGCCACCCTGAAAAGCCTGGGGTCTGGCCCAGGCCTGCACGTGCGGCCACGGGGGTCAATGGATAAGCGCTGGCCCGAGGCTCACATGAGCCTCTGGGGGGCTTGAGCCCTCTGGTAAGTTACTCTAACTGAATGGGCTGGTGACAGGTGGGTGGGAGACGTGGTAGAAAAACCACCAAACCCCATCTCCTCGTATGAAACAGAAGCCGATGATTAGACTTAGGGTGTCTTTATTAAGTGAGGTGACGTGTAAGAAAGTGCCGAGTAAACTGTAAAGTTCTGCCAGATCAGTCCTCATTACCATTAGGTGCCGAGAGACCCAAATACGGCTCTGGGAAGTGAAAATTAGAAGTTAAAAGGCGCATCGTAACGCACCTATAAAGCCAGGGCAAATGCATGAAAATGATAGAATGCACCGTGGCCGGGCTGCGCGCAGCGCCAGCACAAACTTCCCGGGCCACAGCCCAGCAGAGCAAAATGAGAGCCATAAAGCTGTTCCTATCCTGTGACCTATTGGGCAATCTCACTTTGGGGAAGAGGCCCCCAGGACATAATTTAAAAGGAAAAAGTCACTCGCATAAGGGAATTCATGGCTCAACTATTTAAAAGAAAGGGAAATCGGCTACCCTGCCGCCAGCAGCAGAGAGACAGCGACCCAAACTCAGCACATCGATGCAGGGGGTGCTTCGTGGCTATTAAAAGTGACAGGTTTGAGGGCTCAGTCAATAGCAGGAGACGTGTGCAGGAGATAAAGTCAGTGGAGAAAGCAGAAGGGACCACTGTTTACTGCTATGTAAAAACATATTGACAGGTATGGGCAGGGAATTTAGAATGAATGGTTAATGCCTGATGGTCACTGGGTTGCTTTTTTCCCTATGAAGTAGTATAAGTGGACAATAATAATGATAACAACCCTGAAAGCAAAATCAATCTTGCAGCTGGGAGAGCAGGCTGGGCCTTCACCCCAGCACAGAGCGGGGGAGGAGGCAAGGTTGGCACTGCTGGGGGGCCTCCCGCTGCCAGGCAGCACCCCAGTCCTCCACCCCAGGCCACTGTGGGATCCCAAGTTGAGCTGCAGCCCCTGGGAAGTGCTGCAAGCCACTGCGGGAAGGGACAAGGGCTGCTGCGACCTCGCCACCAGGAACTTCTCAAGGCCTCCTCTGTGCTGCAAGCTCGAGGTTCAAGCAGGCCAGGCCTTCACCTGGGGCCAGGCAGTGGCCATAGGGGAATCAGCTCCAGGGAGCAGCAATGTAGGAACCTGGTCAGCTGGATGCTCTTCATCCATTGTCATCTGGCAACCCACACTTACTGACCCCTCCACCCCAAGAGCTGCTCCTCACCCCCACACACCTGTACCAGTGGGAACGCAGTCTCCCACTCCCCTGCGGTCAGCCAAATCTGGGAGTCGCCACGACTTCTCCTCCCACACCCCGGGCCCAACTCACCAGGCAGCCCCACCAGCTCCGCCTTCAGGATTGAGCCCAAACCCACCCCAGCCTTGGTCACCACTACCAGCTCCTGACGGATGATTACGGTGGCCTCCTGACAGGTCCACCCACCTCCTCCCTTGCCTTGTGCACCCTGTTCTGCACCAGCAGCCAGCGGGTGCCCTGAACAACACCAAGTAGGGTCCCATCTCTCCGCTTCTCAAAACCCAGCTGTGGCTCCCCTCTTACTTGGAGTCAAAGCTGATGCTTTTTCAATAGCCTGTGACGCCCACTGTGTCACCCTGATCCCTCCCCATCTTGTGTTCTGCTGCCATCATCCCCAAGAAGGCCAAACCCTGTCCTACCCCAGAGCTTTTGCATCTGCCATTCTCACTGCCTGGCTAGCTCTTCCCCACATTTCCTTCAGCTCTCTTCTAAAAGGCCCTCCCTGACTACCCATTCGGGACAGTGTGCCCACCCTGCCTCTCCCATTCTCCATCCCTCCCTCCCGTTTTGTGTGTTCTTCCTAACACACATCAACACCCAGCATATTAAATGGTCAATTTCTCTTTCTGTGTCCCCTGAAACATAGATACCTCGGGAGATGGAACATGTTAAATCCCTTCCAGGGATGATCAATCATTTTTTTTCTTCTTCCCGCAAGAGTCAATTCAGGAAACATCAAGTTTGGGAGCATATTTTCCTTAGCATCAGGTATATTTAGAAATCAGGAAATGCAATACCTGCCTTCCTGCTTAAATATTCTCTCATTATTTTTTCTCCCTCACTGAAGGGTTTCTCTCTTTTGGCTAAAATTTTAGAAACCGCCTAAGTGGCACGCACTGCAGGATCTGATTATAATGCTGAACCTCTGAACAACTTGTAAATGACTTGAAATCCAGTAGGTTGGGGAAGAAAAGCGAAGGACTCAGGGTGGGGTGGGGGGACTGGATTGGAGTTCAAACACAGCCAGGGACCGCAAAGTCGCTGCCATTAGGAGGCTCCTGGGGTCCAAGGACTCAGGAGGAGGGAGGCTGCGGGTGCAGAAGGACAGGGCTGCGTCTTGGAAGGAAAGCATGGCCTGGAATGGACAGGGAGGTGGGTGGCAGAAAGGGCTGGGTGCAGAACACACCGTCTCCCCCAGTCTCGAAAGTAGCTAATGAAACATCCTGGCTCCTCCCCAGAAGGGAAGCGGGGAAAAGAGCTGCACTCCTCCCACCCTTCGCCCGCACCAGGGCCTGTCTCCTTCCCGTTCTCTCTCAATCCTGTGTCACTTGCCTGGACACAGAGCCTCCCGGGGAGGCAGCCTCTGTGACTCAGCAAGGACAGCAACAGCTTCCCAAGCCGAGCCTCGGGTGGGCGCCTGAACCCTTCACGAAGCAAGGCCTCGCCCGACAGCCCCGCTGCCACCCCATGCGCCAGGCACGGGGCAGAGAACAGCTTTCCAAGCGTCCCTCCTCCCATCTAAGGAAGGCCCTATCATTAGCACTGTCCTGTGGGTGGAGAAACTGAGGCATAGGGCAAAACCTGCCCTGATCCCACAGGCAGTGTGGAGCTGAGGCAGAGCTCGAACCCAGATCTGCTTCGGAAGCTTCCACCCCCACCCTCCAGCCACATCGCCTCCTATGCCCCCCACACCCCCGCAGCAAGACACATGCTGATTCCTCAGCTTTGATATATTTAGTTACGTGATGCTGCAATTAGACCTCCGTGGTGTCATGCAGCCTGGCAAGTCATGTGCCACAGCTGACCTCAGAGCTGAGAGCTGCTTCTGGCTCAGCGTGAAGAGCTCCTCAGGTTACGCCCCTCCCCAGGGCAATGACTTGGGCAGTGGGGGCTGTGCGGGGTCACTTGGCCCACCCTTCCCAGAATCCTCCTGTTTGGTTGCCATGGCGTCACCTGCCAGACCTGGGCCCTGATCGGGTGCAAAAGGCTCGATGGGACCAAAGAATGCTTGCCTATTTATGGGGTCTCCTTGGAGAAAGGGGGCTGCAAAGGCATCAGTCCCAAGACCCCCAGGCATCAAGGGCTCCTGGGTCAGAAGGAAAAATCAGCTCTCAGGCGGAAGTAAAAAGGGCGGGGCAGAGAGGTGGGGAAGTGACAAAGCGAGGTCAGGAGGAGTACTCTGGGTACTTGGCAGCACTGGCCATGGTGCCCAGAAAACAGTAGGCGCTTAGTAAACACCAGCCAGAGCGCTCATTATTGTAGGTGCTCAAAAGAGACTTACTGGTCAGGAAGCTGTGAGCCCGGGTGTGCACCGACAGGGGCAAAGCAGGAGCCTGAGTCAGGAAGATGCACCGGGGCTCTGTGCCTCATGCGGGGGCCTTGAAAAGGTGCCAGCTCCCCTCTGGGGCTCAGCAGCTCTGTCCCCCCATGCTTGGCCCAGCCTCCATCCTGGCACAGGCACGGCGGGTGAGCACACGCCTGGCACCGGCCCCAGAGCCCGGAGAGAGGCTCCGAGCGGGCGGCTTTGTGTTTGTGAAAACCAAACCCACAACTGAGCTCTCCAGTCCCCGCCGGCCCCACCCTCCCATCCTCACCCCCCTGGGAACCAGGGGGCACCAGCTGCCACCCTGGCTGGCAGTGGGGAGCCAGGGGCCGGGCCAGGCTTGGCCCCCCAGCCCAACCCTTTTCCTGCTTGGAATACAAATCAGAGGGAACGCTCTCCTCTGTTTGAACAAATTGCTATGGATTCCTCCCTGTCTCTGGTCAGGGCTCTCGATGGGGGATATTTTCACTTGCCGACTGCTAATAGACTCAGGAGAAGCTGCTGGATCGATCGAGGCCAGGAAAATTAGCCAGGAGCTCCAGGCCGGCCTCGGCCTGTCCCTGCCCCCACGTCAGACCTCCCAGAAGGGGCAGAGGACAGCCATTCCCAGAATGGACATAAGCAGAGGACAGAAAGACTGGCAGACTGCACACCCAGGTGTCCAATGCCAGTGCCGTGCCCCCAAGGCATGGCCACCAGGGACTGGCTGCTGGGGGGTGGGACAAAGGTGACCCAGAGAAGCCCCCACAGAGGTCTACAGGGCACCCCAAGCACAGACACATGCATCCACGCACCCATGTCCTGCAGCAGAGCATGCGTGCACACACCTACTGCACACACACACACCCTCTGTCTACACGTGCACAGAAATGCAAAGACGGCGCACATGTGTGGGGTAGGAAGGACATGGGGACTGTGTTTCGGCTCCTGTCGCAGGCCCTGGTGAGAGCAGTTCTTGTTGTGCAGGTGGTCCACACACACACACATGCACACGCACACACACACACACATGCACACACATACACACACATGATGAGGCGGAGGCTGCAGCCCACACGTGACCCTGCCAGACTCCAACCCTTACCCCTCAGCCCCCCAGAAAGCAAGGGAGCGAGCCAGACATGGTGTCTGTGCTGTGAGCACAACAGGGCATCCCTCAGCAGCGAGCGCTGGCTGGCACCGCCCAAGGCCATGGTGCCAGTGGGCAATGCCAGGGGCCGAGGCCATGTGCAGGAGCTGAGGGGAAAGCAGGAGCAGGGCAGAGCTTGCAGCTGAGTGCCCCAGACGGAGCCGGATGGCTCCATCAGGAGAGGTCAGTCTCGTCTCCTGCCTGGCCCGGCCCATGCCATGCACACTCACCACTCAGTTACCGCCCGGGTCTGGCCTGGGAGACGCACATGAAGAGGAGGACGTGTTCACTGCCGCTAGGCTGGCTAGAACCTTTGCATCCAGCCACTGGCTCCCACCTCTAAAACTAAGTGAATAGGCCCAGGTAACCTCCAGGTCCATTCACTCCGACCTTCCATGATGCCAAGCTGGGCCCTCTACTTGCTGTGTACCCTGAGGATTTTTCTTGCCCTCTCTGAGCCTCGGTTTTCTCTTCTGACAAGTGATTAGATTTGCCCTACGATCTCCTCTGACTGTGGCTCTGCCCTCCGACCCCCGCAGCCCCTCTGCTCAGACCCTGGCTCCAGCTTTGAATTTAGTAAGGCTGGGAACGAATGACCATGCCTCTTGTGGCAATGCCCAAAGGACCCCATAGATTTGGGTTTAAAGGGTCCGAATTCTAGCAGGAAGTCACAGGGAACCCAATAGGTGAGGGTTTCAGGCATGGAATCCATGGAAGTCAATGCGCAGCTCATGGGCCTGGTGGCCACAGGGGACAGTTTTCAGCCTGGCATCAGGGCTGAGACCTGCGGCCCAGAAGACAGGACCAAGAACAACGAGGCTGGCTCTGGACAGGCATTGGGTAGTCAGGGCCACTGATGTCCCTCCGCCAATTTCACTGATGTTACCTCCTGCCAGCACCTGCAGCACCTGGGGGTCATGGTCACGGAGGTAGGACAGGGACCAAACATCCCCAGGAGCAGCCCGCCACACCCCCTCCCTCACCCACAGTGGGACATGTGGAAGTGTGTCCCTCACTGTGCCCCAGAGCTCATCAAGGGACATGGCAATAGTTGGCTTAGTAAGTCGCCTCTTAGAGGTGCCTGTTTAGGGTTCCTTGCTCCCCTGGCTCACGCCCCCATTGCTCTTCAGAGTCCTGGTCTTACCCCTAATAAACCACCTGTCCTCAGCACCCTGACTCAGGCTGCACCTGGGGGGGGCAAACTAAGACCCCTGGTCCAGGTGAATTTTGATTGTCCACAGTGTCCACTATTACATCTCTCATATGGCCACATCCAGAGCTCACCCCTTGTATAACACCCCACACACTCACTCACTCACTCACACACACACACACACACACACACACACACACACACACACACACAACCAGATAGCCTGCTGTGTCCCTGCCTCCCTCTACCACTCCCCTGGAAAACTACGGGCCTGAATCCCAGGATTAAGACCCGACTCATCTAAGAAGGGCTCATGGCCAGGCCTCCCCAGAGCAGCCTGCAGGGGCGAAGGATGGGGCTACAGGGAAGGGGGCACACAACGAGTTTCTCAACGTGCGCTGCTGTGCGCTGGCTCCTCCGGAAACTGGGGTGAGAAGATCCAGCTCTGGAGTCCACGGTGTGGCTTTGAACTCCCGCCTGGACACCTGATTACTGTGATTCCGGGACAAGGCACTTTCTCGGTCTCTTCTGGCCTCAGGCTCTTCCTGCACTGAAGCTCAAGGATCTGTCTCTGGCCACTGAAGGCCACTGCTGGCCGCCGAGCTCCTGTCCGGCCACACACTCAGGCCCTTCTCTTATCTGCCCAGTGTCCAAGGTCTGCGAAGGACAGCAAAACCAGGCCTTAAAGACACCCAGCTTCCACCAGAAGGTAAAGTGACCTCGCCCAGGGCCCCTGTGTTTGGGGGAGCGCTGGAACCAAACCCAAGCAGATGAGGCCTCGGGAATTCAGCTCACTCCCTACCCTTACCTCCCCAGTTCCCCTCTCAGGGGTGGGGAATGAGCCTCCATCAAGATTGGAAAAGGCTCAGATTCAGCTCCGAGGCCTCGGCTGCTGAATCTCTGACATATGGTCAGACAATAAGAAGAACTTCCCTTGAGAGGAGAACCAGAGACCTGAGCGAATTGCAGTGGAGCTGTGTGGACTTGGGTAGTGTGGGCTGGCTGGAAGGTAGGCAGATGAGCTACAGCCCTGTCCCTGAGCTCCCCTACTGCTGGGATGAAGGTGGAGAGAGGTACCAACCCCTGGAAACCAGCAGTCCTGTCAAATTAGGAGCAGACAGGGTGGGGCCCAGGGAGAGGAGGGGGAAAAACCATGGCCCATGGGAAGCTGGCAGGACTGAAGATGTGAAGAGAAGACATCCAAGGGGGCTTCTGGGAAAGTTCTTTAAAGGAAAACAACTCAGCTAGTAAAGCTACCCTTTGAAGTGTTCCTTTTTCTGGCCTGGAATATGTCATGATGGTTGAGTCCCAGCAGCCCTTTGGTGACCTTGAGGCAAAATGCTCTAAGACAGGGGCTCCCAAATTTTGCTGCGCACTGGAATCACCTAGCGATTTTTTTTTTTAATGCTGACAGCTGGTTCCCACCCCTAGACACTCTGATTTCATTGTATGAGGTGTAACCTGGGTGCTGAGATTTTTTAAACTTCCCAGGATATTTTAATGGACAGGTAGGTTTGGGAACCATTGCTTAAGGAAGGAGGGCAACAAGATGGGAGGAGTCTGGACAGCCTATGTCTAGACGAAAGAAGTCAGCTGGAGTTTATTTCAGTCTCTGGCATCAGAACAGCGGCTCCTGGGGGCTGGGGTAGTCATACTGTTCTCAAATGAGGGCCAACCCATCCGCCACAGCACAGGCTGGGGACGGACAGCAGCCAGGGAGCACCCTCGGAGCTAGGCCCCTGGGGCGGAGACACAGGCACCAGGCGGCACTGAGGGGCTTGAGTCTTAATCCTGACTCCACCACCTATTGACTGCAGGGCCTTGTCCGAGTCACTCCACCGGAGCCTCAGGAATAAGAGCTCAATTGTGACCTGAGGCCACCTGCTGTCACTTCTGCAGGTGGCACCCACCCTCCCCTCCCGGGCACTTAAATATTTGCCTGATACACACTGAACTGCTACTCTGCACGCCAGCTCTAAAATTCTCATATGATCCTCAAGCAAACAAGGAAGAGAAAAGAAAGAGCCATAGTTCACAAAGGCAACAGAACTGACCTAAGCAATCAAGAGAGTGCACCTTGCTGTGGCAGTCTTTGGCTCTAGCCTCTGTAGGTTAGGGAGAAAAGCCAGGTGTGGTGGCTCATGCCTGTAATCCCACCACTTGGGAGGCTGAGGCAGGAGGACCGCTGCAAGTTCGAGGCCAGCTTGGGCTACATAGCAAGATGGTGATTTAAAAAAAAAAAAAAAAAAAAAAGGCACAGGGAGAGCTGCTCGTCTCCTGAGCTCCTGGCCTGGACCTTCCGGTTAGCACCATCAGAGTAAGTCTCTGTTCATAGTTTAAAAATCGTAAGTAGGCTGTTTTTTTTTTTTAAAAAGATCTCAGGGTCCATCTGAGTGTGGTGGAGTCTAAGCTCGGGCAGTGACCTGGAAAACCTAGACATGCCCTCAGGGAAGAAGATGTGCGTTTTAGCCTGCCTCCTTCCTATCTGTCCACACCAGCTGTGCCCGGCATCAACTAGAGAGCTCTTCCCACCACAGCTGCCTTGCTGCCACCTGCGGAGCCTGCAAATCAGAGAGCCCAGGGCAGAGCCTTGATGGCTGAGAAAATCCTCCAGGTGGTCAGGACAGAACCACTTCTCCGCACAGCTTCCGTCTCCAGATAATCGAAGCGCCCCGACTGAGTTTCAGGGACAGGAAAGGAACCGAGAAGGACCTGTGGTGACATCTTCAAGGCTGGCCAAGGGATGCCTCCGAGGCCCCCTAACAGGGGTCACCCACCACACAGGGGCCGGGCTCAGGTGAGGGCAGCTGTCACCCAGCCTCCCCCGCCTGTCACAGTTCTCAAAAGCGCAGCCTGCACCTCTGGCTTCCAGTGCCACCCACACCCAGGGCTCCCCGCCATCTGCCTGCCACCCCCTCTGCTCTAGTGAAACAGAGTCCCCACAGTCCAACTTAGAGTTTACAAAGTGCCATCTGTCATTCACAGGCTTCTCTGTAACCCCAAGAGGTGGGTGTGCCTGAACCTGCCTTTCAGATAGGGAAACTGAGGCTCAGAGAGGCGAGACCCGGTCTGTGGCTGCCCACTGGCCCTCTCGGCCCCCAGCTCTGCCAGCTGGCATCCTCTTTCCTTGATGCCCTGGTTGTGCAAAGGGCAATGCATAGGCCAGCTGCCGGGCATCACCTGGGATTTAGTGAGAAATAAGAATCGCAGCGCAGCCCCGCCCTACAGAGTGGGATCTGCATTTTCACCAGGTCCGCAGGGAGCCCTGTGGACCAGAAGTCCCCTCCGCGTGGCGCTGCCCTACCCGCCGCCTCCTCTGCCTCAGCCTGTCCTTCCTCCCACAGACTCGTCCCTGACTTCTGGGTCTCGGTCCCCTCTCCAGTCTCCTCCGACTTCCCTGTCTCTTTCTCCTCCCATCCCCTACATACTGGTGTGCCCCAGGGCTCTGGCCTCACCTGGTCCTCCCTCGGCTCCTGTCATGGTCCCAGCCCGCATTCTACTGTGGAATGAATCCAGATGTGCTTGCGGACCTGCACAGAGCCCATCTCTCTCTTGACCCCAAACTCGAGACTCGTCCACTTGACCTGCCAGCAGCCCCTCCAGACAGCCCAGGGCCACAGTACTGCGCTCCAAGCTGCCCCAAACCCACCCACATTGCCACGAAAACCGAGCTCCCGGGCCATGGTAAGTGCAGGCTCTGTGCTCGGGGCTCCCAGTCCCCATCTCACAGCAGGTGTGACAAAAGGAGAGGCCACTGCCTAAAAAGTAGATGTCACTTCTCAGAGGCCGAGCAGGGCAGAGCGGGGATTCAGACTTGGCTTTCTTACCCTGATGCCCAGGTCCTTAACTCCTTCACCTCACCGCCCAGGCTGCCTGGTTTCTGGAGGCTTTTGTGCTTCCTGTGACCACTGTATATCCGGTCCCTGAGCCCAAGCCCCAGGGCCATCGTCACGGGAGCCCTTGCCCAGGCACTTTTAGGACCTAAGGGTACCACAGCTTCCTTTCTCATCTTTTTGCAACAGCCTCTAACTGGCTCCCTCCAGCCCCCAACAGACAACTCTGTACCTGGCAGCTGGAGGGACTCTATTAAAGGGTGACCACTCATGTCCCTCTGCTCAGAATCTTCCATGGCAACCATCTCACTCAGAATAAAATCCCAAGTCCTTACCTAGCCTTTAAGACCCCAAACTTCTGGACTTACGAACCCTCTCCCGTACTCTCTGGCCCTCTTCCCCTTATTCACTCTTGCTCACCCAGCAGTCCAGGCATGCTCCTGCCCCAGGGCCTTTGCACTGACTCCTCTCCTGCCCGGAACACAACCCCTGCAGAGAGATCCACCAGGCTTCCTCCCTCAGCATCTTCCAGTCCTTGCTTTGGTGGCACTGCCTCACAGAGAGCCCTGACTACTACAGCGAACTTGAACCACAGTTCACCATTCTTCGTTGCCTAAACGCTCTCTTTCTCCAGAACACACATTGCTGAAAGATGTGTTGTCTTCTTGCTCCCTGACACGTTTACCGCCGCTCTTGTCTCAATCTGAATGTAACCTCCAGGACAGCAAAAGTGCGCTTTCCTCACTAGATTTCTCAGGTGGCTCAAACAGAGGCACTGTTTGTTGAGTGACTGTAGTTTTTATACCCACTCCCTCCTGATCCTTCTCACAGCCACAAACTACCAGTCACACGCTCACTACAAGTGCTCTGGACACACGTGAGGCCTCCCGGGCATCTCCCTGCAGAGCCTCCTCCAACCCACATCTGCGTGCCTACCAGGCCCGGAACTCGGCTCACACCCACCCACTGCCCCTCTGAGCTCCTCCTGACGGCTTCTTCCAGGCCCAGAGTTCCAGCCCCGAACCCCTGCAAGCATGTGCGTTGCAATCAGCCGCCCCGGGCTCAGGTCCAGTTCTGCCCCCGGCACAAGTGACCTCACTGGTCTGAGCCCTCAGTTTACTCTTGGGTAAAACGGGCTGCTGAGTCAACAGCTCTGGGGGTTGCAATGTGTATTTGTGACCTCAGCCTGGTAGTAAATGCCAGTGATTATGATTAATATTCCTTTCCTTTTCCAACCCCAACTGCCCTGATTCCCTTTGGCCCAAATGTACCACTCTGTCCCACAGGCATGAGGGTCTTTATCCCGTGTCTGTGCGCCACACACCGTCTACCTGGGATGCCCCATCCGGCCTGTTGTCAGCCAGTGCAAATACTGCCTCTGCCACCAGGCCTGGGAGGTGGCTTCCTCATCCCTCCAAACCCCTGCCCTTTATCTGCCCTTGCCACATGGCATTTATCAAGTTCTCTCGGGAACCAGCATCTCTCCTCCTCCATCGGAGCCATCTCTGTCCCCAGCCATGCCCAGGGCTGTGTCTGACTCAGGGCAGGGACTCTGGAAATATTCAATGAATGGTGAGCGACAGGCCCACCCACGGCTTCCTTTCCCCTAAAGCAGAAGCCCCACTAGGATCAAGTCTTGGGGCCACTTCTTACCAGCTGGGCAACTGTGAACAGGGCACTTACGTTGCAGTTTCCCCACCTGTTAAATGGGGACAGCAGGACCCACCTCCCGGACTGACCTCTCAGAATGTCCCAGGAATCAAAGGCAAGAGAGGCATAAAAATGCTTGAGGGCCAGGGATATAACTCAGCGGCACAGAGCCTGCCTGGCAAGCGAAAGGTCCTGAGTTCCATTCCAGATACAAAAAAAAAAAAAAAAAAGGCTTGGGAGGAGGGCAGGGGGCACTTACACAATGGTAAGGGATTATTGTTAGAACCAACCCAGATCCCTAAACAGTTCATTCCTCTTCCCACAGAAAGACGACCGAAAGAACCATCACCGAAGGCATGGCGCCATATCAAGTGAGCTTTACTTTCTTCTACTTTTATGTATCATTGGATTGTTCTGCAAAAAGTGCACGTTATTCATAGACTCAGGAATACATTGCTTGAAAAAAGATTCTTTTGTTTGAGCTGCGCATGGCCTTACCAACGTCCCGTCTCAGCGTTAAGTGCCACAGGGGCTCTTAGTAGCCAGTACCTCCCATCGGCAGGCATAGGCCCGCACAGCACAGTCTTCTGACAACCGGAAGAGGCGCTGCGCCCTGGGTTTGTAAGAGCTGATCCTGCAAGGGTGCAGGCCCCCTGCACGTGGAGCACTGTTTGGCCAGGAGCCCACCAAGCTGAGCCGAGCCCCCCACGACCTCTCCCCTGGCCTTTGGAAGACCTGGACCCCTCAGGAAGTGCAGCTCTGGCCACGTGCAGTGCCCTGGAACACTGGGATGGGTACAGGAGCTGGGGGGAGGGCTGGAGCTCCAGAAGTCCCCAGGGAGGCCCCTTCAGCCCCAGGCTGAGGAATGGGAGTGACTCTCCAGCCTCCCTAGGCTGAGGCCCACAGAATCCAGGAGAGGCGAGCAGCAATGTGGTGGCCAAGCCCGCCCCCTGCTGGCTAGGTCTGGAGCAGCAGCGCCAGCCACTCAGGGCAGGGCTCCCAGGCAGCGACACACACGCACCCCCCCTACAGGCCCAGGCCCTGCTCAGGCCCAGGTGCCCAGAGGCAGGGATAGTGTGAGATGGGGCTCTGGTGGGCCCAAGCTTCCATCTCCCATATCTCCTGCCTTCACCGGGTGGGGCATCTCCTGGCGTTTCCTGATTGCTACTACGAGATGAGTCAGGAGCGTGCCAGAGGCAGGCAGATGGGGGGGCGCTCCGCATTCCTGCCTCTGTCTCGCTCCCCCCAGGCCGTCCTTGCCTCCTGGGCAGCCAGGAGAAACCAGGGCTGCTACTACGGCCCGGATTTCCACTCCCGCCCCCAGGTATTGATTTCCTGCATCATTCATTGCCAGGCCTTGGCGGCTGTGATTAGCTCCCTCCATTCTCCCCACAGAGCCCCCCGCCCGGCCCTCCATGTTCCAGCAAAGCAGAGCTAATACCAGGCTCTAAATGAGGCTTTGCCACCCTGGCCCCAGCAGCTCACAGCCGGGCTTGGCCAATTACAAGCAGGCCCTTGAATAGCCCAGCCTGCGCCCTCGAGGGGGCTCTCCTGCTAATAAAATCCCCTCAAACCCATCTCCCCCTCCCTGGAGCCCCCATCCACCCATGAAGCACCGATGCTGGCCGGAAGTATAGGAAGGGACATCCTGGGGAATCTTGGACCCCGGGGGCTCTCTGTCCTCACAGCATGAGCCTGGGAGCCTTGAGGCTGGCTCAGGAGCCGGCATCAACTTGGGGGTGTGCACAATGCTGGCAAAGCAAACAAAATAGCCTGGATTTGTGGGCATGAAGCTCTTCCTCTCACTCCCTCGTGCAATATCTATGGGTGGGTAGAAAGATGGAATGCAGGCAGGAGCCTTCCTGAGGGCATTCAGGAAACCCAGAGCCTTCTGCTACCCTCGGGGACCAGCTGAGGGACTCAGTGCCTTCTCCAGGGAAGAGCCAGATGTGAACAGTCAGATCCAAGGCAGAGGGGAGAATCGCTAGTGAAAATTCCCAAGTGCCCACATCCAGATCGACACCCTGAAGATGACACTGGGAGACTCACTTCCTGAAATTCCTTCCCCGCACTCCCCAGAGGAAGGGAAAAAACCTGACTTGGTGATAATTCTGTAAGCTATGTTGCTCTTGTCAAATTATTCAACATCTGTCTTCATGTTCCCACAAAAATTAGCATAGGATAGTAGTTTCTGATGACACCTTTGGTGAAATATTTTGACTTCCACCAGTAAGTTGCAAACAACCTGTCTTAAGGATAATGTCAATTCCCACTCCTGCATATTAAATAATCCAGTGGTTTGTTGTGTTTTTGTAAGGGAGAGGAATCCCACGACCTGGCCGTGGCTGGAAGTCTGGCTGCTCTGACAGGAGGAGAGGACGCCGGATAGAAGAGGGGGGTGTTCTCAGCACTCAGGACATTGCTCCTCCATCACCTGGCTACTGTCTTGCCCCAGAGCGAGGCCTCTGGGCCCAGCTCAGGGCCCTGGCCTGCCAGAAAGCAGATTATAGGACTCACCCGGAGGACAGCAAACTGGGCCAGGAGTTGGGGAAGTGAGGAGGGAGGGGGATCAGCTCCAAATAGACCATCTGGTCCGGCACTCAGCTGCTGTAGCATGTGCCCTAAAGAAAAGGGAAGCCACCTGGCCACACTGAGCCTCCCCAGCCCTGTTGCAGACAACGAAGCTGAGAGCAGGCACTGACCATGGCGAGAGCAGGGCCTAGGGCTCTGGGCACTTGCCTCCCACCAGCCCAGGCCAGATGCTACCAGGTTTGCCCCGCATCCTCCTTCCTCTCTTCAATCCAGTTTCCTCACATTAGTTAGGTTACTGCCCCTCCTCAGAGCCACAGGCCTGGGGGCAGAGGGGCAGAGCCTGGGCTCCTTCTCTGGGGCCGCGTTTTTCTCTTGTGCCCTGAGCACAACATACTGCCACCCCCCTCCCCGCTGCCAGGACCACAAGGGGCTTCCAGCCTCTCCTCCTTCTGAGGACCTCACAATGCCCCTTAAGCAGTATCCTTCCACAGACGCCACCCTGCCCTCCTGGAAACCAAGCCCTAGGCTGACTTCTTGGGGAGAAAGAATTCCAAGAAGCTGTTCAACCTCCCCCCAGCATGGCCCTTCACGCACTCAAAAAATATCTTCTGTGCTCCCAAGGTGTGCCAGGCACCATGCTGGGGGCTGCCTGCAGCGGGGACAGGGACCTGAGTGGTCACCTCTACCCACACCTGCTGCCCTCACTCTTTCCCAAGCGCTTCATCTGCTTTGGTGGGGGAGCAGAAGAGTGAACCCCAGCTCGCCATCCCACTTCTTGGACCAGCCCCACCCTAGAGAGGTGCCCGCGTCCCTATACCTGCCCAGTAATTTCGCATCATGAAGAACTCAGCAGTCTTGCACGGTTCTCCTCCTGCGCCTGTTAGGTCTCTCCCTCTCTGCCCGCCTCAGTAAAGACTTTCCACCTCTCCATTCTCCTTCTTCCTGGGGAGCCCAACTCTCCAAGGGAAGGTGGAGAGAATGTCGCCCAGAGAGCCAGGGGTTGTCCTCGTGCACCCAGCCCTCTTTGATTTGTGTTGAGTGACAAGAGCTGGGACTGGGCGCATGAACGGGGAGGTACAGAGAGGAAAGGGAACAGATAAGCCTAAGAGTCTACAGACTTTCATTTCAGAAACCTGCCCTTGTCCCCGACACCCACCCTCACTGTGGGGGGTTTCAAGGCCAGGCCCTAAGCAGCCCTGGAGAAGGCTGCAGAAGCTGAAGGGGATGGGGAGGCTTGGCCCCCAAGCTGGGCTGGGAGACCTGCCCAAGGGCACATGGAGGGAGCCGCTGAGGGAGGACACCGGTGGGGGTCCCCTGAGCCCCTGAGGAGGAAGCACCAGGCTCAGTAGCATCCCTCTTGGGGCAACCCAAGGAGGCAGCAGAGTTGGAATCCTTGGGAAAAGGAGGAAAGAGGAATCCCCGAGTCGCTAGCGTCTTCCTCTGTCCTAAGGAGCCAAAGCCTCCAGGACGGGCAGTGGCCTCCTCCCCACAGCCCAGCCTCTCTGGGTGCCTGCAGCTCCCCTCCTCCCTCCGCCTCTTCTGGCCTCTGTGAGGGGCCAGGCGGCAAGAGACACACAAACTAATTAAGAAGCAGAGTTTGGCCCGATGCCTGGGCCCGCCTCACCAGGGAATTCAGCCCAAGCCAGCTAGCTGTGTAAGGCCCGGGGCAGGCCACCTCCCAGAACTCCCAGGACACCCCTTCCTCTTGTCAGGCACAGGAAGACAGATCAGGGCCCCTCCAGAAGGAAGCATTTAGCACCTGAAGCTGGCAGCCAGGGAACACTGCCCCTGCCATCCTACACAGCACAGAACAAACTCTCCCCTGATCTAAAGGGGAATAATTAGGCCCTCGGCCCCAAAGAGGGAATGAGAATCTTGCCCACCCCAGCCACACATTAAAAAGTGATCTACAGAGACCACCCTGCAGAAGGGGGGAGGCAGAGGAAGGGCCGTGGGCCCCGCGGACGGCTCGGGTCACAGCACGGTGGGAGGGGCGAGCCGGGGTGACCCTGAACGGCTGACGCCTGCTCGTGGGGCCTTCCCGGGGAAAACCCACGGCGTGAAATGGAGAAGGGGTCAGAGCTCGGCGTGAGGAGCGGGAGCAAAGCTGCGCGGCAGGAGGCAGAGTTCGGCCACGCAGCCCGATAGGTGCCTGCCGTGTTTGCGTTTGCTGGGGACGGTGGCTGGATGCGTCTGTGTGTGCAGGCAGGGAGAAGGAAGGTGGGGCTGGCAGACCAGGGACGGGAAGAACCGGCTTGGGAGAAGTCTGAGACGGGGTTCCGGGGTCGGGTGATGCCCGAATCCGCTCCCACTGTGAAGGAGCGAGCAGGGACAGCGAAGCCTCAGTGCCCGCGGGCGGAAGGCGAGCCGGCACCAACCCGGCAAGCAGCTCGCCTGCAGCGGCGCGCAACTCGGGATCACGCTGCGCTCGCTTCCCCTCCGGAAGCTGAGCCAGAGGAGGACGCGGTCTCGGTGTGAGTAGCTGCTCCAGCCCGGTGCGTGGGGTCTCCGAGCCACTGGGTTCCAAGTCACTCCTGCACCTGGCAGGATTTGGGAAAACGGTACCTTCCCCTGGCATCCCCAGCTTCACGCTAGACCCTACATGCCGAAGCCACCAGCTCGGTCCCCTCGCGCCCCGGAGAGGGCGGAACGCGGTATCCACTCTGGAGTCCGAGCCGAGGTCTCCACCGAGCCCCGGCAGTGCGCACTTTGCGCCTCTTGCAAAGTTTCCGCGCGGGGCTAAGCCAGCGTGGAGTGGGACGCGGGCTCTTACCGTAGACTCCTTGTCCCCGGCAGTGGAAGGGGATCAGCGCCAGAAGTAGCAGGCAGGTCACCTCCATCTTCACGGCCGGTGCTTCATCCCCGCGAGGCGGCGCAGACCGAGACGCGGCGGGGGTGCATCCGCCAGGGACCCGCGACGCCCCCTGTGTCTCCCTCTTCCCCCGAGAGGCGACGAGGAGGCGGCGGAGGCGGCGGAGGCGGCGGCGGCGACGACCTGGTTTCTCCTCCGGCAGGGCTGCTGCCCGCGCGGGGACGCAGGGGGCGCTGGCCCGGCCCCGAGTGCCGCGAAGCGCCCTGCGCAGCAGCCAGCGCCCCGGCGCGAGGAGACCGGCTGCCGAGCCGCCCCGAGTCCCCAGGGCTGGCCGCTGGGGTTTCTGGGCGCCCGGGACCTCTCTGCTGCGGCGGCGGCGCTTCAGTCCAACAGGCCACCGACGACTTGCAAACTTGTTGTCTCCCCGCCCAGGGGACGCCCCTCCGCCGAGCGGGGCCGGGGAGGCCGGGACTCCGCCGGGGTTAATCCGCTGTCTCCAGTCCTGCGCGCGACGCCGAGGGCTCGGCGGCCCGACCCAAGGGGGCCGCGCTGGGCACCCTCCCGGCGGCCACGGAGCCCCAGCGCCGGGCCTCCCGAGCCTGGCAGCAGCGCGGGCTGAGTTCGGCCGCTGGGCGAGAGCCACCGGTGCCCGGGTCGGTGAAGTTAGCTGAGCCACCGAGGAACCCGGAGGGGAAATCGCGCCCTGGCGCTCCCGCGGGAATCTGCAGAGCAATTCCAGGCACAAGGGACCCCAGAGAGCGAGGGAAGGAGGAAAGTTTGAGTCGTTTGAAAAACTCGCGCTCTCGCCGAGGCTGGGGCTACAGCGCGGGCGCCGCCGGCCGCCTCCGCTAGCTCGCCGCGCTCGGCTCCCGCCGTCTGTCCGCGGCCGCCGCGCTTCCCGGCTCCGCGCTCTCCGGAGAGCTGGGCTGCGCCGCGCCCCAACTTGGTCGTCCCCGCCCCCGCCCCGCGGGCTCGGCCGGCGGGGGCCCCGAGCGGGCGGGCGGGGGCCGGGCCAGGCTCCGGGGCGCGGCGGCCGCTTGGCTCGGGCCGCGGGAGCGCTCCGCTCGCTCGGCAACTTGGGCTTCGCTGTGCTGCTTTTGCACCCCTCGGAGCTTTTCATTCCGCGCTCCCCCCGTCTCCCTCCCTCTCCTCCCGCCCTCTTCCCTCCTCCTTCCTCCCTCCTCCCCGTTCGGTCTCTCGCTCTCCCACCCTTTGTCGCTCGCTCTCGGGTTTGATTCCCCTCCAGTTAAAAAAAGGAGCCAATTAAAGGCAGCCCAGCTCGCTCGGCCCAGCCTCTGTCCAATTTCCTCGCCTCCCCCAGGACCAATTAGAGAAAACAAAACAGGGATAGGGGAAGCGCTATCTCTCTCCCTCTCTCTCCCTCTTTCCTCCTCCCCCCCTCTTCTCCCTTTCCCCTCCCCCACTCTTCTTTCTCCCCTCTCTGCCCCTCCAGCCCCCAGCAGGAAAATGTCAGAAAGCAGAAATGGATCCATCTATCCCAAGGACAGCGGCGGAGGGACGCGGATCTCGGCGGGCTCTGGAGCCGCGCGCTCGCTCGCTCTCCACCGCCCTTGCACGCCCAGCCTGGCTGCCCGAGCCGGGCGCAGTGATCGCGGCGCGCTCTCGGGGCAAGCACGGCGGCTCGCTCCGTAGACCCACGCCCGCAGGACATTGCACACTTCATCAGTGTTTTTGCACTTTGGGGAGGCGGGACTGGAGCGCCGATCCGAGGGAAAGGCCGGGGCGTCTGCGGCTTCTGAGGTCCGGCAGGCGGGAGATGCAGCCGCGTGCTGTGGGGCTGCGGGTCTGTGTGCTCGGCTCCGGAGTCCTCCGCCCCACCCACCCCGCCCGGCCGAGCCCTCGCCCCTTTCCTGGTCTCTTCGGCCTCTCGCACGCCGAGGCCACGGCCAGAGAGGGCACGCTTAGAGCTGTGCCCTTGCCGCGGCCCACAGGTTGCCAACAGGTTTGCCCGCAGGACCCCTCCGCCCGCGCTTCCCCCGGGCCACACCGTAGTCTCCTCTGCTCGCTCCACTCCCCAGCCTGCGTCCCCCAGGACCGCAGGCGGCCCCAAGGGCCCAGGGGCGCGCGCCCCTCGGCAGCCGAGCCCGGGCCCCGCTCCGGTCGCGCGAATCCGGCGCTCCGGGTCTCCGCTCCCTCGGCCCGGCCCTCGCGGAGCGGCGGCGGGGACCGCGCAGCTCCACAACGCCTCGGGGAGGGGCGTCGGCTGGGGAGCGAAGCGGGCGGGCTCCCCTGGCCTTCGATGGCGCCCCCCACCCGGGTCCCGCTAATCTCACCTGCTCCACCTGTCGCCGTTATATATCTCGGCGTGTGCGCGGCGATTGTGTTAGCGCGGGCCCGTGGGAGCGCGGACGACCGCGGCAGCCGTATGAAGCCGGGAGATTGCAATCCTCCCACCCCCGCATCGCTCGGCGGAACTGTTCGGGCTCCTGACTGCAATGGTTCTCAAAACTCAAAGACCTGTGAACCAAGAAAAAAAGTTAATTTTTGTGCATGTAAATTAAAACATAAACTTAAAATATTAATAATAAACCGCTCCTTCCCCAGGCCCATTTCCGGCTGGGCCCCTCCCCTCCCCCCCTCCCCCAGGAAGTGCGAAGAGAGGGGACCCGCCTGGTGGCGTGGGGAGGGGCGCCATCAGCTGACACCTTCTTTGCTGTCCCCTGCCCATCTCAGGAAGTCCCAAAACCCGGGAAGACTCCTCCTGGCTGCGCACACTTGTTCTTGCCGCGTCCTCCCCTCCCCGCTTCTCTCCCTGTCCTGTGTCCAAGGCCGAGTAAGGGGGTCCGAACCCAACTTCGCGCTGCGCGCAGTGAATACCCGCTGAAGATGAGTTAAACTGATCAATGAGTTCCGCTCATCATAGGCCAGTTGCCACAGACCTAGGACACCCTCAGGGTTGCCGTCCTTCTCATTCTCCACTTCCTGTTGCCCCAAAGGGGGGAAAATCATTTTCTGCTTCACAGAAATGCAAAGCTTTCTGCTTCTTCCCACCTGGTCTGACAAGGAAGTGGTAGCAGTTGAGGGTGTGACGGTGAGTAGCTGCATTCATTGTCATCTTCCCATTATTGGAAGCTTTCTAGAGACCCCCATCTACCCCAGGAAGCTGCAGGAGTGCTGCGGTGATTCTGGCTCTTCCGGGCTGATGAGCCTTTCGTGGAAAATTGCCTTCCTCTTTTCCTTTTAGCTGTTGCAACCCCACACAGCAGTGAATTGCTCCTCTTTGGCTTTGGGGTGAGTTATCAGGGACCCCCCCCCAGCCTAACATCTCTGGAGTTTGCTCTGTCTGAACACAGGCTGGAGAGAGACGCAAAAGGCAGGAGGGCGGGGCGGGAGGGGAGCAGAGGTGTAGACTGGAGCCAGGCTGGGATTGAACATTTGCTGTCACTAACCCACTTATGAATACTCTGCAGCTAATTGTATGCGGTGTAAATACCTTGACAGCCTGTGTGTGTGCGCACGCACGCGCCTGTAAATTCAGTAACTTTCTCCCCCACGTGTGCCCTGCCTGCTGCCCAGTGTCTGACAATGGCAGGCCACCACCACCGAGAAGACAAAGTGCACCAGACTCAGGAGCCACCAGCCCTGGGTTCCAGTCATAACCTCTCCAGGCCTCAGGTTCCCCAGATGTAAAGTAGTAGGATCCCAGACTCCCAGAGTGGCTGAGAGAACTAACGAAGGTGGTAGCTGATGACACGTGCTGGGCCCTGTTGCCTGTATCAGCTGTTTAATTCTCGTGACTCACACAGCTGCTGTGAGGCCAAACCCGGCCTTGGCGACCCACTGCTCCAGACTGCAGGGATGTGAGGCCTTGGGGGTGTCCAGCCCTATTTTCACAAGGAATGTTTCTGGTTCGTGTCACACTCAGGACTAAATGAGGTTAAGAATGGGGCAGAGGCATGAGATGTAGACCCCAAGAGCTGAGGAGCTCATGAAGGGGTCCCCGGGACCTAAGTTCGGACTGAGAGCCAGCTGCCTGGAGACAGAAAAACCTCATGTTTTTGCCTCAGAGAAAGCTCAAGGCTTGGGCCCCAGAGAACCTGAGGAGCTGTGTGCCAGGCGAGGGAAGCAGGAGGCCCAGGCCTCAGTCCAACGGGGCAGCATCAGGCTTTGTCTAGGACCCTGTGTTATTAGAAAGCTCTCCTACCTCCTCCTGCCCCTTGCTGTCCTCCTGTGAGTCAGAGCCAGGAAGAGGAGTGAGGGAGTGAGTGATAGGAAGAGTCTTTGCCGGGATGGTGTCATCAGCTGCCTCTCCAGGGAGAACTCTCTGAAAATCACACAGCGGCAGGTATTGATTGAATCGCTGAGCAAGATGCTCTGGTGGAGGGGCTGGCTGGGCGGGGATGAGGAACCTGGAGAGTTATGACCCCACTGAAAGACCAGTTTATTAATTCGGGCTCTAACAAATAGCCAATTAATGGCTCCAGCTGCTAATTAGTAAGCAGTTAACTTCTGTTATAAATTGTGCTGCTCAAGACTAGTGATATCGCAATCTGGGCAGTGACATTCTTTGAGCGGGGCGAGTCTGTGGTCTCCGCCACTCCTGCCTCACCCCCTACCCAGCCAGGTGCCCTGCTGGTGGGATGCAGGCTGCATCCTCTCCGCTCATTCATTTTACAAATATTTAATGAGCACCTACTACACGCTAGGCACTGCTGTAGACGCTGCCTACTCTGTATGAACGAAACAGACAAGATCCCTGCTTCGTGGAGGTTATAGTCTAGAAAGAGACAATAGACTACACGAATAAGAGAAATAAATACCACTTCCATGAAAAGTAGTCCTGGGAGAATGCTAAAGCTAGGAAGAGGAGTAGCAGTTGAAATGTGAGAGCGGCCAACCATCAAAGACCGAACATTTGAGTCATGGTCTTAAAGAGGAGAGGGACTGACCATGCCAGGATTGGGGGGAAGAACGGTGCAGGGAGAGGAGACAGCACGCGGGAGGCCCCTCGGTGGTGAGGGGGGTATGTTTGGAGCTGGGCCGGAGAGGGCACAGCAGCAGTGGCTGGGATCAAAGTGATTTAGGGAGGGAGTCCTTTGTGCCTTGGGGGCCACTGCAGGACACTGAGTTTTACTCTGATTGTAATGGGAGATGTGATGGCGTCCGGCACAGCCGGGAAGGGATCTGACTTTAATTTAGCATATGCTGTGCTATGTGAGTAGATTGGAGGGGGCACCACTGTACCCCAGCGCCTGGCACAGTGCCTGGTGCTCAGTGAGTGTTCAGTAAATGCTTATTATATGATTAATGAATATCAATGGGGCTAGATTGTGACGCCAGTAGCCATCCCTTTGTCGGGAAGGCTAATTGAGTTGGATTCTCTCGTAAATTACTTCCAGCCATCACTGTAGGTTCCCTGGCAGTCAAGCTTCCCAAGGAATCCCATGTCCACTGTCAGCCCCAGTCCTTAACTTATCCCTGGGAGGTAAGGTAAGACACATGGCCCCGTCCATCTTACAGATGTTAAAACTGAGGCAAGGGGACATTCACTGAGCTGAGTGTGGTGGCACACACCTGTAACCTGAGTGCTCTGGGAGGCTGAGGCAGGAGGATCACAAGTTCAAGTTTTGCCTGGGCAACTTAGCAAGCCCTGAAAGGGACGTAGCTCCCTAGGTTCAATCCCCTACAGAGAGAGAGACAGACAGACAGACAGAGACAGACAGAGAGAGGCAGAGAGAGACAGAGACAGAGGCCTGGATGGGCCACTTCCAAGACTGTTTGCACGCTGGACTCCCAAGCTTACAGTCTGTGTCCAGGACTGATATCTAAACGCCATTTCCCAAGTGAGGGTCACCTAGGCTGTCTCAAGCTCCCTTTGTCCACACTAAATTGGAAAAGGAGGTTTTGTTTAACCTTTTTCTGAACTGATGGTTCAGCGGATCAGGAGTAATTTTAACACAGACTTAAAAAAATATATGGGCTTCACCCTGTGGGCCGGTGTGAGGCCCGCTGACTTACAGCCTTTGCTTCCCTGGCGGGTGTGGGCAGGGGGCGAGCCCGCGGGGAAAGTGGGATTCTACTGACTCTTCCTGAATTCCGCAGTATTTACGGAGCCAGGCACTGTACCTCCATGGTATTGGGCGCATCCAGCAAGGAAAGCTACAGCCCCGTCCTGGAAGAGCCGGGTCTGAGGGAGGAGGCCCCTGCTTGCTGGGGGAGACCACAGACCCGGGGCAGCACCCTCACAGTGACAGTGTCCCCTCCACACTAAGAGTCCGAGGGTGGGGAGGGAGAAGGGTCTGCTGGGCCCAGGCCTGATGGGTGTCACCCCACACCCGGGCTTACCGGTCGTGGTCACCTTGTGCTGTTTCCCTGTGTGCTGCAAGCTCAAGGGTAAGAGGGTCCCCCACACACCTGGGTCCATCACAGCGCCCAGCGCAGGGCAGAGAGTGACCCGTGTTAGTCACGGTGACTAACTCAAAGGCAGGCTTTGGGCAAGACCATGTTCAGCAGGACGGGGCCCTAATACCTAGCCGGTGTGGGGATTCAGGACAAACAGCAGTGAGGAGTGGGGAAGAAGAAAAGCTCGGGTTAGGGACAGGCTGGGGCTGCTGATTCTCAGGGGAGGGGAGCAGTGGGGCAGAGGACCCCGGGAATCCTGTATGACCAGGGGCAGGGACAGTGTCCTGCACAGGCTCCCTCCAGGATGCTGTCTGGGGGGTCAGAGATTTGGGGTCTGATGTGTTTCCAGACTGGGAGAGCTGAGGGGGTGGTGTCCTCAGGCATCTTCCCTGAGGCTCCAGCAGCCCCAGTGAAGGAGGCATCAAGTTTCGCGGAGCTGGCCTTTCTCAAGTCGGTCTCCCGGGCGGCCCTTCAGGAAGCAGGAACAGCTGTTCTCCAGCCAGAGAAGCCCTGCCGGGCTGTGAGGGAGAGGACGGCGGATGAAGGGGCCGAGCTGGCCCCAGTGGCAGGGACGGGCATCTCCTTGCTCTGTTTTGGTTTAACCTACCCAGCCAGTTTGTTTGCCTGTAACCGTCACCTCCCACCGTTTTTCCCCCAGTATTGAGGACTGAACCCAGGGTCTTCACACTGAGCTACATTTCCAGCCCCATTTTATTTTATTTTTTTTTGAAACAGAGTCTCCCTATGTTGCTAAATTGCCCAGACTGGACTTGAACTTGCAATCCTCCTGCCTCAGCCTCCCATGGTGCTGGGATTACAGGTGTGTGCCACCAGCCCTTTTTGATCCAAGTAGGGCATGAGCAGTAAATACAGAGTGGACTTTGCAGTGAGCAACACACACACACACACACACACACACACACACACACACACACACACACACGTGTGGCATAAACTCCAGAGGGCGCCATTCACACAGAATACCATAGGCATGGTGCCCACCTCCTGCCCCCAGAGCTGAATCCTCTGCCCTGACTGCACCCCAGGAAAAGCTGCCCCTGCCTTTCTGGTCTCAGCCTGGTCCCAGCTCCTGTCTGCACCCCTCCTCCACCATGTCACTCCCTGCCTAACCCTCACCTCCGCAGGATTTCCCCACTACTGAGGGGAAAGAGGGTCCTGGACCCAGCCCTGTTGTGTGCACTGGCTCCTAGGGACCCACTGCCCTTGTGATTAAACCCTCATTTCTTTTATTTTTTTTGAGACAGCATCTCATTATACAGTTCAGGCTGACCTTGAACTCACTTTGTAGCTCAGGCTGGCCTCAAACTCGCAGGGATCCTCCTGCCTCAGCCTCTCTAGTGCTGGTATTACAGGTGTGCGCCACCACACCCATCTTAAGCCTTGTTGTCTGGCCCTCGACCCTCCACATCTATACCCCACCCCATGGGGAGGGCTTCAGGGTCCAGGCCAGGGTGGAGGAGTAGAGGAAAAGAACCCATTCAGCCCCTTGAGGATGGGCCAGCCCGCTGATTTCTGCCCTTTTCATCTCACCAGGGCTTCTCTGAAGGAACATATGTTCAGTTTTCATAACTAGCCAGGTGTGGTGCATGCCTGTCATCCCAGCATTCAGGATGCTGAGGCAGGATGATCGCCACAAATTCCAGACCAGTCTCAAAAAATAAAATAAAATAAAATATAATAAAATTTCATAATTGTCAAGGGCCCAGCCCAAAGACCATCACAGCCATCTTTATCATCTTCCTTTTGGAGATGGGGAACTGGGGAACAGGGAGGTGTAGTCACTCCTCTAAGGCTGTACAGCTAACTGGCACTCAAACCAAAGAATCTGACTACAGGGACTTTTGAGTCTGTACTTTTCAGCATCACCTGGTGCCGCTCACATACACAAAGGGTCCAAAAGCTGATGTCCTAGAGCTGCACTGGCCAATATGTGGCTTCTAGGAGCTGTTTAAACTCAAATTCAGTTTCTTGGCCCCACCAGCCATGTTTCAGGTACTCAGTGGCTACACTCAGCCAGTGGCTACTGCGTTGGACGACACAGATGAAGAACATTTTCATATCGCGGCAGCAGTGATCCAGAGCCCTTAATTCTAAGCCCTTAACTTTCTAAGAGTTGTTGGTTTTTATTATTACAAATCATTGTCTTGTCCTCCATTTAACGACATGGATAGTTTAGGATCAGAGAAACTAAGAAACTGCCTGAGAGAAAAACAACAAATTGAATGCTGAAAACTATAGAGTCTGATTCCTGTTACTCCACCACGGGGTAATGATACCAATATAGTCGTTAAGGAATTTTATTTATTTATTTATTTTTTATTTTTTTTTTATTTTTTTTTTTTTTTGAGATAGAGTCTCACTAAGTTGACCAGGCTTGCCATGAATTTGAGATCTTTCTTCCTCAGCATTCCAGTGCTGGGATTACAGGTATGTGCCACGACACCTAGTTTAAAGGACTGTCATATGTGACCTTCCAAACAGCAAAGTGGTGAAAAGAGGTTTCAGCGACCCCATTTTACAGATTAAGAAACTGAGGCAACGAGAGGGTGAAGTAACTCCTCCAAGGTCATGATGCTGCTTGGTAGCAAGGTTGGGACTTGTGACTCAGTGCAAATTAATGTGTGAATGTGCAGGGGAAGTGTTTGTGTGTGTGGGTTTCACATTTGTGTACCATGTAGAGCTCAGGGGCCTGTCATCCTCTATAGATAGAATATAAATTATATTAATAATATTAACATGGTCTCAATTATGTACAGAGCTGCGTGTGGAATAATGAGAAGGATGGATAATACCATTTTAATGATTATCGTGGGTGGTGGAATTAGGGGTGATTTGCATTTCTGTCTTTGTATATTTCTGTTTCTCCCCAATTTTCTACAAGCAGCAGGTATTGTTTTTACAATCAGAAATAAATGAGTGTTATTTTCAAATACTTCTCTTTTTTTTAAAGTGAAGTCCCTCTGTTGTTTCTGCTGCAGCCTTGTCGGGCCTCCAGGTAGTCGGGAAGCCTGGGCCAGGTTCTGCCAGGCCTGAGTTCACCTCTCAGCTCAAAGCCCTTCATCTGGAGGCCCTCAGGTCCTTCTGTACTAGAGTGCCTTTGAATTCACTCTGCAACATCCGCATGCAATAAATGTCACGCTGTTTTATTTTTTCAAGTCAAATAAATTCTGGTCCCAAGTCTCCAATTGCCATAGTGCTGAGAAATCGCCTTCGTTATGTCTGGGGGGATTCTCCAGGGTCATAGAAGGATCTAGGATCCAGGAAAAGAGGCTTTGGCCCTGTGGTTGCCATGGTAATTGACTCCCGTCACTGTGACTCCTGCATGCTCGGCCAGGCTCTCAGGCCCCGCTGCCTTGGGGCTGTGCCCTTTGATGGTGACAAGTGGCCCCGGAGGCCCTGGATCTCCGCACTTAGTGTCCAGTCTCCGCCCACATCCTCGTGTGGCACGGCAGGCCAGAGTGACACAAACCAGTGCCCCGGATCTCTGACCCTTCCCAGGCTGGGGAACCCTTTCTCTCCCCAACTTCTTTCCACTCCACATCAGGAGACCTTCACCTTCTCGATCTAACTGGGTGCCTGTCGCTGCTGCTGCTGATTCTGCTTTGACAACAGCACCCAGAGTTCCTGGGCAAGAAAGTCCGGACTCAGACCTGACCTTCCACGCGATGGTGACCGGAAGAAGATCTCGTCATTCCATGGGGAACGGGAAAGTGCAACATCTCAGCCTAGATCCTGCTGTACAACCCGTGCCTGGACCTCAGGGTCAGGCTTGCAGGCCTCTCCAGGCCATGCAGCTGGAAGCCAGAGTAGCAGGGATGTGGGGGTACAGAACGGGTTGGGACATTCCCACCTCCCCTGCCCCTGGGCGGGAATGGCTGGAGGGAAGCCCTGGACACTGGCAGGGTGGAATCCAAAGAAGATGCTCAGTAAATACTTCTTGTACAAATGAATCCAATCTTGGGCACCATCGTTCACATCTCTTAGCCTCGCCCTCTTCGTCTGCGAAATGGGCACCAAACAGCAATTTCTTAATGACCAGGCACTGCGCACAGCACAGGGGGTGCAACCATGGACACGACACACATCTCCTCTGATGGAAATTCCATTTGAGTGGGTGAGCCAAGGATACGACTATGTCATAGCAGGCCTAGTAGAACCTGTCAGTGCCCGGCCTACCCAAACTTCAGTGCCCTCCGTGGGCTTCTGATTGCCGGCACACACAGGCCTCCGCCCAAGGCCTTCTTTGCCTGCTGGCAGAGCAGCCAGAAGGGCCAGAGATGCCCAGCTCCTAGGAGCAGCCCTCAGCCCCTGCCCCAGGAACTGCATAACTCCCTGAGAGGTGGCCCAGCCTGGCTACCAGAGGGACCCAGTGACACCAAACCACAGTTCATGGTACCTGGATAAATAACACACTCTTTACTGACTGCTTTCCTGTTCTCCTATGAGTATTTCCTGGAGTCACCAAATGCCACCTCCCCCTTGGAATCCTGGGAAAATCCAACCTAAGGCATCAGGTTATAATGAGTACTATGCAACCAAAATTAAAACACAGGAAGAGGCTGGAGTGCGAGTCAATGTCACTGTAGGCAGGATCACCAGGAAAAGTCTTTCTGAGGAGCTGACATTCAGCCCAGGACATTTGCGAAGTGAGGGAGGGAGGCAGATAAATATCAGGGTGTTCCTGGCAGAGGGAGCAGTAAGTGCAAAGGCCCTGAGGCAGAAACACTCAGAGCAGGGAGATGTCCAGATTCTTACCCAGCCCCATTGTGGGGAAGGATTCTTTGAGAATCTATGTGAACTGTAAAGCTCGGGACACATGTGACCTATGAGAGCTTTTGAAATTCCCTTTTATGAGAAAGAGTGCTCCTCCTCCGAGAGTTGCTTGGCCTCCCAGAACCACCCCCCTCTGTGCTCACAGCCTCTCTGGCCTGGAGCAGGACTTGTTTTTTCAATAACTCATTAGTGTGGCTTTTGTCACGATTGAAGAAGGAAAAGCACATTCAGCAGCATTGCAGGTTATTTATGAGAGAATGCAAAGCAGCCAGCATTGGGGGGCCTGGGCCAGGGGCAAGGTCCTCCCGTGGGGGCCGGGAGATCTTGGCTGTGCCTGCTGTGGGCTGATGTCTCTTCCCAACTGACCCCCACCAAAACCAGCCGTGGACTACCATGCACTGGCCCTTGGCTTGATTCCTCTTGTCAGCTCTCCACTCACTCACTCACTTCTATATCCATTCATTTATTTGAATGCATGTTGAAGTCCTACTATGTGTCGGGCACTAGCTGACACCCACATTTGTGGTCCATGAGATGTATCAGCCATTGTGTCCTCAAACCAACTCACTGATCACCAAGTTGGTGGCATCTCAGCCAATGCCACGCTCAGGCACTCAGAGCTGGTTGCTCCCACATTACTGTACCAGGCCCTGCAGTCTCGGCCACACCGAATGGAACTCCAGGAATCTACGGTTTCAAACAGAGAAGGACACTGACCTAATCTACAGGGTTACATGGAACCCCACGGAGCTACAAGACAGCTGCGTCTGTGACCCGGGAACCCAGCAAGGATGGAGAGTGTGATGCTAGGCAGGGTCTCACGATGTAGTCCAGGCTGCCCTTGAACTTTCAGTGTGCCCCTGGCTGGCCTCAAACTCTCAGTCTTCCTGCCTCAGCCTGTGATTACAGGCATGCACCACCTCACCCAGCCCAGGGAGGTGTAATAAAGGAGGGACTCGGCCTAGGCGAGTGGCCTGGCTGCATGGAGGGCTCGGGGGTGCAGATCTGGGAGACAGGTATGCATCGGCTCCACCTGGGCAAAGCCCACAGCAGAGGTTTTTCCCACCTTGAACCTCCCCAGTCACACCTGCAAAATCGACCTCCCTCCTGGTGGAAAACTGATATTGCGGGAGCTGTGGTGTCGGGAAGGGGCTGCTGGTTGAACACAGGGCACTGAGAGCTGAGGGCGCCTGTCCTCTCCCTCTCCCCCAGCCTCCCCCTCATCACATTCCTTCTCAAGGAAAGGCCCAGCCCTCAGGAAGCGTGGCTTCCAAGTGGTGGTGTGTGCTGGGCTTACAGGACCTCCTCACAAACCAGATCTTGCAAGCACTCCAGTTATCTCGGTGCTCAGGAGGTGGTCAGCAGAGAATGCATTCGAGAGGCAGGCCTCTCCCAGGGAGCCCCGAACCCCCACCTCCTTGCTCCAGGAACTGGGGTGGAGGGCTCTCCCAGCAGCGCATGCACACTCACATGTAATCACCCGCCGGCCAGCCGCACAAGTGCGTCTCCGGGATGCAAGGCCACACACACCAAACCGTCAGGCAGGAGCAGGGAGGGCGGGGAGGAAGTCACAGCCCATTAGCCTCAACTTCCCAGCTGGGCCTAGTGAGCTCCTCCTGCTCCTCCCATCCGCCCTGACCTCACCCCGCTTGTCTGGCAAGGAACCCAGCTACCCACCCTCCTCTCCAGCCTGTCACCTGCTGCCTCCAGGAGGGGGGAGACAGGGTGGGACTGTACACTTCCTTTATAGAATACCCCTCAGTTCTCCAAGTACAGTCACCAGCTCTTTCGTTTAATCATGGGAACCCTAAGAGAGGGGGATTTGTGTCTCCAGTACAGATGAGGAAACTGAGGCTCAGTCTTGCCCATGGGGAAGCCAGCACCAGAACCAAGGAGTTTTGTTTCAGACATTTATGCCACAAAATTCATTAAAGCCTAGACAATTTGGTAAACCCTAGAGATTCAGTCAGGTGTGGTAGTACACACCTGAAATCTGCACTCTGGGAGGCTGAGGCAGGAGGATTCCAAATTCCAAGTCCAGCCTGGGCAATTTAGTGACTTAGCATGATCTTGTCCAGCATGAAAGCCCTGGGTTCAATCCCCAATGCAGGAAAAAAATCTTGGAGATTGCAGCGTGAATAATCCTAGTGGCCAAGTTTATGGTCACCTGCTCGGTAGCATCTCAGTTCCTCTTCACCACGGCCGGAGCTGCAGGACCACATCCAAGCCCCCTCTCCTGTAGAGGACACTTAGCGTCCTTCCTGTACTGAAGGAGCTCTCTGCGCCCCAGGGTCTCTCAGGCTTGGTCCAGATCTTGACCTTCCTGCCCACTGAGGCAGAGGCTCTTGTGGGACACGGAATGTTAGGAATGTGCTGTCAAAACCTCTCCGGGGTGAGTCTATGTGTGCTGGAGTTCGAGCACCAGTGAGGCTCACAGGACACACAGTTTGGCCAAGAGCCTTGGGGGGACAGCATTGCCAGTGTCCCCTGGACTTGAGTACTTCACACCTCCCGTCCCTCTCATTGTCCACTATGTGAGCTCCTGCACCCCACGAGTGAGCCCCAGGCAGGCTGCTGGCTTCCTGGCACTCAGATACACCAGGTCTCTATGCCCTGCCTGTAAAACAAGGCTAACGATAATAGTAAAATTAATAGTCAACTCTTCCAGTGTGCTCGCTTGGCGAGAGGCCCTATTCTAAGCTCACTGTGTGTATTAACTCGTTCAATCTTCCGCACACCCCTGGGAGGTAGGGCCTTCCTCCATCGCACTGCTTAGTCATTGTTAGCCACTCCCCAGCTGCCCAGCTCTCTGCTCCACACACAGCCGGGTTCTTCTCCTGCATTCTTATCTCACCATTCCCTGCCACCCAGGCAGACTCAGGAGACTTAACCCTGAGCTCTTCCTTTCCTCTTAATATGCTCATTCGAGCCCTGTGCACACGGCAGCTTCTGCCCCCTCCCTCCCCGCCCAGCTCCATCCCTCTGTCCATTTCCTCTTCCCATCAGCCCAGCTTCGGTGCAGACCCCCCGCTCATTTCTCATCTGTGTTACACAGAGGCCTCCCAACGGCTTCCCGCTTCCAGCCTCCACACCCCAGAAACCACTGCCCCGCTCTGCCTGAGGTTTCCGAATCACAAATCCACAAAAAAATCCCTCCATGGCCCTGCGGTCTCCAGCGGTCTCCAGGATCAAGTTCAGACTCTTCAGCTTAGCCCATGGCGCCCGGTGCCCTGGGATCTGGGCCCTGCCTTCCTCCCCTCGCCCCCAGCCCACGCTCCTCCCGGCCCTGGCGCAGGCAGCTCCTGCAGTCTGGAGTGCGCGCCATGGCCCTCTGTCCAACCAGCTCGCAGCCCCTGGTGACGCGGCATGGGTGACACTCTTCCCAGGAGGCTTCCTCCATCTCCACTAAATGCTCTTCCTCTGTGCTCCTAAAGCATCGCCCTTCACTTTCCGACATGGCAACGACTCTGTGTGTTCCCCCACCAAACACAGATGTCTCCTGCAGGCAGATGACTGAGGGGAGTCACCTCACAGTCAGATGGTCCCAGCCCCACCATTCCCTGGCTGTGTGACCTTGATCGAGTCGCTCAGCCTCTCCAAGTCTCAGTTTCCTTGTCTCCAGTTGGAGGCTAATAGTAGCATCCACCACATTAAGTGGTTGTAAGACTCAAGATAGAGCAGGAAAAGTGCTTAGCACAATGTCTGGCACAATCGGAGTGCTCAATAAACGTGAGCTGTTATTATCTAATAATAAGAGCCTATCTTATTCTTCTTTGTACCACAATTGCCTATATTAGGGCCGGCCATGTGGCAAGTGCTCGACTAATGTCTATTGAACCAAGTCAAAGGGAAATAATTTTGTTTGAATCGGTGTATCTAAGTTGCAAGCCATAGAAGCCACTGTGGCTGCTTTCTGCCGAAGAGGAATTAACAAAGGAGATTAAGTGGCTCACGGAACCTCTGGAGGCCTAGAGGGCATGGCCTGGAAACCATACAGGCAGAAAGCTGTCCAAGGGACAACCTAGTCCTGCTGTTGTGGACACCCTTCTACACCTGTGACTAACGCAGACCATGATGACACCAGGCACCGAATACATGTATTCGAGACAGACCCTAACATTTGCAGGGCCCAGAACAATGGTACAAATGGAGGCCCCCATCCGGTATGTCAAAATATTTTAAAGTTATAGAGCTAACAGTCTATTAAACGCAATATATTTAAATCTGCTCCAATATTCCATGTCTGTGTAGCAAGACATACCGAAACTTGCTACAACCTCAACCAAGATGCATTATGGATGCTTTAGTTACGAGAACCATTCTGTGGATCAGCCAGACAGATCCTGAAGGGCTTTGTCTCTGCCCCATGATGTCAGAGGCCTGAGCTGGAAGCTCGAAAGGCTGAGGAGGGGAATCATTGCAGGTTTATTTACTCACTGGTACCCAGCTGGAGGCTCCCGGCAGCCTCTCCGTGTGCTCTCCTTCTGCGCTGGGCTGGCTTCCTCACACCCCGGGCACATTTCCTAAGGAGACACCCACTGACCTGGTATCTGAGGTCGAGTGGCACCACTCCTGCCACCAGCTGCTGGTAGAAGCTCCCAAAGTCCTGCCCAGGTTCAAGGGGAGGCCAGGTAGACTCTGCCTGTTCGTGGGCAGAGGGAGGGTCTGAAGATCTCCACCTTAGCGAGTACAGTTTCTAACACCCAGGTTCAGGCACGGAATCCTCACCTCGGGCTCCTCCAGACAGTGCTGGAGAGCAGTGCATGGGGAGTCAGCCCCTTCTCTACCCCGGCCTGCACTGCGCATGTGTGGACACTGCCGCCCCCTTGCCCAGGCTCTGTTCACACCCCGCACAAGAACTCACCCTATGACTGCTCCTCAGCTTTAGGGTACAGGAGGGTAGTGTGACCTGCCCCCAGAAGACAGACCTAGAAGAGGCCTGCATAGGCCCTGGAAGAGAGCTTGGGGTGACTTGGACAGGGAGTTTGGGGTCCTGCGAGTTGCATCATGGCGTAGAAGTGAGGATATGAGCTCTGACTGGCATGTCCCTTGGTGTTATAGATTCCTGACCCTGAGGGGAGGGGTGTGGCTGGAGGAAGAGCAGAGCAGGACCCTCCAAAATGCAGAGCCCAAAGCCACACAGTGGCATATGCCTATAATCCCAGCATTCGGGAGACTGAGGCAGGTGGATCGCCAGGAGTTCGAAGGCAGCCTGGGCTACATAGTGAGTTCAAGGCCAGCCTGAACTGCATAGTGAGACTCTGTCTCAAAAAAGTATGCAGATAAAAAAAAAAAAAGTATGCAGAGTCCAAAGCAGGGAACTTTGTCACCTGAGTCCAAGGAGTGGGCTGCCTAGATGCTGCCAGCACAGCCTTGAGACGTTGCAGGTCTTATGCTGCTACCAAAATGCATGTTAGGCTTCTTCAGAGACCTTTCTGAGTGCATCTGTTTGGTGCAGCCTAAGTTAGATCCCTGGTGTAAGGAAGCCTGGGAAAGTGAGCTGCTGGCTTGCAGAGTATGATAGAAAAGTATGGTGTGTGTTTAAATTAAAAAAAAAAAAAAAAACTTATTACAGTAAAAACCACATTGCCATTGGTCCCTCTCAGAATACTCCCCCTCACTTCAAACACACTTACTCCACCGTTCTTGCGGCTTTCTGAAGCAGTTCTGGAGTCCTCTTTCATGAATGTCGTTAGTTCTGCTGTCATGGCTGCCTCCATGTCCTAAATCAGTTCGAGATGTTTCCTTGGTCATTTTGACCAAGTCATTTTGACTTTGGGGAAAAGCCAGAAATTTCATGATGCCAGATCCGGTGAATAAAGCGGATGAAAACACATCAAAATGTTTTGACCATGCCTTGGCTTTGCTCGTCACTTGGCAGCAGCGTTCAGTATATTTTTTATCACACCTCATAAAGACATTCAGGAAAGAGGACTCCAGAGCTGCTTCAGAAAGTGGCAAGAATGGTGGGACAGGGCCGGTGAGATGGCTCAGCGGCTTAAGCGCCTGCCTTGCAAGCGCAAGGGCCCGGTTCGACTCCCGGAACCCACATACGAAAAAGGGGCCGGTGATATCGCTCAGCGGCACGGGCGCCTCCTGGCGCGCGAGGTCCTGAGGTCAACCCCCCGGTACCCACAAAAAAAAAAAAAAAAAAAAAGAATGGTGGGACAAGTGTGTTTGGCGTGATGGGGAATATTTTGAGGGGGATAATTGGCAATGTGGCTTTTACTGTAATAATTTTTTTTTTTTTTTGTATCAGGAATCAAACTCAGGACTTTGAGCCTTCCAGGCAGGCACTGTGCCACTGAGCTATATCCCCAGCCCCCTGTAATAAATTTTTAAATTTGAACATTCACCTTATATTTTACATACCTAGAGGAAAGGCAGATACAGAAAATACGGAGATCCCAAATAAAGAGGGTTTAAAAGCCCCAGGCAGTCAAGAAGAATGATGGATGTTCAATGACAAATATTCATTATAGTCCACGTCAATATGCGTTCTTCTTTCTTGGTTTTTTGTTTGTTTTTTGTTTTTGCAGCACTGGGGATTGAACCCAGGGAGTGCTGAGCCACATCCTCAGCCCTTTTTTCAAAAAATTATTATTTCTCCCAATTACACTACCAGAGCTCCCCTTCTCCCATTCTTTTTCTTCTGGTATCAGGAATTGAACCCATGACCTCACATTTGCCAGGCAGGCGCTGTGCCGCTGAGCTATGCCGCTGAGCTATGCTGCCAGTTCTCCCTTCTTCCATTCTTAAACTTGCCTGTCAATGACACCCACTGCCAAAACCTACTTCTACCTAATAGAATGTAATTATTCCTCCCAAGGAAAATTTACTCATCTTTTTATCCAAAGGGAGACAATCCAAATTCCTATCAGTAATTACACCAGGATAACAAGGAAATTCAATCTCCTTCTAATTCCATCATGATCCCATCTTATATTATATAATCTGCAACAAATTGCAAATAGAATCATCAACAACATCCCTATGTGAAAAGGGTAGACAATAAGAGTGGGGGACAATAAGAGTGGGGGACGAAAATAGATAAATAGATCGGTAACAAAGTGAGGAGTGCAATATGGGTGCACGCTGTAGTTCTCGTTTCTGTAACTGGTACAGGGCTGTGGGTGGTATTTGTCATTTCATCCTGTGTCCCATTTGTCTTCATAAACACTTCGGCTGGTCAGTGCTCTTTAGTAGGTAGGGTGATTTTAACTCCTTTTCTGGAGAAGGCTGAGCCTTAGATGGTGTAGCCTGTTTGGGATCCCCATGGTCTCCCATTAACTTTTGCTACCTGACCTACACGCACGAGGCGGTGCCCTGTACATTTCCTTGTCCCTGTTCCTTCCCAGAGACATTTAGGGTCAGGCACCCAGCCAACATCATAAATCTCATGTTTGCATGAGAAACCAAAAGGGCCTGATAACAGACTCACCTTTCAGTTCCACGTAACTGCGACTGTCTTCTGGTGGAAGCATCGCTGCTTCTAAACTAGCAAAATCTGGAATCAGGCAGATAAGGAGGAAAAGACTTGCAAATGGTCTTTAGGTAAAAGAGTGGGAGAGGTCTGGGCTGGAGAAATGAGTTTGGATTTTTCCACCACAGTGAAACCAACACCATGGCTTCGATGTCCCAGAGATCATGAAGATCGGAGTTAAAAACAGGTCCATGGGGAACAATGACTTGTAAGAGTCCAGCAGAGGAGATGGGGCGTTGGGTGGCCTTTCCCTAATGTCCTTCCCAACCCTGGCAACGGCATCCCATGCTGCCCAGAGGAAGGCGGGGCAGAGTTCGTTCTCCTTGAAGGATGCTCGTGTCCTTGAATCCATGCTAGAGACTCACTGGCCCAAGGCAACCATGTATTCCCAGAACTTCTCAGGAATTATCTTTTCCCAAATTTCAAATTCCGAGAAATCTAAATTTTTTTTAAATGGGGGGAAAGTATTATAATTCTCCTGTGAGAATTAAAATTTTACAATCAACCAAGAGATGTTACTGATTTGAATGAATTATCTGATGTTAAATTGAAAGCAAGTAACTGAGACCCCGATACATAGAATTGAAGGTTAACACTAACATTTCTGGAAGCCTGGGGACAGGAGTGCACAGGCAAGAAAGTCACTATCTAACCAGCCTTGTGTATAGTTGTTGCTGCTATATCAACATATGTTTGTGGCCCTATCTGCTACCATTGGTGGGTCAGTTTTACAAACAAAATAAATATTAATAAGGTTTTATACATCGTATAATTTATACAAGTCCTGTAGGCAGTATTTCAAGAAATAAATTTTGGAAGCAAAATAAGCCCTTAAGTTGGCAATTTTTATATGCATAGTACTGTCAACCTTGCTGGGAAATCTGAATATTACATTCTTCAAATACCATCTAGTCACGGTCACTGGTATTTTCCAGTCTTTGAATATTGGGTATGGAAGAAATGCAAAGAAAAAAGATAGGAATGTGGTGGAATTCTCAGACACAAAATCAGAAGCAGTTCCAAAATCTGCACGAGCAAAAGCAGTATCAGTTTCAGTGGCAAAAAGAAAACCAGGGCAAGCAGACAAAGCACTTTCATTATTTAAGAAAAAGGCTTGTGTTTTCACTCTCAAATTGAAAATTTTTTTTGGACACATGCTTGATGATTCCAGTAATAGCAACACAGAAATTTTTTGCTTTCTAGGTCTGGAATGCATGTTGCAAAATAAAGATCTGCACTATTAGGCTAATTATTGTATGCTTTCTGTGTTGCATATTTTGTCATTTTAAGAATAAAAATTCAGCCAGGCGTGGGGCCGCACACCTGTAATCCCTGCATTCTGGAAGGCCGAAGCAGGAAGATTCCAAGTTCCAGCCCAGCCTGGGCTAATTAATGACTTAAGCAAAATCCTATCTCAAAATAAAAATTTAAAAGACCTGGGGATATAGCTCAGTCTAAAGGCCCATGTCAGTCTACAGCACCACGCACAAAAATTTAAATATTAAATATTTGCGTTAGCTTTCAATTTTTTAATGACTTTTATTTGGCATAACTTTCCTACTAATAATCCTTTATCTTAATGTCTGCTTATCAGATGGCTATATCAGGTAGGGAGCAATTTTACACACTTAAATATATAATCTTGTCAAAATATATTAGTTCATATTAATAATAATCCGTTCATTCTATAGAATGTTTCTTTAAACAAAAGACCTCTGAAACTTAACAATACAATCGCAGAAAAATGACTCACTGTTTATTATTTACAGTCACTCATTATTATTTAAAGTATGTAAAATAGTGCTATGAAAAATTCAGAATAATGTATGACTTCAGAAATTTCCAGGACTTCTCAGAAATCACAATTTCTCACTCCCAAAATCAGTATCTGTCAGGAGTTTGGAAATACTAATAGGCCGTGGCATCTCCTCTGGTTGGGAGCGCCGGATTTACCTGGCTCGGGGGCGCTGGGAGCCCCGGGCACCCCTGCTGGAGGATGCGGAGCCCATGGAAACTACCCCTCACCCTGCAGCGACCTCAGGCCCCAGCACCCCAGCACCCCAGCACCCTCACCACACAACACAGCCAGAATCCCAGGCGCCTGATTTCCTCTTCCCTGGTCCCCAGGAGAAGAGAGTAACATTTACCTGTCTCCTAATTTAGTCCTTTTCAAATGTCAGCAGGGAAGGGAGGGGACTGTTCCTCTCCCGGCCCATGCCAGCCTCTGCAGCAGGACCCCACACTCCGCCCACCCGGTCCATGGGGTCAGGAGGGGTGGGAGGGGACACTGTGAGATCAGGGGGGCTCAGAGCCAGGCGAGGCTGCCCTGCTGGGGTGACGGTGTCCAGTTTGGGGCTCCTCTCCTTCGGGCTTCCTGGAGCCCAGGGAATGCGGAGAGACCAGGAGTCACATGATGAACAGTAGGCGACAGGGAGAGGCAGCGGCTGAGCCGTCTGCTGCTGCGTAATAAAGCACCCCCAAAACTTTACGGTTGAAAATAGCAAGTGTTTTATTCAATCGTAATTCTGTGGTCAGGGGTTCAAACAGGTTAGAGCTCCTCTCTGACTCCTTAGCAGTCTCCTGAGGCCCAAATGTCCACGGCTTCTTTCTAGCCAGGTTGGGCGCCCCAGCCGGGTGGCGGGAGGTCAGGGGGGCTGACGTCTGGGGGCAGCTGCTGTCTGGGCTCCCTGGTTCTCCTTTCCAGGCGTCCCCCTGCCCATCGGGCCTTCCACATGGTGGTCTGCTCCAAGGGACCAGAACGCCTCGGGGCGGCTCAGGGCTCTCCAGAGCTCAAAGTGGAAGCGCCTAACAGTGGCAGGGTGATGACCGCCGTCCCTACAGGGGTGAGAAAGAAGGAAGGCAGGAGGGAAGGGCCCTGATTTGAGTATTTGCCAATTTCTGTGGTATAATTTTTTTTCTCTTTATTGACTCCAGGGGCTCTACTACTGAGCTACACCCGCAACCCCTTTTTTCTTTTGAGTCAGGGTCTCACTAAGTTGCCCACACTGGACTCTGACTTGTGATCCTCCTGCCTCATTCTCCCAAGTACTGGGATTACAGGCATGCACCACCATGCCTAGCTATGGGGTAATTTCTTGTACCAAAGCTTCTCTTTCTCTCTCCCTTTCTTCCTTCCTTCTTTCCTTCCCTCCTTCCTTCCCTTTCTTTCCTTCCTCTTTCTTCCTTCCCCTCCCTTCCTTCCTTCCTCCCTCCCTCTCTCCCTCCCCTCCTTCCTTCCTTCCTTCCTTCCTTCCTTCCTTCCTTCCTTCCTCTCTTTCTTCCATGGTACTGAGAAATGAACACAGACCCTTCACACTGAGTATATCCCCAGCCCTTTTTAAAAATTTTTACTTTGAGATAGGGTCTCACTAAGTCACTAAGTTGCCTAGGCTGAGCTCAGACTTGTGATTCTCCTGCCTCAGCCTCCCAGAGTACTGAGATTACAAGCATGCACCTCTGTTCCTGGCTCCAAAACTAATTTCAAGCTACCCACTCAATGTCAGTCAGCTCGTAAAACCCCTCGAGACTTACCAATCAGCTCTCGCAAGCCTGTTCCAGATGGCCCCAGCACACCAGGCTGTCAGGCCCAGGCCAGGACTTGCCATGTCCTTGCACACATCCTCTTGGTTAAGGCAGGGCCCACAGCCAGCCGGCAGTGGATGTGACAGTGGAAGATGTGAGTCACTAGGGGCCACCGAAGTAACAGATCATCAGGGATAATAGTGCTAATCACAGGCCCAGCAACATTACACTCACCAGACACCAGACTTTTTTGCCAGGCACTTGCAAATATTGCCCCTTCTCAGCCTGATGATGCAGGTGTTATGAACTCTCCTTTCAAAAATGAGGAAGCCAGGCACGGTGGCACACACCTATAATCCCAGTATTCAGGAGGCTGAGGCAGGAGGATTGCCAAGAGTTTGAGGCTGGCCTGAGCTACCTAGTGAGTTCAAAGCCCACCTAAACTACATAGCAAGACCCTGGCTCAAAAAAAAAAAAAAAAAAAAAGGAGGGTGGCCAGGTATATCCCAGTGGCACAGCGCCTGCCTGGCAAGTGCAAGGTCCTAAGTTTGATTCCTGGTACCAAAAAAACAAAAACAAAACAAAACTGAGGAGCTTGAGGCCAGGCAGTTGGCAGAGTAAGTGCAGAAGATTAATTATAATAATAATAATAATAATTCTTAGCATTGACTGAGCACTTACTATGTGCAAAAGACTCTGATGAGAATGTTGTATACATCACCTCATTTAATCCTCACAGTCCTATGTGAGAGGCTCTACTGCTCTCCCTGTTTTATCTTTGGGAACCAGACGCAGAAAAGTTACCTGTCTCACCCTGGCCCACACAGCCTGAAAGCAGCAGAGCCAGGATTTGAACTCTGATCTCTCTGGTGCTTAAATTCAGGCTTCTTGTGACCATAGGTCTCCAGAAGTAAAACAAGAAGCCATCATAGGGCAGGTACCAGCGCTGGGTCTGAGGACTGGACTGCATTCAACACACTGCAAACCTGTGTTTTATTTATTTATTTATTTATTTATTTATTTATTTATTTATTTATTTTTGTGGGTAGCGGGGGTCAAACTCAGGACCTCATACACCAGGAGGTGCCCATGCTGCTGAGTGATATCACCGGCCCTTTTTTTGTATGTGGGTACCGAGAGTCGAACTCAGGACCTCGTGCTTGCCAGGTAGGCGCTTATGCCACTGAGCTATCTCACCAGCCCAAACCTGTGTGTTTTATTTTATGCATTTGGAATACTGTTATGAGGAAGGGGTCCAGAGACTTGGCCAAATTGCCAAAGACCTGTGGCTCCAAATAGGTGAAGAGTCATGTTCAAAGTAAAAAATGAGCCCAGCGTGGTGGCACATGGCTGTAATCCCAGCACTCCAGAGGCTGAGGCAGGAGGATTGCTGTGAGGTCGAGGCCAACCTCAACTGCATTTTGAGACCCTGTCTCAAAAAGACAAAAAAAAAAGTCAAGAAGGAGGCAGCACCTACAGAGGTGACCCAGGACCCATGTCAATGAGCTGCTGGGTGACAGATGGGACGTGGGGTCTATTTCTTATCACTGAGGCTGGCACTGCCACCCTGAGGCTCCTTGTCTACGTCAGCACCCACGAACCTACCCCGGGGCCAGCATTCTCACCGGCTGCCGTGGTCGGCCAGCAGGCAGGACGAGTGGCCGAGGCGAGTTGGTCCATCCGCCATCCCTGTGGCTGTGGCCTCGGCAGCACAGCGGCTCTCCACCCGCTTCCCTGCCACGTGTGGGCAGACCGGGCATCGCCAGGAACCAGGTGCCTGCTGCACCGAGAGGCAATTTATGAACCATGGGTATTTTGTCTGTTTACTTGAAAGCACAAAAATTTGTCACTTGTGTGGGTAATTTGCAGCTAATTACGAGCTTACAATCTGCAGATAGGAAAATCAGGGCCAACGTGCGCTTCTTGAGGAAGAAGAAAATTACCCCAAGTACTGTGTAATTATACACTTAGCGGGCACAGTGCTCCCACCCCTCGCCCTTCCCACGCGGGCTGATGGTGCAGGGTGAGTTCGTGCATATGCCCACCGTGGCTCCTTCTCAGGGAGGGAGGGCCCGCCTGCTGCGGAGACCACGAGATGGCAACAGCTCCCCTCGTCCCTGCCGTCATCCGCTAAGCAGGGAAGGAGCCCGGAAGATCCGGGACTCCCTCAGGAAGCTTCCAGTCAAATGGTAAGGTGCAGGCTCTGCCCTGGGGCACCGCGGCTTCTGGGCGCTCCCAGTCCGATGGAGGAGGCTCAGTCCTGGCCCGGGAAGTCCCCAGTTTAATGGAGGAAGACAGAGCTCCTGACTGCAAGGGCGCCAACTCGGATGGAGGAGGCACATCTCCTGTCCTTGGAAGCCCTGCGTCTGATGAGGGAGACAAGCTCTGCACCCCCTCTACTTGACGGAGAGCGATAGCCCTGATTTCTGGTTGTCTCTGAGTTTCTTTCTGTCCATCTGCATGTAAAATGTGTCACCTGACAGCAAGCCTCAGAGAGTTGGCATGGTGACTACTCTACCCTGCTCCAGAAGATGTGTCCCCAAAGCCTCCCTGCTATGGCTTGGATCTGGAATGTCCCCCAAGGGACACCTTAGAGGCTTGGTCCTCAGCTTGGCACTACTGAAAGGCAGTGGGATCTTCAGGTAGTTGGGGCTTAGTGGGACGTCTCGGGTCCCTGGGGGCCGAGCCCGCCAAGGGGACAGTGGGACTCTTGTGCCTTCCTTTTACTCTCTTTGCTTCTTCACCACCATGAGGTGAGCAGCTTTCTCTGCCACCTGCTTCAGCCATGATGTGCTGCCACGCTGTTGTCCCAAAAGCCGTGGAGCCAACCAACCATGGACTGATACATTCAAAACTATGAACCAGAATATTTTCTTCCTTTTTAAATTGATTTATTGCAGGTATTTTGTTATAGTAATGGAAAGCCATCTAATACACTCCATGCAGATATCCCCAGCACCTTCTCCTTCAAGACCCTCACACTGCATCCTCCCTCTGGCCATCCCTGGACCGTGCGGCGATATGGGAAATGATCCTAGAAAATCCACCTCTCTTTCTCTTTTTCCTGATCGCTTTATTTGCAGCCTAAATCATTCATGACTTGCAATAAAGTCCTCCACAGTCCCCTCCCAGCCCCCTGCAGAAAATAGTATTTAACAGAAAGGTGACAGTTGTGTAATTTAGTCTTGGTCTCCATTATTGATGAATTTGACCATGAAATATTTAGGCTTCTCTGTATTCTGCCGCTCGGGGTCTGACGATAACAGTGTCACGGTCCAGTTTATCCCTCTGGAAGATGCGTTGATCACGCATGCTCCGCCGTCTCCGCAGAGACCCACCCACCCCATTCAGGGCTCCGCCCATTGCTGACCAGAGTGTCCTTTTGTCTCCCGGGAAAATGGCCAGAATCCGTGGAGAGGCCTGTGAGTTCAAGGCAGAAGGCAGGGAGAGGGGAAGGTATCGTGTCTCGGTTGTCTGTGAGTGCTAGCACAGTGTTAATTCGTTTAATTCCACCAACCCCATAAGGTAGATATTACTGGAACCCATTCTCAGTGGAGGAAGTGGAGGCTCAGAGAGGTTAAGACACTTTCCCAGGTCACCCAGCTAGCCTGTGGGGAGCGACATGGATCGCAGCCCTACCTCGCCAGCCTGTGTTCTCTGCTCAGGGAGAGGTGGTTCCGTCATTATCACGCATGTATTCAGTGACTCCCAGTCCAGTGCTCTTCCTGCTCAGGATCATCATCCTTAGCTGGGAATTCTGGGTGGAGTGGGGTGGGGAGAAGACAGGAGAGGAAGGAGAGGGACAAGGTTCTGGCCTCAAAGATTCCCAGCCCGATGGTGGGACAGCAGCAGTGGGGGGAGATCACTCGCAGGGAGCCACAGCCAATTCCACTGGCTCAAGTGGGGGTCAAGCCACAATAGGGAAACTGAGGCCTGAGCATTGTTATCCTGTCCTGGAAACTGGAGGAGTTTAGTCCTTTTAACACTGCACAGCACCCCAGGCTCTTCCGTTGCTTTCTGGGGGTGTTGTACCCCTGATAATCACTCATAAAACCTTCTTCCTCCTGGCTCTGCAGGCCAATTGTCTGTCTGTCTGTCTGTCCATCTGTCTGTCCTGGGCTGGGGATGATTGATGAGCAACCGTGATGCGATGTTAAAATATGCATTAGGCTAATTGCATGCTAATTAGACAGACGAGGCCATTACGGTAGCCCGGGGGCCCATCTGTGCTCTGGCACATCCCAGTGCACTGACAGAGCCAGGGGCCTCAAGACGCTGGGGACCCACACGGGCGGGGGGACAGCAAGGTGACCCCGCAGAGGGATCTGAAGGGCTGTCAGGCTGAAGAGCATGGGCGAGTGGAATTTATAGTGGTTTCCATATGGGGAATAACTTTCTAACTACAAGTCACCAGCTCTTCGATGACAGAAATGAGCTCCCTGTTGTTGGAGAGAAGCAAGCAGGTAAATGAGGACCCCTGCATCATTTTGGGGAAAGCGGGGCCTGCACATTCAGAGATGGCTTCATTTCCAGGCTTTTGGACTGCTCTGACGTAGGTCAAGCCCCCTCCGTGTTCATCTGCTCCCTCCCCCTACCGCCCCCTGCCAGGCAGAGGCCTCCTTGTCCTTGTGAGGGCTCAGGACAGGATGCCCGCTCAGGGGACGGGGAGGAGGCCGGGCATCTGATCCTCCCCTCCAAACAAGGCCACTCGGAACGTGCTCCTCCAGGGACCCTGAGCTCTGGGAGGAGAGATGGCGACCCGTGAAGACTCCCCCAGCCCATTCCCATCCCTGCGGGAGAGAGGTTTCTGCCAGGGTCTGGGGACAGGCTCATTTCATCGTCTGGTGCCTTGTGTGTAAATATTTCATATCCCCATTGAATATTTTGGGATGATTATGAATTCTTGATGTAGAAGAACCTTGGTATGTATGAGACGCAGCCGGCTGCCGCTGGGAGGAAGGCGCAGGGGAAGGTGGATCAGATAAATCATCACGTACCCCGGGCCCCAGTGAACAGCTCGTGTGCCTCCCTCCCCAGCCACCACCCACATGTCAACCTCATGCCAGCACACAGCCACATGCCACCCACCCTCCACCCACACCCCACCACACGCCAACCCCACCATCGGCACGTCACCCAGGTCCCAACCACACGCCGCAGGCCCATTCACCATCATTTCCATCCTGAGCCTGTAGTCATCATCACCTCCTCACCAATCCACCCAGCAAGTGGCCAGTCCAAGAGGACGTCCACGGTCCACATCTTACGTGAGGGCATCCGGCTGGGGATCCTGACTTTCATTAACTGCAGCACAGAGAGGGGAAGTCACTATCCCAAGGCCACACAGAGCCAAAACTCAAAACTCAGGCAGTAAAAAGCTTGTTTGTGTGCATAAAAATCTGTTGCATTTGGTAACTAAAATGTTCTGCCCGTAATGGGGAAGGGGAGAAGGTAGGGGTGCGGTAGAACCAGGCAGACCACACGCTGGAAACCACTGAAGTGAACGGTGGCACAGATGAGTCTGTTACAGTATTCTCTTTGTGTGGGTGTGGGAGGGTGCTGGAAATTACCCGTAATAAAACTTCTTTTTAGTCCAGTCTATATATGAAATTCAAAGGTCTCCTTGGCTACCCACCCCAGGGCCAGTCGCTGCAGTGGGAGGGGGAGGGAGGGTTTGCTTACCTCTCCCCGAACTCCCGTCCCTCCTCCAAGGGGTCAGGGGTCAGGGAGGTAGGGAGCAGGAGTGGTTTTACCTGCCTGGTACTGAAAAGCGCTTTAATGACGCCCTCCCTGCACTCTCGTGGTGGGAGGGAGGTCATAGGTTCTTTGGAGACACCCCCTTCCCAGCCCATTGCTGACCTTTCTCTCCTGTCATCTGTCCCTGATGTTGGTGTGCACAGTCCTGGTGTCATTTCATATTGCTTCACTACCTAGGACCCTGTCTCAGTCAGTCCAGCCTTTTGGAAAGAATACTGTACAAGGCAACCCTAGCCAACCCCCTTGGCTCAGGGTAATTCGTCAAAGAAAGAGCCTTTCCTGAGGCTCCACGGAATCTCGGCATCCTTTGCCGTCAAAGTGGGTTGCTGGGTGCAGCCGCTGACCCATAGGTTTCCCAGGTGCGAGTCCTGAACCTGACCACCTGATCTTGCCCTCCGTACCTGCAGACATGAGGCTCGGCTTCCTGAGAGCTTCCTCTTCCTAATCTGCCCAGCCCTCTCTTCCTCTCTCATGGCCTCAAAGTTAGCAGCCAGCATCGAGTCCCGGCTCTTCGCCGCCTCCTTTGCAAGTCCTGCTGGGCTGACCTATGCCCTCACTCTTGATGCAGACCGGTTGGCACCTGTTGATTCTGCAACCTCAACTGAGACAGAAATAATGCCATGTAGCCTCCTCTACCCTATGACTACTGAGCAGAAAGGGTTAGTACCGTTAGAGAGAGACAGAGATAGTGCTGTGGGATGTCGAAGGAGGGAGATGGTACTTCCAGCAAGAGGGTAGGGAAGGCTTCCTCATGGAGGCCCTGCTTGTGTGGGCAGTGTTCTGATGTGTGTGAATGAGGGAGGCAGAGAAGAGCGGGCGTGGGGAAGAGCATAGAAAAAGACTCAGAGAAGCCAGGCATGGTGGCACAGGACTATAATCCCAGCACTCTGGGAGGCTGAGGCAGGAGGGTGGGCAATTTGAGGACTTAGTGAGACCCTGTCTCAAAATTTTAAGAAAACATGTAAAAATTTAAAAAGACCTAGAGGTGTACAAGATGTGATTGAATAATATGGTGAATTTTAAAACATGGTGAAATATGGTGAAATTTAAAAACAGTTTACTACAGTAAAAGACACATTGCCATGAATCTCCCTCAAAATAGTCCTCCTTGCTTGAACACATTTATCCCACTGTTCTTGCCACTTTTGGAAATAGTTCTGGAAGTACTCTCCTGTGAGCGTCTTTAGTTGCATTGTTGTGGCTAGCTTGATGTCCTGAGTCGATTCAAAATGTTTGCCTTTCATGGTCATTTTGATTTTGGAGAAGAGCCAGAAGTCACATGATGCCAGGTCTGGTGAATAAGAGGGATGAGAACGCATGGTCACCTTTTCATGAGCCTGCTTTTGTGTTGGATGGCACTTGGCAGCAGCATTCATCGTATATTTTTTATCACACCTTCTGAAGACACTCACGAAAGAGGACTTCCAGAACTGCTTCGGAAAGTGGCAAGAACAATGGGATAAATGTGTTGGAAGTGAAGGGGAGGATTTTGAGAGGAATTAATGGCAATGTGTCTTCTGCTGCAATAAATTTTTAAAAATTTAAGCATTCACTGTATATTTAGATCTCAATACATTTCTCAGTGTTAACACCCTGGGTTCAATTCCCAGTACTACGAAGGAGAAGTAGGTGGAGGAGGAGGAGAAGGAGGGGGGGACAGAGGGAGGGGAAGAGAGGGGAGAGGGAGAAGGAGAAGGGGGGAAGGGACAGAAGTGAAGAGTAAGGGCAGGAGGTGGGGGAAGGCCCTGAGGGGTCCCACTCAGAATGCACCATGCTCGGCACCAGCATAGAGCAAAGGCAGGGGTTGAGGGGTTGGGGAAGAGGTTAGGAAAGTGGGTGCTCTGGGTCTGGCACAGTCAGCCTCAATAAAGGAGTGCAGATTTTACTAAGGGGCTCCACTGCTCTGCTGAGGGTGGCTTAGGTGAGAACCCTAAAAGCAGACGGAGAGTACGACAGCACTCAAGGGATGTGATTTTGGGGACGCGCTCCCGGGAGAGCCGGAAGGAGGAAGGAGGACTGCAGGGAGGGGCCTGCAAGGATGTGTTCTCTGCTGGAGTCTGGGTCCTGCCTGATTCTCAGGGGGCTCTGGAGAGTGGGTCCCACTGCAGACCCAGCCCTGCTTTGAGGCAAGAGGGCTGGCTTTCCTGCCCCGCTGGCTGTGGGCTACCCCGGGGGCAGGGCATAACTTCCGGACAGCGTGGCTCCCCTCGGGCCAGCACAATTCCCCAAAGAAGGAGCAGTTAGGAGTCACTGGCAGGCCACACTCACAGCCACCGGGCAGTGGGCCCTTCTGAAAGGTAAAGGGTGAAGGTACAGGGATCCCGTGGGCCCTCAGCAGGGTCCCCTACAAAGGTCATGTGTTCCGGTTTTTAGCTGGACACTGTGGGGTATTTATTGCCTGATAGCTACACTACAGGAAAGTGATTATCCAATCCCATGTGCGATGGTTTGGAGCATGAGTCAGAGGAGACTGGAACGAGGGTCTAAAGTCTAAACTACACAAGGGGCAGGAGAGAAGGAGAAGGGGGACAGACGAGTGAGGCCGGAGATCACACACTGCCGATGGCTTGTGAGGGAATGAAGGACAATGGAATTCAGTCTTGAGAGCGTGGGTGAAGGCCAGCTGGGAATGACCCAGACAGAATTGGTGTCCCCTCAAGAGGCCTGGGCTTGGGCAGGATCCCGTCTGTGTGGCCTGTGTCAGGCTCCAGGGGCCCCACAGACCATGTGTTGGTTACCTAGGGTTTTGTAACAAACAGCATAAACACGGGTGGCTTCGCACAACCGGAACTTAGTCTCTTACAGTTCTGGAAGCTAGAAGGTCAAAACCAAGGTGTGCACAGGGAGGAAGAACGCTTCCTCGCCTCCCAGCTCCTGGTGCTCGCCAGAACGATCTGGTGCTCCGTGACTTACTGATGCAAAAATTCAGTCTCTGCCCTTGTAGACACATGGTGTTCTCCATGTCTGTGTCCAAAATTTCCCTCTTCTTATTAGGGTACAGTTATTGGACTAGGGTCCAATTCCTTAAAGTTATATTCCCAAGGTATCCCCAGGATATCTTTCTGGGTTATTCAACCTATAGTCATTGCCCGGGGACAATGTCTGATGAGTATTAGAGAATGTGGGCCTGGAGCTTGAAAATGACATCTTCAGAAAGAACAGCTTCAAGGATGGTGCCAGGCTGAGGCCAGGAGGGAGGGAGGGGCTGATATGCTGTGCTGGTCTAGAGGTAAGTGCGGATGTATCAGTTACCTAGTGCTGAGTAACAAATTACCACATGCTTACAACGACACACATTCCTCAGCTCAGTTTCTGTAGATCATAAGCTCAAGCCCAGCATACCTACATCCTCTAGTCATGGACCCCTAAGGCTATGTCAAGATGTCAGCTAAAATGGGCATGGTGACACAGGCCTGTAATCCTAGCACTCTGGGAGGCTGAGGCAGGAGGATCCCATGTTTGAGCCCAGCCTGGGCAACTTAGCAATTTAGTGAGACCCAGTGTCAAAATAAAAATAAAAAATAAAATCAGTTGAAGGTATAGGGGAAAAAGTCAGCTGCACTGTGACCCCAGCAGAGTCTTGACTGGAGAGAGATCTGCTTCCAAGCATACTCAGATCCTGGGGCAGAAAGACTTTTCTTGCTTAGTGGCTTGCTTCTTCAAGGTCAGCAGGAAAGTCTTTGACCTCAAAGAAGGCCTCAGTCCCTCTTTTAGTCTTTAGACTAGTCTTTCTCCTGATTACCCCATTCAGGATAATATACCTTTTCAATTAACTCAAAATCAACTGACTTGTAACTATAAAATCCCTTCACTTTTGACATAATCTATGGACAAGAAGCAAATGACAGGCCCTGAGGGGATTACATAAGGCCATGATGCACTGCGGATCACTTTAGGGCATGTCTACTGCAGCAGGAATCACAGAATTACAAGAGTAATGACTATTCCTATAGCTACTCTGTAAATGAAAATGTTAGGCATTTCTATTGTTCATAGTGGTCATAAAAAAAAATTAAGGAAAAGTTTAAGGTTCCATGGGAAAGAAGAACCCAGCTTAAGTAGGAGTAAGGACAGCCTCACGAAGCAGTGGTATTTGAACTGAGACCTCCAGGTCAAACAGGAATTAGATAGGCCACCTGTGGAGAAAGAGGAATGCTCTGGGAAGATAAAATGTCAAGTGCAAAGGCCCTGAGGCCACAGGATGCTGAACAAGTTAAAGGAACTTAAAGACTGGTTTGAGTGGCACACGCAGAGTTGGGAAAAGACTTGCAGCTGCGTATTCAGATGCTTCCCAGCCCAGACCCTGATTTCTTCACAGCCACAAGCAGCCAGTTTTTGCTCCAGTTAACACAGGCGTCGATGAAGCTATGGCCAGCCACACATTATGCACGATGGTTTTTTCGCTGGGGCCATTCCCAGAAAGGCGCACCAGAGCACCGTGGGAGGTTCTCTCCCGCTCGGTAGGGTGCATACACAAGTGGGTACGTCTGTAAAAAGTCACTGAGCTTACATGACAGTAGGAAACTTTGAGATGGAGAAGTTATACTTCAGTAAAGTGCTGTTAAATAAAGCAAATAATCCATAAACCCTGGAGTCCGCATGCGCACCAGCTCCAGGCTGTGACCCAGTGCCTGGAAGACCTCAGTGCTGGTCGCTGGGGAGGGAGGACCTGGTGCTGGAGGGCCAGCTCCCTCTGGTCAGCGCACATCACTGAGCACCCCTCGGCCCCGGCCCCAGGGTGCCTGGCGGGGGGAACAACTCCAGTACTGAGTGCCACGGTTGGCAGAGCAGATCCGGTAAAGACAGTAGGCATGAACCTAGGAAGAGCTGATTCATTCTCCTTGGGGATGAGAAGTCGCTTGAAGGATGAGTCATTTGAATGGGCCTCCGTCAGAGGACCTCAGGACTTCTCATTGTTCCCCCCATAGCCTCTTGCCCCTTCTCTCGTAGTCATACAATATCAGATCAGATTTTTTAAACCAGGTACCTAGTTCAAAATAAAGACTACATTTCGCATCCCTTCCTTGCCGCTGGTCAATGGGATGTAAGTGGAAATGCACCATTGTACTTATAGATTTCCTTAAGAGCAGCCTTGTCCTTTTTGATGTTTAGAATGTAGAGGTAATGGCTGGAGCCTTAGCTATCATCCTGGAGCATGAGGAACAGTAGACAAATCAGTAAGCTAGAATAAGCCTCAGTCCTAATGACTTTATGAAGTAGAGCTCCATCTGGACTTTTTTTTAGACTGGGTCTCACTATGTAGTTCAGACTGGCTTTGAACTCACTATGTAGCCTAGGCTGGCCTTGTACTCGCAGTGATCCTCCTGCCTCGGCCTCCCAAGTGCTGGGATTACAGGTGTGTGCCACCACACCCGGCTTCCATCTGGACTTTTACATGAAAGAGAAACAATATCTATCTTAAAGTACTATTACTTGAAGTCTTTATTATTTCAGCTAACTAACAAAATGAGTAGGGGGCTGAGAGTATAGCTCAGTGCTGGAGCACTTGTCTAGCATGTGTGAGGCCCTGGGTTCGATTCCCAGCACTGCATGCACACACAAAAGGTAGGAATGGGATAGGTAGAAATGGGTGATACTTAAACAGAGGGCTCAGGGACAGGGTGGGTGAAGGCAGAGAGATGAAGTGGAAGAAGTTGTGAGGCCCCATCATGGAGCGCTCACACATGCTTTCCTAAGTGGTCTGGGCTCTCTACCCCAGCTAGGGTTTGGGGGCAGATGGGAGGAGGACGAGGGGAGAGGACTGAGGCTCCAGCAGGGAAGTGGCCGGTGAGGACGGGGGAGTGGAAGGCTGAGACCTTCAGGAGACCACATGGTTAGGTGGGGGCAGCGCGTGGCTCCCCCATTTCTGGGCTGGGGATGGAAGGGGCAGCTGTGCTGGTGGACGGCTTGGGGATCGCAGAAGGATAATCTGATTTGCAGAGGAAGGTTCTGACAGATGGATAGAGACAAACTGAATCTGAGCCTCCAGCAGGAGAGCCTAGTGGAAATGTCCAGGACGCAAGGGGAACCGCCGTCTGGCGTCCTTGGAGAGCGATCAGGACAAGGGATGGGAGTTTATTGGGAGGTATCTGCTTGGTGATAAAAAGACGAGATGATCCAAGAGAGTGCGCAAGAGGACACGTGGCTTGGGACTTGAGCTCCACTAAGGACATGGTCTCGGGGGCTGTCTGTGTTTAAGAGAAGCATCGAGCAAGGACCTGGCAAAGGAGACGGAGGAGGAGATGTGGAGGAGCTCAGAGTCTGCAAGGGGGAGAGGATGAGAGTGTCCAAAAGGCAGGCAATGGCCTCACAGTGCTAGTGCTGTGCCAGGGAAGCGGGCGAGCCCCACGTTCTCTCCCGTGTGAACCCTCTCTGCGCAAAGTGGCCCGTGGGAGCCGCCACGCACAGACAGCTCACTTCTTTTAATATAAAGCCCGTTTTAAAATTCTTTTGTGGAGTTTGAATTATTTTACAGTGCAGCTAGTCACACGGTCTCACCTATTTCACAGAGAAATGTTTCTAAATTAACTTCTTCTTTCTTACCCTGACAAAGGCTCCTCTGTGGCAGGTGCTACTTGACAGTGTGTGCACAGGACAGCTCATTTGCAAGGTGAGTGAGTCCATGCATGTGTGCGTGCACGTACATGCATGTGCACACGTTGGCACACACGTGTTCAGGATCAAAACTCCCAGGCCCGGGAGCTGGTGTGGGCACCCGCACCTTGCTGCGTGCTAATGCTTTTCTGGGCGTAAATAGTTGCTCGACTCATCAAGTTCCACCCGGGCTCGGGCTCCTTGTGGTCCAGGTGACACCTTCCTTCACCTCCTTCTCATCTCCCTCAATGTCCCAGAAGCAACACAGGGAGCAAATTCAACAATGCGGAGCCCCAGAGCAGGGGGCGCCCGAGGGACTGCAGGTCTTCCTGGGTTGACGCTGTGAGGCCCTCTTCCGAGAGAATTAGAACTTCCCCTGGTTTCCTGATTGCCTGCCTCTCACTCTTCCCTTAGCAGTTCAAACCAGTGGAGAGATCACCTTGGATTCTGTGAACTGAACAGAACACCCCGGGCGGAGCACAGCTCAGCTCTGAGGATACCTCCCCTATGAGTCATCCCTTGGTCCCCAGTCGCACTCCACGGGTGACCCCCACACACAGGAATGTTAATGACCATGGGGGCTGGGGTGTAGCTCAGGGGCAGAGCCCATGGTTAGCAGGCATGAGGCCCTGGGTTCCGTCCCCAGCACCGAACAACAAAGAAGCAATCACCTTATGCTCCCATCGCTGTCTGCAAAGCTTGTGCCAGCGCCTGGAGGTCCCCCCAGCCCCCCCGTGCAGGACAGTTCTCCAAGTGGTTTTGGGTCCACCCGGTTCTCCCCTTTCTTCCTCGTAGTTCTCAGGAATAACTGCAGAATGTGCGGAGTTATGCTGATGCTGGAGGACTGCTCAGCACACTCCGGGCTCTGTTCAAGCCCCTCCTAGAGTCAGGTATCTGTCCACAGATTAGCCCAGTGAATAAGGTGACGTTTAGGGTACAAAACTCAGAACAGGCTGCTTTCGGGGCGCCCTCACCTGGTGCATGATGAGCACGCATTGATGAGACTGTGCCCCCAGACAGCTTTCGCGGGGGAGCTAAGTCTGGGGGAAAACAGCTCACCATAAATCCTAGGCTTTGGTGGCCCCTTGCTGCCTATGTAACTGATCAACCTGTTTCGCATGATTTGGTCCCAGTAGGCTTGGGCAAGTAACCAGTGCACACTGAACCTGCTTTACGTCCTGACTCTGTCTTTGGCTTCTCCTCTAGGCCCTGTAGATTTAAACAAGCAAACAAAGGAACCCCCACTTCTATAATAGTAATACGCAAGATCTATAGAGTGACCTAAGACCGACCACACAGGACGCCACTAAACCCTCATGACCACTACCAGACAGATGCTCTTGTCACCCCCACCTCAGGGGAAGCAACACGGTGCCTGGAGCTGGTTTATGAAGTGACTCCTAGAGCACATCAAGAACAAGGATGGGGCTTAGAATGGATGGAATGAGATTAAGAAACTATGGATGATTGTAGAAACTGGGGGTGGTTCCTTATGACGATTTTCTCTTTGTGTGAAATTTTCCATAACTAAAAGTACAATTGCAAAAATAAAAATACAGTCCCCACACTCAAGGCATGCTCGTTAAGTGTTTATTATCATCTCACAAGGTTTTTTTATTTATTTATTTATTTATTTTTATTATTTTTTTTGTGTGTGGGTACCGGGGGGTCGACCTCAGGACCTCGCGCGCCAGCAGGCGCCCGTGCCGCTGAGCGATATCACCGGCCCCTTTTTCGTATGTGGGTTCCGGGAGTCGAACTCGGGCCCTAGTGCTTGCCGGGCAGGCGCTTAAGCCACTGAGCCATCTCACCGGCCCTCACAAGGTTTAAATGAAGTGATGTATGAAAAGAATCCCGTTTGGGAGGCCAGATGTGGTTGCACATGACTGTCATCCCAGCTACTCAGGAGGCTGAGGCAGGAGGATGGAAAGTTTGAGCTCAGCCTGGGTAACTTAGCAAGACTGTTTCAAAATAAAGAAATAGAAAGGGGCAGGGAATGTAGCTCAGTGGGACAGCACTTGCCAAGCGTGTGTAGGCCCCTGGGTTCGATACCCAGTACCAATAAATAAATAAGTAGTTTGGTTGTTCTGCTCCAGGCCAGAGCGATCCTGTTGTACAATTACTATGATTAGCATTGTTACTGGGTAGAGCTGACACTTCCTTCCTGACTTGTCACCCCACCCCTTTATCAACAGCTCATTCCTCCTAGCCTGGGATAGACTTCTGGTCCTGGTCTCGCTTTATCCCAGAGGGAGCCCCAGCACCCCACCAGTCTCCGCGGGTGCCCCTCCAGCACACAGGGCCCAGGGACAGTTTCTAGTTTCCCCTCACTCAGCAAATAATTTTTGGAGCCAGCCAGATACGGGGCTGTGCGGCTCCCCAGCCCTGATGGCCCCAGACAAGTTGGGCAGGGGACTCCCTGCAGCCCCTCCTGGCACTCCCAGATGCCCACAGCAGAGGGCGGCCTCCATGGGCTCTAATTTTAACCCCGAGGAAGGTGCCAATCGTTCATTTTCAAAGCTGTTTCAAAGTGACTCTGATAAGCAAATTGCTGGCAGCCCTGGCGGGTGATTATTCCTGCATTAATCAGGGGGAAATTATGCCAGTTACTGATTAACTAATTACAGCAATCAGATCGGCTGGGAGAACAGGGCAGGGGGAGGAGGCCAAGGTAAACACAACCTGGGAAAGGTGAAGGAGGCAATTTGGGGTGGGGATAGAGGGCAGAAAAGCAGGAGGCCTCTTCGGTCCCTTCTCACCCCTACCCCCACCAGCTGAGAGGCCTCCAAGAGCAGAGCTGGGCAGGGCCAGGGCCCCTCCAGAGTAACAAAAGTTGTCCCCTCCCAGCCTTTGCTGGGCTCCCCATCTGCTAGAGGACACAGGCACTGGCCTCCAGGAGGCCCCTCGGGGATACAGGAGGCTGTGGGTTCCATGCGTCCCCCACTCCCACTCACAGAGGGAGGGACGGGAGGAGCAGTCAGGCTTGGCCATTACTACTCAGTCGCAGGAGCAGGGAACAAGTGGCAGAGTGAAGAGCCACCTGCCACTGCCCCCTGCAGCCCCTCCCTGGACTCAGGAGGGCGAGGGACTCCTCCGCCAGGCTGTCCTCCTGGCTCTCCCAGCCCCAGAAGAGAGGCACAGGACCCTCCCATAATCCTCCGCGTTCTTCTCTGACCTCCCATCTCCCAAACACCTCTGCGTGCATTTGTTGGGTGGTGGTGGTGGTTCGTGTGTGCATGCGTGTGTGTGCATATTTGTGTGGGTCCAAAATCAGAGCCTGCCCCCTGAAGGATTCTGACAGCCAGGTGACCTGGTACAGAAGATATCACCGAATGGAAGGCTAATTCCAGACAAAGTAGAAGCCAGAGGACCCAAAGGCTCAGCCATTTTTCTCCTGATGACTTATAATTTGGGGTAGAGGGGCTTGACGCCCCTTGACTTTTCATGAGGGGCACAGGGGAGCTCCTAAGAGGCCACTGCCAGCGTGAATGTGTATATGGGGAATCTACTCCGTGACACCCACAGCTCAGATGTGCAGGGTCCCACACGCAGAGCCCCACCTCCCTCCTCCCCTCCTGCTCCTGTGTGGGAGACTCCTCAGATCGGCAGGCCCTCCTGGAAGCCCCCATGGTGTCTCTCTTTCCAGGGTGGCAGATCCAGGGGACTCACGCCCCTGTTTGTGGCTATCAAGTCTCTGTGTGTTTAGTTTTTCATTTTGTTTTGTTTTTTTGCTATCACCAGCAGTGTGGCACTAGATATCAAACGCTCCATTCTTGTGGGCTGATGGTTTTGTGGCCATCTCTTGGAAAGGGAGCCACTTAAACTCACCTAGAGCCACAAGCCCTTGGAAGCAGGTCATTTCCCCAGGGCACATCTTGACAGCAAGGGACCCAGCCCCCAACCAGCACAGGAAAGAGGGGTGAGAAAGGGCTGCTGAGACATCCAAAGACAAAACTCTGTGCAAAACCCTGGAAGACCAGAGCCTGTGGTTCCCATTTCGACTCGCCCTGCAACCTCAAGCAGCTCTCCCCTTCTCTTCGCCTGTGTCCTCTCGCCAGGGTGGGCCTGACACAGGTCTGCCTATCCCAGAGCTCCCTCTCTCCTACCACTGAGTTATTCCACAGTTCCCTCTCCCTCACTGTCCAGAAGCGAGGGAGTGGTGCCCCTGCCTCCTGTTCCAGTGTGAGGCCACCTTCCTCATTCCCTGGGCAGGTACAGGGGTAGCAGTCAGGAGAGAAAGCTGCAGTGTAGTAGACAGAGCCCCGGTGGAGTGCAGGCGGCTGTCATGGGGCGATTTAGGGCGATTGCTTTCTGCCAGGCACATTGTTTCACTGCAGCAAATATTTCCTCAGCGCTGCTACTAGACGTCCATTTGGCAAACCACAGAGGGCCTGCAGGCCCTGCTCTTCACCGGTAAAGAGGCGGGCGGGCACCGCTGATGACTGGAGTGAATCTGAGCTCACAATTAAAATCTCTTTAGAGATTGCAGCCAAGTGACTGATGGATAGGACCCCAGGCTCCATCCGTCCCCTCCACGGTCCTCTGCCAAGACAGATATCGACAGGACATCATAAATAGCCGCGCACACTGAGGGCCTGGCAGGCTGGTGGGAGGTGTGGTAGAGGAATTAAAAAAAAAGGGCTGAATTGGGCTCTGTGCTGCAGTGTTCAGCTGAGGGCTCTGTGCAAATCTCCTTGGATGAGCAGGGAAGGTATTTGGATCACTTCTATCAACGAGGAAACAGTGGCCCAGCCAATGCAAAATCAGATTTTCCAGATTTGAAATTTGAACCATCTAAAGCTATGCGTGGGCTCTTGTGGTCACTATGTCCTTTGCCCTGGTCACATTTCCCATCTGTCTGGAATACCCTTCCCTGCCCCAACGTCTGCAGTGGCAGGTGATGTTGGTACCCCATCGACACCCCTCCATCCTTGCCATTTCGGTGAGCACCAGTCCGACTCTCAGGGGCCAGAGCCCACATTTCTTTGCTTGAAGGACGAGTGCTGGGAATCATCACCAATGATGGGCGGTGGTTGCCAGGAGAATAAATACCCAGCTCCCTCACCTTTCATTTGGGATAACCGAGGCATGCTCTCCAGTCTCCCAGCTGCCCACAGTGGTAACCTGCTCCTCAGTGAACCCAGTGTTGATTTCCTTCCTTCCGTGTCCCTGCTAGAGCTCCCGAGATCCTCTCATACCTGCACTGGGTGAGCTGGAATCAAAACATCGCTCATCTCTGAATTCTCAGCCCAGCTTGCTCTCCCCCAGGAAGCCTTCTGCGCCCGTCTCTCTGCGCCCCGAGCAGCACTATCCACACCGACACACCACCTCTTGCATTTCCTAGCACACAGCAGTGCCCAGGTCTATTTCCCAGCAAGAGAGGAGCCTCTTGAGGGCAGGAACATTGCTTTCTGTCATCTCCATGCTCTGTGAGTCCAACACAGTGCCTGGCCCACAGTGGGGGCTCAATTGTTGTTCACTGAAGAGCTCCCCAAGTGAGCAAGCCTGGGTGAATTAACTATTCTTGTCAATCAGGAGAATGTGGATGAAGAAACTTTTCTCCCCAAGGAGAAAAATAAATAAATAAGTAAGAGCCACAAGAACAAAGCACAACTTAACTTAGCTTTGTTTTGTTTTAAGCAAGGAATATAAAGCATTTTATCGATCTGCCTTTTAAATTAAGAACAGGAAACGTTAGCCATTCAATAAATAAAACATACTAAAAACACTTTGGTTCCAGAGTGTGGCTAATTAAGGGAGACAGAACAAAGAGGGAGAGGAGAGGGGAAATGAGAAACAGGAGAGAGATGATGAAGACAGGGAGAGAGAGAGAGATAGACGGACAGACAGTCAGATGGACAGACAGACAGACAGTGGCCATGGCATGGTCACAGGGACACAGTAAGCGGCCGGAAGTTGGAGGTCATGGTGCAGCTGCACCTGGCCAGAGCTGGGCAGCAGAAGAGGTAGGAGCAAAGGAAAGAGAATTCTTTGCCAGTATTTGGGGGCTGAGAGGTGAGGTCTGCCACCATGAAGATGTCCACTTCAACGCTGAGGAGGGACGTAGGAAAGCTCGGAGCTCCAGGAAAGATAATTCCTAGGGCTGGTCAGGACAATAGGTAAAGGAGATTCTGTAAGGTGAGAGATGAGGTCAAGCAACTCTGTGGGGCAGGGACTATTATCATTCCCACTGCACAGATGAGAAAACTGAGGCACAGAGATGTCGAGTAACTTGCCCGATACATCACAGCCAGAATCTGATTCCATGCCGTCTAACTCCAGTGACTTGATGCCTCCCTACTGCCACATTATGGGGGAAAGGCCACCCAGGGGAGGGAGTCATATTCTAGAGGACTCCCAAAGAGAGAGAAGATTTCTTACACACTGCAGCCTCAGAAATCCTAAGGCCTGAGGGTGTTGGGGGAGTGCAGCTGGGAATCTAGGATGACGAGGACGGTGACTCCTATGGCGGCCATTGCTCTGTCCTTCCATACCAGGTCATCTATGGGACACAGACACTTACTTGTCTGACCCAGAGTCATCAAGGCCCTCAAAGTCTGGGGTTTCCCTTTTCTGTGTGCAGCCTGCCTTCCAGTTCTGCCTCCTCTTGGGACTTCAGGTCCTGCCCTGGTTCCTTCAGGCTCCCCTTCCTCCTCCTGCACCATCTTCTACCCAACCCAGAACTGGGTGGTCACATGCGAAGGGGGTCAGGTCTTAGGGCAGAGAAGCAAGGGCTCAGGACATTGCTGTTCTCTTGGAAAAGAGGTTGGGGTGGGGAGGACGTCCCATGCCCAGTGTCCCCAACACCTGAGTATTACACCCTGAAGAGAATACTCTCAGATTGGTGAGGGGAAGACAAGAGGCAGTTGAGACATTGGAAAGGATTTTGTGACAGAGCCTCTTAATCCCCAACCCCAAACCAACACCAGCCAAACACGCACCAAGCCCCAGTGTCCACTTCGGTGCACCCCACCCCATGTGAGCGCCAACCCTTGACATTCACCCAACCTTGATCCCACCATACCCTCCTGGGACTTCAGTGACTTCCCCAGTGGATTTTAATTGCCTGACAAAAGTAATAACAATATTTATAAGGGAACAAATGCAGATACCATAAATAAATACATTACTGACTCATTGAATTAATTAGTGTTTAATTACTTGAAATTACCATCAGTTACTACCAATTACCTGAACAACGAATGCATTCTTTCTCCATTATGGATGGCAATTCCCAGGGTGAAGCCCAGAGTCCCTGGCTGTAGGAAGAGGCCTCAGGCTAGGTGCGCTGTCACCTGGCCTTTCCCCTTCTCCTCCTCCCACCTTTGAGCGTTCATTCATTCTGGCACCTGCTCATTGAGCACTTACGATACTCCAGGCACCGTTCTGGACATCGGGAAATGCATCTGTGGACAAGATGGACAAAATCTCTATCCTTCTGGAGTTTATAATCCAGTGGGTGAAGATAAAAACTAGGGGCATTTTAGAAGGTGACAAGCCGTATACAGAAAAACAAGCAGGAAGGAGAGATGGATATGAAGGGGTAGTGACATTTTAACAGTGAGGTCAAGGGTGACAGCCTGAAAACCCTTCCTTTGACCCTGCAGACCCACTCTTCATACTTTTCTACTTAGTTCTGTGTTTTGGGAGGCTGGCTGACACAGACTTTGTCCCCGGGGCTCCCCTGACCTCTGCCATCTGATTAGAGACAAGGGGAGAGCGGCTGGGGTGGCTGCATCCCTTATCCAAAGATCCCTGCCTGTACCAGGTCCTCCTTTCCATGCAGCCCTTTTTGTCTCCTGGATTCTGTAACAATTGCACCCCCCACTCTTGCCTCCCCCTTCAACGTCACTGTCCCTAGGCTGGGGGTCCCACGCCACACTCTCGTTTCCAAACACTCTGCCCACACCTTCGCAATTTGAGTGTGCCATCTGTTTTCTGCTGGGACCTGGCAAGCAGAGATGGCCTCCTTGCAAAGGTGACTTTGGAGCAGAGGTGTGAAGGGGGTGAGGGAACGAGCCACGTGGAGATCTGGGAAGAAAGTGTCCCAGGCTCAGGGAGCAGTGACTGCCAAAGCTGGAGACAGGACCGTGCTTGGCATCCTCATGCCTGGAGCAGACTGGTGGAAAAAAGTCAGGGAGAAGATGGCAGCAGGCCACCCCACTGAGGGCCTGGTTGGTGTTTTTGGGATTTTACCTTTTACTCTGAGAGAAACGGGAAGGCTGTGCAGTCTTTTTTTTTTTTTTTTTTTTTTGTGGGTACCGGGGGGTCGACCTCAGGACCTGGCACGCCAACAGGCACCCGTGCCGCTGAGCGATATCACCGGCCCCTTTTTCATATGTGGGATCCGGGAGTCGAACTCGGGCCCTCGCGCTTGCAAGGCAGGCGCTTATGCCGCTGAGCCATCTCACCGGCCCAACTGTGCAGTCTTTTGAGCAGCGACTTGACCTGGTAGGACACACACATCTGGTGGCTGTGTCTCGAACAGATGATAAGAGAAGAGGGAGATCATTTAGAGGTCCAGCGCAGACACACAAGCGTGGGATCAGCATGGGAAAAGTGGAGGTGGCGAGAAATACATTTTGAAACAGAGCCAAAGGATGTGCTAATGGATTGGAGTGAAAGAAAGAAAGGAATTGTGGATGACTCCAAGGCTTTTGGCCTGAGCGACTGGTAAGATTTACTGGGATGGTGCGTTATAAAACAGACACTTGGGTCAGTGAGATGGCTCAGCAGCATACACACCTGCCTGGCAAGCATGAGGGCCCGAGTTTGACTCCCGGAACCCACATACGAAGAAAGGGGCCTGTGACATCGCTCAGCGGCACGGGCGCCTGCTGGCGCGCAAGGTCCTGAGGTCGACCCCCGGTACCCACAAAAATAAATAAATAAATAAAACAGACACTTTCCTGTCGCTGGCTCAAAACACCCGACACCTACAACTTAAAGGAGGAGGGATTTACTCGACCATTCCCAGTGCTGTGGAGTCAGCTGGCTCCAAAGGCAGACCCTTCCAGGCCATGCCCCAGTGACCCCTCCCCTGCAACCAGGCCCCACCTCCTAACAGCACATTCAGCTGTGAACCCATCCACAGATGCAGCCACTGACAAGCATAGCACCCCATGATCCAATCACCTTCCCCACACATGAGACTTTGGGCGACACTTTAGACCTAAACCATAACAGATGTGGAAGACTTTGGGAGAAGCAGCTTTTCCGGAAATGCAGGGCTCAAGCTGGGACACGTTAGCCAGAGGCACAGCCAAGAGTGTGGGCACAATGGGTCCCAGGTGTTGGAAGGGATCCTGCCACCCTATCCCAAATGCAGGTGGCTCCTCTCTGAGCCCCCCAGCAGGGCAAAGACTTGGACTCCCCTCCCGGCCTCTCCTACCCCTTCCCTGACGGAAGTTCTCCTTTCGCTCTAACCGGATCCTCTCTCCCTGGCGCAGCCTCCCCGTGCCCAGGTGTTGGGGAACAGGGAAGGAGAGGAAATGAGGGAGCCCAGGAGCAGATTCCTGCTGGGGGACAATAGAAGGGGAGGAAAGTTGTTTTCCTCTCCCCACACTTTAGGAAGCTAGTGCCAAAAAATAAATGTGGATTGAGAGTAACCCCAATCTCACTTGGGTCAGAGCAATCAAAATGTAATTGGGTTTGTGAATAACTAATGTTTACACTGATGTTGTCCTCACAGGACGATGAGACCTGTAGATGTGACTCCGCCGTCTCCGTTCCGTGAGAAACTTGGGTTTTCACAGAAACTAGGTCAGGCACCGAGAGATGGAGAGAGCAGCAGCTGTCCTGGGCTAGGTGACCAGGATGGCAGTCGCTGGGCCGAGGCAAGGAGGCTGCCAAGTGGGGAATGCAAGGAGAGTAGTTTCACCCTGAAACAATGGTAACTATGGTGATCGTGTGATGTGCTGTTTATTAAGCACCTACTGTGTACCAGACATGTAGCATGCTTCCCCTCCAGTAGCCTACTGAGGGGAATTTAGTTGTTTATTTTTGGTACTGGGAATTAAACTCAGGACCTTGCACTTGCCAGGCAGGCGCTTGTGCCACTGAGCTATATCCCCAGCGCCTGAGGGGATTTAGTATTCCCACCTTACAGATAAGATGAATGAGGTCCTGGGAAGATGCGGGCGGCTGTGGGTCTCTCATCTAGTTAGGGGCACAGACGAGTCCAAAGACAGGCCTGTCTACAGTGAGGTTTTGTTTTGTTATGTTTTGTTTTTTGCCATACAGGGGACTAAGGCCAAGGTCTTTGCACTGAACTATAGCCCCAGGTCTTTATTTATTTATTTTTTTTCTTTTTTAAAATTTTGAGACAGGTTCTCACTGTCATTAAATTGACTGGTTCAAACTGGAAATCCTCCTGCTTCAGCCTCCCAGAGTTCTAGGATTACAAGCATGGGCCACCACACCCAAATTAGAGCTAAATGTGTCTGCCTCCAAGAAACCAGGGGAGCCATACAAGAAGCCCCGGTTTTCTCTAGGAACCATCGGGGAGGTGCACACGTCTAGAGCAGAGGCAGAAATAGCTGTGAAAATTCCGATTCCCTTGTTCTCTGAACCAAGCTACAGTGAATGATGAAGCCGGGCTAATGACAGTTGACCACCCCATAATCTGAAACACTGGGGAATAATATTATTTTGGATTTTGGAGTGTTGTAGTCAGGGTTTGCAAGGGAAACAATTTAATACAGGACACATAATTTATAGGATTATTTTATAGAAGTCACCCAAGAGTCAAACACAAGAGTGCAGGAAATCTCTCCACACACTAGAGACCCAAAGAACCCAGCTGAGGGTCTGGATCCCATGGCAATGTCCCCCAAAAGTCCAGCTGGAGGCCCAGAGCCCACAACAATGTCTCATGCAAGTCTGTTTCACGGATCTGCGCTGGAAAGGCCCAAAGGTCAGTGGCGGAAGCTAGAAAGTCTGCACCAGCGGGATGAAGGATCTGTGCCAGCAGGCTGAGGGATCTGCACTGGAGTCAGGAAGCGACGCTCAAAGTAAGGACCAGAGTGCCCCTGAAAAGTACCACAGCCGTCCTCAGCGACAAGGTCCCGAGCTCCTCCAATGATGAGAACAGCTGAGTTCATGTCAGGAAAACCAGCGTGACAGGCTTCTCCAAGAGAATCAACAGCACTTATCATCTTCCCCTCCAGTTCTCCTTTTATGCTGTTGGCAACAATCCTCAGGCGGATCTTCCACACCCAGCACCATGCTGATTCACTTCAGCTGGGTGTTACAAGTTGACCACCAGTTGTCAATCCTCTACATGGATGTTCTCAGAGTTTGAAATATTTGCACGTTCAGAATGAGATTTCTTGGGGGTGGGACCCAAGTCTGAACATGAAACTCATTTGTGTTTCATGTCCATCTTAGACACAGAGCCTGAAAGTAATTTCATACCAAATTTTCAGTGCACCTGCATCTGACTATGAGCTGTCACTGAGGCCAAGTGTGGAATTTTCCACACGTGCCATCATGTTGGCACTCAAAAAGTTTCAGATTTTAGAGCTTTTTGAATTTTGGATTTTCAGGTTAGGGGTGGTGAATCCATAACTACCTTCCCATGGATGATCATGGCAATAGTTACGATGATGACTGGGTGGTGAGGACAGTGTCGTTGGTGGACAGTGTTAGTCTTATCTGGAGTGTCTGGGGTGGCATGAAGGGTAATAACACAGGTGGTCATCGAGGTGCTGTTAGTAACCCTGTTTGTGCTGGGGTGGACTGCAGGGTGAGCAGCGTCCATTACTGCGCTGGTGGCAATGTTGTACAGGCTTCCCCAGAAGCCAGACTAGGGCTGGCATCACTGCTGGCCCTTGTCCCACCCCCACCAGGAGAGCCCCTGTGTGAAGGGGGCAGAGCTCGGGGCCTCCCACAGAACTGCCTTTATTGCATTCCCTGTTCTGGACAGTGTAAGCGATGGCCCTGCCTCTCCAGAGGGACAAATGTGATAAATAACCAGGGAGGACAAGCGGGAGGAGGCGGCCCAGCCACCAGAAGTCGTAAGTCTCTGTCCAGCCATATGGCAGGCTCATTACAGAAAGCTCCGGGGCTCTCCCGGGCCACAGTGCCTGGGACTCAGGAGAGCCCCTCCGTGCCGCTCAGTGCTCCTGGATTCGCTAACCCCACCCCTCCGCCCCTCCCCTTGTGCCAGGCAAGGCATGCCCAACCCACGCTGTGTTTGCAGCCAGAGGGGCTCCGGTCTCACTTGCCCCCTCAAAAAAATCCGAAGGGGCATTTGACAACAGATTTCCTAATGTTCTTGGAAATAGGGTAGACAAATATGAGTTAGATAGCAGTCCAATTAAGTGCACTGGACTGCAACATACCCACAGAGGCCTAGGTTCAAATCCCAGCTCTGGTACTTACAGGTCATGTGACCTTGGCAGTTTACTTAACCTCTCTCCTCATCTGCAAAACGGAGACAATAACACAAACTCTATTTTATTAGGTTGAAAATATGAAATAATATATCTAAACTCTTGGTAATATAATAGCAGTTAATACATGTGTGCCTTCTATGAGCTGGTGTGGTTCTTTACGTAAATTATCTCCTTTAATTCTCACATCCATCCTATGTGCTTAGGGACTGTCCTATCCTCATTTTACAGAGAAGAAAACAAGTACAAAGGCCATATTTGCCTAAGGAGGCGCAGCTAGTAAGTGTTGGAACTGGCATTTGAACCCAGGCAATGTGACATCAGAGCCTCATTGCCACTAGATTGTCTCCCTGGTATACATTAGGCATGCAACAATTCATATTTCCTGAGAAGCTACTATGGCAAGCAAAACTTGTGGGGCCCTCCCAACTTCAAGAGATACATGATATTTGCATAAAGTAATACATTTTATAACCTGCTTTCCTACTTAACCTCAGAAACGCCATAAAATGAGAATTATCTTTGATTCCAAGAGGAGAGAATCAATACTTAGGCTAAATGATTGCTCCAAGATCACAGATCCCAAAGTGGTGAAGCCAGTGTCCAGGTTAAGGGTTCCTGACAATTAACCCAGAGCCCTCCCCTGCCATCCTGCTCCGCAAGGCCGACGGGGTTGCCCCTTTGTCCTGTTCCCCTCAACAGGTTGTTTCTAGATCATTTCACTTTCCACACAAACAGCTCTCTTCTTAAGAAAAACATGGCAGCCTGATTGATTACACATGAGGACAGCTGGGATAGCAAGTGCCTTTGAAATTGCCTTCGCATTCAGCTTTTCACTGAAGGGACACTCCTTCCCCCCAACTACCTCCTGGGATCAAATACACTCATTTGCAAAAATAATTGGCTGAGGTTAAAAGTAGAATCAGTGCACACTTAGAATACAAAAGAAAGAAACTACTACAAATCAGTAAGAAAAAAGCAGCAGTGTAATAGAAAAATGAGCAAGAGATTTAAACAGACACTTCACAAAAGAGTCTGTCCAAATGGCCAAAAAGCACATGAAAAAGTACTCCGGATCATCAGTCATCAGGGAAATAGCAATTCGATGTGATACCACTTTGAACCCACAGAAGGGATAAAATTTAAAAGACCAACAATACCAAATGCTGGTGAAGATGTTCGTATATCATGGCAGGAGCATAAAACGGTGCAACCACTTTCCCAAACCATTTGGCAAATTTGCAGAATGTGTACATCACGACCCAGAGATTCCGCTTCTAGGTACAGACTCACCATGTGCACCACAGTATAAATAACAGAATGTCACAGCAGCTCTAGTCCCAGTAGTCCCAGATGGAAAGCAACTCTCCTCACCAGCAGTAGACTGGAGAAATAGTGAAATATTATGCATTCATGAGAACGAACATCTATAGCCACCTACAACACAGATGATTTCGCATGTAATGTTAAGCAAAAGCAACTAAGCACAAAAGAGTATATTCTGTATGATTCCATTTATACAAAGTTCAAAACTGGGGGGAGCTAATCGGTGGTGTTAGAAGTCCCAAGAAGGTTACTATTGGCAGGAGAAGAAAGGGGGACTTGAGGGGAAGAGTGGTTTTCTCCACTGAGTTTCTCAATGTGGGTTCTGATCACACAGTGTGTCCTTTTGGGGAATGCCATGGAGCTGTGTGGTTGTGATTGGGGAATTTTTCTGAACGCAAGCCTCAGTGAAGATTAAAAAAAAAAAGCAGGACGTCTGTGGGTAGAGAACAAAATCCACTCCTCTTTCCTTGACAGGGTGGCTAGAGTGACAGAAACTGTGTCAGATGTGGCGTGTCCCGAGCTCGCTGAGGAATGTGACAAGGCCTCTTATGATGTCCTTGAGAACAAGGCACAAACATGGCTGGGTGACCACGTAATGAGGTGGATTGAACCGCTGTCCCCCGAGCGTGCTGATTAAGGAGACTGCTTCTACCCAGAGGGAAACTTCTAGTGCCTGCAGGCTCTGTCCTCGGCCTGGGCAGTCAAGCTCTGTCACTGGGGACTGTGATGAAGACATAATAGGCAGGCTTATCACATTTGTGGATGACACGGAGCCGGGAGGGAGAGGGCACGCAGAAGTGAGATCCAAAATGAAATTGGCAGAATGGCCAAGCGGAGCAAATCTAGTAAGATGAAATTGAGTGGTGGATGTGTGGAAGGTCCTGAGACAGAGGCTAAGAGCTTGCTTCGTGGGGACAGGACGGGGTGGGCATCAAGAATTTGCAGCTGCAGCTTTGAGACTAAAGGATACAAGCTGCCCAGACACAAGGATCCTCTATGTTGCCACTGCAGCCCCCAGGCCAGCCTCAGGGCCTGGCACAGATGAAAAGCTTGGAAACAGTTGCCAAGTTAACCCGTGAATGAAAGATGGGGAGTGCCTGGGGGTGGCAGGTTGACCCCAAAGCCATTTGAGGGAATCCATGGATACACTGAACGGGATGTCCTGCTGCAGCAGGTGGATCCGCAGGCTGTCACTCAGTTCTGGGGATGGAAACAAACTGCTACTCAGATAGACAGGTCAGGCACCTGTTTTAGAGGAAACCTAGAAGGCATGTACTGGTCATGTTTAGCCAGCAAAAGAGAAGGTCATGGGAGGGGACACAGCGATGGAGCCACCCAGTAGCCAATTCTGCTGCAAGGCCACTTGCTTACATAGCAAATAGGTGATATGGTCACATGGCTTTGTAAAATTTACGAACATGGGTATTTTACCCAGAGTCAGTTAGGATTCCTGTCTTTTTCTACTCTGGCTTCTCATTCATTACACTTCCCTGCATATGGGGAGAGGGGTACTAGAGAGGCCATGGGCACTTATGGGATGCAGCTCAGGGGAAACTGATAGGAGATCCATTTGGGTTGGTATAGTGGATATACGTATTTGATCTGTCAGTCGTCACCAGCCATCCTGGTGAAGGACTGATGATATTCAAGAATCCTCCTATCGACTACTGGGCTGGCTCATTGCGAAATGGGACACAAATGTTCAGGGAAAAGGTCAGATCTCCAAATGCGTGCATCCTGCGTACTTGGTGCTGGAAGCCAGTACAGTGAAAGGAACAGTTTCAAATACGTGTAGCTGGAAAAGGAACCAGAACAAAGCACACCCCTAAGGCCTGGAACAGGGAGCAAGGGGCAGTTTCCCGCGCAATTCAAGCCCAGGCTTCCACACTTATCTTCTGCTTCTTGGTATCCAGCTTCACCAGACATTACTTTCCAGTGGGGAGGAAGCGAGTGCCCTGCCACTAAAAGGTGCGTCAGTGTGGCCTGGGAACCACGTGGCAGGGACTCGGCAGGAGAGCAGGTGTGCCTCCCGGGGCCCCGCGGTTCTAAGTTCCAGCTGGTCATTTGGGAAGACAACTCCTGCCCATTGTCAGTCAGGGGCACGCGCTTCTCCTCCAGTGCCTCTTGATTCTGTGGAATATCATGAAGATAGATTTTTAGATTTTTAGTGCTTTTTCCCCAAAAGTGTCAGTTGTGATAAAATACATATAAATCTGTGTATTTAATCTGTTTTAAGTGTGCTGCTATTATTAAGTATATTCACATCGCTGTACAACCAGCCTTCCGTACTTTGTCATCTCGCAACACCGAAACTCCACACCCATTAAACAACTCCCCTTTTTCTCTCCCCCACTCTCTAACAATCACTATTCTACTTTCTGTTTCTATGGCTTTCCTGCTTCTTGCTGTCAAGTGACAGGGTACAGTATTTGTCCTTTTGAGACTATTTAGGATTTCTATTACTGCATTTTTAAAAGTGAGATATCCAGGTGTGGTGGCACACACCTGTAATCCCAGCACTCGGGAGGCTGAGGCAGGAGGATCGATGTGAGTTCAAGGCCAGCCTGGAATGCATAGTGAGTTTAAGACCAGCCTGAATTACAGAGTGAGACCCTGTCTCAAAAAGCAAATATAATTAATTAACTAATTAAATTAAAAAGTGAGAGATTTTACAAAAAAAAACCCTTTGCCTAGGTCTTCAGTGTAAAGCTCCCTTTTTCACCTTTGTTCCCATGTGTGTTACCCCCACTCAGACCAAAATGTGGCCCTTCCGGTGTCCCAGAGGCTGCCATATACCCTATCCCACCATCACTCCCACCGGAAGGAAACACATTCTGACTTCTGCTGAAATTGTCTATGGTCGATACACTTGGAGCTTGGACTCAAAAGAGCTGATTCCTCTTCCTTTTCATTTGCCCAGCATCACTTTGGGCAAATTACTCTAAGCCACAGTATCCTCGGCTGTAAAATGCGCACACCGATGTCAACAACGCAGGAGCTGCTTTGGGGGTGGTGAACTAAATAGCTTCTGAGAAAAAGCCCAGAAGAACTCCATAAGCGCTGGTTGAATAGGAATATGGGGCTCTGGGGGGTTGTTGAGTGAAGGGCATTGTACAGCGGGTATACTGAGGGGGCCCTAGGCTGTGCATGACTTCGGGGGTGAAGGTCTGCCGGACAATGGTGGGAACTGTGGCCAAGCCAGTTGAGTTACCAGCCACAGACCTGGGGCCACAAACCCACAAAGAGACCCAGAAGCATCCCAGCACCCAACCACCCTGGACTCTAAGTCCTGTAGGCACTGGGACTGGGACTTAACTGCTCGCCCCTGTGCCCTATATGCTATATAACCAGCCAGCAGCTCACCAGGAAGGCTCGTTAAAGCAGAGCTCACAGGGTCCCATACCCGGGGTTTAGGATTCAGGCTCTCTGGGACAGGGCTTGGGAAGTGTTATGTGCCAGATGGTGCTGATGTTGCTGCTCTGGAGGTCACATTTGGAGAACCAGGGGTGTAGAATCTATTGACTCTTTCCCAGGGCCCCTGCACCCCTGCAGGAGCATCCATCCCTCAGCTGCTATGGCTATGGCTGCTAATGGCTCCCAGCTGCCCCGCGCTGGGGCCTCAGCCCCTGGGGATGGGAAGTGCCTTGTCCTGGAATTTGCTCACCCCCAAAGCCTTCAGCCAATAGTAGTCTGCAGAAGGGGGTGGCCCTTCTCTCTAAGGGGGGGACAACTTCTTACTCTGGTTCCCTGCAGATCGGGCCGAGGCTGGAGTTTAACTGAGACCTCATCCTTGTTCTTCCTCTACGCCAGGGTCCCCAAGGGCAAGCGCATGCGCCTGTCTCAGGCCCCACAGAGGCGGCGAGTGAACCTGACCTAAGGCACACACAGCAGGGGCTCGGTAGCGTTTCCAGAATGAATGAACCGGAGAGAGACACACCAGGGTCGTGCGTAAGCCCCTCCTCTCTGCTCCCCCCAGCCTTCTCTCAGGCCACAGGACCTCCCGGTCTTAACCTCTCCGAGTAGCTGCCGTCCCTGCCCACCATGCAGTGCGCAGAAACTGCTCATGGCTGCTGCGGGCCTCCCGGATGGATTGATTAATTAATTACCACCAGCCTGACAACTCCAGGCTGCTGGCAGGGCCCTCAGCGCCCCTCCTAGCTCCTCTTGGCAGGTGAGGTCTTCATTTCCCAGCACTTGGCAGAGCCAGGCTGGGGAGGGGCTGGGACTGGATGGGGAGGTGGTCAGGGAGTGAGAGACACCTGAGGAAAAACGGTCTGGGGAACCCTTGCGTTCTTAGGCTCCTAGCCAGGCTCTCCTGGTAGAGAATTATTCCACTGTCCGGACAGAAAGTGAGTCCGAAGACCTGCCTAGAGTCACGGGTTTAATCGGGAGGGCATGACACCCCAGGCCCTTTATTTCCCTAGCTGGCTTTTTGCCTACTTTGGATTATGAATGGTAAGGGAGGGAGGATTTCTAGTAATGTGTCTCCCTTTTTCTTCTCCCTTTTATAATCCTTCCTTATCGCCAGGTACCTCCCAGCATGAGCTGGATCAGGTGAAGAGAGGGGCGCAAACCCCCAAGAAATGTCCTCGCGTCTGCTCCGGGAGGGCAGGAGTCTGAGCTTTTCCCTGGCTCCTCTGCACCTCCCCTCCCCCACAGCCCGGGCTGAACGGAGGCTGCTGGGCTGGTAAGAGGGATGGGTGCTCCCCTGCGATGGACCGCTGTACACCCAACACCAAGGGAGGGGGATGGGACTGGCGGGAGAGGGAGCGGGTGGGCTCTTGGCTAGAGTGGAAGATCTGGGAGGCCCTCACCGCCACTCTGTGTGGCCATTTCCAGGATGGGCTCCCTCCTCTGGCCTCTCCTTGCTGTCCACACGCAGCTCTACCATGGTTAAATAGCCTGGCAAACAAAATGACGTTTGCAAGGCAGCCCAGGAGGCTGCGTACTCTTCAAAGGAGAGATGAAAATTTGCCTCCCTGTGCCTCGGTTTCCCTGTCTCTCCAATGAGGACAAAGCTAGTTCCTATCTCAGGGATGGTGGGGAGGCCCTGAGCTGTTAACAGCTGCGCAGCAGTTAGAACTTCTGTGTGGCTGTTACCAAATGTCACTGATTCTAAACTGTCATGATTCGAACACGCCGTGGCTGAAAGTACCTGCAAGAAAAATAAAATGCTGAGGAAAATAACTTGAACATTCCCTGCTTGTAAGACCCATCTTGATTTCAGAAATGTTAAAATTGCGGGGGAAATGTGCTTCTTAGTAGAAATGCAGCATTATTCTCATTCTTATTGCTCCCTAACTGAAGCACTTAGCCCCCCACCAGCTGCACCGCAGGTGCTGAATAAACACTTGTTGGAGGAATGAGTGAGTGACAGGTCGGCGTGGGCACAAGAGCAGGAAGGGAAGGGGCCGGCCCTTCCATGGCAGCCCCTCCTGCACCCCGCCACGAACCTGCCAGGCCCACAGCCTTCAGTCTCCCCCTCTTTGTCCCAGCCGCTGGGCCTGGCGCAGCTCCTGATGGGTTGTTGGGGGTAGACAGGGTACCAGTCTCTCCCCCTACACCCACTAGGCTTGCACTGAGGCCCCTCCCCAAAGAAAGCACGCTTTCCCTGTGGTACCCTCAAGAGCAACTGGTCCCGGGGAATGCAGTTAGAGCTTCCTAGCTCCTGCCCTGGCCCCAGAGAAACGTTCTGGGGCTAGCTAGAGGGAGGAAATGGAGAGAAGGAAGCTGAATGTGTGTGTGTGTGCCTCTCTCCTCTTCCTTTCCTTCTCTCTTCTCTTGTAAAAGGAGGTTCAAATGCCAGCTGACACTAACAGCATGACATCTCGTGTCACTAGATTTGGTGGAACCTCAGTTTTCCCCATCTGTAGTAGTAATTCCTCCCACACTCGGCAAGAGGGCTGAGCAGAGTATGAGGAGCGACTGGCAGAAATCCCCCACCTTCCCTCCAGCCACCACTCTCTCACCTGTTCCTCTCTCTCCTCCTCTATTCCAGCCCTGCCCTAGAGCCTACTTAACTCACAGACTGATTAATTTCCCCTCCAGCCGCTAAGACACACTCTAATCCAGGGGGGAGCGAGGGAGGGAGGCAGCCCAAGGCCAGTGGAAGCCAGACGAGGGGCAGCGGAGCCAGTGAGGGGCCCTCCTCACACAGGGGCTCCACACTCTGGCTGTTTCCACAAAGATTTAATTTGTGTCTTAATGGGCCTCGGCCTCCTCTATAAAAGCCCTAAAGTGCCTTTTAATTTTTTTAAAAAAAATGAAAGTTGCTGATTTTGCCTGCTGCTTCCTGGGGGATGGCAGAGAGAGGGGGGAGGGGAAGAGAAGGGAGAGGTGGCAGGCCCTGGTGCTGCCGGATTCCGCCTCTCCCCTGGGCACCCCCTTCCCAGGACCAGCACCATGGGCATCAGCCCTGGTGAGCAATTAGGTGGGGTGCTCCTGTCTGGCTTTAGGGAGGCCTGAATGTCCCAGGGAGGACAGGGAATGTTGGATGTGGGCACTCAGCTCAATCCTGCCAACCTCCCCAGGTGGCCAGATTACCTGCCCTCTACGGATCTCTCTGCGGCACCCAGGGTTGTCAGGCGGAAGGGGGGGAAGGAGGAGAGGTTGACTGTTTTTCCAAACGCTTAGTTGGCACTCTTCAGAGAACTACAGCCAGTTCCACCCCCTCTCCCGTCCCCACTGCTCTGTCCTCTCAAAGCCCCCTTCAAAGTCCTCAGCCAGAAAGAACTGAGCTAAGAGCTCGGCCTGCCAAAACAGCGTTACAACAAATTTAGTTATAGAGCTAATTGGCTTTTATCTGTGATTCGTGCATTAGGGCAGCCTCCTTTCTACAGAATACAGTGAGAGCTCCCTCTGGGCAAAGCAGAACAGTGGCTTTGGGAACAAGGAAAGAGAACAATAGGAAAAACACTGGTTGGTTTACATCAATTTTAGTATATGTGCTGCTGAAGCGAGCACTGGTTGGTTTACACCAGGTAACTTTGAGTTACATTTTTAGGAAAGTTAAAGTAGAAGGGACTTTCCTATCACACTGACTCAAGTGGACAGAAATCTTCTCTTTTCACAGGGGGAAAAAACCAGTCTGTTTGGGATCCATCTGCCTCCTTAAAGCTTTGGTTTGATTATGCAGCATTTAGCCTACGTGACTCCATTTTGGTTTGGCCTGGTCTGTTGGTGTCTAGTCCTGGGGCTCAGTCCATCATTTTATTTAACAGCCTCAGCCGCTTTGGTACCTGCAGCTCCTCCCAAAATCTATCTTAGTGCCTTTTGACCTTTCATAGATGAAAGACCCCTACGCCCCTCCACACTGAGGCAGATGGGTAGGAGGGCCGACTGACTCAGAGGGTGGCGGTCAGGTCCCCCAGCTGGGGAGCGTCAGTTTCAGTAACAGGAGTTGGCTGTCAGGTGATGACACCTGCCTATAATCCCAGCACTCTAAGAGGCTGAGGAGGAAGGATCAAAAGTTTGAGTCCAGCCTGGGCAATTTAGTGACTTAATGAGACCCTGACTCAAAATAAAAAGTAAAAAGACACCAAGGATGTAAGTCAGCATGAAGGCCCTGGGTTCCATCACTAATGCTGGAAAAAACAAAAAGAAAAACAAAAACGACAGGACTTCGTATCAATATCTGTCCTTCCAATAGTGTCCTAGGCCAGTGGGGCCAAGCAGGCATCTCCAGTGGGGAGGAACAGATAGACCTGAGCGGTACAGTTCAATACTGATCAAGATAACACACATCACTGCAGATAAGAGTGGAAACAGCAAAGCACCAGCTTCCCTTACGTGAAGGCTTTTTATGTCTTACCTTACTGTGCCAAGCTCTCTCCACTAGATGTTGGCCAAATGGGAAAACCGAAGCAGGGAGAAAACCAGAAGCCAGCAAGTTATAGAAACAAGGAATCAGAAAGTCAACCAAGCTAAGCTGAGCCATTCTTAATTCCCCCCTTCTCCTGCCCCAACTCTCTCCCTCTGATTTTATTCTATTTTCCTAAACCCAGTCCCAGTATGTTTTCAATAGAGGGGATTAAATAGAAGTTGTCTTGCCAAATACCCCCTTCACCCTGGCTCTCTGAAATTCTGATCTCTGGAGGTACTGGAAGCGGTAATAACAAATGTAGATGCCTACAGGAGGAAGCCAGGTGGAAGACACAAATGTGCCATTCGGCTCAGGCACAAATGCGGGGAGCAGTGAGGCTGGTGGCAAACTGGGAAGCGTGTGACCTTCCATGCAGCCAGCAGATTCAAATAATTAAAATTAGGAATATGAATCCTTTGAGTCCACAAAATAATTGAATGTACTTTTATCTCTTCTTCCTAAAATACCATGGCATGATGGATATTTTTAAATAAAATCAATGGGCTGGGGATATAGCTCAGTGGTACAACATATGCTTAGCAAGAGTGAAGCCCTGGGTTCATCCCCAGCACTGTAAAAATAAAAATTAAAAAAAGAGGAAAACTCACAGTTATCTTGATCAGCATTGGACTCAAGACAGTGAAAAAAGATTGATAACACTTGAGAGATACTAAGATTCTGGAAGTTAGAAAGTTGATGGATGGATGGGTGCATGGGCACTGTGATGGTTAATTTTTGTGTTAACCTGACTGGGGTAAGGGATCCCCAGAGAGCTGGTAAACATTCTTTTGGGGTGTCTCGAAGAGATTAGCATTTGAGTTGGTAGCCTGAGGAAAGAAGGTCCAACCTCAATGGTCCAGGCGGGCACTGTCCAATCTACTTAGGGCCTGAAAGGAACAAAATGGCAGAGGAAGAAGGATTCGGCCTCCCTCCCTGAGCTGGGACATCCATCATCTCCCGCCTTTGGACCTCAGACCTTCATGTGTTTAGACTCACACCAGCAGGCCCTCCACCCCAGCCAGTTCTCAGGCCTCTGCCTCAGACTGGGAGCGACACCATCGGCTCCCCCGGGTCCCAGGCCCTTGGACCCAGACTGAATTATTCCACCAGTTCCTGTAATAACTCTCTTCTTATGTATCTCTCTTCTGTTCCTCTAGAGAAACTAATACAGATGGAGTAGATTTTTTACTGTATATAAAAGGGACTCTGAAGCCCACAGGTGGGAATCAGTGGGCACCGAAGCCTGGCGAGGCTTGGGTACTGAAGGTAGGAGGAGGGGCTGGGCTGGTCACTGATCAAAGTCTCTAGAAGGAGCCATTAGCCCTTCACCTTTCCTCTCATGCAACTAGTCAACTGCCTTACACAAACCCTAGCAAAAGACTAGAGGTTTATTCCCAGGAAAGTTTGGGCCAAATGGTGTCTGGTATCAGAATAACAGGCCAGCTGGAGATGAAATGCTGTCTAAGTTTCCTAGGGCTAGCCATGAGTGATGGCTCATGCCTGTAATCCCAGCATTTTGGGAAGCTGAGGCAGGACGATCTCAAGTTTGAGCCCAGCCTGGCCAACTTAATGACTTAGCAAAACCCTGTCTCAAAAATTTTTTAAAAGGTCTGGAGATGTAGCACAGTGCTAAGGTCCTGGGTTCAATCCCCAGTACCACAAAAATAAATAAAGTTTCCTAGGGCTGACAGAATAAATTAGCAAAAGCTTGGTGGTTTAAAACAATGTAAATATCTTCTCTCACAGCTCTGGAGGCCAGAAGTCTGAACTCAAGGTCTCAGCAGGGCTGCGCTACCTCCAGAAGTGGCAAGATTCCATCCTTGACTCTTCTAGTTTCTAGCGGCTCCAGTTGTCCCTTGGTTTGCGGGCTGCATGAGTCCAGTCTCTGGCTCCAACTTCACATGACCTTGTCCTCTTCTCTGCATGCCTCTTTGTGCTGCTTATAGGACACTTGTCATTGGATCTAGAAGCCATCTCGATAATCCAGGATGGCCTCATTCAAGTCCCTTACCCTAATTATATCTGCAAAGATCTGTTTCCCAAATAAATTTACAGTGTAGCATTCATAGGTTCCACGGTTTATAACAGGGATGGAAAAGATGAAGAGGTGAACATCCAGGCTGCGCAGTGGAATCCAGCTCCCTCCCACTCCAGGAAGAGCTGGCAGTTTGGTCTACATTTCCTGGGAGGGACTGCAGAGTCTTTCCTTAGAGAACTGACTCAGAGGGTAAGTCCACCTGTGTGACACTGGGTGTCTACCAGGACGCCTCTAGGACTCCACCTGATGGCCCTTCCAGGAGGCCCACACAGCTGACAGCTTTCCAGTGGAGCTGTCAAACCATTTCCTGGTAACTGGCTCTCAAATATGAACAGACAGCAGGGATCACCATATGTATATAGGAAGTATCCAACCTGAAAGACAAAGACCAAAACAAATATGGGGGAAAAATGGAAACATGAGGAAACAGACCGTGTAGGAAGCAAAAACTTACAAAATGAAAAGCAATATAGAAATTATTTCCTGGGCCGGTGAGATGGCTCAGCGGCGTACACGCCTGCCTGGCAAGCGCGAGGGCCCGAGTTCGACTCCCGGAACCCACATACGAAAAAAGGGCCGGTGATATCGCTCAGTGGCACAGGCGCCTGCTGGCACGCGAGGTCCTGAGGTCGACCCCTGGTACCCACAAAAAAAAAAAAAAAAGAAATTATTTCCAGAGAGATGAGAACGTGTTGGATCCATGAAGTAAAAATAAGGTGCTATAAAAGGTAGCATTCAGAAAAACCAGTGATTTTAAGAGTAAAATTAATTGAAAAGGATACTTGCTTAAATTCAGTATGACAGGCGAAAGATAAAGTTGTGGCTACCTCTCATAAAATAGAACGAAAAGATAAAGAGTGGGGGAAAGGGAGAGAAAAAAAGAAAATTCAAAGATCAGTTAAGCCATTGCATCACATAACTAACAAGATTATCAGAAAAATAAGAGCAGAGCCACTGATGTGGGACATGTCTGTGAGCCCAGCTACTTGGGATTCTCAGGCAAAGAGGGCTGAAATCTCAGGCCAGTCTGGGCCACATAGTGAGATCTCCATCTCAAAAAAGAAGGAGAAGGGGAAGAGGAAGGAGAGGAAGGGGAAGGAGGAGGAGGAAGAGGAGAATAAAGAGGAAGAAGAGAAGGAAGAGGAGAAGGAAGAAGAGGAAGCTGAAGAGGAAGAGGAGAATGAAAAGAGGGGCAATCAGGAGGAGACTATAGAGGGGAAAAAATAAAGAAATAACACAAGAAAATTTCCTAGCAGTGCATGCCTGTAATCCCAGCACTGGGAGCCTGAGTCAGAAGGATCACTATGAATTTGAGACCAGTCCGGGCTATGAAGTGAGTTGAAGAGTATCCTGAACTACAGAGTGAGACTCTGTCTCAAAAAAAAAAAAAAAAAAAAAAAAAAATCCTGATGAGAAAAGACATCCTTGAGATCACCCATAACAATGAACAGGAAAGGACCCTACAAAGCCACATCCTTGTGAAATTTCAAAACACTAGTGATTAAAAGAAGGGAAAGAGGGTGGTAAGATGGCTCAGCGGCATAAGCGCCTGCCTGGCAAGCGCGAGGTCCTGAGTTCGACTCCCAGTACCCACATATGAAAAAAGGGCCGGTGATATTGCTCAGTGGTACGGGCGCCTACTGGTGCGTGAGTCCTGAGTTTGACCCCCGGTACCCACCAAAAAAAAAAAAAAAAAAGAAAAAAAAGAAGAGAAAGAGCAAAGAGGAAGACTAAAAGCTTTCAGAGAGAAAGAAATAGGTCATTGCAAAGAAGAGGGAATCAAAACAGATTTAGATGTTTTTATCCCTAAGAGTGGAAGCTGGAAAACAGATCCATGCGTGCTAAATCCCGAGGGACAGAGTTTTCTGTCTAAAATTGTACACCCACAAAACCATCCATCAAAGGGCAGGTAGACTAAAGACATTCTCCAAAATACATGTTTTCAGAGTGGGTGTCTCCCGTAGACTCTTCCTCAAATATCTTTTGAAAAATACAGTACTTCACTAAAAAGAGGAAGCCAATTAAGAAGGAGAAAAAATTGTGATCCAGGAGAGAAGGATTGCAAGAAAGGAGAAACACAGAAGGCGCTTGTCAGATGAGTGCAAAGGGAACTCTCAGGATGAGAGCTGGACAGCTGTCCCAGAGAAGCTCCCACCCAGACTGCAGGGGACAGATGACTTCTGGAAAGATATCCCCAAAGAGGCTGGCTCAGTGGCATGCACCTGTAGTCCCAGGTGCTGGGGAGCCTGGGGCAGGAGGATTCCTTGATCCCAGGAGTTCGAGGCCAGCCTCGGCAACATAGTCAGACCCCATCTAAAAAAAAAAAAGGAAAAAAACTAAAGGAAAAAAAATGAAATGGCTAGATTGCCTGATATTTTTAAGATACCAAAGAATTTGGAATTGAATTAGTGATTGATTTTGAAAAACTAAGTAAACTGTTTTTAAAAGTAGAAGCAATAATTAACTCCACAGGGAGGGAAGTAATACAAATGAAAAATATTATCAGCGCTCACTATTTGACTCAAGCATGAGTAATATTTGCAAATCATAATGAGCATCAAATATTGATTTATTAAGAAATGATAAAACTATCTCAGGGGAGGAGGGTGGTAATTAATAAAGTTAACCTTTTGTTTTCCACAGTATGAAGTCATAGTTAATACTCAAATCTGAAAAATATATAGAAAAATGCGCATTCTGTTGTTGTTTAGAAACCTGAAGCAAATGCTAGCAGAACAAAAACAGTTAAAACTTGAAATTGGCTGCCTAGGAACGGGACTGTAGGGTGGCAAAGGCCAGGAAAGTGACAGTTTCAGCCAGGTGTGGCGGCGCACACCTGTAATCCCAGAACTCAGGAGGCTGAGGCAGGAGGATTACCAAGAGTTTGAGGCCAGCCTGAACTACATAGCAAGAGCCTGTTTCAAAAAACCAAAACAACAACAACAAAAATGGCTAATTCATCACCAGTCTTTTAGTATTTGACTTTTTGGCTATGCGCAGGTATTATTTTCATTTATACACATCAATTAATAATGTTAATATTGTATTCATATGCTGGCCAAACAAATTTGTGAAATCTCTAACCTTTGACTTCCACTTTGACCGCTAGCCCCTGGGTCTCTTTCCATGTCAGCTCCTGGCTGAACCATAATGTCCTTTGTGCCTCTATCCTCTTGCTGTGCTTGCTTCCTCTCTGCCATCTCTCTTGCTCCCCCCACCGAGCATGAGATCCTGAACCTCAGGAGTTTCCACAGAGTGTCTCACTCCTATCGCCCATGCTGCCCTGTCCTTCCCGCTCTCTTGGGCGGAGTGGCCACTATAACTCGGGCCTGTAGTTCCCCTGCCAGGAGCCTGGACTCTCCCAATCCTGTCTTTTACTGAACATGTTGGTGCAGTCGGCCCTCTGTATCTGCAGATTTAACGATCTGCAAATGGAAAATAATGGGAGGGAAAATGGCATCCATACTGAACATGCACAGAATTCTTTTTCCTGTCACTATGCCCTAAGCGATACAGTAAAACAACTATTTGTAGAGCATTAGGATATATGGGAGGATGTGCATAGGTTACATGCAAATACTACACCCTTTCATATAAGGCCTGGGAACATGTTCGGATTTTGTTATCCCGTGGGACCCTGGCAGCAGTCCCTTTTGGGTACTGAGGGATGACTATATTTGGTTCATTGTACTGCATTAGGTTTGTTCTTTTTTATTGCTGTAGTTACAAATTACTGGGAATTTAGTGCCTTAAAGTAGCATGAATTTATTAATTTATAGTTCAGAGCCTGGCTCCAGTTTCACTAAACTAAAACCAAGTTGTCCACAGGACTTCACTTTCCTAGCTTGTAGGGGTTCTCACACTCCTTGGTGTGTCGCCCTCATATCTTACACTCTGCACATCACAGCCTCCTGACTGCCATCATATTCCCCTCCCGGAACCTGGCTCCTCTGCCTCCCTCTTCCCCTTTAAGGACCTTTGTGATTACATTGCTCACCCCACATAATCCAGGCTCATCTCCCTATCTGAAAGTGAGCTGATTAACAACCTTAATTCTATCCTAAACTCTAATTCTCCTTTGTCATATAATGTAACATGGTCACAGGTTCCAGGGATTAGGTCATAGACCTCTGGGGGCATTACTCTGCCTACAACAATCAAGGATTTTGTTTTGCATTCATTTTTTGTTTGTTTGTTTGTTTGTTTTTTGAGACAGGGTCTCACTGCAGTTCAGGCTGGCCTTGAACTCACTATGTAGCCCAGGCTGGCCTCAAACTCACAGTGATCCTCCTGCCTCAGCCTCCCAAGTGCTGAGATTACAGGTGTGTTCCACCACGCTTGGCTGTTTTGCATTCATTTTGATTTTTTAAAATATTTCATTAAAAGCCAGGCATGGTGGCACATGCCTGTAATCCCAGCATTTGGAAGGCTGAGGCAGGAAGATTATGAATTCAAGATGAGCCTGGACTACATAGTAAGACCCTGTCTCAAGAAACTCCCCCCAAATCATTAAAATGTTATTTAATTACCGAGGGTTTTGGGCCTGACCTCTCACCTGGGGCGAGTGAGGCACCCTGATCCAAGCCCAGCCTCTGTTTCTCCTTGGCTCCCTTCCATGCTCCAGGCCTGCCCACCAAATCGCCCGGGGCTTGGGCTGCCTGGAATCCAGGCACGTCCTGCAGGCCCTCCTTTCCCAACCGTGCTCTTCTCTGCTCCAATTTCACAGGTGGGGGCTCAGTTGCAGAGTCAGGGCTGAGAAGAGAATTTATTCTGTTCAATTTCCCCTGGGCCCCAGGGAGGAGCCGGGCCTCAGCCCCGACACACCTGATCCTCCCCAGTGGCTACAGAGGTAGCAGCCTTACAGGCTGCAAAGCGCAGGGAGGACAGCCCTGGGAGACTGCGGAGGAGAGCTGAAAGAGGATCCCGGCCCTGCTTGAAGGTCACGGCCAGCCAGGGGGTGACTTGGCCACCACAGGGAGAGGGACGCTGGAAAGCTGATGCGGCTCACACACTGGAGAGGCCCTGGGGAGGGAGGCAGCGTCTGATGCCAGCCACTCCAGCAATGTCACAGAGGAGACTGCTGGGGGGTCGGGGAGGTGGAGAAAAAGGCTGGAAAAGGAGGGTCTGCGATCCAGAGGTTGTGGGGAGAGGCGAGTGGCCGACAAGGTACGCAGTAGAGGCAGTGCGTTCTCAGAGGCAGGGAGGCAGGAGAAGGAGACGAGCCGAACAAACACACTAGCTTCTACATCTCCATGAGCCCGTGAAGCGGTCCTCCGGCAGCCTGGGCTTCAGACCTCACCCTTGCATGGCATTCTCAGGTCCCCAGAGCTCACACCCATTCTCATCCAGCTGTCTCCTCGCCCCAGAGGCAGGCAGGATAATCCCATTATCCTGGACGGGGATAGCTCCATGCAGGGACTTCCAACTTCCGCCCAGCTCCAAGGGGCCCCCAGATGGCCCACTTCCTCTTCTTTGTCTCCTAGTCTCTCTTCCAAGAAGGGAAAGAGAGTGATGGCCGGAACTGGGGAGAGGATGAGGGTGCCCAGGCCAGATAAGGAACATCCTGTTCCTGGCCTGTCACCATTGCCACCCCTCACGACAACGCGTCTGGTTCCCAATGTTCCTGTGAAGGACAATGCCAAGCTCGCCTCCTCCCCTGTGGTTAGCGCTCCACAGAGTTGTCTAGGAGCCAGAGGGGGAGCCAGCACGAGGGTTTTAGGGGGTCGCCCTTGCTGTGCTCCACCCAACACTGTTCACAACTGCCTGGTCTTCAGAGGGTCACACTGTGGTGTTGAGTCGCGGGTCTCCGCCCCTGCAGTGCCCCTCTGGGTGTCTTCCCGGCCCTGCTTCTCACAGAGTGAGACAGAGGTCCCACTTGGGCCACCGGCCCTGCCAGCTTCCGCAGTGCACTGAGGGCAGGGACTTCAGACAAGGTGGTGTCTCTGAGCACATCCTGCGCACTCCTTTCTCCCCCTCCACACGCGATTCATTTCATGGCTCCCAGAACGCTGCGGAGAACACAGCAGGGATTGGCGACTATTAATCAAATTCACTTCTACCCCCCACCCCGCTGTGGCAGAGACCCCAGGAAGAATTTTCTCCCACCAGGGTTCTGGGAACAGGCCTGGGCATTCAGAAGGCAGTGGGATCTTCCTCAGTCTGGCCACCAACACGCAAAGCCCTCACCCTGTGTCTAGCACGGCCTGGTGGAAGGCAGGGGGCACACGATGCCTTCTCAGGGCCCCCTGCCCACAGCCTCAGAGGCAAGCGTGACTGGCAGCTCCCATCAACAGCTACAGATTTTCTGACAATTGGAGATCATGTAGATGGTCCTTTCCCCTGCCACCCTCCAAGGCTGGCTGGTCCCTCTGAACGTGTCAAATGAGAACCAGGTGTGAATTACGTGACTGAGGCACAAGGGCGTCGAAGTTGGTAAACTGTCCACCAAGGGCACTGAGCAAGGTCCCCAGGAATCACAAACAGGTGGAGAGAGGGAGGAGGTGGGTGGAGCTATCCAGATACTGTGCAGGGAGACTGAGAAGTTGCAGGGGAAGGAGAGGGAGAGGCAAGGAGAGAAATTCACACCCCAAGGAAGAGGAGGGGCGGAGAGATTTGCCTCTGTCCAGCACGGCAGCTCTGAGCAGGTGAGCCTGGCAGGGCCACTGGGGCAGATGGTTGTGAAGCCTCTGCAGGAAGAGGGGCAGTTTGCAGCATGACCAGAGGTTTCTCCGAGTCTCCAGCTGCCTGAACCCCTCACTGCTGGAGAAGAGGGGCTTGGATGGTGCCCAGGAGGGCTGGTGACCTGAGGGGCCAGAGGTCCTCATTCAGGTCCACCAAGGCCAAGCCACCTGTCCCTCCCCTGGGCCCAATCAGAGGCTTAGAGTGCAGAGCTGCCAACTTATTACTCAAAGGCCCTGAGCTGTTGACCCACAACTAATCACTAATGGCTTGCATATTTTGCATATCTTTTGCATTCTCCGAGGGTCCTGCAATCACTCTCTAGAGCCCCTGTCTCTCAGGGCTTCATCTCACATCTCTCTGTCTCCCACCTCCTCCAGATCCAGCCCCACAGCCCCTCCCATCTCCCCATCCTGGCCTCTCACCTGCCATCAGATAAGGCAGGTCACAGGTGGAGGCATCTCCAGACCCCAAGCCCCATCATTTGTGATTTGAGGGTGCAGCAGGGGGAGCTGGGAAGGGAGTGGCTGAGATCTGTCTGGTGATTAATCCTCCTGCTAATGGAGGCTTCTCTGCCACCAGGGCTTTTACAGAAACTCAGGGAAGCCCTTTAGCATTGTCTCAGAGGTCCTTAGCGGGCTCATTAGCAGCCCTCCACCTCGCAATTAGTGGCCCCTCCTTGGAATGACTGTGGAGGGAAGGAGAGCTGCGTGGGGTCTCCAAGGCCCAAGGCCATGAGCTTCTAGAACCCCTGCAGCCTGTGCTGCTCCCCACCCCACAAGCTCACCAGAACTCTGGAGTGAAACCCTGCCCGCCTCTCTTACAAAGCACACGTTTCAGTTGCAATGCAAGGCTCAGAGGGGACTGTAACTTCCTGTGGCCACACAGGCCTCACCAGGGAAGCAAGCTAAACTGCAGCCAGCTGTCCACCCTTCCAGCCTCAGGTCTCCACTTCCTCCCTGGCATTGAGAAAAGTGGCCCAAAAGGCTTTGGGGGTCAGCCAGGCCACCAACCTAGTTAGGACCCACCCCAGACCAGAGGCCAAATGTGACAACCCCTTAGAGTTCCCCATGGGCCTGGGATGCTGTGGTTCTTTGTGCATTGGGCCAGACGCATTTCACCTATAAACTCTACTGCTTATCCCATGGCAGTTTAAGACACAGGAAGCCTCTCCAAGGGAAAAACCATGCGCAGAGGAGCAGAGTGGGCAGCAGCCATGTCTTCCAATAAGGGGAACCAAGGAGGGCAGATCAGGCAGAGAAGGGCCTGTCGTTTCCATCAATTCCTGCCCTGAGCTGGACTCTCTGCTAGGTACCAAAAGACAGAGGCGAAAGAGACATGTTTAGCTCTTAGTAAATGACCCATCAAAATGGATGAGTGGTTTGGGGTAATTTTTTCTTCAGGCAGTGGATGAAACCTAGGGCCTTGTGCACAGTAGGCCAGCACTCTACCAGCTCTGGGGCAAACCTTTTAAATTATTCTGGAACTCAGTTTCCCCAACTGTCCAATGGGAACCTGACTCTGATGCTCCAAGAAGCCCAAAAGGCTACAGGGAATTGAGTCTTGGAGAGCAGTCATGGATGCTGGTATTTCCACAGTAAAATTCCTCAGCACAGCACCTGCCCTGTGAGTGCTCAGTGAAAGGTCAGTGGCTCATTGCTATATTATTCTGTTGGGGTGGTTGCTGTTGAAATGACTTTCTGACCTCAGGGTCCCAGGTTGCAAATTATATACAGCAATCTCCTTTCTCAGCTCCCTACCAATTATAGGATAGCAGAAATGACATTTATTTAGCATTTACTGTGTGCCAGATACTGTGTTGGGCATTTTGTATATGTTATCTCATTTAATTCTCATGATTACCCACCACGATCTTTAATTTTAGAGGTAAGGAAACTGAGGCTCCAAGACATTAGGTGCCTTGTCCAAGTTCACACTGCCTTTAATGTGAAGGGCATAATGTGGTACAAGAATGTTCATGGAGCTTTACTCATAAAGCCCAAACTGAATAGAGCCCAGCTGTCTCTATCATTAGAAGAACAGTTTAATGAATTGTGGTATACTCATATAATAGAGTGCTCCAAATGCACAAAAACATAGTTACTGCTATAAACAGCAATATGGACAGTGAACATGATGGTGACCAAAAGAAGCCAGCCACCAAAACACTGCCTAACTACGAAGTTCACTAATGAGTAAAACCTACTGTGATGATAGCAGTCAGAGTAAGAGTTCCCACCCCATGCCAGAAGGAGTGGGTGTGGACTGGGATTGTGGCATGAGGGGGTTCTGGAAGTGTTTCCTACTTTGTTCTAAGTGGTTAGTGGTACAGGGGTGTGTGTGTACACATGTAAAAACCCATCCACTGCGCCCTTAAGGTTTTTCTTAATAAGAAAGTAAATCAATGTGATATATATGTATATATATATATATGTGTGTGTATGTATGTGTATATATACATATAAATTTAGAAGATGTAGGGCCAAATTAACTCTGGCTTTGCATCCTGGCAGGAAGTGGGGACAGCAGGCAGACACTCTCTGCTCCCCTTTCTTTGAGAAAGAGGTCCTGAATCTATGCATAGGGTGTATGGGTTCCGCTTCCAATCCCTAGCCTGGCATCTGCCGCTTGATCTGCATCCTGTATCCCCCAGCTCTCCCCCAGGGGAAGTTGTGGACCAAGCCTGTGTCCTCTCTACCCCAGGCAGGGAGGGGAATGGAAGGCAGGAAATGAGGGAAAGGAAGAAGGAAGAGTGGAGAAAAGAGAGGCCAGCAAGGGATGGGTAGGGCACATTTCCACGAAGCCTCCAGTGGTGCTGACTTGGGTGGGGTCAGTTTAATGAGAGCTTTTAGGCCCTGCAGGGAGGACGCATAGGGCTGGCGGGCTCCTGGGAGCCCAAGGGAGCAGATTCATTTCTGTGCATTTTGATGGGTCATGAAGAGCCTTTGCCTTGAGAGCTCAATGATATGCCAGCGCATGTCCCAGATGGGGAGGACCGGGAGCAGGCTCGCTGGCAGATCTCTGGCACTCAGACTCCTGCTGGCTTGTGCATCGGGACCCAGCGCCCCCACAGATGTGAGGAGCAGAGGCAGTGCCCCACCCCAGGCCCAGGCCGAGTTCCAGTCCCCTCAAGCCTGGAGCTCACCCCAGCCTGGCCCTCCCCCCTTTCTCTGACCTTCCCTCTCTCTCGCTGCTCCACCCTGGGCCCTGTTCTCTCTGTAGGCCTGTCCCTGTCTCTCCACCTCCATTTCCCTTTGCTTCTCCTCCTGCCCCTCCTTCCCCCCCCCATTCCTGGGCCTGTGCTTCCTCTCCAGCCCAATATAAATAATAGAAATTAATTTGTCAGCCAGTACACGTGGCCCAGCTGGCGCAGCAGTGAGCTGAGGAGGAAAAGCTGGTTGAAATAATTATTCTTGACTTAAGAAACTGTTCTTTTTATTCCTGCAGGCTAATGGAGTGGGAGCCACTCCTGACCGGGCCGCACTGATGGCCGTGGCTTGGGGAGGGCAAGTTGCTTGCTCTTCTGTAGCAAACAGGACCCCTCCCATCCCACTCTCCATTCAAAAGACAAATGAAGCATTGAGAGGTACTCTGTGAGGCCATGAAGGCACAGGTACGTCCTGAAAGAAGATTTGTCACTGGAAATACTCCTTGAGTCCCTGAGCGACCAGGTCAGGTGGAGGCAGGATGGAGAGGAAGCCACACTTCCCAGAGCGGGAAGGAATCTGCCATTTCCCCGGGTTCTGCAGGAGGCCAGGCACTGTGCTGGGCCCCCAACTCCTAAGCACACACAGAGTCCTTATACCACCCAAGGAGCGCAATCTGCCAGTGAGTCCCAATTTACCCACCAGAAAACTGAGCACATGAGCCACGTGTCCAAGGTCAAAGAGAACAATCACCAAGGACGGGGTGGGGGGTGCTAAACCAACTCTCCTCCCTCCAGCAAGAGGGTTCCGGAGAAGCATGTAATGGGGGTGCTGAGGGTGTACGGGGCTGTCCTGGCAGGAAACATGGCACACACTCCTGGGCTTAAGCGAAGGGGTACAGTGAGGAGACCATTTACAGAGGCGTGGGCAGTGTTAAGGAAACCAATGAGAGATATGGATGTGCCAGAGCTGGTGACCACTGCAGGCATGAAGGGAGAAGGGAAGACGCGGTCACCAGAGTCCGACCGGCGCTGTAGCTGGGGGAGCTGGTGACCCACCCACGGGGGTAAAGGCAGCCACTGCCCACCTGCAGCCTGCAGAGAGCAGGGGTGGGGCGGATACCCTGGCCTCTCCCTCCTCCAACCCCCAGATCTTGCCAGCGCGCCCCAGTGGCTGCACCCAACTAGAAGCCGGAGCGCAAGCATCTTCTCCCAGGGATGCAGCCCTGGCCACGGCCTTCATTCCTGGGGTTGAGAGCAGAGAGGAGGAGGGTCAGGAAATGGACCTGAGGGACAAGAGGGTAACCAACCCTCGTGAGAAGTTGAGAAGGAGACTTTGAGGAAGATCAGCTGGACCCAAAAGAGCCTACAGACCTTGGAGGGAAGAAGGGAAAAACCCATCTTGGAACAGAGTCCCTGTCTGATGGGGAGCTACTAAGTTAGGTGTCCTTGTACCCAGACATCAGCAGGGGAGCCAGAGAAACCCCCCACAGCAGGCACCCCGAGCATGAGAGAGCAAGTGGTTTCCTAGAAAAGTCCTGGTATCTGCCTGCAAGACTGGAGGAGGGAGGAGGGGATGCAGCTAATGGAGTGATTACCAGGTGCCAAGCACTGATGTACCGGGAAAGAGATGAGGGACTGCAGAGTTGGTGACAGGCAGGGCACAGTCATAGCAGCAACTGGGTAGGAAAAGGCATTGGAAGGCAGGAAGAGCAGGAGTCAGTTTCCTGGGCAGGAGGCTGAAGTCATGAGAGAGTGGCTCATCCAATCCCCCCTTCCAGTTGGAGGTGAGGGACAGCAGCCAGAAAAGACTGATTCCCCAGTCCACGCGGGGGCAGCAGGCCAGGGCTGAGCCAGCGAGCAAGCGTGGTAGGGCCGGGTGGATGAAGAACCCAGCCGGCCTCCCTGCTGCCCCTGCTCCCTGCATCCCATCCATCTTCCTTCCACACGGCAGCCACCGGGATCTTTCCAAACACTAGCCGGATCCTGTCAGTCACGCGTGAGTCCTCTGGACTCCCCACTGTACGGATCAGGTCTAAAGTCCTTCACGGCTGACAGGGCCAGCCCCACAGCACCCCAGCTCGCCCCCATATTGAATCACCAAGTGCCCAGAACATCTCATGCCCGCCTCTTATGCAAGTGGTCCTCTTGGCTTAAAACTCTCCCCTTCCCACGAGGCCGCCACCTGACTGCCTCCCGCCCCGCTGGCTACAGCTGCCACCTTCCAAGTCCAGAGTACAAACCATGACACCACAGGGCCACTGTCACAGCTGCCGCTTTCTTAGGGAGCCTCTCAACATTCCCCTGGCTTTCCATCTCTCCCATTGCAAAACTTATTACCCTCATGCCACAAAGGTTACTGTCTGTATACTTATCTTTGTCTCCCCTCACTGCACACCAGGAGTGCAGGAACTTTGCATGGTTGGCTGTTGTTACCCCACTGCCAAGAAAACGCAGTGCAGACCAGGGGTATGGCCAGCTGCAAACGCCGGAGGAAATCCTGAAATGCACTGGTCTGGAGGCACCATCAAGAGACTCTAGTAGAACGGATGCAAGTTGGAGAGCAGAATGGAGCTCCTGAAAGGAAAGGGCTGAGCTAGTATCTCTGTCTTCCAGCCTCCCAGTACCTGAGGGCTTCCTAGAGGGCAGGGGCTGTGTCTACTCAGCATCTTCCCACACTGGGGACAAACTGTGTGTGTTCTTCCCTTTGACCCCAGCCAGCAGCAAATGTAGTTCTGGAAGGGCCAGATCAAAGCGGAAGCCCCCGACCATCCTTCCTCCTGAGTGGCTGTCTCTAGCACAGATTTTATATATGAAACACACTGTACTGTACAGGTGAGGAAACAGGTTGGGTGGAGGTTGGATGACTTGAGTTCAAATCATGACTCTCCCATCCACCAGCCCTGTGGTCCTGTGCAAGTTTAAGTTCTCCGAGCCTCCATTTCCTCACTAGAAAAATAAGAATAATAATATTTACCTCATGGGGCTGTCAGGAGACTTACACAGCAGATGTAAATCACCTACATAGCGCTTGGCATCTATAACAATGTTGTTTTTTACTTGTTTGTTTTCCGCTCAAGGTCACGTAGCTAGTGAGCAGAAATATTCAGAAACAGCTCTTGAAGGCAGAGGAAAAAGAAACATTTTTGAGTGCCCAATTAGGGACTGTGGCAATGCTTTGTGTCTTTGTATTCCCAGTGTGGAGCCTATAGTTGACACTCAGTAAATGCATATTAAATAACCGAATGAGGAATGAATAAACAGATCCAAAGATTCACACCAGAAATTGCTCCGATGCCTTGTTTTAGATTTGGCCACCAAGTGAGATTTATTGGGATGCAGCAATCCGCCGGGTGGGATAGCAGAGTTGCTGGGTGTTAATGACACAGATCACCGGCAAGCTCTCTCCTCATCCAGGAAGGGTTTTCTTGGCCCGGTAGATAATGAGCCTGAGCCTGAGAGTGTCAGGGAGCAGGGAGAAGGGGAGAGAGAAGAGGTTTGGGGAGCTGGTACCCAAGGGAGGGTGGGGGAGCCATTCGGGCAGGGAACACGCAGTTCTCTCTGGGGACAAATCAAATGGGGTTCTGGGGGCTGGGCATGGATTTAGCTGGGTCAAGAGGTCAGGCAGGGCACCCGGGAGATTACACTGGTCGCCCCCCCACCTCCATCCCTTGCTCTCTCTGAAAGCCCAGGGACCCGGTGAGCAAGTTTGCCAAGGATGCGCACGGGGATCCGGTCCGGGATCCCGGCTTCATCTTCTGGAGGGAGCTGCGTCCTCCAGCTCCGGATCCCTGGGGGATGACTCGTCGCTGAGGTCACAGAAGGTGCGGGGAGATGGGGTTGGGGGTGGGGGCTCCGCCTGGCCCAGCTGTGCGCGGACCTTGGGGCGCCTCGCATTTGCGGTGTTCCCAGGCTGGCCACAGGGCGGCGAGAGGGAGCCAGGCTCCGCGGCCCGGCCATCTGCGCGAAGGCGGCGCTGGGGAGAGCTCTGGACCCGGAGTCCGGGTGCCCGGGCGTTAGTCCTTCCAGGGCCTCCTACGTCCTTCCAGGGCCTCCTACGTCCTGGCCACCGCGGTGCTTCTGCTAGCTCCAAATTGCAGATTTTGATATTTTTTCCCTGTCTGAAACCTGGACGTCTCCTTTCTCCTTTGGGTTTGCGCCTCAATTTTCCTGAGTCAGGGAAGTCTTCCTGGTTGATCTGTGGTTATCAGAGCCCCGTTCTGCTGCACAGAAAGACTGAGGGCAAATCCATCGAGGGTGCGAGTGGGGGAGGAGAGGTCACGGGCCTGCTCTGGGTGAGAAGCTTTGGTTTCACCCTATTATTCCACATTCGCACCCTTGAGGACAGGCTTGAGGATGAGAGGCATCTTTCCTACTTATTTACTTTTGCACTGAGCTGTAACTTACATGCAGTATGGTATCCGAATCAAAAAGTGCATGTACGATCAATTTTTTTCTGCACTGAGGATTGAACCCACGGCCTTCCCACTGAGATATATCCCCAGCTCTTATGTATATTTTATATTTTGAGACAGGGTCTCACTAAGTGGCTAAATTGCCCAGGGTGGGCTTAAACTTGGCAATTCTCCTGACTCAGCCTCCCAGAGTGCTGGGACTACAGAGGTGCACCACCACGCCCAACTTGATGAATCATTACATACGGGTACACCCCGTGACCAGAACAAGCCACCCCTATGCTTTGTCCCAGTCAATATCCCCCATAGGTAACCTCTATTCTCACCTTAAAATACTATTTTCTGCCCATTACATAGGTGAGGATACTGAGGCTCAGCGATGTGAAGTGAAATGCCCAAAGTCACAAAGGTAAAAGTGGCATTGTTTATGCTTCTGGAGGCAGAGGGTAGTGGAAGAGCTAGAAAGAGGATATAAGGGGGCAGAGGCACCCAACATCACTATTCAGCAGCCATTCAGCCTGCCCCCCCTACAGCTGCAGGCAGCAGACACACTTTTCCCTCCCCGTCCCTATGGGTGCCAGAGCGCCTCACCTTGCCAGGAGGGCCCCCTGGAAGGACAGATCTGTGTCCAATCCCTGAAGGCTTAAGGCGGCAAGCCTTTACTTGAGAAGTAATTGAGGCTTAATTCTAGGAGCAAAATCCAGCAATTTCCTATTAGTAGCTGATAATCCCTCTCCATAGCCCAGCAAGGGGCCACCCTGGAGAGCAGCAAAGCATCAGGAGAGAATCTTGCCTCTCTCAGGTCCTCTCTGGAGCCTTGTCTGGGCTTGGGCTGCAAGATTCTGCCCCTTGAAGCTGTGGCCTAAGAATTAGCCCAAGCCTTTCCAAGAGCCTTGGCCCAACCTCCTCTACAGCCAGTGGCATCACCGGTGTTGGCCAAACCCTTAAGTAGAGGGGTCCATCCCTGGGGGGCCTGGCTCAGAATCTGCATTTCTATGCAGATGGTGTTGCTCTTGACCTCAGAACTCCAACTCCTAGCATGTTCTACCCCTCTTTAAAAAGTTGTAAACATTGTATCTTTTCCTCCTGATTCCAGGAGGAACACTGGCTGGGTGTGTCACATAAATGGGTTTGAGTCTCAGCTCTGGCAACTTCTCCAGAAGTTGAGGGGACCTCCAAATCTCAGCTCAGCACAGTAACACACAGAGAACATTTACCAGGCTCTCCTGGACCTTAATGACCAATAACTTTTGGCTAATGGCATATAAGCAGAAGTGTCATGTGGCAGCTTAGGGGAATCTTTCTTGAAAGTCACATACCCTGTGCCTCCTTTTTCATTCTGCCTTCATCCATTTTCTACCTGGAACAAGTATGTGATGGCTGGAGCTCTAACATCCTGGATCATTGGATCATGATTACAAATGGCGTAGTGTAGAGATGGTGGATCATCGAGCCCTGAGGGCTTAGTGAAGCAGAGCTGCCTTACCAGCCTGGACATCTCACCTCTAGACTTTCACATGAGCAAGAAATAAACTTCTCTTTTGGGGTTTTTGTTACGTGCAACAGAACATTTTCCCTAACTAATGTATGGTCTATGTCTCAGTTTCCTGATATGTAAAGTGGGGATAATGATGTGTGGCTCTGAGGAGGATCAGGGTAACATACTAATATAAAGACTGATAAACACCTGTCCTCCCTGCCCACCCCAGTGTTTGTCCTCACTCTGTACCTGCCCTGTGGGTCCAACACTCCCTGGGCACTGGGAATACAGAAACAGAAGGCTCAATCCTACCCTCAGGGGGCTGTCAGGCCGTGGGACATCAGATGGGTAAACTGTCATAGCATGGCCAGTGCTCATTTAGTACAAGAAGGGGGTGTCCTGAAGCACCAAGGAGGAGTAGCCCATCCAGACCAGGTGGAGGGCGTTGGGCTACACGAGGCTTTCTTGTGACCCCAAGGAGGAGCTTGGCCAAAGGCAAAGTGCTATGGTTTACGCTAGGTGTCCTGCAAGAGCCTCAGGCGCTCAGAGGCTTCTGTATTCTGGGGGTTTAGAGCCAACTTGCTGTTGGGAGGCGGGGTCTGGCAGGAAGAGCCGGTCACTGGGGGCGTGGCCTGGAAGGGTTCCCGTCCCTCCCGGCCCCGCCCCTCACGCGCTCTCAGCTTCCTGGCCGGGATGACGCGAGCAGCTCTTCTCTGCCGGGCCGTCCTGCCTTGGAGCCCGCCAAACCTGGACTCTAGAGTGAGCCAGAATAAACCTTCCTGCCTTTAAGTTGCCGATGTCGGGTATTTTGTGTGAGAGACGAGGAAAGTCACTAAGAGAGAAGACATGCCAGTCGAGGACCCAGAATGTGCAGAGCGTGGAGAGGTGACGGCCTGAGCCGGATGTATGGAATTTCTGGAAGCCGTTAAGGGCTGGCACCTAAGAGGGAGAAGCAGCAGCTGCAAGAGATGAAGGACGTGCTGCTAGGAGCCACCGAAGCCAGAGTCCCTGCCTGACCTTGGTCAGTGACGGGCAACTAAAATGAGAAATGGGTGTGTGCGTGCACATGGACATACGGACATAGGTACACATGCACACAGAGAAAATAAGATTATACACGCACATAAGACATTTTGTTCCTTGAAAGCAACAAACAAACCTAAGGAAGAGAGGAGAAATTTATTATTTTGGAAACAGAGGAGCATCTCGTGGAATTCAAAGTCACCATCACAGCTGGGCCCCGACATATACTGTCTCTGCCCCAGATAAGTTTTAAATTATGGGACCAGCCTCAGGCTTAGGTTGAGCCGAACTCGGGTCTCTCCTCTCTCTTCCTCCTCCTCCCCCTCCTCTCCTCTCCCCCTCTCTCCCTCACCCTCTCCCTCTCTCTTTCCTTCTTCTCTCCTTCTCTCTCCCTCTCCCTCCCTCTCCCTCTCTCTCCCTCTCTCCCTCCCTCCTCTCCCAATTTCAAATTCCTAGAAAGAACCTCTAATGGTCAAAGCTCAAGACAGCTGCTACCCCTGATCCAATCCCAGGGGCCAGTGGTCAAGGCCACAGTAAACTACCGTGGTCCCTGGGAGACAGACCTATGACAGGCAGGTGGAAGGTGGAGGTGGTTTGGGATTAGTGCAAGTTTGGGCAGCTGGTTCTACAGGAGTGCGGGTGATAAGATGGAGGCAACTCAGAGACCAAGATGAGCTCAAGGTGTCCTTGTTCTCAATTTAGTGTCCTACAACCAATAGTAGGAGAAATAATGGCAACGATAGGACTCGTGCCACACTGAGGATTTACTCATTGCTGGGTGCCATTCTAAGCATTTTAAATGTATTTACTCATTTAGTCCCAAGAGAGCAGAGGACATTGAGGCAGAGTGGTTTATTGACTGAGCCAAGGTGGCACATTTTGGAGCCAGGATTTGCAGCCAGGCAGCGTGGCACCGGGCCACACTTTTGTAACCAGTGTGTTCACCGTGCCACCTTGCCCTACACAGTTAAGGTGACTCTGCTGTGTGTCCTGCAGTGTGTATCTCAGTCTTGGCCCCTGCCCTCATGTATCCTGTGCACGCATGTGCACACAGCACCACTTGGGTGTGGACCATTCTGTATTTGGCTTCCAGCCCAGGCTAAGTCACTGAAAAGGGCCTGAGATAAAGCACCTGGCCCCAGCTGCCGGGGTCTGATCAGCTCTGCACCTCCAGGCTGAATTGTTGCAAACCCTTGTGACTTCTCTCCTCTCCCTGCTGTCAGACCTGCTCCTGTGAAAGCACTTGACCCTCATTCTACAAGCATGTAAATAACTGAGAGGAGCTGAAAATACTACCCTGCATTTATTAGTCCTTGAAAGCTAATCCTATGGATGCTTAGACTACACCACGCAATTCTTTCTCTGACACCATCCATGGCTCCCCAGTTATTTTAGAACCAAACCTGAACAATATCCTAACATTCAAGGCCCCCAATCATTAAATTCAAACCATCTGTTCCACTTTATCTCTCACTTCATACGACTAATGTGCCTATTTGTTTAGACAAACAATTGATGCCCTGTTTGGTGAGAAGATGCAGGGAAGAGAGAGCTTTGGGAAATTTCGGAAAAAAATAGAGTGGTGCTGAGAAGTATTAGCAGAGGATGTGGTTGGCAAAAAGAACATGGGTGTGGTAAAGACGAGGCAGAGCAGCCAGAGGAGGTTACAAAGATAAGGAAAATAGATAATGATAATAATATCTGTATTCAATAAAACAGGAATGGTTTTAGGTGATCTTAGGTGTATTGACTCATTTGATTCTCATAATTGCACCCTAAGGTGGGTTTTTTAAATTGTCCCTGTGCTATGGGTGAAGAAACTGAGGTATAGGAAGGCGCTAAAACTCAACTTCTCTGGCTCCTCTGCAGGTATTCAGGTCTCACTTTGAGACTTGCTCCCAGCCCATCTTGTTCTGTCTTCCTTCCTCAGTCAACCTCTGCATCTGTGCCTCACGTTCTGCCCCGTTTCTGTCCCGTTTGCTTCTGTCTGCCCCCCCATTTGTTTAGTACATGTGCACATGCACACAAGCGTGCACACACACACACACACACACACCTTTGCAATCATTCATCATGTCAAAGTCAAAGGTGGGGAGCTGGCTCTGCTGCCGAGTGCTGTGCCGTGTGTACAGTGCTAGCGCCCCATGTCAGAGGAGGCTCGGGCTTTGTCCTGTGGGAGAACATGGGCCCCTGGGGTTGCAGGACACAGGGTAGGAGGGCAGCAGCCTGGTGGGCAGAGAGAGGCTTGCTTAATCCTGGTTGTCTGAATGGGCTTTGAAGCAAAAGAGCTATGGGTGTAAAGCTTAGCTCTACAAGAAGGATCTGGAAAGCCATCTGGACTCCTCATTCTCCAGCTCTTATTCCTAGCCACCTCCTGGAGCGTGGCTGGAAGACACGATGCCCATGAAGTTCCCTTTGGAGGCTGCCCAGACAGGACTGCAGCAGGGTGAGCAGCAGGTTCAGGGCAACCAGGAGTGGGGCACAAGGAGGCATCTCATACCGTAGCAGAAGTTGGGGGGTCGCTCGGACCATCACATCAATCCTCCCAATTTTCCGTCCATTCTCCAGAGGATGGCACACAGTGTGGTCCTCATGGAGCCAGCAAAGCAGCTCTTCCCTATGCCTGGAAGGGGTGAAGGCTGCACCTGGAAGTCGCAGTCATGCTAAGGGAAGGGTATGAAGATGCAGGAAGTCTCCCCCAGCTGTGTTGCCATTGATTCTTTATTAGCTGCATTAGGATATCCAGCATGGCAGAATTCACAGGAGAAAAAATTAAGCCAAAGACTTAGCACAAGGGCAGCTGGGTCTGGATCTGTACATTCTGCTGAGTTAATGATCCCAGCAGCCACAGGTCAGATAAACATACCACTGACACCAAGCTGGCTGATGGACCTTCTCCAGATTGTGAACGTACTTTTGGACTACGGTTTTTCCTGACTCAAAAATCAGACGTTCCGCCAGGAACAGACTTTGGCAAGAGGTAGAAACCCAGATAGCACGTACACATGGACACACAGATCAGATTATGGTGAAATACAAGGATAGGATCGAATTCTCTTGTGATAATGAACCCCCACCCCCAGAGCCTTGGTGTATTTCTGGGCTTGGGCTTCGTCCTGTGATTATAAACATTTTCTTTTATTTCCTCTGTGTAAGCTGGAATGTTCTGGCCAGGCCTTCTTCTGGACTCCATAAAAGCTGTAAGAGGTTTATAAATAGAGCAGAAACACAGGATTGTTTTCCCACAGTTTGTTCATATATTGAGATGGCTGAAGTGAGAGGTGAGAGGATGCAGAGGGATGAGGACTTGTCCCTGTCCATGTTGCCCTTACTAATCCATCCTCACTCCCTTTGCTATCAAGACCTCTGGGCCTGGGAGATGTTGCTCCCTCCTAGCTTTCTCTTGACCAGGCTGGAGGGGCAGAATTTGACAGCTCTCAGCCAGCCCCCAACCTGCCCCAATTAGGGGCTTGGGGCAGTTGAGTTCTAGAAAGATCTAAAGGAGCCTGGCAAAGCATTGCGTGCCTGTCTTACTCTCAGAACTCTGGGAGGCTGAGGAAGGAGGATCACAAATTCAAGCACAGCCTGGACATTTCAATGACTTAGAACATCTTAAAATAAAATTTTTTTTTTTTTTTTTTTTTTTTTTTGTGGAGACAGGGTCTTGCTATGTAGTTCAGGCTGGCCTTGAATTCATGAGGATCCTCCCACCTCAGCCTCCCGAGTGCTGGGATCACAGGTGTGGGCCACCATGTCTAGCTAAAAAAAAATTTTTTTTTAAAGGGCTGGGGATATACCTCAATATGAAGGTTCTGGGTTCAGTCCCCAATATCATACACACACACGCACACACACACACACACACACACTGGAGATTTCTAATAGTGCAATCAGGAAAGTGTGACAGGTCTACTTTTGTGGGAAAACTACCTCTTATCTGGAGTTTCATTCTTATCTGGAATCTATTCTTGGCAGGAAATTTCTTCCTCCTTGGATAACCCCAAGAACTCTTTCTCCTGGGGCATCTCTGTCAATGGATAAAATCCTAAGGGAATCTCCTTTTCTTGGTTTCTTGGAGGAAGTTCTTGAGGCTGTGCTGGCTAAATTGAGGAAGAGAGTGCTAGATGGACAAGGACAACGATTGCTGCTGTTCACCCCAATGGTTGGCTGGGCATTTATTAAGTTGTTAGGACAACTGTTAGCTGTTAGGACAATGTTGAGAGATGTTAAGATCCTGTACAGGGGAGCAGGATAGACAGGGCTAGCAGAGGGTGGGAAGGTTCTGAAGTCCACTTCTCCCTCTCCTTTTGTAGCAGAAAATACCCCTTCCCCCAGCCAGTATACTTCAGTTTCTTAGTTGCCCAGGTAATAGTTCCTGTTCCAGTTCTGGTTGCTTCTGTCCCTTAGAAACGGCTGCTCACTGTGATGCACGTTGTATAAACAAATCCCCAATTGACAAGCCATTCTGCATCCGTATTTCCTGCTTGCTTATCCCATACAAGCCCTAGACCATGAGAGACCGGGGCCTGATATTCTGGGAAGGATCCCGATCAGTGCCCGTCTACGTAAATAAATCTGCCTCCAAATCCTGGGTGTCGTTTAGGTGTTTCTGCTTGCCATTGTGCTTTCACTGGTCCCCTCCCTCTCTAGTAATTCTCAACCAAAGGTGATTTTGCCTCCTTGGGGACATTTGGTAATATCTGGAGACATTTTAAGTTGTCACAATTAGAGGTGAGGGTAGCCGCTCCTGCCATGTAGTGAATAGAGACCAGAGATGCTGCAAATCATCCTACAAGGTACGGAACGGTCCCTCACAACAAAGAGTGATTGGCCCCTAATGTCACTAGTGCAGAGGTCCAGAAAGCCTGAGCCAGGACAATGGCGCCCATGGCGGGAGCTAAGAGGACCCAGGATCATGTGCTGGAGAGGGGACCATTTGTGGGTGGCTCCCCATAGACCAGCCTCTGGGGTGTATGCTCTTGGCTTGGTGGGCAAAGGAACAGTCATTCTGCCGTCCCAGAGGCCCCAAGAACGCAAAGGCGGAGGGGCAGTGCAGGGGGGAATATCTGTGGAGACCAACTGCGGGGCCAGGTGGGCTTGTTCTGAGGGGAAGAAGAAGGAGTGGAAGTGAGGCCACCTCATGCCCACTGACCCCACTGAGGGCTGGGGACAGTGTAGACTGTCCCTTCGGAGCAGAGAGGACGGAGGGGGCGGCTGTGGAGGGGGCCCAAAACCTGCCACACCAGGGCTGTGGAGACTTCTCCCTTCACAACTGATCTCAGGGGTGACATTACTGCAGCCCATTACAGCCCTAACCAGAGGCAAATACAGCAGCATTAATCTAATTTTATTTACATTTCAGAGTCATTGAGAGGGAATAAACTGAACCAAAGTTGATTGAAAGTGTCCTCCAGGATGGGCCCTGAGCTTCCTCAGGCTGTGAGGCCGTGATGAAGGCTGGCAGCAGCTCTCCCGGAAGGCAGGAGAGGAACCCCGAGCGCAGCCCACGCCAGGAAGCCGGGGGTGGGGGGCAGCTCCTCCCACTTCGCTGCCTCCACCCCCTCCCTCAGAAATGTGTCCTTCTGCTCCAGCGTTCCTCACAGGCCTGGGAGGCCTTCCTCTCCCCAAAGCCATTCTTTAATTAGATCCATGTAGGACGTGCACTAATGAGCTCTGACCCTGTGTTCTGACACTTTGCTAAGTTCTGAGGATGCAGCGATGGACAGGCCACCCTTGGTGGACTTTGCAGTCAGAAGTCAACTTCTGCTTTCAGCAAGGAAGAGTTGTGGGATCTGGGCCAGTAATCTAACCTCTGTGGGTCTCAGTTTCTTCATCTTGAAAGTGGAACTTAAGCCAGGAAAAACACAAGAGCTTCCCCCATGTAGGAAAACAGTGAGTCTTGGTGGATGATTTGGGAGGGCAGAGGAGAGGCTGCGGGCCCAGCCGGGGTCCGAATGTTGCAATAAGAGGGCAGCCAAGGAGCATGAGGAAACCAAAGAGTCACGTCAGGGTAGAAATGGCGGCCAGTGCCCAGTGAGGCCTGCTCTGTTGTCCTGGGAATCGGCGACACCCTTCTGCGGGGATGGAAATCAGAATGGTGCTTTTTGTCTTGGGGGATTGGCCACAACGAACAAGTTTAGATGCTAGAAACATTCACTATCTTAATCTGGGGCTGATTATACAGGGGTGTGTGTGTGTGTATGTGTGTAAGTCAAGCTGTTCATTTAAGGTTTGTGTACCTTTTTATAAGTTATACCTCAAACAAAACAAAAAATAAGGAACACAAGTAACAAAATTATGCTCACCACAATCTTTATGTCCATCTGGCCTCATTTCCATCCCCCTTCCCACCTCCAACCCCTAGAAACCACAAATTTACTTTTTTGATTCTATAGTTTTGCTTTATCTGGGAATTTCATGGTAATGGAACCATACAGATGTAGACTTTCTCATCTTACCCTGAGCGTTATGTGTTTGAAGTTCATTCACAGTGTTGTAAACCAGGCGTGGTGGTGCACATCTGTAATCTCAGTACTCGGGAGGCTGAGGCAGGAGGATTGCCAGGAGTTTGAGCCCAGCCTGGGCTACATAGGGAGCTTAAGACCAGCCTGAACTACATAGCAAGACCTTGGCTCAACAAAACAAAACAAAGCACAGCAAAGCAAAATAAAACAATGTTGAAGCACGTATCAGTACTTTTTCCCTTGTTCTTGTTGAATCATATTTCACTATATGGCTACATTATTCACCAGTTAATAAATATTTGGGTGTTTTCCACTTTAAGACTATAACAAATAATGCTGCTATGAACATCTGGATTGTGTGGACGTATATTTTCATTTATCTTGTAGGATAGGTACCTAGGAGTAGAATTGCTTAATTGTATAGTAAAGTTACATTCAAGCTATGAAGAAACGGCCAAACTGTTTTCTAAAGTGGCTGTACTGTTTTACATTCCATATGAAGGCTCTTACCATCTCACATTCTATAGGAGTTTTCCACATTGTTAGGGAGATTTGTTAATATATGTCTTGGTCATAGCCATTCTAGTAGCTGTGACTTGATATCTCTTTGTAGTTTGAGCTGCATTTTCCTAATGACTAATGATGTTGAATATCTTTTCATGCACTGAGTAGTTATTCATGTAACTTCTTTGGTGAAATGTTTATTCAAAATTTTTGTCTTTTTCAATGGGGTTGTTATTTACCTTTAATTTTGGGGTGCTGGGTACTGTACCCAGAGCCCTGCACTTGCTAAGCAAGTGCTGTACCACTGAGCTGAATCCCTAACCCCTGCATTGTTTTTCTTTTTATTACTGAATTTCATCAGTTCTTTATATATTTTGGATACCAGTCCTTTATCAGGCATATGATTTGCAAATACTTTCTCTCCATCTGTGGCTAGTCTATGTTTTGCTAATAGTATCTTTCGAAGCACAAACTTTTATGGACTTTTAAAAATTTTTAATGCGGGTACCAGAAGTCGAACTCAGGACCTTGCACTTGCCAGGCAGGCGCTTATGCTGCTGAGCTATATCACTGGCCCCTGGACTTCTTTTAAAGGAAGCCAAAATAAATAGCTGTTGTATTTAAGCCATTTTGTTTGTGTGTGTGGTACTAGAGATTGAACTGAGAGTCTTGTGTATGCCAGGCAAGCACTCTACCACTGAGCTACATCCTTGGCCCTTTTTTATATTTTATTTTTGAGACAGGATCTCCCTAAGTTGCCCAGGCTAGCCTTGAACTTGCCATCCTCCTGCTTCAGCCTCCCAAGTAGCTGGGATTACAGATGTGTGCCACTGTGCCAGGCTAAGCCATTGTTTTTTTTTCCTGCAGGGTTGGGGGGAAGCACAGAGGTTCCTGTTACATGCAAAGAATAACCGATGCAAGCGCTTCCCCTCGCATCAGTTCCCAGGGCCATGCAGTGTGTACAGATGCTACGGGAACAGGAAAGAGAAAGTGAAAAATTCTAAGCGAGTCATTGAGGAAGGAAGCTTCTTGGGGTAGTTGCCATTTGGGTTAGGCGATGAGTCAGAAAGTTCTTCTTTCTGTTACTTATCTGTCAGCTGTCTTTATAGGGCTGACAATATCAGTCTGGCCAGACTTGGTCCTTTTTACCAGTTTTCAAAACAAATTCTATCAGTCTTTTTATTTTGTGGAAAAACATCGAAGGTTGAACCCCAAAATGATTTCACGGGGGAAGAACTCCTACCCACAGCATGCATCTTCATAGCCTTCCTTAAATTAGACTGTTGTCTCTCTGGCTGGGCTGCCAACCTGGAGCCTCATTACACTCGCCTAAACCTGGATCTTTTTCCTGGGTCTCTGCTTTTAGACCTCTCCCAAGGAAACTTACATGGCAGAGCGGATCAATCAGCCTGGCTGCCACCACCAGCATTGTGCCTCCTGCCCATCACAGACCAGACCCTACCCCATGGGTAATAAGTCACTTTCTTCTGCCCACAAGCTACCCACTCTGAGCCTAGGCATCCTCCACCTCAGCCTCTCTGATCCTGAAGAGGCACTCTGATTTCAAAGCATCTTTTCTATCTTCCAAATACACCTTTCATGGGATGCCAGCCATGTATCACTTTTCACAGAGGTTTAACTATATGGTTCCATTGATGCAGTCTGTATTTCCGTGATCCCATGCACAGGGAGGTAACAAGGCTTCTCAGAAGTGAAGTGGGTTTCTCAGTGTCGCTCAGCTAGTAGAGGAGGAAGCTGGGGTGTCAACCCAGGCCCGCTGGAGTCTAAAAGGCTGTGATCTTTTCTTGATTACCGCCCCCAGTGACCCAGTCTTTAGACTTAACTTCTCCTTGGCCTTCATCATTTCTCATCAGCACCCCTGGAGCACCCACCTTCCAGTCCCTGAGCCTCTGCAGCCCTCCCCACCCCAAAGCCGGAAGTCTTTGAGGTTCAGACTGTGTCACCCCAATTGGAATAGGAGTCCCCTGAGGGCAGGTCCTGTGATGCTTCCTGTCTCTAAATCCTTCCTAGTACCTGGCAAGATGTTTTTTTTTCATTTTGAACTTTCTATTGAGGTGAAACCATCACAGAGAAAAATGCACGAGTCATATGTGCACAGCTTGATGAACTCACACAACTGGAATGCAGCTGTGTAACCAGTACCCAGATCAGGAAATAAAGGGTTACGGATGCCTAGCCCCCCAGGAGCCCCTTCAGTGCCCACTTCCAGTCTTTCCCTGCCCTTTATAAGGTTAACAATTCTCAATGCCATAGATTAGGTTGCCTGTTCTTAAACTTTATATAAAGAAATCATGTAGTAAGTATTCTTTTGTGTCTGCCTTCTCACTCAGCATTAGTTTTACGTGAAACATTCCTATTGTCATGTGTAACTGTAGTTTCCTCGTTCATTCTCATTCTGAGGCGATTTAGGAAGGGATGAAAATTAAATATCATGCAGTGTGGCACAAGAAGCATGGCCTCGAATCCTGACTACCATTTGCAAATTAAGCTCTTGGGCAGCTCATTTAGCCTTGAGAACTTTGGTATCCTCATGTATGCAATGAAGAAGATAAAATTTCTTTTGCACAGTAGTTTTAAAGTTTATGTTAACTATAACCTATATTAACTATAGCCTATAATTATATTAACCAATGTGTGTAAAGGACTTACTATGGTTAGGGAAAAGCATTCGAACAACAGTAGCATTACTATTTATTAATGCAATATTTGCTAAATAATCTCAGAGATGGAAATGGAATCACAATAGGACTGAACTCTGTGTTTACGTGCACACCTGTGAGCACACACACCACATGCCTAGGTTCACACCTGTGCATACAACCGTGCCTCTGTGTACACACACATCCACACATGTGCATACACAAACACGCTCCCACCAGCACGAACAGTGTGCAGACTTTTCCTTCCCGCAGCTCTTTGAAGAAACACAGCAGATGGGACTGAGTCTGCTACATGACTGAGCAGCCCCCACATCAGAAAGCCATAATCATCGAATTCATCATGTGGTGCGGCCCTGGCGAGGGCACAGCTCCTCGTCCTGCTCGATGGGCCGTGGAGGAATGCCTCCTCCTCCAGAGCAGAAAGCAGGCACGGCAGCCAGTTGCCAGGCAGTGGAGCCAGGAGGACAGATGGCAGCTGCATCGCCTCTGCCTGCCCAGCTCCCCGGCTGCTGGGAAGCAGCTGCGGGCGGCGAGGATCCTGTGGAAACCACGCTTCCTACAGCAGGCCCTCTGTCCTTTTCATGCTCCTTGGAGCAACACAGATGAGGCCTCAGGCTTGCCCTGCTCACCTCTTCCTAGCTGTGTAACATAGGGCAGGAAAAACAACCCTCGTGCCCTTCATAGGACCCTAATTCTCTAATCTCAATTGTAACTTGAACTCTGCTCCATAATTCCTGTCCAGAAGATAACTAGCCTCACTCAGTGAATCACAGCCTTAGGAAGAACCCTCTGGGTAATCGTAGCAAATATCATAGTCACTAAATACACACACACACACATACACACACACACACACACACTCACATACACACACACACACCCATGCACGCAGGCGAGCTATCCCCAGCTGTAGCAGATGTTGTCGATGCCCTGTCTTTACCCCCTCCCCTTGTGGCTTTGAGGCGATCCCATCATGTTCCACAGGCCTTCTCTCTGTTCATCTTTGCCCAAGGGTGTTCTCAGGGAAGCTGAGTGGCCCACACAGACAGACCGCAGTGCTCCGACCTCCGTCAACCCTTGACAGAATCAGCCGCAGCAGTACTCAGTCAGACACCGCCCCCCGCTCCTCAGGTGGGGTGACTTTAAGGTCAGATTTTGCTAGGTCCCCACAGGACTGAGCTCACATCACTCCCGGCAATAGCTGGCTCAGTGATACACCTTTTACCCCTATCTATGTTCTCTGTACCTCCCAATCCTTGTCTCAGGGTTAGCTTCTGGGGGAACCCACATTCAGATAGCATCCTTATCTTTTCAGTCTCAGCCTAGGCATCTGAGCCTCTTCCCAGACCATAACCATTTCCCCTGAGCCACTCATTCTGCTTAGCAACCTCACTGCCCAATGCCTGCCTGGTACATAAGGTGACATTCAGCCCTAGAGGTGATCTCCACAGACCTGAGCAAGGGACTTGGTGGGAAATGTCAGGCCAGTTTCTGGGGACCCACAGAGCTAATGGTATAAACTGTGGCTTTTAGCTGCTTTTTAAAACCTCTAGACACGAAATCAGGAAGGCTGGGGCCTGTGTCCTGGATGGTTCACTCCAGGAGCTCAGGGCTGGCACCATGCCCAAGCGGCTGGGCTGACCCACGGAGGCCTTGGCCGTTCGCCTCAGACTGCCTGACATGAGGTGGGACAGACAGGACAAGCTGAGGGGACAGGATTCCTTTTTGTCTTCTACCTCCTACCCCTTGTGATTTCCTGTCTTTTCTTTTAATTCTCTCCTTTTCTTTCTTTTTAATCTGCAAGCAACAACTAGAGGCCATGTTAGCAACTCAAACATTAGACAAAGTTAATTCACATTTTTAGACTCTTGAAAATCAAAAGCCTAGATACAAATAAGAGACAAATGACAGAGGAATAATAATTTAAATGCATTTGACAAAGGGTTCATATTCTTTTTTTTTTTTTTTTTTTTGTGGGTACCAGGGGTTGACCTCAGGACCTCGCGCCAGCAGGCGCCCGTGCCGCTGAGCGATATCACCAGCCCTTTTTTCGTATGTGGGATCCGGGAGTCGAACTCGGGCCCTCGCACCTGCCAGGCAGGTGCTTACGCCGCTGAGCCATCTCACCGGCCCAGGGTTCATATTCTTAATATGAACATTAATATCTTTAAATAATAAGAAAACACGTGTGGAAAAACAGATAAAGGACATAAATAGATAAGGAAATACAAAAATAAAATTTAAGGACCTTATATATATTTATACACATATACATATATATTTACAAATACATACATACATATTTATATATAAAATATATCTATGATATATATATATATAAACAAACATACATGTGTGCCTAGATCTCAACAACTCTAAAAATGCAAATTAAAATAACCATTAGGAGTGGGGTTTTTTTGTTTTTTTGTTTTGTCTTTACATTGGCAATGATTGAAAAGAGTAATACTATCCCAAGGCTACTGAGGTATGGGGAAATCTACCTCTTTGTTCACTGCTGGAGGGAGTGTAAATTGGTATAAGCTTTCTGGAACAAAGTTTGGCCACATGAAATGAATGTTGAAGAGTATCACAATTTTTTCTTTAAAAATTTTATCCAAAAAAGCTGGGCGTGGTGGTGCACACCTGTAATCCCAGCATTTGGAAGGTTGAGGCAGGAGGATTGCTGTGAGTTGGAGGTCAGCCTGGGTTAGATAGTGAGTTCAAGAACCACCTGAATTACATAGTGAGACTCTTGTCTCAAAACTCAAACAAACAAAAATTTATCCAAAAGCCAGGTGGTGCAAGCCTATAGTTCCCACTACTTGGCAGGCTGAAACAGGAAGATGGCTTAAACCTAGGAGCTTGAGGCCAGCCTGGCCAACATAATGAGACCCTGTTTAAAAAAATATCCAAGATATTAATAGAACAGACAGGCAAAGATGTTCAGTGTAATTATTTACAAACATGGAAAGCAGGGACTCTTCTTCAAAACATTTGAAAAAAATTGCTTGACTTACCACTACAGGATAAACAGCACTAAAGTGGGGAAATTTATGTCTCATTCAGACTGTACCTTAATACCTCTGATAGTTCCTAACACAGTAGGTGCTCAATAAGTGTCTGTTGAATGAATAAATGAATATAAATGAATGAATGATGGGATAAGTGAATCAAGAGGGAATTCTTTAAAGGGTTTACCCATATAGTAGTGGCCAGTAATTATCAAAAAGAAACAAATAATAATATACATTTATTGAGTTTGTACTATATGCTGTGTACTATGCTAAGGTTTCCTCCTGAATTACATTCTTTAATTTTCACAATAAACCCATGACATAGGTAGATATTATTAGGAATAGTCAGGACTTTTCTCATGGCAATATATTGAAATCTAACACAAATAGTATATGTATAGGGAAAGGTATATATTGGTCCAGATAACTGAAAAGTCTAAAGGGCAGTTCTGGCATCAGACTTAGTTGGATTTAGGGATCTAAGATAACATCTTGATTATTCAGTCTCTTTCTCTTCCTTCCTTTTTGTTGGATTGATCCCCAGGCAGCCTTGCTCCATATGGAAGGTCCCACAGCGGCTCTGGGCTTACATGATCTTTAGGACACTTGATCCCAGGAGATGAAGATAGCAAGTTCGCCCAGGGAATGAGCTGCCTCTCCCTGAGACAATTCTAAATCCTGTGGCCAGAAGGAAAGGGCTCTGTGGCTATGCTTAGCATGTGCATCCCCAAGGAGGCCTGGGAGCAAGGAGAAGTGGGCTGCCCAAGAGAAACCGTGAGCTAAAAAATACACCCCTTTATAAATACCTATTACAAATGAGGAAACTGAGGCAGAGACAAGCTAAGTAACTTCCCTAAATTCTCAGAGCAAGTATGTGGCAGAACTTGCATTTGAACTCAGGCAGCTTGACTTTGGTGCCTATAATTTTAGTGTGATAGTTAAATGTATGTGTCAGCTGGACTGATACTTGGTTAAATCTTATTATGGATGTATCTGTCATGGTGGTTCTAGATGAGATTAACATTGGCTGTGGGCTGAATGCTTGTGTCCCCTTCCCCCCAAATTCATATGTTGAAATCCTAACTACAAGGTGATAGTATTAAAGGTGGAGCCTGTTAGAAGGTGATGAGGTCATGAGGGTGGAGCTGTCACGAATGGGATCATACCCTTATAAAATAGGGCCGAAGGAACTCATTTGTCTTGCCACCAGGCAAAGACACAGCAAGAAGGCACCATCTTTGAAACAGAAAGTAGCCCTCATCAAACCAAATCTGCATGTGGCTTGATCTTGGACTTCTCAAAACTGTGAGGAATAAATTTCTGACGTTCATAAGCTACCCAGTTACAGTATTTTTATTATAGCAGGCTGAACGCAGTAAAACAAATTCGTTAACTAAATAAAGCATATTGCCTTTCCCCAAGATGGGAGGTGTCTTCCACTTGAGCGCCTGAATAACAAAAGGTTGAACAAGAAGGTTGGGTGTGCAAATTAGTGACTTAGTGAGATCATCTTTAAAAGAAAAATGGCTAGTGATGTAGCTCAGTGCAAAGGCCCTGGGTTCAGCCTCCAGTAGTCCCCCCTTCCCCTGGAAAACTAAAAGGTTGAGCAAGACAGGGTTCACTCTCTGCCTGATGGTATCTGAATTGAGACATTACCTATGGACTTAGACTAGAACTTACACCAGGTTTCTCCTGGTTCTCAGGGCTTTAGACTGTAGATCTTGGGACCTCTCATTCTCCATAATTATAAAGCCAATTCTTTATAATAAATCTCTCTCTCTCTCTCTCTATATATATATATATAAAATCTCTCTGGTTTTCATATACTATATATGTATGAATTGGTTCCCATTGGTTCTATTTCTCTGAAGAACCCTACTTAATACATTTGGCTACAAGACTATATTGCAAAGCTATGTGCAGAGATATGAAAGATGTCCATGGCATATTTCAGAGATCAGAAAAAAACAGCTAGACTACACTGTCTTCCACAGACTTGTTTATATGGCAACATACAAATGAAACGCCTGCAGGGCATACAACGAGCTGCTAATGAAGGACATCTCTGGGGTGGCAGTAATAGAGAGGACTTCTCATTTAAATCCCTTCTCCCTACGTAGGTCAGGTGTTTCTGGGAAAAACATTTATTTATTGAAAAGAAATAATTTAAAAGTCAGTAAAATCAAATTTCATAGCAGGATGGGTGTGAGCAGCAGGGAAATAAGCAATTTCTTCATGAACACGAGGAACACAGGACATAAAATGGCAGCATTTTCTCCTCTCCTCCCTTCTTCCCCATTGTGCTTTTCATTTTATTTAATTTATTTCTTAGTTTTCTGAGACTGGTATGCTTGGTTGCCCTTGTTTTCTCTTGGCTCTGAGAGTTTATCCATGACGACTGGATCGAAAGTGACTAAAAGAATCAACTGCACATCAAGAAACTTGAGGGCTGGAAGGCACCCTAGAGAAGATATGGTTCAGTCACTTTCAACACTTCTCTCTGCCCCAACCAATCTAAGTGAGAGAGGAGAGCAGCAATCAGAAATCTTGCTCTCTGAAAACAGAGCCATTGTCTAGTAGAACCCTATCATTTTGCAAAAGGACCTCACATCTGCTCTAGGCCAAGTCTACCGCCTCTGCTAGTCTACACAGCTGATGTGGACTGCATCTTGGCCTTTCGGAGAGGCTGAGCAGCTCCTGAATAAGCAAACAGGATTTGCTGAGACTGGCAGGGTCCCTGTCTCCTGCTCTGGTGAGAAACACCCCACATTCTTTTTCCTCAAAGGCCAGGGCTCTTTTCCTTTTTTCTGATTATTGAAAATGGCTCCCATTCTCCCCAGGAGTCTACGATGGTACCGGGTTCTGTATTCCCATGAGTGGGTCAGGGTCAAGGGTCACAAGGAAGAGGAGCTGGGGAAAACAACTCAGTGGTGAGGCAAAAAGCCTTCGTTAAACTCCTAGAATGATGGGTGGCATTAGGTTTGAAATCTGGGATTAAGCTTTACAGATAATATTAAGATTAGGATGAAGATGGGAGGCCAGTGTTTGGATTGGCCATTGAGGCTAATTCCAGGTTAGAATGAATTACGATGATGAAAGGCTTTGAACCAGAGTTAGAGATGGGGGTAAGGATTAGGATCAGAGTAGAGAATCTTATGCTTGTCTGAGGTTCCTTTAAACCCCATCTTTGCGGTCCTGTCCCCCAGGGATACATAACAAGTCCCTGGGGCTTAAACCAGGAAGGCAGCCCCTGTGAGCCCCACCCTGGAGTGACACTAGGCTCTTTCCCACACAACTTCAGATGCTACTTCAAGAGCCCTGAATGCTGAAGCATCAATATTACTCTTTACCAGCCCCTGCTGAGCGCATAGATGGCTCCTTTTGGGCCAATGGTGATTGCAAACTACTCCCAAGAGTCACATGACAGGTTCATCTGGAATGTAATCCACACTAGAAAATAGTCAAGACAATATGACAAAAGCACTTCTGCCAATTACCCCTACACTTTGGTCCCCTAATTTGATGATGTCCTGAAATATTATGTCCTCTTGGAGCTTTCAGCCAACTAAGTGGGCATTTTGTAGGAATTAGATCAAGACTCTTCAGACAGAGACTTTGGGACTAAGAGTGAAGAGTTAGCTGGCTAGGAATGTCATAAGACAAAGCAGATGAACACTGGGTCTTATTTCACACTGAACTGTGGTCAGAAAGCTAGAAGTGAGGTTCAATGTCTTCCAGGGAAGGTGAGTTGGTGACTGATACATTTCTCTAGGATAGTCTGATTAGGATGTCAACCTATCTGAGTCTCACATTGACTAACAAATTATTGTGCCTTTTTATTCATTCAGCAAATATTCAGGCTGGGGATATAGCTCAGCGGCACAGCACCTGCCTGGCAAGTGTGAGGTCCTGAGTTCAATTCCTGGTACTGAAAAAAAAAAATCCAAAAACAAATATTCATAGAATTTCTTCCAAATGTGCCCTGGGCATTGTGTATATAATGGTGAACAAAACAGAAATGATCTTTGGAGAGGAGACTCATGAATACATATTTAATTACAAACTGTGGTAGATGTTACAAAGGAAAAGAGTACCATGTCAGATAATAATGGAACATGTTTGGGGGTCAGTGAAGGCTTGAGAGACAGTTTATATCGTGGCCTGAAATAGTTTAAGTAGGAATTAGTCTGTTGGAAATTTCTTGAACAAGTCCACTGTTCCTTATGGTTTTGAATTTCAGCTGCAATTTACTGTCTGTCTGTGGCAGACGCTTTTTGGATCTTTGCTAAGAACACAACTGATCTTTTTGGGATTTATAGCTTACAAGGATGGGCCTTACAAGGATGGCAGCGGGGTTTGTATCACAAGAGCCTTGACTACCATCTGCTCTCCTGGCCAAAGGTGATTTGGTACCAAGAGCAGACAAAGCTGACATAAACTGGACCATTCGGCTTCTTTCTCCTGGGAATTGGGGTTCACAGGTACTCATTAGTCTCCACTTGTTCTGGAAATGGGGATAAGCAAGCTCAAACTATGTTCCAGAGAGGCAGTCAGAGAAGAATGAACCAGTTTTGGAGAGAAGCAGAGATGGAAGAACATGTGACTAGAGAGAAAAAAAGAACTTTGAGAGGAGCTACGGGCTTCCTGTTGATATGTCAGCTGCTTGTGTCAGTCCTTTGTGAGATCGTACGGCTCTGAACCTTTGGGTTCTGTAAGATTTATATACACATATGTGTATATGTGCATTTCTTTCTTTCCTTTTTGCATGAGGAAGTTTGTGTGATTCTGTTACTGGCAGACAAAAGACCTTTGGTTGAGACTGGATGTTTTTTGGTGGTGCTGGGATCAAACCCAGGGGCTTTGCACTGAGCTATATCCCAACCCTTCTTAAATTTTTAATTTTGAGACAGGGTTTTGCTAAGTTGCCCATGCTGGGTTGGAACATGTAATACTCCTGCCTCAGCCTCCCAGAGGACTGGGATCATAGGCTCCCTGGGATCACACGGGGCTCCCTCCTCTCTCTTGCCCAGGGTGCTCCTACTGCTCCTTCAGGAGCTGTTAGCTCGTCAATGCCTTCCAAACTGCCACAGCAGAGTTGGCCCCTCCTTCCTCTGTCCACATACTCTCCTTTATAGGACCAACCAGGAAATTTACATGTTTGTTTCTTGTCATAAAACCTAGCTCCAAAAGGACTGCAATCAGAGGAAACTCAATCCACGGTTGCTGAAAAGAACTAATCTGATAAAATCTAGTATGAAGCCACATGTGGTGGTGCATACCTGTAATCCCAGTACTCTGGGAGGCTGAGGCAGCAGGATTGCAAGTTGGAGCACAGCCTGGCTAACTTAACAAGTATCTTTCTCAAAAAAAAAAAAAAAAAAAAAAAGGGCTGGGATGCTGCTCAGTGCAAAGACCCAGGCTTCATTCCCTAGTACTGAAAAGAAGATGGGATAGGGATAGGGATAGGGAGAGAGAGAGAGAAAAAGAGAGAGAGATAGGGAGAGGGCTGGGAGGGAGGGAGGGCACTTGGGGCAAAGGGAAATAGAAGGGACAAAGAAATGGAGATGTAAAAAAAAGCAAGAATTTGAGAAATGGCAACTAGTGGCTGATTTGCAGTGTGCATGGAGGAGAGCAGTAAATGAAGCCTGAGAGGAAGGCTGAAGCCAGATTACCCAACTTCTTGATGTAGAGTTTGGACCTACTAGTGAATGAATGCTATTTTGTTAACTCTTTTAGTCTTCAGAGACTTAGGAAATGCCTTGTACATCATAAATGCTTGTGGAATTAAATAATTGGCAAGCAGTTGTAAGATAATCATTTTTACATTAAATTTCCCTTTGGGTTTCAGAGATTTCTTTTCCATACATAAATCATTTATTTAGATGCCACTAAAGACAGTCCCACTTAATCTCACTTTGTTAAATTCAGAGGCTGTAAATTTCTTCTGTAGGTGGCAAATTTTTAAAAAAATCAGTTTCAGATTTAGGGGCAATATGAATCCAATGAGAATGAAGTACATCGTATGGCTTCATTCATCTTACCCGCTTTTGTTAGAAATATTTATTAAAGACTTGTTAAAGTTCACAAGATTGAAACTAAATATTACGCAGAAAAACCAGCACTCACGTTTCGGAGGTGCTCTTGAGTTAAGCAGCCTGGGTTTTGCAAACATTTTCCTCACTTTCAATAGCATCTTTACAAAGATACTAAGCTGAATGCGCTTTTTCTTGCTCCAGAAGTTTAGAGGCCAAAGACACTATGTTAAGAAATCCACAGAGTGTGAAACTGAAATGTGATCTGTATATAAAGAAATACAAGGCAACATTTGGTAATAAAATTAATACAGGGAATATCCTGAGGCATTGGATGAGTACATCCTGGAAGCAGCAAGGACTTAGAAATTATCCCTCAAGGCCCTCAGTGGTAGGTCACCTCTCCCAAGAAATTTGGTGGAAGATTCCTCTGTGTTGAAATTAGTTATTAACAGGCTACTCTGCTCGCAATCAGCAGGGGAACAGAGTTAAAGATCAAGGATAAGGAACGTTAAATTAGGACTCTTTTTAGTGGTTCAAATTTCTTTGGTCACTTATCAATTCCCATCATTGATTTAGCCAAATGTCCCCTTTCCCCTCCATGAAACAAAATCTCTCCACTCTATAAGAAAGGAGGTCCAAGTCAAGGCACAGGAGGTGGACTTGTGGCTCTGAGACTGGGACACTGGTGGAGGAGAGAACCAAACCCTTAGTCGGGTGGAAGTGGGGATGGGAGAATTACATTTTTCAGAAATTCATTACAGCCGAGAGACCAGTTTTCTGGGTGGAACTGGAAGAGTGGGAAGCGAGAGAGATTCCCAGGGGGGTTGGCAACTTGGGGAGAAACGCTCCCCAGCTTCGTCCAGGAGCGAGGAGAGCCACCTCTGGGATCCATCCAGCAGAGCAAGACCCCGACAGCCCCGGGAAACCCGACACCCACTTCCGGGTTTGGCAAACTCCCTCGCGGCCCCTCCCAGCACCTGGTTGTGGGGTCTCCCGGCGCATGCGCCGCCGCTCTGGGACTGGCCCAACTTACCCTAAACAACTAATCTGCTCCTCCCCCGCCCGCTTGGGGCGTACCATTCGCTTTGCGGGGGGAACGCGCCCCAGAGTACTCAGAAACCGGCTCCCCTTCCTCTGACAGGGGAAGGTAAGTTTGCCTCAGATTTTGAAAGTTCCTAGAACACGAAGGCCTCAGAAGCGCATTGCTCGACGCTCTCGGCGTTGCCCACGGCCCCCGACTCCGAGGCGCGGAACAAAGTGGCACGCCCGGATCCCAGCTGATCAGCTGCTGGGCTTTGGCGGCGGCTTCCCCGGGCGAGACCATCGCGACTCCTCGGGAGGGGTGCGTGCGGAGGGGAGGGGGCGGAGCGGCCATTGTCCGGTCAGCGCAGCCTCAGGGGGAGGGGAGCGTGTTACGGAGGGAGCGGGGCCTCGGGCGTCATAGCGGCCGCGGCGACTCCAGAGCCGGCGGGGGCCTCAGGTCTGTCCCTGAGCCGCCGCACGGGACCTCGCTCTGGCCGGGGAGCGGCGGCGGGAGCTGCCGAGGCCGCCGGGTCGCCCTCCTGCGCCGCGGCCCTCGTCCGCCCGCACGCCCCTCCTCCGGAGCTCCCCGCCCTCCCTCCGCGCCCCGGCCCCCCCCACCCCCGTCTCCGCAGGCCGAGTGGTGCGGCCCGCCTCCAGCTGACCGGCCTGGAATCCCGGCTCGGAGCCCCGGACTCGCGCCCGCCTGCGCGCCCGCTCGTCCCTCCCCCCGGCGCGAGCCCCCCGCCGCCGCTGTCGCCTCCTCCGAGCGGGGCCCAGGCCCAGCCTCCGCCACCGCTGCCGCCGTCGAGCTCCGCCGCCGCCGCCGCCGAGCACCATGGGAGACGCCGGGAGCGAGCGCAGCAAAGCGCCCAGCCTGCCGCCTCGCTGCCCCTGCGGCTTCTGGGGGTGAGTGTCCGGCCGGGTGGGGGCGGGGGCGCGGGCGCGGGCGCCGGCGCCTGGCTGCCCGCCAGGCCTCGGACCCCGGAGGCCGCAACCAGGAGCCGGGCGGGGGCAGGGCCTGGCGGGAGGGGGCTGGGCCGGGCTGGGGAGGGCAGCGGGGCGGGGGCCGGGAGTGGGCTGGGAGGGCCCTGCCCGGGGTGCTGCCACCCTCTGCGACTAGCTGGCCTGAGGTTTGGGGCGACGGCCACGGGTGGGGGGCAGGGCAGCGGGGGAGGGATGAAGGAGCGGCGTCGGCACCTCCAGGTTGGAGCAGGGCTCCCCTTCTTTTGGCCTGTGGGTCGAGTTGGTGTCCAGGCACCAGGAAGGTATTTCCTCTGACTGTTTAACCTCCCCTCCTCCCTGTTCCCCAGAGACTTGCATCATCACTTCCTAAATTATATCCCAGTGCCCCATTTGCTTTTAGGAAGCTGTTTACACGTCACCCGTTTATAAAAACCCGAGTTCAGAACCCAGGCTACCGTAAAGTTAGAAGACTATTTTGAGGTCTCACCTTTATTTAGAACACGTTCTCAGGAGGTCTGTGAAATTCCCTTGTCAGAAACAAAACAAAAAACCCCAAAACAGCCAACCAAACCTTAAGTCAGCTTGACTTGGGGAGTATGAGAGCCAATTTCCTCAATTGGTTCTCAAATTTCTCTTTCTCCATTAAAAAAAAAATGATAAAAATGTTCACAGTGGGTGGTGTGTGTCATTACTTGGCTATCCTGTGTTAGGGCCAAAAAATGTGAGGGGTGCCCCCACCCCTTTTAAAATTTAAATTGTCCCCGGAACACCGTGGATTTAATGAATTGCGACCTAACAGGTGCTTTCATCAGATCTCATGACTGTAGTTCTGTATGGAGCAAACTGGAGGCTTTGACAAAGACAAACTTTTGTGATTGAGCCCTTTTTTGTTGTTGTTTTAAACATTGAGTATATTTGGAGGTACTAGAGGTAGGAAGGAAAGGATTGTTTTTGGTGAGAGCGTCTTGGGGAAAAGTATTAGGTATTTTCTCTTTACCATCTTCCATGCAGGAATGGGCAGCATAGAAATTAACTATGATTTTAGGAGCGCAGAGAAACATAAGAAAGTGATTCTTAATGTAGATTTTTGTAGAATTTGTTAATTCCAAAGGTTATGGTGAAGTGAATTCTCATTTTCTTTTTCAGAAACTTCCCAGTGAAAGGACACTAGTCAAGCATAAGTTATGGTATTACCACAAATCCTGAAGATGTGAAAACTAGGTTCACAGTCTTCCTTCATTTTGACTTGAAATTAAATTGGGTTGTCTGTGAAGTGCTTTCACGGGCAGTCTAGTTCCCCCAAAAACCTTAGGTAGGAACCATTATCTCTTTATTACTAGATGGGGAAACTGAGGCTTAAAGAGGAAGCATAATTTGCCCCTTCACAGAGTATGGCATGGAGCTGGTGAGTTCTTCAGAGTGCTTAAAGTCATCATATTTATGATATCAGTCTGCTGCTTTGGAAATATATGGTGTCACAAGCCTTAGATTGTACTTCGTTGTAAGATATGTGGCCTAAAGTGTCAGAGGTCTGTTTCCTGGCAACACGCTTATGTCATTGGGACTATTATGAGTGGAATCCTTATCAGAAGACTTACATCAGGGTTTAGAAACTAAGGAAATGGAATAGCCTTTTGCCTTCAGCCAGCAGGTTCTGAGTAAGGCCAAGAGAGTTTGGTAATAGCAGATAGCAGAAGTTCCAGTGATGCTTTGCTTGACCTGCAAGCAGCAAAGGCTTAGTTTTGAAATTTTCTGTGAACTTCAACTTGCTTAACAGGAGTAGTAACAAAGCTAATACTTAATGGAGAAAAGTGTTTTTTTTTTAGTGTGCATGTTTTAACGTTTCCTAAGGATGTCTGTAAACACCTGTGTGGTTTGTATCTTATAACAAAGGCTAACAAAATTATTGCCTTCTTTTCATCAGGTCATATCCGATTTTTAGCATTGTCTTGTATTGCATGGGGCACATTCATATTATGTTCCTTAAGTAAACTTAGACTATTCAACAGATGTTTTGGTGCCTCTGGTACAATGGTGGGCAAGAGGGTACAAGTGCCATGCTCTGGGGCAGGAGGCATAGAGAAGTGAACTGCCAGGTACAGTCAGTTGTCAAGGGTGCCATGGGAGGGGCCACCTACACTAGCTGGGGTGATGGTAGAGGTTGTTGGCCTGGAAGAAATGACAGTTTAGCCTAGAACCGAGACCACGATGGCAAACCTTTTAGAGCTTCACTGATACAAACAGCCCCCTGTGGCATACATTTCACCTGTTTGCCACCACTGCCTTAGACCTGTAGGAAGGGTGAAAGGAGAGAATGGAAATAGTGTTTCAGGCAGAAGGAATAGCACGTGTGAAGGCTAGGCTGTGAGGGAACCAACACCTGGGAAGGACAGCGGGTCCATTGATAGATTGTGAGGGGATCCACTGTAGATGAGGCTGAACAGGTGAGAGGAATTGGTGGTAATAGGATTCCCATGAGTATTACTGAGGACTTTGGCCTTTTATCCTGAGTGCTTTGGGGAGCTAATAAAGGACTTTGAGCAAGGACTGACATGATTGCCTTTGATGTGAAAGGTTACTGGATGATCTTGAGAGTGGCTGGGTGTGTATGTGTGTGCTTGTGTGTGTCTTTATGAAAGCGGTGTATGTGTGTTCACAGGGTGTTGCCAGGTCTGGAGACAGAGAACATCTGTGAGGAGGAGTATTCCAAGCCAGCGGGGTAGGGTGGCATGAGTGGTGTGATGGTGGGGAAGAATAGTGAAAAATAGGGAGAAAGTCATTCAGGAGGTCTCTTCCCCTTCATGAAAACAAAGGCCAATATGTTCTGTAAAAATTTTGTGCAGCATAGCAGTCTGGAAGCTGCAGGTCTTTAACGTCAGCTAGCTGGAACCCACACCCAGTCCTTTGCAGAGCAGCCTCTCAGCAGAATATTCTGGCACTAGCAGAGTAAAGGCAGTTTCTTTAGGGTTGCTGCTGTCTCTGGTGACTCAGGCTGTAGGACTCGCTGTTCAACACTGTCCCGTCAGGACACCAATCAGTGGGGCTTGGTAAAGAGGAGAGATTTGAGGTCTCTTTTGTGGAAACACAGCAGGAAGGAGAATGCCAGGAGGAACATACAATCCAAATGCATTACTGCTTGCAACCCTTTAGTTTCCAGTTTTGTCTCAGTTTATATTGTGTAATTGCATGTGGGTAATTATTTTATAGAGAGACCATCTTCCCACTGGGAAAATCTGCTACCTTAGAAATTGCTGAAAATTACCCTGTTTATGAAAGTTGGAAGTTTTTAAGATAGTGTATATGTCTTTTAGGTTTAAAACAGTTTCTTCCCTCTAATGTGGACTTAAAATTTTTAGTGAGGCATGAGCATTTTCTTGGCTCTTTTTAGGCATTCAGTAATCAGGCAAAAAATGTACTTATTGCTAACGGTCATGTTTAAGATGAAATAGTACAATATCTGGGGATTGAACTGGGGGCAGTGTGCTACTAGGCTATACCCCCAGCCCTTTTTCTTTTTTTTTTTAATGTGGGTACCGGGAGTCAAACTCAGGACCTCGCGCTTGCTAGCAGGCGCTTGTGCCACTGAGCGATATCACTGTCCCTTTTTTTCCTTTATGTGGGTACCGGGAGTCAAACTCAGGACCTCACGCTTGCCAGGCAGGCGCTTATGCTGCTGAGCTATCTCACCGGCCCCCTTTTTTATCTTTTTAAGACAAGGTCTCACTAAATTGTCCAGACTGACCTTGAATTTAGGATCCTCCTGCCTCAGCCTCCTGATTATAGAGGCACACACCACATCTACATGAAAACAAAGTAAGCAGATAGAAGTAGTATTAGTTTAATCTGCATTTACAGTTTTTCAGACTCTTTTTTGCAGTGCTGGAATGGACCTTATACTTATTAGGCAAGTACTCCACTTCTGAGCTCTAGCTCCAAAGTTGTTTAGGCATTTAAAGTGTATAGAGGCACATAGTCTTTATTAATATTTCCAAAAGTTTAAAGAAAAGACTTAGAATATTATAGCATCAAGAGAATAAGAATATACTGTGTGTCGTACAGGATAATAGGGTAATTAGTGAGAATGGAAGTTGGAAGTATTTTTTTCCCTAATTTTACTGATTAGTGTAAAAACCCAATTATTACTAGGATATTTTACCTTCATAATTAGAGACAGTCTTTATCATGATGAAATAGTGTGGAACCTTCAAAGCTATTGTTTTGTAAATAAGCTTACAGCATAATGGACATAATAGTTTAGTTTGGTATTTGGGTATTAACAGAATATTTAAATATGAGATTTACTAGGTAAACTATTGTTTTGAAGATAAAGCTCTTCTATTTCAGTAAATCAAATTGCAAAACAAATAATACATGAATATATTTTCTTTAGCAAAGTAGGTGTTATAGGTGGGGCATTTCGGAGGTGGCTGGATCGTGAGTGTGTGATGCTGGGATCAAGGATGTGATGCTGGGATTGATTCATGGGGTGATGCTAGGATTAAGGCTGCACCACCTGGGTGAGAGTGTTACCCGCCCTAAGGTGGGTAGCCTGGGTAGGATATAAGGGACTGAAAGAAGGCTGCCGTTGCTTGTTGCTTGCTGCTTCCTTGCTACGTCATTGCTTTCCTGCCTTCTGTCCGCCACAAACTGTTTCTCCTCTGCGATGCCCCTCTGCCATGCCACCCTGCCTTGGAGCCAGGCAACTATGAACTAAAACCCCTGAAAACTGTGTGCTGAATAAACCTTTCCTCCTTTAACTTTTGGTGTTGGGTATTTTGTCTCAGCAATAAGGAAAAGCAAACTCGTGGCGATCCTCCTGCCTCAGCCTCCTGAGTGCTGGGATTACAGGTGTGTGCCACCATGCCCGACTCTGTTGAAATCTTTTGTGTACAAACTAAATTTGGTATGTAGGATTTTATTTTAGGAATACAGTATATGAGAATAGGCAGAGATGGTGATAGGAATAATCCCACAAAGTAAATTCTGTTCTTGAAATGGGTTACTAGTAGAAAGTTGATTGAAAACATAGTTTTATTCCACTTTTATTTTTGACAATCACAAGATACTAAGTTGTTTAGCTTAAACAGAATCAATATATATTTTTTCCTCTAGGCCCAGGCTTTGTGAAAAAATGTGGAACATCATCTCTGTTACTTTCACTGCGGGGATCATCTGGCGAGTGTGCTTGTTCCCAGCAGTGTGTGGCCCTCACACTCTTGCTTTTTCATTCACCCTCATCTCCCAGTTGGAACAAGTAGCTACACTTCAACCAGTTTAACCTGGGCTTTCCAGTCGATGTGAAGGTGGCATGAATCACTAGCTAATCAGTGTAATGCTCATGCCAGTGATGTCACTAATTATCCCTTGATTATAAAACCCCCTTAAATGTTGCCTTAACAACAAAACAACTTGTCCGTGCAGTTTCACTTTGCCTTTTGAGTGTTACATGCATCTGAAGATACAGCACGATTTGAATTAAGTAGTCACTGTAGTGCTTGTACCTATTTGACCCATCTTCTTGTTTCCATTTGGGATATCCCAAAGAATGTTACATTTGCCCTTACGGGGAGACAACTTTTTTTTAAAAAAGAAAACGTCGTCTTTTTTTTCTAATTGGTTTGAGGTAGTCATTTTTGGTAGGTCCAGTTAACTTATAGGATAAATGGCTCTTTTGCATTATCTTCTTCTTTTCCCCATTTACTGTTCTCCTTCCCATTCACTCTTCTCCCCATTCACTCTCTCCTGCCTGCCCCCCCAGGTAAATTCAGTATTTTAAGTCATACTAAAAAGTTTTTTTTTTTTTTTTTTTGGTGGGTACCGGGGGTCGACCTCAGGACCTCGCGCGCCAGCAGGCGCCCGTGCCGCTGAGCGATATCACCGGCCCTTTTTTTGTACGTGGGTTCTGGGAGTCGAACTCAGGCCGTCGCGCTTGCCAGGCAGGCACTTATGCTGCTTACGCTGCTGAGCCATCTCACCGGCCCCTAAAAAGTTTTAACTAAAAAAATCTATTTTCTTTAATGGTATCAGAGTTAACATTAGTTTTCACATACTAACCTTTTCCTAGCTGGAAAAATCAGAAGACTAAAAATATTTCAAAATGAATAAAGTTCTTTAAAAGAAATAACGAATAGCATATAAAATATCATTTACTTAGAGCAGAGTACTAAGATGATGAGAACTAATATAATTTGGATTTTTAAATTAGGTATTAAGGAGGCTGTGTCCATGCAAAGTGATGTAATGTCTTGAAATCCTACAATAATTACAACTCAAGATTGAGGTTAATTCTCTTCTCTTACCTGAGCTTTTGGGTGGGGCTGGTGTAGCCAAGCTCTCCCTTTTCTTCCTCCAAAATTCTTTTGTCTTTCTGTTTTCTCCAGATGGGTAATGTGCCAATGTTGTAGGAAGGTTTGAGGGAGGCACATCTCATGCACGAGGCATGAACACCCAGTCATCATGCTCATGAACTGAAGGATCATCTTTTCTCTTTTTTTTTTGGACCGGGAATTGAACTCACGACCTTGCACCTGCCAGGCAGGCACTGTGCCGCTGAGCTATATCCCTGGCCCAATTTTTTCTCTTTTTGAAGAAAGGTTAAAATTGGTATCTCAGGAAAGCCACATGAAGGAAGTGACTGGTCATGACCTAACATTTGTGTAATTTTAATGAAACACTTAATCATCCAGATTCTGGCTTGTTGAATATTGTGACTTTTTAATCAGAGTGGTTTGCAAAAGTGGTTTTTTCAGAGTGGTATGTGTTCCAACCGTGGATGACGGTTCTATTAGGGATTTGAGGATTAGTAATCCTGCTCGGGGGTGGGTCCTTATATAACAAGATTACATTGCTAACTGGGCTTGCTGGCACATGCCTGTAATCCCAGTACTGTACTCGGGTGTACTCTGGGAGGCTGAGACAGGAGGATCACAAATTTGAGCCCAGTCTGTCTCAAAAAAAAAGAGTTTGAGGACATAGCTCAGTGCAGAGACCTTGGGTTCAATCCCTAGTATGGGGTGGGGGTGGGGATTATATTGCTGAATGAAACACTTAGACATAAGAAAAAATTTCATATATATGCTTATATGCAGAAGAGGGGGTTAAAGAACTTTATTTGAAGTACTTAATAGTCAGCCTTTTAAGACAGTATTCTAGAAATGTACTATTCAGTATGGTAGCCACTACCTACAAGTAGCAGTTTCAGTTCAGGTTAGATTTAAATAAGTTTAAGAATTAAGTTTATCAGTCATACTAGCGACATTTTCATTACTCACTGGGTCAGTAACTAGTGGCTACCATTTTGGTGAAAGCAGATACATAACATTTTCATACTCCTGGGGTGTTCTGGACAATGTTGGTCTAGAACAATCACCCTGGTACATGGCCAGAATTTTCAAGCCTATTTTCTTGTGGGCTCTTCAGATATATATTTTTTTATATTCGGAAAATGAAGTTGACTTGTCTAATTCAGCTCTGAGTTTCTCTCCAGCTCCAACATATTTGATTTCTGTTGGGAGAAGTAATGCTTGTTGTTAATGCAGATTACTGGCAGTGCTTCTTTGATCAGTTATGGGAATTACATTTTCAATACAGCTTAGTCTATAATTTGAACTTTTTTCTCCATGTTCGCCTCTGAGTCAGTCATCTTAGGTCTTTTTCTCAGCACTATTAAATTGGCAACCTCAAAGGCCTATACACAGAGGTGTTGGCCTAATAGAGATTCAGTTGTTTTTAGTGAGGGAATTAAGTGACTTTTATAGAGGAATACTTGTTTTCACAAATGTAAACCTAAGATGCAGCTTTCTATGTGTGATTAGGGATAAGTGCATTATTTAAGGCCTGTATAATAAGGAAGGTAGAGTATATTGGAATATCCAGCAGCAATGGGTGAAACCAAACTGAGCTGGGATGTACAGGGCTAAGAGAATGGCACAAGATCATGAAAATGCCATGTTACCTTTGAGGTCAGAGTTGCAAACAATGGTGGGCACCCGAAGTTGTGGCTGCAGCTGTTAACCAGAGGAAAGGTGATGTACAGCTAACCGCATCTGTTCATCAGCTGTACCAGATGTTCTGTGTCATAGGCAGGCTTAGTTTGAATTATGTGGGAGAATGTTCCAGGAGGGGTCATTGATGCTGCTTGCTACCTTGGGTGGCGTTGGGTGGGGCACACCACCGCTGTGTAATCATATTGCTGCATAAAAAATGACAGAGCAAAGCACAAGGTTACTGATGTATTTATGGCCTTTTGGGGAGTGTCATTTCTCATCTTTTTTTCTTCTGAAGGGGAGTGGTATGGAGGAACAGTTGTTGATGTCTATATATTTCTTGGACTCTTGCACACTGGCGAGTTGAAGTGTGTGTGTGTATGATCACACTCTCAGCTGCACTTCCAAGGAGAAGGATTTTGAGCATTCAAATGTATACAGATACTTTTCCTACAGTCAAGTTCTAGGGCTAAGCATTTACAAGTTGTGTTGGTAGCATTTCTGAACATGGTTCTTGGAGCTTTCTGTAGTTCATGATACCTAACTGGAAGAATCTAGATAGGAAGCTGGGGAATACAGAGTGGGTGGATGGCGCTGTTGTTATATCTGTGCTTTCAAAGCTTTTTTTTTTTTTCTATTTCAGGCCATCATTTTTTAGTTTCAACCCTTTCTAGGATAACCCTGTGTGGATAAATGTGCTGGGAAAGTTCAATTCTGAAAGGATTTATGAATGAGACACATAAAGTAGATTAAATAATGCAGTAATTCTTCACTGTTGAAAAGTGTATTAACCAGCAAGAAGTAAAAAGTAAACTGGAGGTAGGAGAATGTGTGGTGTATATTTCAGTTTGAGTTGTTTCTAGATTGCTTAGTTTCTGTGCCTGGGGAGTCATGGATAGTATTCTTTCTCTTCAGTTGACACTGAAATCCAGAAAACTGGTTTTGAGTCTTTGCATGTGAAACTTTGCCTGAATGTACAGAATCATCACAGGGTATGATTTTATACAGTTTTATGTAGTCTGACCCCCCCCCACTTTTTCTTTGAGGCAGGATCTCACTATGTAGTGCAGGCTGGTGTTGAATTAGATTATGTAGCCCAGGCTGGCCTCAAACTCACTTTGATCCTCCTGCCTCAGCCTCCCGAGTGCTGGAAGTACAGGTGTGTGCCACCACACCCAGCTTCCCTTTTTAATATAACCTGAAGATATGGTACTCACCTTTAAAAGGAACGTACTTGGATATTGACCTACAAAATATGGGAACTTTATTTATTTACTTTTTTGATTAAAACTTTATTATTGAACATGATGAAAAAGAAAAATGGGCAGTAGTTTCAATTTATAACATGTTAATAAAATGGTTTCCATGAAATGTAAAGAGCACATGTGGAAACTTTAAAAAAAAATTATTTTGTTGATTTGGAGGAACATACTCAGGTAATCTCAAGGCCTGTATTCTCTCTTCTTGTGGGTCACTTGTCACTGTTAATTAGCTCTTCCAGTTCCCGCCTTCCCACACTGCTGAAACACTTCCCAGGTATGTTTAAACCATGTGTTTTATTTGTAAGGCTAATATTTTTCTTCAGTGACTATTTGGCAGAATCTAATCAAGAAATGGTTGCTGTGACTTCAGTGATAAAGCCTTTGCAAATGACACGTACAATCTTGAGTGAAAATGTGGAGTATCTCACTGTGTATACTAGAGTCTCTTCAGGGGTCTATAATGTCAGTAATATTAGTAAGGGTTAATTTAGAAAATAATTGCCACTCTCAATCAGTGTGGAAGTATATATTCCTACATACCATTTTCTTACCCTTGATTAGAAATTCTCATCTGGTGGTAGAAAGCACCTTAAATTTACCTAGATAGTTTCCATTGCAAATAAACTGGGCAATTACATTGTATGTGTTTTTGGTTGGAGGTAGGGACAGGAAGAATGGACCGTTGATTTCGTGTTTAAACTTAGGTTGCAGATAAGTCAGTGGACAGATTTGTTAAGAGAACCAGACTTGGCAGGTGAGTTGGAAGGGTAGGATGGTAGGGAGAGCCTGGAGTTCAAGGGGGGATGAGGATGGTGATGTGAGGAAAGTGGGGTGGTGGTAATTGGAAGTGAACATGCGTTGTGGCCACCATCTTCTAGTCAAAGTCTGTCTTCTGTCTGTAATGGTGCAGAAATGAACATGGACAGGTGATGGGAGGGTTAAAGAAACACTCTCTCTTGAAGTGTGAGGTCTGAGTCCCTGGGGTCGCACAGAGAATTGCTAAAGATCACAGGAAGAGAGCTGTGGTATAGATTCCACACTGAAGTTGAGTGGCAATAGCAGCTTTCAGTAAAACTGGTGTTTCACCTGTTAACCCTGAAACATCTTTTCAGCTAGTTAAAGGATAGTGCTTTGTGGTGTCTTTGCAGCAGGCCATTGAGACTCAACCTGCCTTCTTTTCCTTTATTGATACTGCCGCAACTAATTGCCTACCTTGGGATTGATTTTTCTCCTCTCCTCTCTCCTCCCTATAGTCTGGTGGGGAGTTCAACAGTCTTGCCCATCTTCTGCTTTATTCTTGCAGTTGTTTTCTTGGAAAAACAACTTGCACAGGTCTTTTTTTTTAATGTGGGTACCGGGAGTCGAACTCAGGACCTCGCGCTTGGCAGGCAGGTGCTTATGCCGCTGAGCTATCTCACCGGCCCAGGTCTTCTTGATAAAAGATTTTACAATGAATAGAGTAAGTTAAAATCTTAAAAAATTTAGTATTAGTGCTTTCTGGGGCAAAAGATCTTTCTTATTTACTAAGAGGCTAACGAAGGGCCCCTATCATCAAACCCAGTACTTCTTCAAAGATGAAGGCCATGCTGATCTCTTATCTCCTGAAAACCAGCTGAGCTCAGTGGCTAGGCATGGGTTTTGGAATCAGAGACCTGGGTTTACCTCTCTGCCTTCTTATCTTTAAAAGAGAATATTTTAAGAGCTGCTATGAGGTTTATTGAGCTCTAATGCCTGCCAAGCCCTTACCCCACAGTGTGTGGCTGTGATAATTATATTTATTAAGATCTAATTTTCAACCCTGAAAGGAGGAGCATTGGTGGCAGGTTAATAGATGCAGAACATTCTTGCCTCCATTGGGCAGTTTGTATTTATAATGCTCTCCAGACCGGTGCTCCATAGTTGGTAAGATTTTGGACCAGCCTTTGTCTCTGACCATTTTCCAGAGCCAGTTGCTTGTTCAGCAGTGATATGTTAGGTACTACATTGAGGTCTTGTACTGCGACTTGAGGTGTGAGAGGCATGAGCTATTTTTGCTTTGACTTTATACATAGTCTAGAGGGGGAGGCAGAGCACTGAACTGGCAAAACCCTGAGGAAAGTGCTGTGGGAGATCATTGAAAAGTTTTGGGAGGACTCTGACAGGACCTCTCATTTGGCCTACAGCTGGAAAATGGCCCGGAGGGCTTCTGCAGGAGATGGTGCTTGAGCTGGATGTGAAAGATGAGCAGGAATTAACCATATGAAGACAGTAAGAAGGGATTTCCAGGCAGGGGCAATACCTTGTGTGAAGGCACAGAGGAGTTTTCAAGAAGGCATGCTGTCAATTGCAAATACAGCCAGTATGTTAGCTGCAGTGTGTGGTGGGATGAAGCTGGAGAAATGAGAGTAGGGGACAGTTACAAAGGCACTTGATTGCTGTGCTCTTGAGTTTAAGGATTGAGAAGCAGTTGGGAACCATTATATATATATATTTTTTTTTGTGGGTACCGGGGGGTCGACCTCAGGACCTCGCGCGCCAGCAGGCGCCCGTGCCGCTGAGCGATATCACCGGCCCCTTTTTCGTATGTGGGATCCGGGAGTCGAACTCGGGCCCTCGCGCTTGCCGGGCAGGCGCTTATGCCGCTGAGCCATCTCACCGGCCCGGGAACCATTATATTTTAAGCATGGGTGATAGATGATATATACATTTAAAAAGATTTACTGGGCAGCAGTGTGGAGGATGAATTGAAGGGTATAAGAGAAAGTAGAGTTTAGTTAGGGCATTTAATCCTTTTTAGGAACATGAATCCCTTCAGCAAAGTGGTGAAGTCTGTGACCCCTTCTCAGAATAATGCATAAAATAAAACACCTATGATTACAATGAAAATAGTTAGATTGAAATGCAGTTCTGTCTGGAAACTACATAAAGCAACCCCAAGAGAATGTTGCAGTAGAGGAACTGAGAATTCAATGTAGGCTGCAACCTGAGGAAGTGGGGACTGAAAAGGAGGCCTCAAGTATTAGAGCAGGAACAGACTATATGGTAGGGGGTGGTGAGGAAGGTGGTAAGGGAGAAGAGTGGCAGCATGGTTTCTGACACGGGCTGCAGGTTCGAAAATGGTGTCAGGCACATATGATGGGTACAGAAGTTAACCCACTTACAGATTGGTTAGATTTTGAAAGGTTGCGAATCCATTTGTTCCTAACTCCAAAATGAAATTGTAAAAGCAGTCACTAGTGGCATCTGTGAGTGGCGTGAAGAATTTTGTTTGGCACTAGAAAGTTTGGAAATTCTTAAGTTGAAGTGATTCTGTACTAGATTCTGTGGGAGTGTTGGTTGGTTTTAGATGATTGAATTTATTTTTTGGTGAATTAGATAGCATGTCAGTATACTTTTATTGTATCTTTAAATGTAAACTTTTTGAAGTATAGCATATATAATGAAAAGGGCATAAATCTTGAGTGTTAAGCTAAATTTTCACAATGTGAATATACCCATATAACTAGCATTTTTAATAAGAAATAGCATTCTTAGCTCCCAAGAATCCCGCTTCCTCTTTTCTAGTAATGGCTTCCTTCCTTCTCAAGGGTAATCACTACATAGACTTCTAGAGCCATAACATTTTTTTTTTCTTAGTTTTTAAAATTATCTTTTAAGAAATTGAGGCTTGACTTAGTTTTCTAATTACACACATTTGAAGTGTATACTTTGATGAATTTTAAAAACAAATTTCACTTTTTAAGGAAGGTAATGGGGAGGAAAATAAAGTACAGATATGTTATATGTTATATATGCTTGTTACAGTGGATGAACCTGCATTATCACCCATCATTATTACTCAGAGTCCATAGTTTGCATTAGGGTTTACTTTTAGTGTATATGCTATGGATTTTGTTTAGTTTTGTTTGTTTTTTGGAAACAGAGTCTTGCTATGTAGTTCAGGTTGGCCTTGAACTCCTGTGTAGCCCAGGCTGGCCTTGAACTTACAGTTATCCTCCTGCTTTATCCTCCTGAGTGCTGGGATTACAGGTGTGTGTCAATACAACTGGCTATTTTATGGAATTTTGACAGTATATAATGATTTAAGTCATTATGGTTTCATATAGAATAGTTTCACTACCTCGAAAATCCTTTTTGGTCTGCCTATTCATATTTCCCCCTCAACTCGTGATAACCACTAATTTTTTTTTTTTTTGTCTCTGTAATTTTAGCTTTTCCAAAATGTCACATTGTTGGAATCATACTCATGTAGACCTCTCACATTGGCTTTTTTCTCTTAGTAATGTGCTTTTAAGGTTCATGTTTTTTCATGGCTTGTTTATTTTTGGTGCTAATATTCCACTGTCTGGATGTACTACATTTTAAGACATCTTAATTGCTTCCAAGTTTTGGTAGTTGTAAAAATTTGTGTGTGGGTTTTTACGTGGACATGTTTTCAGCTCATTTGAGAAAGTACTAAGGAGCATGATTGCTGGATTTTACGGTGAGATTGTTCGTTTTCATAAGATACTGGCCAAATCTCACTGTGGCTGTGCCATTTTGGTTTCCCGCCAGCAGTAAGAGAGAGAGAGAGTTCTGTTACTCCACATCATTGCTAGCATGTGATATTGTCAGTGGTTAGGATTTTGGCCATTTTAATTGGTGTGTAGTGCTCTCTCATTATGTTAATTTGCAGTTCCCTAATGATACATGATGTTGGGCATCTTTTCATGCACTTATGAGCCATCTGTATATCTTCCTTGGTAAGATGTCTGTTCATGTCTTTAGTCCATTTTTGAGTTGAGTTTTTACTTTTGTCATTATTACTATTTTTTTTAATGGGGGGCTGGAGACTGAACCCAGAGCCTTCACACTGAGCTATATTCCCAACCTTGTTAACATGTTTTTATTTTTGAAACAGTGTCTTGTTGAGTTACCCAGGCTGGAATCAAACTTGTAATCTTTCTGCCTCAGCGCCCCAGAGTGCTGGGATTATAGGTGTGCATTACCATGCGTGGCTTTGACATGCGTGGCTTTGACGCAGGGTTTTTAAAAATGATTGAGTTAAGGACCGGTGAGATAGCTCAGTGGCATAAGTGCCTGCCTGGCAAGCGCGAGGTCCTGAGTTTGACTTCTGGTACCCACATTAAAAAAAAAAAAAAAAAAATGATTGAGTTAAAAAATTACTGAGTTTATTTGTTATATTCTGGATAGTTCTTTATCAGATATGTCTTGTATAAATATGTTCTACCAATCTATGGCTTGTCTTCTCATTTTGTAGATGAATTTTTATACATAAATTAATGACTTTTTTCATATGTATATACCTGTATATCCATCATCTATGGGCAGATACATATTTAATACATTTTCAGCACCGCAGCGGGAGTCTCCTGTGTGCTCTACCCCAGGTGATACTCTGAGACTCCTCTTGACTTCACTATAGATTAATTTTGCCAATTTTTGAATTTTTGTAAATTGAATCATGTATTTTACCTTTTGTGTTTGCTTCTTTCTCTCAGCATTGTGACTATGAGAGCCATCAATATTTGTGTAGAGGTAATTATTTGTCATTGCTTTGTGGTAGTCCAGTATATGATAGCGTAATTTATCCAGTCTACTTTTTGAGGTTACTTGGCGTATTGTGTTACTTGGAATATTGTGTACTATGCTGCTGTGAACTTTCTTGTATCTTTTGATTGGACATAAACACATTTCTCTTGTATACATATTCAGCAGCAGAATTGTTGGGCTATAAGGTATGTAATTTAGTAGGTAACACCTATTCACAAAAGTGGTTGTATCAGTTTACACTACCACCACCAGTGTGAGAATTCTAATTATCCCATGTCTTCATCAGTACTCGATCTTCACTTTCTCTTTCATTGTAGTTGTGTATATGGTTATTTATTGTGGCTTTAATTTGAATTTTTCTGATGACTAAATTGAGCACTTTTCTTTATTGACCATTTGCCTGAACTTTGTTGTAAAGTGCCGATTCAGCCTTTTGCTCATTCTTCTTTTGGGTCATCTGCTGTTTTCTTTTTTTTTTTTTTTTTTTTGTGGGTACCGGGGGTCGACCTCAGGACCTCGCGCACCAGCAGGCGCCCGTGCCGCTGAGCGATATCACCAGCCCCTTTTTTTTGTATGTGGGTTCCGGGAGTCGAACTCGGGACCTCGCGCTTGCCAGGCAGGCGCGTAGGCTGCTGAGCCATCTCACTGGCCCCTCATCTGCTGTTTTCTTACTCATTTGTATGCATTTTCTTTGTATTCTGGATGCGAGTCCTTTTTCAGTTAGTGTGTAAATGTGCTTGCATACTTTCGTAGTATATTAATGAAAGGTTCATGTTCTATGATAAAAAATTCCAACAACACAAATGGGTATTTGATGAAAGGGCTGTCTCCCTTTTAATTCTTAGTCTCTGAGTACATGCCATGTTCTTAGTTTCACTTTCTCTCGACAACCATGGTTAAGTTTCTTGTGTACCCTTCTAGAAATTCCCTGTGTATGTACTGCACTTAACCTTTTTTTTTAAATTTTAACACAAATGGTAGCATACTGCACACTGTTTGTTACCTTGTTTTTCTTTTTGTGGTGCTGGAGTAGAACACAGGGTGAAGTGTGCGCTTCACCACTAAGCTATGTCCTTCAGCCCCACCTTGCTTTTCTCAGTATATCTTAGAATTCTTTCCAAATCAGCATATACCTTTCTATTTTCTTTTATTAAATAGTAGTATAATAGCCCAATAGGTCCGTGCACTAGAGTTTACTTAACCAGGTTTGGTGGGTACTATTGCTATTTTACAAAAATGGTGTCACGTATGTTGAATGTTCTAGGGCTCATGTACAACATAAGTGTGGAAATGCCTTAGGTGTCTGAAGTTTACCGGAGAGCTGAACTGCACCATTTAGGGTGACGTGAGTGTACAGGTTGTAGCTGAAACCAAGGACACTTGCAGGATCACACAGGGAGTACTGTTAGACAAGGGGTTTTCCATGGGATAGGAATGGGGTTCTCAGAATCACATTTGGAGCCTTTTCTAAAATAACAGTGTTGGTGCTTTCCCAAGCTACAGTTCAGTGGGTCCAGGGCAGTTCATCCTTGACCTTCATTGTTCTATTTCTTGACTATCTGTGTCACTTTTTTTCTCTTTTTGGAGATAGGGTCTAACTGTGTAGTCCAGGCTGGTCTTGAACTTGCTGTGTATCCCAACCTGTCCTTGAACTTGTGATCCTCCTGCCTCAGCCACTTGGGTGGTGGGATTACAAGTGTGTGCCACCATGTCTGCCTTGTTCGTCACTTTTTTGAGATTCAGTGGAGTAGAGTGAGAAGACAGCTAAGTGAAACACCAGTGGAGGGAGGAAGAGTTTGTAAAAGAGGTACAGATGAAGATAGGAGAGGATAGTGTTACTGAGACCTAGGGGGAGGGGATAGTTCATTGAGGAAGTGGCATTAGGGTCCTGTTACAAAGTGCTCAAGTAAGATGAATGGATTTTTTTTGCTGCTGAAAGGTGCTAAAGAGAACTTAAGTGATGACATTTCAGTCACATTTGTACATCTCAGCAGTATTTTGGCACAGCATAGTGTCAGAGTATCTTTTGTGGAAAATTGCTATAATTTTATCCCTTGTATACCAGCAATTAAAACTTTCCATTAAGGCTCCATGGATCCAACAATCATGACTTGGAAGAACTTCAATCTGTTTATAGTTGTGACTTCTATTAACATTTTTCCAGTAATACGTTTTGATTTTTTTTTTTTTTGGTGGGTGCCAGGGGTCGACCTCAGGACCTCACGCGCCAGCAGGCGCCCGTGCCACTGAGTGATATCACCGGCCTTTTTTGTATGTGGATTCCAGGAGTCGAACTCGGGCCCTCGCGCTTGCCAGGCAGGTGCTTACACTGCTGAGCCATCTCACCGGCCCTGAAAAATTTTAAGATAGATTTAAAAAAACCAACAAACTACCACCAACTGGAACTTTAGCTTCCTAGGTTCTAAGTGGAACTTTATTTATACTTAGTAATCTACTATATTGTGGTAGATAAACCTGCACTCATTCCACCTTTTTTTTTTTTAAATGAAAAATCTTTATTGTAAAGATTGCCATCGTGACACATGACACGCCCTTCTCTTGAGCTGGGATCCCAGCTACTCAGGAGGCTGAGACAAGAGGATCACAAATTTGAGCCCAGCCTGGACAACTTAGTCAGACCTGTCTCAAAATTTAAAAAAAAGGGCTGGAGACGTAGTTTAGTGTGAAAGCCCTGGGTTCATTCTCTCGTCAAAAAAAAAAAAACCTCCTATATAAGCTATGATGGTCCTCATTAAATTAAAAAAAAAAATACAACCATTAACAATATCCAGGTAATAACGTTCCCTTCCCCTCATGTTGGCTGGCCACCCTTCTGGGTAGAGATGTGAAGTTTTACTTGCTGACTTCTTGAATTGTGTTGTACTCCACCTGTCTTGACATTTTGTTTAATTTGATAGAGTTACTCAGTACTCTCCTAGCTTTTGTTTTTCTAAGAAGAAGTCCTTTTTTCAGTCTGGACTTTCATCCCTGAAAATATTCAGATATCTTTTCTAGTCTTTCGAATTATATGCTGTGTCTTTCTGAAGTGAGTCTGTGTCGCTGAAAAGACACTAGATATTCATATTCTGATTTTCATTACCCCCCCCTTTCTTTCACCTGCCAGGTGGGAGGCAATGAGTTGTCTTTCTGGGGGCAAAAAAAGGACCCACCCCCCAACAAAACCAAAAAGCTCAGTATATTTATTTAGGAAAAGCAAGGTGTGAAGTATGAGGCAAGATGAGGGGGCAGTTACTGATACAAATTTATGCCGTTTTATTCATGATACAGGTTGTATGTGTCAATATGACATGAAAGGAAAGAACATATTAGAATTATTTTGAAAAACCAATTCAGAGTTAAGATCAGCATTTTTCAGATCTTCTGAAAATCTCGTTTTGCTTCCTGTTTATTCTTTAGTTTATTCTTCAGTTTATTTAGCTGTGTGACTGCTATATCCTGACCTTAGAGAATTTTAAGGATTTTTACACTTGAACTGTATAATCAAAAATAGTAGGGTCATTTTGATTTATAGATAGACTTTTACTTAAGTTTAATTATAAGCCATTATATAAATGGTACATGCTAATGTTAAATAAATCTTTAATGGCAAATATACAGAGATATATTTTTAAATTGTTTAAAATTACATTGATACATTTTAATTGTACCATTATGTTTATTAAAATATAATGGCAACTGCTATTTCTTTTTTTTTTTTTTGTGGGTACCGGGGGTTGACCTCAGGACCTTGTGCGCCAGCAGGCGCCCGTGCCGCTGAGCGATATCACCGGCCCCTTTTTTGTATGTGGGTTCCGGGAGTCGAACTCGGGCCCTCGCGCTTGCCGGGCAGGCGCTTAAGCCGCTAAGCCATCTCACTGGCCCTGGCCCTTTTTTCGTATGTGGGTTCCGGGAGTCGAACTCGGGCCCTTGCGCTTGCCAGGCAGGCGCTTATGCCGTTGAGCCATCTCACCGGCCCGGCAACTGCTATTTCTTACTTTTAGGTTATCCCTGAGCAGGTGGGTGAGGTTGAAGCTATTTTGATACTTTTTGTTTTATAATATGGGAACTGATAGGAAGGTCCTGGCTGCATGTGGGCAGTGGCTGGATCTGGAGACATGAACAGCTCGCCATTTTTTTTTTTTTTTTTTTTTTGTGGGTACCAGGGGTCGAACTCAGGACCTCGCGCTTGCCAGGCAGGTGCTTATGCTGCTGAGCCATCTCACCGGCCCAAGTTTTTGTTTTTTTAAAACACCTGTTTTCAGTTTTCTTAGATATGTAGTTAAAAAGAGAATTGCTGGTAACTCTGTATTTAGCTTTCTGAGGAACTGCCAGATTTTGTTTCTGAGTGAATCCATTATTTTCCATTCGCATCAGCATTGTACGAAGACTTCAGTTTTTCTGCATCCTTGCCATTGTGATTATAGTCATTGGGTGTGAAGTGGTATCCTATGTTTTCGTTTGTATTTCCCTAATGACTGATGATGTCAAGCATTTCTTCATATGCTCTTTGATGTGTATCTTCTTTGGAGAAGTGCCTGTTCAAGTTCTTTCAAATTTTTTTTCCTGTGCGGGGGATCAAACCTAGGGCCTTGCACATGAGCTATACTGCCAGCACGGCAAAATTTTAAGTAGAGCTATGCATCTTTTTATTGTTGTTGGAAAAGTTCTTTGTATATGAATTCTAGATACTAGTTCCTTATCAGATACATGGTTTGCAAATACTATCTCCAATTCTGCAGATTCTTTTAAAACAGTTTTGGGTGTACCCTTTGAAGCAATTAGAGTTATTAATTTTAATGAAGTCTAGTTTATATCATTTATTTGGTTTTGGTTGTTTGTGCCCTTAGTCTTCCTTATCTAAGAAAATTTTACTTACTTCCAGTCCACAAGGATTTCCTGTTGTGCCTTAGATCCATGGGAATTGGCTCCAGGATACCTCATGGATAGCAATGTCCAGAGGTGAGACTCAGGTCCTCTGTGTAAAATGGTGTAGTAAGTCTCCTACTTTATTTTTCTTTAACAAGGTTTTTTGGCTATTTTAGGCCCTTTGTATGCACTTACGAACTTTTTCCCTCAGTGATGCATCTATTGAGAAGGTCATGAGATTTTTGTCCTTTGATCTGTCAATATATGATGTATTATTTTAGTTGATGTTTTGTTGTTAAATCAACCTCGTATACCTGGAGTAGGTCTCACTTGGTCATTAAACATAATCCTTTCTTTTAATGTGTTGCTGGATTTGGTTTGCTATTATTTTGTTGAGAATTTTTGTGTTGTGTTTGGAGATTATACTGATCTAGCTTTTCTTTTTGGTGATTTTTTTGGTTTTGGTACCATAGTAACACTGACTTCAGATTTAGTTGGGTGTTACTTCTACTTTTTGGGAAGAGTTTGTGAAGAGTTGGTATTAGTTCTTTAATGATTTGGTACAATTAATCAGTGAAATCCTCTGTGCCTTGGCTTTTCTGAGGGGAAAATTAAAAAATTACTAGTTCATTCTCTTTATTGGTAGAGTCTATTCAGATTTTTAGTTTTTTCTTGGCAGTTTCTTTTTTTTAAGGATGGTTTCCATTTCATCAAAGTCATCTAACTTGTTGGCATATTCCGTAGTTGTTTATAGTTTTCTAAATTATATAGATACTATTTAGACGTAGTTTTATATCTGCAAAGTTAGTAGTGATGCTTGTTCTTTCATTCTTGGTTTAGTGTTTTGAATCTTTGTTTTTTTCTGGCTAATAGTTACAGGTTTATCAGTTTTGTTGATTGTTTCAATGACACCCGCTCTCCTCCCCCCACTTACTGAGGAATGAACCCAGGGCCCTTTGTACTGAGCTGCATCCCTACCTCATTTCTTTTTTCTGAGGCAGGGTCTTGCTAAGACTAGGTCAGGTTTGAGGTTGGGATCCTTCTGCCTAAACCTCCCAGAGTGCTGGGTGTGCCACCACGCCCAGCTCAAAGAACCAACTTTTGATCTCATTTATTTTCTTTATCATTTTTCATTTTCTTTATCATTAATTTCTGCTCAAATTGTTATTTCTTTCCTTCTGGTTTTGTTTTAGTTTGCTCTTTTCTCATGTTTTAAGGTGAAGTTTAGTTTATTGACTTGAGGTCTTTTTTTAATGTGGGTACCGGGAGTCGACCTCAGGACCTCGCGCTTGCCAGCAAGCACTTGTGCCGCTGAGCGATATCACCGGCCCTTTTTTTCCTTTATGTGGGTTTGGGAGTCGAACTCAGGACCTCGCACTTGCCAGGCAGGCGCTTATGCCACTGAGCTATCTCACTGGCCTGAGGTCTTTTTTTAAATATCATTGATAGACTAAATATAATTAGTTTTCTCTAAGCACTGCTTTAACTTTCTCCTGCAAGTTTTGATATATTTCCATTTTTCTTGGAGTATTGTCTGATTTCCCTTGAGATTACTTCATTACTTCAGTCCTTTTTTTAAAGTATTACTTTATATATGCCCTGAAAGCAATAATAATTGCTACCATTTACTGGGTGCCAGTCACGTTATATATGCTGTTTTCCCTAATCTTCATAGTAATTGTATGGTCCTTCAACTAGTGGTTTCCTGTTTTACAGGCATGGAAACTGAGACTTAGTTGTCCAAGGTTTTACATAGCAAGTCATTGGCAGGACTAACTCTTCAAAACTTATGTTCTTCTCACTAAGCTATGCGTCTGCTCTCAACTACTTGGAAATAATGATTCTTCTGAACAGTAGATTGAATGTATTCATTTTCATAATATGGAGGGAGTAGCAGGAAACTAGATTGCATTTAATATTTTCTCTGGTCTGTTCATAATTGGAGTGTCATGTTTTCTTCCATTTAAACATTTGAGGTTTAGCCCTGCCCCGCCCCTCTACAAATGTTAACAAGGAATTTATTCCAGGTTGGCTTTTAAATGTGTTTTATCAGAGTCCTACTGAATTTTGTATTCACATTCTGATATGAAAGATGGTTTGTCTGCACAGTTTATTAAACCTATCTGTCTGTTGGTTTATTGAGGCAGGGTCTCACTATTTAGTTCAGGTCAGCCTTGAACTCACTATGTAGTCCAGGTTGGTCTCAAACTCATAGCAGTCTTCCTCGCTCAACCTCCTGAGTGCTGGGATTAAAGGTGTGCACCACCACTCTTGGCTAAATCTTGTTTTAGATTGAAGAACAAGGGTTTAAATATCTTCATGTTTATTTTTTCTGTACATTTGAATTGCTTGTTGGGACAGTGAAAGAAGAGCCTGTGTTGACCCTTAAAGAATTTAGCATGTGTTTCATGTTTCATTCCTGTTACTTACAGGAATCATTTACTGTAAATTGTCATTTACATTTTATGATGATGCTGAGCACTTTTGTGACTAATCAGTAATACTGACTGAATGATGAAAGCCTTGGTGTAAGTTTCGATGATACTTCTTTTCCCCTTTTTTAGTTGTTTCTTCTGTTCAGATGTGTGGTAAACGTAAACTTTGAGTCTAGAATTGTAGTTGCTTTAGGAAACTTTTCTCTCCCCTCAGTCCTTCCTGAGAAAAGAAAGTGTGTGGGGGTTGTGAAGTGTTCTTAAATATGTGTCGGCATTCTGCAGGTGACCTTGTCCTCAGGGATGCTATTTCTCACTTGAATGAATAATCTTAGTTTTGTTGTATCTCCTGGTTAGTTATAGGGAATGGGGAGAAATTTACCAACCAGAATAAGATCTTAATGCAAGGTTATAGGTGCTGACAGTGATACTCTTGGTGTTTTGTCTGAAATGGACAAGATAATTCATTTGATGGTACCTATTTAAATCAAGGCCTTTTATTTTTATTTTTTTATGTGCAGGTACCGGGAGTCGAACTCAGGACCTCGCGCTTGCCAGGCAGGCGCTTATGCCGCTGAGCTATCTCACTGGCCCTACTGGCCCTACTGCTAAGCAATTTAAAAGGCCTTGATTGGGCCGGTGAGATAGCTCAGCGGCATAAGCGCCTGCCTGGCAAGCGCGAGGTCCTGAGTTCGACTCCTGGTACCCACGTACGAAAAAAGGACTGGTGATATCGCTCAGTGGCACAGGTGCCTGCTGGCGTGCAAGGTCCTGAGTTTGACCCCCGGTACCCACACACACACAAAAAAAAATTGCTTAACAGTATTACAAACCTTGAATTGCAATAGCTATTTGGTAGTACTCCCATAAGGAGAGCGCTAAGCTATTATACTCAGCGGCATTTGTGTCCCCTGTTATTTAGTGTATTTGAATATGGATGAAACAAAAAGGTCTATTCATTAAATTGGGAGTAGTAGTTCTTGACTGACATGAATATTCATATGAGTCAGTACTATGTGGGTCAAGCATTTGTACTGGGAAGTTCTCTCAAATTGCTTTAATTCCTTTGTAGTAGTAATTTGCTTATATAATTTCCCCCTTACTTGTCTAGTAACAGGTAATTTTGAGTATTTATCTGTATCATCATGGAAGCATAATATATTACAACTGTGTAAAACTTCTGTCATTTTCAGAATGCTTTGGTGTATATTTCACATTTATCCTCCCAAGCCTGCATAGGCAGGACAGATAACTGAATTTTTCAGATGAGAAAACCAGGTGGCTTGGTGGGTGTCTGTAGTCCCAGCTACTCAGGAGGCTGAGGCAGGAGGATAGGTTGGGTACAGGAGTTTGGGGGCAACATAATAAGACACCATGTCAAAACAAAAACAAAACTGCTGGCCGCTTCACACAAAGCTGCCTTCACAGGGTTGGTATTCTTTTTTTTGAGACATCACTTATTGTTTGGAAAATAAAGATCTGATACTTTGCTTTTGAAAATCAGAAATTCTTTTTTCCTTTTTTTTTTTTTTTAAATTGAAGGTTTCTAACACTTTGTGGGAAGGTACTTTCTGGTAGTAAAATTCATATGAGACCATTTGGTTAGAGAAACCAATTTAAGATTAACTCTTTTAATAATCGTGAAATGCACCGGTTAAAATTTTTAGATATATTTTGTCACTGTAGTGCTTGAATCTGTTACACATTTGTCTCAGTCCAGAGCATCTCTTTTGTAATTTCAAAGTACTTGAGAAATAATTAGCAATCAGAGGGTTGTTGAATTACAGAAAAATCACCACAGAGGTAATTTGGTGATCTTGAGTAAATATTTCATTTCAGTTATAAAAGAGGGCTAACAAATGTAGGAGGATATTCTAAGGCTTCAGATGAGCCCTAATTCTTTGAGTAATAGTTTAATAGAAAGAGACTATCTCTAGTATCTCATTTTCTAACATTTTGTCATGAAAGAGCAAAAATTGTATACTCATCTACCACCTGGATCCTGTAATATTTTGCTCTATTTGCTTTCTCTCTATTAATCTCTTATGTTTTGATTATCTTCCAAGTAAATTGCAGACATCAAGTACATTTTGCCCCCAGACACTTCAGAGTGCGTATTAAGCTTTAACTTTCCTTTCCTTTTGAAGTTCAATTAAAATTTTAAAAAAATGTTTTTAGTTTTAAGAGAAAGTCTAAATTGCCTAGGCTGGTCTCGAAATTGTGGTCTTTCTGCCTCAGCCTCCCTAGTAGCTGCCTGGCCTTGAAGTTCCATTTATTTACAGTAAAAAACAGACTCTTAAGTTATTATTCACCGCATTTTGACAAGTGTGTTTACCTGTCTATCTTAGTATATGGACTTCTATAACGTGATACCGTAGACTGGGTAATTTGTACATTATAGAAATTTATTGCGCACCGTTCAGGAGGCTGGGAAGTCCAGAATCAAGGTACCCACAGATTCAGTGTCTGATGAGGTCACATTCTTTATACATTCTTTATATGAGGTCCCATTCTTTATAGATGGTGCCTGGTTGCTACATCCTCATGTGGTGGAAGAAGCTAGGGCACTCTCTTCAGCCTCGTGTATAAAGGTACTAATATCACTCATCAGGGCAGAGACCTCATGACTTTATTATTTCCCAAAAGGCCCCACCTCTTAATACTATCACACTGAGTATCAGGTTCCAACATGAATTTTGGGGAGACGGTAACATTAAGACTGCAGTACTGTACTGAGTCCCAAACCTCTATCTAAAGGCAAGTACTATACGACACCATACCATGTTGTGTATTAGTCTCACTCCTTTCCTAGTCATTCTGTCCGCTCCTTTCTTCCCAGGGAACTACTGTTCTGATTGATTTTCTTTCCATCATAGATTAATATTGCCTGTTTTGAAAGTCATATTAAAGAAATTGTCTGTACTCAATTGTGTACAACTTCTCTGGCAACGATGCTTTTGATATTCCTCAGTGATGTGTGTATTAGTTCTTTTTTATTGTTATATATTTTTGAATTATATTCTCGTGTAATTATGGTACCATTTTATTTATCTATTCTCCTGTTTATCCTGTGTGTAGACTTCTGGATTTGTCTTTTCATAATAACTGATAATTGTATAAGAGTCACCTCTCAGCAAACAATTTTTTTAACATCAAGAAATAGACTAAGATATAAGATACTCTGGTGTTTTCTTAAATTTATATTCTAGCTTTCCTTTCTTGTTTGTCTCAATTTGGTTTTAGATACTCAGTACTGTAGTTTGGGAGTACCTTAACCCCATGATCACTTCATTTCCAAATTCTCTCAACCATTATGTATTGCTTCCTACATACTAGGGGTTGATCTTTTAATTTTTTAAATTTTTTGGACAGGCTCTCACTATATAATCCAGGTTGGCCTTGAATTCACTATGTAGCCCAGGCTGGCTGCAGATTTGCCTCAGCTTCGCAAGTGCTGGGATTGCAGGTGTTAGCCACCATGCCCAGCTAAATTTTTTTTTTGTGTGGGGGGTAGCTGGGGATTGAATTCAGGGCCATGAGAATGCTAGGCAAATGCTCTACTACTGAACTACATTCTCAGCGCCTGATCTTTCCAATCTTACTCTCTTAAGCCTAATGTGTCTTGACTGTTAAGGTGATTGCTCCCTGCCCCCAAAATAGGAGTGTGTCTGTCCTCACTTACCATCCAGTATGGTAAAACTCTGCCTGTCTCCACGAAGCTGAAGGCAACACCAAGAACTAATATGAGAACTTTTGTTTTGGGAACTGTATTTTCCACTGCATTTCCGTTCAGGGATCAATGTATTTGTTTCATGATTAGAGACTGGTTTTGCGAATTACACAATGTTTTCTTCGTTTGAAAGCTTTCAGTATACCCAAGTGTCATTAGTAAATGAGACCTCTTTTCTTAAGTCAGACATGTTACAGTATAATCTTTTTGACATTCCAACCCTGTAGTAATTTTCTGCATTAATCCTCAGTTCCTCCCCAAAAAAACCCCACACACACACAAAAAATTTTTGAACATATCCACCAAATTAATATAAAGATGTCAAACTAGTGTTGAATATAACATCATTTCTTAAATGCAGTAATTTTTTTGCATCAATCCTTCATCCCCCCAAAAAAAAAACTCCACAAAAAGTAAAAAAAATTTTTGAACATATCCTCCAAATTAATATAAAAATGTCAAACTAGTGTTGAATATAACATTATTTCCTAAACTTTTCATGTTATACTGATTTGAAAATAACTCGGCATGATTCCATATCCTCTGTTCTACTTTTCATCTTGCTGTATGTTTGATCCTTCAGTCATTTTTCAACTAAGCTGTGTTTTCTTTTTTTTTTTTTTTTTTTTGTGGGTACCAGGGGGTCGACCTCAGGACCTGGCGTGCCAGCAGGCGCCCGTGCTGCTGAGCGATATCACCGGCCCCTTTTTTGTATGTGGGTTCCGGGAGTCGAACTCGGGCCCTCGCGCTTGCCGGGCAGGCGCTTAAGCCGCTGAGCCATCTCACTGACCCCTAAGCTGTTTTTTCTATCTGAATTTGCTTACTGTTTAGTTCGTGTAGACTTTTTTGATTTAATAGTTCAATTTGTATCTTAATTTGTATGTTTACATTTTCTATGAGGGTTGGAAGCTAAATTGGAATGTTAGGGTTAGTAAAGGGAAAAACTTCAGTCTCAGGTCACAGGATGCTAATAACTGATGTTTTGGGAGAAACATTGGTAGTTGGAACCTACTGAATCTTTGTTTCTATCCTGTTAGGAAATCTGTTGATAAACTCAGGGTTGACAAGGGCTCTTGGAAGTACTTCTAGCTATAGTGGATTCTCAACACTTAATGACAAATCTGGTGATAATTTTAAAGACTTACAGCCTTTCTTTGTGTTCCTTTTCTTTCAGTTTGGTTTTTTTACTTGACATGAATGAACAGAAACAGTGTTTTAAATTTCATCTTTTCCTTATCTGTCTCCTGGTGAAGTTTCTTAGAAGCAAGGATTTACATTAAACATACATGAGTAGATATGGATGACTTATGAGAATTTAGATAATCAAGAAGAGTTACTTTTCTTTTTTGCCCTGAATCTTTGTTGTTTTTTAATGTGGGTACCTGGAGTCGACCTCAGGACCTTGCGCTTGCCAGGCAGGCACTTATGCCGCTGAGCTATCTCACCGGCGCTGCCCTGAATCTTTTTGACTTGATTTGCTGCTGCTGTCTTTCATATTTCACCCAACCATTTTGTCAGTTTTCTTGGGATTGGGGTTTGGCAAAGGCCTTGAGGAGAGGAACACCACGGGGGAATGGTTTTATTGTGCTCAGCAATATCTGCCTTATGTACAAGTCCTCTTACTTTCCTTATCAAGAACTGTGATAACTTGCAACATACAAGGCAGTGATTTTTAAACTGGACCTAGTGGTGCACATCTATAATCCTAGCTACTCAGGAGGCTGAGGCAGCAGGATTGCATGTTTGAGGCCAGCCTGGGCAACTTAGCAAGACTTAGTCTCAAAATAAAAAGGGCTGGGGATATAGCTCAGTGGTAGAGCACTTACCTAGCATGTGTGAGTCCCTGGGTTCAATCCCCAATGGAGGGGAGGCAGGAGGAGAGAATTGTTCTTAAAGCACGATGCATATGTTATCAAGACAGCAGACTGTACTACCCCCTTAGTTGTTAGTCACTTTTCTGTTATCTTAACAAATACCTGAGATGATCAGCTTATAAAGAAAAGCATTTATTTTGGCTCACAGTATTTAGAGGTTTCAATCTACAATCAGTTGGCTCCATAGCTTTTGGGTCTGTGGTAAGGCAGCACATGATGGCTGTAGCATGAGGTGGAGCAAAACCACCCACGTCATGGCCAGGGAGCAAAAAGAGGGAGAAGGGGCTAGGGCCCCGCAGTCCTCTTCAAGGGTGTGGCTCCAGGGACCCGAAGACCTTCCACTAGCCCCACCTCTTAATGGTACCACATCCTCCAGGCAGCAGGTTTGTTCTAGGGCCTTTGGGAGATATTTAAGATCCAAACTATAGCATTCACAGACTTGCAAGGCTGGACTTGTCCCTTCCCTGTACTCAGCCCCTTGTAAACATAACCTCCTAGATAATGTTTTGTGAAGTCCTTTGGGAAATGATGAAATGGGTTGAAACCACCTTGGTTCATAACTTGCCCAGTTCCGGAGCCTATCCTTTAAGATGCTTATCCTTTAGAGATCTAAAAACCTAACAGTGAAGTTTTTCGTTACCTGGTTAGATTGTAAAACTGAAAACTTTTTGGGATTAGTCTTCGAATGTGTATTACCCTGCATCTTGGGATGTATGCAGTGTTTTACCACATCTGTGCCTTTGCTCTTGCAGTTTATGTCTCCCTTCCCATATTCAGATCCTAGTTATATACCTGTACAAGTTTTCCTGATTCCACAGTACATTCATGTTGGCTTTCACTGGTTCCTTTTATATTATTGACTTATGTATGTGTGTCTGAGTTCGTTGTAAGCTGTTTGAGGCTTGTGAGACCATTTTGGTCATTTATTCATATTATATTTTAAACGTGTGGAATTGGATGTATTCCGAGGTATACATTATTCCACCAAACCTGATTCTTAGAAACTAGTGTTATTAAAAAAAAAAAAAACCTGGAAAATGATAATATGAAGTCATAAAACTATCGAGCACCTAATGCTGGCAGCTGATAGTTTTTCTGTAGTACTGTATACTACTGTATACAAATTCTTCCACATAAACTTAAATGCACATGACTGTTCAAGGAGTGGCAGGTATTTCCTCATTTTAAGAGACTGGTATAAAGAGTATGGAATTTGCTGAAGCTCACGTAGAAAGAGGTGGAACTGGAACGCAAAAGTAGTATGTTAAGTATCTGAAACAATCCTGTAATTTTTATTTGTTTTTTATTCAGGTAGGTTCTGCTTTGAGAAAAAAACAATATATATGAAGATACAAAATAGATTGAGAGATGATTGTTGAATTCTTTTCTTTACTAGAATTCCATTTTTATTTCATTATCCAGGGATTTAGTTTGCAGCAGTTTGATTTATATTACCCATTGGCAATATGCTGCTTGTGAAAGTTCATTTTTAATATTTTGAAAATTAAAACATAACTTGTGTAAGAGTATTTGCCCAAGTTAGCAAGTGCTAATAAAATCTCATCACTCAGTTTTAATACTAGAGTGCTAGACAGTCAGAGCAGTGTAGATACTCAGAAAATAATTTGAGTATTTTCTCAGTTCGCTATTACATGGCACATAATGAGTACCATTTTAGATGGAGAGAAGTTAGTCTGTTACTTGGGAATGTATTACTTGGAAATAGGTCAGCAAACTTCTGCTCAGGGCCAGATCTGGCCAATGAATTAAGAATTTTTTTTTTTTTTTTTTTTTTTAATAAGAATGGCCTTACATTTTAAAAATGTTGAAAAAAATGTTTCTGTGAGAGTTGTATAAAAGTCAGATTTCCGCATCCATAAAGTTTTATTGGCATACAGTCATGTTTTTCATTTCCTTATTGTCGACAGTTGCTTTCGTGCTCCACTGATAGAGCTGAGTAGTTGTTAAACAGACCATGTAACCTAAGGTGCCTGAAATATTTACAGACAGTCTGTACCAGTTTCTCTGCCATAGGGTGTTAGTGCTCGATCCTCTCCTGAGGGACTTCCGTGAGAAAGGCTGATTACCAGTGAAGACTCCTGTTAGGTGCTGGTAATACGCTTTGTTTATAGGGGGAATATATGTAACTGGAGAATTTGACCCTTTCTTTGCTTATTGTCACTTGGCTTTGACAATTGCAGCCTAGGTTGGGCATTCAAGTTTTATTTTATTCGTACATGCCGAGCTTGACTAGTCCATTTTATTTGGCATTTTGAAAAGCCCTTTTTAAAGTGGCTTACATTGGGATTTGCTTTTGAGAAGCTACTAATTGTCAGTTCCAAAATGGACAGATTGAGGCCAGGTAAAGCCTGTAGGTACTTGTCAGGCAGCAGTGAAGTAAAAAATCACCTGCTGTCATCACCGTGGAATTTTATTATCATTTTCAATTTTGGATAAATGAAGAATCATTAGATTCCTGGAACTGCAGCATTGAATGGAGAAACTGATTATTCTGCCTATGTGGAAAATATTCCCTTTGTCTTTATAGCCATTAAATTACTCTCTGCTAGTCTTTTTCTGGCTTTGGTTAAAAATAATTTCTCTGTTAAGTTTTTAATTGGGAAATGCAGAAATAGAACTGCTTGAGTTGTCATAACTTAAACTATCCAGAAACTGTTAAACTGGAGGAGCTGGCTAGCTTAGTGTCAGAGTTTATTATCACTGAAGTTGTATTTAAAAAAAAAACTAAGAGGGTTGTGTTTGTTGTCTTAATGCTGATAGTTTTGTATTATGTGGTGCCGAAAGTAATTATAGATAGGATGAAAAAGCTGTTGAGGGAGCTTTCACTTTTTTTAAAACTTCTAGCTTTTTTTTTTCGGTACTGGGAATCGAACTCAGGACCTTGCACTTGCCAGGCAGGCGCCTGTGCCGCTGAGCTATATCCCCGGCCAAAACTTCTGGTTTGAATTGAACTTTTATAACTTTGATCTAGTTTTGACAAGTGGAGTTCTTCAATATCATGTTTTCTTGCAGAACTGGAATTTAAGTAAAATCAACTCTTTAGATTTGACTGAAGTCTTAAGGCCTATCACCCAATAGTGTTGTATAATTGCAGTAATTAAACTGCCTTACAAGTTTAGGTGAATTAGCTCAGATTCCACCTACCCACTGCCTATCAGCAGAAGCAGCCGGTGGTCAGAGTTGGAGCGAGGATGGGGGATGGGAGAGATGGGTGGAATAGGGTGCAGAGTACAAATGCACCAAATTCTAGAGGCAGAGTTCCCCTTTGAATTGTGTTGTGTGTGTGTTCTCCTTTCCTTTTCTCCCCTCTTGGGGAGGAGAGGAGAGCTAAGTAATTTACAAACATCTACCTCAGGTGAATTGCTTCATTTAATAGTTTGTGCTTGTGCTGTTAGTATTTTGATTTTGTTTAAAATTTCATCTATTTAAGATGAAATAGACTTGTGATAATAGCTGAAAAATGTCCTGAAGGGCAGCTGATGGGCTCATACTTGGGTTTAAGTGTCTTCTGGGAAAGAGTATGATGGTCTTGAGAAAGGGATGAAGGAGGCTGTGTGGGTTCTGCCATCCTCTTCTCTCCTTTGCCACTGTCTCACGGAGGTTGATCGCTTTCTCCGTGTGTCTCTCTGTGTTACCTTCTGCCTGCCCTTGCTGCCACTGCTGCCTCTGCAGGTGTCTGTAACAGGGCTAGGAGGTTGGGCAGTGGATTGTTACCCTGGATACATCCCTGGGAGGTTTGCTACTACAGTAGGGGTTTTGCTTCTTGCTTGTGAGTATCTTATCTAAGAAAGAAGAAGGTAAGAATGAAATGATAAATTGATCAAAACAGAATCAGAAGCAAGCTAGCTTTCTTTCAGTCGAAGCTGTTTATAGTCAGTCAGTAGAGGCTTTTGGAAGAGGCAAGGTTTTTCTGAGGAAGGGTAAATTGGGATCAGTGGCCTCTTAGAGACTGTGCTTGGGAGTAGAATTGGCGTGGGAGTCCATCAGCAGATGTGCTGTTTACTTTGTATCAGACGTGGCTGTGGGCACTGGAGATAAACAGAAAAGTCACTGCCCTCATGTACCCTATGGGTGACATGAGGGTGACACATCCAGCTGGGAGCAGTGGGTATAAAATGGGTACAATTTAAGAAGTGGAATTATGTCCCTCTTAAAGATGTTCATGGTGAGTAGTTAAAATATAAAACCATTGAGAAGATTGTCTCATTGAAAGATTACTGAAGAACTGTAACTGTTGGTACAGCATTGGAGAAAGAAGAATATATGATGAGTCCCCCCCCCGTTTCCATTTGATTTTGCTTTATTCATTTACCTTTTTTGAGTAAATTTCGGATTTTCATGGTATCAACATGGGAAGAAGATAGAATCCTACTCCTAGGGCCCGTGAGACGGCTCAGCGGCGTAAGCGCCTGCCTGGCAAGCGCGAGGGCCCGAGTTCAACTCCTGGAACCCACATATGAAAAAAAGGCCGGTGATATTGCTCAGCGGCACGGGCACCTGCTGGTGCGCGAGGTCCTGAGGTTGACCCCCGGTACCCACAAAAAAAAAAAAAAAAAAAAAGAATCCTACTCCTAAGAGTTCTCAGAATTTAGTCTAGCTGCTTTTATTTTGGATGGTTCTTTTCCTGTTCTTTCACAGCAGAAATGAAAGGAGTAAGTTATTTCTGTAGAGTGATGGAATCATAAGGTGTAAATTACATACAGATCAGGTAAATCGTTGCATACACAGACTTTTTTCACTCCTTATTGAGGCAAAGGTTGAAGTCTTTATTTAAGTTTTTAGGCTCCTGAGAAAGCTCAACAGTTTCTGCTTTGGCCTCATAGCCTTGTACAGGGTTGAATCGGTGTACCGTGACTCTTTTGCTAAATTCTCAATCTTGCCTCTTCAAATTCCCTGGCTTTTTCTTTTGCACAGGGTATGTTTCTTAGTTTTTCTTCTCAAAACCATGTTCTACTTCTCTCTACAGGATCTGTAGAGTAGCTCCAAGTGACGCTGGCCATTTTCTATGTACTCAACCATCGTTTCCCCTATGTATTGCTTAAGACTGCTTTTGGCTGAGGCAGGAGGAGCACAAGTTTGAGACTAGCCTGCGCAGCTTAGTGATTTAGTGAGACCCTGTCTCTAATTTTTTGAAAAAGTGAAAGGGCTGGGGATACAGCTTATTGCAAAGGCCCTGTGTTCAAAAAGACAGTTATAAGAAACAATTCCATTAAAAATAATTTAGTTGAGGGGAGTCTTATTTTTAAGGCCATCTATTCACTCATTCAACATTTATTGAGTAGTTTCTCTGTATAGTCTAGATATTCGTGGATATAGAGGAGTCTTAGTTAATCCCAGAGCTAGGTCCATTGCATGGAGGCTAAGCCTGTCAGCTAGTTCTGTACTCAGATGGAGAACCGTAATAGTAGGTAAACATTTATTTCTTATTGATCTCAAACTTCAGGGTACATCACAATCACCTGAAATAGATTGCTGGTACTATTCCTAGAAGGGAGTAAAAATTTGCCTTTCTAATAAGTTCCCTGGTGATGCTGAAGTTAGTGCTGTTCCTCTGGAGACTACACTTTGAGAACAGGGGCCTTTAATAAATTCCTTTGAGGTATTTTCTCATTGATGTACCTCTCACTACATATGGATGTTTTCTAATTCTCTTCTGCTGTGAGGGTTGTCTGACATCCATACCAGGTCCGATAAGGTTGTGTCAGTGGAGTTATATTCTTAAAGGGCATGAAGGTAGATACAGACAATGAAACAGGCCTGAAAAAACACGGAACCAGCTGCAATTGTGTTACATGCAGAGATCTGTTTTTACTGTATTTTGGTTTCTCTTTTTTTCCTGCCCTTTCTCTTTCTTTGTGAAGCTCCTAGTTTTCTTCACAAAGACTGAGTCATCTTTGGAGGTTCTTTTTTTTAGTGGGGTTGTGGGTGAGAGTGTGGTGTCATGTTCAACTTTTCTACAACTCTTTTCTCTCTTGAGATTTAACACAGTGAGAACACACACACACACACACACACACACCCCTCAACCTTAGTGACCTGCTTCAGTTTCCTTGTCAGGCCTTCACAGCCATGAGGATTTGGTGGGTGGAAGGAGTTGCCTTGGGCAGAATGTTGTGAGGATGCTAAGATAGCAGATTTGAAACAGGACTGAAGCTGTAGAAAAGACAGGACAGAATAGAAAACACAAGTAGGGATGAAGAATGTATTATTGGAAAAGAAGCTTCCAGAGTTAATGTCCTTAAGTGTGATTTTCCTGCAGCAGATGTTGTAAAGAATGTCAGGGCAAAGGTGTATAAAATATAGTGGTGAAACAAAAAGCCCAAGAAAATACAGTACCAGCATAGAAATGGTGAGGAAGAAGCCACTGATGGCTTTAATGTGTAAATTTAGGATGACAATTAGAGATCTGTGACAGGGAAATGAAGACACCTACCAAAGATTATACTTGGTGGTCATTTTGCCAGGAAGTAAAAAAAATAAAAGAAATACCCTTTACTCTAGATGGATTCTTTCTAAGCTGCTTTTACTGGCTTATTTGATCTTCACAAATAAATTGTATGGCTATTATTTTTCTCCATTTCACTAAAGATGAAATTTTAAGTAGAAACATATTTGACTTACAGCCTAGTTTACTGCGATTGTGAGCCTAGGCCTTAAAAACAACCCGAAGTCTATCTCAGTATCTTTATTTCTTGGAAACGAGAGTCTCTTACTGTTTTTCCAGTCTTGCCTACATCTACCAAATCAGAAGTGTGCCATCTTTGATTCTTCATACCGCCTCCAGTTCCCACTTCATCACTCACCAAATTGGTCTTCTAGGTTTACCTATTTCTCTCTCTGTCCTTAGCACCACTGCCAACCTGGGTCAGGGAGCCTCTGCTTCCTGCTTTGCCTGTTGTCTTTTAATGGAGCTGCTTACTGGATTCCAGTCTTTCTCCCCACTATTCTGTTCGTTTGTGATATTTGGAAAATAAGTTTGTTCTAACATTTACTCATCAAATGGGGAGGGGAACAAAGGAGACGGGTAGGGGAAAGAAGGGAAAATAAAAAAAAATGAGAAAAGAAGGAAAACAAGGAAACAAAGCTTTGTAAATGGGGAGGGGAGGAGGAGTTAGAGAGAGAGGGTAGGGCAATGGGGAAAAGCAAGTTACATCATGTACAGGTACAAATTCTCTGGTGTATGTGATCATTACGTATATCTAAAATGTACCAATAAAATGTAATTTAAAAAACAACAACAAAAAAAGCCTTGAGTTCTTTGAGATAAAATTCACAGTCCTGGGCCGGTGAGATGGCTCAGTGGTGTAAGCGCCTGCCTTGCAAGCGCGAGGGCCCGAGTTCAACTCCCGGATCCCACATACAAAAAAGGGGCCGGTGATATCGCTCAGCAGCACGGGCGCCTGCTGGCGTGCGAGGTCCTGAGGTCGACCCCCGGTACCCACAAAAAAAAAAATAAATAAATAAAAAAAAATAAAAAAATTCACAGTCCTTAGTTTACTTCCAAATTACCCCATTTAGCCTTTTTCCCACTTTTTCCCACACACTTGAGCTGCACAGAATTATGTTCCCTGCTTAAAATATTCTCGGGGGCCAGGGGTACAGCTCAGCAGCACAGCGCCTGCCTGGCAAGCGCAAGGTCCTGAGTTCGATTCCTGTACCACCCCCCCAAGTCTTGGAAGATCTCAAAGTATTGTAGCAAAATTATGAATGGATTTCATAGTGACCCTGAGTCTTAAAATAGAGTTTTTAAAGTCTTTGATATTCTTTTTTTTTTTTTTTTTTTTTTGTGGGTACCGGGGGGTCGACCTCAGGATCTCGTGCGCCAGGAGGCGCCCGTGCCACTGAGCGATATCACCGGCCCCTTTTTCGTATGTGGGTTCCGGGAGTCGAACTCGGGCCCTCGCGCCTGCCGGGCAGGCGCTTAAGCCACTAAGCCATCTCACCGGCCCAAGTCTTTGATATTCTTAAGTGGGTATGCTTATTGTAACTGATGTCCTTCTAGATCAGTAATACGTTTTTTTTTTTTTTTTTTTTTTGTGGTATTGGGCCTTGAACCTCTAGGCTTGTGCCTTTTAAGTGAGTGCTGTACCCCTGAGCGCGCTCTACCACTGAGTGTGCTGTGTCACTGACTGACTCCCTCAGTGCCTTTTGTTTTTGTTTTGAGACTCACAAGTTGTCTAGGCTGGACTCGAACTTGTGATCCTCTTGCCTAAGTCTCTCATGTAGCTGGGGTTATAAGTGTGTGCCACCATGCCCTGATAGTAATACCTGTTTTGATGTGGCCCGAATATTTCTTCTTCATTTTATATGATAAAAAATGCTGTGTTAGAATTAAGGGGTTCATTGTCAGTTGAATTGTCAGTTGACTCATTCATATGACTCTGTATTTAGTATCTAATTGGGATCCATTACAGTATGTGGTAGGATAGGTGTCAGAAGACAACTGGATAAGTTGGTGTCGTGAAAGATTGGGCTTGGATAGAATGCTATGATAAGTGGGCGTGATGGGCAACATGAGACCCTAAGAACACAAATCTAGAGGGCAGTCAGGAGATACTAAAACAAACTGCTGCCTTTAAAATTTTGCCAGGGGGGCCGGTGAGATGGCTCAGCGGCATAAGTGCCTGCCTGGCAAGGGCGAGGGCCTGAGTTCGACTCCCGGATCCCACATATGAAAAAAGGGCCGGTGATATCGCTCAGCGGCACTGGCACGCGAGGTCCTGAGGTTGACCCTTGGTACCCACAAAAAAAAAAAAAAAAAATTTGCAGGGGCCATTTCTTAGCCTCAAAAAAAGAAACAGGACTCATTTTATTTATTTTTATTTATTTTATTTTTTATTTTTTGTGGGTACCGGGGGTCGACCTCAGGACCTCGTGTGCCAGCAGGCACCTGTGCCACTGAGCGATATCACCGGCCCTTTTTTCGTATGTGGGTTCCTGGAGCCGAACTCGGGCCGTCGCGCTTGCCAGGCAGGCGCTTACGCCGCTGAGCCATCTCACCAGCCCTCATTTTATTTTTTTGCCTTAAATGGCAATAGCCCTGGATCTCAGAACGTGGCCCAGTAATTCTTATTACTATAACTCAGTAATACTATGGTTAAATACTCTTTTTGGGATAACCTGGGAACTTTAACCATATTTACAACATTATTTTTAAGGGAAAATGAATTGTGAACTCCAAATAATTGAATTACAAATGGATTGTATTCTAAAAGGGAACTGCTGATACATAAAATATAATATGGTTTAGTAAAATGCCTTTTGTTTGCAGACCTTTGCTCATGAGCAGTTCAGTAGGTTTGTGAAATTGGAAATAACACCCAAATCCCTGAGAATCTAAATTGTTTTGTTAGGCACCTGAATAAGTAAATAGAATTTTTGATTGCCAAAATAAACTTTTGGGGAACAACCTTAATCTTATAACATCATTGTATTTTCTGATTACAATAGTAATGCAGATTCAGGACAGGAAACTTGAAACATGTAAAAATAAGGCTTTTGCCTTTCTTTTTGGTAGTTGAACTCACTGTTGACCTGATAGAGAGAAAAAAAGGCAAAACGTTTTTGTGAAAGTACTACCTTTAGGCAGGCGTGAATTCAGATAAAAAGTGTATCATGGATTTAATTTCAAAATGTCTAGTAAAGGATATTTGAAGACATTACAAAGCTGTATGTCTCAAGTCTCTGTACTGCTTACAGGTTCTTGGAACTGAGAATAGGAGTGCCTAGGTTATTTCCATATATTTAAAATTTTTTTTAAATTTTTTCTTTTTTTTTTGAGACAGTGTCTTGCTATGCATTGAGGCTGGTCTTTAACTCACTATGTAGCCCAGGCTCCTCGAACTTGTGGGATCCTCCTGCCTCAGCCTCTTGAGTGCTGGGATTATAGATGTGTGCCACCACGCCCGGTTTTTTTCATATATTTTAAATTATAGAGAAATGTTACTAGTGAGTAAAACATTTACTGAATATTTTCTGTTTGCCAGGCACAGTCCAAGAAATACTAATGTTTTTCTCCTTTCATCTCTAACAACTCTGAGATAGGTATTACTAATATTTGTATTTTATAGATGAGGAAACATTCAAATTTATTTTTTGCTTGAGATCAGACAACCAGGATTACACCAAATGTGTTCCATTCTAGATCTCTCTCTTTTTTTCTTTTTGTGGGTACCGAGGATCAACCTCAGGACCTTGCGCGCTAGCAGGCGCCCGTGCCGCTGAGCGATATCACTGGCCCTTTTGTCGTATGTGGGTTCCGGGAGTCGAACTCGGGCCCTCGTGCTTGCCAGGCAGGCGCTTACGCCGCTGAGCCTCTCACTGGCCCCATAGATCTCTCTTTTAACTATTACATTTCATGAGATTGCATGGAATAAAATGTTTTATTTATTTGGAAGAGAGGTGAGTTGACCTGAAATTTTACCGCTTAATTTATGGTTGTTTTATGATGTTCAGAAGCTCTGTAGTTGTATATGTTGTTGGCCTTTAAAAGCTAAAGCTAATAGTAGTAAGTGCAGTCTAAAAAGGTAAAAATTATTAGGAGTTTGAGGTTTATAGCAGAAAAATAACAGTTTTTTTGGGAAGATCTTGGTAGATTATGATTTCAGTGTTTACTAATGATCTGTTCTTTTCAACTTCTGGGTCATCTATCTTAGATATTCACAGTGTAAAATCCTGCTTTTTGGAAGATTGCATTGAGGAAGTAATTTTGGCTTCTGTGGCAGTTAAGAATTGTGTCTGTTATTCAACTGTTAATTTTTTTGGTGGAGGAGGCATACTAATTCTTTGACAGAAGTATGAACCTGATGAAAAAGGAAAGGAATTAACGTGCTGTTTCCTTCCTCCCTCCCTCAGTTCCATTTTTAAAATAGAGCCTGTGTGAAACTTTATGTATTATGCACACACATAGCTAATGTATAAATATACACTTTATGTACTTTGTAATTATTGTTCCCTCACTCCACTTTTTGAGACAGAGTCTTACTAAGTTGCCCAGGCTGGGCTTGAACTTGTGTTCCTACACTCTTTGAGGATTAACTAGGAGGAACTTTCCCAATACAAACTTTTTAAACTAATGGTATTCTGATTATTGTTCATAATTCAGGTTTGAGAATGTGTATCTCCCGCTCTACTTCTCCTCTTCCTCCTCTTCCTCCTTTTGGCAGTGCTGGGGATTGAATTTAGGGCCTGTCACTTGGGAGGCAAGAAAAGTTTTTTGGGGGAGCGTGGGGGGTTGAGCCCAGGGACTTGTGTGTGCTAAGTATGCACCCTACCACTGAGCTACACCCTTTTTGAATTGCTGATATTGCACACGGGGTTAATCTGTAACCCTTTATCATATTTTCTGTCTCTCAGACCTAGACCTACCTTTGTAAACCTTGATAGTCTTACTTGTCAGATCATTTGCATGATGTATTAGTCCATTTTCTGTTACTATAGCTAGCTGAGGCTGGGTAACTTACAAAGAAAAGAGGTTTGTTTAGCTTAACAGTTTTAGATGCTGGAAGTCTAAGCAGCATGGCTCAGATGCTGGTGAGAGCCCCTCTGGCTGTTGCACATCTGGTAAATGGCATCATGGTGGGAGTGCGTGCAGCTGAGAACGATCACAGGACAAGTAGGAGGCAAGAGTATGGGAAGAGGGTCTTTTATAATAATTCACTCTCTCAAGACTTAACTCGGAGTCCTGTGAGAACTGCTTTGATCCCTCCTGAGTAGTGTCCCCCATGACCTAACTCCTACTGGGCCTCACTACTTGAAGGTCCCAGCATCTCTTCAACATCACTAGAGTAGGGCCCGAGCTTGCAACACATGAATCCTTTGGGGACAGCCACATCTAAACTGTAGCACATGGTTTTATGTAGATGCAGTCGTCTTGGGCCTGCATTATTCCCCTTCTGATTTACTTGATACTCCATTTCCAGCTGTGCCAAATAACCTGTTTCCCTCAGTATTCGGTATCGGTAGCTTTTTCTGACTGTTTCAGATCACACTCGGCACTCGCCTGTTCAGTGAAGCAGATACCTCCTGCGGACCTCACTTTCTCCTGTCTGCATCTTTGTTTACTCAGGCGTCTCCACTCCCATGTGTGTGTACTGTTTGTACTTAACATTGAGTGTCTGTTAAATTCTAAACTTCCCAAGGCACAATTTGATTGTCTTCTCTTGATATTATTGTGCCTTTAGGTTCACTACCTGATAACTTTGTAAATGATGAAATACGACACCCCCGGGGGGGATGGAACCTAGGGGCATCATGCCTGTTAGGCAGGCACTGTCCTGCGGAGGTACACCCCTCAGCTCCTCTCATTTTTTATATGTAGTAATTTTGTAAGAATATATTTGATGCTAATTAACCTAGTACTGTAAATACCATCCTTGAAAGTCCATGGTTACAACTGTTCTTTTTACATGTTTATACAACTGTACTAGAAAATTCAGGATAATGAAGTAGTTAAAATCCTGTTTTAAATGTCTTTCAAAGTAGTTTGAATGAGGTATTACGTTTGTCAACAACATTGTTCACTTGTAAGGGTAAAACTGCATAAAGCTTTATGAAATATAAAAGAATATAAAAGAATAAATACGATAAAGGATTTGGGGAAGATGCTTCATAGTAAGGAGAAAAATGGTATATAGTAGTGAATCTAAAGAAACGGTACTATGGAGATAATTGAATATGCTAGTCAAACTATGGAGGAATAAAGATCTCTTATTATTTTTGTTTTTGTTTTTGTTTTTTTGAGACAGGGTCTTGCTAGGTAGTCCAGGCTGGCTTTGAATTTGCTATGTAGCCGAGGGTGGCCTTGAACTTGTGACCATCCTCCTGCCTCAGCCTCTCAAGTGTTGGGCTTACAGGTGTGTGCCACCACTCCCAGCTTGGGTCTCACATTTTTAAAGGAAAAAAATATTAGAGCTTCAGCAAATTTCAAATACTGTTTAGCACGAGGGAGTATCTGTGAGTCTGTAAATTAGACTGAATCTTGAAAGTTCATTGAAATGATGTGTGATTTATAGAACAAATACATATATGGATGTAGAATAAATGAGTATTTTGCTGTCATTTTTATCATTTGTAGAAGTCTTTTGTTTTTTGTTTTGTTGTTTTTTGAGACAGAGTCTTGCTATTTATATTTAGTTCAGGCTGGTCTTGAACTTACTGTGTAGCCTAGTCTGTCCCTGAGCTCCTGACTGTCATCCTGCCTCAGCTTTCTGAGTGCTGGGATTACAGGTGTGTGCCACCATGCCAGGCTGTAAAAGTTTTCTTGAAGGAGGTGACTTGTCATGCAGCTCAGTATTATTATGGGTTACTGCTATAAGATTATTTTGCCTGCCTCTGACTCCACAGGAGTGCAGTGGATTGTGTGAAGGATTGGATGCCAGATGACCCTGTCACACGGGTACGATGAGTGATTGTGTTGATCTGTCTAGAGAAGTAGATCAGTTGTATTAAACTTTTTATAATTGTGAGGAGAAGGTATACCTTTACGAATGGGACTTTATTGAGAAGTGACATTGGGTAGTGTCTGCTTGCTACCTGTACGTTCAGTCTGGATGCTGTTACTTCACAGACTGGAATGTACTCTCATGGAGAGAACTTAGACTCACTTGCAGTCTAGACGCCTGACGTCTAGAGCCCTACCCTCTCTGTGCAGTAGTTTATGCGAGGGTTTGTTTGGGTAGTTTTGTCACCATTCCTTGTGCAGTTTGTCACCATTCCTTTGGACCAAGTTTGACTGTAGGTGTTCATTCAGTCCATACCAGCCTGTGGCTGGGACACCAGTTCTTGTTTCATTTTGGCACAACCAGAATAGCAAGGTTATCTTCTCTGATGGCACAGGCACTTGTATACTGGAAGAGCCTATTGGGACCCTTCTGTGGAGAGCGTGGTAGATTTTGGTGGTTTGGTATATGTACTGAAGGCCTTCAAGACTTCTCATCAGAGTGCCAACATGTGTTAGTAAGAGGAGTTACATTTGAAGTACAGAAAGGTTTGAATGAGATTTAAAACAAAACAAACCAGAAGAATGTGGAGATAATACAGCTTTGAAATCTGTCCTTCTGGAGGTTTTTAGGTTCATTGAAGAGGATGACTTCTGACAGTGGAGGGTAGGTTTTTCTCCTTAAAAATTTTGTGTGTGTGTGTGGGTACTGGGGGTCGACCTCAGGACCTTGCGCGCCAGCAGGCGCCGGTGCCGCTGAGTGATATCACCGGCCCTTTTTTCGTATGTGGCTTCTGGGAGTTGAACTTGGGCCCTTGCGCTTGCCAGGCAGGCGCTTATGCCACTGAGCCATCTCACTGGCCCCCCCTTAAAATTTTTTTGATTTGCAAAGTGGAATGTTTGCACACACTTGTAATCCTAGCACTGGGGAGGCGGAGGTAGCAGGTGTGTGGATTCTAGGCCAATCTGGCCTCATACAGAGAACCTGTCTTCGAAAACCAAAATCAACAGCAGCAGCAACGACAACAACAAAAAAAGCAAATGTAAAATAAAACTGTTTCTACCTACTTAACTGAATAGTGAGCATTGATTATAAAACACATCATGTTATATGTCTGTTTTCCTGATTTGAACACAAAGGGCAGGCATGTATTGCTATATTTAATATTTCTTGAGTGTGAGTGCAACCTGTTTGGTTAAACCAAGTAACGAAAAACTATAAGGGATGAAGATACTGTTTTGAAACTATCTTTTATTTATACTTTAAAGACCAACCTATTTACTCCGTGAGGAAGTATTAATGCTTAATTGGCTCTTTTGTGTTTACATTTTTCTGCTGCATTCACCTTTTTTGAATTTTCCAGTGTATAAGACCATTTTATATTACCATCATGAAATGCTTTATAAAGAACAGAGGTTTATTTAGCTCACAGCAAAGGTATGGGTGCTGGCATTGGCTTGGCACTGGCGAGGACTTAATGTTGTATGACATTACAATGATGGAAGCGTGTATAAGAGTAAGAAATCACTTGGTGAGATGGAATTTGTGTGATCTCTCACCTTATAAAGCCATCTGTAAGCTGGGCCTGGTGGTGCACACTTGTAATTCCAGCACTTGGGAGGCTGAGGTACGAGGGTCATAATGAGTTTGAGGCCAACCTGAGCCACATAGTGAGTTCAAGGCCAGCCTGAATGATGTAGTGCGACCCTGTTTACAAACAAACAAGCAAGCAAGCAAGCAAGCTACCTGTATTCAGTGTCTTGCCAAGTCCCTAAAGTACACAGGCGAGGCTCAAACTTTCAGTCCTCTTGTGGACTAAGGCAGGTGCCACCACACCTGGTTTCATGTATTATTATTTAAAAAAAATTCTGGCCAGGCTCAGTGACATATACCTGTAATCTAGCTAACTGGGAGGCTGAGACATGAGAATCGTAAGTTTAAGGCCAGCTTGAGCAACTTAGCAGTATCCTGTCAAATAAAAACAAGAGTCTGGGGATATAGTTCACTGGTGGAATGCTTGCCTAGAATGTGGAGGCCTTGGGTTCAGTCCCCAAATATTGGGAAAAAATTTTTGTGTTCGTGGCAGGTCAGCCACATTTCTAACACCGGTGTGTTCTAGTGCTTGCTTCAGAAAGGCAACAGGATGTCGTGTTGTAGACAACTTTGCCTTTGGAGCCAGAAGGCCTGGGTTCACGTCTTAGCCCCAGCACTTGTTAGTTTCGATACCTTGAATCTCTAGTAGGACAACCACTTCATATTTCGGTTCCTGTACCTGCAAGATAGGTGTTACCAATACAAAGAGTTGTTGTAAGGATATTAATGTGTATAGAAATACTTCTTATGGTGAACAAAGAATATATATTTAGGTTCTGTCCATCTCATTGTTTTTACTAAAGACACAATCTGGGGACACTTTTTTAAAAGTAAACTTTATCTGAGTATTTTGTTCGACAGTTTGTACTTCAGCATATTTAGTTGCTGATTCTCCTGTTCTGCCTTCTCCCATACCATTTGTGATTATCTGTAGCTGGCACTATAGACTAACTGCTTCTTTTTTTTTTTTTTTTTTTTGGTGGGTACCGGGGGGTCGACCTCAGGACCTCGTGCGCCAACAAGCACCCGTGCTGCTGAGCGATATCACCGGCCCCTTTTTCCATATGTGGGATCCGGGAGGCGAACTCGGGCCGTCGCGCTTGCAAGGCAGGCGCTTACGCCGCTGAGCCATCTCACCGGCCCGACTAACTGCTTCTTAAATTGTATCTCAGAAATATATACCCTCCAAGGCCCTATGTATTTTTCTGATGCATTTTATGGTCACACACTTAAAATGAGGACTGCTTAACTGGGGAGTGGTATGCTCGCAGTAGCTTGGACATGAGTGGTTGAGACTTCAGTGATGATTGAATTGATGAATGGCTACAGGGACAATGGGGCTGGCCTTGAACTTCAGTAATTTGGGTAACATTTTATTTTTTTTATTTTTATTTTTTGTGGGTACTGGGTGTCGAACTCAGGACCTCGTGTGCCACCAGGCGCCCGTGCCGCTGAGCAATATCACCGGCCCTTTTTTCATATGTGGGTACCGGGAGTCGAACTCAGGACCTCGCGCTTGCCAGGCTGCGCTTATGCCGCTGAGCCATCTCACCAGCCCTGGGTAACATTTTAGAAAGTGAAGTGGAGCTTTTCTCCATTGTAGGTTGAATTTTCATTAATATTGATTTATTTTTCTGTCTTTAAAAAAGGAAATATGTCTGTATTTTATTTGGAATATACCTGTGTCCCAACTTCAGGTAATAAGTAGCAGTTTTATGGAATGTTTATGCTATACAAGGAATAATTATATAAAACAGATTCATTCAATCATTCATTCGGGTCTTGCTTTGTAGTGCAGGGTGGCCTTGAACTACTCCCATGCTGGCATTGAACTTGCAGTGATCCTGAGTGCTGGGATTACAGGATAAAACATGACAATTTAAAAATACATGGGCTCCAGTGACTTTTATGGCCAGTATTCATAAGTTTAAAAAATTTTCTGGTATTAAAAAATTTTGCTGCTGTAGTGTTAATGAGCTTGCACTCCCCCTGCTGGTTGACTCTTTAGAAATACTATATGCATTAGGAAAAAAGCAGACTCCTAATTCAATCCTGAAAATATTTGTCAAATTTTATATTCTCTGTAGAAGTAGCTAAACTTATAGAAGATGTCATTTTGCTTAAGGAATTGATTATGTAATGTTTTTCTTTGTTTGCAGTGGTGTTTAATGTCCAAAGGATAATCATTTCACTTTTCTAAATGTAAATTAGATTTTAGAGCCAGGTGTGGTGGCACACACCTATAATCTTAGCACTCAGGAGGCTGAGGAAGGAGGATCACTGTGAGTGTAAGGCCAGCCTGGGCAGCACAGTGAGTTCAAGTCTAGCCTATAACTACAGAGTGAGACCCTATCTCAAAAAACCAGGGGAAAAAACCTTGTAGTTGTAGCATGTGTCATAAATTTATTCTTCTCTGTTCATAAGGCCCCCTCAGCTACCTCTTACACCTGTTATTTTTTAACAAGTCTAATTTTTGTGGTTCTTATTTGATCATTTGTTCTTTTACAGAATGTGGCATTTATTTATAGAATGTGGCTTAATTTCTGTGAAGCACTGGTAGCATGAACATAGAAGGAAGAGGTGACACTTCATGAAGGGTCACATCTCCTCTGCTTGGGATCTGTACCGTGTGTCGGTGAAATGTTGTCAGATTTACAGTGGCCGTACTTAATAGCACAATAAATATTAGACAGTAAATAACTGGATTTCTGAGAGGAAGAAGGCCATGATAGTGTTATGGATAAAGCAGGTATCAAGAATGACTTGAAAAAGGCCCTGAAGAACAGATGTGGTTTAGATAGGAGGAGGGAAGGAGGGGGAGGACATGGCATTCCAAGCAAAATGAACATGACAAAAGGCATGAGCAGGAAATTAATGCAACTTATTTAGGGTACAGTGAAGAGCTCTTTCCCAGAAGCTTCACGTAATTGATTTAATCATCACACATTAATTTTCTGGTGTGACTTGCCATTTCACAGATGAAAGAAAGTAGAACTTCTGGGGTTAAAACTCTTGTGAGAATTTCCATTTACAGGTTATGAAATTTCCAGGGTTTCATTCTGCATGTGTCTGGCTGCAGGTGAAGTCTTTGTTTCTCTAGCTGTAACATCAGGAAGAATTGGGTAAGACCATGGAGCATCGGTATTGTGAGTGTGGCTTTCACACTTCACTATTTGCTTAGAGGGCTAGAGATACAGATTAGTGGTAGAACATTGGCCTAGAATGCAGAAGGCCCTGGGTTTCAATTCCCAGCATCTCAAAGGAAAATAATTAAAAAAAAAAATGTAGAAACACTTTGTAAGCATTAAATGGGTGTATTCAGAGCTTGCTAAAATTTTATTGAACTGTTACTTAGTTGGAATGGAAAATAAAATATATGTTGTATTTGTTGTGTTATTGTTGAAAAGTTTTTAGCTTTCACAGATTTCCCCATTTTAGAATGCTTACCCCAGATGATTTCTTTTTTTTTTTTTTTTTTTTTTTTTTGTGGGTACCAGGGGGTCGACCTCAGGACCTCGTGCGCCAGCAGGCGCCCGTGCCGCTGAGCGATATCACTGGCCCCTTTTTTTCGTATGTGGGTTCCGGGAGTCGAACTCGGGCCCTCGTGCTTGCCGGGCAGGCGCTTAAGCCGCTGAGCCATCTCACCAGCCCACCCCAGATGATTTCTTAAATATCCAAATGGGAAAGCAGTCGTGACTTTAACTGTAACAACTGCCTAATCAGGCCTAGGCAGTCATCTGTACTGGGAGACAAGCAGACCAAATAGTCCAGGACAAGTGGTGTTTGGACCGTTTGCTGAATAGCATATGTGTATTTTCATGACATTGAAAGCTTTTATTTGTTCTGACAGTTTGAATTGGGGTTTGGAACTGACAATTTGTATTTAACATATGCACTTAGTAGTTTACGTACAATGCAAATAAAGTTTGTGCAGGCCTGTTGAAAAGTAAGGACTATATATTTGGCAGAACTGGTCTGTTGTATTTGTATTTTGTTTGGGCTTCTTCATTACTGAGGACTAAGGTGAGTATTTTTATTCTTTTCTACCCGGTCAATTAAAGGTAAAGGTAAATTAAAGGTAAAGGTTTTTTTCTCTTGATAGCACATCTTTTAAACTCAGGTAAAGTATATCTGTAATTGTACTTAAGCATGTCTTCTCTTAACGGAAGACTTTGTCTTTTAGATGAAAATTTATAAACTGTATGTTTCACATACATTGAAATATCTAATGTTATAACTAAATTTCATGTTAAATGGGATTATATGGGTTGAGGATATGACTTGAGCAGTTTAAGTGAAGAAAATAGATTGATTTCAGAGTTCAGCTTGTAACAAAGGGCAGAGTTGTTTTAGGGCCTCATAGGTGTGAGGAAGTAGAGAAGGGATTTGCCATTGGGAATGGAGAGCCTGTTGAATAGTAGTGAGTCATAGGAGTGGGTCAGAGAGAATGTGGTCTACAGTCAGGTTTAAGGTTTTACTTCAGTTATGAAACTGGGGGTGGGGCTTTCACCTTCCAGTCTTCCTTAATTCTGACTACTTTACTTAATTGCTAGTCTGTGTGCCGCAGTGCCACATCTCTGATGGCACCTCCTACTTTGACCTTGTGAGAGAAGAGAACAGCAGCTCTCCTAGCTACAGATTTTGGTGGGAAGGTTAGTAGGAATTATTTAGCTAGAGAGGAGCTTTAAAAGAAGTGTATTAGAAAGTGATTGGGTTAGATTATTCTTTGGTTTTTTAAAATCTGTTTTTCATCTTCTTGAATTAGATTTAAGGGTGGTATTGTGAAGTTGGGTTGGTCTGTAGGTTGCTCAGTATTATTGTTAGGTGATGTATTCTAAATTTTCTTGATAACGCCCACCTTTTTTCTTTGATTATAAATAAGAAACCAAAATATTGCTTCTAAATTTCAAAGACATTATTAGAATATTAAAATATTTCTGAATTTTTCTTGGGAACTAAACAGAAGTTTGAAATTATAATACTAGTTTATTGAGAAGTAATCATGATAAAGCTATTTCTATTAGAGATCTAAGTCACCCAGTGATTTTTATAGTCCACTCCCAAAGATTGTTGAAAGCAGACATTTTGAGTACAGAGATATCTGAGATACTGGTGGGGTCTGCTTAGTGTAGTATATTATCCAGTGACCTTTGAATTTTCTTTGTCACTTAAAGAAAAGAGGTCCTTATTTTTACTTGCATCACTGTAAATGTCAGCGGGAGATACCTCTGTGGTCACTGACTTTGAGCAGTAGTAAGGTCAGATAAATTTACCAAGCCTTTTAGGAATTTGTCTGTAAAGGACACTGTTACCATGAAACGTGTACACTGCTTTGTTAAGGACTTGGATGCTCACACTGAAAACAACCCCATTAATGGAGAAGGCTTATTTTATCTTAGTTGTTTAATGCTTTGTCCTAGACAGATGATTATTCAAGTGTACGATTTTTGGGAACATGAAAGAGAAGGCATAGAAATGATTGGCCTGTGGGTAGCTGGGTGACAAAACTAGTTTAAGAAGAAAAACCTTTCCCTTTTTTTGGTAGTTTCTGTTAACAGAGACTTGGATTTCCCTTTGCTTTGAAGTGAAGCACATGTTGGTGCAATAGAGCTACAAACGCATGCTCATGGTGGAACTTGCCTGCTGTGGGTGAATCACAGAGGGAAAGATGCTGAGGCACAACTCATGTTTTCCTGCATGAGAAATTCAAATGAAATAGAAACAGGTGGCTATGGCACTCTTATCTCTCTGTTAAGGAGCTGTGATCCTAAGCTTCCAGCTGATAGCTGCTCACTGAAGGCACGGGCTGGAAGTGAATTAGAGGTAAAAGTTCGGATAAGGCCTTGAATGGCCTGTTTTTGTACTGCATCTGCTGCTGCATTTTAGACTCACAAAGAGAAGGATTATAGGCCACTGATTGTGCCCTTTCCTCTCCGTGGCACAGTCATTTTGAGGAAAAGGGATTTGAGGTTTTACTGTGGATCCTTAACGTGGATTTAAAGGTTTTCATTCTCCATTTGTAGAATTTGTCCTATTTTGACCAACTAATGAAAAAATAATAGCTCTTTGAGTATCTTATGAGGTGTTTGTTATAGTCACTTAAACTAGTGTCCTTGCTAGCAGACGTTAAGAATTGTCACAACAAGGCCAGCGGTCTTTGGAAGACTAATAAAATGTGCCTTGTGGGAGGGACTAATCGTCCCTGCGATGAAGCCTGAAGACAAGAGACCGCTTACTCTAATGGACAGCGCTTCTAGCTCAAAGCCTGGATTGTAGTTCTGGCTTTCTTAGTTTGGTATATATCATTTAACATTTCTGATCCAGAGTTGCTGTTACACCAATTGGCACAAAAAAAACTCTGTAATTTTTTTTTTTTTTTTTTTTTTTTTTTAAACACAAGGTGCTTGTGAAGATCAATGAGGACATACATAAATACAAAGCATTGGTATGAAGTTTGTGCTACTTGGAAGTGAAGTTAGTTGTAGATTTTTCTTAGACATGTTAGATTGAAGAAATTTCCTTCAATTCTTAATTTGCTGAGAGTTGTTTTTTCCCTCACAAATATGTACTGACTTTTCTCAAATGGTTTTTCTGCATCTGTTGAATGTTCATTGAAGTTCTTTTCTTCTGTTAATAGTGAGGAAAACATTTGGCCCTTGCCTTGTAGGAGTGATAGTTGAATAGAGAGAAAAACAAAATAGTAATGGTAATGTCTGTTATAATTGAGTTTTATAAAAGATGCAGTGGGAATGTGAAAAGAGGAGTAGTGAAGTCATCCTGACAAAATCAAGATAGCTTTCAGAGGAATTCAGCCGAGATGGAGCTTTGGGATTTGTGAATGGAGGGAAGTGGCACATCTTGGGCAGAGGGCATGGTGGTTGTAGTGGGTTGCATGTTGGAGGTTAGTGACTACAGAGGGTGCTCCTGTGCAGAAGCGGGTTAGGAAAGGAGTTTTACCGCTATGTTAAGTTTCTCCTTACATGGGGAGCTGAACAGAGTTTTGAGAGAGAGAGAGATATAATTGGACTTTTGTGGTAAAGATCTCTCTACAGTGATACAGAAGAGATGAAGAGCCATTTATTTATTTATTTATTATTTTTTTTTGTGGGTACCGGGGTTGACCTCAGGACCTCGCACGCCAGCAGGCACCCGTGCTGCTGAGCGATATCACCGGCCCTTTTTTCGTATGTGGGTTCTGGGAGTCGAACTCGGGACCTCGCGCTTGCCAGGCAGGCGCTTACGCCGCTGAGCCATCTCACTGGCCCCTCTGTTGTTCTCTTATGAGCTGATTCTTGCTTTTTATTTGCTTTCTTTTGCTTTGGGTTTACTTTGCTCTTTTTCTAGTTTTTGGGGGAGAATTTCAGGACAGTCTCACCATTTCAAATATCCCTTATTTTCACATATTGGTATTTAAAGGTTTAAAAGACTGCATTAGCTGTTTCCACGAATTTTGGTATGTTGTATATTTATTTTTATTCTGTTCCAAGTATTTTCTAATTTCATTTATAATTTTTTGTTGTTGTTGTTCCACTGGATATTTAGAAGTGTGTTGTTACATTAATGGGGGTTTTCTAGATATATTATTCTTAATTATTTCTAAATTAATTCATGGTCAGAGAACACGTTAAACTACTATTCTTTCGCAATTTCGTAAGAATTATTTTATGGCTTAGCATAAAATAGCTTATGCTGATCTTGGTGAAAAGTATATATTCTGGAGTTGGGTGTATTCCATAATTGTCAGTTTTTTCAAGGTTATTGATAGTATTGTTGGATCTTCTGTATTATTTTGTAAATCTAGTTTTATCAATTGGTAAGAGAAGAATATGAAAATCTTCAGCTACATGGATATGTTTTAATCAAATTAGCTTTACTTTTCTTTGGTAATTGACTTCATAATATGTGAACACTATACATTTGAAATTGGGAAATATGTTTACCATAAAATCATTTTTTTCAATTTTATGTTCATGATCAAGGTGGATTTGAAAAGAAGTTTTTTACTAATTGAAAATTTGGAAATTTGCTGGGTTAGTATACGTAATCTAATAAGGGGGGGGCAGGAAATTGGTTATTTTAAATTGTGTTAGCCTGTCCCCAGCCTCCACTGCCAACTGAGCAGGGGAGCCCCGGGCTGGACCCAGGAGGACCCAGCAAGCGTGCGCCTTCCTTCCAGTAGGTGGGTTCTCCATAGCACAGGGCAACAGTGTAACACCTTGTGTGATAATCTGATGGAAGAAGAGACCAATGCTCCAGAGGAGAGTTTAGCTTCAGGACTGAAATCATATCCTTCCCCACATCCCTGAGTGAGAGACAGCCTTGCAAGATAGGCTTGGAGAGGGTGAGAGCTAAGTAGGGATCTCCTAGGAGCCCCTGGGAGGCCCAGGCTTAGACCAGGAAGATCATGGGGCCTGTATTCTGTTGTGGGAGGCCAGGTTCAGTGGGAATAATCATTAGAGAGGGCAGTCCTGAAGAAAAAAGGCATGTAGTCTAGTGATATGTTTGAGCTCTGCACCTGTTGCCAACATTTAGCAGAAATCAATGCTCTGAATTACTATCGGTTAATATAAGGGGAGCCTAACTGTCTTCACTAAAATCAGAGTCCTCTTTGTTTTGGTAAAGGGCTGTTCATCAGTGGTTCCTAGGGTTTGTCAATATTCAGTTGACATTTGATGCCATTGTTGTCCCTGAATTTACTACCATAGACAAGGTAACGTAGTAGTGGCCGGGAATTGGTTTTCCTTCTATGCCAATACCTGGATTGCCTGGGGAGGGGGTCATAATACTGTGGCTCGCTCTCAAAGAATGGGGCACTGGGCCAAAGAATTTACAAACCCCAGTACAAAAAACAAAAACAGAAACATGAAATGACAAGGCAACAAAATGCCTCCCTAAAGTCCCAACTCCCCGAAAATTGGTATGGGGGAATTGAGGTGGGAGGAAATTATAAGCTACACAGCAGATAGGTCTGAAGGGGTACCAGTGGAGGTGAAACAGTTCTGTAAGGTGCTTGGCAAATATAAAGAAGATATAACTAATCATATAATGACGATAATGAAACAAATGACTAGCGAGTCTAGATAAGACACCAACAGCTAGTGGAGCTAAAGAAGGAGGTGTAAAATGTGAATGACCATGACAGAAAAGAATGGGAGACAGCTATTCAGGAGATTAAAAACGATTGAAAGTATGGGTAGCAGAAGTGACCAATGTGAAGACAAAGCTGTGGTGAATGATCAGTTAGTGAGAGACACCTTAAAAACAACAATGGAGCATGAAAAATGGATCCAACAGCTCCTAGATAACTCAAAGAGGACTAATATAAGAATAATTAGAGTTTGCGAAAAATCAGAAGACAGCACAAAGGGCATAAAAAGTCTGTTTACACAGGTAATAGCAGAAAACTTTCCAGACATGGAAAATGAATTTTACAGATAAGTGAAGCATATCAAACCCTGAATAGCCATGATCAGAAAAAAAAACTCAGTGCCACATAATAATTAAAATACCAGACATACAGCACAAGAACAGAATCTTAAAAGGCTACTAGAGAAGAGCAGTGGATCACCCATAAAGGAAAAACTGTTAGAATTATAATAGATTTCTCAACACAAACCTTAAAGGCAAGGAGAGCCTGGAATGAAGTGTTTGAGGCTCTTAAAGAGAACAGCTTCCAACCCAGACTGTTATATCCTGCAAAATTATCTTTCAGAATTGCTGGAGAAATAAGATACTTCCATGACCACCAAACCAACTCCCCCCCAAATTCTGTAGGATATCCTAGAAGGAGACAGTGAATTTAACCATGCCAAAAGATCCAATAAAAGGAATATGTCAGGTAAGGCTAGCAATTAAATAGAAGGGAAAGAAGGCAAAACAGCAACAGAAAGTTAATACAATGACAGACTAAGTCAGTACCCATCAGTTATAACTATCAGTGTAAATGGATTCAGCTCGCCAGTCAAAAGACACAGATTAGCAGAACGGATCAAGAAACAGTTGGACAGTATGCTGTATACAGGAAACACATTTAACACAAAAAGAAATTCATAGACTAAAAATCAAAGGGTGGAAAACAATATTCCATGCAACAGGAACCCCAAAACGAGCAGTAGCAGCTGTCCTATTTTGGGACAGAGTGGATTTCAAGCCAGTGGTCAAAAGAGGCAAAGAAGGACATTACATAATGGTTAACAGAAATATTCAACAGGAAGTGATAACCATTAAAAACGTGTATCAAACCACGGTGCACCCAACTTCATAAAAAAAACCCTAACAGACATAAAAGATAAACATCAATACAATTGTGGAGGGGGATCTTAATACTATACTATCACAAATAGATCATCAAAACAAAAAAGATACCAAAGATGACCCAAACCCTTGAACAAATGGAGTTAATAGATAAATACAGTTTTCTGCCCAATAACAGAATACATTTTTTTTTTGCGGGGGGGAGCTGCACACGGTACTTTCTCGAAAACAGACCATGTAAGAGCTAATAAACATGCCTAAGTAAATGCAAAAGAATCAAATTTTGGGCCGGTGAGATGGCTCAGCCGCGTAAGCGCCTGCCTTGCAAGTGCGAGGGCCCGAGTTTGACTCCCGGATCCCACATACAAAAAAGGGGCCGGTGATATCGCTCAGCGGCACTGCGCCTGTTGGCGCGCGAGGTCCTGAGGTCGACCCCCCGGTACCCACAAAAAAAAAAAAAAAAAGAATCAAATTTTGCCATACATATTATTAGATCACAGTACAATGAATCTAGAAATCAATAGCAAAATAAACCACAGAAACTATGCAAACATATGGAAATTAAACAACACACTCTTGAATAATCAGTGGGTCACAGAGGAAATTAAGGAAGAAATAAGACAGTTCCTAGAATTACATAGTTATGCCAGTACAGCATACCAGAGCTTATGGGACACAATGAAAGTACTTCTAAGAGGGAAGTTCTTAGTGGTGAATGCCCGCATCAGAAAGATAGAGTGAACCCAAATAAATAACCTAATTATGCTTCTCAAGGTCTTAGAAAAACAAGAACAGTCCAAACCCAGAGCTTGTACAAGGAAGGAAATTATAAAGATCAGAGCAGAAATTAATGAAATGGAGACTAAAAAATGTACAAAGAATTAGTGAATCGAAGAGCTGTTTTTTTTTTGGAAAGATAGACAAACTCAGCCAATCTTAGCCAAAAAAGGAAGAAAAAGATACATATTAATGCAGTTAGAAATGAAAAAGGTGAAATTGCAGTGAACACTGCTGAAATCTGGAAAGTTATTAGCAACTAGTTCACAAACATGTATGTTAAACAGTTGGAGAACTCAGAAGAAATGGAGAGATTCCTAGATACATATGAATTGTCAAAACTGAACCAAGAAGACTTAAAAATCTTGATTTTTTTGTGGGTTTTTATTTTTATTTTTATTTTTTTGGTACCGGGAATTGAACTCAGGACCTTGTGCTTGCCAGGCAGGCACTGTGTCACTAAGCTATATCCCTGACCCCCAAAATTTTGAACAATCCAATAACAGGCAATGAAATTGAAGCAGTAATAGGAAAACTACCAATTAAGAAAAGTCCAGGATCTGATGGGTTCACAGCCAAATTCTACAAAGAACTTCAGGAAAGATCTCACACTAATACATCTCAAACTTCTTAAAATTGAGAGGGAAAGAGTAATTCCAAAATCATTCTGGGAAGCTAATATTATCTTGATTCCAAAACCAGACAAGGATCCAACCAAAAAGAAGAACTATAGGCCAGTTTCTCTAATTAACATAGATGCAAAAATCCTTAAGAATATAATGGCAAACAGAATGCAACAAATCTCATCAGAAAGATTATATTCCATGACCAAGTGGGCTTTATGCCAGGGATGCAAGGATGGTTCAACACATGCAAATCAATGAATGTAATTCATCTCATAAACAGAAGCAGGACAAAAATCACATGATCATTTCAGTAAATGTGTAAAAAGCCTTTGACAGAATCCTACATCCATTCGTGATAAAAACCCTGAAGAAAATCGGTATAGAAGGTCTTTATCTCAACATGATAAAAGCATTTATGGCCAGCTTGCTGCCAACATCATATTAAATGGTGAAAAGCTGAATGCCATCCCTTTAAAATCAGGAACAAGACAAGGATGTCCACTATTACTATTCCTGTTTAACATAGTCCTCAAAACATAAGCCAGAGCAATCAAGCAAGACAAAGAAATTAAATGGATACATGTAGGAAAAGATGACGTTTCAATGTCATTATTTGCAAATGACATGATCCTTATAAGATCCCAAAAACTCCACCAAAAAACTTCTAGAATTGATACCCAAATTCAGCAGTGTAGCAGGATACAAAATAAACTCACAAAAATCAGTAGCATCCCTATATACTAATAATGAACTCACTGGAAAAGGAATTAGAAAAACAATGCCATTAACAGTAGCATTAAAAAATTAAATACTTAGGTACTAACTTAAGACCTCTATAACGAAAATTACATGTGACTGAAAAAGAAAATTGAGGGAAGACACCAGAAAATGAAAAAATATCCCCTGTTCCTGGATAGGCAGAACCAACATAAAATGGCTATATTTCCAAAAATGATACACAGGTTTAATGCAGTCTCAATCAAAATACCAATGTTATTTCTCACAGATTTAGAGAAAACAATCCTAATGTTTATATGGAATCAGAAGAGACCCAGGACAGCAAAAGCAATCCTGGGTAACAAAAGCGAAGCAGGTGGCATTACAATCCCAGACTTGAAGTTACATTGTAAAGCTACAGTGATTAAAACAGCATGGTACTGGCACAAAAACAAGCATGTGGATCAGTGGAGTTAGAAAAGAAGCAGCAGAAACCACCCCAGGCACATACAGCTATTTGATTTTTGACAAAAAGTCAAAAACACACTGGAAGATAGATAGCCTCTTCAGTAAATGGTGCTGGGAAAATTGGATATCCGCACACAGAAGATTGAGTCTAGAGCCATATATCTCACCATATACTAAACTAAAATCAAAATGGATGAAAGGTCTAATGTTAAAACAGAAACACTTAATCTGTTGGAAGATAAAAAAGATACAACTCTTGAAGACATAGGTGTAGGCAAGGACTTCCTGAACAGAACCCCAGTGACAAGAAATAATACGAAGACTCAAATGAGATCATATCACATTAAAAAGCTTCTGCACAGCAAAGCAAACAACCAACAGAGTGAAGACACAACAGAAAGGGAAACAATTTTTGCCAGCTAGTCCATGGACAGAGGACTAAACATCAAGATTATAGAACTAAAAACAAAACAAAACAAAACCTGTCAAAAGACCCAGCCTCCCCACCCCCCAAAAAAGACAACTGCACTGAATAGACACTTCTCAGAAGAAGTACAAATTGCTGGTAAATACATGAAAAAAAATGCTCGTCACTGCTGGCCATCAGAGAAATGCAAATTAAAACCACACTGAGATACCATCTTATCCCAGAAAGAATGGTTGTCATCAGTAAATCTAATAATAACAAATGCTGGTGAGGATGTGGGGAAAGAAGAAACTCTTCTACATTGTTAGTGGGTATTATGGTTACCCCTCTGCTATGTGCTGCCCTGCCTTGGAGCCAGTCGATTATGGATTGAAACCTCTACAAACTGGGAGCTAAATAAACCTTTCCTCCCTTAACTTTGGGTGTTGGGTATTTTGTCTCACCAATGAGAGAAAAATAACTTGAGACAGTGGGAATGTAAACTAGTAAAACCACTATGGAAATCAGTGTGGAAATTCCATTTGACCCAGCTATCCCCTTCCTAGGTATCTTTTCAAAAGAGTTAAAATCACCATATTACAGGGATATATGTATATCCATGTTTATAGCAGCATAATTTATAATAGCTAGATCTTAGAAACAGCATATATGCCCATCAATAGATGAATAGATAAGGAAAATGTGTTTATGCACAATGGGGCACTACTTTGCTATAAAGAATGATAAACTTGAAGCATTCGTAGGTAAATAGATGCAACTTGAAAACAATGTTAAGTGAAATAGGTTAGACACACAAGCTTGAATATCACATGGTTTCTCATTCACACACACACACACACACACACACACAAATATAGAGCAAAATAAAGATAAATAGGAAGTAGGGAGAAGTTAAAATACTTCCCCAAATTATATATCCCATTGTTTTAAGACTTTTGATAACTATGCTAATTTGTTTCTTTTATACTAAAAATTTATCTTAGTTCATTGGAAAGAATGTGGTGTTATGTTTCTTTTCTTCTTCTTTTTTTTTTTTTGCTGACACAGGAGCTTTATTGGCTGGCTGGATGAAGTCCCAGCCTTTAGCTAAGGCATCAGTCGCCCAGTCTTTGTTTTCAGGGGTTTTTATGTGTTACAAGTTCCCCTAAGTACCCCTCCCTGTAACCTTAGTAACCACATATACTACATCATCTTTCTGGAATTTCACAAGAACATCATTAGGTTTATCACAGGCCCTCTCCAAGCATCAGGTCTGTTTGCTGTAGCTGTTTGTCCCTCCTTTTATGGGTTTTATGGTTAACTGGGAAGGGGTCTGAGGAGTGAGTTTGTCTATGGGTTAGTGCCTTAATATCTAACAGGGTTGGGGAGTGAGTGCATCTAGGGGGTTAAATGAAGACAAAATGGAGTCTAAAAAGAAAATGGAGTTACTTTAGCCATATCAATCAGTGCTAGATATAGTTTCTTGGCCCCTCTGTTCCTCCTTTCTCACTCAGGGATTCCAGTCATAGACTGTTAGTCTGCTTGTTGTTTCCCAGATAGATTTACTTTTTCAGTCTTTCTCCCTTCCAGGTACTTTTTGTGTGGGTTCTATTATTTTGTTCTCAAGTCCAGTTAGCATTTATTTATTTGGTACTGTCTAATTTGTTGGTAACTCAGCCTATACTTTTCATCTCAAGATACTGTACTTTTCCTTTCTAGCAGTTGAACTTGGGTGTTTGCTATGTCTTTCATTTCCTTGTGCTCAAGCTTTTTTCTACCTTTGTGAAGATATTGAGTAGATGTACAGTAGGTGTTTTAAAGATGTTCGTCTACTAATTACTTCATTTGTATCACTGCTGGGTCTCTTTTTTTTTTTTTTTTTAGAGAAATGTCTCATTCTTTGTGGTGCTGTATATTTTTTCTGCTTCTCTGCATTTCTGGTTTTTCTTTGTTGTTGTTCAGTTTAAGACACAGTGATTTTACTTTGTTGGGTAAGAGATTTCTGTATTTCTTAAACTGTATTGAGCTTTGCTTTGGGGTGCAGTTGATTTCCTTAAAAGCAGTTTGATCTTTTTTCATTCATGGCTTTCTTCCAGGGCTTGCATGCCCCTCGGTGAGACATCAGCCTTCTGTGGCTTCTTTATGGTCCCATAAATTAGGTCTTCCTTCCTGGCTATTGGGAACACAGCTACTCCTAGCCCTCAGTGAGCCCAAGGGCTGTGCTGCTGGCTTCCTTTTGCTTCCATAGTTGGTTCACTCCCACAAGGGCATCAACACTCAGCTGAGGTTCTCCAAGGATCTCTCTGTAGATGTCCAGGGCTGGCTGCCTGCATAGCCCTATCTGGTTGTCTTGGCCTCTTGGTCGAGGTCTCCAGGCTGTAGCTGGGTTGCTCGGCAATGCACAGGCACTGGCGAGAACAGATGGCTAAGCGTCCCAGCAAGGCTGGGGGACAGCAACATGGGGCTGGAAAGCTACGTACAAAACGAGGCCAAACAGGCCGGGCTTGAGGGGTGCGTGGCAGCTGCCAGAACCCGACGGTTGCGGCCGGAGGTTTCCTACCCTTGCCCACCACGGGCCTGCTTCTTCGGCGCCCACCCCCCTGGGAAAAGCGGCCGACTAAAAATGCCACCTTTAGAGTGTCGTTCAACAATCTGTTCCCGAAGAAGTTCGTGGAAGAAGCCTCTTGGATAAAAGGTCGGGAAGCCAGCAGGTTGGCTTTCTCACACTCAGCCGCCCGCCTGGCCTAGGAACCCGCTGTTCTGTGTCTTTTTTGTAAGAATCTTTTTGGTTTATGTTTGGTACTGAGTAACTGCCTTGAGGACAGGGATACACAATGTAATAACTATTGTCACTGTTCTATTATTTATGAAAATATGTTCTAGTTTTTGGTAAAATAAAATACATTGGGCTAATGTACTGATAGAGAAGCCACAGCAGAAATGAAATCAGTTCATGTTACTGGTTATTCAAGTTTTGTTTTCATTTCCTTAGCAACTTGTAGAATCCTATGGGCCCTGATCTTTTTACCCCCATCTTGAAGTTTAATAGGTGTACCTTTTTTTTGTTACTTCTTGGGATAAGCTGTTAAGTAGAGTTAACAGCCCTGAACAGATGAAGGAACCTCTTGCTTTAGCGGTAAGTAAAGGCGTCACTGTCAACACTATTGCAAAACAAGTATAAAAAGATTTTAAAATACACTTCTTGACTTGCTGACAAAGTACAGAAGAAAATAGGCAAAAGAAAAAAAAAGGGACGTCTCATTTCTATTGAATATAAAGGCTGTGTTTTTGGAATATGTTTTCATTGCAGTAGTTCTTGTATGGTTAAAATGATCTGTGGGCTTTTTGAGGAGGTATAGTGAGAAAATTTTATCTTTAACCAGTTACATCAACCTATAACCTAAACATCTACAAAGAACTGCAATTGGGGCATATGTTTTAAGACATTTAAGTTGAGGCAAGGGGCATTTGGGGTATAGTAGAAAGAACATTGGGCCTCTCGTACACATTGTAGCTTGGATGTTGTGTGGAGCTGTCGGGGGGTCATTACATTACCTTTTTTATCTCCTGAGATTAAAATACAGATACATAAACTGGCTAATTGAAATTAGTTATTTTAGATAGTTATTTTGCATCTTTGTTAAATTTCTTTGTTTTGAAAATACTCCAGTTCCATTGTGGAAATTGGGAATGTATTAATTCTGTGTTTGCAAGGATCATTTACTTGGGTGAGACATGAATCCTTGGTGTGGTGGATTAACTGATGATCAATTGTAAGACGCAGCTGAACTGAATCAGCGTGGTGCTGGGTGTGGAAGGCCCACCTGATAGCATAAAAGGAGAACTGGAGGGGAAGATGGTAAATGTTGTTGGTTTTCCTGGTGTGAACTCAGCTGTTCTCATTGTCAGAGGAGCTCGGGTCCTTACTATTGTTGAGGATGGCAGCAGTTCTCTTAGGGGGAGCTCTGGTCTTTACCTGGAGTGTTGCTCCCTGACTCCAGTGCAGATCCCTCAGCCTGCTGGCCCAGATCCTTCATCCCCTGGCAGACTTTCTGGCTTCCACCACTGACCTTTGGGCCTTCCCAGTGCAGATCCTTGATACAGACTTGCATGAGGCATTATCATGGGCTCTAGGCCTCCAGTTGGACTCGTAGACGATATTGCCTTGGGCTCTAGATCTTCAGCTGGACTCGTGCAGGACATTGCCATGGATCTAGGCCCTCAGCTGGAATCTTCGGGTCTCTAGTGTGTGTACAGATCTCTTGTGCTCTTCTGCATTTGACTTTTTGGCTGAATATTATAAAATAATCCTATAAATTATGTGTCCTGTGTTAAATCGATTCCCTTGCAAACCCTGACTGTAACACTGGGTATTAATATTGTATATTTATGCAAGTGTGATACTTTATGTATGTTAAAGGAAGTCTGAAGAGTTTTGTATAGGTATACAGCAGTATATGTGAGTATATTAAGAATACTCTTGAAAATGTATATCACTAGTGGGAATAAAGGGGTGATTTTATTGTTTATCCTGGCTGTGGACAAATCATGCCGTCTTTCTTTTGGGGGCATTTCTTCATTGGTATTTTCCCCATGCTTAGGGGTAAAAAAAATTCCTTAGTGTAGTAGTCTCATTTGTTATTGTGTAGATATTTGATATGAACTTCAGAGTATAATGGAAATTGAATATTTCCTGGATTCCTGGTATATAGTTTCTTGAAATTGGGAGATGTTAAGAGGAAGAAAGCAATTTCAAGCTGTTCCATTTGAAAGTTCGTTTTTGAAAAAGTTTTGTCCTGGCCTTGCTGGTCCAGGTTTCTCAGAGCAGTAAGGAAAGAGACAATTGGTAATCATAGGGAAGAAACAAGATAAAAATGGGAATTTGCTTCCTCACCACATTGGTATCTGACCATCAAGCTCCTCAAGTTCTAGACAGCTAGGAAAGTGTCTCATTCCTCAGGAATGCGCTGCTCCAAAGAACCCTTTCCCAGCCCCATGACACATAAGGTTTGATTGGATCGATTTCAGCACTTTTAAGCCTGGAGCAAGTATCTTTGGTCAGAGCTGAAGTCTGGTACTTCAGAGGAAGCTCTCTCATGTCTGGCTCATATGTAGTTGACTATGTGTAAACTTACTGTTCTTTATCCAGACCTTGATGACCTGTGTAACTGTTGGTTTTTATGTTCTTTACTTTGAAGGAGTAAGTCGGATGGCAAAGAAAGAACAGGTTGGGACCATTTTGCTCAGAATTGTCTTTGTGATACTGCATGGATCTTCTCCTTTCACCTCCTCTCCTTAACCCTCTCCTCCTTCCCCTCTCCTTTTGGTCCAGCAGGAACAGTTTTCTGCTGTACCCCCAATTTTCATTCCAAATGCAGAACTTTTTTTTTTGTGGGATTAGTGGGAGGGTTTATTTTAAAAAGTGGGAGAGACTGAATGTAGAACCATCTCTGTCATCCTTGTTACCCTCATGGAGTTGGATACTATGGGCAATTAGTTCTTATGGTGACTAAGTGGAGGTTTTTTCTGTAACTGAAAAATGCATAGGTATATGCATGTACCAGAGCCTAAGTGAATTAACTGTGTAATCTAAGGTACTTAACTGTGTCTGAAATATTGTTACACCGTAGTTAGTGAATATTTTAAAAGAATATTCAAATAATTGTGATGGATGAGCATGCTTTTTCTTAATATGGATAATAGTTTCTTATTGGTAAAAGATTATCTTGTCTGTTATAGATCCTTCAAAGTGTGAGTTTGGGTATGAAATACTAATAACACTGGGAACCAGATATATTTGATATTTAATTCTTTTGAACTAAATATTATGTCAGGGTAGCCCGAGGGTGCTGGTGTGGAACTTTTGAAGGGGCTGTGTAGTAGGCTGGACATGGGGGCAAACCATTAGTACTAACTACCTGTATTCCTAGAATTACAAGCAAAGTCTTTATGTGTGATGTTTTACATATTTGGTTAAAAAAAATTCAGGAGCATTCAGAAGTTGAGAGATATGGGGTATTTTTGTTCAGGTAAAAGTTACAGGTCAATAAAGCATTTACTAAAATGAAATGTTTTTCTTTTCCACTGTCTTGGTATTAATAGAAAGGTGAATGGACAAAAAGCCATTAAAGGCTTTAATTTAAAAAATGGAGCAACAAAAACACACACTGTGGTTGTCCATTTTACTTTAAACTTCATATTTCAAAACTATATTCACAGTTTTAGAAATAAGCTTTCCACTAGCTACATGGTATTAACCAGTGCTTTTCTCCTCTGCTTTATCCTGTTGTGTCAGCAGGAATGCTGCAGCAGTTCTTTTTGATCTAAAAATTACTTTGTTTGGAACTGAAAAAGAAAAATGTTCTAATCTCCTAGTAATGTTCTGATCTCAAGCAGTGGCGTAACTTGCTGTGGGAGTTCCGTGAGAGTGCTCCAGAGCTGTCTAGATTGGACCTTTTAGAATCTGAAGATTGAGCTGGAATATCCTCCAGAGGAAGGACAGTTCCTCTGAGCTAAAAATATTTTCAAGGCATTAAAAAGTCTGTGTTACAAGTTTTGTGAGAATGTTGCCCAAAATCATTTATTCAGAACTTAGTTTCAGGTAAGTTTTGTGCAAATATCTTTCATGAATGATACATTTAATAGTGTAATACAGCTTTTTAAAAAGCTGTGTAGTTTTAGGTCATATTTTGCCATCATATATGTTCTGAAAAGTTCATCATTAGATTCTCTACTGTTTTGTAGTAGTGCTTTGTAGAAGATAGTCTGCAAGGGAAGGCTAAGATTATTGTCCTTTAAAGAACTAGGTGGTGGCTGGCCAGACTCAGTCATTAATGCCGGAGATCTAGCTTTGATTGCTCTGTCTTTCTGCAAGAGGCAGGGTTGGTGCTGGAGCGAGGCTGTTAGTTCTGGGTGAGGCTAAATCTTTAATCCTTTCATAGGTTCCCCTTTCACTAATTAGAAAATAAAGCAGCTGGGCTGCTGGGGCTTAGCTCTTTTCAGCTCTCCTTAGCCACAAAGTACCTGTTAGAGTGGTGCCTTTTTAAAAATTTTATTTTATTTTATTTATTTGTTTGTTTGCTTGCTTGGCGTACTGGCGATTAAACCCAGGACCTTCACTGTGAGCTACATCCTCAGCCCTTTTAAAAATTTTTAAAATTTGAAATGGTTTCATTAAGTTGCTCAGGCTGAGCTTGAATTTGGAATCCTCATGCCTCAGCCTCCCAGAGTCCTGGGATTACAGCTGTGTGCTACTACTATTATAGAACTAGAACTTTATATATGCTTTTGAATATACTAATAGAGCACTAAAGAAATAATTTTTAGTCTTTAGAGCCTTCATAGATTTTTAAATCTGGATTCATGAGATTTGAAGAAAGTTTCACTTTTGAGAGAGCAAGGAATTCAAGGGTGAGGTGGGGACACAGGTAGAGTGGAAAACTGCATTTAGGATTTCAACAACAGTAGGTTTAAAAAAATCATTCCTCTGGATGTCAGTATATGGTAAATAAGTACTATGAATTTTAGAAGTCTCTTGTTTAATCACATGAAGACTATAGGGCTTAGCAAACTGGTCTCTGTCTGGACAGTTTTGTTCTTTTCACATCCTAATATCCAGTTTAATTTTACTAGTGTTAGAACAGTGCCCAGTGTTGAATTCTTCATGTTTTCTAAAGCATGGTTAAGTGTCATGATACCTGTGACATTGGGGTGCTTTTCAGTAAGCAGGATTTTACCATAGGACTTTGTTAACATATTAATTTTTGTATATTACTTAAACAGTCTAACCTTGCTAAAATAGAAATGATCAGTGATGACCTTGGATTAAATATGCTAATTGCGCTGATTCTCTTATCAGTGATTCTCTTATCAGTATGGGGGCAGGCTAGATTAAGTCCTCAACTCTGGGCTCTCCAGATTCTGGTTATTTGGGGGCAGTGGTCAAACTAGAAGCATTATATAGTTTGCCTCTTCTCTTCCTTCTCCCTTTGCCTAAGGACAGAATACTTTGTTAAAGGTTCCCAGGCCTTTAAGCTTCTTCTGATGCTTGAATAGAAGATTTCATTGGAAGATATGTTTTTCTGGTTTAGTTCTGAGGGTCAGTTCCTGCCACTACAGTGTACTTCTCTGGAGAAGGAAAGCAGAAGTAAATGTAACACAGAGATACCACCTCACTGGTCTGTCCTCGCCCCTCCCTCCTCTCCATTTGTTTGGCATGGAGAGTTTGTGTTTGTCCTGTCTTGTGATCTCAGAGATGAGGGCTAGGACTATATTAGCCCAGTTCCTGGTCTGTGATACATATAAAGATGAACAGCAAATAGCAAATTCTCTTGGAATTTCTTATCAGAAATTCTGTGTCTCTTTTAAAATTTGTTCACTGTAGGACTTTGGAATTTGTGTTTTCATCATAAACTTTTACTTCTGCTCAGGATTTTCCAGAGATTATTTAATGTTTCACTAGCCCCATCCAGTATGTGATTATATTTCAAACATCTTACAGTTCGGGTTAATTAATCAGTAATATGGGTCATAATTCAGTCAGTGTGCAAAACACATCTGGAGGTAAGTGCATTCTAGTATAATTTTATCTCATTGTACCAATTGTATTGTCACTGTGAAGAAATTAACATTGAATTTTTCTGTTCTTCCTTCTCTTTCTCTTTCCTTGTGTCTGTCTCTCTTGCTGTTGACAGGATAGAAAGTACCCATATAACAAATGAGTTTTGTTTCCAAGTATTTTTCAGTAACTAAGCCTTTAGAAATCTATCCCTTATGAAAATGATTTATCCCTTTCATTCTCTATTCCTCCTCCTCCTATCCACTCAGAAGTAATTCATGATGTTCAGGAGATTTGCCAGTCCTGGAAACTTCCTGAGGTAGAGTTTCTAAAGGTAGTGGTCATCCTTTGTGGAAAAAATCTTGGATGACCTAGAGCCTTTAGAGCTCCTGTGGGCAGAAAGAGGTGTAGACTTCTGGCATATGCATAGCTCTTGTAATAGAGATTGACTTTGAACTTTCACCACATAAAAGTGGGGGATTGTTTGGAACAGCTGTGTTATTTGTTTGGGACTAACCAGGGCTTTAAAGTGATTGAAAATGAAGTATGTTTTGATTCACAAAAGTGAGTATTACAGTAGGTAGGGTTATGTGTTCTTTGAGACATTGTTAGGACGTAGCTCTGTTATGGCTTCAGGCTCTAGACCAGTGATGGGTAAACTGTAACCCAAAACCCACTTATTTATTGCAAAGTGCCAACACTGCAATTAAACCTGAATACTGAGGTTTTAGTTTAGAAAAAATAACTCATACGTTAACAACTTTTGTCTTAAAAGAAAAATAACATGCGGGCCATGGGTTTGCCACCATTGCTCTACACCAAGATGCCTGTGAGATTTCTTGATTGTGCCATTGATATACTACTATAAATATTAAGTGGAGGGCAAAAGTACCAGCAAATAAATAAGATTGTAGAGTCATTCCAGGTGTGTAGTGATGTCACTCAGAATACTTTTTTCTTTTTTAAACATGTAAATAAAGAAAACATTATCAGGGAGTTGAAGTTAATATTGCATGGAGAACATTTATCATACTTCCGTCACTCCAGCTCTTCTCACATGGTAATACTTCCCAAATCCACGTGTGAACTTTGAGAACGAACTGACTTCCATCTTTATTTTCTCTCCATCTACAGATTCCATTTTGAGATATGATTAAGTCTAATAAGCCTCTTGTTTAGATAGCCACATGGTTATTTTTGAGAACTCTTGCTTTTGAGCCTTTTTAATTACTGCACTACTCTCATTGCTCAATGTCTTGGGGGCCTTGAATTTGTATTCAGGGGCCGAAAAACATTTTTTTTGGTGGCCAGTTAGCTTGAAGTTTGATATATCTTTCAGTGGGAGGAATGACAATGCTTTTTTTTTTTTTTTTTTTTGTGGGTACCGGGGGGTCGACCTCAGGACCTCGCGTGCCAACAGGCACCCATGCTGCTGAGCGATATCACCGGCCCCTTTTTCATATGTGGGATCCGGGAGTCGAACTCGGGCCCTCGCGCTTGCCAGGCAGGCGCTTACGCCGCTGAGCCATCTCACCGGCCCGACAATGCTTTTCAGAGACAAGATGAGGGGAAAAAAGAATGGGTGATCATCAAGTTGAAAAATACTCAAGTCTCTAAAACTATAGAACAGTGAAAAGAGCAAGCAGTGTATCCAGGAACTGTGTAGCTACAAGACTTATGTGACCTTAGTTTTCTCATATCTACAACCAAAAACCTGTCAGTCTTTATAGGGTTGAGAAATTTGTAGATGGCTTATTTTTGAGTAATAGCTTCTTTCCAGAATAACTCTCTTGAGGTTATTATTTTTTTAAACCCAGCAGTTAATTGTGCATAGTTTGTTTAAAAAAATAAAAGGAAGAAAAAATACTCAAGTGTGATTCTGAGCAAAGCAGTTGAATAAATACTTTAAACAAACAAACAAAAAAACAACAAAAAAGCTGATATTCAGTCTTGACTACCACAACTAAACTAGATGACAAGGAAAATCAGTGCTAGGTTTAAATTGAGGAATAATGTGATCTTAGTCAAGTCACCTAGGCATTTCTAGGCCTTAGTTCTCTGTATAATTAGAAGGTTAGACTTGATTTGTTAGAAAGTTGGTTTGAATGTCTGAATCCTAAAACAATACTAGTTGTTTGGACAGGACTAATGATTTCTAATCAGAGGAGATCTTCCATAGTCATAGATGCTGCATTGATCTCTTTGGCACAATTGCTCAGTACAACTGTTACCTTTTAAAATTTGAGAAAGTTGCGTAGCATACAGGAGTATTAGTGTCCATGCATATGCTTCAAATGAGAAATCTGTGTAACAGATGTTATAATCAAGAGCTGTTGGTTACATGTCATATTCCTATTCTTTAATCTGGTAATTCAGTTAGTGAGAAATTTAAAGCAGAGTATTTTAATAAAGTAAGAAGTATGGCGATATGGTTAAAAAAAGGCTCTTTGTTTTTTCTTTTAAATGTCATCCTAGGTATATATAAATTTTGATTTTGGATTTGAAAGCAGTGAAATTGCAGAGTAATGGAAGTAATTCTCTTGTAAACAAGAGTGCATCAGAGCTACTTCTCAGTTTAAAAGAAATGTGCTTATTGTTCTTGGCATGTGTAAGAATTTGTATTAATATATAATCATCATGACTTTGTTTTTTAAAATCAAAATCATTAGTACTTTGTACCAACTAAAGTATTTGCTTTACACCAGGATTATTGAAAGAAATATCTTTTAAATCAGTTAACCTTTATATATATTATGAAAGTCATAATCAAGTTGAAATTTGTGATATTAGGAATGATCTTGTGATAAAAAGAAAAATTCCTCAGCTTAAATTGTATTCCCTGATAGAAAGAATCTTATCAGGGCCAAGTCCAATACAAATATAACATTGTATTTAGTTTTCCTTCTGTTTATATTGGGCAGTCCTCTTTGATACTAGATGTGGCTCCCATAAATAGGCCTTACATGGATCTTAGCTGTTAAAAAAAGTTTGCCTTATTTATTGGTAGTATGACTAATCAATGATTATAATCTAATTAGACTGTGTTTGTTGAACACGTCTTATGTTTTGGGGGCAAGTTCTTTTAACTGTGGATTACTGAAGGAGGAGAAAATATATATAGGCTTTTGGGAAATTAATGTATGGGTTTTTGGAAAGGAGATGACCTTGGCAAATACTTAAACATTAGTATTTTTTGAAGAGCCGTTGTCCTTTTCATTGTGTTGATATTTCCACTTGTGTGTTCTGTCATTTTTGACTATAGTGAGAAGGCATCTACAGATCCTCCTTTCTGTATACCTTGCTAACTTACTGAATACAAAAAAGGCCTAAGGTGGAACTGTACGTTAAGATCTTTTCTTAATTGTGTAACATCTTCCTAATAAGTACCAAAGTCCACATTATAAATTTTATATGTGTTTCAGCTTCTCTATACTAGAATATTGTTGAAATTTTGGAGATTGTGATTAGAAAGTAAATTTTTTTCTTTATGTGGGTACCGGGAACCGAACTCAGGACCTCGTACTTGCCAGGCAGGCGCTTATGCTGCTGAGCTATGTCACTGGCCCAGAAAATAAATTTTTTTTTTTTTTTTTTTTGGTGGGTACCGGGGGGTCGACCTCAGGACCTCGCGCGCCAACAGGCACCCATGCCACTGAGCGATATCACCGGCCCCTTTTTCGTATGTGGGATCCGGGAGTCGAACTCGGGCCCTCGCGCTTGCAAGGCAGGCGCTTACGCCGCTGAGCCATCTCACCGGCCCCGAAAATAATTTTTAATAGATGGTTAAAAGTAGTTTCTTATTGTGCATTAAATTTTGTTAAAACCAGCCTTGCAACTTGAACTGGACATAGTTTAGTCTCTGATGCTGTAATAGATCTGTTCTGCCAAGCTCTGAACTAGTCTAATGAAGTCAGATAATGATGTATTCTAAAGAGAATTAACATCTGAAATGTAGTTGCATAATTATGGCATTATCTGTAGGAATGCATAATGGTTCAGACATCTGTGCTTTTTCTTTTAGAGTTTAATTTTCCATGTCATTTACACTGTATATGCATTGAATTTTTTTGTTAGACTTCCTTTCCCCTTTTTCCACAGTGCTGTGGGATCTTTGGAAATTTATGACTGAACAGGAAATGAATACTGTTTTCTAGATCAGTTTCTCTTTCTTGTTGGATTTTAATTATTGTATGTTTAATTATTTGCAGAAAGATTACCTTTAAAAGGTGAGGATGTGAGAGACTTGTATAGACTGTCCTCTCTTGGACGTTGATGAGACCTTGGTTGTTTTGGGCTGTGAGTGACTTAATAACCAACTAAAAGTGGCCTAAATAAATGCTTTTCTACCAAATGGTGAAAGACTACTTTTTTAAAAAAATTCAAGGGTGTGGTGGTGCATGCCTCTAATCCCAGCACTTGGGAGGCCAAAGCAGGAGGATCGCTGTGAGTTTGAGGCCAGCCTGGGCTAGTGAGTCCAAGGCCAGCGACACCTTGCATCTGCCCCCGCACCCAAAGAAATCTTTGCAGACTTGTAATTTCCCAGAAGAGAATAAGAATTTAGGAATGGGTGTATTACCAACAGTGTGTGCCACACTGAAAGATCAGTCCAAGAGTATCATTTGTTGAATTTAATAGTATGTGTCGTAGTTAAGAAGGGCATAAGAAAGTGAGCAGGAAATAGTAACATATTAGTCTTCAAGACCCGTATCCTAGATGTACTGGGCTGTGGACTCTCTTGGTGAGAGTTGGACTTGCCTTGTGCAGGTACTTGCCTACTTGCTAGAGTGGTTCTGACTTGAACCATGATTTAATGACTACCCTGTCTTTAATTAGTTTGAAAAAACAGAAAATTATTGTTTGTTGATACAACTTGTATAATATTTGTTTTTACTACTTTCAAATGTATATATCGTTTTTAGAACCCACACAGCATATATTTTAAGCAGTGATTTATTTTTTCCTCCTGATTACTTTTGCATCTGTGTTGGAAAAGTGAAATGATGTGGCATGCTAAGACATACTCCATCCATCATCTTCGTGATAATTCATTTGAAGAACTAGGTCTTGTGTTACATTACTGCTTGCATTTAGCACTCAATTCTTACTTTTAGGAAGAAGCAAGAATGTTAAAAAAAAGTATGGGTACCTGTTCATAATAGCAAGAATCGTTTTCTTTTTTTTTTTTTTTTTTTTTTTGTGGGTACCAGGGTCGAACTCAGGACCTCGCACGCCAGCAGGCGCTGGAGCCGCTGAGCGATATCACTAGCCCTTTTTTCATAGGTGGGTACTGGGAGTCGAACTCAGGACCTACACTTGCCAGGCAGGCGCTTATGCCGCTGAGCCATCTCACCGGCCCAAGAATCATTTTAATTCTTTCTGTATCCATATTCCAACTGACAACACATGCAGGCATTACATGTATCTGTTTTGTTTTGTTGTGCTGGGATTTGAACCTTGGGGTCTCATAAGTGTTAGGTAGGTTACTCTTATCACTGAGCTACATTTTTAGCCTGATATTTTGATTTTAATTTGTGTTCTTTGATGTCTGATAACATCAAGCTGTTTTCCGTTTACCTTATTAACTACATGCATGTCCATAACTTTGAAGTGCTAGTTCAAGTCTTTTGTCTATTTTATTTTATTTTATTTTAGTTTAGTTTAGTTTAGTTTAGTTTTTGTGGGTACCGGGGGTCGACCTCAGGACCTCGCGCGCCAGCAGGTGCCCGTGCCGCTGAGTGATATCACTGGCCCTTTTTTCGTATGTGGGATCCGGGAGTTGAACTCGGGCCCTCGCGCTTGCCAGGCAGGCGCTTACGCCACTGAGCCATCTCACCGGCCCTTTTGTCTATTTTAGATGGAGATGTCAGTCTTAAACTGATCTATAGGAACTCTTTGTATATTTTACACAGACCCACCCAGCCACCCACCACATATGTATATGCATTGCAGCTTTCTTCTCCCCAAATGTGTTTTACATTTTTATTCCCTTAGTCTTTTCTTTTTCCCACAGTCCTGGGGTCAAACTCAGGACCTTGCACATACTAGACAAGTGCTTTACCACTGAGTTATACCTTTCTTCCTTAGCTGTTAGCTTTTGTTAAACAGAACGTCTTAATTTTAATGAAATACAGTTTAATCAGTGTTTTATGTCACCATCATACAACACATCGGTGTTCTTTGTGTTCAGGCAAGTTTTGCCTTTTTCAAAGTTACAGAGATGTGTTGTGTTTCATTCTTTTTTTTTTTTTTTGTGGGTACCAGGGGGTCGACCTCAGGACCTCGCGCCAGCAGGCGCCCGTGCTGCTGAGCGATATCACTGGCCTTTTTTTCGTGTGTGGGTTCCGAGAGTCGAACTCGGGCCCTCGCGCTTGCCGGGCAGACGCTTACACCACTGAGCCATCTCACCGGCCCCTGTGTTTCATTCTTTTAGCTTTATTGTTTTCAGTTTTACACGTGTGTCTATTGTACACATTTACATGTGATGTTAAATAATGGTGAAAGCTCATTTTTTTTTTCATACAGATATCAAGTTGATCTAGTGCAGTAGTATTTATTGAAGAGCTAGTCCTCCCCAGTGATTTGATATGGTGGTGTTTATCTTTAATCAAGTGATCAAATATGTGTGGGTCTGTTTCTAAGTTCTTTATTGTGTTCCATTGGTTGGTTTGCCCATTTCTGCATCAATGACACTCTACCTTTATAGCTGTAACTTTTAGGTCAGTCTCGATATTTGATAGTTTAGATCCTGTAGCTTTATTATTTGTTTTAGCTATTCTGCACTCTTTGCATTTCTATATAAATTTTAGAGTCAGCTTGTCAATTTCAATTAAAAAGAAACTGCTAGGGTTTTGATTGAAATTCTATTGACTGTAGATTAACTTTGGGAGAACTGTCATGTTGTAATATTGAGCCTTCCAACCATAAGGATGGAGTATATAATTCTGTTTATGTAAGTCTTCTTTAATTTTTCTCAGCAGTTTTATAATATTCAGTATAGCAGCCCTATATATCTTTTAGGTTTATTTACTGGTACTTAATGTCTTTTGGTGCTGTGGTGGATAGACTATGGTTTAAATTTCTTCTTTAAAAAAATTTGTTGCTTTGAATGTTGAAATAAAATTAATTTTTGTCTTTTATGGTCAGTGACCTTGCTAAATTCATTTGCAAATAGTAATAGTTTATAGATTCCTTTGCATGGTTTATGTGCCTGGTCATGTTATGTATAAATAATGACAGGTTTATTTCTTCATTTCTACTCTATGATTCTTTATTTTGCTTTTCTTGCTTACTTTCACTAGCTGGGATCTTCAGTATAATATTGAGTTAGGTATCTGCTTGTCTTTTTTTCCTAGCATCAAGGGAAAACAACACAATATTTCACCATTAAATATGATGTTAACTTGGTATTGTCAGTCTTTTTATATTTAGTTATTCCATAGGGTTAGAGTGGCATCTTATTGTGTTGATAGTTATGTTTTTATTATTTTTCTGAGGTGGCATGAATTAATGATCAAAAACTGTTGTTCATCTCGCCAATTTAGATGTACATTTGAATTTAAATTGTATATGTAAGTTAGTACTTAAAATAATCACCATTTAAATGAGATTGATTTACTTTTAGCCTTTGTCTTAACACTAGAAATTTCCATTATCATTACATATTTCAAGTAAAATCTCTTTACAATTCTTATTTATCTGTTTTGAAAAGTACGTGCACATGGTAAAATGTCAACAGTTCAGAATGATTTCCAGTGGAAAAAAAGTAAATATTTGTACCACAGCTCACAATTCCTTTACTCTGAGAAAACCTCTCTTACCAGAGTTTGGTTTTGGTAGAAGGTATCCCTTCATATTATACCATGCTTAATAATTACACATTTAAACAATACATGTTGGCTGCATGCTATGTAAACTGTAGCTTCTTGTGATATATTTTGTAGATTGTCCCCTATTAGCATATATAGAATTACATAATTCTTTCAGATGGCTACATACTATTCTCTGTAGATTCGGCATCAGTCTCTTTTAATGGACATTCAGATTGTTGGTAATTTTGACTATCAGTTATTTAACTGTTTTAAACAGTGATACCAAAAGCCTTGTAATACATGTCTTTCTGCATATGTGTGCAGATTTCTCCCCACATTTATTGTTAATGTTTTTATTTATAAGTTACTTACACCTTGTTCTAAAAAAAATTGCAGAGCAAACAACCTTTAAAGTACTTCTTTCCTTTTTTAGGGGGAAGGGGTGGGTGCAGTACTGGGGGTTGAACCCAGGGCTCTTTTGTGCTCAGTAAGTGCTCTATCACTGAGCCACATCCTCAGCCATTTATCTTTCAGTCTGTTTTATCTAAATTGTGAGTAAGGATGGATTGCCCAGGCTGGCTTGAACTGAGCCCCCTGCGTCAGCCTCCAAAGTAGCTAGAATTTACAGGCTTGTGCAACCATGCCAGGTACTTTTTCAGTACTTTTGAGATTGCATGGTATCATTTAAAGTTTTACTACCTTGAATAGACTTGTAGAAAACATTTCATTTTCAAGAAAATCCTAAGGGAAAGTAATCTCTCAAGTGATATTTGAGCAGACTTCCTTTTACGTAGAAATTCAGTGTAAAATTTATTTATTTATTTTATTTTTTGTGGGTACGGGGGGTCATCGCTCAGCGGCACGGGCGCCTGCCGGCACATGAGGTCCTGAGTTTGACCCCCGGTACCCACAAAAAACCCCCCAAAAAAACCAACAAAAAAAACCTTATAATGTCAAATAATGGGTAATATTAAATGGTTGCAATTTTAGTTGCTTTTAAACGGCTTTAGTTCCCTAATAACAGAATACACTATTTCTATAGTATTTTTTCTTTTCCTTTTTGGAAAAGCATTTGTATTTTGTATTTTTGTACATAACTTAATTGCATTACCAGCATTTTTTTTTTATTGGTATACATTTGTTATACATACTGGTTATAAATACATTTCCAGTGGGGATTTGGGAATTATTACATAGACATATATGCCAACTCAATTCCTTTTACTTCCCTTTCCCTTATCCCTCTTTCCTGTCTCCCTCCCATCCCTAGACCCCTTCTGTCTTCACAAAGTATATCTGTTTCTTCTCATTTGCCTTTCATTTTGCTCTTTAGATTATTTATACTTTGGGTTTTTCATACAAGAGAAAGCATGAGATATTTAATTTCCTGTGGCTTATTTATTTCACTTAGCATTATGGTTTCAGGGTGCATCCATTTTCCTACGAAGGTCTGAAATTTACCCTTCTTTATGGCCTAATAGTACTCCATTGTGTATATATACATTTTCTTTATCCATTCATTTGTTCATGGAGATATAGCCTGCTTCAAAGATTTAGTTAGGAGTTGTGCTGCTATAAACATGGGTATGGATGTATCATTGTAATATGTCTTTAACTCTTTCAGGAAGATACACCTGGAAGAGAGGTATAGCTGGGTCAAATGGAATTTCTAGTTTTAGTTTTTTGCGGAATCTCAATACAGATTTCCATGGTAGTTACACTAGTTTACACTCCCACCAACAATGTAAAGGTGTTTGCTGACCCCACTCCTGCCTAGCCAGCATTTGTTGTGTTTTGAATTCTTAATGATTGTTCTTCTTTCTGGACTAAGAATCTCAGTGTTGTTTTGATTTGCATTTGTCTAATGGCCAAAGATGCTGAACAATTTTTGAGGTATCTAATGGCCATTTTTACTTCTTTTAAGAAGTGTCTATTCATTTTAATTGCCCATTTTTTGATTTTCTTATTTTTAGGGTCTAATTTTTTGAGTTAATACTGTATATTCTAGATATCAGTCTTCTGGTCTAGGAGTAGCTGGTAAAATTTTTTCCCATTCTGTAGGTTTAGCATTTGTAATAATGACTTCATTCAACAAATATTTGCCTAGGATCTGTTATGTTCCAGGCAGTGTTCCATGCTCTGGGAATATAGCAGTGAATATACAGAGTTTTTCATGGGCTTTTAATTCTACTTGCAGATAAGGATGGGACAAGAATAAAATAATTGGTTTAATAGTGAAAAATACGTATGTAAGTTAATCGGTAATCAGTGGTAAAGAGAAATACAGAGCACGCAGGGGATGTGTGAGGGTGTTACAGTTCAAAGAGTAAGTGTCTCGGAAGGCTCTGCAGATGCTGGTGGTTACTTCTAATAGGGTGCATAGGGTGTCTCACAGACAGGGGCAGGGGGTGGCATACTTTTCATTAATAACCTTGTGTGTCTATTGAAGTTTTAAACATGTAATACATTCATAAGAATTTTGTTGAAAGATTAGACTACTGTGATTTTAGAGGTGAGGGAATTGGGAGCTGTTTCACTTTCTGCAATCCATTCTGGTCCTTTCACATGACCAGGGTCTTCCTATTAAAAACAAACAATAAGTGGTTCTATAATCATATTTTTCTATTAATAGCATATTAAGGAAAAGGACTTATTGAGAAATAAGGGAGATTTAAATGGCAAAAAGGTGGGAGATAAAAAGCTATCATAAAATCTACCTGGTAGAACCCTTTGCTGTTACTTTAAATCATTAACAAGGTTGCTTGTCTTTCTAACAATATTAAGCCTTTTAGCTTCAACCTTTTGAATGAAAGTAGTGAGGCTGAGTGGAGGCTTGATGCTCACTGCCACGTGCTGGGTTACCTGCATCTCTGTTACTCACATGTGAAATACCAGTTCAGGTTTACTTGAAGTTTCTGTCACAAAAGCCAAAAGGATTTGTAGGTCCTCAGTTTAGGTACTGGAAGAACCTACTAGTTGATGCCTTTAGTATAATTGTGAAAGATAAAAGTAGTTTAATTCCTTACTTGGATCTCTGATTATATACATCAGACCAATTAACTTACTATACTTGTAGCTATTGAGGGTTAATCTTGAGTATCATTTGTTGAGTATCTTCTGATAAATGTTTTTTTTTTTTTAACGTGGGTACCGGGAGTCGACCTGAGGGCCTTGCGCTTGCTGGGCAGGAGCTTATGCCGCGGAGCTATCTCACCGGCCCGTTTTTTTTTTTTTTTTTTTTTTTTTTTTAATGTGGGTACCGGGAGTCGACCTCAGGACCTCGCACTTGCCAGCAAGCGCTTGTGCTGCTGAACGATATCACCAGCCCTTTTTTTCCTTTATGTGGGTACCGGGAGTCGAACTCAGGACTTCATGCTTGCCAGGCAGGCGCTTATGCCTCTGAGCTATCTCACCAGCCTGATAAATCTATTTTTGATTTTAGCTTTTATATTTGTAAATTTTGACAGGAATAATGCCTGCCAAAGGTAAAGATCTTTATTAGATCTTTCTAGTCCTTGTTTGATAATCTGTGTCTTTATTTCTAGTAGCTGTGAGCTTGAATGAGATCCCAATTATTTAACATTTTATAGATATTCTTTTATATTGTTATTTTGTTTGGAAGTAGCTTCATAAATGGTTTAAATAATTTAACAATAGTGCAGAGTTGGAAAATTGGCAGAACATATCAAGCTATATCTGCGACAATTTAGATTGAATTTTTCGTGATTCTAAAAAGTGTTTGTTTTTTAAAAATTACTTTGATCAATCTCCAAAGTTTTTTTTTTTTTTTTTGTCTTTTTGAGACAGGGTTTCATTATACAGTTTAGGCTGGCCTGGAACTCACTTTGTAACCAGTGCTGGCCTCAAAACTTGCAGCGATCCTCGTGCCTCAGCCTGCCGAGTTCTAGGATTATAGGTGTGCGCCACCACGCCTGGCCTCCAAAGTTTTAATGGATCTTTATTTGCATAATGGGAATTTTTAGGCTTAGAAAACTGTTAGGTTATGGTTTATTTATTCATTGAATAGAGCTGTATCAGAATTGGCTGCGTAGTTGAAAACCCTGTAATTTTAAGTGTAAATATTTAAGCTTTCAAGTTCAATAGCAAGAACTTAAAATATTAGAATATTTGATTCTTTTCTGTGTTTGAAGCATGAAATATTCTGATAAGCTTTCATATTAGTAAACAGTTTCCAAAGATTGATTAAAACTATTAGTTTAACACTAATGTACTGATCTGGATTTCACACTTATTTTCTGTGAAGTTTGTCATTCAGGGTCTGATTATCCATTTTCTTTCTTTTTTTTTTTTTTTTTTTTTTTGTGGGTACCGGGGGTCGACCTCAGGACCTTGCGCGCCAGCAGGCGCCCGTGCCACTGAGCGATATCACCAGCCCTTTTTTTTTTTTTTCCCTTATGTGGGTTCCGGGAGTCGAACTCGGGCCCTCGCGCTTGCCAGGCAGGAGCTTACGCCACTGAGCCATCTCACCAGCCCCTGATCATCCATATTCTAAATTTTCTAAATTTTAGATCCTCACCCAAGTATGTATTATTATCTTTTCTTGATAGCTAGCTTTTACTTATCTTCAACTAGTAAGGTAAGGTGGAATTGAGATGAGGTAATATTCACATCGTCAGTAGTAACTATGGTTCTTGTGTAGGAAGGATAAAAAGTTTTACAATTGAGAATTATAAAGTCAGTGATGGAATTATTCTATTTTATTCTGTTTATTCTATTCTATTGTAATTTTTTTGAGGCAAGGTCTCACTATTTAGTGCAGGCTGGCCTTGAACTCTCTTATGTAGCACAAGCTGGCCTAGATCATCCTACCTCAGCCTCCTGAGTGCTGAGATTACAGGCATGTACCACCATATCTGGCTGGAATATTCTAATAGAATGAATTAGTCATAACTAGGTAGAATTGATGAAAAACTATTAAAACTTGGAATTCATCAAAGTAGGCTGCTTTTTAAAAATTATTTTCTATAACTAAATTGGAATCTGTGGTGTGTACCTTACAAATTGCTAGCTGCTGTTACCGAACAGTAGTCCCTTTGTGAGGTGTGAAGTTTTTATTTTGTGGGCATTCCCATAGGGCTGTATGAGGAAATTCTGAAATAAAGGGCCGGATTAACTTTAAAAAAACAAACTACTTGGCCTAGTTGGAAGGGAATAAACAACTACAGGCCACAGTTTTTGCTTTCCTGGAATGCCAAATTTCAGCTTGGAGGTAATTCTTCAGCAGAGCAATAAACCTTTGAAAATTGCTTTATAATGGAAATGCTGACAGACCATTAACTATAGTGGTGCAAATGCACTTCTCTGACATGCATAAGGTTGTCCCAAGTTGCTAAATGTAGTAAACCATGTTGGCCAGTGTGCATCCTGTGGAAGTGTATATGGATGTACACAGTTTGTCGTGTTATACCACCTAATTATTAATGGGGAAGCTCAAACACGTCACCTTTGACATACAGGAGAAGTACCATTTTAGAAGGAAAGAGTAGTTCAGGCTCTGCTGGTGCTGCTGATAGCTCATTTTATATTTTCCATGAAAGGCCCAGGATAAATTTAACATGATACATTTAATCACCATTCCAATTACAGTGCCACTGAAGCAGATCAATGTTTTCTTACTACCAATTCATTGGAACTTCTAGGTCATAAAGTATCATTATTAGGCATATTGGAAAGTCTCAGCCCAGTGGAAATGTGGATTCTGGGATTTTCCAGTTGCTTTGAAATAGTAACAGAGGTTGCTTGGATGTACATTTTTCCACGTGAAATGAAAACTGGAGTTTAAGGGATTGATACGACAAAATGAGAATCCTGTAATGCCCCAGGGAAGGATGAAGCAGAACATCCACATCTACAAGTTAAATAAGGAAAATGCTGAAAAGGGATGGGTACTTCCACAGTGGTCTATGTAATAACTGATATCCCTGCTGATGATGTGTTGCCAGAGTATGTCTTACTTCGGGCTTCCGTTCATAGAACCTAGCACAGTGCCTGGCACAAAATGTGGGAATACGTAAATATTTATTAGATTTACTTACGTTGTTTATTGGAAAACTGTTTGAGGCTGGGCTGTCAGGTACCATGCTAGATGTTGTGTAAGGTTCATAATATGTACGTGTTTGTATCGCATATAATATAATCATACATGAGCAGCTGGCATTAATCCATAAAAGATTTCTGAAAGGCAATGTAAATATTGAGTATCATGAATTAATGTGAAGACTCAAGTATATTTTGGCTAGAGTCATGTCCTCTGAAATACGTATACAGTAAAAAGATCTGACATTACAACCAGATAGAAATCCTGTGCTCCTGTACTTAAAATTCAGTGCTAATTGGGCTGAATTTAACCGTTCTGTTTGATTCAGAATTTTTTTTTTTTTTTTTTGTGGGTACCGGGGGGTCGACCTCAGGACCTCGCGCGCCAACAGGCGCCCGTGTCGCTGAGCGATATCACCGGCCCCTTTTTCGTATGTGGGTTCCGGGAGTCGAACTCGGGCCCTCGCGCTTGCAAGGCAGGCGCTTACGCCGCTGAGCCATCTCACCGGCCTTGATTCAGAATTTTTTCTTTACTTTCTAGTGGCAGTTTTCAAATGTGACTGCCCACCTGGGCCATGAAGAAAATGTAAGCAGGATATGGTGGCATATGACTGTACAATACGTATGAACACACCCTTTTAACTTTTTTTTTTTTTTTTGTGGGTACTGGGGGGTTGACCTCAGGACCTCGCGTGCCAGCAGGCGCCCGAGCTGCTGAACGATATCACCGGCCCCTTTTTTCGTATGTGGTATCTGGGAGTCGAACTCGGGCCCTCGCGCTTGCCAGGCAGGTGTGTATGCTGCTGAGCCATCTCACCGGCCCCCCCTTTAACTTTTAAAGTAAACTATTCAGTGTTTAGTATAATCACAGTATTCTGCAACCATTACCACTGTCTAGTTCCATAACATTTCCATCACCTCATAAAACCCATTTCAATTCAGCAGTCACTCCCTATTTGTCCCTCTCCTTATCTCCTTGGAGCTACTAATATGCCTTTTGTCTTACAGATTTATAGTATTTGTTGTTTGTATTTTATATCTGTGACTATTTTCACTTTGTATAATGCTTTCAAAGTTCATCTGTGTTGTATGTATCATTACTACATTACTTTTTTATGTCTAAATAATACTCTGTTGTATAGATATACCGAATTTATTTATCCACTCATAATGCTTTCAAAGTTCATCTGTGTTGTATGTATCATTACTACATTACTTTTTTATGTCTAAATAATACTCTATTGTATAGATATACCGAATTTACTTATCCACTCATCAGTTGATGGACATTTGGATTTTTTCCATCTGTTCAGGCTGTGTGAGTAGTGCTGCCACATTCATTCATGTACAAGTTTTTGTTACAACACTTGCTTTCAATTCTTTTTGGTTATATACCTAGAAGTGGAATTACTGGACCACGTGGTAGTTCAGTGTTTTAACTTTTTCGGGAACTGCCCAACTACTTTCCATAGTGACTGAACCATTTCACATCCCGCCAACTCTATGAGGGTTCTGATTTCTTTACATCCTGGTTGACATTTGTTTTCTGTTTGTTTTGTTTTTGTTTTTTATTATAGACATCCTATTAGATGTGATCTTATGTTTTTGATAAGATCACATATCATAATTTGTGTATCTTATGTTTTTGATTTGCATTTTGCTGATGGCTGATGACATTAGGCATTTTTCATGTACTTTTTGACCATTTTTGACCAAGGGGTGATGATGTTTAAATTAAAAATTTGTAACAGGAAAACTTCATGATACTCTGTTTTGCTTTGAACCCACTTGTCCCCTTTTTGTTGTCGTTTTCTGAAGCAGTTCTAGAAGTTCTCTTTTGTGTCTTTACAAGGTGTGATCAAAATGTTGTAGGCTCATGAAAACATTATGGTGTTGCTTCATCCTTCACTGGATCCAGCATCAGGGGACTTCTGGCTCTTCCCCCAAAGTCAAAGTGTCCATGAAAGGTAATTGTTCTGAATCATTTGGGACATTGATGCAGCTATGATGATGCAACTAAAGACACTCAAGAACTGCTTCAGCAAGTGGCAAGAGCTGGGCATGGTGGCACACAACTGTAATCCCGGCACTCTGGGAGGCTGAGTAAAAGCCCAGTGTGGACAATTTAGCAAAAGCCTGTCTCCAAAACAATAAAAACGAGGCATAAATGATGGGATAAGTGTGTTTGAAGCTAGGGGAGGGGGAGTATTTTGAGGGGAATTAATGGTGATATGTCTTTTAATGTAATAAGGTAAAAAAAAATTTTTGAACATTCAATGTATTTTTCTATCAGACCAGGTAAATCTCTGGAAAGAAGCACCTGTTTTTTTGTCCATTATTTAATTGGATTGTTTTATTAAAGGCAGAGACTTTTGGTTCTGAAAATTTATATATTATATGAGAGCCTTATTTGGGAATATAAAAATAAGATATTATAGTCCATTCTTTTACAGCCAAATTTTATTGAATATTTAATTTTTGTCTATTTTTGTAGAAATATAACTCACTTCAATTTTATAGGTGTGCCTGATGTCTGACTCCCTGTCTCTAGTCTGTACTAGCAGATAATTATTTCTTTGCAAAATTGTCATTGTTTTACACTGATTGTTTTTTAGATTGTGAATGGCTCCTGTCCCAACTTTTTTGTTACCAGCTTTATTTTTATTTTTATTTCTGGTACCGGGAATCGAACTCAGGATCTTGCGCTTGCCAGGCAGGTGCTTGTGCCGCTGAGCTACATCCCTGGCAATCAGCTTTATTGAGGTCTAATTTACATACCATAAAACTCATCCATTTTAACAGTATAGTTGATTGAATTTTAGTAAATTTATAGAGTTGAATTATGATAATTCAGTTTCAGAAATTTTCATCACCCTGAAAAGTTGTCTCAGGCTTGTTGGCAGGCATTGCCTGCTCCTATCTGTGGGTGACCACGGATCTACTTTATTTATATTGATTTACCCTTTCTGAATCTTGCATGTAAGTGGAGCCATAATGTGACGTAGTTTTTTTCGCTGAGCATAGTGTTTTTGAGGTCCATTCACGTATGTAGTATGTACCTGTAGCATGTCCCTTTTTATGGCTGAGTTACAGTATACTGTTCTGTGGATAATACATTTTTCTATTCACCAGTTGATGGACATTTGGATTGTTTTTGGCTGTTACGCATAACAAACATTCATGTACAAACTTTTGTTTGTGCATCTTTCTCCAACTTTTTATTTGCAAAATTTCAACTCCATGGAAAGGTTGAGATAAGTGAGTGTAATGAACTCCTGGATACTCTTTACTTAGACTCATTGGTTAATTTTTGCCACACATACTTTGTCTTTTAAAATAAATTTAACCCTTTTAGAACCATTTGCTGACCATATTGTCTTATTTTTTTTCCCTCTGGAATTGTTTCAGCATTGAATTTCCTAAGAATGAAAATGTTCTCATACATAACCACAGTATTGCACTTAGAAAATTAACAATAATTTCATAATGTTAACTTCAGTCTATATTGAATTTTACCCAATTGTCTCAAAAAAGTCATATTGATCCCTCTCCCCATTTCTAATCCAGGATCCAGAAATGATTTATGTATTGCATTTGGCTGTTAGTCTCTTCAACTTACACTAGTTTCTTGCCTCTTTTTGTTTGTTCTGAGAGTGAGATTTCAAAGAATATAGGTCACTTACCCTGTTTCAGGTTTGCCGCATTGCTTTCTCATGCTTTAAATGTTTTTGGCAAGGATATTTAGGATTAAGGTGAGGTTTGCAATTTTATATGCACCAGTGATTAAGTGAAAAGCAAATTAAAACATGGAATTATAAAAGTGTCAATACTGTATTTTAGTTTAAAACATGTAGATTGCGTGAGGTTGAACATGATGTCAGGTTTTCCCTTGTGTAGAAAGGTTTAATAACTTGATTAACAGGTGTAACTTTTGTTTTATATTTGCTAAGTAATTTGTGGGATGAATATTTAAGACTGTATGGTATCTTACTCTTCAGTAACCTTTACCTAATTGTTTCAGTATTCATCGCTTGGAATAATTACTGTATTACAGACTGCATAAAGTACTTAAAAAAAGAACTCTCTAAATTGTATAGTTGAAAAGACATTTCGAATGGTCTTCTTTAGGTTTCTATGCTTGGGTAAATATACCCCAGTCCTATCTTGACTTGATACACTGTAGTTTGTACTTGTGGTTTCAGAGAGGCATTTACTTCTGAATTTATTGTGCTAGTATGTAAGAGTGTGGAGATAGATTCTGTTTTAGAAGCTGCTTTTGATTATGATACTTGATTGTAGGTTAGCACTCAGCAAAATAGAGAAATTAATAAATCCACTTAGAGGAAAAATTTATCCAATTGTGAATAATCTCAAGTATCACCTAATTGCCCCCCATAACCAGATTTTTTGCCTAATGTTAAGAATTTCAGGTCTGGTGAGATAGCTCAGTGGCATAAGTGCCTGCCTGGCAAGCACGAGGTCCTTAGTTTGACTCCCAGTACCCACATACGGAAAAAGGGCCGGTGATAGCGCTCAGCGGCACAGGCGCCTGTTGGCGTGCAAGATTCTGAGTTCGACCCCCGGTACCCCAAAAAAAAAGAATTTCATTTTCATTTGTCTTTGCAGTTTTTTAAGACTTTGATAAAGTTGCCTGTTTTTTTTTTTTTTTTTTGTTCTGGGACTTGAACTCAGGACGTTGCACTTGCCAGGCGTGCACTTGTGCTGCTAAGCTATATCCCCAGCTGGGTTTTTATTTTTTATTTTTTTTAGTTGCTTGTTTTTTTTCCCTCTGCATTTCTGAAATTGTTCATACTATGGTGGTGACTAATCATGAGTATAATCTCAGAATGTTACATGTTTTTTACCCTATTTATTTATTTATTTTTTGGGTACTGGAACCGAACTCAGGACCTTGTGCTTGCCAGGCAGGCTCTTGTGCCACTGAGCTATATACCCAGCCCCCTATTTTTTTATTTTATGAAAAAATAAAAATTTCAAAACCAATTAAGGGAATAATAGTTATTACACTGTTGTATTGTTATTTTCAAATTAGTTACTTAGTACAAGACATAAACCAAATGGATTCTTACAAAAGAAACAGATAACACAAACTTTCTTTTTCAATGAAGTAAGATAAACTGTTAATATAAATGAAACAAATTAGCATATATATTGGAATATTTTTAAAACAATGGAATATGTAATTTGGGAAAGTATTTGAACTTTTCTATACTTGCTGTTTATCTCTCTTCTATTTTGCTGTTTATTTGTATGTATTGTGTTTCTCATATAAAAGATGTGATATTCAAGCTTATGATATGTGAGCTTGTGTGTCACTTTACTTAATATTTATGTTCTCAATTTGTATCCATTAGGATGTTACATCTAAACCTGTAAATACTTTCCTTTCTTTTCCTGGGAAATGAGACTCTGGTATGTGAATAGTATCAGTAATTAATGTGAAGCTATTTGCACCATCATTGTGGTTTATGACTCCCTTGTCCCAGTACATGGGAAATGTGTCCCAGAAGTCGCTTATTCCAATTGGTGAAACTGACAGGTAAGGGAAAAAAATTGGTAAAATACGGAATTTTCAAAATAATATGGAAGCTCTAGTTTAATTTAAAACATAAATGTGCATGATAAGCATTTTTTAAAACAAGGCCTTAGACTTTTTCTTTACATGTCAGTCAGCTGATTTGAAAGCCATATGCTTATTTCTAAGTCATACAAATAATCATTTGCGATAGGTTGGCATAGTAGGAACATGGCCTTGGGGACCAGGCTTTGTAGTCTGGAACCCTCACTCCATGCCCCCTCCCCGCTCTTCTCCCTATCCCATTTCCCCTTCCTCCCCTCCTTTCCTCCTTTCCTCAGCTTTTCTTTCCCCTGTCCCTTCCTCCTCCCAACAACTTTTAATCTATTCTAAGTAATCAATATGGATTTCATAGAAATAATGCTTTCTTTTTGCACTTTTGAACAGTGTAATTACCGTAACAGGTAGAACAGGCATAATTATAAGGTATAGGCATGTCTAGGAACAAAAGCCAACTGGCTTTAGGGACATTGGGCTCAACGGTGGGAGTGGAAAGGAGCCTGCCTGTTGGGAAGTACTTTTGCTGCTGAGAGATCATTTGGCAAGCTGTGACTCTTGTCAGTCTGTTTCTGGTGTTCCCAAGTGCAGAGGTTAATGTAGCCAGTTGAGTGCAGTCTTGTCAAGAAAATCTCTGCTGTATTCTTCTAAAAGATAATGAAGTTGCAGACTCACCATTTTATTTTATTTTATTTATTTTTTAAGTAATTAAGTTTATTGGTACATTTTAGGTATACATAATGATCACATTCATCATAGGGAATTTGTACCGGTACAGGGTATAACTTCTTTTTTTTTTCCTGTATTCCTCTGCTCTCCCTTCAGCCCCTCTTCCTTTCCTTACTTACAAAAGGTTTGTTTCCATTTTTTACTTCTTTTCCCCTTTTTTTCCTTTTCCCTTCCTTCCTCCCCCCAAGTTCCCCTTTCCATTTGAACATTTTCTTCCTATTTCACAGTATCTATTATACATTTTGATCCTTATTTACACTTTCGGTTTCTCACACCAGAGAAACAATGTGGTATTTACACATGTGTGTCCAATTTATTTCACTTAACAGACTCACCATTTTAGGGCACCCACTATAGTTCGTTATGCATCTGTTTTCTGCCAGCATCCAGCCTTTTCATCGTGTTTTTCTTATGATAGTTTAGGTAGCGTGTTTGTGAGAAGTGGCAAGTTCTGTGAAAGTAGCCTGGCTTAGGAGTATCAGAACCCTCGCAGAGTAATGAGCTATGACTCAGCACCAGGCCTCAGCTCTGGGGAAGAGGACTCAAGTTGACTGCTTTTAGATGGATCCTGAGCCAGGTGCTTTTAGTATTTCCATACAGTCTTAGATGATGGCACTAATTCTGTTCATTAAATTTGTGAATGGCATTAATAGAAAACTGAATTGAAATTTAGAATATGTGATAGTTCAGAAAGTTCTTGACTGTACATAGTAAGGCATTCAGCAGGATCAGAGCAAGAAACTTAAGGAAAGTAAATACTGTACCTGCGGAAACTCAATATGGGAATAGGTTAGGGTTTATACAAATAATAGTAAAAACAACCCCAAAGTGCTAAGAAAACCAGTTAAATAAAATTCAGTGATGGCTTTTGTATTAGAAATAATTAACAAGACCTAACATTGGAATGGTGCTTACAGAAATCACAGAGCCATCCGTTTACCATATTTAGTATTAGACCTTCATAATCTAAGCATATGATAATTTCAGAAAAATGTTCCAGAGTGAACAAACTATTTGAAAAACTAGGAAATATTCTATCAAAAGTAAATAGGGGCAGGTGATATAGCTCAGTGGCATAAGTGCCTGCTTGGCAAGCGCGAGGTCCTGAGTTCGACTGCCGGTACCCGCATATTTAAAAAAAAAAAAAAAGTAAATAGTGGCTACTTAGCTTAGGAATAACAAAGGAGAGTTTAGTATTTCTCTCAACAGATTATAGATAATTATATCATTGTGTAGTTACAGATTCAGAGAAAGGGTTCACTGATCTGAGTAACCCATTTTATTTTAATAGATGAGAAAACCCAAGCCTAGGGTGACACATTACCATCCAGGCCATTGCTCTTAACCACTAACCTGGTGGCAGCCTGTGTTTTTAGACTGATGACAGAATTGTAAGGTTTACAACAGTGGGAGAGATACCAGTAGGACAAATTTAATGTTGGCAAGCAATAAACTTAGATGCAAAAAGAAGCAGTGAATCTGATTTTGAAACAGAATGACAGAAGAGATTTACTCTTTTTTTTTTTTTTAATATGCAGGTACCAGGAGTCGAACTCAGGACCTTGCGCTTGCCAGGCAGGCGCTTATGCCACTGATCTATATCACCGGCCCAAGAGATTTACTCTTAAGTTTAATTATAATCATTTTCTGCTGGAAGTCCTAACAGCTCAGGATGATGACCTGGAAATTTTTCTTTTGCAAACTTTAGTCAATCTTGTATTTTAGTGAATGATTAAAGCAGTCAGGAAATTGAAATTTTAAACTTTGAATTTTATTTATTCGACAGGGAATAAGGAAAGCAGATTTTCTTTTGCTGTTACATTTCAGCCTTGCCCTATCTAGCTTCAAGGTGGGAATGATATCTTCCCGACCTCCCCTTTCACAGTATCCCTGAGAATGTTCTAGTTGACCGATACAATGTATAAAATGTTTGGAATTTGAGCAAATGAAAGATGCCCTTGAAGTGTAAATGACATTTTAAAAATGTCAGTGACATTACCTGTACATTTAAGTTTTCCTTTTGTTTGTACACTGCTAATACTGCTTTCACTTCCATATATGTAGTAGACGTTTTGTTGGTCTTGGTATCTTACTTGAATGACATTAAGTAAAATGTTGCATCATGTAAATGTCTTTTGACTTGAATGTTTTCTAGCTGCTTAAAAGTACTTTGTGCTTTTTTTTCTCAGCTATAAAGCTGCCCTTGCTAGTCTGTTTAACCTTATAGTTTGAACTCTTGTAACTCTATCATCTCCTAGGCTTATGTCTCATTTTCTGACAAAGATCTAATAATAATACTTTAGGTTTACTTTTCATCTTTCTTTAAAATTATCCTGCCTTTGATCTGATTTTCCATACATACGGATAAGTGAGTATCTCTGCCTTAAAGTCTGAGTTATCTTAATGAAAGATAAATGGATACTTCACCAGGATGAAGCAAGAATATTTGCCACTTGGATAGGGCAAATACATATATAATTCTTGAACAGTTTCATATGGTTGCAAAGATGGAAAATGCAAAGCTCAATAGTTTGCCATAGAAAAGTGGTTCTGCAGTATAATTAACCCATTGTAAAGTTTTCACATGTGTTTAACTATTTTGACTTTTATTTGGGAAAAGCACTCTCATCTCTATAAATGAGTGGTGCCTCCTCATTCCCCTTGCAGAAGCAGCGTGGGTAGCTAGAAGAAAAGTCAGGGAATATTTGATTATTACTTCTGTTAAAGATTTTATTCTCAGTTTAATTCTGGGGTTATTGCTTTTATACTGAGTGGTTGGGAAATCTTGTGTGTATCTGCTTTCGTAGCAGCACAAAGAATGCCTCTTTTTAGTACCATTCTAATATAGTGCAGCATTTTTTTTGAGGTTATTTTTGTACCCAAAGTACTCATGAACCTGGGCATGGTGATGCACACCTATAATCCCAGCTACTCAGAAGTCTGAGGTAGGAGGATAGAAAGTTTGAGGCCAGCCTTGGAAATTTCACAAGACACTGTCTTAAAGTTAAAAAAACAAAAACAAAAACTGGACTGTAGCTCAGTGGTAGGTAGAGTGCTTACCTAGCATGTGAGAGGCCCTGCAAAAAAGAAAGAAAGAAAGAAAGAAACTTACTTGAGCTATAATTTACATATAGTAAAACCTTAAATGTATAACTTAATTTTGACAAAGGTGTATACACATGTAATAACCCAGATCAAAGTATAGAACATTTTTATTATTCCAGAAGGTGCCCTCCATTGATACACTGTAGACTTCTGAAAAAATATTTCTGTAAGATAGGACAAGTTTAAGCCAAAAGATTAGTTAACTTGTATGTGAGTTCTTTAGGTAGCTGAAGAGCAGTGAACTTGTTATTTTCTCTGCTATAAAAGTGAATACTGCTGAGTACTAGTTTTGCCCTTATGTAGGGTTTGAGTTTCCTAAAGTATACATTTGCATGTGAAGAGATCCAGGTATAAGGCAATTCTCTATTTTCTCTATAAGAAAAAAGTATTTCAGTCATGTTGAATACAGAAACTGAGGTGTAGATGAAATAGTTAAGTTCTGTCAACAAGTAGCTCATACACATGTATTACACATGCAAATTCACATGCAGTTAAAAAAAATCTCATGTATTTTTCACCTAGTTTATCCCATTGGTAACTGTATGTACATATTTAAGATGACAGATTATATAAAATTGTATATATTTATATGTACTCCTAATATAAATTTTAAAATATTCTAATATTGTGAGCAGGTTTTTAAAAATTTTCTATACAGATACAAGTTTTGAATATTTACTAAAACCATTTTTAAAGTTACTGAGTGTGGTTTTTCAGAGGATACCATATTCATTTCTTTTTTCAACTCCCAGTTTGTTTGAGATAAAGCATAAGTGTTAAATAAGTAAAATTTGTGAATGTTACTGTCATTGGAAAAATCTACAAATGTTGGCGTCACTGAAAATTTTATCCCAAGCCGTAAGTATCCATTCATACAACATTAGGAGAGTTGCCATCGTTCTGATGTCATTTATGGTCTTCCTGACATTCCAAAAGATTTTACATTGTTTTCTAGTTGATTTTCAGCAGTCTTCTTTGATGGCAGCCACTTGTAATTGTAAGAGCACTCTTCAGAAATAAGAATCAAATCTGTGTTTGAAGCTGTAGCCTCTCCTGTAAGATTTGTTTGGTATAACAACCCTGACAAAACATCCAACTCCGGAGTTACTCGATGTCCTTCCAGAACTCAGTGTCTCGACCTAGTGATGAGAACTTTTCTGTTGCAGCCCTTTCACAGGTGCTGCTGGATGGATGCTCCTTGGACCACGATTCCACTGACTTGTTCTTTCTTTTTTGAAATCCTGAACGCCGTTTTCCTGGGCATTACCACCTGCTTCCAGTTCTCTTGAAGCTTTTTCTGTTTTTTTCTTTTTTCACCTTGCGCTTGTTTGTATTTAGCATAAATTAAGTGCCGTGCCTGCCTTGAAATTAAGAATTTAGTTGTAAAACTTTTTTTTTTTTGAGACAGTGTCTCACTGTGTAGCCCAGGCTGGCCTCAAACTTGCAGCTATTGTCCTACCTCAGCCTCCTGAGTGCCGGGATTACAGGTGTGCGCCATCACACCCAGCTTTATAAAACAATTTCTGATAATTTTAGGGAAGAAAATCTCTTTGGGCATAAAATGGTTAAGACAGTTGGAACCACTGCATATACATGATATGTTAGAGTTGATAGTGTCACTCAATTGCTGTGATGTGAAAAATAATTAAAATTTTTATGCAGCACTTTTTTTCTCCAAAGAAAAAAATACACTTTTCTACAGAGACTTTCACATGTTTTAAATTTTATTCTCTTTCTTTTGACTATATTTATGGCTGTGCCTCATCTTATTTATGACTGTTAGATGGTTCTGGACTAAGCTGTGTTAGTAGTGTGTGCAGGACCTCAGAGCAAAGACTTAAAACACACAAAACCAGCAACATATGCTTTGTTCTGCTCTCCTTGAATTTGGGTATAAAATGTTAAAACAATGCTAATTACAGTTCCTCATCTGGGATCTAAATTGTTACATTCAAAAATGTTGCAGACATCATCTAAAATGATCTAGAGTGACTTGTAACAGTTCTGACGAGCTGGCTGTGTTGTTGAAAGCCTCCTTTGCACTGCTAGCTAGGATGCTGTCTGTTTGAACTGGCCTTTTTCTTGTTTGCCTGGGTTGAGCAGTGTTAGGATTTAGCAGAGCTGTTTTCTGCTTCTCAGCTATTCTAGGAATTTAGACTTCCTAGCACTTAGGTGTAATAGGTGGCAGGTAGATTGTTACTAGTCTTTTTTTTTTTTTTTTTTTGGTGCTAGGAATTGAACTTAGGATCTTGCGCTTGTCAGGCGCTTGTGCCACTGAGCTATATCCTTGGCCCTGATACTAGTCTTTAATCATCTAATTTTACCTGTAGACAACTGGAATGATTTTAGGAGTGGAGGCATTGTAGTTTGTTTTCCATTCTCCTTTCCTCTGTTCTGGTACCCTCTTCTTGGCTTCCTTCCATCTAGTAAATTCTTCATCTCAGAATAAGTTTTAAAGAAAATCATTCAGACACAGATTTATGACCAAAGATCTATGTCCAAAAATGCTCACTATAGCAATTTTATAATAGAAAAATACCTGGGAAAAATTTAGTAGTGAGTGCAACTAAGCTATTAGTATATAGTAGATAATTTGTATTTATATATATATTTTCTAGTGTATAATAGATTATTATAGAACAATAATTAATATATAATTAATATAGAACAGTGTTTTTGAAGCATAATGACATGAGAAATATTAAGTGTAAATGTAAAATGAAATCTTTTTATGTATTTCCTTATGAAAGTTTGGATATGTGCAAAGAAAATGGATAATGTGTATATGTGGTATGAAGCATAACAAAATGAATACCTGTGAACATACTATACAACTTACCAGTATGGTTAAATATAATAAGTTCTGTGTTATGCATATCTATCTATAAAAATGAGAAGTATTTCAAAATGTTAACAGTTCTTTGGGAGGAAGAATTTTAAGCGATTCCCTAGGTTTTGTTTACATGTTTGTGTTTTTGCCTCCTAATTTCTGGTTAAGGAGTATTTGCAAAACCAGCAAGTAGCAGTAACATTATCAAAAGGATAAAACATTTAAACTGGTTTTTAACTCCATCTCATTAGAAAGAAACTTCTTAAAGTGCCTGCCACCTGCTATTTCCTGAGTAACAGGTCATGGCCAGATACATAAGATGGTGTTATCTACCATTTGTAAGCAATTCCCTGTGACAGAGCACCAGAGGTTAGTCTCAGGAGTTGTGGATTCCCTGTCATCTAGGTGGTATGGGAATGACCTCTATACCATGCATTTAAAAAAATCTGCTTTTTTCATGGTTCATGTCTCTAAGAAGGGATTCATTTCTTCATTTATCAGATATTTGTTGGGTACCTGTTAAATACCAAACAAGAGTGATCAAGAGGGTCGTTGCTTTCTTGGTACTTATTTTCTAGTGGTCAAAGATAATCAATAAGAAAATAGGCAAGTGGTGACATATCAGAGAGAGATGTGTTGGGAGATTGCAGAAGAGGGGCTGATGTGAACTGAGTGGCCAGGGTCAGAGGAAAGCTGCTGTGGAGGTTTTGAAGTAGGATCCGAGTGACAACAGAATACCTTAACAATAATTTGGAGATAGCAGAAGCAGCACGGGCAGAAGCTCCATAGCACATCCTGGGAACAGAGAGGAGGCCAGGGTGGGTGAAGTGGATAAGAGAGGAAAGGGAAGGTAGGCAGAATTGGATCATAAGGGGACTTCCAGACTTTAGTAAAGTTTGAATTTTATTCCAAATTCAGAAGGAAGTTGTCAGATAGCATTAAACAAGAAAATTGCATGTTGTAAGTTGTTTTTGAAAGGTTACCTTGACTACAATATGGAAAATCATTGTAAGGGGTTAGGAATAGGAGTGGGGAAACCAGTAAAAAGTCATTTAAAATGCCCCAGGTGAGAGGTAGTGGTGGCCAGAGTAGAAACATTGAGGAAGGAGAGGGGTACAGTACATTGATTTGAGGTCTGTTTGCAAGTACAGCCAGTTGATCTTGCTGAATGTTACATATAGGAAAGAGGAATCAAAGATATCTTCTAGGATTTTGATTTGAACGCCTGGGAAGGTGTTTCCATTTATAAATATGGGCAAGATGTTTCAGGCAACTTGGGAAAGGGTGATAGATCATTCTCATTTTGAAAGACTGTTTGAACTGTGGGTTGGGACGTCCAGTAGGCAGTTAGGAACAAGGTGAAGAGGCTTGGGATTGAAGGTAAACATTTGTGGGTTGTTAATGTATAGATGCAGTATTTAAAGCCGTGAGACTGCATGAGATTGCTAAGTGAGAAGTAGTGGTAATGAGGACTGAGTCCTGGGACCTCCAGATAAAGGTCTTGGCAGTCGAGGAGGACCTTGTAAAGCTGGTTGAAAGGGAAGTTACGTTGGCAGGAAAATCAGGGAGGGGGAAGGTAGACTCGATTTAGGACTTGAGTGAAAAAGGTAGAGAAGAAAAGATCTGGCTGAGTGGGGCTGAGAAGAAATAAAATGAGATCAGAGACATAACCCTTGTGTATTATAACAAATTACTGCCAACTTGGGGGCTTAAAATAACATTTATTTTGTCAAAGTTCTGGAGGCTAGAAGTCCAGAATCCCATTTTTTAGTGCATGCTGCGCTAAAAACAACTCTGTCACGTGTCCCAGGACTCTGCAGGTTGATCAGACTGCTTGTGTGTAGGTAATCAGTTTCACTGCTCAACATGAGAAAGGAGCAGAGTTCACAAAAGTCTCCGCCAGTTCCTTTGCTTTCAGTGTTGTTGACCCATGTGGTCCAAGTAGCCACAGATTAGAAGGGGCTGTTATTTCTATAGCCAAAAATCTGGCTTATTTCAGATTTAAAACGTGTGTTTCAGTTAATATCAGTTGCAGTACATTATTTCTTTGATAATCATATTGGTAACTATGTTGCTGAAAAATTTCTACTCACAATGTGGAATGGATGTCATTTAGGTAATACATAGGTATGGTGGGCATTTTAAATGCTTACACTATGTAAGAGAGATCCAGGACACTGCAGAAAAAGTGCTTTTCTCACCAGATTTTTTCTTCAGCTTTGTGAAGTAGATGTCAATATGGGCACACATGGAGCTGAGCTGCTCTGTTGTTCCCTGCAGGCTTTCCATGCTCCCTACTGGATGTGGTGAGGAGCAGAGGTGAGGCACCACATTTCACCTCTGGCTTTGGGAATCCTACGTGGACAAGAGCTAGTAAACATGCCAAGAAGGTACCTGCTTGTCTGCTGGGAATTCTGAGCTACTAGAGGAATTCCTTCAACCTGAATTTATTGAGTTGGAACTGAAATGACTGGGAGTCTAGGAGGGTGTGTGAGTGTAGAGGAAAAGGGGGGCAGTGTGTAGTACCAGATGAGAGGCTTTACTGTTTTGGGGAGCTGACTTTACCATCGTAGCCCAGATCTTAGTCCTGAGACCATTCTCGCAGACTACGAGGTGCTGACTTGGGATTGTTGTGCGCCCCTCAGCGTCTGCATTGGGGCAGAGGCCTTTGTTTGGCATAGTGAAAAGAACACAGGCTTTCGCATTAGATTAGATTTGTTCATTTACCATTTCTGCAATTTTTGGCAATTTTTGATCTCTATTTCCTCATTGTTAAAACAAGGTTGAAGGCAGCTGGTATTATGCCTACCACATAGCAGACATGTAGTAAATGTTATTTGCCAATATTAACACATCTCTCTATTTGTTTACTCATTTTTATTCATTTATTGTTGCTTGATTTTCTTCATTGCCCTTGATGCTTTCATTGTAAGCAGAATTCTGAAGGAATATCCACTTGACATAGCAGCCCTTTGAAGTAGATCCCCTTTCTACTACCTGTCACTCTATGACAATTGCTGTTAGGTCTTTGACTCCAGAATATTGGAAAATAATCTTAGTCATCAGGAAATACTTCCGAAGGAAGGCTTTCTTTTTTTTTTTTTTTTTTTTTTTGTGGGTACCGGGGGGGTCAACCTCAGGACCTCGCGCGCCAGCAGGCGCCCGTGCCGCTGAGCGATATCACCGGCCCCTTTTTCGTATGTGGGTTCCGGGAGTCGAACTCGGGCCCTCGCGCTTGCCAGGCAGGCGCTTAAGCCGCTGAGCCATCTCACCGGCCCCTGGGAGGCTTTCTTTAATTGTAACTTTTAATAAAAAAAAAGAAAGCTGGTTTTTTCTGTTTGTAGTGGCAGCTTTGGTCAAAGGTACAGATACTGGGAGGAGTTGCTGAGGAATGAAGCTACAAATATGTGAGCTTTCCAACAGGAGTATTCTAGGGGTTTTGGAAGGAGGAGTCATGATAGAAGATGAGGAAAAGAAAAAGTAGGAGGATGAGCCTGACGGACAGGTCTTTATTGACTGCCTACCTTGCAGTCCCTGGGCTGCCGTGTTGTGAGCAGGATGGCAGGGTGGCCTTTGGCGTTTCCTAGAGCCAAGGTCCGGTATCCTCTGCAGTTCTCCATCAGTGTGACCTCGGGCAAACTGCTCACCTGTCAAATGGGGATGAGATTTCCATTATTCTAAGACGTTTCAACTAAACATTTTGGAAGAGATGGGGGGAACATTTCCTCATTAAATTATTCATCACTTGTGGGCATTTATAAGGTGTCTTCTGGTTACAGAAACGGTAATGTGATTTTTTAAAAATGCAGTTTGGAAGAAAGGTAATACGGCAATACCTATCTTAGGAATCTTGGAAAGATTAATAATATAATGTATGTTAAATGCCCATTCAAGTTAGTATTCAGTGAATTGTAGCTATTACTAACAGATGAAAGGACATGAAAAATAACTTGATAGGGAACATCTAAAAGAATTTTAATAACAAGGTCATAATGTGAGTAGGATCTGAAACAGGACTACAACGAAAGGAGAGAATATGAGGTAAAAGTTTATGTGATGATACAGAGGTCAGATAAATATCTATATGAGAAAATGTTACCTCTTTACAGACAAAATTTTCATTGTTTTAGATAACTTTATGGCATTATGTTTCAGTGCAAATGAGAATGTGGTAGTCATGTGGGCTGAATTGACTCTTGTGTCAGCTTCTGGTCATGTTAACAGTATTCTGAGCTTATTGCTACCTAAGCTGTTAATTACGGTAAATAGAATAAACCGTCAGTTAACTCATAGGTAATAAATTAAAAAAAATAAGTACACCTTGGGGCAACTTGGTGAGAACTTTGTCTCAAAAAAAGAACAAAGGGCTTAGGGTATATATAGCTCAGTGGTACAGTACTTGCCTAGCATATGTGAGGCTCTGGGCTCAATCTCTAGCATTGAGAAAACAAAGAACAAAAGTGTTGTATTTATTTTTGTTGTTTTTTTGGAGATGGGGTGGAGTGGGGTGGACAGCTAGTCAAGGACTTGTTACTAGTTTATTAATTCAGTTGTTGGCCAGGAAATTTTTTGGTTAGATTTTAAAATTTTATGTTTTGATTCTAGTGATATGGAATTTTTAGCTCTTTTTTCTTTCTTTTCTTTTTTTTGCCCCAGGTCCAGCAAGACTATGAATCTCTGTTCCAAATGCTTTGCTGGTAAGTGCAGAAAAGGGTTTAAAAATATTTTTATTTTTCTTCTTTTGGTTTTTAAGATTATCGAAATTATTTGACTCTTGATCTGTGCATGGGATTTTGGTTTCTTAGCATTGTCAACCAGTTTCTCCTTACCAAGGTGCTATGTATATTTGCCTAGAGCTGTTAAAATATCATAGTCATCCCTGAGTGAAATGGAATTTCATGTGTACTTGTACCAAACAGACTTTTCTTGGTTTACTGTTGTTGGTATACAATGGAATTACAAAAATGAATTTTAGTATTTACCTCTGATCTTGACTTGCGTGGTTGATGGTGAATGTTGTGTCACCGACGCAGATACAACAGGGAGAGTATTTTCATTGATGTCAGGAAGAGACTCACACTGAGTTAGCTCCTTTCAATCATATCCTTTCCTTGCAATCACCTTGAGTCTCAAGTCACTTAATCTCTTAGATTCATCATTTGTGTAATGAAGGACTGAGGCTTGATGTTTACCAAAATGCTGCTGTTGCTGCTGTTCCTCTTCTTCCCCCCTTCTACTCAAAAACTTCATATCTTTGATTTTATTTTATTTTATTTATTTTTTTTTTTTGTGGGTACCGGGGGTCGACCTCAGGACCTCATGCGCCAGCGGGTGCCCATTGCCGCTGAGCGCTATTACCGGCCCTTTTTTCGTATGTGGGTTCCGGGAGTCGAACTCGGGCCCTTGTGCTTGCCAGGCAGGCGCTTACGCCGCTGAGCCATCTCACCGGCCCAATATATCTTTGATTTTATAATGCTAACTCTTTACTAATTAGAATATGTTTAATTTTCCTTCTTTGTTCATTTTGTCAGAGGTAAACAAACTTGGACATTATTTAAAATGGTAAGGACAGGACAGATTTTAATCAGTAAAATCACTGTTGTAGTAGAGTGTCTAGTAGTTTTGTTTGCACAGAGGTGTGCTGGGTCTTTTAAAGGAGACTAAAGGGGTAGGGAGGGCTTGAACAGAGGCTCCGTGTAGTCAGAGAAATCCAAAAATTACAGGGAGTTGGTAAAATATTCTGATCAAACCAACTGTGTCTGTTAGCTGGCAATTATTGAAGTTAGGAGTCTATTTTCCTACAGAGGATGGGAGATGGAGATCCTATCTTTCTTGATGATTACATTTAAAGAATGGCTTTCAGGTCCTTGAAAGACACATGTCAGAATTGTAAGGGGAAAAAAAATCTATCTGTCTGTCTGTCTGTCTGTCTATCTGCATCAGAGGGACAGAGGAAGGATTCACAGTTATAATCCATTTTTAGTAAATAGTTTAAGAAGATGATTAGGGGCTGTCTTAAGTGTTGACTGGAACCAATAGTAAATTCTTATGGCAGCCTTGAGCTTAAAGAGGCAGACAGGTCAAGGGGGGAAGGGTCATCCTAGGGATGTAGGCTTTAGCTGTCAGAAATTGTAATGTGTATGTGGGGGAGAGTGAATGAAATCATTTGTTGAGTGTCTTTAGCTTTTAAGTGTCCAGCTTGAGGCCTAGTCAAGAAAAGTTCTCAGAGTTATTTTGCCTCTGATGAAATATTCTGCTAAATGGTGAATACATCTCCCTGCCCTCAGTGACCACCATCACATTAGTTGCTAGCAAAAATTGTATACTAAACAGTAGTGTTACTTACTGATCATATTGTTAGAATGAGAAATGCCTATGTCAGACATTTTTATATACATAGAAGAGGAGCCAACTTGGCTGAATTTGCTAAAGGCTTGCTCGCAACTCAATCAAAATTCTTCTCTTTGAGAGGATATTATTTTTACTTTCATTGTTTTGACATCCTTCTTATCTTGAACCCTGGTGTGGCCTCTGTTACTTTTAAAAGATGAAATTACTTAAGATAGTTTTGTCACAAATGCATGGATTGCTTGTTTCTTAGCCTTAAAGTTCCTTTGACCTGAAGACTTTTGTCATCCAAGATTTTCTATGCCGGGATCTCTAGGATATTTAAAGGAGGTATTCTGGGAGAGCACCAGGAAGTGATTGATATTAGTATTTCAGTTTGTGGTAGAATGGATTTAAAATGCTCCTCTGGATTCTCTTTTTGTAAGAGTATTAATCTTAAGGGGATTACTTTTATTATATTTTACTATATATTTTCTCTATTTCTATAATAATTCTTGTTGCTGTTCTTTCAAACTTTCCCTCTCGCTTTTGCATGTTCTGTATTTTCCTTCTCCCAAATCACAACTTTTGTAACATTTGTTTGGAAATGTGGGTATCACTGTCTCAAGGCTGAGTATTCTGTAACGACTTCTGTAAGCAGAAGCCAGAAACACCTGCAGTTTGGGTAAGGAATCTCCCATCTTTGATGATGATAAGTGGGAAAGACAGAAATTTTTAAAGGACTGACAGAAGTAATGTAGAAATGTTGAGGGGGTCAGAGGAGTATGGTGACTAGGAAATCGTGTACTCTGTTGATCATTTTATACTTTTTATAAGCCTGAAAGTATGTTCCAAGGGATGAAACATTCTTTGAGTAGTATTCAGGACGGATGTCTATCAGAAGAAGGACTTTATATATGCTTAATGTACAAAGTACTAGTAGTTCCTTTGGACCTTAGACTTCTGTGGGTATTTAATTTTTAATAATTTTTGTAATTTCTTTTAAAATGGACACTAATATGTCTGTCATTTATGACTAAGCCAAAACTATTTTGTTGAAAAATCAAAGTAGACAGTTTCTTTTAAACTTATATGAGACTTAAACATACTGTTCTATTTTTTTTTTTTTTTTTTTTGTGGGTACCAGGGGGACGACCTCAGGACCTCGCGCGCCAACAGGCACCCGTGCCACTGAGCGATATCACCGGCCCCTTTTTCGTATGTGGGTTCCGGGAGTTGAACTCGGGCCCTCGCGCTTGCAAGGCAGGCGCTTACGCCGCTGAGCCATCTCACCGGCCCCATACTGTTCTATTTAAGACTAATTTAAGTGTGCTATTGTTTGATTCACATGAAATTGAATAAGGGAGAAGTAGTTATTCATAATAGAAGAAATTTTTAAAAAACACCTTTTATAGATGAGTTTCTTTAAAAAGAAATACTTTAATGCATCACTTTGTTTATAGAAGGGTATATGAGGAGAAGAACTAAAGTGTGTGGGGTCTCCTGTCAGCTGTTGATTAATTAAAAATGTAGATAAAACATCACTTACATTATACCGTAATAGTGAAATTTTGTTTCCTGAAATTAGTTTCAATGTAATTTTTCAAGTGTGTGTGTGTGTGTGTGTGTGTAGCTGATGGGATAAAGTTAGAAGGTGATACAGGGAAAATTTATTTTTGATAGTTTTAGGCAGGGTAGAGTAATTGCATTTAAAATTTAATTTTGTGTGTATATTTAGATTTAAGTATTAATGTAAATATAAAAATTGAAAGTTTTTAAAAAGTTTGTTTGACAGACTCAGAAAGTAGATAGTTTCTTTCTGGAATGAGCAAAATAAAGTTAGCTGCATCCTGCAGCATAAGGAATTTAAATGTTGACATTCAAGATAAGTGATGCAACAGTTCTGATTAAATATAGGTAAACAAAAATGCTAGTATTTTTATTCCAAGTATTGGGTTTCCTGGTAATTATCAGAAGATAACAAATTCCCAGTTCATAGCAAGTAATTTAAAACATTTCCTTTTTCTTTTTTTTTTTTGTGGGTGGGGGGGTCGACCTCAGGACCTCGTGCGCCAGCAGGCGCCCGTGCCGCTGAGCGATATCACCGGCCCTTTTTTCGTATGTGGGTTCCGGGAGTCGAACTCGGGCCCTTGCGCTTGCTGGGCAGGCGCTTACGCCGCTGAGCTATCTCACCGGCCCAAAACATTTCCTTTTAAAGTTGCAACTCTTAATGCATAGTTATACACTAATCTCTTTTCTGCTTCCATTTCCTGCTAGAAGGCCAGAGTAAAGATTATATGATGTCAGTCACTTTTGAAAGGGAAGAGTTGTAAGTTATAGCTGAATCTTGAGGATCTACAATAGAATGAACAGTAAGTTGAAAATGTTAAGCTTTTCTTGTTATTCATACAAGAAGCAGAAGCCTGCACCCATCAGTAATATGTGAAGACAAGTTACCTACTCTAATGAGCAAAACTTTGGCAGGATAGTAAAATAAGTGAGCTTGTCAGGCTTTGATTTTTCAAATTTTTTTCCCAAAAGAAAGGCAGCTGCAGCACTTGAGGTGAAATATTTGAATAAAGTCTGTCTTGTAATTCTGTTGACTTAGTTACTTATTGTGTACACCTGGTTTCTTGAAAGGTGAATGTCTACAATTTTGTAAGCGTAGCACACATTATTGGTCATGTCTTTGTTAAACATAGTGGGGCTCTCTTCTCTAACCATTTTGTGTCTCTTGTCTGGCAGATGGGTATATGAAATTTAGAATATATAGAGTAATGTCTACAAGCCCATCTGGAATTAACAAATATTAATGTGTTAATCTTTCTCTTTATATCATTAAAAAAAGGCATTAAAATCTCTTGAGAATATACTGCTCCAGTCTTTTTTTTTTTTTTTTTTTTTTTTTTTTTTTTTTTTTGTGGGTACCGGGGGGACGACCTCAGGACCTCACGCGCCAACAGGCACCCGTGCCGCTGAGCGATATCACCGGCCCCTTTTTCGTATGTGGGTTCCGGGAGTCGAACTCGGGCCTTCGCGCTTGCAAGGCAGGCGCTTAAGCCGCTGAGCCGTCTCACCGGCCCACTGCTCCAGTCTTTTATCCAAGTCATCATCATCCCACCTTAGACAACCACCATTTTTCTTATTCTTATATTTATACTCTGTATTATGAATGGTTATTTATATGAACAATATATAATTGTTCTCAAAATATGTAAATCATGTTTCAGTAGTCAATCTGTGAATTAGTGTTTCAAATAATGCTTTTAGAAATTAATGACATTGACACAGTTGTTCTAGTTCTTTGTGTTGTTGGGGATCTAACCCAGGGCTGCATGTATGCCAAGATAGCAATTTACCACTAAAGTAGATCCCTAGTACAGTTCATTTTAACTATACTAATCTACTTTAATGTTCAGATTTACCCAAACAATTTCCGTTAATGCTTTTTGTGCCAGTGAAAATATTAATAGCATTTCTTTCAGCTCTTCAAAATGTCCCAATTTGCACCCTTATTACAGTAGGTCCCAATTTGTTTATCTGATCACTTGTTTGGACATATACGTTGTTTTCAGCTGTTCTTATTCGACTTCCAACTCTGCTTTCTCTTTTTTTAAAACACCTGCTTGAATAGGTTAAAGATTGCTTCTGTATCAGAAACTGGGTGTTTTGCTTTTGTGTGTTTACCTTTCTTGGTCTTAAATGAAAGCAAGACTGGAGCAGTGTGTCCTTAGGTGATAAGCAGTACCGGATTGTGGTAACCCTTTCTGACCTCTTAGTCCTAGCAATTTGATGTCTCTCTAATAAGCATTCTTAAGTTGTGTGGTTAATTATTATGCTAGTCAAGATAATGAAAGCAGTGTGTTGAAGCGATATTAATGGAAATCATGTCAAAAGTAATTGTTGCATTTCTAATGGCAAACAAAATAGCTCAGGTAGAAGAAATGTAGCTTAAGGCCTTAGGTAGGAAATGTGTGACCATGTGTCAGGTTATTATAGAAGAAGAGGAAGAAATTTAGTAGTCACTGAGTCTTTTAAGGTAGTTTGGTCACTTTGCTTTCCTTTTGCCCACGTTGTTCTAAAGCTGTGGTTTCCATTGTGGTGTGTGGGATTATCTGTTGGGGCTTAGAGAGAAAAATGTTAGGATGTCTATTTTTATTGTCCTTTAAGTAATTTAATTGATCTTTTAATAATATGCATGAACTTAACTGTATTAGTTTTCTAGTGTTGCCATAATGGATTGCCATGTATTTGGTGCCTTAAAACAACAAAGATTTTTTTTCAGTTCTGGAGCCCAGAAGTCTGAAAACAGCAGGGTCATTCTTGTTAGAGCCTCAGAGAGAATCCATTCTGTGTTTCACCAGCAGTCCTTGTCCTTTCTTGGCTTACAGACACATCACTGTAGTCTTTACCTTTCACATGGCCTTCTCCCTGTCTGTCTGTTCTCTTCTGTCTCTGTTATTAAAGACAAGTGTCATTGGAGTTAGTGTCATCTGTATCCAGGATTATCTTCTCTAGAAATCCTTAGCCTAATTACAACTGCAAAGGGCCCCCCCTCCTTTTTTTTTTTTTTTTTTTTTTTTTTTTTTGAAGACAGAGTCTCACTGCATAGTTCATGCTGGTCTTGAACGCACAATGTAGCCCACCCAGCCTGGCTTCAAATTTGTGACGATCTCGTTCAGCCTCCTGAGTGCTGGGATTACAGGCCTGTGACACCACTGCAAAGGCTGTTTTTTCAAATAAAATCACGTGATCTGGGTGGACATATTTTGGAGGTGGGGGTGGGAAGAGGGTGCATCATTTAATCACTGCAGGAATACATGTTTTTTGTGATATTGGGGATTGAACTCATTTAAAACATAAATATGTACGAGGTATATGATTTGATGCTGGTGTTGTACCTCTATCAAAGAAGCTTGGAGAACCCTAGTTTTGAGAACCTTTCAGATTGGATATAATTGGCCTTTGCTCATGTAATTAGCAAAACCGCCACAAAATGAAAAGGATGTAAGTGTTAACTGTCAAGACTTTCTGTGTTTTGTATTCTCAGTAGACAAATGCAAACGATATCAGAATGGTCAGGCTTAGGTTTATGAGGTTCCTTTTAGGCCTGATAGGAATATGATAGACTCAGGAAGACGCTCTGAGATTTTTTTTGTGTGTGTGCTTCTGTGGCCTTGACTCACCTACCTATAGATAGTCATTCCTGTTCTGGCTGTTTCTTTGTGTGTGAATTTTGGGGACACTTTTCCTGGTTATAACCTCATTGGACTTAATTTTTCATCCATAGTAGGGATGGTGAGTAAAATGACAAGATATTATTTTTAGGCTATTAATGTATAAATAAAACAAGATCTTTTTTTTTTTTTTTTTTTTTTTTTTTTCTTTTTAGAGACAGGTTCTTGCTATGTAGTACAGGCTGGCCTTGAACTTGCTTGTATAGCCCAGGCTGGCCTTGAACTCACAGAGATCCTCCTGCCTCAGCCTCCTGAGTGCTGGGATTACAGGTGTGTGCCACCATGCCTGGCTTAAGATCTTTACCTGCAAATTTTATATCATTTCAAAGCCCTAGTACTTAGCTGATTCTTAATAGTGTAAAGTATGTTGACAATCTTAACTACTGTATTAAGTATGTTAACAATCTTAACTATCAAAGTTTTGTTTTAAATTTCTTAATTCTCTTTTACATTATATGTTAGCTATAGAGAAGAAAAAATGCTTCAGATAAGACTTTGAGTTTGAGGAAAATAAAGGTTTTCTGGTTGGGAGAAAAATAAAAATAGTATATAAATAGGGAAGTGCTAAACAGATACTTAGAAGTGGAATATTTATGAATAAAGATGAACAGAGAATATGAACAATTATATTTCTGTCTTAAAAAGGTAATAAGGGCCGGTGAGATAGCTCAGTGGCACAAGTGCTTGCCCAGCAAGTGTGAGGTCCTGAGGTCGACTCTGGGTACCCACATTAAAAAAAAAAAAAAAAAGGTGATAAAATCCTGAAATGAATTGCTATAGAAACTAAGATTGCTGTAGCCCTTTTATTTTCTGAAGCTCTCTTGTATGATACCATCTCATTTGATCCTCAAAACATTAACGATTTTAGATGTCCATTTTATAGAGAAGGAAACTACTGTGCAAATGGATTACCATGTTTCTAAGATTAAACAAGTTTTAAACTGTAGAACTGAGATTTGGTTTAGCTATTTAGACTCGAGTCCTAGTCTTCTCCACTGTTCGATGTTAATTGGAGTGAAGGTAGTATCTTTAGATGGAATTGTACTGTAAACCCAGATGAGGTAGATTTAGGTGGGATTGTATCATGAGGATGTAGCGGTATCATTGTTTGTTATTTGTGTACAGGTTAGGAGCTTACGCTTTTCCTGTGTTTTAGTGTAGTTGCAGTTTCTCTCCGAACCTCCAGGGAAAAACCATAGAAATTGTGGTAGCAGCTTCACAGATTACCTGATTTTGGAAAAGGTGTGCTTGTGTGATGGGGAGGGGCAGTGTTTTTTGTCTGTTGGATTTTCTGTTTTGGTGGTGAGATTTTTCATTTCTTTCTTTCTTTTTTTTTTTTTTTGAGACAGCGTCTCACTATGTAGTGCAGGCTGGCCTTGAACTTGCTTGTGTAGCCCAGACTGGCCTCAAACTCACGGCAGTCCTCCTACCTCAGCCTCCTAAGTGCTGGAATTGCAGGCGTGTGCCACCACATCCAGCTAAGATTTTCATTTCTTAACAACTTTCTTGTTCTTGTTCATGTAACTTTTAGCTCAATAACCTTCCTTTCTGCACTACATTGTGAAGCACCGTTTCTAATTTAGTCTTCTGTGTTTAGCTTCTCAAGATTTTTAAAAAATGTTTGGAAGTGTGATTTAATTGCAGGTTTGTTTGCACATTGTCAGTGGGAAGGCAAAGATGTGCTTCATATTTAGATGGTGCAACCTGTAGGTTTCATTTGTTAAACCTTCTTGCTGGTATTCCCATTCTTTCATACATATGTGCATAATAGTGTTGAAAAGACTTGTTTTGTTGTATCTGTATTTAGCAATTTGGTTGAGTTATGGAAAAGCTTGTCCTCTATCTTGCGTATTTGCTCATTTGGAAACCTCGTATAGTGTATAGAGACACTAGTGATTTGTTCCCTAGCCTCCCTGTGGATTTTGTTCCATATTACACTCTAATTCTACCATCCTGTCCCGTATTCCTGAGCTGTTAATTTGTACATTTCGATGCAGTTTGTTTCATCGTGTGTTTTTGTAATCCAAACTGAATGTAACGAGCTATGTGCTTTAGGGACCTGGCTTTGCCTTGCCAATTAGAAAAAAATGGTTCCTGGGAAGGAGTATGTTTTAAATAAAACATGGCGCCTCTGAGTGGGACTGACACTTGTTTGGAAATAAGATAAGGTTTTAACTCTGACTCACAAAGATCCTTTACTAAAGATCAGTACTATTGTGGGGAGCGGAGAAAGGTAAAGATTTACCACCATAACATGGTTTCGTAAATTTCTCTGTGTGACTAAATAAATTTAAAACTTCGTCATTTCAAATCTTTTTTTCTTCATGATCATTTGAGACATGCTAGTGAGATTCCCTGACTTCCTGAGTGTATTTAACAATGGCTACTGTAATTTCTGAATTTTGAACTGTTTCATGTTTAGGAAGGTGAGAGTATATAAAATCAGTCTGTACTAGACTCTTCATTTTCTAATACAGTGAGGCAAATTTTCATGTAATAGGAGTACTTCCTTTCCCAAAGATAGTGTAAAATAATGAAGACCAATGTAAAGTTTAGTAATCTTGTGTGGATGTTATTTTAGTTTTAGACGATGATAGAATTTTGAGCCATCAGTGACTTAAGACTGGAAGTTTAGCTGCACTTTTATTTTTGAATAGACCTTTATAGGCTGTTAGTTTAATCATTCACACCATAGAAAGACCCTTATAAATTGGTTGTTACAGAGTATTTGTATCTTTTTTTTTTTTTTTTTTTTGTGGGTACCGGGGGGTTGACCTCAGGACCTCGCGCGCCAGCAGGCGCCCGTGCCGCTGAGCGATATCACCGGCCCCTTTTTCGTATGTGGGTTCCGGGAGTCGAACTCCGGCCCTCGCGCTTGCCGGGCAGGCGCTTAAGCCGCTGAGCCATCTCACTGCCCCAGTATTTGCATCTTAAAGTAGTGGAATTTTGTTTGTAATTGATACCTCAAATAAACTTGAAAATTCAGCATTGGCACGAGAAAAGCCTGGAGTTGCATAAGTTTTTCTGTTTTCCATAGGACTTATTTTGAAGAAAAAATAGTATTGTATCAAAAGCCTTGAACTAAAGACTTCAGGCGGAAAGTTAGACACACAATGACTTGGTGATGGGTTTAGACGTTTTAGCACATATTAACCTATACAAAAAAGAGAGAACAAGAGGTATACATTTTTGTGGAGCATTTCAGTTTTAAAAAGTACACTATTGAAGAAATTTTTTGAAAAAATGAACTGTGTACTAGGGGAGGCTAGGTAATTAGAATAAATTAAACTGAAGATACACTTTTTTAGCACTGTCCTGTTAAAGTCTTGCAAGTCTGCCTGATGGTTTGAAGAGATAGTCATTCTAACAGTATTATTCAGTGACCTGTGCTTCATTTCTGAACATTGATAACCAGCATTTATAATACATTAAATTGCCCAGTTTTCTGAGTGATGGAGACTTAAGCTTATTGCTTCTTTATCTTAACACTATTTTAACTTGTTGCTAAGCTAACGTAAGCAGGACAGATGATTTTGTTTGCAAATATTCAGCATCTGTAGAAATCACTGAATTTCCCAGCTTTAAATAAACACCGTTGTTCTCTTTGACTCGTATGGTTTAGGATCTAGCAGCTGTTACTTTCCATGCTTGAAGCATAAGTTAACATCAGGAAGGAGCTTTCTCAGAAGTTCTTTTAACACAAGTCCTAGGCTTCTAATGACAACTGAATGCTGTGTTACTCATCTCTGCTAGGCCCGTTCACTTACATGGTGTACATCGTAACTGTTCTGTGTGTAACACTGTTTTTGTTTTCGGGAAGTCTAGAAGTGCAAGTCTCAATTCTGTGGTATTAGAAATGGTGATCATAGGGCCGGTGAGATGGCTCAGCGGCATAAGCGCCTGCCTTGCAAGCGCGAGGGCCCGAGTTCGACTCCCGGATCCCACATACGAAAAAGGGGCCGGTGATATCGCTCAGCGGCACGGGTGCCTGTTGGCGCGCGAGGTCCTGAGGTCGACCCCCCCGGTACCCACAAAAAAAAAAAAAAAAAAAAAGAAATGGTGATCATAGAATATCTGAGTGAAGAGAATCTTAGAGCCCTTCCTGTCCAAAACACTGGCACTCAGTTCAGATGTATACTGGATTAGTGCATTTCAAAGTCAACTGAGCTGCTAATGATAAAGTGGCTTGCTTTTATTAGTATGCATTTTATTTAAAATACACATTTTATTAGTATATTTCAGCCTCAGTTTCCTTTCTCTCTTTGAAGTGACTCTGCTTGTTAATAATCTTATTTTGTTTTGTTTTGCTTTTTTGAGACCAAATCTTGCTGTGTAGCTCAGGTTGGGTGGAACTTGTGATTCTCCTGCCTCAGCCTCCTGAGTGCCACCATTCCCTATTATGTCAACCATTTTGAAGCTGAGATTAGGAATAAATCAGTAAGAAAGTGGCAACAGCCTTATGAGGGGGTTACTGTATATCCTCTCTTCTGTTTACTGTCTGTTAATTCATTGGCTGATTGTCTTGGAAAGTAACAAATTTATTCATTGTTATATAGTTAGTACAGTTGTCAACTTGGTGCGCACCTGTGTGCTTTTGTGCATCCTTTTAAAATAAATTGATTACAAGTTTTCTTTCTTTTTTTTTTTTTTTTTTTGTGGGTACTAGGGGGTCGACCTCAGGACCTCGCGTGCCAACAGGCACCCATGCCGCTGAGCGATATCACCGGCCCCTTTTTCATATGTGGGATTCGGGAGTCGAACTCGGGCCCTCGCGCTTGCCAGGCAGGCGCTTACGCCGCTGAGCCATCTCACCGGCCCTGATTACAAGTTTTCTAATCTTAATTTCTCTTAAATATAAAGGGTTTGCTTTTTTATGTGAGATTTTATCCTACATAGCAATTAAAAGAAAACTAAAATATACCAAAAAGTTTCCCTAAATCATAATTTCCTGAAAGAATACTTCCCCAAATTCATCAAAAGTCTATTTTAGATACGTGTGTGTGTGTGTGTTTTTAAAGAATGTCCCTCTATTAAATATCCTAGTTTTTATAAAACAACACAAACGAGACAAAATTCTTCCCTCAATAGTCTTAAAAGGTCCTGCAGCAGGAGGAAAATAAGAAAGAGAACAAATCTGACATGGTTCCCTAAGGCCAAAAGTTGTCTTCACTGAAGTGAAAGTCGGAAGCAGTAAACCCATCCATCGATCCTTCCATCCTTCCATCCTCCCTTGCCCCTTCCTCCCTCCCTCCTTCCCCTCCCCTCCCTCCTTCCCCTCCCCTCCCTCCTTCCCCTCCCCTCCCTCTTTAGTTCCTTCCTTCATTTTTGAGACACGGTCTCACTATGTAGTGCAGGCTGACCTTGAACTCGCTTATGTAGCCTAGGCTGGCCTCGAACTCACGGCAATCCTCCTGCCTCAACCTCTGGAGTGCTGGGATTACAGGCGTGCGCAACCATGCCTGGCCCTACATTTTTATTTTTCTTTCTTTCTTTCTTTTTTTTTTTTTTGTGGGTACTGGGGGTCGAACTCAGGACCTCGTGCGCCAGCAGGCGCCCGTGCTGCTGAGCTATCTCACCGGCCCTACATTTTTCTTTTGTGATAACTGGAGTCTTATGTTTTGACCTACAGTGAGAATTACATGGAGGTGAGAACTCTTAGAGCTTGGCTAATTTCATTCCTTAGTACTTGATATTTGCCTGTTTTGGGATGAGGAGAACAATACAGATCTCAAAAAATACCAAAAGGAAGCATATGATTTTGGACAACAGAAAATTTTATATTGGAACATCACTTATTTTTGGACACACCAATGGTATAATCTTTATAAATAAAAGAAAAATGAGTATCTTACCTAAAACATTGCTTTGTAATAATTAAATATCTGACTTTGTTTGGAGCAGACATTTCCCTTTTTTGGTGTTAGTAGCTGGAGCCTATGAAGAGCACAGATCTTGCTTGAGTGCCTATATACTTGGACAGCTGTAGCTACTCTTGTTAAATTTTGCGGGTAACTTCAGTTGCATCATAAATTGAGGGAGGCAGCCTAATATCAGAGTGGTGTTTTGGGTATCTTAAAAGGGTTGATGTGCTTTGTTTAGTAGCTCCATTGAAAGGCTGCCTGATACTTCTGTGTGAGTTTTAGATGGAAATAAATACAGGGTATTCAGTGCAGAGGTTCAGAGTGAGAGAATGATGGGAACATAAAGGCACAAAGCAAGCTTGGGTTTTTTTGTGGGGGAGGGTTAATCTTGCAACCAAGGGAACCTTTTCAAAATATGTTGTAAAGGTCAGGTTTCATGTATTTCTTACTTGAGCTCCGTGTGACTGAACGGAGGCTGTTTTATTTCTGGTTTATAACATATTCACCATGACTCAGGATTTTGTGAATACCTGACATTGTTAGTACTTTTGTTTTTGTGTGGCCATATCCTTGAAACTTAACGAAGACTTAGTCTGCATTTATAGAAGCCTTTCTTTTATAGCCTTTCTTCATTGGGGAATGCAAAAGAGCACAACCTTAGAGAAGTAATTGCTTACTTTTCAAAAACAAAACTAGGGTTTTTTTTTCATTCTTCTGTGGACATTTTGAAGTTACCAAGATAGCCTTTTTTGATAGTTTTAAGAGTGTGACCTACTCTTTTTTTGTTTTTTGTGCCCTAATCATGTTTGAAGAAGTAGATAAGCATTCATTTTTCTTGATTGATATCTCTTTAATTCACTGGTATGTTAATTTCTCTCAGCATTATCAAGGAATTTATTTTTATATTACTTTGGAAATTAGCTTTAAAAAGTGTTGTGCTACATGTATGAACCTTGAGGTCATTGTATTAAGTGAAATAAGCCAGTTGCAAAAGGACAAATCTGTGTAATTTCACTTCCATATGGTACTTAGACTAGTCATATTCATAGATGAGTCATATCTATAGAGACAGTAGAATAGTGTCCATCAAGGGCTAGGAGACATGGGGGATGGGGAACTACTGTTTAGTGGATATAAAATTTCAGCTTGGGAAGATTATAAAGAAGTTCTCCGGATAGTAGGTGGTGATAGTTGCACAACAGTATAAGTCTACTAAATGCCTCTTTGAAACTGTACGCTTAAAAATAGCTAAGATGGTAAATTTTATGTTAATGTGTATTTTACCACAGTTAAAACTAATGATTGAAAATAGTGCTTCATGTTGAATATTGAGCATAATTTTATTCTCCATATTTGCCAAGAATCTATTTTTTGGTTTAAAATTCTTTAAAAAAAAATTAACAAGAACCTAAATAAAATTTATATTTTTAATCTATTCAACTAGTAAACTAGGCATCTTTAGTAGGACAAAACTAAAAACACTTTCAGAAATGAATAAAAATGAGAGTGGGAAACAATTTTAATATCCCCTTCTGCTTGTACTTGTCTGTGTGGCTCATGCTGTAAGTGTAGTATATAATGAAAGCAAAGGCGTAGTGCCTTTGACTTTGGGCAAGCTATTCAGCCTGCAATATCAGTTTTCTCATTTGTCTGTGGAAGACTTTATACCTTTACCTCTCATTGGGAATCAGACTGGATAATGTAGGTAAAATCTTTTGAAAAAATATACTACATGCATGTAGTTTAAAAAGTCAAAATATTACTTGTAAGAAAATGATCCGTCAGGCAAGTTGGCACACGCCTGTAGTTCTAGCACTTGGGGGCTTAAGGTAGGAGGATTGATCAACCCTGTTTTGATTTCTTCAGTCAGAAGCAGTGACTTCCAATTATTTCTAATTTTATACTTCCTCATATTTATGATTAATGTATACATATTACAACTTTTTGATGAGGCATTTTTTACTTTTTGTTCTGATATGCTTTCTCAGACCATCTTTTCCTATTTCCCCTTCCTTAGTATATTTACAGTAAAATTTTAGGTTAAATAAGTCTAATGTATAATATATTTGTATTGGCACATAAATACAACTTTGCATACTCTGGTATTTCCTTTTCTTTCCTTATTTGCTTCCCTGGGGATTTTGTGTGATTTTATTTATTGAGATTTCTTTTATGGCCCAGAATATCAGTCTTCTTAAATGTTTTGTGTGCACTTACAAAAAATATGTGTTCCGGTGTTAAGTAGTGTGTTCTATAAATGTGTATTAGGTCAAGTTGGTTGACAGTGTTGTTCAAGTTTACTTTGTCTATTGATTTTTTTTTTTTTTTGCCTACCTCTTCTACAAGTTATTGAGAGGAATATTAAAATATCTAAATATAATTCTGGATTTTTCTAATTTTTAAAATAATTTTATCTTTATTTCATGTGTTTTCAGGCTCTGTAATTGTTTTCTTATATTTTATCATAACGTGTTTTGAAGCTGTTACTAGGTATATAAATGTTTAGGATTTTTATATTTTATTAATTGATTCCTTTATCATTAATAAAGTCACCTCCTTTATCCCAGATGTTATTTACTGTAAATTATACTTTGAGATTAATTTAGATACTCTGTCTTTTGATTAGTGTTAGCAAATTATATAACCCCCTTCCTCCCATCCTCCCTCGCTTTGGTATTGAACCTAGGGCCTTGGCACGTGGTAAGCACATGGAGCTACCTCCTGTCCCAATATATCTTTCCTGGTCTTTACTTTAAAGCTATTTCTGTCTTTATATTTAAAATGCATTCCTTGTGCTTGCTTCAGCAACACATACACTGAAATGGGAATGAACCCTGTGTAAGGTACCTACATCAAAAACACAGAAGGATGTCAAATAATTCAAGAAATTAGAAAAGCAAGAACAAATTAATAGAAGGAAAGCAGGCAGATCAGAACAGAAATAACTGCAAAAGAGAGTAAAACAAAAGTTGATTGTTTCTGCAAAGCTAAATAAAATTGACAAACCTTTAGCTAGACTAGTGGGGGCTGGGGGAAGAAAACCAAATAAAGTGAAAGGAGACATTATAACTGATGCCACAGACACATAAAGGAGCATTGGGAGCTATTATGAACAGTTATACCCCAAGAAATTAGAAAATCTCAAAGAAATGGATAAATTTCAGGACACATACAACCTCCCAAATCAAACATGGAGACATAGAAAACCCAAATAAACCAATGAGTTGCACGATTGAGCCAGTTATAAAAATACTTCCACCAACAACAAAACCCAGGACCAGAGAGTTTTCTGATTAAGTGTGCCAGATTTTTAAAGGCTTTTTTTTTTTTGTACCAGGAATTGAACTCAGGATCTTGCACTTGCCAGTCAGGCACTGTGCCACTGAGCCATATCCCCAGCTGCCAGACTTTTGAAAAAAAGAATTAATACAGATTCTTCTCAAAGTGTTCCAGGAAATTGAAGGAAGGGAACTTTTCCAAAGTCATCCCAGTCTGATACGCAAACTAGACAAGGACACAACAGCAAAAAAAAAGACCAGTATCCCAGAACATAAATGCAAAACCACTTAACTAAATTTATCCGTAGTACATAAAAATTTTTATATACCATGAGCAAATGGGACTTGCCTCAGGCATGCAAGGATGGTTTGAAATATGCAAATCAATGAATGTGGTAGATCACATCAGTAGAATGAAGGAAAAGAAATCCAGATGATCATCTTGATAGAGAAAAAGTATTCAATGAAATTCAGCATCCTTTCATGATAAAAACTCTCAGTGAATTAGGAATCGAGGATTCATACCTCAGCAGAGGCTGTATTTGACAGATCCACAGCTAATGTTGTCCTGAATGGAGAATAGCTGAAAGTGTTTCCTCTAAGATTTGGAATAAAGCATGTTTTTACTGCTTCCTTGTTTGTTCTTTATTTTTGATTCGATGTCTTATTGGTTATTGAATATTTTTATATTACTATAAAACTTCCTATGTTTTCTTCTGAGATACAGTGAGGTTACTAAGGAACAGTTTTTATCTTTTGTGTTCTTGATTTTAAGATTTTTTAAGCAGGCCTTGAGGAGTTAGTTGTCATTCTAGGGCTTATTACTCAATACCGTTGAGGCAAGACACTCCTGGGTACTCAAGTGTCCCATGAATTATGAGGTTTGCAACTCTAGTTTTTGGAAATAGGTACTTTTCCTGGGCCGTGTGGACACTACTTATTGTTCCCTCTAGTTCTTTTTTTTTGTGGGTACCGGGAGTCGACCTCAGGACCTTGCGCGCCAGCAGGTGCCCATGCCGCTGAGCGATATCACCGGCCCTTTTTCTGTATGTGGGTTCCGGGAGTCGAACTCAGGCCCTCGCGCTTGCCAGGCAGGCGCTTACACCGCTGAGCCATCTCACTGCCCCCCCCCCCAGTTCTTTTGAAGTGCTTCTTATCCTTAGGCTCTTTTCCTCACATATGACCTGATCAGTACTCAGCTAACTAGTCAGAGGAGACCTTGTACAGATCTCTTATGTTCTTTCGTCTCCAGTATTTTTTGTTCTGCAGATTCCAACCACTTTGGTCTGTAGAGAAATCTCAGCTCTGCCTCTTTAACTCTGGGAGTTTGCTAGCAAACATCCACCTTACCCAGTTCCTGTTGGCAATCACAGTCTTTTTGTCTACTAATTTCTTGAAAACTACTCCATATCATTTGCCAGGTGTTTGGTCATTTATTGTGGGTGGATAAATCCAGTCTTCTTTGTACATGTTAGCTAGAAGTAGAGGTCCTTTAGATAATCTTTATAAAATTGTTGGAAAGCTAAAAATATGCTGTTTAGTTCTGACAAGTAGAAAATCCTAAATGACTGAAGATTGGTTTTTAGGGACTTGGTGCTGTCTTGTGTCTACACGGGCTCTTCCTGGTATGTGTGCTATTCATTTTCACTGTAGTAGGCAGAAAGGCACTGCATGTGGGTGTCACCGAAATGGAGCTCCCCAGAGGAAGAAGCAGCTCAGCGTGGCTCAGCGTGGCTCAGCATTGGGTCATGGAAAGGGAAAGGTGAGTACGTCAAGGGAATAGGTATTTTGGTGGTGCCAAGTGATAGTTCTGCTATGACTCAATAACTATTTTAAGCCACTTAAGATCTTAAATAGGGAGTTAAGTGATGTCAGTGCTTCGGTGTACTCCAAGGAGGCAATATCACTTAATTAGTGAGAGCTTGAACTCTGGAATCAAGTAGCCTCTGCCATTTGTCTTTTGGCAGTTACCAGTTAAATATGATAAAGTTCCATATGAAGATGGGGAGGCATGATTATAAATTACACTGGGATAAAAGAGTCCTTAGGTTTCTATATGTAGAAAATGAGGATAAAATAATGTGACTGAAAGATTTTTTTTGCCACTGAAGTAAATTGTGTAGTAGGGACACAATGTTGGGGTAAAGGGGTGTTGATTAATTTGGTTTTGGTCTCAGTTGGAGGTAATTAGGAACTGCATTTGTTCTGTGGCGTACTTAGGATTTAGGACTGTGGAAGGTCTAAGATCAGTTTTGAAAAGTTGTCATATTAAAATGAGAACCTTGCACATGTTCGTTAAATGTTTGAAACACAAAATAAACTAATAGAATTGAAGCGTAGGTGCCCATGGCAGTAGTTCCAAAACCTGCGTCTACCTAGAGGGCCAGTTAAAACACCTCCCCTCCCCCCAAGTTTTTGATTCAGAAGATTTAGTCAGCACGGGAGCTTGGGGTAGAACCAGAGCCACTTGTATGTCTAACAGGTTCCCAGGTACTGCAGTAGCCTGTAGACCACACTTTCAGAAGTACTGGCTTAGGGAAGTAATATAGAAAGTATGAAGGAGTGCTCAGATACTGGAGGGAGGAAGTAGAAAATGAGCTAAGTGAAGTCACAGAGGTAATGACTGTCACTTGCTAGATGGTATTAGTGATATAGATTCAAGAAGGGAGTTATTTCTGAATTTCAAGCATGGGTGATACAGTGATAAATGGCATCAAATAAGGAAGAGAGACTGAAAGGAACCACTGTGTAACAACTATCAGATTTAATAAATATTATTTGTGATCCTAGAGAGCAGTATTCATCCTTTTGGGATTAAAAACTTGAAAATTTGAAATCTGTGGGTTCTCTGAGAAAAATGTACATATGCTAATAGTTTCATACACATTTTTGATAGGTTTCATAAATTTCATTGAGGCACTTGCATTCAGGTCAAGAACTCTAGTTGGGTAGTTTCATTAAGAGTGGTAGTTGTGGGAGCCAGATTGTAAAATGGGAAGAAGGAAGAATTTGGAGACATGAGCAGACAGTCCTTTAAAATCATAAAAATTGTTCAGAGTAGACAAATGGTTATGGAATTTCCTTACCTGAAGGTCTTTAAAATAAGCCTGTGGCAGCCTGCACATCTCTTTGAGTTTTTAGGGATACTATGAAAAGCAAGTACTCATTTCAGAAAATTGAAATAACCCATTGTCCCGAGATAAGGTTCAAGGAGGTCCTCCACAGAGGAGATGGGGATGTTGGTCTGCCAAGTAAGCTCTTGACTCATATTGTGGAAAACGAATTTCGGGCCATGTCAGGGTGAGGCATAGGCAGATTTATTAGGCAGAGTTAGAAGGTAAGGAAGAATAGAAAAGGACTCTTCTGCTTGAGCAGCTGGAGGGGGCTTATTGATAAAGAGGTTCAGACTGGTTGGCTTACAAAAGTACAGTACATGGCTAACTTCTATGGATTAGCAGTGGTGGGCCTGGACTAGGTTGATTATTCGTCTCAGTTCTGGTTTCATAGCTCTGGAGGAGGAATTCTTACAGCTTGAGGGATAATTAAGAGCTCAGGAGAGGATTGTTTTTGGTTGTGGGGATGACTGCCTGGGTTCTGGTAATGATATAATTGTTTCTGCTTGAAGGGAGGTGGTCTAAACATGAGTTGGTCTGCAAGGCTCTCCATTTCCTGGAATCAGAGGTGACTGTAGATTTGTAGACTTCTAAGCATGACCCAGGGGAGTTTGGAACTGGACATTGTGAAGGATGCAGTTGGGTGTCCCTGCAAACCCTCATAATTACTTCAGTCTTATCTTGGGGTCCTCAGTCTTGAAGAAGGATGAAATAGACTAGGTAAATAGGGCTAACAAACCTTGTAGTACTGATACTCATTAAATCATTATCATGCCTGTATGCAGAGCTGAGCCAGGGGTCTGACCCAGAGTTTGAAGCTGGTAAGGGAGGCCAAAATTTGAGTTTTCTTTCTACTTTATTTATTCTACCTTACCACGGCTTTCTTGACTTTCTTTCCTGGACACTTGTTCCCCTGCTGCTGTCCAGATCTGATGTGATTAGAATTGTTGCCTGTTTGGGATGATAGTGTCTTATAGTCTTCCATATATTAAGCAAGTTGCCTCTCTTTCAGGGAGAACACATTTTTGTTTTTCCCCTACAAGAACTAATTATTTTTCCATCACTTGCCAATTCTTTTTTTTTGTGTGTGGGTTCTGGGGGTCGACCTCAGGACCTCACGCACCAGCAGGCGCCCGCGCTGCTGAGTGATATCACCAACCCCCCCCTTTTTTTTGTATGTGGGTACCGGGAGTCGAACTCAGGACCCCGCGCTTGCCAGGCAGGCGCTTGTGCCGCTGAGCTATCTCACCGGCCCTCACTTGCCAATTCTACTGGAAACATTTTGCCATATATTGTATATTTGGTATTATGTCTGAACTTGGCATCAAAGTGTTTTTCATTGAATTTCAGCTCTCCTTTTGTTCATTGTGTAACCTTGGACAAATTATATAAATTTCTCTGAGCCTCACTAAATTTTCACTTTTTTTTCTGTAGGGAAGAATTTATAACATGGCAATGAGCTGAAAAATTGTTATAATCTTTTTTGTCTTTTTAAATTATATCTATTTGGATCTGTAAAGTTTCAGTACAGAAATAAGATTTTTGAAAAACTTTCCATTAGGATAACTTTCATCTTCCAGATGTAAATTGAGATTAAATAGAGAAAAGTTCTTCAGGCTTCCAGTTTAAACTGTATTCTTCTTGAGACCATGTAAACCTGGGCCTCTGAAAGTTGAGAATGAATACCGTATGAAAATAAATTGCATTTCTTCAGAGATAATTTTCTTAAATGTCTTCTATGTTTATTACCTTACACTCAGCACTGTAGGGAGAAGTAAATATATAGTCCTTACTCACAACAACCTTAAAGCTAAGTAGGGAGATGGGCGTAAACAGTGAGGTAGCGATAATACGGTGCAATCTTGAAATTTGTGGGAGATGTGCTCTGTAACTTTCAAGATAAGGGTATGGCATCTATTTTTTCCTCGTTTCCTTAGCTTAAAGTGGGGGATACTAATACCCTACTTCTTCATAACTGTTCGGAGAATTAAGTTAGATCCTGAACTAAATAAAAACCATAAAACCACACTAAGCCGGTTTGTTTAGGCTCACCGATCAGAGTGGCATCTTTTTTTTTTTTTTTTTGGTGGGTACCGGGGGTCGACCTCAGGACCTCATGCGCCAACAGGCGCCTGTGCCACTGAGCGATGTCACCAGCCCTTTTTCCGTATGTGGGTTCCGGGAGTCGAACTCGGGCCCTCGCGCTTGTCAGGCAGGCGCTTACACCGCTGAGCCATCTCACCGGCCCCAGAGTGGCTTCTTGTGTATAGCCTGCACAGCTGTTCTGCAACACAGGCAACTCAAATCCATATTTAGCAAAATATGCAGCGAACCTTGAAAACCCAAATGTCAAACCCTTGAATGCCAAATGTTTAGTGTGACAAATGTTTCAGCTGTCTGTTGCCAGCGCACATGTGTATATACCTTCCACACTGTAGACAGAAGCTCAATGGGGATACCATTGGTGATGGTCGCCTGAGGCTGGCAATGTCTGTCCTTTGCAGAACTGCTCATTCGCTGTGAATTCATCCTGTTAGCATGTACACACTCGGCTGATACCAGACCACCATTCAGAACCTTCCCATGTGCCTGCCTTTTCTTTATCAGAAATTTAGGGAAGGCTCCTGTATTCACTAATTTGTGGATTCGTTTTAGGTGCAGGAACTTTTCTTATCAACATCAACATTTTTAAATGATGTTAAATGATAATCTGTCCTAAGAGTTCTTTCCCATCTACTGCCCACCTTAAAATTTAAAATCATTTTGGATTTCTAGTTTTTAGATTTCCCTCCTGCCTCACCAACAAAAGCTTCTTCTGTGATGGTTGCTAAACTCCTTCTGAACGTGGAAGCCTCCTCCTCTCCCAAATCCTTTTTTTCTTTGACTTTCTGCTCTTCTGTCTCTGAGTGTAGAACTTAATAGCATTGTTTTATTGATCTTGATGTCATATGTGAAATCTCTCTGCATCTATCTCCATCATACCATAACAAGATCATTCAGTAATGCACATAAGGTACATAAAATGGATATGTAACTGCCTATTTTCCTATAGTATTCCCAAGATCTCAAGTTATGAGGTCTATTACTTTCCTAATCCTGCTTTTCTGAGAGAATTGTCACATGTCTTTGTCTTGGGCAGTGTTCCATATATTAAAATCCTGTCAATATCTTGTTTGTTGTTAAAATTCTGATCCTCTGTTCTGTTTTTGTCCTATTTGTCCCTCCTCTAATTCCCACAAAACAAAATCCTTGAGTCTGAATCTTTCCTTGGATCTTATAGACTACTACCATCTTCTCAAAGATCAAGTAATATAAAATAGAAGAAATGTGGGCTTAGAAGTCCTGCCCTGATCCCTAACTATTACTGGTGGATTTGTCTGGGGTCTGTGTCAGTTGAACCATCCTGCTGTTACTGGACCAGAAGGGATGCCTGATTTACCCCTTGAGGTAGCTAGCTCTTAACCTCGGTGGCTCTTGGAGGAAATGCAAAGTCCTGAGAGAGAGAGAGAGAGAGAGAGAGAGAGAGAGAGAGAGAGAGAGAGAGAGAGAAAACAGGGAAATTTAAGTTGATGATAGAAGTTATGCTTAGGCTGGGCCTTCTTTGGTTGTATATGTTTGAACCAGAGGAAGACCTTTGCAGAAAGAACAAAGCAGAAGCGCTCATAGTAACGATGACCACCAATTTCATCTTTACTTGAGGCAGGTTAAGTGTATTACTGTCTCTCTTACATACCACAGAACCAAGCCAAAACATCTATGTTCAGTGAACACCAACCAGTCTATCATGCATTAAGAATTCCTTCTCCCATCATTTTTAAGTTGTCCATTTTTCTTTTCCTGTGTTAATGTAATTTACAATGTGACTTAATGATCAAGCATTTAAGTTCAGAAATCAGTCATATCATTTACCGTAGAACTCTTGGGTAAGTTGTATGACCTGTCTGAGCCTGTTTTCTAATTTGGAGAATGAGAATAGTAATAGGATTTAGCTTGCTGTGAGAATGTAATTGGGTATTTTGTATCAAGTAAACAATACCTGGCATGTGATAAAGTGCTCAATAAATGTTAGTGTATTGTATATACACATAGGATATGAAAATCTTAAGTGTATTGCTTTTCAAACTCTGGTAACAGATCAGTTCTTTCTCCTCAATCTGTCACAATCCAATAGTTTTGTGTGAGTACAATAAAATGAGTTACTAGATTTAAAATCACAACAGTAAAGATATGTGTAAATCCTGTTTTTAATATATTCAAAAAGTTGTTATTTCAAGTTATTATAATATTTTCTAAATTCCTGCCCCTAATTTCTCTCTTACTGTAGACCAGTAATAGTTTGTAGGCTGGCACTGATTTGTGGGCTGTAGTTTGAGTTGCACTGCCTTAATGTAGTATGGAGGGTCTTACAGAAGGTGGAATATATGTGCACTAACATGTGGTTGGGGGAAGAAGCAGAACTCTTCTATAACCAGCTGGTTATGGAAGTAACCAGCATTTCAAGTCCCTTTCTTGACCCTGAGCAGTGTATGAGGAACATCTGAGGCCTCGGGAATGCCTTCCTTATATGTTGCCATTCTGTTGCTACTCTGGGGAGAAGCATTGTTCTTTTCCTTTCCTTTGTGTTGTGCAGTTTTCTTCTTATTCCTCTTTAGTTCAGAAATGAGAAAACTCTACTCACTGAAGGGCCAGATAAACATGTATTATCTTGGACAAATCAGTTCTGCTAAGTATATGGTAGTAGGGTGTTGAGTATTGCTGCTTTGTGGACTGAAGTACAGCATTGTGGCCAGAATAATGTTAGGGCTGACTAAAATGCAGCTTTGAACTACACTACATGGTTGTAGTCAAAGGGGAAACATAGGCACAGGAGTGTTGTGGCCTTAGTCCTTTCTTTCTTTGCAAAGGCTGTGACAGACTATGAATCTGTGGTACAGGATTGCAAAGAGTAGGTCCTAGAAATAGCTATGGTAGAAAGGTCTGCAAAATGCTCCATGTGGCCCGGGTTGGGTAGTCGTTTTCTGAGTATTTTAGGAGAAAAACTAAGCTTTCTCAGATTTTATCCTCAGAGAAATTGTAACTCTCAGTTAAAAAGCACATACTAAGTGCCAGACATTATGCTGTCTTAATTCTCACCCCAGAGTGAGCTCCACTGTTCTCTAAACAAACAAGGCTTAGCAAGAGATGAAGCATTTTGTCCAGGGCCTTATAGTTTGTGACTGGCCAAACCTGATTTTGAACCTAGATTTGACAAACTCTTAAGTGGATTTATTTTTTTTTTTTTCCACCTCAAAAAAGAAATCACAAATAACTTTTTTTGGAACCATTTGAGAGTAAGTTGCCAGCAAGATGCTCCATCGCTCCCCAAAATGTTGGTGCTTATTTTCTACAAGAATATTTTTTGGTATAACTAAAATGCACTAATCAAAGTCAACAAAGTAATGTTGAAACATCTAATCCTTAGAACCCCAGTCAAGGTCGCCAGATAGTCCAATAATGTCTTTTATGGACTATGACTCCATAATGTGTATTTCCTTCTGGAACTATTCTCTAATCTTTTTTTTTTTTTTTTTAAATATGCAGGTACTGGGAGTCGAACTCAGGACCTCACGCTTGCCAGGCAGGCAGGCACTTATGCCGCTGAGCTGTATCACCGGCCCTCTAATCTTTTCTTGATTTTCATGAACTTGATGCTTTTTGGAGATTGTAAACCAGTTACTTTGTAGAATTTTCCTTGGTTTGGCTGTTTCTGATATTTCCTCATGATTCACATTTTCTACTTTTGGAGGAGTGTCGTAATTAATGATCTTCTTCTCTTTGTCCATTGTATCATGACAGATGATTTCATTTTGACCAGTTACTAATGATGGCCACATTGACAATATTTTTAAGGTGGTATATTCTGGATTTCATTTCTCTACAGATACTCTTCTCACTTTTGTGATTTATGTTTCATGGGAAAATGCTTTAAAACTATGTAAATAGTCCATCTCTGTGATACTTCATTTTTCATTTATTCAGCCATTACATTCGTTTCTGTATAGACTCATGGTTTCCTGTTTTATTCAGTGGATTATACTCTTTTTATTACCATTATCTCTTTTGATGCTCAAATTATCCCAGATTTGGTCAGTGGACCGTTCAGGCCAATATTTGTATCTATTTGACATAGTCTTATCACTCTTTGCGTATCTTCTTGCTTTCTGGCACAAAAAGATATTCTAGGCTCATCTTGTAGTTTTCTTTTTGCAGTCCTGGATGATCCGTCATTTTCCCTTCCAAGGAGCCTTAGCTCTTTTTAGTGTGAAATAGTGTTTAGAAGCCAAGATCTGATTAGAGTGTTCATTGCTGTTGGGATGTTAACTGCTCCCAGACCCTTTTGAGAGGCTGCATTTACATCTGCCTCTGTATTTTTACATCCGTGTTTAAGTTTACTGTAACTTTGTTTCCAACCCAGTACCATAAGATTCATTCCACTTTTCTTCCTTTCTGAAAGTGTCTTTCTCTTACAGTGAGAAACCAGGCTTCCATTGTCCTTAATGAATTTGCTAAATGATCATTCCCCGTTTGTAACCGTTTTCTCATCTCCACGTTTTCCATGATAAGAAAATGTGAACAGTTGTTGAATCTGGGTAAATGGTACCTGGTAGTTCCTTCATTTATTCTTAAAGTTTTTGAAAGTTTTAAATCATGTAAACATTGAAAGTCACAAAAGATTTTTGCATCTAAAATCTGGCATATTGAGGCCAGAGGAGCTCATTCCAGTTACTGAGTACTGACAGTTTGGTTCTATGGCAAGACCTATTTAGTGCCCTAACCCTAAGGATCAAGACCTAGTAGGCCAGAGGCCTTGACTCAGATTTCAGAATAGGAAATGGGCGAATTGGAATAACATTAGAAGGGAAGTGCTCCAAGTGATTAAAAAACACTAAACAGATGGTGGTCTGGGACTCTCATTCATTCCTCTGGAGTCTTTCTATGTGGATGTACCCTGAAAATTTGGATGATGATGTGGTTTTTCTTTTCAATACTGTATGTATGTTTGTTCTCAGAGATCTGAGTGATGCCATCAAATATTAGCAATATCTTGTAGTTTGCATTTGAGTATAACATTTAATCTCCATTCATTTCACTGTCAAGTACTTTGACTAAAGCACTGTTGCAGTTCCTGTTATCCTGGACCTCATAAGCTAAACTTCGGGTTATATGATTTTTCCCTAAACCACCTGATTCTGCACACCTTACTGTAATGAATGCATAGCTCTCTTATTGTATACACTCAAACACATATTGTAAATGAATGAGATGCTGATTTGTGTATCTCTGTGAAAAGAATGAGTCTTGGGTTAGATGGTGTTTCACTAGTTGAGATTAAATTTTTTATTTTGATATTGATTTGACTGCCTTCTTTTTTTCTTGCGGTACCGGGAATTGAACTTAGGACCTTGTGCTTGCCAGGCAGGAGCTGCGCTGCTGAGCCATATCCCCAGCCCTTGACTGCCTTCTGAGTAGCATGGTGGACACATTCTAAGTTTGTTGCTGATGCCTGGATGAAGTTTTCAGACGTACATTCTCATTTCCAGACTCTTCTAAAATGATTACATCTCTTAATTTAGTCAGCAGTCTCAGACCTCTAAGATTTACTTTCCTTTTTTTTTCCTTTCCCTGAAGCAGCAATACTTGCTTTCCTTATTTTCATTATTTCCCCTCTGGCTTCATAGTAGCAACAAGGCCTTCATACTGCATTTGTATCAAGTTCATCTAGCTTTTCCTTATTAAATAGTTCCTTCTTAAAATGATTTTTGGGTGCATATGAAGGGAAGACAAAAGTGGAAGATGAAAGTGAGCTGTGTGGATCTAATTTTTTTTCCCCTACTTCTTTGAACTCCACCTCTTTCCTGCTTCTAACCTGTTAGCAGTTTTCTAGGTTTGCTGGGACCCAGATGTTTCACCTCACTGGGCACAGTGCCCTTTTTATAGTGGCTGAAGTACCAGCTGCTCCTCTAGCTGTGTACAGAGGACCCACATAAAGGTGAGCTCAGCACATCAACCTTGCTATATGAACATTAATTCATCAAACCACTCTCTGTTTTGTCAGCCATTCAACATCTATATTTGCCTCTGTGAGTCCTCAGAAATAATCAATGATTCTTCTGTTAATGAAAATGCATCCCCAGATGCCTGACATATATTAATATGGTGCTAGAATAAAGATGTGAGTGCCCAACTTTTTTGGACCTTTGTAGGTATATGGAATTGTGAGAATGTTCCTTTTGAGAATGTTTCCTTTTGAGAAAATGTTCCTTTTGTATTGAGCTTCCAAGTATCATTTGAAACTTTCAGGAATAATTCTTAGAGTCATGATAGGTATTGTTTTATTTGAGTGGGAGTATGTTATCAGTGCATTGATAGCTGACTTCTGTGCTATACTTTATGCCTGTCTGTAAATTTTTTTTGCCCCTATTATGACACTGGGGCAAGATTTCATTTGGCCAAAGGTACTTAAGTAAAAGAGATGGGTGGGTGATGCATAATACTCATCTTCACCATCCCCAATAATCTTGAATTGAATTAGAATATATTTGTTAGCAGTCAACTAGTGACAACTTCTGCAAAGTCAGTAATGGATAGCTTCAGAGAAGATTGCTCTTAACTGAAAATGGACCTGAATTATTCATGCAATTTCCTGACATTTATATTCATTAATAAAATGATAGTTTATTTTGCAATAACTTTGCACTTTAGTTTTGTTGCCCTGAGTTCATTGTCAAAATCATCAGATTCTGTCGTTATATCCATATCTTTTAATTGTTTGCTTTTTTTTTTTTTAAATGTGGGTACTGGGAGTCAAACTCAGGATCTTGCGCTTGCCAGCAGGCGCTTATGCCGCTGAGCCATATCACCGGCCCTGTTTGCTTTTTCATAGTTCCTAATTTTCTAATTTGGTAAAACTCTCGTGATTCTTTTCTTTCAGTCTTGAATTGTTCCAGAGGGGGGCAGAAAAACTGATGAATGCAGTAGTTTATTCAGGCACTTTACAAATAAATAACAAAGTTTTCTGTGATTATGGAAATGTTCTCTGTGTTGTTGACTGTTACGGCCAGCTGCCACATGTGGTGATTGAGCACTTCAGATGTGACTAGTGTGACCGAGGAACTGGATTTTGTGTTTATTTCATTTTGATGAACTCAGTAGCCACACATGACTGTTGCTTTCTGTGTTAGACAGCAGAGCTCTGGACCATACACTAAATACCCAAACTGGAGGTTCCGAAAGTGACCTCTGTACTTACTAGAGCCAGAGATACTGTTCACCAGTATTCCCACATAATAAAGATTCTCTCCCACTCTTCCCCAGTTCTACATCTTGAAAAATTCCGCTGTTCTTTTTTATCTACTTAGAAGGCTTTTACTCTATCTTTAGATGAGTAATACAGTGGCTGGAATATTGTGGTATGGGTTAGCTTAGTTCATCTCAGAGTTTTAGTGATCTGAGACATAATTGTTTACTGTCTTCACAAAAATAAACAATGCTTACTTGACTCAGAATTGATGAATTTGAAGGGAAAATAGCAGCTTTCACCTTTTCGCAACCGATTATTGTTCTTTTGGCTATTTTATACCCTACTACCTTTACTTTTGTTACTTATTTTCTCTGAAAAAGTTATCTGCCTACAAGTATTTTTTGCTTTAGGGAAATTTTACATGTAGGTGAGTTTGGGAATGAATGTTAACATTACAACTTTCTTACAAAAAGTGAGAATTACAATAGTGTTCAGAATTTTCAGGACAGTCTTTCCAGTCTTCTAGCACCTATAGAGTTTCTCCTTGTCCTCAAGTTTTTCAAGTTGTCCAGACTCTGTTAATCAAGGGGAAAATATATCTATATGCAAAAAACAAAAACAATACAAAAGCTTAATTTTTAAAAAATCACATTTTGGGGTGAAGCGAGGCATACTTGACCCAAGAAGCGGGCCTGTTACCACGAACTGGTGAGCTTTCTCTGCACATTTCCATCCACTTCATTATAAGCTGCCTCAGTTGCCCTCCTTACACTGTCAGAGCAGGAGCTGTTTCATTCAGGTTCATTTTGTGAGTCAGAAAAGTGGTTCTTAGCAGGGGCTGTAAAACGAAAGCTAATTTGGCCTTTTCATGAGTAGGTTCTCACTTACAGCAACCTTACTTTCTGTATATGAGCCAGAATAATCCACTGCTGATAAGTAGGCTTGTAGAAAGATTATCTTGGTGGGGAGACTCACCAAAACATTTCCTTAGGTATAAAAAAAAAACCTGAAGAAAATTTCAGAGGACATTACTTTCCCTCAAGAATTGCTTTTACTAATAGTGATGTAAATGCTGAATAAAAAAAATTACAAATGGAGACAGGATGGTGGTTTGACTTAATGTATGTGACCTATATTTGAAATATATTTTTTGTACATTTCAAAACACTTAATAAGGTATATTTGACATACACGTATATCTGTGAAACTATCACAGTTAAGTTAGCATAGAGTCATTATCTATACATTTTCTCTCGGCCCTTTATAATCTCTCCCTGCCATTCTAGCTTCACCTTCATCTCAGATAATCACTGATCTGCTTTCTTTATAAATTATACTTTCTTTCTCTATAAATTTGCATTCTGTACACTTTTATATTAATAGAACCACACACTGTATACTCTTTTGTGTGTGGGGGTGGCTTCTGTCATTCAGCATCATATTGTTGTTGTGGTGGATTGACAACTGGTGGTCGACTTGTAACACCCAGCTGGGCTGAATCAGTGTGGTGCTGGATGTGGAGAGCGCACCTGAGGATTGCTGCCAACAGCATAAGAGGCAGAACTGGAGAGGAAGAGGTGGTGCTGTTGGTTCTTCTGGAGGAGCTTGTCAAGCTGGCTTTCCTGATAGGAACTTGGCTATTCTCATTGTCAGAGGTGCTCAGGACCTTGTTGTCGCTGAGAATGGCTATGGTACTTTTCGGGGGAGCTCTAGTCCTTACTGTGAGCATTGCTTCCTGGCTCTGGTGCAGATCCCTCAGCCTGCTGCCACAGACCCTTCACCCCGCCGGCACAGACTTTCTAGCTTCCACCACTGACCTTTGGGCCTTCCCAGTGCAGATCCTTGATACAGACTTGCATGAGGCATTGTCGTGAGCTCTAGGCCTCCAGTTGGACTCATGGAGGATACTGCCACGGGCTCTAGGTCTTCAGCTGGACTCATGAAGGACATTGCCATGGGATCCAGGCCCTCAGCTGGATTCTTTGGGTTTTCAGTGTGTGTACAGATCTCCTACACTCTTTTGTATATGACTCTTTGGGTGACTGTTATAAAATAATCCTATAAATTAGTGTGTCTTGTATTATATCTTTTCCCTTGCAAACCCTGACTACAGCAGTTGCTTATAGCAAAAATTTATTCTTTTGCTAAGTACTAGTTGGCTATGGTTTAGATATGGTTTGAATGTGTTTCCCAAAGGTTCATGTGCAGGAGGCTTGATAGAACCGTTAGGAAGTGGGGCCTTCTGAGAAGTAATTAGGTCACCAGGATGCCAGCTTTGGAAGGAATTAAAGGTGGTTTTGAAGAGTGGGTCAGTTCCCACAAGAATAGATTGTGAATCTTTTGCTATTTCTGTGTCTACTGATTTGATCATACAATTTTTTCCCAGTTTGTTGATACAGTAAGTTACACTGGTCTGTTCTAAAATTTCAAACCAGCCCTGCATTTTTTGGGATAAACTCCATTTGGCTGTGATCCATTATCCTTTCATTTAAAAATTTTTTTTATTTAGTTTTTTGAGACATGGTCTCCCTGTATAGTTCAGGCTGGCCTTGTACTCACTGTGTAGCCAAGGCTGGCCTCGAACTCGAACTCCTGGTGATCCTCCTGCTTCAGCCTCCTGAGTGCTGGGATTACAGGTGTGTGCCACCACCCCCGGCTTCCATTATTCTTTTTTTTTTTCTGGTACCGGGACTCGAACTCAACACGTCGCGATTGCCAGGCAAGCACTGTGCTGCTGAGCTATATCACCAGCCCCTGTTATTCTTTTTTTTAAAATTAGATTTTATTGGTGCATTTTATTTATTTATTTATTTATTTATTTTTTATGTGGGTACCGGGAATCGACCTCAGGACCTCGCGCTTGCCGGGCAAGTGCTTGTGCCGCTGAGCGATATCACCAGCCCTTTTTTTTCCTTTATGTGGGTTCCGGGAGTTGAACTCATGACCTCGTGCTTGCCGGGCAGGTGCTTATGCTGCTGAGCCATCTCACCGGCCCTATTTGGTGCATTTTGGATGTACATAATGATCACATTCATCATAGAGAATTTTTACCTGTACATGATATAACTTGTTTTTTCCCCTTCTCCTACCCTCCCTTCAACCTCTCCTCCCCTCCCCATTTACAAAAGCTTTGTTTCCATGTTTTCCTTCTTATTTATTTTTTTACTTTTCCCTTCCTTCCTTTCCCCCTCCCCTCTCTCTTGTTCCCCTCCCCATTTAAACATTTTCTTCGTGTTTCACAATACCTGTTAACATTTTGGTCCTTATTTACACTTTCGGTTTCTCACACCAGAGATTGTGGTATTTACACGTGTGTCCGATTTATTTTACTTAAGAGTATGGACTCAAGGTGCATCCATTTTCCTAGAAATGTCTGGAGCATATCCTTCTTTATGGCAGAGTAGTACTCCATGGTTTTAAAAAAACACATCTTCTTTATCCATTCACCAGTTGATGGGCACTTGGGTTGTTTCCAAGATTTGGCTATTACAAACTGTGCTGCTATCCATTATTCTTTTAGCATATTGGACACAATTTGATAAAGTTTTGTTCAGCATTTTTGCATCTGTATTTATCATGGATCTCAGTTTATAGTTTTCTTACCTTATAATGTCTGGTTTTGTTATTGGACTAACTCTGACCTCATAGAATGAGTTGGAAAGTGTTTTCTTCTCTTTAGTTTTCCACATGTTTAGAATTGGCATTATTTCTTCCTTAAAAACGTTTGATAGAATTCATGAAGTCATCTACACCCTGGGTTTTTTTTTGTGAGAGGATTTTCAACTATAGATGCAGTTACTTTAATAAAGGGATGTTCACAGTATCTATTTCTTCTTGAATTTGTCCTTCTGTGAATTTGTTCATTTCACCTTTTATTTATGGCATGAAGTTAGTCATAATACTTCCTGATGCTTTTGCTGTCTATAGAACAGTGGTGAGATACCTCTCATTTCTGATATTGGTAATTTGTGCTTTTTCTCTTTTTTTCCTAGTCAGTCTGGCTAGAGGTTTACTATCAATTTATTTATTACCTCAAAGAACCAGCTTTTGGGTTCATTACTTTTCTTATTTTTTTTTTATTATTTCCTAGATTTTTACTTTACTCTTTTTTATTTCCTTTTTCTTACTCTGAGTTTAGTTCTTCATTTTCTAGTTTCTTAAGGTGAAAGCCTATAGTACATTGATTTGAGATTGTATTTTCTAACAATGTTTAATGTTACAGATTTCCACCTAAGTACTGCTTTAGCAGTACCCTACAAATTCTGCTGTTATTGTAGCACTCTCCTTTGCTAAACCTGACCTCTGTGTCAGTTGTGGGCTGGTTGCTGTTGATTATTTGACTTATTGTAGACCATGCTTTCCTACTTCCTTCTATGCATGAACATCTTTGTTCGAATGCCAGATACTGTGAATTGGAATTTTGTGAATGCTGAATATTATTGTACACCTACAGATCTTTTCCAGCTTTGTCCTGGGACACAATTAAGTTGGAATAGCTTCTTATTTGTGGGAGTATGTTAAGGTCTCCAGTGATGTTTGAAGTCATGGATAGAACCAAACTCCATATATACTGTATTTTCTCCCTAAGCATACATACCTATTATGAAGTTTCATTATTAAATTAGGCACTGCAAGAGAGTGATAAGCAATAATAAAATAGTACAGTTATAATAACATACTGTGTTTAGAGTTATGTGAATGTGAAATTGCTTGTATTTGGAGTTTGTTTAATGCCTTCAGGTGCCTGTTGATCACAGGGTAACTAAAACTGCAGAAAAAATGCAGATAAAGGGAGATTGCTGTATTTGGAAACCATTTGATCTTTTGGACTCATACTTTATGTGTCCTTTTTTAAAAGATGGATTCATAGTGGTACTTAATTTAGGGTTGATTTTTTTTTCCCCCTTCCCCGAGGAAAGACCTTACTGAGTACTCTACCAGTGCCAGCAAATCACAAATTTTTCAAGTTTGACCTTGGGAACAGGCATTATTGAAGCGCTGTTCTGCTAATCTTCTCAGAGTTCCTCCCCTGGCCACTAGTAGATTTTTCATGTATATGCATTGATCTGTACTCTGCTGAATACTCAGGGGTCCCTCTACAATACACAGCCCTTGGTTCCTTGTTATTCTGACCTGCTTTGTTCTCACCAGACTCTCAGCTCATTTCTTCAGGTAAGGGCATCTGCAGGGCAGGACGAGCTATATATTTTGCAGAGCCCAGTGTAAAATGAAAATATGGGCTCTTGATAGAAATATAAGTTGGATTTCAAAATAGCAAGTGCAGAGCATTAAATGAAGCAGAGGCCTCTTCTGAGCTGCGCTTGATGTTGCATGTCCATGAAGCGAGGGCTACTGCTCGGCTCCTCCTCATATTCCCTTCCCTGTTCTGTGGCCTGGAGACTCTTCAAGGCAGTAAGCAAGGACAGTACTAAGGCTCTGGTCCCCTTTGTTCCCCATCTCTCAAGAATCACTCTCCTTTTTCGGTAGATGTCCATAGTCTTACAAATTGTTGTTTCATGTATTTTTGTCTGGGTTTTGGGTTGTTTCAGGATGAAGTATAATCCTAGTTCCTTGTAGTCCATTTTGCCTGAGAGCAGAGGTTATTTTTAAGGTACGTTTTGTTTAAGGATATGGTGCCTTTTTCGTGTCAAACTAGGCTAGAATTTCCCTGTTTGGGCTGTTGGCTTGGTACCTTGTTTAGATCTATTTGGAGTAGAATCTCTCTTATCATTTGCTGTTTTCCAATTTTAATACCTTGGCTGAAGGGTCTTGAAGTAGAAGCAGATTTCTTGGTAACCATCAACCTCGTTTTCTGAATTGTACCACTTGATTTCAAGCAAATATTAGCTTCCTGCTTGAAATCACTCTGCTCTTATTCTTGTCCATGCTGGATTTAAATGCAAGCTGCAGATGGGTGAGGACAATTCTCTCACCTCTTGCAAAATATCCCCTTCAATGCAGTTTGATCGGCATTTGTGCAGTAAGGTATTAACAACTTTGCAGATATACCCTGCTCTGTTAACAACAATATACAGTGATACAAAAATGAATTTGTCGAGTTTTATGGTTCCATGATCTATTGTACAATATTAATCCTGCAGTGTTAAGTCATTTTTCATTTCCCTTCAAATTAATGTTGACGTTCTATTACTGGATTTGTTCTTGTCCCCAGATTAAAACATAAAGGAAAAAAATCTTCCCTGCTACAATATTAAAATTAATTGTAAGGTAAGCAGCACCTAGCTTGGTGAAGTGGAGTCCTCCTGGAGAAAGTATAATGGGAATTTATTTCTCTGCTTTGTACTTAATCTTGTACAAAAACAGCACACTCAGAATACATTTCTAAGGGCAGCAGAAGAATACAGCAGTGGGCAGGGGAAGAATTAAAAGTGCAGGAACTTGTGAAGCCATACCTAGCTGTTTCTTCTAGCCTGGAGGATGATAGAAGTGCTGCTGGTGGTAGATACATAGGTAGAAGAATTTGGACTGACTTAGGATCCTGTTTTGTTCAATAGGCATAACTTATATTCCAGTTAATAGGGATACTTAAAAACTACATCATGATGAGATCAATACTGATAAGTCAGCATAGTACCATATTAAGAACTCTGGAGTAAGAGAGCCATTGTTATTGTTTCAGAATTAGTCCTAAATAGTGCTTTTCTGTGACTACGCCCCCCATTGCTGGGACTTGAACTCAGGGCCTCGTACGCTAGGCAAGTGCTCTACCACTGAGCTACACCCCCAGACCCCTCATGTTCTTGTTTTTTTTTTTTTTTTAAGTTATTTTTACCTAATGGGAGTTGATATCAGTCTCATATCTGTGGCCTCTGTAAATGACATCTTAAGGCATTGTAGTGTTTTCTGGGTAGGTAGCTTCTCTAGAATTTTAATTGTTAGTGTAGGAAGGGAGGAATCATAAAATTTCTAAGATGTTTAAGTGTTTATTAATTTTATTTAATTTTTTAATTGTTATTTTAAAGAGAAAAAATAGAACAAAATTTCAAAACAACATAATAGGAGGGTAACAATGGTTAATACATGGTGTATTGTTATCTTTAAATTAGTTACTCAGTACAAGATATCGGCAATGTTTATTAATTTTAAATTTACTTCTATTTTTAAATGAAAGAAACAAACAGATTGATATAGCAGTCGTTTTGTAAAATAGATATTTGTATAAAATAAAATTGTATATTTGTATATTTTTGATGTGAAACACTAAAATAGTGTTTGACTATAGGAATTGTTAATGTGGGGAAATAATTTTATGCTCTAACATTTTCTTTGTAGGAAGTCAACATAGCTTGTATAATATTTAGCTGGGTATGGTGGCACATGCCTGTAATCCTAGCACTGAGGAGGCTGAGGCAGGAAGATTGCCAGGAGTTTGAGGCCAGCCTGGGGTACAGTGAGACCCTGTCTCAGAAAAACAAAAACAAAATATTTAGCCAGTTATATACATTTTTATATTCTAAATGACACAGTGCAACAGCCTTGAAGAAGGTTAGTGTAAGGGGGGGGGTCTGAGAAAGAAAATTGATGTTGAATCTTCTGGTGGGTTGGGAAAATCACTCCAGTCTCTGTACAGTGGATCTTTTTAAAAATATGTTTTGTTTTTGTGTGTGTGTGTGTGGTGGGGGGGTACCGGGGTCAACCTCAGGACCTCACGTGCCAGCAGGCGCCCGTGCCACTGAGCGATATCACTGGCCCTTTTTTCATATGTGGGTACCGGGAGTCAAACTCAGGACCTTGCGCTTGCCAGGCAGGCGCTTATGCCGCTGAGCCATCTCACCAGCCCCCAAAATTTGTTTTTTAAGTCATTTTGCAAGTAATAAACAGAAGTAAGAATAAAAAAGAGTAGTTAAGAATTTTTTAGGAATTTTCATTAGAATTTAAATGTAACCTTTTTTGTATCAGGTAAACATTGGCATGTAGCATCATAAAAAGATGAGAGGGTACTGTCACATGTACTTTTAGAAGAACTGAGTGGTGTGTATTCTTGTTGCAAAATACTGCATGACAGTCTTTCTTGATAAATGACTAACTGGATGAACATGTCATATTTTCTTTCAGTCTCTGGAAATATAGTCTTAGAGTGTGGAGTACTGCTTTCTTTTTGCATTCGTCTGTTTTGCCTAGTAATTATGAACCATCTTCCTCTGTTAATAGTCCTTTTGTTGGGCTGGTGAGATAGCTCAGCGGCGTAAGCGCCTGCCTAGCAAGCGCGAGGTCCTGAGTTTGACTCCCAGAACCAACATATGAAAAAAGGGCCGGTGATAACGCTCAGCAGCACAGGCGCCTGCTGGCGCGCGAGGTCCTGAGGTCAACTCCCGGTACCCCCCCCCCCCAAAAAAAAGAAAGAAAAGAAAAAGAAAAATAGTCCTTTTGTCATGATGGGCAAAAAATGAAAAATTCTGAATTCTCAGCTCTCATCATTGGAAGCTAAAAGCAGACTATAAAGGCTGTGTCTCTAGTCTTTCCTTATTCCTTCTTAAAAGATGATGCAAGATATTTGGGGCAGTACAGTGAGAAAACTGGCAATATGACTTAATTCACTGTTGCACCATCATTTAATGTAGACCATTCTGTCATTTTTTATTGTAGTCTTTTTAAAAGTAGTGTTGGATGTAGGTGATGGGTAATGATAAAATAAGGCCCTGGATGATGAAGTAGCAACATGTTTCATGATACAGGAAAAATAAAATCACTTGTCTTCTACCGTGTGTTGTGGATCACACATGATAGAAGTGCACAAATGGATCCCATGGACCGATACAGTATGGTTACTGTAAGATAAAGTGTAAAATTTCATCTAGTGGCTCTAAGAACAAAGGCCATGAGAGAGTCTTTCCAAGTAGAACTGTAGAAGAAACTCAAAACTGAATTGGGGTCTGATGAACACTGAGGGTTAAGAGCTTCTACGGGAAAACTGCATAGGGAGTATATTACCAGTGGCAGAACCATGGGTTGGAATAGAGGTTCAGATGTTTTGCAGTCTCGGCTTCCATATTCCCCCAAATGGTATTGGAGAGCAAACTACAAATTTGAACAATAATCACTCCTTTATGAATTCTTCCCTAGTTGGTGATAAGATGCAGTGATCACACTTTCTGGCAGCCTTCAAATTAAATTATATTTGATTAGATAATCAGAATAAAGCAGTGCCATCCCTGATGCACTTCTGAAGTGAGTTGGCAGCAACTTTTGACTTAAGGAGAGAGCAATTTGTTTAAAGCTTCTGTTGAAGTCCAGTGAACTTCCACATCCTGGCATCCACGTGTCCAGCATGACTTGACTCTGAAGGTGAGCTGGTCTTCCAGAGGTAAAGGTGAGCTCTAGTAACTTACCTCAGTCACTCAGTAAGCCTGTCTGAACCAGTGAGCCAGTAGTATTTGCTGTCAGTACATCTTCCTTTGGAGCATGTGGAAGCCTAGGATTGGTCTGTTAATTGTTAGGACATTGCTGCATTCAGAATTTAGGTGGAGCTGGTCACAGTGGTACATGCTGATAATCCCAGCACTCTGGGAGTCCGAGGCAGGAAGACTACAAGTTTCAGCCCAGTCTGGGTAATTTCATGACTTAATAAGACCATGTCTCAAATTAAAAAAAAAAAAAAAAAAAAAAGGCTGGGAATGTAGCTCAGTGTGAAGTCCTTGGTTTCAATCTCCAGTACTGCAAAGCAACCCCCCCGCCATACAAACTCGTTGATGGAAGCAGGTATAGGGAAATAATTGTTGGAAGATACATGAATGTATCAATTCTGGTTTAGAAAAGATCTTGAAATTTATTTGAAATTCTAACAATTTAATTTTAAAAGTAGGAAAACAAATTTAGGTTGGCATTATTACTTAAAGTCGTGTCTCCAGTTTAGCAACGTGTATACCATTGTGGAATATATAAAGGAAAATTAGGATATAGTAGGGGTAAATGCTACAGGGGAGGCAAATCTGTCAAATTGTGAAGATACCTGAAATTTGTCTTTTATTTTTTGTCTCTGTTACACCTGAATTATTTTGTAATCTCAGATCTGTCTGTTCATTTTACTTGTCTTTATGATGGGGCCCCTACTTTGCTAAAAGTATCGTGCTACTATCTCTAGACTGAAATAACCAGCTCTCGAAGGGGCATTTATATTTTAATAGGAAACACCAAAGTAGACGTTTTCTGTAGATATGTTTGACTTACCCTGCAGTGCTTTAAAATTGGGGGAGATTTGATATAAATTCTGATTGTTATCTCTCTCTTTATAAAACGTACTAAAAAATTTCCATGTAGTTTGGTTGGAGTTGAGTAGATGATGCCTTTTAGATTGACAGGTGTCTTTGAGTTTGCCCCAGACTCACTATTCCCTGTTGTCCTACACCTAGCTCCCTTTACTTATATTACCTGCCACTCACCTATGTTACCTGCCTAGTGCCTGCATACATTGAGTTTGTGACATCTGCCCTTAAGTGACTGAGCTCTGATGGATTCATGAGCTACTGCCTTGGAGAGAATATAAATGGATTTGAGGATGGTGACAGTGGTTGAATGTTGTCATAGGCACCAGGAAAATTATGTTCAGGAAGCTCCTACTGGTACCTCCTGTACATGAGAAATACCATCTTTGGGGACTAAAGAAATAACTCCCACCAGTTTCCTTAAGGTGATATGTAGTGGCTAGCTCATGTGTGCAGATTTGTTAGCCTTATTGTATTGGATAAAAACAAGTGTTTTAGTTAGTAAAATTCTCAGAATATCCTGTCTTTTCAGCTTTATATTGATCTGGTATTTTTTTTTTCTTTTGGGTGGGGGGATTTTTAGTAAATCATTTTTTCTCATCTTCCAAGAAAGCCTAATTATTAGAGCAAAGGAACAAATCTCTGAAGAAAGGAGAGATTTATTCATTTAACTATCCATGCTTTACTGGGAAGGAAGAGGGTATTTTTTTCCTCTGTGTGTTCCTTTTCATTTATAATGGTAAAAAGCAAACTTTGCTTCATGTTCATCATGTTGTTAGAAGCCTAAATCATAACTATGTCAATGAAAAAAATTTTCAGAATGTTTGCTAAATGTTCAAGGCACAGGGAATAAAAGCAAGACACGATCTCATTCATTCAGCCTATAATTTATCAGTTTTAAAACTTATGTTTCCTAAATATAGGGTAGTGATTTAGCTTGAAAATCAGGGGCCTTTAAAGCATTTAAGAATATTCATTCTGAAGTGGGACTTCACTTTGAATCGGATTGTGATATTAGCTGTGAAGTTTGAAGTTTAACTCCAGTCTTATTGTTAAGTTTCACTGTAAATGCTCAGAACAAAGGAGAGGAATCAGAAGTGAGTAGTCAGTGGATCTCCAAGCAAGAGGGAAATTCATTTCTGTGATATGAGTCAGAGGCTGGTAGTTGTGGTATTCAGAGGAATAAGATTCTAGGTTAGAAAAAGAATGGTTTCAGTTTTTAATTTGCTCTGGAAATCCTCTCTGCAGTATTTCACATTCTTTTCACTTGGTAACTTGCCAGAAAAGCTTAAAATCAAATGGGAAGTTGGTAGAAAGAACAGTTCTTAAAAAATATGATCCTGGAGTGCATTCTTCTGATAAAGATGAGGATACTTGTGTGTTTGTGGCAGACACTATAAACCTAAACCTGTAGACCTAAAAAAATGAGAAGCATCTCAAGAAAGCATTTGTCCCTTACGAAATGCCTGCTCCAAGTCACCTGCAGAATCTAACTAAACTTTTGAGTACCTTGGTCTTGCCCCAAACTTGCTAAATATAAATTTTAACCACTGTGTAAGCACTGCTCTTCTGATACAGAACTTCTGAGACCATTTACTAATACAGTACTTTGTTGAGTGAAGATAGATGAGGAACAAGAGCCAGGGAAGTCCGTTTGGGTGAAATTTATACTGTTCTCACTAGAAACTGGCAAAGATACTATGACTGTTGGTCTTGTTTGATCTCCACTGCCCTTTCTTTACAAACAAATATGACTGCTGTTAGGGATGAAAAATGAAATGAAAAATATCCTCTTTAAAATAATGTCTTTTAAATAAATTTAGCATTTTCTGGGAAGAAATTCTAGTTTCTCACCAAGGCTAGAACTGTTCTAATTACTTAAAGTGTGTATTTTTTATTTTTTGAAGACACTATGGTTTTTTAAGGCTCTTGGAGTTGGAAAAAAATACTGTATAGGTTAAAATTTGGTAGAAGTTTAATGTTACATTAGAAGAAAATATTTTGTCAGTAAGTAGAAAAATCTAGAAGCAAAGTTCCCATAGTAACGTTATCTCTTCCCTCACACAGCTGCATTATTACCCCATCGGACTCTGTGATTAATGCTTTTTCCTGATAACTGTAGAAGCACATAGGATTCTTTCTGTATCACTGGGTATGAACTTTAATGCTGCTTTCCGAGGAAGTTGTGTAAATACGTGGTCTCAGTATGTATCTCCATTTTGACCTTTATGCTTTCTATTCCTGCCAAACTTTGTCCTTGCTTTGATATCTTGCTGCATCTGTTGCAAACTTTGCCATTCCCCACCCCCTCCCGGAAATGTCACTGCTCTGAAATGTTTGGTTTGTCATTTGGTCTCTCCACTCCTGACATTCTACTTGCTTTCCCCCTATGTAATTCAAGCTGTTCATCTTTTCTCAATATAGTTTCTATCTATAAGCTTACTATTTTTTCATTGTTTCACAAAATTAATTACTTCCTAAGTGTTTTTCTCAGTTCCTTTGAAGCAAGCTTTCATTCTGAGTTAAATATTTAACATCGATTTGTTTTCATAGTTCTGATTTGTTCTCCTTGCTCATTTAGGATGCAGCCTTATTGGCTCCTCCCTACCTTTGTTTGTTTGTTTGAGTCATGGTCTTGATATGTAGTCCAGGCTGGCCTCAAACTTGCTCTCAGCCTGCCTTAGCCTCCCAAATGCTGGGATTACAAATGTGCTACACCGCATGTGGCTTGCTCACATTTGTTGGGATCTGCTGGGCCTCAGAAATGCTTTTATGCTCCACATACAAAGTAGTGAGCAGTTTCCTCAGTGATTTGTTTATATGTTTTCTAAATGGCTAATTTTCATTCATTCCACAGATAACTATCTGAACACGTAATATATACCAGGGAGTACCTCAGCACTGAGGATATACTAGAAAATAAAGCTGGTTTCTACTTTTAAGGACCATATACAATATATTTATAATATATAAATATGTAGTACATCAGCTGGTGATGAGTTCTGTGGAGGAAAAATCATAAAGGGAGAGATGATGCTAGGGAAAGGATGTAGGAATATATAGGTTTCCTATTTTATGTAGGGAGGTCCGCAGATGCCTTAGTATAGGCTGCTGTATCAAAAATGGCATAGACTGAATGGCTTGAACAAGAAATTTATTCCTCATGATACTGAAGGCCAAGTCATCCAAGATCAAGGAACTAGCAAGTTTGGTTTCTGGTGAGGGCCTCTTCCTAGTTTGCAGATGCCTTCTTGCTGTGGCCTCATGTGGCAGAGGTACTCTCATGAGTCTTACAAGGGTGCTAATCCCGTTCATGAGTACTCCACTCATGACTCAACTACCTCTAAAAGGCCCTTCTCCTAGTGCTATAACGTTGGGGATTAGGACTTAAACACAAGAGATTTTGGGACACACATTCAGTCCCTGGGAGTAGATAAAGATGAAGTCACGTGGTCACCTTGAGGGAAGAATGTCAGGCAAAGGTGACAGCAAGTGCAAAGGCTCTGAGGCTGCAGAGTGTATCACAGTATGTTCCAAGAACAGGAAAGAAGCCAGTGTTGTCTGGTGCAGAGTGACAGACTGAGAGACTGATAAGAGACGGGGTCAGAAGAAACAAGAGGCTTGCTTCACTGAGACCCTGTAGGCCTTTAGTAAGAACTTCAGCTTTTACTCTGGATGTGATGTGAAGTCAGTATAGGATTTGTTTGGTTACATCAAAGGAATAATGAGATCAGATTTAATAATAAAAGGGTTACTTAGGTGTATGGAGGCAAAGGAGGTTGCAGAAAGGCTATTTAGGATATTATTGGAGTAATTCAGGATTCCAATTTGTGGAGGACCACCTGGATGGCTCTCCTTGAAAGAAGAGCGATCATCTCCATCTTGGCTGAACCTGGCCCTATTTCCACCTATTGATATGTACAGAGCTGGCTAGGACTTTTCCTTATCTCTTTAATTGGCTTAAAGCAGTGCAAATCGGTCTTTGAAGCAAGGTGACAGGCCTGCGTTTACCCGCCCCTTTGCTCCCAATACATGTTTGAGCCTGGCGGGATGGAGAGCCGTGTTCCACGCTGTGGGCTGGGATCGAGCCTTGAGAAAGAGGCTATGACTTCCCAGGGCATAAAAGATTACATATCAGGGGCCGGTGAGATGGCTCAGCAGCGTAAGCGCTTGCTAGGTCCTGAATTCGACTCCCAGTACCCACATACGATAAAAGGGCTGGTGATATCGCTCAGCGGCACAGGCGCCTGCTGGTGCGCGAGGTCCTGAGGTCGACCCCCACCAAAAAAAAAAAAAAAAAAAAAAGATTACACGTCAGAGCTGAAGCACCAATCCAAAACATTAGATACTATCTTTTATTGTGTTATGCAGATTACTCCTTCTGCGTATCCTTCCCTCTGCATATTGCAAAGGTGATTTCAGGCCACCTAACCTAGCCCAGCTCACTCACGTACTTCCCGCCACTCTCACAGTCACTCATCCCCCGAGCCACTCCCCTCCTCGAGAATTAATAAAACCTGGGTTTGGCCCTGGGTCGAGGCCTTTGTTCTGGTAACCATCACTCTGGTTGGACTTAGGACTCCCTGGCTCCCCACAACTATAGATATGTCTTAGTGTCTTTTTTTCTCGCCGTGGATTGCGTTGGAAGTGGTAGATTGGAATTAACTCGCTAGAATTTCAATAACTGTCTTTTGGGATTACAAATATAACTTCCTGGACTGCGACGAGGACCGGGAAGGGCTCTCTATACCAATTATGATGGTTTGACCCAGGGCAATAGAGTTGGGAAGAATTGTTAGGATTTTAAATATACTTTGAAGGTAGACCTAAGAAGATTAATTCATTGATGAGATGATATGTATAAAGAAGAATTAAGGATAACTCCAAGATTTTTGTGGCCTAAGAAGTTAGAAAAATGGAATTGCCCCTTATTGAGATGAAGAATGCTGCCAGAGAAGCAGTTTTGATGGGAAATGAAGGACTGGATTTGGGATGCGTTAAGTTTTAGATGCTGTTTGATTGGATATGGTTCCCTAAAAGTCTTTGATAGTCATATTTCTTTGGAGTTAGCCATATGCTTGGCTAAAACAAAACAAAACAAAACAAAACAAAACAAAACACCCTATTGATGCCTGCAATACTCTAGATGGGGATTATTTCCTCTGTATATTTTCCTTTCCTCTATGTAGCAGCCATTTTTTAGGTACATCTTCCTGTTGTTGAAGTTCATTGTTTTTTTTTTGTTGTTGTTGTTGTTAGAGAACGTACTCGAACATAGTTTGATATCATCATCAGAAAGGTCTAAATCATGGGTGTTCAATCTTTTGGCTTTCTTGGGCTGCAGCCAGTGAAGAGGAGCATCTTGGGCTCCATGTAAAATATATAGTCAATGTATATAAGAAAATTTTATTTTTTTATATTTAATAAATTAGAAGTAATACAAGCCCAAGTTTATTGTTTAGAACAGTAAGCACCTGTCCTTCACAGGCACACACACATGTAGGTGAGTTAAAATAGTTTTTATTGGTAATTGCTGCCTTTTACTTGTTTTGATGAGACTGGACATGTATGACAGCGCAGGAGGTGGAGTTAACACTGCTCTGTGCCTTCCCCTCTGTAGTGTTCTTTTGACACAAGCATAGTCAAACTCCATGCAATGAAGTGATGAAAAGCATTACTAAAAATTACATAAGTTTAAAAGTTCCCAGTCTTGTGGGGCCACATTACTTAGCTATCCATGGCCACATTTGCCCCATGGGACTTGGATTGGACAGCTTAATCTAGGTGGTAAATTTGAGAGCCTCCATGTTTGAAACATCAATGTGAGAATGCTGTTCGACAATAAAGATTAGATTCAAAATTATTTTTCCTCAAAAATTTGGTCGAGGGGCCGGTGAGATGGCTCAGCGGCGTAAGCGCCTGCCTTGCAAGCGCGAGGGCCCGAGTTCGACTCCCGGATCCCACATACGAAAAAAGGGGCCGGTGATAACGCTCAGCGGCACGGGTGCCTGTTGGCGCATGAGGTCCTGAGGTCGACCCCCCGGTACCCACAAAAAAAAAAAAAATTTTTTTTTTGTCGAAAAGGGGTTCCTAACAGAGAAAGCAGAAAGAAAAGTTAAACATGAGGAGGGAGGATCAACGTAATAATGAAGGAAGATTTGCAGTGTTAAAGACTGAAATCTTCAATGAAACCACATCAAATAATAAACAAGATAAAAGACCTCACACAAGGTACCACCTGATAAACTTCTGTAACAGATTTAAAAGAATGCCTCCAAAATAAATCCATACCAGATTTCTTACCTAAGGGAAATCAAATCATCAAACTGCGTTAGCATGCTGAGTGCTGTGAATCAGAGAGGCAGTATAGTGAAGTGTCAGGGCTGGGGAGTAAAATTTTAGATAAAGTGACCAGGAAAGTCCTTGTAAGTAAAGATCTGAAAGCTGTCAGAGAGTTACCCACATAGATATCTAGAGAATGAGCATCTTAGGCAGAGAGAAGTCTGGTGAAGAGATCACTGGAATAGATGTGTTTTTGGCAATTAAGAACAGCAAGGGGGGCCGGTGAGATGGCTCAGCGGCGTAAGCGCCTGCCTTGCAAGCGCGAGGGCCCGAGTTCGACTCCCGGAACCCACATACGAAAAAGGGGCCGGTGATATCGCTCAGTGGCACGGGTGCCTGTTGGCACGCGAGGTCCTGAGGTCGTCCCCCTGGTACCCACAAAAAAAAAAAAAAAAAAAAAAAAAGAACAGCAAGGGGCCAGTACGACAGCAGCAGAGAGAGCATGGGTGAGTAGTAGATGAGACCAAGGGAAAAGGAGGTTTAGATCATATAAGGACTTTCGGATCCTGGTAAAGACTTCTCCCTTTACACATTAAGATGAAAAATCCTTTGAAGAGTTTTGAGCAGAATTGTCTATGATCTGATACATGTATTTGGAGCTAGAATTATCCGCCCTCTTCCACCCAGGGCTAGTGCACTGAACTACATCTTTAGCCTTTTTGTTTTTTTATTTTGAAACAGGGCCTTGCTAAATTGCCCAGGTGGAACTTGAACTTGCAGTTCTCCTGCCTCATCATCTGAGTGCTGAGCCCATCGTGCCTGGCTTTTAGTGATTCTTTTGTGTTAAGAAATGATTGGGAGACGAGACAGTTGGCCACAGTAATAATCCAGGGAGAGTTCACAGTGGTTTGGATCAGAATGATGACAGGATGAAAAAAGTAGTTGAGTCTTATTTGAAGGTAGATCAGGCAGAATTTGTTGGCAAATCAGATGTGGGAGAGGGGGAAAAATGAAGATGGGGGAGATAGATATTAAATCAAATACAATATAAAGATTTTTGAGCTGAACAATTCCTGAATAGAGTTTCTGTAAACTGAACTGCAGAATGTTGGGGTGGGGGCAGAAATAGCAGAAGCTGGCTAGCTTGCTTGGATTCTCTCTTTCTGTCTCTGTCTCTGTCTCTCTCCCTCCCTCCCTCTCCTGCTCCCCCCTTCCTTCCTTCCTTTTCCCTCCCACCCTCTTGTGTCGTGTTGTGTTGCGTTGTGCTTTGTCTTGTCCTGTCCTGTCCTTCCCCCTTCCCCTTTCCTGTGCAGTGCTTGGACCAAACTCAGGGCCTTGTGCTTGCTAATAAGCAAGTGCTCTACCATTTAGCTACACCCCCAGTCCAGAAGCTTACCTTTAGACGTGTTTTTAAACTCTTTCATCTTTGCCAGTCTGAAAATGGGGGTGGTATTTTCAGTTCGGTTACTATGAGTGATGTTGAGCATTTGCATTCTTTTATTTTATTCATCTGTTTTAGTTAAATAGTGAATTAAAGGAGACTTTCTTCCCTGTCTTGGGTGGTCCTTTTGATCCTGGGATTAATTTTTATAAATTAAGAAATTAGTTCTTTGTGATACTCGTTGTGAATAACATACCACACTAATTGGTTTATAAAAAACTTTTTTGATGTTTTTATACAATTTAGAATTTTTTGGTATTTTTTTTTAAATTTATCAGTTTTTCGCAGTGCTAGGGTTTGTTTCATATTAGGCCTCTACCACCATTAAAAAGCTATTATTTTTGCTAATACTTTTGTGATTTTGTTTGCATTCAAATCTGTAATCTGGGTATTAAAGGAAATGCTGCTCTAGGTGACAGGTTTAGTAAAAGGATACTCTGCAAAGTCCAGGATGCAAACTGAAAAGCCTCAGTGCTCACCAGTTCTGGGACACACAACAGGTTTCTTGAAGAATTTCAACTAGCCTTTTCTCAGGCTTTTCCTAGTTCTCTGGGATCATTGGGTTGGCTGTTGCTGGTTTAGACCAGAGTCACAGTTCTCATACTTCAGTGCTGAGTCAGGATCAATTGGAGCACTTGTTAAGATGCTAACTAAAGCCTCATCTCCCGAGTTTGATTTTAACACATTTTCAGTGATGCCAAGAGTCTGGGGCAACACTGGTAACTACTGGTTTCAGAGTTCTGGGCTTAGGCTCTAGCATCAGAAGGAGATCCCTGTTCTGGTAGCTTTCACATCTCTGTTCTGGTAAAAACCCTATTGTGTGTGGGTTCTTTCCTCTCCTTGCCTAGCCACAGTTTCCTTTTCTTGAACCTAGGTATGTATTTGATAGAGCTGCTCTGAGAAGTGAAAGAAATGCTGCATTTGAAATGATGCACACTTGACACCTATCAACTATAGCTTTCTGCTGCTTTTATTGAGCTTCTTTGCCCAGCATTGTTCTAACCCATTGCTGTCCTGTAAAGATGACAACATGAGATTAAAAAATTTTTAGTATTCACATTAAAAAATAAGCAAAAGCAACATAAGGTGAAATTAACTGTAATACTTTTAATCTAACATATATGAAGTATTATTTAAATTAAAATATTAGTTATATAATCGATATAAAACAATTAAAAAATTTTGTGTGTTTTATACTCAGCGTCACACATCTCAATTCAGACTAGTCAAATTCTTCCATTAGCTTTTACATTTAATAAGTAACGTGATGAATTCCCACCAGAAAGATTTGACCATTCAAATTTTTGTATTCATTCAGCATTCTTTTTGCACTCAGCCCATTTGAAGATAAACATATGAAATATTAATGCCTTCTTGCCCATGGTGATAAATTATATTTGATAACTCCTTTATGTTTATAAATGAGCAATGTCATTTGCATTTTTAAAAAATATTACAGTTTCCGACTGGCTTTCTTTAATTGTTTGAGGTTTTTCTTTTAAGTAATAAGGATTGTGTCATGTTTTTAGAATAGGTTTTAAAATTCATTCACCCTTAAAGGGCTATCTTTTGAATTTGTTTCTGGACAGTATTTCCTATGCTTAGGAAAAAAAGAATTTTGTTCCTGTGCTGCCCATCATATATCAGCATTTATCAGCTTTAGCTGCTGAGAGAAAAGTCATGGTAATTTGGGTGACATTTGGGAATAGAAACAAAGCAGAATTCTGCAAGTGGATGAATGGAGCTCCCGCAACTATTCTTTTCCCTCCCAACTTTATATTTTAATTGCTATTAGAGTCTCTGGGGTACAGGCTCAATTTTGGATTGAATTTCATATGGCTGCCAGGCATGGTGGCCCATGTCTATAATCCCTGCACTGTGGGAGGCTGAGGCAGGAAGATCATGAATTCAATCCCAGCTGGGGCAGTTTAGTAACTTAGTAAGACCCTAGCTAAAAATAAAGATGGGCTGGGGATGTAGCTTAATGTGAAGGACCTGGGTTCGGTCCCCAAGACTACCAAAAAATAGTTAAGTAGCATCATTTCTTTTTTTTTTTTTTTTTTCTTTTTTTTTTTGTGGGTACCGGGGGTCGACCTCGCGTGCCAGCAGGCGCCCGTGCCGCTGAGCGATATCACCGGCCCTTTTTTCGTATGTGGGTTCCAGGAGTCGAACTTGGGCCCTCGCGCTTGCCAGGCAGGCGCCTACACCGCTGGGCCATCTCACAGGCGCCAGTAGCATCATTTCTATCTAGGGATAAAATGTTTGTTTATTAGCCTAAAACACTTTTTTGGGGGTGTGTGTTCTCCTTTGTATAACTGGACATACTTAAACTTATAAAAAAATAAAGCACTAGAACAGTGAATATTTATATGTAACCTTAAGTTAGATGGATCAGTTCCCTTACTGTGTACCCTAAATATCTTCTATGGCAGTTCAAAAATGTTAAATCTAAGACCCAGTCAGAGTTCAGACATTTGATTATGCCTGTTTATCTTATTTTAATCTGTAGTGGTCACTATTTTTTGGTGATACTGGCTTTTTTGGAGAGTCTTAAACTCTTGGTCAGAGTTTATACAGTGTCCAACATTCTGGATTCATCTCATTGGTATCTTCATGGCATGAGAATTTTATAGATGACTTTATAGATTTATATATTCTTATATAATGAGTTCCATAATAACAGTTATACTTCTCTTGATATTGCCAGGTTTGAGCACTCACTTAAGTTGGTGACCAATAGATTTGCTTTGTTGTACACATTTATTTTTCATCTTTAATTTCTATGTAATCTTTAGGGTATAAGCTTACTTTTGGATTAAATTTCACTTGGTCAAGAAGTCTTTAATCTAGGGGGGAAACGAGTTATTTATTAGCCTAAAACATGCTATTTTTGTTTCCTTTATGTGATTAAATATGTCAAAACCATAAACCTAAAAATACAGCCCCTGCTCACTTTTGTTAATCTTTAAAAATGATTTTTATTTTTAGAGATTATTTCTTTCTCCAAATCTTTTGTTGTTTTGATTTGTGTTTTGTTATTATTTTTGCTCATTGCTCATTTGCTAGTGGGTTTTTGTTGTTGTTGTTTAATTTTTGTTTTCTGTTATTTGGGACAGGGTCTCAGTATGTAGTTCAGGCTGGCCTTGAGCTCACTATGTAGCTCAGGGTGGCCTTGAACTTGCAGAAATCCTCGTGCCTCAGCCTCCTGAGTGCTTGGATTATAGGTGTGTGCCACTACACCCTGGAGGTTTTTTGTTTTTAAAGACCATCTCACTGTGTTGCTGGGCTGCTCTTGAACTCTTGGGCTCCAAGTGACCCTTCCATTTCAGTCTCTTAGGTAGGTGGGCTTGCTGGCATGTGCCACCACACCTGCCTTTCCAAATTCCTAATAATGTGAAATGCTTATCATTACCAATAACAGTAAAGTATTGTCCAGATCTCTTATCAATTTCCTTTAAAAACTCAGATATTTAACTTACTTCCTAAAGTATTTAATTGCTTGTCTTTACCTTATCCAAATAAAAATTGACCCATGGTTAGTTTAAATATTGTTACATTATACCATACAATATAGTAGTATTTTTGTTTCTTTATTAGCATGTAACTGACTTCTTTTAGCTTATTGTGACATTTTCATTTATTGCAAAAATATGGGAATACCCTTTCAAAGAGTGAATGTCACCAGTAAAGATAAATCATTATTGAACTACCATTCAAACAGGGTATGTTACAGAACTAGTTAAAAGAATTAGATCTCCAGCGTTTTGTATTTTTGCACTTATATATTAAGATTGTGTATTTGGTTCAGAGAAGTTGTTCATGGTGTGTGCATGTGTATGTGCTTGTGTACGTGCGGGGGTGTGTGAAACCCTTCTACATTGTTGGTTAGATTGTAAACCAGTATGACCACTGTGGAAATCAACATGGAAATTCCTCAGAAAACTAAAACTAGGAAGTTCCATTTGACCCAGCTATTCCTCTTCTAGATATCTTCCTGAAAGAGTTAAAGACATTACAGTGATACATGTAAGGTCTTGGATACCATGTTTATAGCCACACAGCTCATACTAGCTAAATCTTGGAAGCAGCTTATATGTCTACCAACAGAGGAATGAATAAAGAAAATGTGGTATTTACATATAATGGAGTACTGCTCTGCCATAAAGAGAGGTAAACCTGAGTCATATTTAGAATTATGAATGCACCATGAGTCCCGAATGTTAAGTGATATAAATCAGATACACAAGCTAAAATATCACATGGTTTTCCTTATATGAGAAACCCAAAGTAGATAACAGGAAGTGGGGAGGTAAATCTTTTTCAAATGGGAAGGACATTAGGAGATAGTTGGAGGGAGAAGGAGGGAGAAGGAAAAGGGATGAAGAAAGAATTGAGATGTGTTATGTACATGTACCAACTCCTTACAAGGAGTACAGTTATTATATGATGTAAACATGTATGTACCACTAAAAAATAAGAACAGGAAAAAACTGTAAAGACCAATCTTAGCTTCTGGCAGTACAGAAACAGGCTGTGGGCTACAGTTGGCCTCAGGAGTCTTCTAGACCTTCCTCCAAATGGTGTTCCAGTCCCCTCTTAGCTCCCAGATACACAATTAATCCAGGATGTGGCTGAGACACCAAATGTTTTAGCTACTTTTGTCATTGATGAGACAAAATACCTGACACCCACAAGATAAGGCAGGCAAGGTTTATTTAGCTCTCAGTTTGTGGAGGCTTCAGTCCATAGTTGGCTGGCTCCAAGGCAGAATGGCGTGGCAGAGGGGCATCGCAGAGGAGAAACAGTCCATGGCAGAGCAGGGCAGGCAGAAGGCAGCAAAGCCATGAAGTAGCAAAGCGATGACAGCAGCCCTCTTTCTGTGCCTTGTATTTCATCCAGGCTACCCACTCTTAGGGTGGGTAGCACTCACACCCAGTGTGGGGCTCCCTCAATCCCAGCATCACATCATTAATCCCAGCATCACCCACCCTAGATCCAGCCACCTCTGAAAGGCCCCACCTATGCCCACATGAGGCTTTTGGGGGGACATCTAGATACAAGTCGTAACACCAAATGAGACAATATATTTAAAACGGCTTTCTAAACTGTAAAATCTATACTCAATTACTGCAATACTTTTCAGTGTTTAGCATGTAATTTTTTTGAGATGGGGCAGGGATTGAGACAAGGTCTTGCTATGTAGTTCAGGTTGTCTTTGAACTCACTGCATAGCCCAGGTTGGCCTCAAAGTTGTGGTGATCCCCCTGCATCAGCCTCCCAAGTGCTGCAATTACACCAGGCAAAACATGTTTTAGCCTGCAAAACTTAACATGGAATAAAAAAATTATGACTGTTACATAATGATGATAGTGTTATGATTCCAAGACAGAGCAAAGATGTTATGTTAGGATGTTTTGATCTCAAAAAAATGTAATTTAAAGTTATTGGAAGAAAAATCCTGATGTGCCTTTAAAGGACAGGCACCTTCCATTCCCATAGTGTATCAAGGAACTGAGTTTTATTTTTCTTGCAGTGACTGCTACTCATAGTAAAATTAGGTGGACCACCAGGTATCTGTCTGTGAATGGGAATATTTATGAGCAGGTTGAAGCAGTTCTTAAGTGTCCATTTCTTCGCTAGCGAGAGACTGCTTATTCCAAGTTGAGACATTACTTTTCCCCCAGAAATTGCCTGCCATCACCTCCCTTGCAGTAGAATGACTAATTATGAGCTGAAATCTCAACATTTTTCACTGTTTTGACATTGTGTGTTTGCCAGAGTGTAGGGTACTTCTTACTTCTTCAGAGTGTCTATGTAAAATACAATGTAGATGCCTTTATAATATTGAATGTGATTCGTAACTCTTGTCATACAATTTCCATCAATAAAGCATATCTGCTTAAGTTAAGAGTCAGACTAGATTAAGAAGTTCGTTATTTTTTCTGGTTCACTAGAGTAATTTGAAACAGTGAAGATTTACCAAGACTACAGGGCCTGATTTTTGCAGGTGCTGTTCTTTGCCCTATAAGCATTTATCTGGCTGTATGTCAAGCAGTTTTCCCGAGCGTGGTGTACAGGAGACATCAGCTTGGACATCCTTATCTCAGAGAAGAGGGATGTTCCTGATGATGGTTTTCTAGGATGTGCTCTTCAGCTGATCTGATCGTTTGAATTGCTGGCAGTGGATAGCTTTTTAACAGTTCCTTTGAGTAAGACATTAAATGGAGAGTAAAGTGGGAGGGTGGAAATAGGAAGATGACAGCATCGTCATGCGAGGCACACTTGTGTGAGGATATTAGCTCTATGCCCTAGCATACCTGGTCAAGAGCAGAGGGGTAGCTGTTGACTTGTGCCAGATCTTATCAGTGAGATCTCTCTCCCCACCCCTTTCAAGGAATATTCACAGAAGTTTAATTTGATAGCTTCTTTCTTAAGCCAGAGGAAACTTACTCTTTTATCTTGTTCATAATCATAGGGACAAGCATTTTGAGAACGTACTGTTTTCAAGCATTAAATTCTCAGTTTGAGTTGCCTTTAGCAACCCAACCTATATATCAGTGTAGTGAATTTTAGATAGGCCTTTGTGTTTGTTTCTTGCATACATTGATTTGGTTTCTATTAATGAAAGGTTCTAAAATAAAAATGGGAATTATCTTTTAGAAATTGCATTAAGAATGTGCAATATTAATTATTCCTTAGCCACATCGTTGTGCAATTTAAACTCTACAGTGGGAATTTTAACAGTGTTTAAATAATTCACCAGATATTTATCTGTTGAATACACGTGGTGTGTACTGTGCCTGTTACCAGGGAATACAAAGATGAAGAAAGCAGGTCCTCTTCCTTACATGAAATTTTATTTTTTTAGAAAGCATTTTGATAAGCACAAAAATTAAGATTGATAAGTAAAATGAGTTAAAATGTGTATGAAATACCAAAACGTCAGTAGGTGGTTTTTTAAAAATCAAATACTATCACATTATTCTAAATTTAAAAATTTTTAAAATAAAACTTATTGCACAAAAAAAATGAAAATTGAGAGCAGATTTTCAATAAAGTTTTTACCAGCACCAGACAATATTAAGATTATATTTGATAGTCTTTACAGTATTTCTCAATACTGCTATCAACACATTATGAGTGGAATAATAACTACCTACATTTATCATATTCTTGTTATACAATTACTTATTATTACAAAAATTTAAGGGTAAAAGTCCCCATCTAGGACTCACAGGAGTTAGTTACTGTCTCATAGTTACAGAGTGCATAGCTGGCAGAAACTGGATTCACATGAGGCATTGGGGTGTTTTATCGCCTTTTGTTTCCTGGGCTCAGGTCCCCTTTCTCTATCCCCTCCCTCCTTTTCCCTTCCCACCCCTTCCTTTCTTCCTTCCTGCTTCTTCCTCCTCCTCTCGGAGGGTAATTTATGTATGTATGTATGTATGTATGTATGTATTTATTTATTTATTTATTTATTTATTTTTGTGGGTACCGGAGGTCGACCTCAGGACCTCGCACGCCAGTAGGCGCCCGTGCCGCTGAGCGATATCACCGGCCCTTTTTTCGTATGTGGGATCCGGGAGTCGAACTCAGGCCCTCGCGCTTGCCAGGCAGGTGCTTAACGCTGCTGAGCCATCTCACCGGTCCCATGGAGGGTAATTTAGAAGAAGCTGCAAAACTCCTTTTTTTTTTCTTCAGAATTTTATTATAAAAATTTGAAGGAAAAATTTGGTTGGTTTTCTTATATCATTTTCTATATATTCTCAGTTTCTTTCTGTATATATTTATTTTTGCAGTGTGTAAATATATTTGTGATTTTACACTCTCCTGTATCAGACATTTGATATTTCTGTTTTGTTTTCCAATTATTTAAATTGCTACAGATTATACCATTGACCTAATTTATACATTTTTGTTCATCTATTCTCTTACTTTGGAATTGTTTTGGTTTTTAAAGAATTTTCATTGTTATACGTAATGTAATGAACATTTTTCTGCATACAATATTTTCGTTCTGTTGAATTATTTTTGTAGAATAAAGTTCTGGAAGTGAGTCACATTTACTTTTGACCCTCACATAATGAATTTCTGCATATAAATACTTTTATGAATTAGATAGGGAGAGATAAATTTGCAGAATAAAATGTATTCCTTAGAAAGTCATTTTACATATAAACAATTGAAGGGGGTTGAGTTAATATTGTTTTCTTATTTTCATTGGGGAAAGTAAGAATTACAGAGATAATAGACAAATTTTAAATAAAAGTGGTTTAGCATCTCAATCTTATTCTTTTGAGTAGTATTTCAGTTCTTATATTCTTACGACTATAGTTGCTATGAGTCCAAGCCTTCTAAGGAAAATGGGGATGGAGGAAAGAATACATTGTAGTGTGATAGAAGAGGGTTTAGGAATCCCTATTAATTCTAATAAGAGTGATAGTTTATCATTCATGCCATCAGAAAGCCAGGAATTTGACTAGCTCTTCTTATCTACAGAAAGCTAGGAATTTAGTCAGCTGAGATGCATACTGGTAGAAGAGGAGAGACTCATGAAAATATGCAGTACAGGCGGTTTATATCTCTGGGGAGTCCCAAGCTAGCTTCTGCCTGCAATGAAGACAGCCACTTCAGGGAGGGTAAGCTGCTGGGGTGAGCTTGTGATCACTGGGAAGCATTTGTCTGGTGCCTTATTTTCCAGGTTAATTAATCGAAGTGCTTTCTTTTCCTCATTGTGGCCCGAAGCTGCTGTTTCATTCATCCTGTGAGTCCTGGCAGGCACATAGTGGGCCCTTTATAAATGCTTATTTGTTTGTGTTGAATTAAGGAGAATTCTTTGCCAAGAGTAGGTAGATGTGCAGTGAAAATTGTGCTAGATAACTAGGGGATGCACTAGGCAGATGCACCAAGTGTGTGGGGAGAGACTTTGATGGCATCATTGGATGGTCAACAGAATGGGAAGATTGTTCAGAAAGATATTAACTGTTGTCTTAGTTACTTTTCTTGTTACTGAGACAAAATAACTGATGTCCAGAATTAAGGGAAGAAAGGTTTATTGGGCTCACTGATTGTAGAGGTATCAGTCCATAGTTGGTTGGCTTCAAGGGAGGGTGGCATGGCAGAGGGGCATCGCAGAAGAGAAGCAGTGCAAGATGGACAGGAGGTAGTAAAGCAAGCAAGGAGGAAGACAACCCTCTTTCTGTCCCTTATATTATATCCAGGCTACCGGGATTAGGGCAGTGCCAAACCAATCGGGACTGATGTAGTAATCACCCATCCTTAATCCTAGCACTGCACCATGAATCAGTCACATACTCTAGATTCAGCCACCTCTGAAAAAGCCCCACCTATGACTGCATGAGGCTTTGGGGGGGGCATCTAGATACAAACCATAACACTTTGCCCCTGGACTCCCAAAGACTTATGCACATCCCTTTATGCAAAAGGCATTTAGCACATCTCTAAGAGTTGCCAAGGTCCTAACAGTTTCAGCATTGCTAAAAAGTCCAAGTCCAAAGTTTCCTGTGAGATTTAAGGTAAACTCTTAGCTGCGAGCCTTTGTGCAAATGAAAAGAAAGTTAAACACATCCAACATATAATGGCACAAGATAAACATTACGTTCCAAAAGGTACAAATAGGGGAATAGAAAGGAATGGGACCAAAGTAAGTCCAAAATCCAGCAGGGAGAACATTAAGCACTGTAGTTCCATGTCCAGCATCTGAGGCAATCTGTGAACTCCAAATGGAGTGGGTGGCTCCTTGCTGGTGGTTGTAGCTCCCATGGCTTCTCTCTTGGGCCGGCTCTGCTCCCTCCTTGCAATTTTCCTCAGATGATCCACATTCCTGGCTTCTCCAAACTTTTAGGGTCTCTACTACTGCACCTTTGGCTTCATACAGCCTCACACACTGCTCTCTCAGGGGCACATTACCTGGCCCCCCAAGCCTTCTTCTGAAATCTGGGTGGGAGCCTTCCTGACCCCACAACTCTTGAGTTCTTCATGCACCTAAAACCAGCACCACGTGGATGATTCCAAGGCCTGCCACCAGCTACTGCTGGAGCAGTAGCCAGGCTTCCATCTCTCTTGGTGTAGGGGTCGAGTGCCTATGAACTAAATTCCTAATCAAATTCCTTTGGTTATGAACCAAAGGAACAACTTACCTAGCCTACTGTCATTCTGGAACATGGTGCTCTGGGGCTCTTTTCTCAAAGCAAAGCCTTGCCCCTTTTCAACTCTGGGGCTGCAAAGGCTGGAGTCCTGCTGGTTCTTGTGATGTCCTCAGGCCATCTTTTCTGTTGTCGTCTTCAGAAATACTTGGCTTTTTCTTGCTAATCTTTTCAGTGGCCACTTTCTCCTCTGTTACTGTTTTGCAGGCCACAACTTTACTGGAGCTTCCTTTCTGGTCAAACTCATAGTGTTTGAAACCATTCTGCTAGACTCTTTGCTCTTGATTCTCAACATAAATCTGGCTAAAAGCCCCCAACACTAGCCATACCACTGCCCCAACATTAGACTGCATTGAAATTTGCTGCCTTTAATCTCAGTCTCAGGCAAAGTCTGCACATGAGCAAAATGCAGGCAAACTTACTGACAAGCCATAACACATATCATCGGGAGTCCAACAGCCAATACAGTCCTTCTTCCTAGCAGAAATCTCCCTGCTGGGGAGACTCTCCCATCAAGTAAAGCCTACAGCATTCCAGCTGTACTTTTTCAGCTGGTATCTCCGAACCTTTCCTAACTCTTCCCCTTCCCACAAGCCAGCTCCAAAGGTTAGATACAGCCACACGGTTAGATACAGTCACAGTGACGACCCCACTTTTCTGGTACCAAATTCTGTCTTAGTTTTCTCTTGTTACTGAGACAAAATACCCGACACCCAGAGTTAAAGGGGGAAAGGTTTATTTCATTTAGCTTGCAGTTTCGAGAGGTTTCAGTCCATAATTGGCTGGCTCCAAGGCAAGGTGGCATGGCAGACAGATATTGCAGACAAGAAACAGTTCATGGTGGGCAGAAGGTAGCAAAGCAACAAGGGAGGACCACAACTCTTTCTATCCCTTATATGTTACCCAGGCTACGTAGGGCAGGCAGCACTCACACCCTTAATCCTAGTGCCCTTGATCCTAGCATTGTACCGTGAATCAGTCACATACTCTAGATCCAGCCACCTGTGAAAAAGCCCCACCTATGACTGCATGAGGCTTTGGGGCGACATCTAAACACAAGCCATAACAACTGTTTTATTTAGGTCTTTACAAAAACCTGCATTTGAATGTGTATAGCAGATTTACTGTGATCTCCAAAACCTGGAAGCAACCAAGATGTCCTTCAACGTGTGGATGCCTCAACAAACTACATATAGTACATTCATACAGTGGGATACTATTCATACTGAGCGCCCAGAATCTAGGTTTCTAACTCCATTTTTTTTTTTGGGTGGATACCGGGGGTCGACCTCAGGACCTCGCACGCCAGCAGGTGCCCGTGCCGCTGAGCGATATCACCAGCCCTTTTTTTGTATGTGGGTTCCGGGAGTCGAACTCGGGCCCTCGCTCTTGCCAGGCAGGCGCTTACGCCGCCGAGCCATCTCACCGGCCCTCCATTTTCTAATTAAGGAACTAGAGCTCTTAGAGAAATGACCAAGGACTGAGGCAAGAAATATATAGAGGATGAGCTTGGAGCATATTGTAGTGCTAGAAAATAAGTACATGCTTTTTTAAAACAAAACAAAAAACTTCACAACAATAGGGGCATATCAAAGGGCCACAAGAGCCATTGAAAGAGCTCCCAGTGGCCAAAGCTGGAACAGTTTGAACAACAAAAATGTAACAGGTTGTATTTTGTTGTAACCCAAGTATAGAATAGATATCCATGATTCCACATTGTGATGTAATCAGTAAATGATTGAATAAATAAAAGGGAAGAAAGAGACAAATCTGCCAGGTAGAATTCCAAATAATTTATGTAGCTATTCTGCCCTTAGGACCTCACTCTCCGCCTAATAACATTAAATTAATTAAGCACAGTAAGAGATTAACAGTAACTAATAATAAGTTAGGACAACTGTAACAATATACTGTATTATAAGTTATTTGAACTTGTTCTCTCCTAAAAATCTTATTTTACTGTACTCCCCCTTGTTGTGATGATTTGAGATGACACAATGCCATGTGATTAGATGAAATGAATGACATAGGCATTGTGACAGAGTTCGACCTACTACATAAGGGCAATACTTCAACAGTCTGATAGCCAAGAAAGCCACAAAATGACTGAAGGTGGGTACCATATACAGTTGTCTCTTAGTGCCCATGGAGGATTGGTTCCAAGGACCCTCCTCCAAGGATTTCAAAATCTGTGGATGTCAAGTCTTTTATTTAAAACAGGAAGGTATTTGCATGTAATCTATGCACATATTTACTTATGTCTAGATTATTTACAGTGGTCAATGCAGTATAAATGCTGGGTAGTTACTGTACTGTTTTATTTAGGAAATAATGACAAGAAAAGTCTGTACATGTTCAGTACAGATATTATATTTTTAGAAATACTTTGATCCATTGTTGGTTCAATCAATGGATGTGCACCCTGTGGACAAGGAGGATGGATGGGCTGCTGGCACAACATGAATATGCTGGACAGAGAAAGATCCGATTCAGGACAGAGCAGGACAGTGCAGGATTTTATCATGCTACTCACAGTGGTACACAATTTACATTTATGATTTATTTCAGAAATTCTCCACTTACTGAAAATACAGGAAGCGAAACTTTGAATAAAGGGATTAACTGTACATGTTTGGTAGAATCTTAGCAAAGGAGGAAACTGGTTTCTGGCATGTAGGCTTGTAGCATTGTGTTGCCTGTCTTTGAGATATGATCAGTGTTCTTTTGTGGGATTTTTCTTTCCTTTCCCTTTTTTTGGTATTTGTTTGGGTTGCTTTAGGAAAACAGGCTCCTGATAAAGGTAACACTCCATTGTAAATCCAAAATCTTTTATTTTTTAAACAAGAATAGGTAGGTGTCCATTCAGATGGAACTGAATGATACCAAACAGCAATTTTTATTAGTACTTTTGATACTGTGCTTTCTAAATTTAGAATATTAGAATGTGTACAATATAAATTCCTGACTGTCAAACTTGAATTTTTAGCTCAACATGCTGTATTAAATATTAAAATCTTGAAATCCGGATGTAATTCTCAACCTTTACTTTGAGCTATTTAAGGTTAAAACTTTTATTCCTTACATTATTGTCCTGCTACATAACAAATTATCATGTAGTAAAGATGTGGAGACTAGGAAAGAAAGTGGCGGTTCTTTTGGGGATGGTTAGTCAGTTGATATCCAGGGCTTACCTATAACCTGTAAAAATACAGATTGCAAATTACATCATTATGGTCCCTGTTACAAATTAGTGATTTTCTTGACATGTCAGAGTTGTCAAGGTATGTGTGGATAACAAACTGCTTAGCCTATAAAAGAAGTGATGGACAACCTTCAGTGAGATAATCAGCTTCTGAAAGAGCGATGGCTTTGAAGTTTTAACATGAACAAGAAGGAAAATGAGAGTCTGCTCAGTAGTGTGCTGAGAATCTCTGATAAATTTCTTTAGTGCCATTTCAAATCCCAAGAGCTCCACATGGGATGGTTTTATTTTGGGCTCTAATATGGACATATTCTCTGTGTCTACTCTTACTGTATAGACCTGTCTAAGTATGTTTTGAAAAAGACAATTCAAGTCTCAAAGATGGGCTTTAATATCTTTACTAAAAGATGGCAGACATTGACAGATGATTTCTAAGGCTAATTCCTGGCAATCAAAACTTAATGTCTTTATAGTGCCAGTACATAAAATGAGTGTAGGTGTGCGTTATTACATTTCCAAGAACTATTAACAGTTGATTGCCAAAAGTGTACTTTTAATAGCACTGACTTTCCTAAACTGGAATTGTGTAGTAGAAGTTCTTAAATAAATCTGTCAAGCCTTCGTCTCTCCCTGTTTTGAGGTCTTGGGCAAGCTGACAGGATACTGCTTTGTAGAGTGATACTACTGCTCCTGCTGCCTGTGCTGTCTATATCATAGGGTTATTGTGAGTAAAACGATACAGTGTACATTGAAATATTTTGAAGTATTTTGCTGCTGTTTTTGGCAGTGCTGGGTATTAAACTCAGGGCCTTGTGTGTGCTAGGTAAGTGCTCTACCACTGAGCTATGTCCCCAACCCTTCTTATTTTTTGTTTTTGGGACAGAGTTTAGTTAAGTTACTCCCGAATAGCTGGTATTATAGGCATATGCTACGATGCCTGACAAAAGTAATATTTAATGAATTCTTGGCCATGATGCTGTCACAGGGTCATTTTATGATTGGGAGAGAAAATTGAGTAGTTTAAAATTATTCATGGAAACAGTTTATACATTTTAATTTTAAAATTAATGGAACAGACAAAAATAACTAGTAAGTTGCAGATTCAGGACCATAACCTGTGTCTGCAGAACAATGTAGTTACTCCATCTCATACGCGCCATACTTTTATTTTCCTTTACACTCAAAATTGTTCATGTGCATCTTCATTTTCTTAAAAGGCAAAAGGCACACTGGAAGAGAAGGAAGGATTAAAAACTATCCCTTATTACATACCCTTTTCAGACAGAAGCATTGAATATAAAACAGGTTTCTGGAAGGGTAATAACAAAGTCATTGGAGTCAAAGATGCATTCTACATTTTAACAGTACAGTACCAGTTTTATTAAATCCGATCTGGTGTGATATTCTATTCTCTGATGCTGGATTTTTTTTTAAACACTGGGGCATTTTAAGGTTATGTGTGGAATCTAGTAAGAACTGTGTGCCTTTTCATTTGATTCTAAATAAATCATGATCATGTATATTTTCAGCGTATGTAGTAGAATTATTGTAAAATGTAGGAAACAATGTTGACAAAAGCTACCTTTCTCAAAAGACTATTGAAATCAAAGTAACTTTGCTTTCTTTACTAGTTCTGACAAACAGCTATTTATAAAATGTTATATGAGAATCTAGATAAATTAATCACTTTACTTGCAATGATGGCTTTAAAAATCTTTTCAATTTATAATAGTTATTACATTCTGCATAATTAATAAAAAGTGACTTGCCAAGAGAATATTATAGCTGAAAAACCTTAATTTGATCAGATTTCTTGAACATTTATAAAAATAGGATTCAAAGTATTGCTGTGGTTTTTATAGTACTATATATGAATTAGATTATTTGGATGTTGCTATCAACACTAAATGTACAGTTCAGGGGATACGAACACATGTATGTTTGGTGGGTTTATTCAGCTTATAATTCTGGTTCTTTAAAGCCCTTTAACAAGTTTTAGTTAGGTAATGACAGATCACTGAACCAAAAGAGTCTTCTCCTGGTGTGTTTAATGACCTCCAATGAGGCTGAGCCAGCTACCTTTAGGAAATCATCCCTGCGTGGTGTAGCCCTCAGAATTACATTCAAAATGTGTAACAGGAATTATTTCTACTTGTTTTTCTGTAATGACAGCTTCAGCATGAATTTGTGCCCCAATAATAGCCCCAGTGACAGCTTCAGCATGCACTGTGTGTGGGGTGTGTGTGTGTGTGTGTTGAGACCTTTACCAGGGAAAGAACTGGGGGAGAAAGTGAGTTAAATGGACTCGAGGTGATGTTTAATGACAGATGTAAGATGTGAGTTAAATCGACCAGCTGTTGTGTGTCTCACTTTTGCTATAGTAGAATGTGGGATGGTGAGAAATTTCACACGAATCCTATTTCACAATAAATAATTCTAATTGTTTCTTTTTTATACATAACATGAAATTTGGCTGGTTAAGAAGCTACCTTTTCTGCCAGGCAGGGGGCATCACAATCCCTGACTTGAAATTATACTATAAAGCTACTGTGATAAAAACAGCATGGTATTGGCAAAAAAACAGACCCGAAGATCAATGGAACAGATTAGAAGATGCTGAAACAACTCCAGACATACTAAGCCACCTTATCTTTGACAAAGGTGCCAAGCACATTCACTGGAACAAAGATAGCCTCTTTAATAAATGGTGCTGGAAAAACTGGCTCTGCACATGCCAAAGATTAAAACTAGACCCATGTCTTTCAACATGTACTAAATTCAATCAGAGATCTAAATATAAAAACAGAAACATTAAATCTGCTGGAAGGTAGGATAGGTAAAACCCTTGAAGACATTGGTGTAGGCTGACTTTATGACTAAAACCTCAACTGCACAGGAACCATCACAAAGAATCAACAACTGGTATGTCATCTTATTAAAAAGTTTTTGTAGAGCAAGAGAAACCACCAACAGAGTGAAGAGAAACCCACAACGTGGGAAAAAATGGTTTGCCAGCTGTTCCTCAGACAAAGGATTACTATCGAGAACATACAAAGAACTCAAAAAAATCAGACCTCCCAAATTTAAAGACCCAATCCAAAAATGGGCATCTGAGATGAATACACATTTCTCAGATGAAGAAATACAAATGGCAAATAAATATACAAAAAAATGTGCAACATCACTAGTCATTCAAGAGTTGCAAATTAAAACAACACTGAGATACCATCTCACCCCAGAAAGAATGGCTATTATCAAGAAATCAACTAATAACAAATGCTGGAGGGGCTGTGGGGAAAAAGGAACCCTTCTCCACTTTGGTGGGAGTGCCGACTGGTGCAACTACTGTGGAAATCAGTGTGGAGATTCCTCAAAAAACTAGGATTGGAGGTCCCATTTGACCCACCTATTCCCCTTCTGGGTATCTTCCCAGAAGAATTAAAAACATCGTACCACAGCAATATATGTGCACCCATGTTTATAGCAGCACAATTTGTAATAGCCAGATCTTGGAAACAACCCAAATGCCCATCAACTGAGGAATGGATAAAAAAGATGTGGTATTTTTATACAATGGAGTACTACTTAGCCATAAAGAAGTATAAACTGGAGACTTATAGGTAAATGGATGCAACTCGAGAAAATACTCATAAGTGAAATTAACCGGACGCACATGTGTAAACATCGTATTGTCTCCCTAGTGTGAGAAACTGAAAGAGTAAATAAGATCCAAAATGTACAATAGATATGATGAATCAGAAAGAAACTGGTCAAAAGGAAAGAGAGTCTGGGATGGGGGAATGGGGAAAAGAAAGAAGGGAAAAGAAAAAAAATTGTATTTATATATAAGATGGTTAAGATAGATACATTACTAATTTTGCTTAGTTCATTGAAGAGAAAGGTTTATGCCAGTAATGTTTGGACAATTGAATGCTGATATCTTGTACCCTGAGTAACTAACATAATGTATTAACCATTGTTACCCTCCTATTACGTTGTTTTGAAATTTTGTTCTTTTTTGTTTTGTTTTGTTTCTTTTTTTTAAAAAAAGGCTGCCTTTTCTAAATAAAGTAAACATTTGGCTTTCTTCTGGAACTCTGATGTTTCGAGCACTTTTGTCCTCAGTGTGATTAATATAAGAAAATTCACTTGCACTCAGCTGAAGCATAGCCTCTTTCTGTTACGATCCCACGAAGTACAAAATGCATCCACTTGCTTCTCCACAGAACCCAAAACTTCTGCCTAACACTGACATGTGTTGAGCATACAGAGCAGAAGAGGGTTTTGAGACTGATGGTTTTGGCTCAACCTCTGGTTTGTTCAAAGAAAGAAAGGGTGTGGACTCTTGGAAATCATAGACTTCAAAATTTGAAGGACTTTATAAATGGCTGGATTTTGTTTGTCTAAATATCCCTCCCAGTACAGTTTCATTAGTAAATTAAGTCACAGCCTGGAAATTGATGGGGAAGATTTTTTTTTTTTTTTTTTTTGTGGGTACCGGGGGGTCGACCTCAGGACCTCACGCACCAACAGGCACCCGTGCCACTGAGCGATATCACCGGCCCCTTTTTCGTATGTGGGATCCGGGAGTCGAACTCGGGCCCTCGCGCTTGCAAGGCAGGCGCTTATGCCACTGAGCCATCTCACCGGCCCCGATGGGGAAGATTTTTGAAAGGCCACAAGAGGTTCTCTGATCCTTGCAATAACACACACATATCCTATTGAGAGTCCAGTGCCCCAGGTTCTTAGAAAAGAGAGGTGTGAAGTTGGTGATTCTGACTTTTGAATCACATTAAGCAGTTTAAAAATTTAAAGGGAACGTGATCAACATAGGATTGCCAACTTCATTTTATTCAGTTAGGTATTTAAAAGGAAAATCACCAACACAGACTTACAACTATAACAGTATGTTTAACAAGGTAGACTATATTTAGTTTTATGAAAAACTGATATTGTCCTTACTCTTTTCATTTAACTTTACCTAGTTATATAATTTCTTCACTTAGTCCCTGGGCCAGGATTTCAGAATTAGCAATGAATGATCATAATTAAAAGGTAACAGTTTAAGATTAAAACCTGTGTGATTCTAAGCGAATTCCTTTTTTGGTATCTTCTTAAAAAATTCTTTCAAGTTTTATTAGTACACATTTGTAGTACATAATGATTATATTCATCATAGGAAGTTGGTACCTGTACATAACAGATCTTAATTCTTTTTTTATCCCCCCTCCCCCATCTCTTGGTCCCCTTTCTTTTGTAAAGGAGCTATCTCCCTGCTTCCTGCTATCTTCTTTTTTTTTTGTGGGAACCGGGGGGTCAACCTCAGGACCTCGCGCGCCAGCAGGTGCCCGTGCCGCTGAGCGATATCACCGGCCCCTTTTTTGTATGTGGGTTCCGGGAGTCGAACTCGGGCCCTCGCGCTTGCCGGGCAGGCGCTTAAGCCGCTGAGCCATCTCACCGGCCCCCTGCTATCTTCTATTTTACTCTTAATTTATATTTTTGGATTTCTTATAATAGAAACCATGTGATATATAAGCTTGGATGTGATTTATTTCACTTAACATTATGGTCTCAAGGTGCATCCATTTTCCTACAAATGACTCAAGTTTATGCTTTTTTATGACATAGTAGTACTCCATTGTGTATAAATATGTACCACATTTTCTTTATCCATTCCTCTGTTGTTGGACGTATAGACTGCTGCTAATATTTAGCTATCATGAGTTATGCTGCTGTAAACATTGGTGTGCATGTTGTTATGGTTTGTGTCTGGATGTCCCTCCAAAGCCTCATGCAGTCATAGGTTGGGTTTTTTCAGAGGTGGCTGGATCTGGAGTGTGTGACTGATTCATGGTGCAATGCTAGGATCAAGGGCACTAGGATTAAGGGTGCGAGTGCTGCCCGCCCTAAGTAGCCTGGATAAAGACATATAAGGGCTGGAAAGAGCTGTGGTCCTCCCTTGTTGCTTTGCTATCTTCTGCCCGCCATGAACTGTTTCTCGTCTGCAATGTCTGTCTGCCATGCCACCCTGCCTTGGAGCCAGCCGATTATGGGCTGAAACCTGTATAAACAGTGAGCTAAATAAAATAAACCTTTCCCCTTTAACTTTGGGTGTTGGGTATTTTGTCTCAGCAATGACAGAAAACTAAGACATATGTGTTACTGTAATATGATATACAGGAAGATACCTAGGAGGGGAAATAGCTGGATTGAATGGAATTTCCATTTTCAGTTTTTTGGAGACTCTAAGCTAATTGTTGTCTTATGGGGTCTTATAGAAAAATAGAACACAACTGACAAAACAACCCAGTTTCAGTAGGTACACCCAAAAAGTTGGGGTATACATTTCCACATTGAGTTACTTAAATACGCAGTTCTCCTGAGATTATAGAATGGATAACATGAAATCTTAAAGAATGATTTAGGGCCTTGATACTCAAAGTATGATGTAGATACTAGCTACATTGGCATCACTTTTGAGTTGCTAGAAATATAGATTGCCCCCCCCCATGAATCAGAACCTGCATTTTCACACAATCCCAGGGACCTGCAGGTGGTTCCTGTGTATAGCAGATCTGAGATACTGATCTAGAGGACCTTTTTGAAAGCAAGGGTTCCAGTTAACATTCACATATCCTTTGCCTTATTTGAGTAACGTGTTTTCCAAAATCGTATTTATTGGAGGAAGTTAGTTTAAAATAGTAACTGAGGCTAGACTGAAAATGTAGTATTAGATGCTTTGAGTTCTAGATTAATGATATTATGACTCAAAATTAGTTTATCAATTAGATATAAACTGGCGTATCTAAAGGGTTTGGAAACTCTTTTTGGTTTTTTTTTTTTTTTTTGGTGGGTACGGGGGGTCGACCTCAGGACCCTGTGCGCCAGCAGGCGCCCGTGCCACTGAGCAATATCACCGGCCCTTTTTTTGTATGTGGGTTCTGGGAGTCAAACTCGGGTCCTCGCACTTGCCAGGCAGGCACTTACGCCACTGAGCCATCTCACCGGCCCTATAATGCAATTTAAAATTAGCTCTTTTGAGGTATAGTTTATATAAAACACAATTCATATTAATATTGTAATTCACTGAGTTTTGAAATATGTATAGTTGTATAACCACTACCACAATTATATGGGGGAGTGTGGATTTCCATCACCGCCAAAAGTTTCTTCGTACCTCTTTAGTCACTTGGTCCTGGTCCCTGTCACTATCATTTCTTCATTTTCTAGAAACTTATCTCAGTAGAAGTGCACAGAATATAGTCTTTAGTGTCTGGTTTCTTTGAGTTAGCATAATTATTTCATATATGTTGATGCAGATATTAGTAGTTCTTTTTTATTGTTTTCCATTCTGTAGATTTACTGTAATTTGTATAGTTGATGGACGTTTGGGTTGCTTCTCCTTTTGAACTATTTTTTTAGTTAACTTGCCATGAGTATTCAAGTACAGGTATTTCCATAGACATTTTAAAAATTTTTTCTTGCATAAATACACAAGAGTAGGGCTGGTGAAATGGCTCAGCGGCATAAGCACCTGCCTGGCAAGCGCGAGGGCCCGAGTTTGACTCCCGGAACCCACATATGAAAAAAGGGCCGGTGATATTGCTCAGTAGCACAGGCACTTGCTGGCGTGCAAGGTCCTGAGGTCGACCCCCGGTACCCTCCAAAAAAAAAAATACACAAGAGTAGAAGTTGGGGGGGTCACATGATAAAGTATAGCAAGTATATACTTTACTTTATAAGAAATTGCCCAGTTATTTTCCAATACCATTATCATACATCCCTACTGGTAATCTATGAAAATTCCTGTTGCTTGATACCTTGCCAACACTTGGTATTGTCAATCTTTTAAAAATGTTAATCATCCCAGTGAGTACAAAATACGATGTTATCTCATGGTAGTTTTAATTTGCATTTTGAAATATATTTATTTTTAACATATGTGGATTTGCTATGGCATCCAAACAATAAGTTGTCTTCAGATTGTTACCATCTTTGCTTATGACTTTTATGTTCTCAGAACATTGATTCTCCACGATAAGTGGCATAATTTTTTAATATTAATCGCTCTTCTGATTATCCTGAAATCTGTTATACTTAAAAAGTGTCCAGGGCCGGTGAGATGGCTCAGCGGCGTAAGCGCCTGCCTGGCGCGCGAGGTCCTGAGGTCGACCCCCGGTACCCACCAAAAAAAAAAAAAAAAAGTGTCCAAATATAGTACTATAAATGATTGTGTCCCTGTGATGATACCTAATTTCTTTGGATTCTGGAGAAATAAAATCTTAATGTAGGTCTTTTCAAAATGATTTTAACCTGTTTCTCAGTTAATTAAAAACAATAGTTACATCTCATAAATCATCCTTTTTGGTGAAACTATAGTATGAAAGCTTAAAATGTTAAAGAGAAGATATATTTAAGTTTGACATTTTATAGTTGGGGTGTGTTTAGTACTTTGAAGCAGATTCTGTAGAAAGCATTCAGAACTGAGGCTTTTAGACTTGTCTCACTGTATTGGATGGTGGTAAGAAGCAGAAGGAGGCAGCAGCAATAGAAGGTAGAATGCTGCTGCTGCATGTTGTATAATGCAAGGACCTCCATCCCTATTGTAGAAATTGCATTGTGTTTTCAAGAGGTAGAGGAAGAAATTTAGTAAAATATCTGCCAAATTTTGTATTCTGTTAAAACTTCATATCCCTGAAGGGGATATGAAGGTTCGACTCCCGGAACCCACATACAAAAAAAGGGCCGGTGATATCGCTCAGTGGCACGGGCGCTATCTTTTTGATAGTCATTTTTAATCTTTATCTGATGAGGTGTTAAGAGTACAGAAAGCTTAACTTGCATGTCAAGTAAAGGCCTTTGAGACAAGTCTGGGGGGCTGGTGATGGATGTGTCAGACTTGGCCACCCTCTAGTGGCTACTATGGCTGTATTGCAAATTCACCTTATCCTCAGTGTACCTCAGGAGGAATAATGGCTGAGGGGCTGGTTTTTGTTTATGCAGAATTCTATTTTGTAGTATAGAATAATCAGTGTGGATGAATAACTTTACTAAGGAGTTACCTAAAGTATGCAAATTAGTTACCTGGGTAGTGTGACTATGGATGACTTTATTTCATTATTATAATTTTGTATATTTTCTAAATTTTATTAACTTTTTGTTTTGTTTGCATTAAACTAGAGAAACAAAAAGAGAGGCTCAGAAGAGAGAAAGCTCCACTTGGTAATCATCTCTATATGCCAGGCACTATTATATAGACCATTGTTAGTCCTTAAAGGACAGATTAGAGTTACATTAAGATTCTTTTGTACATGGTTTATTTATTTATTGTGTCCCTTTGGGTTTTAATAGAACACCGATTATTCTCTAGCATTTCTGTGGCACCAAGATCTTGCTAATGCTGTTTTCTATAATGTTCTTTCACTTTACTTCAGTCTTGCTCAGGGAGTCTTCTTTCTTCTTTAATGAATGTATCAGATCTTTCTGGACCACTCACCATTCCTGTGATGTTACAAAGCAAACATTCTCTGTTCCTATTAGACCTGAAATATTTTGAGTGCAGTGCTTACTGCTTTCTCCTGTGGTTGTGTTGTGTTGCCTATTCCCCTTGCTTAGCTGTGCCTCTTTTTATCCTACAGCCCCAGAGCAGCACATAGGAAACACACAGAAAAGTTTGCCTAAAACTACATATTGTTGCTGAGCATGGTGGTGCATATCTATAATTTGAGCACTTGAGAGGCTGAGGCAGGAGGTTTGCCATGAGTTCGAGGCCAGCCTGGACTACAAAGGGAGATTCTGCCCTGCCCCCCGAAACAAAAACAAGCTTCCACCAAACACTATGCATTGAAAGCCTTTTGTCTGCCTTAATCCAAAATATTTTAATCAGTTGTTTGGGACTATAACAACTTCCTAAAAGCAGTATTTCAAATGATATGCAGATGGCTAGGTCCTAAAATACTGGTTTCAAAACTGTCGTATTTTTTAAACTAGAGAGCTTTTTTTTTTTTTTTTTTGTGGGTACCAGGGGGTCGACCTCAGAACCTCGTGCGCCAACAGGCACCCGTGCCGCTGAGCGATATCACCGGGTTCCGGGAGTCAGACTTGGGCCCTCGCGCTTGCAAGGCAGGCGCTTACGCCGCTGAGCCATCTCACCGGCCCAACTAGAGAGCTTTTAGAATCCCAAAGCCCAGGTTGCATCCCATACCAGTTAAATCAAAGTAATTGCAACAGGAGGCAGGCATCAGTATTGTTTTTAACAAAAGATTGCTTTGTGATTGCAATGTGCTGAAATTTATGAACCATTGCCCTACTTAATCTGTAATGCATGGGTGCTGAAGTTAAACTCATGCCATTGAAAACTTTGCTTTTCATGGAAAAATATCTTTCTGAAGCCAGGTGCAAGGGGTTTTCATAGCTTAAGACCTACAGCTTAGGGTCAGGGATATAGCTCAGTGGCACAAGTGCCTGCCTAGCAAGCTCAAGGTCCTGAGTTTGAGTTCTGGTACAAAAAAATAAGGTGGGGAAAAAAAAAAAAAGACCTACAGCTTAACCTCTAGATACTTGCTGTTAAAGGAAGTACTTGTCCAACTTTTGATCACCAAAAATACTCGGGGTGGAGAGCAAGAGTGATAGTGTCAGGGGGGCAAAAAAGTAGGTTTTGAATTCTGTAAAGGATGTATATGAGCTCCTGGTTTTTCTTTATCCTGTAATTTTTCTGTAAAAGTTTGGAGAGAGATAGTGCTTGTTAACTCAGATGGCTCTCTAACTGGTAATGTATTTTTGTTTTTAATTTTTAAAAACATGGAGTGCAGAGTATCTCTGCCTTAAGTTATCTCTTTTCTTTCATATTGCCATTTATTGGAAAACGTTTTCTTCCTGAGCCCCTCTTCTCTAAAGGACAGAGGCATTTCTTGTATAATATGTAGAGTACAGGGAAGATATTTAGCTAAGCATCCATCAACTTAACCTTTTCCATTCTGCATCATAGGCACAAAATACTGTTTGAAGTGATTAGAAGTAACGCAGGTACAATTCCTGCAAATGCAGAAAATAAATTATTGAGGTTTTCTAAACACAGGAATTTATTTGTTTTTGTGGGCATCTTTGTTTCTTTTCTTTTCTTTTCTTTTTTTTTTTTTTTAATGTCAAGTTTTGATTTTTCCCATAAAAGGGCCTGACTGTATTTTTAGTTGGAAAGGTATCTTACATCACTGAGTTTAATTTCCTTTTATCAGTACAGTGACTAGCTCATGGCTGGTATATGTAAATTTATTTAAGGTATACAGGGATGAGGGAAGTATATATTTCACTGTTTTGCATACTACTTAGAATTTAACATTGAATATTTCTCTTAGGGAAAACTTTTTGTTATTGTATCCATTTTATATTACATCTGGGCTCTTGATGCTTAATTAGTTAACGTGCTGTTATAGTTTCTTTTTAAAGATTGTGGCTAGTAATTATGAAAACATGATCAGTCTCATTACTAATCAGGGAAATGCAAATTAAAACAAAAGTGAGATAATTTCACACCATCATACTGCCAAGAATTAAAATGTCTGGCAATATCAAATGTTAGTGAGGATGTGTAGGCTCTGATGTTGGTGGGAGCATGAATTGATTACCACCTGAGAAATTTGACAATATTTGGTAAAGGTAGCATACTTGGGCCTAGCATTTCTAAGTGTGTACTGCAGAAGTGGTCATACAGTAAGACAGGCACAAGAGTATTCATGGTAGTAGTGTTTGCATTGTTGGAAAGATTGGGAACAAGCTAACAAGCTAACTGTCCAGCAGCAGTGAACAGATTGTCGTACCCCTTTCTAGGGTTGGGTAGTCACACACTGAGCGCTGTGCCACTATCAGCAGGGACTGCTCTCCGAAACATGGCTGAATTTAAGAAGTTTCTGAACGATGCACATGTGTGATATTGTTAACTAGTTTGGAAACATGCAAAATCATGCTAGATGCTGGTTTGTAGATGCTATGAGTAAAATAGTGTAAGAACATAACATCGAATGCAAATCATGACCTAGACTTAGAGATTGATTACCTCTGGGAAGGGGAATGGGATTAGGGTAGAGATATAGAGACTTTCAGTTTGACCTACAGTGTATTCTTTCTTTTTTAAAACTCAGAAGCAAATAGAGTGAAATGTTAAGATTACACAAAGCTAAATAGTAAAATACTTCATGTATTGTTAAAATATATAATGAGATATGTTCAGGTTAATATGTTTTTAAGGGGCAACAAATTCACTCATCACTCACCATCCATCTCTTGCATGTAATTCTGAGGGCAGTGGCTTAGAACTTAAATTTTTGAGTCAAATATGCCAGGGCCAAAATCCTACCTTTTAATGTATTTTATTAGCAACCTGACTTTGGGCTCTGGGGTGCTTATCCATGAACTAGCAAACTAACTTCCTAGGGGTGGGTTGTAAGATTTGAATAAGAAAAATATGCCACAGATAGTAAGCATTCACTATATGATAGTTTCACTTAGCCTATAATCACTCGGGTGTGCCCAACCTGTAGATCGCAGGCTGCTTGCCCACTTTTAAAAAAAATATTACAATAACAGATACAAGAAATGAAGTTTTTGTTATTCATATACAGTAACTATAGTATGTATTTTATATACAGCACAAGACAATTCATCTTCACTCAGTGTGGCCCAGGTAAGCCAAAAGATCAGACACTCCTGAGGTTAAATAATTCTAATTTAAAGGAACAGTTCCTCTATAGAGTGCCATAGTTATGTAGGGATAATATGTTACTACTTGTATAATATTACTTGTTTCTAGCATAAATATCCATGCCAAAACCTAGAGAACATGTCAGTTGCATTCCATACTAAATTCTATCTATAAATTTAATTGCGAGAGATCATTGAGGCTAATTTTGTTGTTATACTTTCCTTACACAAATTTTTTTTCTTTTCAAAAGGAAAAAAAATACTCTTTAAAACTACTTACTAGGTATTATTACTAAGTTTTAGCAACTTAACTCCCCATCCCTAATGGACTGGTTCAGTGAAAATTATGAGTAACAACAAGTATGGATGTATAAAGATTAATGTACGTACCACAAATGAACTGATATTTCATGGATAGAAAAACTTTTTTCTTGTGGAGATGATATTTTTGGTGGTCCTCTTGATTCTCAATATAGGATCACTGTTTATGTGTACATGTGATTTATATGTATATATCTTGTTATTTGGGAACTTAAAGATCCCTGTAAAACATTGTAGTAAGTCAGAGCCAGACATCCAGCTGTTGTGCTCTTCCTTACTATGTGTGGAAGGGGGAAGAAACTCCTACTATGTTCAGCTTCCCCTTTCTCTTTATTTTTATTTTTGTTTTAGGGGGGTTGTGATAGGGTCTTGGTATATGGTTCAGACTGGCCTTGAACTCACTGTGTAGCCCAGGGTAGCCTCGAACTTGTGGCGATTCTCCTGCCTCAGCCTCTTGAGTGCCACCACGCCTGGCCAACTTACCTTTTCTAACCTGGTATGGCTAGCCTTCTGGTCAAATCAATCAAATTGGTACATGGGAAGGTATGTTGATATCTGAGACTGAGTTTTTTTAAGTCCTCCTTAGTGAAAAGATTATAGGCATTTTAGAGTTGTGGATGTTCGGCAGGTGCCCACAGCCATGAGGAGCAAAGGAATAGTGTTTTGAGCCCAGCCATACGGTGGAAATGGAGCAGTTTCCTCATCCATTTACTCCCATTGGGTTAATCCAGACTCCAGTCTGAAAGGTTACCCGCAGTTTGTTTATAAAGGACAGGAAACTATGGAATAAAGCATAACGCAGAGAGGTCTGGACAGGGGCTGTTTGGCATTCAGTTAGAGGCACCACTTTTCCATTCCACAGTGGCTTCAACTATTATTTGAAGCTAGTTATTAGTGTGCCCAGTGAGCCATGAATTCCTGAGGTAGCTCTGTGTTTTTAAAATAAAGCCTGAAAGCTTGATCTTCTTAGTTTCACTAAACCACCATTCATATTTTTTTCTGGAGACTCTAGCAGATCCTTTTTTTTTTCATTTTGTTAATACAGAACTATACAGGAAGTGAAGCTTTCAAAACATATATACATTTTTAGGATTTCTTTATATTTGATACTTGAAAAGTTGGGGTGAGGGGAGAGACCTGATGTTTGTGTCTTACTAGAGAGGAATACCCTTCCTTCCATAAAGTAACTGTATTTTTCTAGATGTATATTTGACTTCCAGGGGAACTTCTTTATATTTTACTTTCCAGCCAATGATATGGACCTATTTGTTTTATGGAAATAAGTGTTAGCTATAGTGTATTTTGTCAAACAACAGAAAATAATATTCATATCTAGTTTTGAGTTTTGTCCCCCTCCCCAAAGCATTTATGCTTTTATTAAAAGTGTACTTTTCCTAGAAAAGAACTTACAATGCCCTCAACTTTTCAGACTTGGAGGGTCAGCTCTCTCTTGTGTTGTTGGAGAACTAAGACATTACCCTCTCATAGCTGACTGTCCAGTTATCTTAATGTAATAGGACTTCAGCATGTTTAAATGTAGCTTTCACAATAAGGTGGGTCAGGTAATGTCACCTGTAACCTGATTCCTAAGTAATGAAAATACAGTGTAAAAGTCTGTAACTGTGGCGGCAAACCTGTGGCATGGGTGCCACAGTGGGCTGTTCGTACTATTGAAAGCTCTAAAAAGTTCACCATCATGGGTCTGTTTGTTAGCCTTGCCATATGTGATCTATGTTGTAAAAGGGATCCACTGACATTGTATAGTCCCATGATATCAATAAAGGAAGAAACCACTTCGGTTAAATTTGCATTTTGAAGTGAAAAAAGAACCTTAAACAGTTACTTCTTTTAACACATCGTATACGTTACCTATAAAAGTTATCACAACTAGTGTTTTTCTTTTTTTCCACTGTCCTTTCAGAGATATAATTAATCAATTTATTGATTTATTGTTGGTGCTAAAGATCAAATCCAGGGCCTCACACATGCTAAACATGCATTTCTACTACTAATGCACTCTGCCCCTAATGTTTTAAATGTAAAAACTAGTTTAGTTTTTGAATAAGAGAGTACAAAATGGCACCAAAGGGTATATACATCATGAAAAGTAAGTCTGTGTCCTGCTCCTAATCCCCATCCCCATCCCCATCCACACAGCTTGTATATATACCTCCAGTTTGGTTTTTATATTTACACATTCAGCTGCACCTTTTTATTTCCATTCAGACGTCCTCAGAATGTCATTTCATATCAAGAAAGAGTTGAAATAGTCACTCTTTTCTAATGGCTGCCTAGTTTTACATTATACTACATTTTATTCAACTAGTTTTCTGTTGTTTGGATAGATACACCATCCCAGCTTTTATTGGAAGGGATAGATACAGCCTTTTATAGATACACCCTCCCAACTTTACACATGTTATCTGTGTACATAGGGTATTTTGTGTGTACAAGATTACATCTGTAAGGTAAACTCCTAGACATAGAGTTGATGAGTCAAGAGGTAGATGCATCCAAAATTTTGATATTGCCAAATTGCTCTTCATTCAGGTTACAACAATTTGTGTCCCACTAACAGTGTTTGAGTTTCTTTAATCCATTCTCTTGCGATGTTGCCAGTCTAACAGACTTTTTAAATGGCACTTTATCTTGCTTTAGTTTATATATCCTAAGGTTAAATATTTTTTCATATACTTAGAGTGATGTAGATTTCTGGGCATTCATGTCCTTTGTCCATTTTTCTATTAGGCTTTAGGTTTGTTTTTTTTTAAACTTGTGGGGATGTTTCCATATTAAGGAAGTGAGCTCTTTTTTGGTACTCTTGTGTTGTAAATATTTTCTCCAAATATTTGTCATTGCTTCACTTATGTCCTGTGTTGAAATATAGTTTTCTTCTCCTCCTCCTCCTCTTTTTTTCCCCCTTTTTTGTTTTCTTTTGTGAGGCATGGTCTCACTATGTAGAGTATCCCATACTTGTTCCCTGTTACACCAGGCTAGCCTTGAACTCGTTATCTTCTTGCCTTAGCCTCCTGAGTGCTGGGATTATAAGCCTATACCACTGTGCCTGGCCAGTTTTTATTTTTATGTAGTCGGACACATAAGTCTTTTCTCTTAGGGCTTCTCCTGGGTTTTGTGTCAGAAAGGCTGACTGTTCTCTGAAATTTAAAAAGAAAAATTGTTTTCTTTGAATTTATGGTTTTGCTTTTTATGTAAAAGGCATATATCTATATTGATAAAAGCCATTTCAAACATTAATATCAGAACACTATTTTTGGTGTTCTCATAATGCCTTTGTGACTTAATTGTAGGTTGACCTTCATGAAATAGACTGTAGATCTAGTTAAACTAATGGTCAAACCATTGCTTTGCTGTCTAACTGCTATGTGAGATAGACAGATGGATGTAACCTAAGACTTGTTTTCTCATATGTGAAATATACCTGCCTCCAGGGTAGTTATGAGAATTAAGATAATGTATATATTAACTATTCTTAGAGCAGGGCCTCATAATTTATAATCTGACACCTATTAGTTCTCTTCCTTCCTCTGACCTCAATAACGGAGAGATGGGAAAAGTAATTTGGAAAGTAGAATCAGTTGACAGAAGCATGATCTGAATTACCTCATAAAATTACTTTCATTAAGTGATACTTTCATATTAACAAAATAACTCTGATATAACTTCATCCATTGCATGGTTGAGGATTCAAGTAGTATTTGGTTTCCAAAGAAGAAACACCTTCTCACTTTTATATTAAAGCAAGAAAGCTACACAGTGGCATGTGAAAAAAAAAATTTAAATGTTTCTTTCTTAAAGGGACTTTTACCTCCTCTTATTTTGCCCCTCTACCTATTACACGGTCTGATATTGTCCAGATTGCTGTGGGTCTTCTCATGAAATGAGTTTTGTATTTCTAAGTTAATTTTCTGCCAGAATCACTTCAGGCTGATGACTGTGGTGTTTGTGTATCCATTAAGCATGCTGCCAGGATATGTCCACTACTTTCCACCTCTCCCATTAAACAGCTGTCAGCAGGCTTACAGAGCTACTCCCTTGCTCTGCATTAACTGTAGGGAGCCATGGGAAACAATGGAAAATGATCTAAAAAAGAAGTTCCATAGAGCTGGCTTAGGTATCACAGAAGATAAACATATAAGTTATAAGTTGGGTCAAATTTATTAGTATTTTATGCTTATATGAGTAGAAAAGATATGGATGGAGTTGAATTTTTAAAATTCTGTTTCTTGGTTAACCTTCCCTTGCTTCTGTCAACAACCTTCAACTAATAAAATTCAGTAGTTCTGAACAAGCACATATTGGAGGAGTCTCGAGTAAGAAGCTCTCATTAAAGTTGTATATAGCACCCTGCTGAGTTTTACAATTGGTTTGGGAATGAAAATCTGTTAGATTAGAGCAAACATTATCTTAGCCGTGGTGATAAGTAATATGGAGAAGATTAATGATTTGTCTGTGAAAGCCAGTGAACATTAAGTCTGTTATGATGCCCTGTTTAAAAGGTTGAGGTGAAAGAAGTGGCAGGGAAGAAGGAAGAGCCATGCTTTTCATAGCTGTATGCTTGTTGTCCTTATATGAATTAGTGATTCCCTAGTTGTTTTCCCTTTAAATCTGAAGGAAGCATTCAATACCAGTGACACCTCCAAGGACCAGAATTTTTCATTGACTAGGGAAAGAGAGGCATACCATACAAGGAGGTAAGGAGACGAGGGGTCAGGAAAAAAATACCTCCTTATGTAACATTAAACATTCTCCCTCTCTCTTCCTGTCTGTGGTATTGTTCTCTTCTTTGCTTTTTCCTACGTAGGTTGTGGAACTATGTATAATTTAGATCTAAAAGGTATCCCAGAAGTCTCATATGTTCAGAGATGGGGCTTTAGGAAGGTGGTTGGATCATGGAGGCACTATATTCATTGGTGGTTGTTCCATGGATGAGTTCATAGCTGAATATACTGTTAGGAGGTGTCAGTTTTGGTTGGAGGAGATGGGTCGCTAAGGTTATGACCTGGAGAGGTATATACTTGTCCCTGGCTCCACCCTTCTCCACATTTTGGCTGCCATGGGTTGAGCAGCTGTCCTCCATTATGTCCTTCCACTGTGTTCTTTCTGCCTTGGACCTGCTGACCATGGACTAAACCCTCTGAAACTGTGAGCCAAATAAACCTCTTCTCTTTTAAGTTTCTGGTGTCTCAATGACGGGAAAGTGACTAATACAACTGTAAACTCTTCTCTTGGGGGCAGATATCTGAAGATACATGGCTAAAACATTAGTGATGGTAGAATTCATACCTTTGTTCTTCACACATTGCATGCGTCTTTGAAGGCAAAATTAATGGGGACAGTGTTACCACTTTGGGTTTCCTGACTTCATAAGGCTGCCTAACACAGTCCCTGATCTCTCCATTCAACCACAAGAACTTCTCTTTTCTGAGACCTTCAGTGTGAGGCAGGGGGAGTGTCACTAGCACTATTATGTGCAGTGGTGCTTAGAAAGTACAAAATTTAATATACTATCAACACTTAAGTACAGGTCATATATCATAGCTGACTTACAGTGGTGTGAACACCAGTCTAATTCATAGATTAGATATCTGATATCATGGCCAAAGTTAATTTTTACTATTGTGTTTTTTAAAAACGTGGTGTCCTATAAACACTCATTACTCAAAGTATGTGCTCTGTGTTACTAGCATACTTATCACCTAGGGTCTGTTAGATGTGCACAATCTCAGACCCTGCCCCCTGCCTACTGAACACAAAGAACCTGCATTTTAACAAGACTCTAAAGTTATTTGCACATTAAAGTTTTTTTTATTATAGAGAAGCTCTGTAATAAATTATACCTGCTTTTCAAAACCAACATCTGCTATATTTTTTTCTTTTATTCAAATGGGATGAGAATCTTTATAAAAATAAAAATTGCTTTTACTTCATTAACAGGAAGCTAATGTCATTGCTGCGCCAAGTTGTCTGGTACTGTCTGCAGCTTCTTGCCTGCGCTGTTTTATAAAGGCAGTTATTATTTCCTACCTCATCTCTACTACAGAAACAAGGCAGCATTTTGCTTTGCAGGTCTTTTAATAGCAACAGCTACCATTCATTGAGACTGCGATGTTTGAGACACTGTACTACGTTTGAAAGTTCTTTATTTAATCCCTCCTCTCCCCACTCCTCAATTTCTTTTTTCCAAATGAGGAAATAGGCGCAGAGAATTTTAAAGGGACTTGTTCAGGTCACCCAGTCCCAGTATTAATGGGATATAGACTTGATTTACTTGAGTGTGCAACGTTTACTTAGTGTGCTCTTCTCTCTCTCTGCCATTTGGGCAGAATTTATCTAACAGCAAGTAGGGGAAATGTACAGTTTTTACTAATTGGTAATATTTGGCTGTAGGATTACTATTATTTTTATCCTGTAAGATACAGCACAACTCGATTGAAAGACTTAGACTAAGATTTAAGAGAATTCAAATGTAGTTCTGTCACTAATTTTCTCAATTATCTACTTTCACTGGCTTTATTTTCGAGCTAACAAATGCAATACTTCATATACCTACAAGTTTTAGAATTTAGAATATGCTGCTTGTAAATCCAACTTTTTGTCTTAGGCAAGGAGAAAACATTTCATTTTGGCAAGAAGAAAACATCTAAATGTAAAAGCAATTTCACATATCCACAAAAATACAAAAACTTTTATGTTGTTAGCAGAATGTCTTAATAACTGTTGATTTGATTGTGGTGTTATCAGTGTGTTCAATGAAAAGACAAATGTCTGTGTTAGAATACATTTTATGCATAAGTCCTTTTCTAGAGGTTTAAATTTTGGGAACAGGTGTATGTGTTGGGGAGGAGTTAGATTTAAGCGCATATAATCTGTATATTCTTTGCAAATAAGTAAAACTATGTTTGCTACTAGAATGTGCTCTCCTTTGTTAATTCTTCAACTTGTAATTTACAAGGGGAAAAAGGGACTGGTAATGCCTTTAAGCAATCTGATTATGAATCAGTGAGGTTTGAAGAGGCTTTCAGAGGTTAGGTAGCTAGACACTGGATCAAGGAAAGGTTTGATCTTCCTCATAGGTTTTATTCAGAAAACCTCTTAAGAGAAGGACCTATGCCTATGTGTGTAAAATGTATTCTAAGGTAGGCATTTCCCTTTTCATTGAAAATAGTTGATTTGAAGTATTACCACTAAATTATTAAGACAGTTTCCTAACAATATGGAAGTTTTTGTGTTTTAAAAAGATATGAGATATACGAAGTAATGCATATGTTAATTAGCTCAAGTTAGCCATTTAACAGCATTACATATTTCAAAACAACATATTATATGTGATAAATACATGCAATTTTTATCTGTCAATTTAAAATTAAGAGAAGACTTAAAAGTTTTAGAATCTAGAATGTGCTGCTTATAAATCCAACTTTTTGTCTTAGGCAAGGAGGAAACATTTCATTTTGGCAAGAAGAAAATATCTAAATGTGAAAACAGTTTCACATATCCACAAGAAAAATATCATTACTTGTCTGAAAAAATCAGAAGGATTCAAGAAAAAAATAAGCCTTTAAAAAGATTTCCGGTAATTTAAGTAGTATTTACATTTGTGTTCTCAGTTTGGTTTCTAATGCTTTTCATCAATCACAGTTTAAACTGTTGCATCATTGGAGAAAAAAGCCAATTTTAAAAAAAGTTAACGATGTTGACAAATTCCTTTCTTTCTTTCTTTTTTTTTTTTTTTTTTTGTGGGTACCAGGGATCGACCTCAGGACCTCGTGCGCCAGCAGGCACCCATGCTGCTGAGCGACATCACTGGCCCCTTTTTCGTATGTGGGTTCTGGGAGTCGAACTCAGGACCTTGCACTTGCCAGGCAGGCGCTTATGCTGCTGAGCCATCTCACCGGCCCGACAAATTCCTTTCTTCAAAAATTTGTTGTTTACCTAATACATGCTACTAGGTATATACCCCCCAAATTTGCAACAGGCACTTGAACAAGTACATTCCTAATACTGCTGTTTATAGTAGTCAAAAGGTAGCATCAGCTGATATGTCTGCTTGGATGACTGGTTAAACAAATGGTGGTCCTTCTATAGAATGGATTTTTATTTAGCTGTAAAAATGAATGAACCACTTAAATATACTGTGACATAGCCAAATGTTGAAAACATGCTACATGAGAGCAGCAAGACACCAGAGACCACATATTGTATGTTTTCCTTCATAAATCATCTCCAGAATGAACTACAGAAACAAAATAGATTGCCGTTTGCCTGAGACTTGGAGTGGGAACTGGTGGAGAAAATGAGGGATTGCTGCTAAAGGGTATGGGAAATTCTTTTTGGGGTGGTAAGAATGCTTTAGAATTGGTTGCTGTGGTGATCGAACAACTCTGAGTGTACTTAAAACTATTAAACCATTGAATTGTACACTTTAAATGGGCAAAGTTATGGTATACAAGTTATATCTGAATAAAGCTATTAAAAATTCTGCTACTTAAGTTATAAACTATTAACAATTCCTTTTTCAGATCTATCTTAAACTTCAGGTCTTCTAGGAAACTTACTCTCTGCTTTATGAACCATTCATTCAGTTTATACTGGACCATTTAATATGTAATGCATTGTTCTTATGATTTCTGTTTATGAATTCTGATTCTCCATTCCCAAGTTCTTGAACTACTTCATCATTTGGCCTCTCTTTTAGCCTTGCAATCAGAGGCTTTATTTACCCACAAAAGACATCAGGAAATACTCTGTAACTGTATGAAAGAACTTACAGGGTGCTTACTCAGCCTTGAAGATCTACACCATATTTTAGATTTTGTTAGCATTTATTATTTATATAATTTTGGAATTTCTGTTCAGATAAACTTAAAATGGTTTTCTAACGTATCATGTATGGTAGGTATTAATGTAATAAAGTGTGTGTGTGGTTTAATCATGGTAGCTCCCTCAGGATATGGATCCTCTGGGAAGCAAATTTAGCTTTAGTTCCTGCCTGCACAGTAGCTACTTCATTCTAGCTTAAATTCTAGATCCAAATCTTTGAATTGTTTAGTATTTACTAATTAAGAAAGATTTACTGATTTTTTTTTTTTTTTTCCCCTGTTGGAACTAAGTAAATTCTTATGCTCTTTCTTACTTTCCCATTTCAAGGAGAGAGGTCTTTAAGAGCCTACAAATCTGCGGAGATGGGCACTAGTAATGGATAGTGACAGTTAGCTCCAGCAGAATAGCACCGCAATGTGGATACAAACACCTGTTATCCCTTACTGTTAGTCCTTCAAGAAAAGGGATAGTTAGGAGAGTAGACTGTAGTGATTTTCCTCCTTGTCATCCTACCTCCTGCTTTTTAAAATATTTCATCCAAGTGTGAATTCAGCAAGTCTCGTCAGTGCTTCATTGTTGACAGGTAGTCCTTTCTCATTCAGTTCTTGTTCAGAAACTCTTTGCTGGGTTTATGGAATCTTTTAAGACCCTTCTCAGAAGAACAAGAGCTTTGACTAGCACAGAGAGATACCCTTTTTCAAGGTTAACTTTTCCTTTTGTAAGTATATTTTAGGCTGCAGTTTGCCCTTCTAAAAATACCTTTTTTAATAGAGCATTTTAGGAGAACGTATTGTTTAGCTGCCTTGGAATTAACTCTATAAAATATTAATGAATGTACTAAGCCTTGAAAAACCCAGTGGTGTGTGTATGACTTACCAAGCTTTCAATAGCTTCAAGAGCGTAGCAAGGAATCAAAGCAAATTTTTGAAGAAAAACTGTTCTTCACGGCCGGCTGACTTGGTAGGTATAAAATATTAATATTTGTACAAAAGGCTGTTGCTCTCAGCAGAGGCTCTGAAACCCATCTGGATATCTTAGGAGGGCAGGAGTCATGGTAGAGTGAATGGAAGACTGACTCAGCAAAACTGCTCGTGGAGCCTCCAGCTATAGTCCACAGTGAATCCCACTGAGGGAAAGTGATCTCACTCTGGAGCCTGCTTTTGTTTTTTCTGGAATTCATGCAGGCTTCTTGCTTTCTCAAGGCTAGGTTTAAAGTGAGTTCGATTCCCGGTACAAAAAAAAAAAGAGAGATGGTTAAATGAGTATTTTCCAGGGCATTTTTTGCTCTCCCTGAGTTGCCATTCCATTTAGGAGAGCACATTTGCTCAGAATTGTGTCTTCAGTTTCTTATTTTATGGAGGTGCGTAAGCCCATCTTTAGCTAGTATCCCAGAAAGACCATCAATCTCAGGAACAGGCTGAGGTTCTTTCTTCTCTTCCTTTTTCTGTTCTGTAGTTCGTGCCTCTCACTGAAATTAAATCTAAGAAGACGTAGTTTATATGCAAACTTTTAGAGGATAGGAAAATCTGTGAATCAGAAAATAGGTTTCTAGCTTCTGTTATGAATTTTGAGCAGTTTGTAGGACCTAAATGTCTGTGTGGTATGCATATTAAGATAGTTTTAGGTAAATATTACACCAAATTTTCTGTAATGCAATTGTAGAAAAATGTTCTCTTACATGATTAGTTTTTTTTTTTTTTTTTTTTGTGAGTACCAGGGGGACGACCTCAGGACCTCGTGCGCCAACAGGCACCCGTGCCACTGAGCGATATCACCGGCCCCTTTTTCGTATGTGGGTTCCGAGAGTCGAACTCGGGCCCTCGCGCTTGCAAGGCAGGCACTTACGCCGCTGAGCCATCTCACCGGCCCCTCACATGATTAGTTTTTAACTGTCTCATGATAGTATGCTGCTGGTTTGAATATACAGCGGTCTGTATTCCATGCTTACATGATTGTATATTTATTGTCTAGTCAAGATGTCCTTGTTCCACTTTCCTCAGGCAACTGCAGATCTGCTTGATTAGGTTCTGAAGGTGATATCTAATTGCAACTCAAGCGTGTCTGACCTGAGGTCTTTTTGTGATACAGAATATACTTACTGATCTGACCTCTCTTGACCTCTCCAGTTAATGTGCTAGTAAGTAAATTCCAAGTTGCAGCTTTTCACCTTGACTTGAAGTAGGCTATTGGAACTTTGTCTGACATATGGTTTATCATGGATAGATTCCATATACTGGTATCCCATGTAGAATTCCATTGCAGGGTATAACTGCAACTTGGCTTTTTCCTTTATTTATGACATAAACATGGGGCAGAATAGTCCATGACAAATCAAGCTCTATATTCTGCTTGTAAGGGTTTGTCTTAATGAACTCTGATTTTATGTATTTGGTGAGGTTGATTTTTTTTTTTTTTTTTTAATATGTGGTTACCGGGAGTCGAACTCAGGATCTCACGCTTGCCAGGCAGGCACTTATGCTGCTGAGCTATATCACTGGCCCTGTGAGGTTGATCTTAACCAATCACTAACACATTTTTGTTTTGACTGTCTTGATTGGACCTTATTTAATAGCTAGTCAGCCAGGTGTGGTGGTACATGCCTGTAATCCCAGCACTCGGGAGACTGAGGCAGAAGAATTGCCGTGAGTTCGAAGCCAGCCTGAGCTATATAGTGAGTTCAAGGCCAGCCTGAACTACACAGTGAGACCCTGTCTTTAAAAAAAAAAAAAAAAAAAAAAACCCAAAAACCAAAATAGCTAATCTGGGGAATCAGTAGGACCCAAATCTTTGGTATTGGTCTGTATAGCTACTTCAGTTTTTTCTGTATTCCTAACCCTGAGAAAATTAGAGAAAAGACATTAAAATTTAACCAGAATTCTTTATCTTTTTTAATCATTACAGGTTTTTTTTTTTTATGTCGGTACCGGGAGTCGAACTCAGGACCTTGTGTTTGCCAGCAGGCGCTTAATGCTGCTGAGTGATATAACTGGCCCTTTTTTTCCTTTATGTGGGTACCGGGAGTTGGACTCAGGACCTTGCACTTGCCAGGCAGGCGCTTATGTCGCTGAGCTATCTCACCGCCCAATCATTACAGTTTTTAAAGGTAGTTTTGAAATGTGTCCATCAAGATATATTCACAAACTATTGCAGCTTAGGTGGCCGTGTTTCTTTTTTTTTTTTTTAAAGAGAAGAAAAAACAAAACAAATCAAAAGAAGAACAAATTTTCAAACCAACATAATAGGAGGGTAACAATGGTTAATACATTACGTATTACTATCTTTAAGTTAGTTATTCAGGACACCAGACATTAGCATTCAATTGTCCAAACATTATTGGCACAAACCTTACTCTTCAATGAACTAAGTAAAAATGGTAGTGTATCTATCTTAACCATCTTATATATATATATATATATATATATACAATTTTTTTTCCCTTTCCCTTCTTTCTTTTCCCTATTCCAGTCTCTCTTTCCTTTTGACCAGTTTCTTTTTGATTCACCATGTCTATTGTACATTTTGGATCTTATTTACTCTTTCAGTTTCTCATACTAGAGAGATAATACGATGCTTACACATGTGCTTCTGGTTTATTTCACTTATGAGTATTTTCTCGAGTTGCATCCATTTACCTATAAAAGTCTCCAGTTTATCCTTCTTTATGGCTGAATAGTACTCCATTGTATAAAAATACCACATCTTTCTTATCCATTCCTCAGTTGATGGGCATTTGGGTTGTTTCCAAGATCTGGCTATTACAAATTGTGCTGCTATAAACATGGGTGCACATATATCGCTGTGGTACGATGTTTTTAATTCTTCTGGGAAGATGCCCAGAAGGGGAATAGCTGGGTCAAATGGGACCTCCAACCCTAGTTTTCTGAGGAATCTCCACACTGACTTCCACAGTGGCTGTACCAGTCGACACTCCCACCAACAGTGAAGAAGGGTTCCTTTTTCCCCACAGGCCCTCCAGCATTTGTTATTAGTTGATTTCTTAATAGTAGCCATTCTTTCTGAGGTGAGATGGTATCTCAGTGTTGTTTTAATTTGCATCTCTCGAATGACTAGTGATGTTGCACATTTTTTTGTATATTTATTTGCCATTAGTATTTCTTCATCTGAGAAATGTGTATTCATCTCAGATGCCCATTTTTGGAGTGGGTCTTTAAATTTGGGAGGTCTGATTTTTTTGAGTTCTTTATATGTTCTCGATAGTAATCCTTTGTCTGAGGAACAGCTGGCAAACATTTTTTCCCACATTGTGGGTTGTCTCTTCACTCTGTTGGTGGTTTCTCTTGCTGTGCAAAAGCTTTTTAATAAGATGAGATCCCAGTTATTGATTCTTTGGGATAGTTCCCGTGCGGTTGAGTTTTTATTCATAAAGTCTTTGCCTACACCAATGTCTCCAAGGGTTTTACCTATCCTACCTTCCAGCAGATTTAATGTTTCTGTTTTAATATTTAGATCTCTGATCCATTTTGAATTTAGTTTAGTGCATGGTGAAAGATATGGATCTAGTTTTTTTTTTTTTTTTTTTTTTTTTTTTTTTTTTTGTGGGTACCAGGGGGACGACCTCAGGACCTCGCGCACCAACAGGCACCCGTGCCGCTGAGCGATATCACCGGCCCCTTTTTCGTATGTGGGTTCCGGGAGTCGAACTCGGGCCTTCGCGCTTGCAAGGCAGGCGCTTAAGCCGCTGAGCCGTCTCACCGGCCCTGGATCTAGTTTTAATCTTCGGCATGTGTAGAGCCAGTTTTTCCAGCACCATTTATTAAAGAGGCTATCTTTCTTCCAGCGAATGTGTTTGGCACCTTTGTCAAAGATAAGGTGGCTTAGTATGTCTGGGGTTGTTTCAGCATCTTCTAATCTGTTCCATTGATCTTCAGGTCTGTTTTTTTTTTGCCAGTACCACACTGTTTTTATCACAGTAGCTTTATAGTATAATTTCAAGTCGGGGATTGTGATGCCCCCTGCCTTGCCTTTGTTGCCCAGAATTGCCTTTGCTATTCTAGGTCTCTTCTGATTCCAAATGAACTTTAGGATTGTTTTCTCTAATTCTGTGAGATATGCTGTTGGAATTTTGATTGGAATTGCATTAAATCTGTATAACAATTTTGGAAGTATGGCCATTTTCACTATATTGGTTCTTCCTATCCAGGAGCAAGGGATATCTTTCCATTTTCTGATATCCTCTTCAATCTCCTTTTTCAGAGTACTGTAGTTTTCAGTATAGAGGTCTTTTACATCCTTCGTGAGGTTGATTCCTAGGTATTTCCTTTTTTTGGATGTTATTGTGAAAGGTATTGTTTCCCTAATTTCTCTTTCAGTAAGTTTGTTATTTGTGTACAGGAAGGCTATTGACTTTTGAGTATTGACTTTGTATCCAGGTACACTACTGAACTTGCTTATTAAATCTAGCAGTTTTTTAGTGGAGTTTTTGGGGTCTTCTGTGTAGAGTATCATGTCATCTGCAAATAATGATAATTTAACTTCTTCCTTTCCAATCATTATTCCTTTTATTTCTTTCTCTTGTCTAATCGCTCTGGCTAAAGTTTCCAGAACTATGTTGAATAAGAGTGGGGACAGTGGACATCCTTGTCTTGTTCCTGATTTTAGAGGGAAGGCTTTCAGTTTTTGGCCATTTAGTATAATATTGGCTGTTGGTTTGTCATAGATAGCTTTTACCAGATTGAGATAAAGACCCTCTATTCCAATTTTCTGTAGGGTTTTTATCATGAAAAGGTGCTGGACTTTGTCAAAAGCTTTTTCTGCATCTATTGAGATGATCATGTGATTTTTGTCTTTGGTTCTGTTAATATGGTGTATTACATTTATTGATTTACGTATGTTGAACCATCCCTGCATCCCTGGGATGAATCCAACTTGGTCATGGTGTATAATCTTCTTGATGATTTGTTGGATTCTGTTTGCCAGTATCTTATTAAGGATTTTTGCATCTATGTTCATTAGGGAGATTGGCCTGTAGTTCTCTTTCTTAGTTGGGTCCTTCTCTGGTTTTGGTATCAGGGTAATGCTTGCTTCCAGGAATGAATTTGGGAGTATTGCTTCCCTTTCAATTTCATTGAGAAGTTTGAGAAGTAGGGGCGTTAGGTCTTCTCTAAATTTCTTGTAGAATTCGGCAGTGAATCCATCAGGGCCTGGGCTTTTCTTTGTTGGGAGGTTTTTAATTACATCTTCAATTTCATTGGCTGATATTGGTTTATTTAGGATTTTTAAATCTTCTTGATTCAGCTTTGGTAATTCATACGAATCTAGGAATCTGTCCATTTCTTCTGCATTTTCCATCTTAGTAGAATATAAATTTTCAAAATAGGTATAGATGATCTTCTGGATTTCTGCAGGGTCTGTCGTGATATCACCCTTTTCATTTTCAATTGCATGGATTTGAGTCTTTTCTTTTCTTTTTTTAATAAGGTTGGATAAGGGTTTGTCAATCTTATTTATTCTTTCAAAGAACCAACTTTTTGCTTCATTGATTCTTTGTATTGTTTTTTTATTCTCCAATACGTTAATTTCTGCTCTGATCTTTATAATTTCCTCCCTTGTACGGGCTTTTGGCTTAACCTGCTCTTCTTTTTCTAGAAGCTCGAGGTTCACCCTTAAGTTGTTTATTTGCGCTTGCTCTATTTTCCTGATATAAGTGTTTAATGCTATAAATTTCCCTCTTAGGACTGCTTTCATTGTATCCCATAAGTTCCGGTATGTTGTACTGTCATTATCATTCAGTTGTAGAAAGTGACTAATTTCTTCTTTAATTTCATCTGTGACCCATTGGTTGTTCAGGAGGATGCTGTTTAATTTCCATGTGTTTAGGGAGTTTTTGTGGGATCTTTTGCCATTGATTTCCAATTTCATTGCACTATGGTCTGATAATATGCATGGGATAATTTCAATTCCTTTGCATTTACTTAAGCAGGTTTTATGAGCTAGTATGTGGTCTATTTTGGAGAACGTCCCATGTGCAGCTGAGAAAAATGTGTATTCTGATGTTGTGGGATGGAACACTCTGTAGACATCTACTAAGTCCATTTGTTCAAAAGTTTGGTTCAGTTCTACTATTTCATTATTGATTTTCTGTCCAGTTGATCTATCTTTTTGTGACAGTGGAGTATTGAGATCTCCCAATATAATTGTATTAGTGCTTATTTGATTTTTCATGTCCTTTAGTACTTGTTTTATATAGCTGGGTGCATTGGTATTTGATGCATATATATTTATGATCGTTATCTCTTCCTCTTGGATTGTTCCCTTTACAAGGATGTAATGACCGTCTTTATCTCTCTGAATCCTTCTTGGCTTGAAGTTCACTTTGTCTGCAAAAAGAATAGCTACCCCTGCTTTTTTCTGGGTTCCTGTGGCATGGAGTATTGTTTTCCATCCTTTGACTTTCAGTCTATGAATTTCTTTCTGAATTAAATGTGTTTCTTGTATACAGCATATTGTTGGATCTTGCTTCTTGATCCATTTCGCCAGTCTGTGCCTTTTGATTGGTGAATTGAGACCGTTAACATTGATGGTTAAAACTGATATGTATTGACTTGTCATGATATTTTCCTGTTGTTGGTTCCCACTCTTTGTTTTTCCGCTTTCCGACTATTTAATTATTTGCCCTGCCTGGTGGATTCCTTCTGTTGGGGTTCCTATCTCTTTCTAGAATGTCCTTCAGAACGTTTTGGAGTGCTGGTTTGGTGGTCATAAATTTTCTCAGATGTTCTTTGTCATGAAAGTATTTTATTTCTCCATCAATTTTGAAAGATAGTTTTGCAGGGTACATCAATCTGGGCTGAAAATTATTTTCCTTTAGAGCTTGCAATACATCATTCCAAGCTCTTCTTGAATTGAGGGTTTGTGCTGAAAAGTCAGCTGTGATTCTGATGGGTTTTCCTTCATAGGTGATTTGTCTCTTCTCCCTAACAGCTTTTAAGATTCTGCCCTTCTGTTGAATTTCTGGGATCTTGACTATAATATGTCTGGCTGAAGTTTTTATTTGATCATGTCTAGTTGGTGTTCTAAAAGCTTCACTTATAGGGGTGTCAAATTCCTTTTCTCTTCCAGGAAAGTTCTCCCTGATTATGTCTTTGAACAAGGTTTTAATGTCGTTGATGCTATCTCCTGCTTTTTCATTTATTCCAATTATTCTTAAGTTGTTTATCTTTGAGTCATCTAGCAGCTGCTGAATTGATTTTTCATGGTCCCTTGCTATTTTTAAGAATTTTTCCATTTCATGATCACTAATTGCAAGCCTGTCTTCTATATCTGAGATCCTGTCCTCGCATTGGCTTATTCTGCTACAAATACTTTCAATGGAATTTTTTATCTCTTGGATATCTGCTTGAATCTGCCTTATAGATTCCATTTCTTTCCTATGCTGAGCATTCATGGTTTCTATAGTTTTCTTAAGTTCATCTATTTTTTTGTCTGTATCAGCTATAGTGTCTTTAAGCATGGTCTTCATTGTAGACATTATCTCTGCAGTTATCTGTGAGATTATTTCTGTTTTAATTTTTTCCAGAACCTCATTCAGTTGCTTTGTTGTTACCACTTCAGATAGGCCAGGTGGGTGGCTTTCGGATTGTCCCACCTCGTTGCTCCCTAGGTTTGCCTTTGGTGAACTGGATGTGTGTGGTTGCATCTTGTTTAAGTGTCGTCTCATTTTTTCTTTCTTTAATTCCTGGGGTGATGTTTGCAAATTACCTATAGTAGGTTACTTTATTGCTAGTGTTTAAGATCTTTAGAAGATGACTACTTCTCTGCAGTATCTTCCAAGTGGAGCTTGCTTTTAGGTTTTGAGCTTTCTGCCAGATCCTACCTCTTCAATTCGTTGGGTATGCGAAGTTGCTACCTGTTTGGCCCAGTCCTTGATTCTTTGGTACTGTGCCACTGTATTTTCTGTGTCCCTTAGTCAATCTCAATCATGAAATATCAGGAAGGAAAGATGTTTAGAACAATTATTTCACATTTGGCTATAATGTTAACTAAAGCATCAAACACAGCCTAAAAAATGACAGACTGAGCTAACCAGTTATTTACCACTTTTAGCTGTATAGAGTTGCGGTTATATAACAAAATCTAAAACACACCAGAAAAATTATATGCAGTATACAAGTCCTATGTATGTCAATTTTTCCTTGAGGAGTTTAAATTTAAGATGAGTTAAGGAGGAAATAGAGTATTGGGAGAAGAGGAAGGAATTAGATGTAAGGTTAGAGGACCAAGAGGGATCCCACTAAAATTGGGACACTAGTGCAGAGGACAGGTGGTAAAAAGAGAAGGAAGGGAAAAAAGGAAGAACAGATCACAACCACAATCAGAAAGAAGTTAGAGGCGCTGTTTACACTCATATAAAAAACCAGAGAGAATAATGAAGGAAAGAGCAAATACACATACAGAAACAAAAACAAAGATAAAAACAATAAAACAGACAGATCAAAAATAAAACCGGTGGCCGTGTTTCTGACTGTTGATCTCAAGGTGCCTAGGTTTACAGTCACCTTGTAAATTGGTTTTACAAATTTTTAGCCTCTTCATCTCAGGAGGGGTGGCAATTCTGATTTTAGTTTTACCTTCGGACTTTATGATCAGTTACTGTTACTAAATACTATAAGCAAAACATTTTTAAAAACGATGGTAATGGAATGTCTTCCTTGGGATTTCTTCCCTCTTAACATATTCTTATGTGTCTGTAATAGCAACAAAACAACACAGCATTTCTATTTGAAGTTGGCATAATCTCTCATGCAATAACAGAGGATTCATATCTAGAATGTACAAAGAACACAAGTACTAATTTAAAAGATTATATAGTCCTTCTTAAAAAACAAACCTGTAAGTAGATAGGCAAAAATTTAGACACTTTACAAAGGGGATACTCAGCTGGTAAACAAACATGAAAAATAATTAAAATTTGTAGTTATCAGGGAGATACAAAGAAATGAAATGTTGGTGGCAAATACTAAGTAACAAAAATCCTCATGTATTTCCAGTAGGAGAGTAAGTTATTGTCTTACCTTTATCCTTACTTCTGATATAAACACTTAAAACATTGCTGTTATTTTTAAGCTCTCACTTATCAGAGCAAATGCAAGTAAGGAAAATACAAAGTTGACATTTCCCTTAAATTCTCATATTTAATACTCTTTTATTTTCATGTGTAGAAGCATGTTTCTAGTCAATAGCAAATTCTTTCTGCCTAGAGAACTTTCTTTAACATTCTTGTCACATACCTCTGCAGGCAATAAATTCATCTTTTTTTTTCTTTTGCCTGAGGTCTTATTAATATTTGAAACATGTAACCTATAAGAAGTTGACTATTTTTTTCTTTTTCTTTTCAGCACTTTAAGCATATCACTCCACTTTGTTCTGATATTCATAGTTTTTGGTGAGAAGTCTGCTGTAATTGCTAGCTTACTCTTTAGCGTGTCTTTTTTCATCTAGCTATCTTCAGGATTTTGTCTTTTTCCTAGGTCTCTAGTGTTTAGGTAGCCAATAACTAGGGTGCATGAATGTGTGCACATTTATGTCCATCTCTCATGAAGTGTTTATCTTGCTTCATGTCCTCTGAGCTTCTTGGACTAGGATTTAGTGTATGTCAGTAATTTTGGAAAAGTCTCAACCATTATTTTTTCACATACTTTTTTTTTGGTCTTTTTGAGACAGTTTCACTATGCAGTTCAGGCTGGCCTTGAACTGACCTTGTAGCCCAGGCTGGCCTTGAACTTGTAGCAGTTCTCCTGCTTCAGCCTCCAAGTGCTAGGATTACAGGCATGAAGCAGCACACCCAGCCTCTATTTTCTTTCTTAATCTATCTAGCATAACAGTTATACACGTGTAAGACTGTTCAACTGCCCCTGGATGCTTTCTTCATTTTTTTCCTGCACAGCTCCCCCCCACCATTGTGGTGCAGTTTGAGTAATTTCTATAGCTCTAGCATGAAAACTTATGAAATGCAAAGAATTTCCTCTATGTTGGCTCTCTGGCCTCAGACCCCAAGACTCCAGAACCATGAAAAAACAAGGGATGTTTGTTTAAACACAAACCAAAGCAACAAAAACAAAAGGAAATGCAGAGAAATCCATAGTGCTTATTATATAGTAAAACTGTGTGAGCACAGGAAATTGGGGAACGGTTGTAATAAAGCTGCTAAAAAAGTGTCAACAAAAAGACACATTTTATTCAAAAAAGCAGTAAGACTAAGAGCTGATTATTAATGAGAAACAATAAAATCTAGAAAGGAGTAGGATGGCATATCTAAAAGGACATAAAAATATTTTAAATTACAGTGCAAACGCAAAGGAACTACTCTTCAGAAATAAAAAGAAAATATTTTTATGCAAACAAAAATGAAAAAGGCTTGACCCCTGCAGGTTTGTATTAAGATGAGTATGGAGATAAAAACAAAATCTCCAAAACAAAAAATTTCAGATAGGGAGAAAAACACCAGAAAAATTGGTTAACAGGATGTAATAAAATTGCAGCTTAACTAAAATAAATATTGACTATGGAAACAGTTTCAGTTTCTTCTGGAATTTAAACAATGTAAGACCAAAATGGATCACAATAACAATGAGCAATAAATGGAGCAAAAGTTTGCTAAAATGGGGTAATTTGAATAAGAATGTGATAGGTGAAGAATACAGCCTTGGAGGGAGCTCTCCTCCTCAAGAACCTAATAGCTAGGATAGAACCTGAGTCTTTCCATATCCAAATTGCTCTTTCACTACATAGTGTTTTTATTTCTCCATTCTTGATGCTACCACCAGTTTTTGGTTTCCTCTTTTTTTTTTTCTAAAAGTGCTTGGTTACTTTATAATCACAGACCTGAATCTCACTGCAACTTTTGTCCCCTAATCCCCAGCTTCACTACCTCAGCACTTAATATACATTAAGTTTGATGTTTGGCGCCTGCCCCCGCCATAACTACCATTCTCATCAAGCCATTTACCTGCTCTTCAGTAGACCCATTTTATGCCTAAAACCTTAACTAGTGACTATTATGCTTAGGCCTACCTTTCCTTGTCTTCCCCTTCTTAAAACAACAACCCCCTTTTAGCACACTCAGTCCTGTGCTCAGTTCAAGATCTATCTGAAAACCTTTTTCTTTTGTAAATGAAGACAATTTAACCACCTCAAAAGGATTTTTGTTTGTTTGTTTGTTTTTTGTTTTGGTTAATTGAGATAATTCATAATTGCTAGATAGAGACATACAGGTTAAATTGTGTTTAAAATGTCTATCTCCCTTGTTACGCATATTTCCGCATCATTGGAACCCTCCTTGCAGTTTCGTATACCGTGATTTTGATGTATCATGAACATTCTATAATAGATTGTTGTAATGAAGCAATGTAATAGTTATGTTACATTTTATTAGCACAGATAATATTCTTCAAAGATGTTCTTAGCATTGGTATAAATATCCAAAGACTGAAGGGACATGCTATTGTGTAATCATTTTGTCATTGACTACATCAGTTGTTTAAAAAGTTCAGCAATAGAAATAACTTTGCAGAGGACATCTTTGAGACGATTAAATTGTGTCGGAAATGTCATTTCTGCTCTACTTAGTGGTCATCGAAGTATGATGGGAAAGGCCGTAAGTGACAGGGCAGGCTATAGGAAGACATGGGCCTCATTATCCAAAAAAGAACAAAACTCTGAGTATGTCCTTCTCTTAAATAAACGTACTGAACTACTAGAGCAGTCAGAGATTTAGGTTGTTGTCAAAAAGCATTTGATACATTTTTGCATCTTTTTAAAAGCTGATATTAAAGGCATCTAAAAGAAATTGCTTACAGTATCTAATACTTGGAGGAGAATGAGGCCTAAAAGAGTCCCTGGACCTTGTTTAGCTTGTGTGTACCTGCAAAGTAGTGGCCACGTTGTGTCTTACCTAGAACCAAGCAGATTTGTTTACAGTCAGATTTTATTGATTTGAGAACTGTGTTCTTTAATGAATTATTATTTATTCAGTCTAGTCACTAGAAAGTAAAGATGTCTTAGTTTTGTCTCTGTGAATTTACTGTGCAAAGTCCATGTTGCTGCGTTGTGTAGCCTTAATTTTTGTCTTCCCAAAATGCTAATACAGAGGCTGTTATGTTACTTTTTTGGCACAAAAATGTATCCTTTGGATATAAAGCTACTAAGAAATTTATTTGAAAAGACAGAGAATCCTGCTAGCTGAAAAGTGTTAACACACTAGCCAGAATGGCTGCATGTAGATCTTTATGCAGGAGCTAAATATCTAAGAACTAAATGTGAAATAATTTACTTAGATCTGATATGAAAGCTTCCATTTATTTTTTTGGAACCTAAACTTGATACAATATTGATTTTCATCTATACCGTAAGATATGTAGAGTTCAGAGATAGATTAGAAAACACTAATCTGACTTTGCCAGTCTTTATTTTTTTAAAAGGTAAAAAGTTGGCCTTTCTGCTGTAATTCAAGTTAAAATGTTTTTTAGCCAGACTTGATGTCATTGTACCAGCCAATTGTTGGATATAGTTAATGTAACTATGTTTATTGCAGTGTTCCCTTGCTTACTTTATTGTGAAATCAAGCTAATCATTTGTATGGGGCTTACAGGAATGGTCTGCAGGCTTCTTTAACGAAGTAATTAAAAATGGCAGGTGGGTGACAGCTCATAGTTTAAACAGTAATCCAGTTATGTCCAGAAAGATTATTCACCCTTCCATTTAGTCACATTTTTCTATTTGTACTGAGTTTTACACGCCAAACTGCACTTTGTTTTTCTTGGTAATGCTTACAGTTTAATGTACTCATTATACAATTAGCATCTGTGCCACGAATGGAAAATCCTTTTATCTTTCATTTTACGTTTTAATAACAAAGAAGCAGGTAGATTTTCTTGTTCTTCCTTGACGCCTTTCATAGCTTAGTCCAGTGATGGGGAGCCTTTTAGAGCTTTTGGTGATAACAAACAGGCTGCCGCAGCACGTGTGCCATAGGTTCGCCACTGCTGTCTTTTGTCAGTCACAGAACATCTCTGTAATTGACTCTTGCGCTGTTCACTTAATGGTACTTGCCACTGCCCCCCGGATTAAGCTTAGATATTTAAACAACCAGTGTTAAACTTTCTGTTTAAAAAGATGCTTTTTACTGATTCAGAATAGATTTGATTACAGAGGTCTTAAAATGGTAGGAATTTAAAAGCATAATTTCTAATAGAAGAGTTTCCAGCTTGTGCATCAGTTTTCTAACCTTTTGTCCCTTTTGAGATGTGAAGAAGCAAATTTACAGAAAGTAATTTTTCTCCATTTTTAAATAGGTTTGAATTTATCTGTTGTGTTTTATATTTAGCATTTTACATAGTTTCATCTTTTGTGTGAACTCAAATTTGCCAAATTATATAAATGTTTTCAGTTAGTGAAATAAACTAGTGTCTTCTCTTTACGTAAAGCACTCACCTTTTCCATCTCTACTGTGTGGAAAATGGGAATGTTGAAATACAAGAAAATAACCTGAGAAAGTCCATTCTGATTGATGAGTAGACCTTTGCTTTACTGAGAGGCTGCCCAGTCTGTTATTATGGGACATGCCACCCTTCTGCAGTTATTTTATTAGAAAAAAATATATTTTGCATTTCTGTTTGAAGATGTAAGGAACATCTAAGGAAGAAGTTCTGAAAAGCCAGCAGAGGGAGCACAGTGTGTGTTCGCTGTGTCTTGAAAAATATGTGGTGTTTTTTTAATGGTTTTTGACCAATGTAACTAAAAATAAGTAAAATCATTTTTCTAGTGTGGTTTAAAATTCAATGTAAAATAAAACCAGAAGGAAGAAGAAAAAAAGATGGTCAAAAGCTGAAAGTCAATCTTCTCCCCCAGTGGGGCACTTCAGGTGTCTGAAAAACTGTCCCTTCTGAGAACAGTGGTTCTCAAAGTGGAATGGCTCTACTAGGCATTTTAAAAAATTAAACTAACCATTTCCTTTTTTTTTTTTCGGGGGTACCAGGGATTGACCTCAGGACCTTGCGCGCCAGTAGGCGCCCGTGCTGCTGAGCGATATCACCGGCTCTTTTTTTCCGTATGTGGGTTCCAGGAGTCGAACTCAGGACCTTGTGCTTGCCAGGCAGGCGCTTATGCCGCCGAGCCATCTCACCGGCCTGAACTAACCATTTCTTAAAGGAGGACTTGAGAAACCAGTAAGAACTGCAGCTTTCTCATCAAAGATATGTATTTTACATTTATGACATTTAACTTAACAAATACAAATTTTTTTACACAGTACCTAAAAAGAGGATTTTTAGAAAATACTATATAATAATGAACTATATTTAATTTGAAAAAAAATTTTTTTTTTTTTTTTTTGTGGATACCGCGGGTCGACCTCAGGACCTCGCGCACCAGCAGGCGCCCGTGTCACTGAGCGATATCACCGGCCCCTTTTTTGTATGTGGGATCCGGGAGTCGAACTCAGGTCCTTGCGCTTGCCAGGCAGGCGCGTACACCGCCGAGCCATCTCACCGGCCCTTAATTTGAAAATTTAATGTTGAAACTGTATGTCAGACATATTTGCTTTCTGGGGATATATCCTAGTCATTTCTACCACTTTTTAACTATATTGCTTAAGTAAGTTATTCTCTGTGAGCCTCAGTTTTCTCATCACTTTGAACCCCTTTGTCATTATGGGAAGAAACCAGTAGCCACAGTCTTTGACCCTTGGTAGTCAGTTATTGAACAGGTGTGGTAGTTACTTTGTGTTGTTAATCCTTGTCATGCAGACAGTACTTCCTTTGATTTTTATTACTGTGTATAACTCTTTCTTAGCTTAAATCAAGTCAGAATATGTGTCTTCATAATCTTGTGTATAAAGAAAGAGACTGATAGCTCTGGGGCCAAGGTTCAAAAAAGGGCTTTTGGATTTTCAGCATGTGCCTTTGGGATATACTTTCGCATGGTTATATGTTGAGCTTAAGAAACCAACAAGGGAAAGTGGGGGGGAGCTCGAAGTGGCCCTAGCCCACCCTATTGTGTGTGTCTTTCCACCAGAATTTGGCAGTCCAGATTAGGGACATACAGTAGCTTTATCCAGGTTTGGGGGAGGAGGTTGCTTGTAGAGCCTGTGGAACAAGACAGGGCTGCAAGGGAATTGGGGTTCGTTGACAGTAATCAAATAATAGATTATAGAAGTTTGGGCCAGGTGAAAGATGAAGAAGTAAGACCAACCAGATGCTAATTACTTAGGGTGGGGCAGACTGCGGAAGAAAAGCAAAAATAGTTGCAATAAAGGAAAGAAGTACAAACTGTGGAAGGGGAAAGTGGGTGAGGTGAAGATTTCTGAAATGTGTTTTCAGTCCTGAGGGTCAGGTTATTGCCTTGGGAATTGTTAGCTGAAGTGCAATGGAAGATAAATGTCATTAGAAATGAGATGAAATAGATGCAAAAATCCTTAATAAGATACTGGCAAACAGAATCCAACAAATCATCAAGAAGATTATACACCATGACCAAGTTGGATTCATCCCAGGGATGCAGGGATGCTTCAACATACGTAAATCAATAAATGTAATACACCATATTAACAGAACCAAAGACAAAAATCACATGATCATCTCAATAGATGCAGAAAAAGCTTTTGACAAAGTCCAGCACCTTTTCATGATAAAAACCCTACAGAAAATTGGAATAGAGGGTCTTTATCTCAATCTGGTAAAAGCTATCTATGACAAACCAACAGCCAATATTATACTAAATGGCCAAAAACTGAAAGCCTTCCCTCTAAAATCAGGAACAAGACAAGGATGTCCACTGTCCCCACTTTTATTCAACATAGTTCTGGAAACTTTAGCCAGAGCGATTAGACAAGAGAAAGAAATAAAAGGAATAATGATTGGAAAGGAAGAAGTTAAATTATCATTATTTGCAGATGACATGATACTCTACACAGAAGACCCCAAAAACTCCACTAAAAAACTGCTAGATTTAATAAGCAAGTTCAGTAGTGTACCTGGATACAAAGTCAATACTCAAAAGTCAATAGCCTTCCTGTACACAAATAACAAACTTACTGAAAGAGAAATTAGGGAAACAATACCTTTCACAATAACATCCAAAAAAAGGAAATACCTAGGAATCAACCTCACGAAGGATGTAAAAGACCTCTATACTGAAAACTACAGTACTCTGAAAAAGGAGATTGAAGAGGATATCAGAAAATGGAAAGATATCCCTTGCTCCTGGATAGGAAGAACCAATATAGTGAAAATGGCCATACTTCCAAAATTGTTATACAGATTTAATGCAATTCCAATCAAAATTCCAACAGCATATCTCACAGAATTAGAGAAAACAATCCTAAAATTCATTTGGAATCAGAAGAGACCTAGAATAGCAAAGGCAATTCTGGGCAACAAAGGCAAGGCAGGGGGCATCACAATCCCCGACTTGAAATTATACTATAAAGCTACTGTGATAAAAACAGTGTGGTACTGGCAAAAAAACAGACCTGAAGATCAATGGAACAGATTAGAAGATGCTGAAACAACCCCAGACATACTAAGCCACCTTATCTTTGACAAAGGTGCCAAACACATTCGCTGGAAGAAAGATAGCCTCTTTAATAAATGGTGCTGGAAAAACTGGCTCTACACATGCCGAAGATTAAAACTAGATCCATATCTTTCACCATGCACTAAACTAAATTCAAAATGGATCAGAGATCTAAATATTAAAACAGAAACATTAAATCTGCTGGAAGGTAGGATAGGTAAAACCCTTGGAGACATTGGTGTAGGCAAAGACTTTATGAATAAAAACTCAACCGCACGGGAACTATCCCAAAGAATCAATAACTGGGATCTCATCTTATTAAAAAGCTTTTGCACAGCAAGAGAAACCACCAACAGAGTGAAGAGACAACCCACAATGTGGGAAAAAATGTTTGCCAACTGTTCCTCAGACAAAGGATTACTATCGAGAACATATAAAGAACTCAAAAAAATCAGACCTCCCAAATTTAAAGACCCACTCCAAAAATGGGCATCTGAGATGAATACACATTTCTCAGATGAAGAAATACTAATGGCAAACAAATATACAAAAAAATGTGCAACATCACTAGTCATTCGAGAGATGCAAATTAAAACAACACTGAGATACCATCTCACCCCAGAAAGAATGGCTACTATTAAGAAATCAACTAATAACAAATGCTGGAGGGGCTGTGGGGAAAAAGGACCCCTTCTTCACTGTTGGTGGGAGTGTCGACTGGTACAGCCACTGTGGAAGTCAGTGTGGAGATTCCTCAGAAAACTAGGGTTGGAGGTCCCATTTGACCCAGCTATTCCCCTTCTGGGCATCTTCCCAGAAGAATTAAAAACATCGTACCACAGCGATATATGTGCACCCATGTTTATAGCAGCACAATTTGTAATAGCCAGATCTTGGAAACAACCCAAATGCCCATCAACTGAGGAATGGATAAGAAAGATGTGGTAATTTTATACAATGGAGTACTATTCAGCCATAAAGAAGGATAAACTGGAGACTTTTATAGGTAAATGGATGCAACTCGAGAAAATACTCATAAGTGAAATAAACCAGAAGCACATGTGTAAGCATCGTATTATCTCTCTAGTATGAGAAACTGAAAGAGTAAATAAGATCCAAAATATACAATAGATATGGTGAATCAAAAAGAAACTGGTCAAAAGGAAAGAGAGACTGGAATAGGGAAAAGAAAGAAGGGAAAGGGAAAAAAAAATTGTATATATATATATATATATATATATATATATATATATATATATATAAGATGGTTAAGATAGATACACTACCATTTTTACTTAGTTCATTGAAGAGTAAGGTTTGTGCCAATAATGTTTGGACAATTGAATGCTAATGTCTGGTGTCCTGAATAACTAACTTAAAGATAGTAATACGTAATGTATTAACCATTGTTACCCTCCTATTATGTTGGTTTGAAAATTTGTTCTTCTTTTGATTTGTTTTGTTTTTTCTTCTCTTTAAAATAAAAAAAAAAATGAGATGAAGGCCCTTTGACTTTTGTATCTAGAGGTTGTCTGCAGGATAAAGATGAGGACAGCTACTCCTATTTACTGGATTTACTGTATGTTGGGCCCATTGCATATGCCTTACTGATTAACTCAACAGAAAGTCGGATTAGACCCAGAATAAAACCTCTATTGCCCTAGAATTAGGTTGAATAGAGGAGAAGATTTTCAAGGAATTAGTACATTTTCTTGGAAATTTCTGACTGTTTATCAAGAAATGTTAAGTGGAAATTTGGATAGTGTGGAGGAGACAGCACTATTATCAACAAAGTAGTAGTATTTAAGTTCCTCTGTTGACCTTTAGAACATACAGGTGGGGACACTACCCTTTTTATGTGGTGAGTCCTTCCTTTCCCTTTATTTGATCTCTTTGACAGCTAGGAAAATGATCCCTGTTTGAGAATTGTTTAAGTCTCTCAAGATTTGTAGCTCGTAAACAAATGAACCATAAAAGTCTCAAAGAGAAACTGTGCTCAGGAATTTTTGAGTGTTATGTGATATTTCTTATTAGTTTCTAAAATAATTTTCCTATCCCCTACAGGCAGTATAGCCATTGGCAACTTTAAAAATCATTTTATCCCTCTGCTTTTCAGAAGGAATAGAACAGAAAAATAATAAAAATAATTCTTGCTTTAGCTGCTTGTTCTTGGAGTTTATTGTTTTTTTTGTTTTTTTTTTTTAATTCATTTTATTTTAGTGTAAGCTTAAACCCAGCTACATGTTTGTCTTCCGAGAGCATAGTGACTCATGGTAACTACCAGTAATCAGAAATTGAATTCACCTAATTATCAAGGACTACTTTTTGCTTTAGATAAACTAGAAATCATGATAAATATTCATAGATTATGTAAACTAGAACCAATCCAAGCAAATTACTACTTTGTGTGAAAGGAGACAGTATATTCTTTGTGGGTCTTTTACATCAGCTTTGAAATTGCTATTAAATGTACAAAGTTGTTATTGGTTGCCTTACATCTAATTGATGCTATTAGGAGTGAGTGGAAATGAACTTTTTTATACATCAGAAGCCTGGTGAAAGGATTTCTTGTTGATCTTTGGGGTTCATAAATATAGGTCAGCTTTTCTTTTTTGGTAGATTTTTGATACTTTGATGTGTGGGATTGTGGAAATTTTGTACATACATTAAAATTCCTTTTCTTTGGTGAACTGTAACCGCGAAGTATGTAACACAAGGGCAATAAGAATTAAAGTGCTTTTGATTGAGAAGACATCTTTACATGTGACATCTTAAACCTCCCATTATGTTTACTTTGCCATCTCATTTTCAAAATATATAATCATAGCCAAGGCATTTTTCTCTAAACCTCTGTTTAACAAAGGATTTCTTCCTTCTGCTCTAATTTTGCTTATGCAGGCCATGCCTCATAGTTTCTAAGCAACCAAGATGATACATGGCTGGGCATGTATATGCAGCATTTAAGTGATTGTGTATTTTAGCTTTGAAATCCTTAAATATCTTCAAAAAGAGGTAGGGTGGTACATTTTCTTACGTACCCACATTCTGAGTTATCAATATTTATGTTTAGGCATAGACAAAATATTAAACTTACGTTGCTTAATTGGTATTTGAGAGTTCCTCATTAGCACATTTCTCTACAATTTCTTTTCCAAAATATTAGCTATATTGTTGAGTCACTAAAGAACAGAGCATACAAATCACTAATCTAGGAAAGATTTAGGTTCTGTCTTCCCATAGCCATGTTTTAATTTTCTGGGAATAGTGTTTAGGTTGTGAATTTCTGGAATGGTGATGTGTGGAGCTTGGGGGACCTTCTCCCCATTGAAATAACCACGTAGTGAGAATTACTGAAAGTAAAACAAAAGACAAGCAGAAAATGGAGAAATTCTTATTCAAGAAAGTCTAGTAAATTTTGGTAAGAACAGCAAGAGTCTGTTGCATTCCAGATTAATATCCAGCCGGGAATACAGGGATCCCCCCACACCCTGCCACTGCTCCAGCTTTGGATTTAGGAGTACAGTTTCACACCAGGAGGACAGGCAGCCAGCAGTGCCTTCAGCCCCGTGCTGTAGAAGTGCTATTCTAGACAGGTACAAAGTCCTTGCTAAGAGGACTGGTCCCCAGGTCCCCAGTCATAGAGCAAGCCCCCCCCAAGCTCCTGTCAAAATACTGGGCCCTTATTGCCCCTTTTCCATGTTGCTTGTAGGATGCAGGTTCCCAGGTCAAAATACTCGGCTCCTTATTGCCCCTTCTCCAATTTGGTTGTAGGGTGGAGGTTCTACACCATGAGGGGCAGGATAAACCAGGAAGTCAGTTGGGCAGCGTACCTACCGTTCTCACCGTCAGCACCCGTGTAGCTATAGAGGTTATGCATTGGTGGGAGTCAGGAGATACCCACAGTCCTGTCCCCAAAGACTTGACTTTGTTTGGAACAAAGGCTGGAGACTAAGGGCAGTGTTGAAAACAATGGAGCAGTTGAGAAGGAAAGGGCAGCTCTGTGATGTATTAGAAGCACCAAGTGAAAAAGATGACCAGTCAGAAATTTAACAGAACCAAGAAAAATACAGCTAGAAAGGGCTCTCCTGGGATCACACTCATGCCTTGGGGTATGAAAAGTTATGTGTATGGGGTATGAAAAGCTATGTGCATGCAGTAGGTTGTATCCACTAAGTCTCAATCAGAACAGAATATGGACCAGACTTCTCTATGTCATGTGCAGGTCCATCAGTGAGCGTGAACATCTTATGACTGAGGGAGCTTAAGCACAGCCTGTGATCAAATGCTGACTGAACAGTAAACCTGCTCCTACCTGGGTCGGTGGGAAGGGAAGTTCCTAGGAAGCTAGGCTTAAAAATAAAGTCACATTCATCCCTGGTGGTATGGAAGACTGTGAATATACCCAGGGTTGCACCCTGTCAGTAGTAATGAGAGAAAAACCCCAAGTGACTTTCTCTCCTGAATGCAGGACAAAAATCTGCAATATGATAGCAGTCTCTGCGCCATACACACTTTGAACAGTAAAGGCTGAATATCTAACTGGCTTGAGTACAATCTTTTTTTTTTAATTTAAAATTTTTAATTTTATTAATACATGTTTGCAGTTCATGCAATTTACAATCATATTGAGAAGTGGTTACATGTACATATCACAGCTTGTTTTTTTTTTTAATCCCCTTTCCTCCCCCTCCCTACCTCCTCCTTCATTTCCTCTCACTTTTCATTCTTGTGGATATTATTATTTTTAGCCCATGTTATGGCATATAAGGTTTACATTAATTGAAGTTATTAAGTTCCTGTGCATGGCACATTTTATTCTACTTGTGTCCCCTTCCCTTCTTCCTCATCTCTTGTGCTTTTTCCCTAGGACCACTTCCCTGTTGCAAGAGATACATCTCCTTATCCCTTCCTATCCATCCTTTTTATTCTCTTTGTACTTGGCCTGATACTTTCTGGAGTAAGATGGAATCTTAGTGTTGTTTTAATTTGCATTTCTCTAATGGCCAGGGATGTTAAACTTTTTTTTTCCGTGTTTGTTGACCATTTGTATTTCTTCCTCTGTGAAGTATCTGTTCATTTCTCTTGCTCATTTCTTAACTGGGTCTTTAATTTTAGGTGGTTTAATTTTTTTGAGATCTTCGTATAGTCTAGGTACTAGTACTCTGTCTGAGGAGTAGCTGGCAAAAAGTTTGGCCCGTTCTGTAGGTTGTCTTTTCATTCTGATTGATTGTTTTGCTGTGCAGAAGCTTTTTAGTCTGATATGATCCCACTTGTTGATTCTTGCTATTATTTCTTGTGCACTTGAGGTTCTGTTTAGAAAATCCTTTCCTATACCTATATCTTCAAGTATTTTACCTGTTTTTTCTTCTAATAGGTTTAAAGTTTCTGTTTTAATGTTTAGATCTTGGATTCATTTTGATTTTAATTTAGTATATAGTGAATGATAAGGGTCCACTTTCAATCTTCTGTATACAGATAACCAGTTTTCCCAGCAGCACTTGTTGAATAGACTCTTTCCTCCAACATAGGCTTTTGGACCCTTTGTTGAAGATCAAATAACTGAATGTGTGTGGGGAAGTTTCTGTATCCTAAGTTCTGTTCCATTGATCCATGTATCTATTTTTGTTCCAGAACCATGCCATTTTTATCACTATTGGTTTGTATTATAGCTTGAAGTCAGGTATTGCTATGCCTCCTGCTTTCCTCTTGTGTCTCAAACTTGGTTTTGCTATTCTGGGTCTCTTCTGGTTCCATATGAATTTTAGGATTGTTTTTCAAGGTGTGTAAAGTATGCTGTTGGTATTTTGATTGGAACTGAATTGATCTGTGTAACAGTTTGGGAGTGTGACCATTTTGATAATATTGATTCTGCCTATCCAGGAGCAGGGGACATCTTTCCATTTTCTGATGTCCTCTTCAGTCTCCGTCAGAGTACTATAGTTTTCTTTGTAGAGGTCTTTCACTTCCTTGGTTAGGTTAATTGCTAGGTATTTCGTTTTTCTTCAAGTTACTGTGAATGATATTATTTTCATAAGTCCCTTCTCATCCCGTTCATTGTTGGTATACACAAATGCTAATGGTTTTTGTGTGTTGATCTTGTATCCTACTACATTGCTGAAGTTCCTTATTAATTCTAAGAATTTTTTTGGTAGAGTTCTTTGGGCCTTCTGTGTGGAGTATCATGTCATCTGCAAATGATGACAATTTGAGTTCTTCCTTTTCTGTATGTTTCCCTTTTATTTCTTCTTCTTTTCTAATTTCTCTGGCTAATGTTTCAAGTACTATATTGAATAGAAGAGGTGATAGGGGACATCCTTGTCTTGTTCCTGATTTTAGGGGGAATGCTTTTAGTTTTTCCCCATTTAGTATGATACTGGCTATTGGTTTGTCATAAATAGCTTTTGTCATATTCAGGTATGGTCCTTCCTTACCTGTTTTCTTCAGGGTTTTTATCACGAAATGGTGTTGAATTTTCTTGAAAACCTTTTCTGCATCTATTGATGTGATCACATGGTTTTTGACCTTGGTTCTATCTATGTGGTGTATTTATTGACTCAACGTATGTCAAACCATCTTGAATCTCTGGGTTGAAACCTACTTGACCATGAAAACATATGATCTCTTTGATAATGTGCTGCATTCTGTTGGCTAGTATCTCTCTCTCTTTTTTTTTTTTTTTTTTTTGTGGGTACCGGGGGGTCGACCTCAGGACCTCGCGCGCCAGCAGGTGCCCGTGCCACTGAGCGATATCACCGGCCCCTTTTTCGTATGTGGGTTCCGGGAGTCGAACTCGGGCCCTCGCACTTGCAAGGCAGGCGCTTAAGCTGCTGAGCCATCTCACCGGCCCTCTCTTTTTTAATTTTAAAGAGGAAAAAACAAAAACTGATACAGAATTTCAAAACAAGATAATAGGAAATTAACAATGGTTAATATATTGCATATTGTTACCTTCATAGTAGTTACTCAGATTACTAGATACAGGCATGCAAAATTGATCAAACGATATAAGCACAGACCGTTTTCAATGAACAAAAAGAAATTAGTAGTATAATTATCTTAGCTATCGTGTGTGTGTGTGTGTGTGTGTATGTGTGTATATATTGTTGTTCTTGTTTTTCTTTTCCCTTCCTTCTTTTCTCCTTTCCCCACATCCCAGTTGTTCTTTCCTTTTGAGCAGTTTCTTTCCCTTTCACAGTATCTGTGGTAGATGTTGGATCTTACTTACTTTTTCAGTTTCTTACACTAGGGAGACAATACGATGTTTACACATGTGAATTTGATTTATTTCACTTACGAGTATGGTCTGTAGTTGCATCCATTTACCTATAAAAGCCTCGAGTTATTCCTTCTTTATAACTGAGTAGTACTCCATCATATAAAAATACCACATCTTTTTATCCATTCCTCGGTTGATGAGCATTTGGGTTTCCAAGATTTAGCTATTACAGACTGTGCTGCTATAAACAGGGGTGCACATATATTGCTGTGGTATGATGTTTTTAATTCTTCTGGGAAGCCACCCAGAAGGGGAATAGCTGGGTCGAATGGGACCTCCAATCCTACTTTTTTTTTTTTTTTGTTGGTACCGGGGGGTCGACCTCAGGACCTCGCGCGCCAGCAGGCGCCCGTGCCACTGAGCGATATCACCGGCCCCTTTTTCGTATGTGGGATCCGGGAGTCGAACTCGGGCCCTCGCGCTTGCCGGGCAGGCGCTTAAGCCGCTGAGCCATCTCACCGGCTAATCCTACTTTTTTGAGGAATCTCCACACTGATTTCCACAATGGTTGTACCAGTCTACATTCCCACCAAGAGTGGAGAAGGGTTCCCTTTTCCCCACAGCCCCACCAGCATTTCTTATTGGTTGATTTCTTGGTGATAGCCATTCTTTCTGGGGTGAGGTGGAATCTGTGTCATTTTAATTTACATTTCTCGAATGACCAGTGATGTTGAACATTTTTTCATATATTTGTCATTTGTATTAATTCATCTGAGAAGTGTGTATTCATGTCAGATGCCCATTTTTGGGTTGGATCTTTGAATTTGGGGGGCCTGATTTTTTTCAATTCTTCATATGTTCTAGATAGAAGTCCTTTGAGAGACAGTTGGCTAGAATTCTTTCCCACTCTGTGTGTTTTCTTTTCACCCTGTTGGTGATTTCTTTCGATGTGCAAAAACTTTTTAATAAGATGAGATCCCAGTTGTTGATTCTTTGAAGCACTTTCTGTGCAGTTTGGTTTTTGTTTGTGAACCTCTGCCTACCTTTCTGTCTTCAAGATTTCTGCCTACTTTGTGTTCCAGTAGATTCAGTGTTTTTTTTTTTTTTGTGGGTACCGGGGGGTCGACCTCAGGACCTCGCGCGCCAGCAGGCGCCCGTGCCGCTGAGCGATATCACCGGCCCCTTTTTCATATGTGGGATCTGGGAGTCGAACTCGGGCCCTCGCGCTTGCCGGGCAGGCGCTTAAGCCGCTGAGCCATCTCACTGGCCAGTGTTTCTATTTTAATATTTAGATCTTTGATCCATTTTGACTTTAGTGCATGGTGATAGACTTGGGTCTAGTTTTAGTCTTTGGCAGGTGGAAAGCCAGTTTTTCCAGCACCATTTATTAAAGAGGCTCTTTTTTCCAGTGAACATGTTTGGCCCCTTTGTAAAAGATAAGGTGGCTGAGTGTGTTTGTAGTTGTGTCTGTATCTTCTAATCTGTTCCATTGATCCTCAGATACGTTTCTAGGAATCTGTCCATTTCTTCTGTGTTTTCCATCCCATTCCAGTAAAGATTTTTGAAGTAGGTATTGATAATCTTCTGAATTTCCACAGGATCTGTAGTGATTTCACCCTTTTCATTCCTTATTGCATGAATTTGAGGTTTTTTTTCTTTTTTGATAAGGTTGGTTAGGAGTTTATCAATTTTATTTATTCTTTCAAAGAACCAACTCTTCGATTGATTAATTCTTTGTGTTGTTTTCTTAGTCTCAATTGTGTTAATTTCTGCTCAGATCTTTATAATTTCCTCCTGTGTATAGTCTTTGGGCTTGACTTGCTCTTCTTTTTCTATAAGCTTGAGGTACAGCAAGGTTTGCTAGTATTGCTAGTATTGCTAGGTTGTTTATTTGTGCTCGTTCTGTTTTCCCGATGTGAGAATTCACTGCTATAAATTTCCCTCTTAGGACTGCTTTCATTGCATCATAAGTTCTGGTAAGTTGTATTTGCATTTTCATTTGATTGCAGGTATTGTTTAATTTCTTCTTTAATTTCCTCTGTGACCCATTGGTTGTTCAGGAGGGTGTTATGTAATTTCCATGTGTTTATGGAGTTTTGCATTTTCTTTTGTCATTAATTTCCAATGTTATTGCACTGTGGTCAGATAGTGTGCATGGGATAATTTCAATTCCTTTGCGTTTACTTAAACATGTTCTTTGGGCTAGTATGTGGTCTGTTCTAGAGAATGTCCCTTGTGCATCTGAGAAGAGTGTGCATTCTGATGTTGGGTGGAACACTCTGTAAACGTCTACTAAGTCCATTTGTTCACAGGTTGGGTTCAGTTCTGATACTTCTTTGCTGATTTTTTGTCTAGTTGATCTATCTCTTTGTGACAGAGGGGTATTGAGGTCCTCTGTTACAATTGTGTTACTGCTTATTTGATTTTTTCATGTCTATTAATAGTTGTCTTATATAGTTGGGTACTCCCATATTTGGTGCATATGTATTTATGATTGTTATCTCTTCCTCTTGAATTTTTCCCCTAACAAGTATGTAGTGACCTTCTTTATCTCTTTTGATCATTCTTGGTTTGAAGTTCACATTGTCTGCAAACAGAATAGCTACCCCTGCTTTTTTCTGGGTTCCTGTTGCATGGAGTATTGTTTGTGTTTCTTGTACACAGCATATTGTCGGATCTTGTTTCTTGATCCATTCTGCCAGTCTGTTTCTTTTGATTGGTGAATTGACCATTTACATTGACGGTTTTAACTGATATGTATTGACTTATCTTTGTCGTGTTATTTTCCTGCTGTTGGTTCCTGCTTTTCCCCTCTATTTAATTGCTTGCCCTGCTTAGTGGTTTCTTTCTGTTGTTGTTCTTGGAATGGTGGTCATTTTTATCTCTGTCTAGAATATCTTTCAGTATCCTTCATAGTGTTGGTTTCGTGGTCATGAATTTCTTCAGTTATTCTTTGTCATGGAAGTATCTTATTTCTCCATTTATTTTGAAAGATAGTTTTGCAGGGTACATCAATCTGGGCTGGAAGTTGTTTTCTTTCAGGACTTGAAATACTTCACTCCAAGTTGACTTGAGGGTTCGTGTTGAGAAATCTGCCGTGATTCTGATGGGCTTTCTTTTATATGTGATCTGTTTCTTTTCTCTAACAGCTTTTAATGTTCTGTTCTTGGGCTGAATTTCTGGGATCTTGATTATTGTATGTCTGGGTGTAGATTTATTTTGGTAATGGCTAATTGGAGTTTTCTATGGCTCACTTATCTGTATGTCAGATTCTTTTCCCATGCTTGGGAAATTTTCTGCTGTTACTTCTGCAGATAGTTTTTTTTTTTAATGTCATTTGTGTTGACTCCTGCTTTTTCATTGACACCAGTTATTCTTATATTATTTTTCTTTGTGTCATTTAACAGCTGTTGAATTATTTCCTGATCTTTTGTTATTTTCAAGAGATCTTTCCTTTCATGATCGTTAGCTACGATCCTGTCTTTGAGGTTTGAATGTCTGTCTTCAGTTTCATTCAAGTGGTTATGCCAGCTTTCAATGGAATTTTTAATTTCCTGGATATCTGTTTGAATCCATTTCATGCATTCTATTTCTTTCCTATATTGATCATTCACTGTTTCCATCCTCTTCCTATCATCTTTTTATCTGTCTCTACTCTAGATTTGCTGAGCAATTCCTTTATAAATTTCTTTTTTTACCTGAGAGATTATTTCTGATTTGATTTCCTCTGTAGTCTCATGGGTTTGTTTCTGTACTTTGGTTGCTATCATTTCAGAAATTTCAGGTGTGTGTCTTCCAATTTCTTCTATGTCATTGTCTCCTGGACTTGTTCTGGGTGGGCTGGAGGTCTGAGATTGCATTTTGCTTTTTCGTCTTATCATTTTCTTTTCTTTGTTTTGTTTTTGTTTTTATGGGTACTGGGGGTCGACCTCAGGACCTTGTAGTCGCCCGTGCCGCTGAGTGATATCACCGGCCCTTTTTTCGTATGTGGGTTCCGGGAGTTGAATTTGGGCCCTTGCGCTTGCCAGGCAGGTGCTTACGCTGCTGAGCCATCTCACCGGCCCCGTCTTGTCATTTTCTGTTTCAAAAAATTTTTTTATTTTGTTTTCTGTGATGACCCTTGTGAGTTTTTGTAGTAGGTAGCTATATCACTAGTATCAAGGCCTGTTTAGGAAAAGTCTGTTCTTCAGGGATGTCTTCTGTGTGTAGGAGATTCTTGGTTTGTGTCTGTCACCAGATGCTACCTTCCCAATTAATTAAGAGTGGGATGTTGGTATCTGTTTGGCTCAGTCCCCAGTCCTTTAGTGTAGGACTGTGGTGAGGTTATTACCCCAGAGCTTCTCAATATTGTTACAGAAGGGAGAACAACTGATTACAACAGATATGACATCCTAGCTAAAGTAGTAAAATTAGCAATAACAGTAGCATCAAGCACACTTTAGAAACTGACAAACTGTGATAACTGTTGATTTTGTACCTTAGACCATAGGAGCAGTGTTATGTAATAGAACTGATCGTAAATTAGGAGTTTGTATGCAAAGTGTTTCCCCTTGGTAGAGTGGTTTTACCTTTGGTGGGGAAATTTAGGGAGGATAGTGTATAAAACAAAGATAACTGGAAAGGAAGTAGAAGCAAGGCTGGAGGACAAAGGATGGTTGTGCAAGGTTTGAGAAACTATAGAAAGGGGTAGAAAAGAAAGAATGAAGAAGTATTCGAGTGATTATCTGAACTTGGTCTCTGGGTTTGGGGGATGGGATTAGTTTTCTGAGGCTGGAGTTCTCCCCAGCTGTTTAGAAAAGAGAGTAAAAAAGAACAAAAGAAAGAAAAAGAAAAAAAAAAAAAAAAGAAAGAAAGAAAAGGAAAAGAAAAAAGAAAAAAAATTTTTGAGAGAAAAGGGCCGGTTATCAAGTCCTGGATTCTTCCCCAGCTGGTTGCCAGTGCCGCGGAGGCCTCAGTCACCTGTTGGTTTGTATTGTTATTGTTACTTTGGAGTTTTCACTCCACTACTCTCGCCTGTCCGTCCTGTGTGCCTTAGTTGGGACCCTACTGTGTCTCTGACATTCCCTCTGGTGGTTCACCTCAGTTGTGGCAGTAATGAGTGGAGGGGCCTTCCGATGGGGTTCACCTGGGTCCCAGCGGCAGAGAGGCAATGGGAGGGGCCGCCCTCTTCTGCATCACTCACCTGAGTTCCCGCTGTGGCCTATTGGCTAGTATCTTGTTGAAGATTTTTGCATCTATGTTCATTAAGAAGACTGGCTCATAGTTTTCTTTTTTACTTGAGTCTGTCTGCTTTGGGGATGAGAGTGACACTGGCTTCCATAAATGAGTTTGGGAACACTCTGTGGCTTTCAGTTTCTTTGAAGAGCTTGAGTAGTATTGCTGATACAACATTCTTACAGGTTTTGTAGAATTCAGCAGTGAATCCATCAAGTCCTGGGCTTTTCTTAGTTGGTAGATTCTTTATTACTGTGTCAGTTTCATTGCTTGTTGTTGGGTTGTTAAGGATATTTGTATCTTCTTGGGTTAGTTTTGGTAGTTTGTATGTTAAGCAGACTCTTTGACCAGTAAGTGTTCTGAGACAACCCCGGGCCAAGCCCTAGGGAAGAAGCTGAAAACTAAAAATAAGAAAAAATATCTGAGCAAGACCATCAGAGGCAGCATGCTCTAGGATAAATAGACTTCATGCAATTAGTCCAGCTAAGCCACTAAACAAGCCCCAGAGCAGGAGTGGGAGGAGATGAATAGCCAGGGTTGATAACATTATGTTATCTAAAATGTCCAGTTTTATAGCAAATGTTGTAAGCCATCTAAAGAAACTGGAGAATATGACCATATGCTGGTAGGGGTGGTAGGAGCAGAAAATAGAAATTGCCTTTGAGGGGGGCACAAATGTTGAACTTAGACTAACACTTGAAATTATAAATGTTTCCAAGTTATATCGTAATAAATAAGTTTAAGGTAAGGTTTGAGTACAGTGATTTCTCAGATAGAGAATATCAATAAAAGAGATCATAAAAATCGACCAAATAGAGACTCCAGAAGCTAACATTTTAAATACATGAATATATTTTAAAAGGTAAACTATCATTAGGATATCCAGACAGTATTAAAAAATCAAAGTTTATCTTTTATATAATGCTTACCTTTTCTCTTGGGCAGGCATTTTTATTTATTTTATAACAAACCAGGTTGCTTCAGAGCTTATAAAAATGAAAGGTCTTAGTTAAGGAGCAGGATCTAAACTTTGGTCATATGATATCCGCTTACTCAACATACTCTTTCTTTGAGTATGTTGAGTAGGTATCCTTTGGCCATTTCTAGCTTTAAAAGTTTTGTTTTGGTTTGGTTTGGTTTGGTTTTATGACAAGGTCTCACTATGGAGTTCAGGCTGGCCTTGAACTGACTGTGTAGCTCAAACTGGTGATCCTGCTGCCTTAGCCTCCTGAGTGCTGGGATTACAGGTGTGCACCACCACTCCCGATTCTAGCTTAAAAGTTTTTGAGGCATAATGGGTGAGCACACACAACATAAAGTATCAGGAAATGTGTAGAAAGTGTTTTTAGTGTTACCTGAGTAATCACCAAGCCTTGGGATAGCCATCCTGTTGTGATCTTCCAGATGTCTGACACAGCTAGCAGTCTGGGGTACTGCAGAATTTCTGTCAGGGGTAGTTGAGTGGTCACCTACCCAAGTATCAGTAATTACTGTATTCTTAAAACCATATTCTAGGGCCGGTGAGATGGCTCAGCGGCGTAAGCGCCTGCCTGGCAAGCGTGAGAGGCCGAGTTTGACTCCCAGTACCCACATACGAAAAAAGGGCCGGTGATATCGCTCAGCGGCATGGGCGCCTGCTGGCATGCGAGGTCCTGAGGTTGACCCCTGGTACCCACACACACACACACACAAAAAAAAAAAAAAAACAAAGAACACCATATTCGAAAGGTTTTCAAATCATGAAGGGTAACATTCTGAGCAGGAAAAGTGTGGTTGGTAGACTCCAGCTATGAGTATGTGTACATCCATAATGCAGGAATAAATTCTAAAAATGACTTGAAAGGTTTTTCCCTCTGGGCTCATATATAAGTTGTATAAGGCATTTGTATCCTTCACTAAGTATAAAAACTTAAATTTTGCTTTAATTTGGCCTAATACTTTCTTGACACCAAGAATTTGAGGTGTGTTACAGTGATACACAGCTCATTTACAAAGTTACAGGTTCATATCAGATTTTTGGTTTTAAGAAATTTGTGGTAGGGGCCGGTGAGATGGCTTAGTGGCTTAAGCGCCTGCCTGGCAAGCGCGAGGGCCCGAGTTCAACTCTGGGAACCCACATACGAAAAAAGGGCAGGTGATATCACTCAGCGGCATGGGCGCCTGCTGCCACGCGAGGTCTTGAGGTCGACCCCCGGTACCCACAAAAAAAAAAAAAAAAATGTGTGGTGGTGCTTATTTAACAAGCATTATAACCACCCACCCTTGTATGTATGTATGTACGTTAAGCAAGCAGAATAGTAAATAATGAGGTTGACAAAAAGTGTTTTTTGTTTGTTTTCCTTTTGTGTGTGGTTGGGACAAGCATAAAGCAAAGTCATTCTCTTTGTACCAAGGCAAAGTAAATCAGACTAAAAATGGAATTCCTTCTAATTCATAATACTGTCTGGAGCTCTGTCTCACCTTTTCAACATCATTTGTCAGGATAGACATGAACTATATCAAAAGGTTCGCCATCCAGAGCCTTTTCAGTAACTCCTAGACAACATAATGCACACCCAAAGGATCTTCAGAGTAGCCACCGTCATGAGTGTGATCAGGAAAGAAACATCCCACACAGTTGTGAGATCAGGTGATTGCCAAGGCATCTCTGTAGTTCCAGGCCAGGCACACGGTGTCAGAGGCTTCTGGGTAAATGAGATAGCCCACAACCACCACCTTTTCTTGGTTTGTGTCAGAGAATATAAGGGTGTCATTCAACCAGTTCAGCTGTTCTTGACTAAATCCTCTACTGAACTGGACAAACTGGGGTTTAGACTGTTCTTGAAGATTATTCAATTCCGTATTTGGGTTGTACTCCCCCAGTATCTTCATATACTGCTGGTATTTTGGAGAAGACTGATTTATGCCCAAGTAAAATGAACTGAATTTAGAGAATGATACAACATGATAGGCACAATAAGTCTCTAAAGGCAAGGTCTTGGGATGATGTATAATCTTGTTTTCTAGAAACTGTGTGTTAAGTTTAGAGTTTGTTAAATAGTATCTGCTGAAGTTACAGAATTCATGGCTTCCCAAAGTGTGATGAATCGGGACTTTAAGCATCTGAAATTTGTTCATAGCAAGTTGTGGGGACTTTTCTGATGTTTTATGCTGTGCATTATAGTGATCAGTGGTATCTCTGAGTAGAGGACACTGCTTTCTTTTCCAGTCTTCAGTGGTGTCTTTTAAGTGGAGAAGACTGTCCATAGTACCTCTGCCTGTTTCCTTGGAAATTGTATCCATCTTCTAAATCACCATATCGAATATCTGCTATAGTTCCAAAGGAGAAGAGCCATTTTGATCTGTCACTAGGAGTCCCAAGATTGGGCTTTTCGGCCATAACTCCCAAACAGATTTCTAGATAAGGGGCCGGTGAGATGGCTCAGCGGCTTAAGCGCCTGCCCGGCAAGCGCGAGGGCCCGAGTTCGACTCCCGGAACCCACATACGAAAAAGGGGCCGGTGATATCGCTCAGCGGCACGGGTGCCTGCTGGCGCGCGAGGTCCTGAGGCCGACCCCCCGGTACCCACAAAAAAAAAGATTTCTAGATAAAGCGCTCATTGTACTTTATTCATGAGATTCCTGTTATGAGTTAGTGTCAGTCTGGGGCCTTTTCTCTCTATTGATGGGTAGGACATTTGAAGTAAATTTCTCATATTTTTTTTTTTTTGGATTATGTTGATGATAAAATTGAAAGGCATTGGCCGACAGGTAAAAGGTACTTATGCTTTAATGTAGACAGAGGCAACAACTTAACATACTCAGATGAGGGGACACAATTGCACTTTCATTGGGATGGCCACACAGGATGCCCACAAAGGGCACATAGCCATTGCTAATATTCCTTAATTAGAATGAGGACTCCTTGGTCCATTTAATAATCTCACTTTGTCATTCTTCTGAAAAGTGGGTGTGTAGGTTGTTCTCTCATGCTCCCTTCTAGCTATTCTGGAGAGCAGCCAAATGGCCACCTGTTCACCAGGCACAAATAACTGATCACAACCCCAGTGTATTCTCAGATGTTAACTGTTTACTGCAAAGTTGGGTGAAACAAAGATTAATTTCACAGACTGCACAGCCTTAATCTTTTCTTGCAGGGGGTGACGTTTCCTTCACATGATGTTAATACGTACTATCTATGAAAGGGTTGTGTGGAAGGAAGGGTATGAGCTGATCACTACAAGTGCCAAAGGAGGGAGAGGTTCATGGGAGCTACTTAGGGGAGTTCACACTTGGGAGAGGAGGGCTTCAGCCGTGTCTTTAAGGATTAATCAGTGGATCTAGTCTGCTGGTTTCTCGTACCTCATCCTGTCTTTTTCTTTGCCATTGCAGCCTTGAGGACCCCTAAGAGTAGAAGTAGCTCTGCTACAGATCTTCATTCCCTCTAGTCTTTCCCTCTAAAATATGTGTTGACACATTTTTCTTCCCTCCGTATGGTAAAGGCTGAGGTGATAATATGCAGTGGCCTTGTGATTGCGTCAGTATGTTGGTCCATTTCTCTTTATGAAAGGGCTCATACCTTTATTTGATACAGATGTATGGATATTTTTAAATATGTAAATTTTAAATGAATCTTAATGAGTAAAACTGAAACAAATACATCATTTTAATTGGATTTGGAAAGAATCTATAAGATAAATTGTTCATAAAATGGGATATTTTTGGATGGCAGGTTCATGCTAGGCCTCTAAGGAGGGTATTCTGGGGCAAGGTCTCTAAAGATCTTCATGTGAGAGCAGTCAACTGCAAGTCATTTTCCACATCTGATCCTTTAGTTTTTTTAAGAGGAGAAAGCAAAAGTTTCTGGCATGACTTAGAAAATTTAGTATTGTCCCCTGTACCTCTGCAGCATCAGTGTCAACAGACCTTCATAGTCTTTTGTCTTTGTTAAATAATATTAGTCTTATATTTAGTTGTTATTCTAGATTGAAAAGTCCTGGAAGCAAGGCACACCGAAGAGGAGCTGAATGTATTCCTTTGTACTTCCTTGGGGTAGTGCTGTCCTGAATTTTGTTGTTTGAACAACTGGGCTGCAGTGCACCATGATTTAACAAAGGTGTCTGCACTGAGTAAGGCATCACTACAGTGACTTCCCAGGAGCAGGGAACCACCAGGTTGCCTAAGGGGGGAGGGGTGTACTGGCCCAGGTCAGAAAACGAGCAGGTTCAAAAAATCTGCTTTCTTACTAAAGTATAATCTTACAAGACTCTGATGATTATTTGGGAAGAATGACATTATCTAACATGATCTTATGTAAAATCTCAGAATTTTGTGAGGTGTCAACAACAACTAGCAACTTAAAGGTTAAAATTGCCCATAGCCGGGGCCGGTGAGATGGCTCAGCGGCATAAGCGCCTGCCTTGCAAGCGCGAGGGCCTGAGTTCGACTCCCGGATCCCACATACGAAAAAGGGGCCGGTGATATCGCTCAGAGGCACGGGTGCCTGTTGGCGTGCGAGGTCCTGAGGTCGACCCCCTGGTACCCACAAAAAAAAAAAAAAAAAAAAAAATTGCCCATAGCCAAAACATAGTCATCGGATGTACCTAATTGGCCACCCTTTCCCTCTTTTTTTTTTTTTTTTTTTTCCTTTCCCTCTAACCTTTTCTGTACACATTTTTATTCTAACTTGGTTAAGGATTATTATTGAAATTTCCTAGGGATTTGCCTCAAAAGGAGGCACAAAGGGAATATGATATTCATAAAATTGAATATTTAGAAGTTGAAAATGAATAAATTAGATGCATATGTGTTAGCTTGGATGTAAGCAAAAGCTAATATTGAGGAAAAATTAGTAGTAATGTGAGACATGCAGTACAGTACCATCTATATAAATTTTAAAAGCCAGCATATGGTAATTCAAGTATAAATGCGTGGTCTACAAGGAAATATTCCAAATTCATGATAGCACTAAGGAGATCCATGGCTTTACTAGTAATATATATGTATTATGTACATACACAAATATAACAAATATAACAAATATTGAAATTAGTTCATTCTAGGTGATGAGACAAATGACTACTTGTGTCATATTTTCTGTGCTTTGTTTTTAGTAATTTTATAAATATGTGCATACTGTTTTTTAAAAAAAGTCATGACCTAAGTATAGAAAATAATATTCATCTTTCAAAGTCTCTCACCTGGACATTACCATTCTTGAACTTCTGGTGCATCTTCGTTGAGACTTTTGGAAAAGGAATGGCTAAAAATTCTTAAAACTATAAAACATTATTTTTACACAAATAGTATATTGAATATAGTGCTTTATAAGCTTGTACTTTTCACTTTTTTTTTCATTGTTCACCTACATCTGCCTCATTTATTAAGGGACATTTTGGTTGTTAACATTGTTACAGGAAATGTTTCAGTGACTATTCTTGTATATACATCTTTTCTTAAAAATCGTAATTCATTATATATGTTTTTAAATTTTGGTAAAATTCATTTATCATGAAACTCACCATTTTAGCATTGCCTAAGTATACATTTCAGTAATGTTAAGTACATTCACATAGTTGTACAACTTATCTCCAGAGCTTTTTTCATCTTGCAAAACTGAAATACCCATTAACAGTTCTCCATTTTCTCTCGCTCACAACCCTGACATCCACTGTTCTACTTCTTGTCTCCGTGACAGTTTCACTACTCAGATACCTTATTTAAGGAATTGGACACTATTTGTCTTTTTTTGTGACTGTCTTATTTCACTTAACATAATATCCTTAAAGTTCATTGATATTGTGGCCTATGGCAGAATTTCCTTTTCTTAGGGCTATCCAACATTCTGTTGTATGTATACACCACATTTTGTTTATCCATTCATCTGCCAGTGCCAGTTGCTTCCATGGACACAGCTTTTAAAAACTTTATTTTGATTTACTTTCAAAGTATTTTGGTACTTTTATTTTCTTGAGTTGGAATTGCTTGTTTAAAGTAAAAGCAACAAAAAAGAACACAAGGTGCACTCATTATTTATAACAGACTCAACAGTTGTTTTATATGTTTGTATGCTTGTACCTACTAACATGCATCTTTTCCTGACCTCTTTGACCATAAGCTGATGATATCGTGCTCCTTTATTCCTAAATATTTCAGGGTATATTCTCTTAAGAACAAGGACATTCTCTTAGTCACAGTACAGTGATCAATATCAGAAATTCTGATGCTAATGCAATTATCCATAGTCAAATTTTACCACATATGCCAATAATACCCTTTTCATCCCCCGCCCCTGTCTGATTCATTTCTTGCATTTGGTTGCTAAGTTTCCTTAAGTCCCTTTAGTCTGGAATATTCCCTTAGCTCCTCCCTCCCTCCTCCTTGCCCCCCCCCCCAACCTTTTCAGGCTAGCTCAGCCTCCTGAGTGCTTTGTTTTTCTTGACTTTGACATTAGTGAGGAATACAGGGTAGTTTGTAGGATGTTTCTCAATTTGTGTTTGATGTTTTTTCATAATTCAAGTTATGTGTTTTCAGAGAAGTGTCATGAAAGTGATATCGGGTCCCCAGTGCATCATTATCAGGAGGCATGTGATTAAGGTGGTATTCTCAAGTCTCTCCATTGTACAGTTACTGTATTCCCATTCTAATTAACAAAGAATTGGTGGGAGGTATTCTGAGACCATGTGAATGTCCTGTGCCTCATCAAAATTTCACCCACTAGTTTTAGCATCCATTGATGATTTTCTTTAACCACACAGTTTCTTCTGTTTACTAGTTTGCCTTCTGTTGTAAGGAAGAACTTTTTCTTGTCCGTTTTTAATTATATTTGTATAAACCCATAGGTTTTAATTTTATTCAGTAAGTTATAATCCATTCCTATTGTTATTAATGTCATTTTATTCCCAAATTGTCCCACATTTGGCTGGTGGGAATCCCTTCCTTCTCCTTTCCTTTACTGTGTTAGTATTTTTTATATATACATATTTTGATACTTGTTTTCCTTAAAACAATTTTTTTGAATTGGAATTGCTGGCTTAAAAAGCAGGTTCATTTCAAAGAATGTGTGGACTAAATTAAAACATACTTTTGGCCAGTTTCAGGAGGGGAATAATACACACCTTTAAACTGTGTGCGTGTGTGGGTGTGTGTGGTCATTACTGGCTTTCTGCTATAAGAAACATTTGCAAGCAAGGGAGTTGAAGATGAAGGATGAGTTGTTTTTCTTTGAGTGCCATTCAAGACAAAAAGCTCACCACTATCTGAATGGCTGAATCAGTCCTTTAGATGTACTTTAAATAATAGATGACAATATATAACTTATATTAAGTAATAACCTATGTGGGAAATTTAGGAATTAGCATCCATGGGGGGGCATTTCTCTTTTAGAATCAGATATTTTTGTATGTGTCTCACTTAAGCTCTTGCCACAGTGATGAAGATGCCAGGAAAGGTTGGTTTCTTTCCTTCTCTGTGCCTCAGTTTCCTCAGTATATAAAATATTTATGAGATTATGGCTATAACCTATAAGAAATAAATTTTAGGGCCGGTGGTATAGCTCAGTAGCATAAGTGCCTGCCTGGCAAAGCGCGAGGTTCTGAGTTTGACTCCCGATACCCTCATTAAAAAAAAGAAAAGAAAGAAAGAAAGAAAGAAATTTTACATTGTGATGCAATCTGCATATTTATATGTGCCTCATAGGTACTCAAAATTGAGAGTTTTAGAAGACATAAATTAACCTCACTACGTGCAGTGCACTTTGATATTTTGTTTTTTTTTCTTTAGAATGCTGATGACACCTTTGACATTGTTTTTAGATCAGAAAATTGTAGTAGATTATTTCTAAAAGCTCTTCAGCTCAAAAATTACTTGAATATATCCTATGAAATTAGTCCATGAAGAGAGCATGATACAAAGAATAGCTTCTTGCATATGGATAGTTGTGCACAGTTCAACCAAACCAATCCAATAAAAGTCCATTCCAAAGTCTTTAATCAGTCCCTCTGATTATAGTCACCAGTGGTGTAAGCCAGTTTTGCTGTTTCCCACCCAACTTTATTTCATTGCTGCAGATTGAATCCAGGTCCTAGAATACACTAGGCAAAGAGCACAGCCTATGAGCTATATTCCCTGGCCTATATTTTCCTCTGAGTGACCTTTAATACTCTTTTCTTTGCACACATAACAACACACTAATTAGTTTGTGACACAGGTATTTCATATTCAATGTTGATTTAATAAAACAGTTTTATTATTAGATTTCAATTTGGTTGAAAGTGAGACTAATCAACATTCTGAGCTTTTTTTGGATTTGTGGGGTGACATATTTTTCCTATCTGAACTGAATAGTATTCATTTTTTGGCGATTTTGCAGAAGAGTTTGTGCTCCTAAATGCTAAAGCCTTGTGTTTTCTGTTCTGTTCTTTTCTTTTTCTTCTCTCCCACCCCTCCTCCAGTATTGGAGATTGAACCCAGGGCCTTTGCACCGACACTGAGCAACATCCACAGTCCTTTTTTTAAGACAGAGTCTTGCAAAATTTCTAAATTACCCAGGATAGACTCAAACTTGTGAATCGCCTATCGAAGATATCAGCAGAAGACTTTGCTGGAGAGAACGTAATTTTTCTTTTCATTCTGAGTTTTAGTTTTTAGGGAGAAAGTTGTATGGAATTTAACATCTAACAAAGTGATAAACCCAAAATTAAAAGAGAAATTGGGAATGAGCTACAGTCTTCTTGACATGCCAGCCCTTTCCCTTGAGTTTGTGCTGCCGTGTAAGTAAAATTATATATCACTTTCATGAAATTGGAGCTTTGGTTATATTCGGGAGATGTTTTTTCTCTTAATAAAGAACATTTGAAGATTCAAGATAATTACTCTTCCTTTTCTGAGCCAATCTTTTTAGATTTGAATGAGTTATGCTGAGACAACTGAAGTGTAAAGAGTAAGGGAAATTGTACTGCTTTTGCAGTATTGTAGCTAGTCTCCTAAGCATCCAGCGGTCATTTTTGTTTGTCCATTACTTTTCAGTACATTTTTAGATCTGTTATTTAGACTCGGCATGTCTTGTTTTAAAACCCATTCACTTCTACTTAGTTGGTATTTATTCTGCTTGCGTTCTTTGCCCCGAAATGTAAAATGAAAAAAAAAAAATCATAACTGTGATGTCTTTTTATAGAAATTCTAACAGTAGTTCATGTTTCTTCTTACAGTCTCAGCTCTGAAAGACAATATGAAATTAAAATCTATAAGTTTGGTCCCTTATATAGATATTTCAGTGAAGTTCATTTATAATTTTATTACTAATTTGATGTACTTATTTTTAGTAATTTCCTTTTTGTTTCACTTGAATGTCGATACAGATAAAATATAGACTAGTTCAAATGTTTGTCCTTATGAAATTCCCCATACAAAAAGTGAGATGATAGTATTTATTATTTGGTTATCAGTATGGCTTCCTAAAAAATAATAGTTCAGTAAAAATAGAACAATGGCTTTTTTGTTCTAAATGAAGAAATCAGGACAAAGGGAAAATTCAGATTGATTAATAAGGTGATGACAAGAGGAATTTGAACACAGAAATTCATACCATAAGCCTGTGTGTTGTGTAATCATTAAAGATGGGGTGGATTGAGAGCTGAACTTGTGAGGGTTCAAAGCAGAAATGGAAATATAAACAGTTTTGCCATAGATAGCCATCTTCTGAATTCCAAAGTAGATGGTGAGAATAGTAAACAGTGTCTTCAGTAACAGCCCCTCAGCAGTTGTGTGTTTGACATGACTCTTACAGCAGCACTCTTTAGAATCAGAGGGCCTCATCTGTGAAAGGCAGGTACTAATGGCAAGGACAGAAATACATCTCGTTTCCTTTTCCTTATTAGTCAGAATTAATGGTAAGCATCACCTCTCAGACTAATTGCAAGATTTAAACCCAATAAATTGCTTAAAGTAGAAGTTATAAAGGGTTTCGATTTGTAAGATCTCTTATTGGGCCACATAGAATAAGAGAAATAATGAGAATTGAACTTACATGAGTGTTATCATTTAATTTGTTTAGGGATTTTATATGCCATCAGGTGTTTGAAAGATGATTTTAGATTAATTTCCACTTTTTTTCCATCCCATTTGCATTTACATGTACTTGCCAGTGAAATAAAAAGCATATTCCAAATGAAAAATATTTTTAAAATTTACTACTTTAACCAAACTTCACTAGTCTTAAATGAAATTTAGATAAAACAGGTTGGATTATTTAACTAGGTATGAGACACTTGGTTCCTAAGAAGGACTTTCCAATAACTGGTTTTCTCTATTAGATGGGGAGTTATAAATGTTTTAATACATTGATTTAGTAGCTTGTGTCCATATGAGAATCAAGAGTGAGCCTGAGGTGGCAATCAGTAAATAGTAAATAAAAGAAAATCAACATAGCATGGCCTCGTTACTTTAAAACACAAAGTTTTGAATTAGGATAAGATTACCTGGTATTTCATAAAGAACAAAATCTTCATTGTCTGGAAATCCCAGTTGTTTCAGATGAGACTTTATTGTCAGTAAGCTAGCACGTGCTTAACATGGGTTTACTGCATTCATACACTGATTTTTATAAGGCAACAAAGAATTTCATGAAACCTGATAGAAAGTTCAGATTATTTACCCAGTCCACACTAGTCCAGTAATCAGCAGTTGGGAAAACGAGAGTTAAGGCTCAAACACTGATCCAGTATTATAAAATCATTAGTAATGGTCATATGTTTGACCAGTCTGATTTATCTTGTACCGTTTTGGTTTGTGATACTTTTCAGAATATCTGTGTTCCTTTTTTTAAGGGGAAATGCCTAATGCATATGTAATACTGCATATAATTTAGTAAGATTACTCAAATTATAGGCAGAATTTTGTGTGCACAGGTTATTAACTCAAGACTGTATTGTATTTCCCACATATTGGTTGCATTTCCAGTGGGATAATAATTCTCTGTCCTCATCATCAGGCTTGGCCATGTGACTTCTTTTAGCCAATGAAGTACAAATGAAAAGTTCACATGCCACTTAGGACCAGAAACCTGAAGAGGTATAGTGTGGTTCCATCTCTTTTCCCTCTGCCATGATACCAGTAGTGTTCTAGTTAGGACTCTCCTTCATTCAGGCTCCCTGAAATGAACACATATGGGGCAGAGCTGCTGTCTGTCTGTCTTTATGAAATACCGGTGGATCTCTAATGTGAGCAAAAGCAGCCATTACTGTTGTAAAGCCTCTAGATTTTGGAGTCATTTGTCTTTTTTCTTTTTTTTTTTTTTTTGGTTTGTTTGTTTTTTAATACCTGACTGATACAAGAACCCTAGGTTAAGAATATCTGTCCTAGATCTAGGTGAGTTTTTTTGACATTTATTTGTGATTAAAAATGTATTCAATACTGTTTTATGAGGGACACTTATATTGTGTCTCATGCTCACTATCCTAGACAATAGATTTTAACAAATTTACAGATAAGGAAATATAAATATGAAATATAAACATGTTAAGTAACTTTCTTGTGATTGTACAACTTCTAAGTAGCTTAGGCAGGATTCGAACATAGGTCTGTCTGATTGTTTTTATACTACCTTTATATTTTCTATTTGTTCTTTGCATCCTTTTCACTTGTATGTGATGGATCATTTCCTTACTGGTATGCATAACTAATAATGCAGTGTTCAAAAGATAATACTTCTGTCTTTTAGGGGGAGGGTAGTACAGGGGGATTAAACCCAGGGCCTTTGCAATGAACTACATCCCTAGCTCCTTTTTAGTTTTTATTTTAATACAGGATCTCACTAAATTGCCCAGGCTGGGCTGAAACTTATGATCCTCCTGCTTTAGCTTCCCAGACCACTGGGTTATAGGTGTGTACCACCATGCCCAGCTCCTTTGCCTCTGATAACACATTCCCTCCTGCTTGAACCGCTGGTGGTACATGTGTGACTGTTCCATCAGGTGACATGGAATACATATACCATCGATGGTTCAAGCCCATGGGGAAGTAACATGTTCAAGTCAGAGTCACTGGCTGTCGTGAATGTGTTAAATCAGGGGTTTTACATTTTATGGGCTTTAGGGGCGCAAATGTATTGTATTTGGAGGTTATTTTATCTTTGACATTTGAAATCACATGCCTTGCACTTGCCAATTATCCATGGTAGTCATCACTCATTAATGTCTTTGGCCAGCTAATTACACACATTTATGATACCTACCTGGTCCTTAAAAGCTTTTGAGTTTGTAATCCTCAGTATTGGTTTGTTAGTGTATATTGTCACTGAAGCCAAGGGCTTAGGTGTAATTCCAGTCTGGTCATTTATTGTCGCCAGAGAAATTATTTTCACTGGCACAGTCTCAGGCTAGCAATTTTTAAAATTGTGTACAAGGAGGCATAAGGGGAGTAATGATCATAATTAATTTGAGACTTAGTAGATGCTAGGCATTAAAACTTTTAATATGCATTAACTACACAGTAACTTTATGAATATATATGATTATTATTCACATTTTAAAGAAGGAGAAAACTGAAGCAAGAGAAGTTAAATAACTTGCACAAAGTCACATAATTATTAAGATGGGTCAGGATTTGAACTCAGGCAGTATGGTTCCTTACTTTGAAGCACTGTATTGTATAACTATATGTAGATGGATTCTATACAAGTTTTTCTCACCAGTGTGGAAACATCTTTTATCTGTAGTTGGTAACTCTTAGGTGAAGAACTATAAGTTTTTCTTGTAGTACATTATAACTTTTCCATAACTATCATAGTGTTGTTCAGAAAGAATATTCTTTCTGCTATTTGACAGATACCTATTGGGATTGTGAATTAGATAAGCATTATGTAGTTTTCTGTTTCTTGGGTTCATTGGATAAAAATTAGCCCTGTTCTTGTGAAAATCATGATCTTCTCCAAACATCCCCTGATATGCTTTAATAGGTATAATAAGAAAATGTTAGTAAACCCTTTGCTTCATCCTTTTAAAGTTTTTCTCTTAGCAGTTTAAATCAGTATGTATTCTGTTTCTCTCTGGGAAAGAGTGTGATATTCTTAAAATATACCATGTTCATGTTAGATAAAGCTTGAAAAATAGTTCACACTGAACATTTCCTAAGTTCTGTCTTAAAGGAAAGTGTATCTAATAAGAGAATACTGTCACTCCATGAGAAATTTCCTGAAACAAACGCAGTGGTCAGCTTAGCATCAGCACTTAAATGAAGGAGAACTAAAAACTGAGATGGTAAGACTGAGAACTGACTGGAAAGGAAAGGGAGGGGCGGCAGCACCTCATTAGGAGCTACCCTCTTGGATTGAAGCAAGCAAGGAGTGAAGACCAAGTTTCAAGGGTATCAGTGGGCAGGAGCAGGAACGCTGCTCTCTGCTACCACCACTGCTCTCCATTCCCCCCATGTGGAAGATACATTGTGTCTTCTTTCATTTCTGCATTGTAAAATGAAAGGCTGATACCAGGAGAACTAGAAAGAATTATAAAAACAATGACCTAAGGAGAGGGAGTGACCTGATTTTTGTAATTTATTCCCAAAATGTTTTTCTAATTCTCTATTCTTGTGTCATTGAACTATTTAAAGCATTAGATCTGGGCTGAAAAATCTTCCAGGCTCCAGCCTCTCCTAACAGTTACATTTCTGCTAACCCTATGCCGTTTGAGTAATTTGTGAATGACAACAAAGACTTTTGGCTTAGGAGAGGTCTTTAAATGGTACCAAGAATCAGCTGTAAACAACAAACATTTTTAGGGGGATCCAACCCAGGCCTTACTTACGCTAGGCAAGCACTCACTGATCTACATCTCTATCCCTAAACAAAAGTATTTGTTTTGTTTTTAAGGTTCTGACTTATTTTATCAGCTTTGCCTAATTTTTCCACAATACACCTATCCCTGTTGGTGATTTTGATGCTTGAACAGTATGTATATATGTGCACATACATTAGCAAAAGCACATTTGGTTGAAACTACATTAATGTCACAATATTCATAAAGTTTTGTTCTCAGATTTTAAAAATGTTGACACATTTTGTGGTAGGACTGAAAGAGGTAAATGCCTCTTGTGCATGTTGCTATAATACTAATGGATTGTTAAGATATTCGCTGTAGTGTTAACCATGTTAATTTATGCCCTGTAAATGAATATGAGACACTGTTACTGGGGAAAACTGTATAGTTTGCACAACAAATGCCATATAAGAAGCCTTACTTCACATAACTTTTTTGCTGGTTTATACTTAAGAGCAGTCTCCCCTATGATTGTGAATACTCTAGAGTCTATATAATTTCATTGGTAAATCACATTTTAAAAATTTAAATACTGGTAAGTTTTGTCAAATTTATATATTCTCTTACTGACTGTTTTTGCAAGAATCATTTGAGGACATGCTTTTAGCAGTTACTATATTATCTCTATTCCCAAATAGAAGTGTGCAGTTCTGTGTTCTGAATTTAAGCATACTGGAAGTCACTTGAGAGACATTTTGAGTCCTGTCAGGACTACTTACCCAACATGAGTAGTAAGGGTGAAATTTTTTTTATATATTCAGGGATGGTTTGTAAAATCTAAATGTCTGCTTATTGATAAGGGATATTAATGTTTATGCTGTATGTAGAAGCAGTCTTGCTTCCTGTAAATAAATTTTATAGCAATTTAAAATCCACTAATGTCTAAAATACCTAATGTTCTTGGGCCAATGAGATAGCTCAGCGGTATAAGCGCTTGCCTGGCAAGTATGAGGTCCTGAGTTCAACTCCCGGTACCCACATATGAAAAAAGGGCCGGTGATATCGCTCAGCAGCACGGGCGCCTGCTGGCGCGTGAAGTCCTGAGGTCGACCCCCGGTTCCCCCCACACACACACACACAAAAACCAAAACCTAATATTCTTAAGTTATCAGTATCCAACAAGTTAAATTCAACAAATCTATATTGTGTATTATGTGGCAGGCATTTTGTTAGGGACTGGTACATATAGTGAATAGGCATTAATTCACCCAACAAATATTTATTAAGTTCCTTTGACGGGTACTCTTCAGGACTTCCTGAAGATTATGTTAAGTGTTCAGAGACAGTAGGAGTTACCAAAATGAATACCAAGGTGCAGTCTCCAACATGCCATGATCAAAGTACTCCAGGTTGTGAAAGAACATGGAGTGTTTGAGAAACCAAAAATACCACAGATTTGCCAAAGCAGGGACAGGAGAGGAGGAGCAACAAGGTAGACAGAAGCCAGTAAGTAACAAGAGGAATTTCTACCTTCTTAACCTTGTTTATGATTTTGGATCTGATTGTAAAGGCAATGGGAGGCCATTCAAAGTTTAGTCAGGGAAGTAACAGTATCAGAATTTGCTTTTACAAAATTTGCAGTAACTCATATTGCTTCGCGGAGAGTGGATTAGAGTGACCCGAGAGGATATACTGTAGATTTTAATTAAGATGCTGTTGTGGGAATCTTGACAGATGATGATGCCTTAGACTAGAGTGGTAATGGAGAAGTGGATGGAATCGGAAGATATTTTAGGAGTTGTAAGTGGCTTGGTTTTAGTGGTTTTGACATGTAGTATTAAGGGAAAGGAGACTATGAACTCTTAGGATGATTCTAACTTCAACCTCTGGGTGAATGTTGTTGCCAATCACATGAGATAAGAAGAAGGGAGAAGACAAGGTCTGTTTTAATTTTTGAGGTATTCCTCAAAGTACACAGATTCATGGGCACCAACAGGAAACATAGGCTCTGTGTGTATGTGGGGTTTATGTATATAGGGTATGTATTTTTCATTTATCTGAAAGCATTGAAGAGTTTTCATGAAATGGTGTCATTCAATCAGTGTATGTGCTCTCTAAGGTCAGTAAAAAAAGTCGGGTTTTAAAAGAGAAGTAATCATCATGAAGGGGTAGGTGAGAATTTGGTAGGGAAAGCCCCCACCCAAAAAAAAAGCTAGAAGAGATTATTTATGAAAGGAGGTTTAAATTAACCCACAGGGCCGGTGAGATGGCTCAGCGGTTTAAGCGCCTGCCTTGCAAGCGCAAGGGCCCGAGTTCGACTCCCGGAACCCACATACAAAAAAGGGGCCGGTGATATCGCTCAGCGGCACGGGTGCCTGCTGGCGCGCGAGGTCCTGAGGTCGACCCCCCGGTACCCACAAAAAAAAAAAAAAAAAATTAACCCACAATTTCCCCATAAGCTAGCATCCAAGGTAAGTTTAAATAGTAACCAAGTCCATTGGTTCTTGTTAACTCTTATTTAAACTAATTTGTTCTTGCTGAAACTATTAGCCCAGATTAACATCCAACTGCTAAAATTTTACTAAGATTTTACTCAGAAGGCTAAAGCTCTAGTTTCTGAATTGGCTGGCTGTTCCTCATGGCTTTATAGCTCTTTAAGATACCTAAATTTGGGGATGGGGAGGGGGGTTGAGAGCTGTGCAACTTTAGAAATCTAGAAATGTACCTGCTAGTAGAGGCTGTAACCTATTATGGACATAAATTGGGAAGATGAGGAGGAAGAATAGAGAACCTTGTTCTGTAAAAGGAGAGTTTTATACAGTGCCTTGCATGAATCAAACTCTTGAGATAAAGGAAATGAATTTTTATTTGTAAGTGGGTTGAGAAACAAAACCCCTGACAACCTTTTCCTTTTTACTTTAATTCACTGTTTGAAATATGAAGTATTTTATAGCATGGAATATCAAATTAAAACCTCCAGTGGGAATATGGAGTTATGTCTGTGGTATGAAATGAGGGGGTGGTTGAATACTGGGAATGGGAACGTGAGAACTGGCAAAGTGCTCTCTACCAGCTGCAAGCTGGGAAGTGGTTGCTTCAGTGGTGCCTGCTGCAGTGGGAGGAGCGCAGGCATAGAGTCAAATTAACCCGGGTCTCAAGCCCCCTGCCCCACAGCTTGTTCAGGTTGCCCAGGTTTCCCCGGCTGAACCTTAGGGGTTGACACCTGCTGCCCTGTTGATTCTGAGGTTTAAATAAGAAAATGAATTTAAAGCCCCTGGCAGTATGTCTGTCTCATGGTAGATACTTAACCTCTTATCTCCTCATTCATCTCCCATTTGATTTTTTTTGTACCCAGCTTTAGAGTCCACAGTAATGACGTAGAAGCCTTATTGTGAGGCAAATCGTCTTAGTGAGTTGGAACAAGTGAAGTTGAATTTCTCCTTTTGATTATGAAAATAGAAATTCACAGGTTTTGAAAAACTTGATGCTTTAGAAATGTTAACCCACATGAAACTACTGTAGGAGTGCTTTTTAAAGGCACATAAAATAGTTTGTGAAAGATTTAAAATAACAGTTGATACTTTTAAATGCAATCCTGTGGTAGGTGTTTTTTTTTTTTTTTTAACAAGGAAACATTTGCCTACTTCTTTATTCATCCAGTTAATATTTATTAGGTACCATCTTTGTCTTGGATCCTGTATAATGTGGGAGACTAAGTAGTGGACAGATGATTCTTATACACTACACCATAGTTGGTCTTGGGCTGTGGGAAATCACTGAATGTGGTGCCAAGAGAGTTTGACATTATGTATCAGTGTTTTAAAAATGTGCATTCTCTCTTACCAGTTGATCTGCTTCTAGGACTATAACATAGGGAAGCTTGATAAAGTATTGCTTATATTAGCGAAAGATTAGTAATTGAAAATATATAACAGTAGTGAATTGGTTTAATTGATACATCAGTGAATGGACGTATTACATTATCTACCAGTGATCATACATCTGTATCATACATTTTCCCTTAGGAGAAGAATAGGTTACCAGAAAGGGTTAAAGAGAAGAGCATTTATTTTGAAAAAAAACTTAATTTAGGGAAACCCCTGAAATCCTTTCTAAATTACTTTTGTGTATATTCTCTGTTTTGAAGAAATCATTCTGAAAGATATATTATTGTCATAATCTGTAAGAGGGTGGGGATGTGAGCTAATAAGCATCTTGCCAAATCCAGTATTACGTCTGCAAGATAAACAAATAGGCACACCAGAGGCAAAGTTTTTTTTGTGTGTGTGGGTACCAGGGGTCGAACTCAGGACCTCGCGCGCCAGCAGGCGCCTGTGCTGCTGAGCGATATCACTGGCCCTTTTTTCGTATGTGGGTACTGGGAGTCGAACTCAGGACCTCGCGCTTGCCAGGCAGGCACTTATGCCGCTGAGCTATCTCAACGGCCCCAGAGGCAAGGTTTGAATAGTGACTAGTCAAGGTATAGTTTCAGAGAGGCTGTCAGGGGAGGGGACTTGGCAGTAGGAAAGGCAGGATTCTTTCATGGCTCTCTCAGTCTTTTGAGATACTTTTAATAGTAAGAAGATTAATCTGTGAAAATTCATTCTGAGAACAGTGATGGAGACAAAGTGCAGTAAGAATGTGGGCAGCCATCTCCAGTAACTTCACTGGTCATTTTACCTTAGGCAGCACCATTAGATCACTTTCTGTCTCTGGAAACCTCTCATTTCTGGTTACTAAAAGTTTTATGAGTGACATTGTTGAGAAATATTTTTCCCCCTAGTTGATAGTAATCTTATTAAAGATTTTTGCTCAGGTTTTGCAAACAATAGTTTAGGAAAACCTTTATTCATATAAATCTCTCAAATTTCACAACTTCATTCAAAGATGTTTTACACCTTTGGATATACCATTAGCAGCACTAATTTATAAAGACAGACAGTTATTCCTGTTTTTTCTCATGTATAGAAATGAATTTGCTGGGGGATTTCTAGTTTTCTCATTTCTATGAGAATTGTACAATAATAAGTGAGCAGACTGTCACTGTGTCTGGATCAGATGAATGGGCAATTTTTGGACTTTTCATCTTTCTGCTTTCTAGTGTAGTGTGTAGAGAGGCAATTTCTCTGCCTCATATTTTGTTTATTTCTTCATGTGTAATACAAATCTGCACCCCTTTTGTCTCTGGAACAGACTTCTGGGATTCTACCCTCCATCCTTCCACCCTTTCTTCTTTTTGACTGTAAGCAGGAGTTGGATGTAGAATGAAAGAAAACCACAAGAGAGTATGGCTGTGATGCAAATAAGTATCAGGTCCAAAAGGAAGAGATGACTTTTACTTAGTGACCCTTTATTTAAACTAGGGATATACCTTTCATTTTCAATTACTGTTATTTTGTTGAATACCCATGTGCCAAATACTTTATATTATCTTTCTTGATTCACATTTTCCTGAGAGTTTTGAATGACACCTTCCTTTACTTTACAGTCAGGACCTCAAAATATTGAACAGTTTTAGCCATATGCCAAGTAAATAGCACAGTCAGGATTGGAATACAGGTCTTATGCTACTGTGTATTGCACAAACTGCTCACTTTGGCTTGGGAGTTTGAAAACCTTCAGGAATAACTAAATTTCTGGTGAATTGTATTAACTTTCTTGGTCCTTGTTTTCTTTGTAAGGTGAGAAGATTGAGCTAAATCTTTAAAGTTTTCTCTGGTTGTAAAATTCTGTGATTCCTTGGTTCTTTTTAAATTCAAGCAGAGAATGTATAGAGTGTCTACTACACTCTTTGTGAGCAGCCACTTTGGTTTGGAATGAATACTGTTAGTTTGTAGATTTTATGACATTGTTCTGCTGTGGTGTTAAAAAAAAAAAAAAGGCATATTGGGGAGCACAGGTTAAAAGAAGGTGAGTTCTGCGAACTGCTGATTCACAAAACTTGAAAAAAAGTACCTGAGCATTCAAGGAACATGGCAAGCATAGGCTAGAAATTGTATGGGTGGAGCCTGGTAATGTCTTTAGACACTAGCATCTTTTATCTCGAAAGGTTATTGTGCCTGAGTGAGTCAAATCAATCATGCCTCTCCCTCTGTGCCTGTGTGTGTGTGTGTGTGTGTGTGTGCATGCGTGTGCATGTAGGCATTGGGAATTGGACTAGATGGTACAACAGTGACTTCACTTTCGTTCTTTTAAGGCCTTATAACATTTCCAATTAAATAGTAGAAAAATGGTTATGGGAACAACAATGATCATTAGTATATATGACATAAAAATAGCATAATTGCAGTGTTTTTTTATTCAGTTTATACAGTACCTTTTTCTTGAAGGTGCTGCACAAATAGCATTGAGATAATAGGCCATTTTAAAATGTCAAAATGTTGAAGAATAAGTAGCTAGGAGAAATAAATACACAGAAAAGTAGCAGCAGAGACTTAGATCACTGCTTGGTGTAGCAGGTTGGTGACTAGCTGAATTCATTGCACTCCCCAGTGCTGCTGGAAATGGGTGAGGGCTTGACATGGAGAGCACTTCTTTGGTCTGGTCTAGTACTTACCATTCTTCATTCTGTGGTTATGATTGAAGACCACGAGTTTTGTTGTCAAATGACCTCTCCTTACTGTTAACTTGGAGCAGATTACCTAAACTTTCTAAACATCAGATTCTTTATTGACAAAATAGTATTATTTATACCTGCCTTGTTAGGAGTTTTTCTGAGGATTAATATAAATGAATTATGTACTTGAAACATTTAGTTCAGTGCTTGACATATGGTTAATGTGTTATAAATGCTGTTTTTATCCTCAGAATATGTCAAAGCATAGTGGTGCTGATGACATTATAGAGCATGGTAGTAGTAGTGGCTTCTCTGGTTCAAAAGACAAGGCTGTGTGGAATTCTAAAGATCATCTTTTATTTCTCCAAACTGATAAGTATAATCTGTACTTCATAAAGTAGCATTAGATTTTCAAATGAAACATACAGAGAATATAAAGAATAATCACATTTGTATAACCATCATCAGTTTAAGAAATAAAACAATTACAGAGTAAACCATTTCTCTCTGTTTTTAGTATGTTTCTTGGAAACTGAGTATAATTGGACTTTAATCTCAATTTTCTGCCTTTGCTGGTAAATTTAGGTTGTTCACATTTATTACCATTACCAATATACTTATTTCTACCTTCTTATCATGTGTTTTCTGCTTACCTTTCTGTTTCTTGTGCTGCTGTTTTCCTTCTGATCTGTCTTCCATTGATCTGAATAACGTTTTTTTTTTCCTTGTATGGATTACCCTTGAATTTTTAACATGTATCCTTGGCTTTTACAGTCTAATATTAAATTCAATATGTCTGCCATTCTTCTGAACAATAAAGAGACTTTGGAAAACTATAATTCTAATGATTCTTTACCAGTCTTTGTTTTTGACCAGTGTTTTACTTCTGTGCTTTTTTAGTCATCCTAATTAGTCTTTATGAGTGCTGCTGTTGAATTTAGTTTTATGGCAACTTACATTGCTTTTAATATCCAGAAAACTGATTTTCTTATTCCTTTTCAGATTTTCAAAAGAAACAACCAGACGATGATTCCACTCCAAGTACAAGTAACAGCCAATCAGATTTGTTTTCCGAAGAGACCACCAGTGACAACAACAATACCTCGATAACCACGCCAACTCTAAGTCCCAGCCAGCAGCCACTTCCGACAGAACTGAATGTAACTTCACCGAGTAAAGAGGAATGTAAGTGCCTGGATCATGAGAGGTGGCAGGGAGAATAGCACAAGAACCAAGTTATGAGTTTCGTGGCTGTGTCTAACTCAAAGGAAAACAATTCTTTTAATTCGAGATAAATACTGTATTCATGTACAGGACTCACATTCAGCAAATTAGAAAATAATTACCAGGCATTTCATAGGGTATAAGGTCTTCTTAGGAGATACGTTTTTACATTAACTGCCAAGATACATGAGGTTTTAAACCATTCTGCAGCAGTGGCTCTCCACTCTGACTGCACATTAGAATCCACTGGGGATGTGGGGGAGGGGGGTAATCTTTAGCACTATTCCCTGACTGATTTAATTGGTCTAGAGGGAAGCCCAGAAATCTGTTCTTTTTAGCTCTGCAGGAAATTCTACTATACAGCAAGGGTTTTGAATCACTGGTCTAGGGAGCCTTAACCTTGTCTAAAGAGCCTTGGATTGAAAACTTGCCCCAGTCACTATCTGGACTTGGACTGTTTCTAAGCATTTAATTTAGATAATAGCACTACATATTGCTTAGGAAACAGGCTAATTGAAGGGAGTAGGACATTGTTTCAGTTACTCTCCTATAAGTCTTCAGTGGTAGAATACTATTATTTATGTGTTTTGGAAGTTCACTAGCTACTTAACTTTCATAATGCTATGACTGTTTCTTTTGGGGCACAACTGTAATATAGTATTTGTTAAAAATTACAGGATGACAGGAGTTTTAGCCTTTTAAAAGCTTTACTCCGGGCCAGTGAGATAGCTCAGTAGCATAAGGGCCTGCCTGGTAAGTGCGAGGTCCTGAGTTCGACTCCCAGAACCCACATAAAGGAAAAAAAGGGCCGGTGATATCACTCAGCGGCAGAAGCACTTGCTAGCAAGCGTGAGGTCCTGAGGTCGACTCCCGGTACCCCCATTCAAAAAAAAAAAAAAAAAAAAAAAAGCTTTACTCAACAAGGGTAGAATTTAGTGATCCAAGTTTAATGAATATCTAGAAATGTGATAGGTTAGGATGTTCTGTCTATAGTTTTGGAAAGATCAGCAGAAAAATATATATTTAAATCTTTCATAAACTACTGTATTCAGTTATATTGAGAATATAAAATAAAGGTCATGGTCTTCGTCTTCAAAGAATTTACTATTTAGGAGAGCCAATTAAATAATATTTGTTACATTACATAAGAGGTTACCAACCAGGTGTGAATATTTGGTAATGTCTTGAGGCCAAGGAGACTGTTAAACACCCTACATTACGTAGTATGCCCTCCACGAAAAAGAATGATCCTACTTGGCATGTCAGTAATGCTGAGGTTTAGGTGCTCTGAGGCATGGTTGTATGTACCCATGTTAACAGTCCCGCCATGTCCTAAACATAGTGGCTGTTTGAAGGGCTTGGCTGAAGGAAGTAATATTGGAGGTGGATAGAAAGTAGCGAAAGGCATTCTACACAAAGTAGTGTGAGCTGTGGAAGAAAGTTGTGTTGAGTTCCTTAATGGCCAGTGACTTCTTTAGGGCCATTTGTGGAGGAGAATGGAGGACAAGCCTGGAAGCATGAATTATGGCCAAGGCAGTGATGCTTGAATGCTCAGTTAAGCTATTTGGACTTTAAACAGTAACCATGTTTTTGAGCAGAGAAAGTGATAGCATTATAGTTCTTATGGAGAAGTAACCTGGCAGTGTTGAAAATAGGAAGAACTATGCTGGAATAGCACTGCAGAGAAAGACTTATAGTATTATAACATGTTAAAAACAAAGAAACATGGTAGTGTCAAGGCAGAGGCTTTGTTTTGTTTTAAAAAATCAGTTCTAGGTCATGTACTTATTGAGCTGAAGAAAGCCATGGCTGCTTTTGTTAGAAAAATACACACTATCCATTTACACCCAATTTTACATAAAATTTCTCTAACGCTTGTTACAGCCTTGAGGTCAAGAACTCGTAGTCAAAGGGAAAGGTTGGAGCTGATGAGACACTCACCTGATGGAACTTGGGTTGGATACAGGCCACAAGAAGCCAATTCAGTCAGCCAAAATGCATGTGAGACCAAGATAACAGTAGATACCATTGACGAAGCACTGGACGTGTGAGACATGGTTCTACTCGCTGGCATATTTTTTCTTTCATTCCTCGTGACAGCCCAATGAGGTGTATTCTACCATTATCCTCATTCTGTGGATAAGGAAACAGGCACAAAGAGATCAAGTAATTTGTCAATGGTCATAAACTAGCAGCTGCCAGAACTAGGATTCACATTCAGACATTTGGATTCAGAATCCATGCTTTTAATCAGTTAATTCACAATGTAAAATGCACCCATCGCAGAGAATATTAATTTTGACAAAAGTCAGCACTTTGCCTGCATATAGTTTAGGTACCTAGAAACCCAAATCCTAACGAGAAGTTACTGTAATTCATCTTCAAAAGTTCATGTAACAGGGATTGGAGGTAAACATGTATCCATGTAATTAAAACATCTTCTCTGGAGATAGACCTTCATGGAAGCTAACCCATAACAAGGATTTATACAGCAAATGGCAAAATGTGGGCTGAGAAAAGATGGAGTTAAAGGAAGTGAGTTTTTATTTGAGTCAGGTGGATTGTCTGATACACCCTAAGGACATATGGAGGTCTTTTGGATTCAGTGCAAGATTCCATCTTCAGAACACTTTCCCCTTTGGTTGCCTGGGCTGTCTTGTCCTAAGACCTGGAGCCTAAGATACAACTCTTCCTGTGTTTCACTCTAGGCCACTGTAAAATATTATGCTTTTTCTTTTGATTTATAAATACCTTTAATGTGATTAAGGATGTGTCTTAGTGACCTTCCTCATTGCCAAGAAACAGTAACCACAACTTAAAGGAGGAAGTGAGGTTTACTTTGTCACAGTTTTTTTTTTTTTTGTGGGTACCAGGGGTCGACCTCAGGATCTCGCGCGCCAGGAGGCGCCCGTGCCGCTGAGCGATATCACCGGCCCCTTTTTCGTATGTGGGATCCGGGAGTCGAACTCAGGCCCTCGCGCTTGCCAGGCAGGTGCTTACGCCGCTGAGCCATCTCACCGGCCCTTTGTCACAGTTTTTAAGAAGATTCAGTCCATAGCTGGCTGGCTCCACAGAAGAAACAGCATGGCAGAGGGGCCTAGTGGAGGAAAACTGCTCACATCATGGCAGCCAAGAAGCAGAGAGAAAGAGAGAGAGAGAGAAAAGGGAGGAACTTGGAGGGAGATGCATTCTTCTACATCATGTCCCCAGTGACCTGCCTCTTCTGACCAGGCCCCGCCTCCTAACAGTACATTCAGCTATAAAGTCATCAGTAGACTAATCCACTGATAGTGTCCCTAAGAACCAGTCACCTTCCAAAAACCCACCTCTGAACATGAGGCTTCAGACACGCTCTCGTCCTCCCAACCCCGTCAGATCACTGCTTTGAACCACTGTGTGTTCATCTTAGAGTTATACTTGTCAAGGCTAATGTTACTCAGGTTTTACACAGATCTGGGGAAATGAGAATTGTTATAATATGAGGTTTACTTGCATTTGTATTGTGTTCAGCTGGGGAAGTGGGTGCTCAGGAGAGAGCAGTCATTCATCATGCGGAGACAGTACTTAAGTTTTAGGGGTTAACTTCCACAGGTGAGAGCTAAGAAAAGCAGTAAGGATAGGTCTTGGGTGCAGCCTCTATGTTTAGGGAACAGTAGTGACAGAAGAGACAACTGAAAAGGTCAGAGAGGAAGAGAATGATAGTGAGCAAGGTCAAAAAAGCCAAGAAACAAATTTCAGCTTGTGGTAGTGTGAGCTTTAATGAAAATGTTAGCTCACTTTTATGAAGTACTTGTTACGTCATAAGCACTCTTCTAAGCTCTCTATAGAGAACTACCATTTAATTTTTAATGAAATCATGCCTGTTTTTATAGATAGCAAGTTGAAGCAGAGAGAGTCCTAGTAACTTCTGCCCACAGTTACAGAGCTTTCAGTTGGCAGAGGAGCCCTCCTTCCAGCACACTGATTTGGATCCTGAGTCTGTGGTCTTAGACACTATAGCATAACATTGTGAAAATGCTGCAGAGGCTGTAAATTGGCAAGAGGCATTTGGACTTGGTGATTGTGAGATTGCTCACCTAAATAAACTGTACATTCATTTAGTAGTCTTTGCTGAGTGCCTACTCTTTGTTAGATACTAGGTTAAGTGACTAAGATGAAGTATCTACCAAGAAGGAAGTTGCCTTTGCAAATATTGAGATTTTGGCATGTTCTCCCAAGTAGGTGTGATAATTTGGGGACGTACGCAAAAGCTTTTGCAGGTGGGCTTTGCTGCCTCTCTTAGGTTGAAAGCAACTGTGCTAGGGTGAATATTGGTTTTGTTAAGGCTGCAAAGGTAGATGCTTTATGATTCAGTGAAAACAAAGTGATTGCCAAGTAGCAATGAAAACCCAAGAGAGATTAGGTAGCCTGATCCACCACACTTTTCAAATTTTTCGAGCTATTACTTGCCTAGGAGAAGGATAGTGGAAGAAGGAGCAGGGATTACTATTCATAGGGACTACAGTGAGGTGTGGAGAAGTGTGAAGTACGATATAGAAATTGCTAGAAAATGGGTTTGGAATGCTAAATCCAAGTACTACATAATTTGTAACAATCAGTAGTTACAGATCCAGTGTTACTGTATAGATCCAGAAGTGCTTCACTTCTTTGGAGTTTTTGGGAAGTTGAATATTGCCCAAATACACTTTCAGCCTCTTACTGTTAAATGAATGTTATAAAATGAGGTGAGAGTTGGATATATTTTATTTTGACAAGACTGCATAGAATAATAACTGTTGACAAAAGTGAGTATAGGGACCCAGGTAGCTATGATGTGGTGGTAGAGATCCAGATAGGTCCCTGGAACCTGGAAAGACTTCTAATCAAAAGAAATTTTTACAGCAGTTGGTTAAAGTTCTAATAAAGCAGATACCTAAAAGCTCTAAGAGGTACTTCTTTGTCTGAACACATCTTTATCCTTCCCAAACTGTGTGACTATAGAAGAGTATACACACAGAATGTTGGCCAATAAAAACCTTCTCAAAAAAGTGTAAGCTAAATGCAAATAGCAACTCGAGGACTTGTCACAGCATTTAAATGCTCTAAAATTGTAACAGCTAACATTAGAATAATTAACACTAGGCAGCATTCCAAGTACATTACATGTATTAACTGACTTCATCTTCATAATTACCCTGTAAAGTAGGTACCTTTATTGTATCCATTTCACAGGTGTGGAAACAGAGGCCCTGGATATTCACTCTCTTGCTCAAGATCACATAGCAATTTGCCTGCAGAGACTTGGCTCTCTACCACTGCTGCCACAGCTGCCTGTCTCTAGAGTGACTTATAGTTTAAAGGACATGGCTTGCAAATGTAGGCTATACAGAGCAAGGGGTGTTGGACACTTAAAAAGAATAAAACATTTCTGCTTTGCTACTATCTATTTAGTGCTCTTTTTGGCTTTTTCACAAAGGAAATATGCGATTTGAGGTAATGTTTCTTTTTTGTCTTATTTTGTTTTTAATTGGTGCATCATACATACAATACAGTATGATATTGTATACATATATATGTATATAATATGTAATGATCAGATCAGCATAATTGAAGTACCCATCACCTCAAACATTTTTCATTTGTTCGAGTTGGGAACATTCAAAATCCTCTCTGTTAGCTGTTTTGAAATATGTACTTAGCTTTTGTCAACTATAATTATCCTACTGTACTATAGAAGCTTATGTTACTTGCCTTACCCAGCTGTACCCCAGTACCTGCTAACTATTCTCTCTCCATCCCTGTCTTCCCATCCTGTTTTCTCTCCTTCCATGAAATCAAGTTTTTAAACTTCCACATACATGTGAGAGTATGCAGTATTTGCCTTTCTGTACTTGACTTATTTCACTTAACAAATGTCCTCCAGGCTTATCCACATTGCTGCAAATGACAGGACTTAGTTCTTTTTTATGGCTAAACTATATACCATTATGCATATACACTACATTTTATTTATTTATTTATTCATCAGTGGACACCCATTTTGTATATCTTTCTTGGCTATTGTCAGAACTGCTGCAGTAAACATGGAAGTACAGTTTTCTTTAACATAATGATTTTCTTCCTTTTGATACATACCCAGTAGTGAAATTGCTAGATCAGATGGTAGTTTTATTTCTGATTTTTTGAGGGACCTCCGTATTATTTTCCATAGTGACTGTACTAATTTACATTTTCAATAATGGTACATGAGCATTCTTTCTCCATATCTTTGTCAGTGTAATAGTCATTTGAACTAGGAAGAGATGACATCTCATTGTGGTTTTGATATGATTTTTTCATAAATGTGTTGACTGTGTATCTTTTGGGAAATGTACTAGAAAATGTGGGTTATTTGGGGGTTTTGGCCATTGAGATGTTTGGGTTCCTTATATATTCTGGAAATTCCTTGTCAGATAGTTTAAAAATATTTTCTTTCATTCTGTAGGTTGTCTCGCAACTGTAGGTTTTTTTCCTTTGCTATATTGAAATGTTTTAGTTTGATATAATGTCATCAATTTTTTCTTTTGTTGCCTGTGCTTTTGGGGTCATATCCCAAAAAATCTTCCCTAAAGTGTTTCCTGTATGTCTTCTTATAGTAGTTTCACAGTTCCAAGTCTTATATATAAATCTTGGATCCATTTTGAGTTGATTTTTGTGTAGGACATAAGATAAGGGCCAAGTTTCATTCTATTGCATGTAGATAGCTACTGTCCTCTGTATCATCTGTTGAAGGGATTTTCCTTTCTTTCCAGTGTATGTTCTTGAGTCTTTCTTGAAAACAATAGGTTGTAGGGGCGTGGATTTATTATAGGTTCTCTATTTTGTTTCTTTGGTTGATGTGTCTGTGCCAGTATCATGTTGTTCTGGTTACTCTAGCTTGGTGGAAAAACACGGTGTATATTTCAGTTTTAAAAATGGATTATTGGAGCGTGAGGTCCTGAGTTTGACTCTCGGTACCCACATATGAAAAAAAGGGCCAGTGATACTGCTCAGTGGTACGGGTGCCTGCTGGCAAGCGCGAGGTCCTGAGTTCGATCCCCAGTATGCACAAAAAATAAAATAAAATAAAAATGGATTACTGTAAAAGACATATTGCCATTCGCCCCAAAATACTCTTCATTTCAAACCCATTTATCCCATCGTTCTTAACCATTTTCTGAATTAGTTTTGGAATTCCTTTCTCATTGTGCCCTCTTTGTGTCTTCTATGTATTAGGCTTCCTGTTATGCTCTTGAAAGTCTGGCCATCCCTACTCTGGCATATTTGGAAGCTGTACAATGTGAATGCCTGAGGTTTTGGGTTTTTTCCTCAGTTCTAACATGTGAGGTAGAAGTGGAAGTATTGGCAGGGCCTTGGCTAGCCTGTTTCCTTTTAGGCATTAGAGGAGGAAAATTGATGCCTGTTATTGGGGAAAATTTAATGGCAAGAAATGGACCTGATTTAAAATATTCTGTCATTTTAATCTGGCAGTTTGAAAGGATGTATCTTACACAAAACATTCTTCTAAGTTCTGGAGGCACATGTTAAGAATGAGAAGTGACTACCACTTACATAAAACTGTAATTTACAATAGGGATTGCTAAACTGCAGCCCAGAGGCCACATCCAGCCCATCACCTGTTTTTGTACCACCCCCAAGCAGATAATGATTTTTACATTTTTTACATTTTTAAATGGTTGAAGAAAATCAAGAGAATGGTATTTCGTAAAATGTGGAGATTAGTAGTTTCATAGACACAGCTCCCTCATTCATTTATGTACTATGCCTGCATCCGTGCTACAGCAGCAGAGTTGGTAGTTGCCCCAGAGATCCAGTAGACCTTTGCAGAAAAATCTGCAAACACATTTTACAAAGCACTTTGACAGACATCATGTTCCTGGCATCATCCTGACAGTGCAGTGCAGGTAGGGCAGGTATTCTCTGTTCTCCTTTCTAATCAGTAGATCAGAAAAGAGAGGTTTGGATGACGACATACAACAGGGCCACAACTCAGATCAGGGCCTTTTGCATGTATAATACTTGTAGTTTTTCCCTCCTTGTATCTACTGCATCTGCCCAAGAGATGCTATTGGTGTAGTCAAAAGAAAATATCCAGAAAAAGTGAGAACCTTACTAACCAGAGTGTTAGTGAAGACTTTTACTAATTAAAGTTTCATTTCCAAGTGCTGTCTGGATTTTCCTTTAATATAATACTGATTTCCAAAACAACAATTTGAGAGCATTCTTTACCTGTGGTTAAATTAATTTGGTTTGAATGAGATTCCCATTGTTCCTTTGAAAAGGATTTTCTGGCAATATCCATGCTTCCCCAGGGATTAAAAAAAGAAAAATGAAAAAAGTGATAGAACCTTTTAACAGATATCTTTGCTAAACTGCGCCTGGGTCTGACAAGACCTTATCTGTCCTCTGAAAAATTATCACTGCTACCAAGTAGCTAATCTTTCTGTTTGTTTTTACCATTTAAATTTGTAATCTCTAAATGAAACCAGTTTCCCCCTCTTTCAGACTATATAGTTATTTTTCTGGAGGACAGATACTGGCAAAACAGGATGGTTTCTTTTTGTAAAGCATTTGGAAAATATTACCTATTAAAATATTTCATGACTTCCTGCTGGGCTGGTTTTAAGTGAAATATGGTGGAGAGATTTATTTACAGTTCTGTCTCTCTCTGTGTGCCTTTCTCTTCCCTTTTCTCTAATGAAGCTCAAAGCATCAGGCCATTTATCAGAGATAATTATACAACAGATGGAGCTTTTCTGATATATAATAGTCTCAAAGTGGAAGATTCTTTCCCATAATGAAGAATGCCCAAGCTTTAAAAGTCTCTTTTGATTTTAACTTAAAGTTTTTTTTTCCTAGTGCATTTATTTATTAATCCTGAAGCTGGTTCTGTAAAGCATGCTGCTTTTATTAGGGCCCTATTCTAAAAAGATTGATACTCTATAGTGAAGTTTAACAATATACAGTTGTATCCTGTATTGAATTGAATGGCTGTAATTCACCAGGAATCAATGTGTAGGATCAAGTTAATCCTTGTCAAAATGCAGAAGGACTTGAACAGTTAGCAGTGTTTTCTTATATTAATTATTTCTATTCCATAGTGTTATCTGCGTGGGAATTTGTTCATGCATATATAGTGTCATCTGACTTTCAACTTCTGCTTAAAAGAAAGAAATTAAAACAGTCATGCTTTTTAAGTTACTGACTTTTCCCCTCTTACATTTAAGTATGCAAGTAAAGTGTGACTACATTCTTAATTTTTTAATTAAAGATTTAAGTTTATATAGAATAGAAGGTAAAGATACTAACGGCGCCACACCCCATCACCATCAAATTCCTACTCTTTCCAGAAATAACCACTGTTTATCATTTTAGGTTATACTTTTTAACGCGGTTATGTACTTATGTACATACATACAAAGCTTTGCTTAGTTTTATGTAAATAAGAATGTATTATACATAGTGTTTTTTAAGTTGTTTTTAACTTAATATATTTTGGAACTCTTCACAGGCTAGCAATGGAAATTTTTTTAAACTGCATCATATTCCATATTATAATTACTGTGGTTTTTTTGGTGGTGGGAACTGGGAATCAAACTCAGGACCTCGCACTTGCCAGGCAGGTGCCATGCCGCTGAGCTATATCCCCGGCCCCATTACTATGGGTTTTTTTAACCCTTTTGAGGCTGTTTCTGAAATTTTGCTTTTATTAAAACTTGCCAAGTGAACATTTGTGTACACAACCAATAGTGCATATGTCATTTCTTATGACTAACAAGTCAGAGAATGCATATATTTTGAATTTTAATATAAAAGACAATATTATGTTCCAGAATGCGTAAGCCACTTTTTACTTCTAATTGTGGTATTTGAGAGTGACTGTTTGCTATACCATTACCAACAAAAGGTGCTTCTCTTTGTTTTTTTATCCTTTTTCTTTTTTATTTTAAAGAGAAAAAAAATAGAATAAAATTTCAAAACAGCATAATAGGAGGGTCACAATGATTAATACATTGTGTATTGTTATCTTTAAATTACTTACTCAGGGTACAAGATATCAGCATTCAATTGTCCAAACAATATTAGCACAAACCTTTCTTCTCAATGAACTAAGCAAAATTAGTACTGTAGCTATCTTAACTATCTTGTGTGTGTGTGTGTGTGTGTGTGTGTGTGTGTATAATTTTTTTTCTTTTCCCTTCTTTCATTTCCCCATTCCTCCATCCCAGTTTCTCTTTCCTTTTGACCAGTTACTTCCTGTTTTACCATATCTATTGTACATTTTGGATCTTATTTACTCTTTCATTTTCTCACACTAGGGAGACAATATGATGTTTACACATGTGCGTCCGGTTAATTTCACTTGTATTTTCTCGAGTTGCATCCATTTACCTATAAAAGTCTCCAGTTTATCCTTCTTTATGACTGAGTAGTACTCCATTGTATAAAAATACCACATCTTTTTTATCCATTCCTCGGTTGATGGGCATTTGGGTTTTTTCCAAGATCTGGCTATTACAAATTGTGCTGCTATAAACATGGGTGTGCATATATCGCTGTGGTACGTTTTTAATTCTTCTGGGAAGATACCCAGCAGGGGAATAGCTGGATCAAATGGGACCTCCAATCCTAGTTTTTTGAGGAATCTCCACACTGATTTCCACAGTGGCTGTACCAGTCGACACTCCCACCAACAGTGGAGAAGGGTTCCCTTTTCCTCACAGCCCCTCCAGCATTTGTTATTAGTTGATTTCTTTATAGTAGCCATTCTTTCTGGGGTGAGATGGAATCTCAGTGTTGTTTTAATTTGCATCTCTCGAATGACTAGTGATGTAGCACATTTTTTCATATATATATTTGCCATTTGTATTTGTTCATCTGAGAAGTGTTTATTCATCTCAGATGCCCATTTTTGGATTGGGTCTTTAAATTTGGGAGGTCTGATTTTTTTGAGTTCTTTATATGTTCTCGATAGTAATCCTTTGTCTGAGGAACAGCTGGCAAACATTTTTTCCCACGTTGTGGGTTTCTCTTCACTCTGTTGGTGGTTTCTCTTGCTGTGCAAAAGCTTTCTAGTAAGATGAGATCCCAGTTGTTGATTCTCTGTGATAGTTCCTGTGCAATTGGGGTTTTATTCATAAAATCTTTGCCTACACCAATGTCTTCAAGAGTTTTACCTATCCTACCTTCCAGCAGATTTAATGTTTCTGTTTTAATATTTAGATCTTTGATCCATTTTGAATTGAGTTCAGCGCATGGTGAGAGATACGGGTCTAGTTTTAATCTTTGGCATGTGCAGAGCCAGTTTTTCCAGCACCATTTATTAAAGAGGCTATCTTTCTTCCAGTGGATGTGTTTGGCACCTTTGTCAAAGATAAGGTGGCTTAGTATGTCTGGAGTTGTTTCAGCATCTTCTAATCTGTTCCATTGATCTTTGGGTTTGTTTTTTTGCCAATAGCACGCTGTTTTTATCACAGTAGCTTTATAGTATAATTTCAAGTCAGGGATTGTGATGCCCCCTGCCTTGCCTTTGTTGCCCAGAATTGCCGTTGCTATTCCAAGTCTTTTCTGGTTCCAAATGAATTTTAGGATTGTTTTCTCTAATTCTGTGAGATATGCTGTTGGAATTTTGATCGGAATTGCATTAAAACTGTATAACAATTTTGGAAGTATGGCCATTTCCACTATAGTGGTGCTTCCTAGCCATGAGCAAGGGATATCTTTCCATTTTCTGATATCCTCTTCAATCTCCTTTTTCAGAGTACTATAGTTTTCAGTGCAGAGGTCTTTTACTTCCTTTATGAGATTGATTCCTAGGTATTTCATTTTTTTGCATGTTATCGTGAAAGGTATTGTTTCCCTAATTTCTCTTTCAGTAAGTTTGTTATTCATGTACAGGAAGGCTATTGATTTTTGAGTGTTGACTTTGTATCCAGCTACGCTACTGAATTTGCTTATTAAATCTAGCAGGTTTTAGTGGAGTTTTTGGGGTCTTCTGTGTAGAGTATCATGTCATCTGCAAATAATGATAATTTAACTTCTTCCTTTCCAATCATTATTCCCTTTATTTCTTTCTCTTGTCTAATTGCTCTGGCTAAAGTTTCCAGAACTATGTTGAATAAGAGTGGGGACAGTAGACATCCTTGTCTTGTTCCTGATTTTAGAGGGAAGGCTTTCAGTTTTTGGCCATTTAGTATAATATTGGCTGTTGGTTTGTCATAGATAGCTTTTACCAGGTTAAGATAAAGACCCTCTATTCCAATTTTCTGTAGGGTTTTTATCATGAAAAGGTGCTGGACTTTGTCAAAAGCTTTTTCTGCATCTATTGAGATGATCATGTGATTTTTGTCTTTGGTTCTGTTAATATGGTGTATTACATTTATTGATTTACGTATGTTGAACCATCCCTGCATCCCTGGGATGAATCCAACTTGGTCATGGTATATAATCTTCTTGATTATTTGCTGGATTCTATTTGCCAGTATCTTATTGAGGATTTCTGCATCTATGTTCATTAGGGAGATTGGTCTGTAGTTCTCTTTCTTAGTTGGGTCCTTCTCTGGTTTTGGTATCAGGGTAGTGCTTGCTTCCAGGAATGAATTTGGGAGTACTGCTTCCCTTTCAGTTTCATTAAAAAGTTTGAGAAGTAGTGGTGTTAGGTCTTCTCTAAATTTCTTGTAGAATTCGGCAGTGAATCCATCAGGGCCTGGGCTTTTCTTTGTTGGGAGGTTTTTAATTACATCTTCAATTTCATTGGTTGATATTGGTTTATTTAGAATTTTTATATCTTCTTGATTCAGCTTTGGTAATTCATACGTATCTAGGAATCTGACCATTTCTTCTGCGTTTTCCATCTTATTAGAATACACATTTTCAAAATAGGTACAGATGATCATCTGGATTTCTGCAGGGTCCGCTGTGCTATCATCCTTGTCATTCTTAATTGCATGGATTTGAGTCTTTTCTTTTTTTAATAAGGTTGGATAAAGGTTCGTCGATTTTATTTATTCTTTCAAAGAACCAACTCTTTGATTCATTGATTCTTTGTATTGTTTTTTTAGTCTCCAATACGTTAATTTCTGCTCTGATCTTTAATTTCCTCCCTTGTGCAAGCTTTTGGCTTAGCCTGCTGTTCTTTTTCTAGAAGTTTGAGGTTCACCATTAAGTTGTTTGTTTGTGCTTGCTCTGTTTTCCTGATATAGGTATTTAATGCTGTAAATTTCCCTCTTAGGACTGCTTTCATTGTATCCCATAAGTTCCAGTATGTTGTACTGTCATTATCATTCATTTGTTGAAACTGTCTAATTTCTTCTTTAATTTCGTCTGTGATCTATTTGTTGTTCAGTAGGGTGCTATTTAATTTCCAGGTGTTTAGGAAGTTCTTGTGATTTCTTTTGCCATTGATTTCCAATTTCATTGCACTATGGTCTGATAATATGCATGGGATAATTTCAATTCCTTTGCATTTACTTAAGCAGGTTTTGTGAGCTAGTATGTGGTCTAGTTTGGAGAACGTCCCGTGTACAGCTGAGAAGAATGTGTATTCTGATGTTGTGGGGTGGAACACTCTGTAGACATCTACTAAGTCCATTTGTTCAAAAGTTTGGATCAGTTCTAATATTTCATTGTTGATTTTTTGTCTAGTTGATCTGTCTTTTTGTGACAGTGGAGTATTGAGATTCCCCCAATACAATTTTCATATCCTGTAATATTTGTTTTATATAGTTGGGTGCACTGGTATTTGTTGCATATATATTTATGATCATTATCTCTTCCTCTTGGATTGTTCCCTTTACAAGGATGTAGTGACCTTCTTTATCTCTCTGAATCATTCTTGGCTTGAAATTCACTTTGTCTCCAAAAAGAATAGCTACCCCTGCTTTTTTCTGGGTTCCTGTTGCATGGAGTATTGTTTTCCATCTTTTGACTTTCAGTCTTTAAGTCTTTCTGAATTAAATGTTTTTCTTGTATGCAGCATATTGTTGGCTCTTGCTTCTTGATCCATTTTGCCAATCTGTGCCTTTTGATTGGTGAACTGAGACCATTAACATTGTTGGTTAAAACTGATACGTATTGACTTATACTTGTCATGTTATTTTCCTGTTGTTGGCTCCCCCCCCCTTTTTTTTTCTCCCCTCTCTCTGTTTAATTGTTTGCCCTGCCTGGTGGATTCCTTCTGTTGGGGTTCCTGGAGTTGTAGTCCTTTTTATCTCTTTCTAGAATGTCCTTCAAAACATTTTGGAGTGCTGGTTTGGTGGTCATAAATTTTTTTCAGCTGTTCTTTGTCATGGAAGTATTTTATTTCTCCCATCAGTTTTGAAAGATAATTTTGCGGGGTACATCAGTCTGGGTTGAAAGTTATTTTCTTTTAGAGCTTGAAATACATCATTCCAAGCTCTTTTTTTTTCTTTTTTTTTTATGGGTAGCGGGGGGTCCACCTCAGGACCTCACGCGCCAGCAGGCACCTGTGCCACCGAGCGATATCTCCGGCCCTTTTTTCATACGTGGGTACCGGGAGTCAAACTCAGGACCTCAGGCTTGCTAGGCAGGCGCTTATGCTGCTGAGCTATCTCAACGGCCCCCACCAAGCTCTTCTTGACTTGAGGGTTTGTGCTGAAAAGTCAGCTGTGATTCTGATGGGCTTTCCTTTATAGGTGATTTGTCTCTTTTCCCTAACAGCTTTTAAGATTCTGCTCTTGCAATGAATTTCTGGAATCTTGACTATGATATGTCTGGCTGAAGATTTTTTTTTTGATCGTGGCTAGTTGGAGTTCTATAAGCCTCATTTATCTGTACATCAAGTTATTTTTCTCTGCCAGGGAAATTTTCTGTTATAATGTCTTTGAACAGTGTCCTGATGTCATTTGTGCTATCTCCGGCTTTTTCATTGACTCCAGTTAATCTTAAGTTATTTTTCTTTGCCTCATCCAGCAGCTGCTGGATTGATTTTTCACTGTCCCTTGCTATTTTTATGAATTCTTTCTTTTCATGATCACTAATTGCAAGCCTGTCTTCTATATCTGAGATCCTGTCCTCATATCTGCTACAAATACATTCAATGGAATTTTTGTTCTCCTGGGTATCTCCTTGAATCTGCTTTATGGATTCCATTTCTTTCCTATGCTGAGCATTCATGGCTTCCATCATTTTCTTAAGCTCATCTATTTTTTTGTCTGTGTCTGCTCTAGTGTTCTTAAGCATAATCTTCATTGTGGACATTATCTCTGCAGTTATCTGTGAAATTATTTCTGATTTAATTTTTTCCAGAGCCTCATTCAGTTACTTTGTTGTTACCACTTCAGAGATGCCAGGTGTATGGTTCTTGGATTGTCCCACCTCATGGCCTCCTGGGTTTGCCTTTGGTGAACTGGATGTATGGGGTTGCATCTTGTTTAAGTGTCGTCTCATTTTCTTTTCTTTCTTTAGTGTAATTCTTGAGGTGATGTTTGTAAATTGCCTGTGGTAGGTTGCTTTATTGCTAGTATTTAAAATCCTTAGAAGATAACTACTTCTCTGTGGTATCTTCCAGGTGTCGCTTATTTTTGGGTTTTGAGACTGCTGCAAGATCCTACCTCTTCAATTAGTTGGAGATGAGAAGTTGCTGCCTGTTTGGCCCAGCCCTTGGTTCTTTGGTACTGTGCCACAGTATTTCCTGTGACCCTTAGTCAATCTCAATCATGGAATACCAGGAAGAAAAGCCATTTACAACAATTATGTTACTTTTGGCTATAGTGGTACCAAAACCATCAAACACAGCCTAGAACATAACAGACTGAGCTAACCAGTAATTTGCTACTTTTAACCGTATAAACTAGATTTGTGGTTATATAACAAAATCTAAAACAAACCAGAAAGTTATATGCAGTATACAAGTCCTTACTATGTCAATTTTGCCCTCAGGAGTTTAAATTTAAAATGAGTTAAGGAGGAAATAGGGTATTGGGAGAAGAGGAAGGAATTAGATGTAAAGCTGTAGGACAAAGATGGATCCCGCTAACATTTAATTGGGAAACTGGTGTAGAAGATTGGTGGGAAAAAGAGAAGGAAGGGATAAAAGGAAGAACAGATCAGAACCACAATCACAAGGAGGTTAGAGGCTCTGTTTACACTCATATAAAAACCAGATAGAATAATGAAGGAAAGAACAAACAGATAAACAAAAACGAAAACAAACAAAAAAACACCTTCACCAGAACAAAAAACAAATGAGAGAAAAAGAAAAAAGTTCACTTCCAGGTTTTGAGTCTGCTGTGGGCAGGCCCCGTGTGGTGACAGAGTCCTGTTCCGTGCAGATCTGTCCCAGCAGGTGGGCAGCAGCCCTTCCGCGGGGCAGTGGGCAGGAGCCTGCACTCTCAGGCGGAGACCAGTCTCATTCGCCTGCCGCCGCCAGTGCACTTTCCGCGGGCCTGAGAGCCGCGGCGCCGCGCTGCATTCCGAGCACAGTTCCGCTGCTCCCCCCCACGACGGCGCCCGGGCAATAGCTCTCTGGCGCGGGACGGCTGAGCCTTAGAGGCGCTCACCGCAGCCAGCGCGGTCTTTCGCTGCTCCCCTGCACTACGGAGTCTCGTGTCCCTCCGCGGAGGCCCCCAGGGGCGCCGTCTGTCACCGTGTGTCCTTGGATTTGAACTTAGGTCGCGCCCCGATTCCTGACACAGGGAGAAGATGCCCGCGGTCTCCTTGTTCTTCGTTGAATTTCTCTTCACTCTCTCCGTGAGCCCCGAACTGCGCTTCAGAACTTTCCTGGGTCCAGGGGAGCCACTTCCTCTTTCTTGTCTTCCCCCAGCCACTATGTTCCAGTGTCCAAGGCAGCTTTTAGAGAGGTTCACTGCCTGCTTCTTACAAATCCTCCATCTTCCCCCCATCTCTCCTTTTTTTTAAAATCATGGACAAAGAATAGCTCATTATAACTTTCATTTTTCATTTTTATCATCCCCTTTGCAAGAGAAAAGACTAGTAAATTTCCAGTACTCATTTTCTAGGGTCTCTTTAGAACTGTGCAAATTGGAAAGGTTAGTTTCCCATAAAGATTTCCTTAGCACCTGTAATATTGTATAGTTACGGATATTCAAATTAGTTTTTGAGGCAGTATTATCACTGTCTTCCCATTTATAAATAATGATTTGTTTTTAAAAAAAGTTTACTAAAATAAATGCTGCATACTTCTCTGTGAAAGTAAAGTTCACAGTGAACAACCACACTTCACGTAGTTTTAGACTTTTGTAGCTGTCACACTTTTATTGTGTGTAGGTACAGGTAATGGGTGACACTATGCCAATTTTAAACTAAATCTAAACTTTATTTTAGGCAAACTGTTTGGCAGGAAAAGTCATAATAGGGGCATCTATTTGAAAATGTTAGATGTAGTCATTTTAACTTTGCTATTATGTCTGTGAAATTCTCTGTGAGAATTCAGAGCTCCTAGTACCAAAAAAATGATTATGCAACTTTATATTTATATTCATGTGCTCTTTTACTCCATAAACCATTTCACTTTTTTATCCATCAAAAAGATGATTCTTGATGCTACTTTAGTAAGGAGTTTTAAAAATTCCAAAATACCAATATAATCTCTGTGCTACATAATTCAAATTATAACATTTTCAACTACTAGTTACAAGGAGAGGTCTTACTAGCAAGGCCTGGGGTGTTCACTTCTGTCTTTAGCACAGAGTTGAACTTCAGCACCTTTCGTGCCATGGATGTCAGGCTGAGCACAGCTGGTAGTGAGTGGTACAGCTGCCTATGGGAGAGGCTCAGCAGAAGGCCCGTTGGTCCTAAGTTCATTTTGAAAGTCTGTGAGACAGCAGCTGTAGCCTGAATAGAAGTCTTACTTCATTTTCCCTGAAGCATCCTGTGGAGAACATGCACAAGTTACTTCCCTTTCTGAGGAAGGCATTTTCAGCCTCCTTTTAGTTCCCAACACAACCCAATATTTATGGGAATGCTCTTGCTAGCTGAACTATGTGAAAAAACATAAAAAGCTCTTCCAATACTGAGTGGTGTCTCCATTAATATTATGAGAATCGTACTTGTGTTGATGGTAAAATGCAAATGTAGAAATTTGAGTTGAGCCTTAGTTAAGTCTGTAAATAGTCAAAACTGAAGCCTAAATAGGAGAAGCGACAGCCCCCGATTTCATATCTGTATTAAATGTGCTTTGTCACAAGAGAGAAACAAAACAATATGTAAAATTAGAACTGATTTTATTAGCCAGGTGATATTTTAACCTCCTAAAGAGGGACTCTGGCTTCGATCCCCAGGGTGGTGATGATGTCTTGGAATTTCAGTGTTGGGCTTTGTCACATTATCACTTCCGAAAAACTGATATTGAACATATTTAACTGTCCAAAATCCATTGAATTCCATGAAATGTATTTTCATTCTTCCTACATAAACGGTAGGAATAGAATATCCTGGTTTGAAATTACGACCATAATTTCACTTGCCTTTATTTGCTTAAATATTTTTTGAGAGTGGGCAGATGTCTTACTGTTACTTACACTTAGTGCATCAGTTGCAAACCAGTCATCATGTAAGGAGTATGGGGAAATTGGCAAATATACTAACCTGCAGGTCACGGTTTGTTCTGTACCACTGGCTTTCTGAGTGTGGTCTGCACACCTATAGAGGTCCCCAAAACCCATTCAGGGTCTCTGAAATCTTTCCTTTTCCAATTATTTAAAAAAAATTTATTTTTATTTATTTTTTTAATTTATTTTTTTTTTTTGTGGGTACCGGGGGTCGACCTCAGGACCTCGCGTGCCACAGGACCTCGCGTGCCTGTGCGGTTGAGTGATATCACCGGCCCTTTTTCTCATATGTGGAATCCGGGAGTCGAACTCGGGCCCTCGCGCTTGCCAGGCAGGCGCTTATGCCGCTGAGCCATCTCACCGGCCCTAAAAATGTTTTTATGATTGAAATATAATTTGTTAATTTTAAATGAAAACCTTTTAATATTTTGTCATTTTTAATTGCAGATAGAGTAAATATCAGTAACAATAACCCATAAACAAAAGCTCTTTACTATTCTTTTGTTTTTGTTTGTTGGTTTTTTTTGGTTTTGTTTTTGTTTTGCAGTAGGGTCTTGCTATATCGTTCAGACTGGCCTTGAACTTGCTTATATATCCTTGGCTGACCTCGAACTCACAGCAGTCCTCCTGCCTCAGCCTCCTGAGTGCTGGGATTACAGGCATGTGCCACCACACCTGTAAAGTGTATGAAGGTCAACCAAAAACCAATAAGTTTGTGAACTGCTTTGCTAGATCAACATGTGAATGTGATGAAAATCAGCTGTTTTTATTAATAATTGGATTTCCAAATAGCCAGTTACCAGATGTGATAGAAATATGCAATGAATATTTAAATAAGTGTATTGCAGTAAAAGACACATTGCTATTCATGCCCTTCAGAATGCTCCTCCTTACTTCAAACACACCCATCATTCTTGCCACTTTCTGAAGCAGTTCTGAACATCTTAATGAGTGTCTTCATGAGGTGTGTTAGAAAATATGGTGAGTCCTGCTGCCTAGTGCTGTCCAATGGAAATGCAGCCCCCTAACTAGATCTGGCATATTTGACTAGTGGCTCTTCCCCTAAATCAAAATGACCATGCAAGGTGAACATTTTAAGTCAATTAAGAACACCGAGGCAGTCACAACAATGCACCACCTTGAAGTTACTTCCAGAACTGCTTCAGAAAGTGGCAAGAAAAGTGGGATAAATGTGTTTGAAGTAAGGTGGAGTATTGGGGTGGGAGTTAATGACAGTATGTCTTTTACTGTAATAAATTTTTTTAAAAATTTTAAACATTTACTGTATTTTGCTCATACCTTGTATATCCACTAATTGTTTTTGACTTAAATCATTTTCATGAAAACCGTATTTCGAACACCTACTGTGCTAGTTTACTAAGGTAAGACTGCTGCCTTTACGGTGAGATGGCTCAGCGGCATAAGCGCCTGCCTGGCAAGCGCGAGGGCCCGAGTTCGACTCCCGGAACCCACATACGGAAAAAGGGCTGGTGATGTCGCTCAGCGGCTCAGGCGCCTGCTGGCATGGGAGATCCTGTGGTCGAACCCTGGTCCCCACACACACACAAAAAAAGACTGCTGCCTTTAAGGCATATTCTGTTAATACCATTACTAGGTCAGGAGAGAGCATTCCTTCCAGAACATGCCCTAGTCTGAGCAGGGATGTCCATCTCTAGTCCTTTAAGGAGTCTGTCAGGGCTGGGCGTGGTGGTTGCACGCCTGTAATCCTAGCGCTTGTGGGGAGCAGGAGGCCCACCAGGAGTTCAGTGCTAGCTAGGACTACATAGTGAGTTGAAGGGCAGCCTAGACTGCATAGCAAGACCCTGTGTCAAAAAAAAAAAAAGAGGAGTCTGTCAGTATCAGGCACATGGAAAGTACTCCTGATTTCGATTTGCTCTTAGTGTTGTTCCAGAGAAGGTGGCGTGGGAGAATTTTATCTCTTGAGCAGATAGGCTTATAATTACAGAAATACACACACACCACAATATTTGCAGAGATGCCAAGTGCTGTCATTATTTAGCAGAGTCAGGATTGAGTAAGTAGCATTGAAATTTTGTTGAGAAGCCCTTTATGAACATAATAGATAAGCTATTAATAGCAAGTTTTGACCCATTTTAAAAATCCCTTTCTCATAATCCCTAATTTAGATCTAAATTTGTGACAGATTATGCAGTGGGTTAGGATTAGAACTTCTGAGAGACTAACACTTAAATTCTATAATAACTCTTACAAATGGTTTAATTTGGATGTTTCATTTGGAGAAATGGGAGGGCTATTACCTGTGCTGATTTTCTGTAAACTTAGACTCCCACTCATTATATCTGTATGTATCCTTGTTTTTAATCAGTGGAGCTTTTCAAACTCAATTACGTAGACAGATTCTATTGTCTTTTCTGATTAAAACAGTTCTTGAATTGCAGGTTTAGGGTGAGGTTGGGAGATAGGGTTTTCTTTTCTGAAGACAACTTATTTTCTTGGGCAATGTCTATCCCTGAGATACACTTATTATCATCAGTTCTTTACTACCTTAAATCTCCATGTATGTGTCCAAGGCTTAAGAAGAACTGTTCTGCTGGTAAAGATACAGAATTGAATATTTTTAAAGATAAATTTATATTCCTAACGTGGTCACATTAGGAGATAGTAGTTTATAGTTCTCGCCTGCCCCTCTCCGCAAGCCTCAAGAAACTCTCAGTAAGATATTTTAAATCTGTAGGAAGGAAAAGACTTAATAGCTGTTGAATCTGAAATTATCTTTAGAACTGTGAGCTGGAAAAGTAAGGTGCTACAGAGGTAAACAATGCACGGATTGTGATACAATGAGATTGACAAGCTGGTTAAAAAAGGATGATACATTTCTAATTAGCCCACAGTGCCTTTAGTTGGAAATTAATTAGATACTGTTATGTAAATGTCATGTTAATTAAGCAAGAAAATTGAAGTGTTATAAATCTACAAAAGGAATGGCTATTTTTGTGTATTAATATTTTGCAGTTACCGTCAAAGGACTGATAGTGGAATATTTGTTCGATTATTCAGCTTCTGTTGATTTTTAGCTGACTGACCCCTTGACAGCCCATTTTTCCTAACTGATGTGTTTTCGCACATGGTTTAACTGCAGCCAGTGAGGGCTGGTGGAACCAGAAGCCAAAAATAACCAGTCATCACAGCTGTTTTAACAAAACAAGTAGGTCGTTGATCTTTATTTCAAGGTTAAAGAGAAAATACTATATTTTTCTGTATTTTCTCAGCTTTGGATTTAGAGTGCCTAAGAGTGTTGCTGTCCTATGTTCAACTGTCCTCTAAACCAGTTCTACTTCCCTCTGAGTCAGCGTCTTTAGTCATCTATAGGATTCACTGCTGCATGGGTAACTCAGGTTTGACATACACAGTAAATTTATAGGAGGCTGAAAAAATTCAAGTATTCTGCTATTTCACTTTGAGATGTGAGTGTTGGCAGTTAATGGGGTACTTTTATGTAGCCCTGTTCTGCAGGTTACAATAAAGTGAATATGCAAATTTGACCCAACTCCTCAACTTTACAGGATTGAAATCAGTACTCTTTCCCCAGGAAAATCCACTGCCCTGCTGGAGGTGCTATAAAAGTTCCTACTTGTTGGGAATACAGCTGAAAAATATAATTTCTTGGCTTTCATGTGAAATTGCAAATGTAATCCATAGCGTTGCATTTATGTAACACTTTAATGTAAGAATTGAAATATCTCTAGAAGAAAAGGTAGAATATTCAGACTTTTCTACTCACAAACCACCAGCTACCCACAGGCATTATTTGTTCACAGATTGACACTTGACATTTTAGAAGTAAGCTCTCTAAATGTAATATTAAGTGCAAAATGTTACTCTGTTATTAAAATATCTTCAGATAATGAAGAAACTTGAAAGTTAGTTATTTAATTTGCTTTAGCAAAAGAAAGCAATAAACACTTGTGATAATTGGCTAAGAGATCAGTTTGGTTAATCTTGCTGTCATCTGCTTCAGAGTTCCCAGAGAGTCTGTTGTATTAAGGAAAATGCTTTTAAGACTTTTAAAACCCCAGAACTGATTTTCTAAACTCAGTTGCCACTAGTACAGGCTAAAAGATGTGAAAGAGGGAGGACTCTTGCGACCCAGACTTCTCATTCTGTGGTGACCACTCTGGTAACTTGGTAGCGTCCAGGAGTTGTGAGCATCCCAGGAGTGCGTGAGCTAAACTCTTACCTAGTCGAGGGATAAGGCTTGTGCTAGACCCATAAAACGACCCTGAAACTCCTCCCGGATGGGACATATTTTGGTCTGTACTCCCTGAATCATAGTGCTAAGACCCCAAATTGTCAAATAAATGCTTTTTGATCATCACAGATTGCCTGCGCCTCTTCGGGTGACAAAGATAATGGTTCGAATTGTTCTGTGCTTAGAAATATTTATTTTCCCAACCTCAGTCCCACTGAACTCTTTAGCTTTCTCTTCCCTATCCCCTGCTTTTTCCTTCCTCCCTTCCTCCCTCCCTCCCGCCCTTTCTGTCTCTGTCTCCTCTCTCCCCCTCCCTCCCATTCATCTGTAGAACCTGGTGTCATTAAGATGGTTCCTCACTTTGCTCTTTGTTACTACTCTGCTGTACCCTGCTGGTTGGAAAGAATGGTCAAAACTTGGAGCAGAGTTTACAGTGGTTTATGGGGACATGCAAGCCCTTCTCTCAGGCATTTTTAGAAAGTCGAGAAAGGAAAAACTGCCTCTGTAGTTCTTGCTTTTTATGTGATACTGGGGATTGAACCCAGGGACTTCGCATTGAGCTATATCCCCAGCCCATCTATCCATCCATCCATTCATTTTTTTTTTTTAATGTGGGTACCGGAAGTCGAACTCAGGACCTCGCACTTGCCAGGCAGGTGCTTATGCCGCTGAGCTATCTCACTGCCCCCCCCCCTTTTAAAAGTATTTTGGTAGTTACACTATCACTGACTTTTGCTCCGTTTAGTTCACTTTTGTGCTCCAGGCAGGAACTCAGTGATCCTGGCCAGATACTGAGCTAGAGTTCACAGAAAATGTTATCAGATAGGGGGACTAACAGGGCTGTTGATATTCACGGTGTGCAGCTGGTTTAGAAATGTGCCGTAATCTCATCTAGTGCCCTCTCTAACCAGTTGTATCAAAATTTCCAGATCCATAGCCTGGGAATCTGTATTTTAAGTGATTCCCAGGACTTTCTGGGTTTAGGAAATATTTTAATATTTTTATGTGATGGTCATTTTGTGCGTGTGTGTGTGTGTAATCCCCTAGGATGTTAAGATTTGTGCAGTTCATTCTAGCACTGGTTGAGCATTCCTAATCCAAAACATCAAGATGCTGCAAAATCAAAAACTTCTGAGTCTTGTGATGATTCCACAGGTATAAAATTCTGCACCTGTCCTCATGTGGTAAGTCACAGTTAGAACACAGACCACTAAAAATGTTGTGTAAAATTATGTTTCAGCTATGTGTATATAAAGTATAAATGAATTTTATGTTTAGCCTTAGGCCCTATCCCCAGGTTACCTTACTATGTATATGTAAATATTTCAGAATTCAGCTCTGAAGTCTGAAACAGTTCTGGTCCCAGGCTTCTTGGGTAAAGGCTACCCAATATGTATTTCATCCTCTTTATGTTATACTTCTATTTTTTTTTTTTTTTTGTGGGTACCGGGGGGACGACCTCAGGACCTCGCGCACCAACAGGCACCCGTGCCGCTGAGCGATATCACCGGCCCCTTTTTCGTATGTGGGTTCCGGGAGTCGAACTCGGGCCTTCGCGCTTGCAAGGCAGGCGCTTAAGCCGCTGAGCCGTCTCACCGGCCCTATACTTCTATTTAAAACCTCTTAAAATGTAGCTCACTTTCCTAGTTAAATCAAATAGCTTACAAGTGGTCACTTAATAAGTATTGTTAAGGACTTGCTGACCACATAGTTATAACCCAAGAGCAGTTAAAAATGTTAAGTCTTGATTCTTGGAAATACAAAATCTGGTGGAAAAGAAAAACGATTCTACATAATATAAAACTTAACAGTTTATGAAATCAATTTCTATGCATGATCCATGAACCCTCTGGCATATTGATAATGTTACTATTCCCGTTTTTTTTGTTTGTTTGTTTTTGTTTTTTTTTGGTTTTTTTTGGTCTTTTTGAGACAGGGTTTCACGATGCAGTTCAGGCTGGCCTCGAACTTGCAGTGATCCTCCTGCCTCAGCCTCCCGAGTGCTAGGATTACAGGTGTGAGCTGCTACACCTGCCCTGGCTACACTGCATCTTCTATGAAAGTCTGTAATGTCCTAGAAATAAGAATGCTTTGTTTAACAAAATCAAAAACCTTTCATGAGGAAAAGGGATGTAGGTGAGCGGTGCAGGGCCTGCCTAGCAAGCAGGAGGCCCTGGGTTCAACTCCCAGTACCACCCCAAAAATCACATGGAAGCAGAAAATACAGCATTTTATGGAGCTGTAAAATCCAGTGCCTGGGGGCACCTAAGGGTGTGAGTTCTATGTTAGGTTTGCATGTGGCTCGTTATCTCTTCATGTTGTCTATTTTCATGTCACAATTGCCTGTTTGAACCTCTGGACTTTTTTAGTATATTGAGCTTTCTCTGGTGAATGTGATTTGTAGAAAACATTCAGTTGAAATACCCTGCTCTCTGGTCTTTCTAAACTTCCCTATTTATTCTTTTTTTTTTTTTTTTTTTTTTTTTTTTTTTTGTGGGTACCCAGGGGTCGACCTTAGGACCTCGCGTGCCAGCAGGTGCCCGTGCCGCTGAGCGATATCACTGGCCCTTTTATTCGTATGTGGGTTACGGGAGTCGAACTCGGGCCCTCACGCTTGCCAGGCAGATGCTTATGCCGCTGAGCCATCTCACCAGCCCTCCCTATTTATTCTTGCCTCATTTTGAGATTCTTGCATTTCCAGGTAGTATCAGCCAGTGAACAGCCCTGTTCTTCGTTACATACAGTGTTTATTGCCTGTTCCGTATTCTTTTTTTTTTTTTTCTTTTCTTTTTTTTATTTTAAAGAGAAGAAAAAAACAAAACAAATCAAAAGAACAAATTTTCAAAACAACATAATAGGAGGGTAACAATGGTTAATACATTACGTATTACTATCTTTAAGTTAGTTATTCAGGATACCAGACATTAGCATTCAATTGTCCAAACATTATTGGCACAAACCTTACTCTTCAATGAACTAAGTAAAATTGGTAGTGTATCTATCTTAACCATCATATATATATATATATATATATATATATATATATATATACAATTTTTTTCCCTTTCCCTTCTTTCTTTTCCCTATTCCAGTCTCTCTTTCCTTTTGACCAGTTTCTTTTTGATTCACCATGTCTATTGTACATTTTGGATCTTATTTACTCTTTCAGTTTCTCATACTAGAGAGACAATATGATGCTTACACATGTGCTTCTGGTTTATTTCACTTATGAGTATTTTCTCGAGTTGCATCCATTTACCTATAAAAGTCTCCAGTTTATCCTTCTTTATGGCTGAATAGTACTCCATTGTATAAAAATACCACATCTTTCTTATCCATTCCTCAGTTGATGGGCATTTGGGTTGTTTCCAAGATCTGGCTATTACAAATTGTGCTGCTATAAACATGGGTGCACATATATCACTGTGGTACGATGTTTTTAATTCTTCTGGGAAGATGCCCAGAAGGGGAATAGCTGGGTCAAATGGGACCTCCAACCCTAGTTTTTTGAGGAATCTCCACACTGACTTCCACAGTGGCTGTACCAGTCGACACTCCCACCAACAGTGAAGAAGAGTTCCTTTTTCCCCACAGCCCCTCCAGCATTTGTTATTAGTTGATTTCTTTATAGTAGCCATTCTTTCTGGGGTGAGATGGTATCTCAGTGTTGTTTTAATTTGCATCTCTCGAATGACTAGTGATGTTGCACATTTTTTTGTATATTTATTTGCCATTAGTATTTCTTCATCTGAGAAATGTGTATTCATCTCAGATGCCCATTTTTGGAGTGGGTCTTTAAATTTGGGAGGTCTGATTTTTTTGAGTTCTTTATATGTTCTCGATAGTAATCCTTTGTCTGAGGAACAGCTGGCAAACATTTTTTCCCACATTGTGGGTTGTCTCTTCACTCTGTTGGTGGTTTCTCTTGCTGTGCAAAAGCTTTTTAATAAGATGAGATCCCAGTTATTGATTCTTTGGGATAGTTCCCGTGCGGTTGAGTTTTTATTCATAAAGTCTTTGCCTACACCAATGTCTCCAAGGGTTTTACCTATCCTGCCTTCCAGCAGATTTAATGTTTCTGTTTTAATATTTAGATCTCTGATCCATTTTGAATTTAGTTTAGTGCATGGTGAAAGATATGGGTCTACTTTTAATCTTCGGCATGTGTAGAGCCAGTTTTTCCAGCACCATTTATTAAAGAAGCTATCTTTCTTCCAGCGAATGTGTTTGGCACCTTTGTCAAAGATAAGGTGGCTTAGTATGTCTGGGGTTGTTTCAGCATCTTCTAATCTGTTCCATTGATCTTCAGGTCTGTTTTTTTGCCAGTACCACACTGTTTTTATCACAGTAGCTTTATAGTATAATTTCAAGTCAGGAATTGTGATGCCCCCTGCCTTGCGTTTGTTGCCCAGAATTGCCTTTGCTATTCTAGGTCTCTTCTGATTCCAAATGAATTTTAGGATTGTTTTCTCTAATTCTGTGAGATATGCTGTTGGAATTTTGATTGGAATTGCATTAAATCTGTATAACAATTTTGGAAGTATGGCCATTTTCACTATATTGGTTCTTCCTATCCAGGAGCAAGGGATATCTTTCCATTTTCTGATATCCTCTTCAATCTCCTTTTTCAGAGTACTGTAGTTTTCAGTATAGAGGTCTTTTACATCCTTCGTGAGGTTGATTCCTAGGTATTTCATTTTTTTGGATGTTATTGTGAAAGGTATTGTTTCCCTAATTTCTCTTTCAGTAAGTTTGTTATTTGTGTACAGGAAAGCTATTGACTTTTGAGTATTGACTTTATATCCAGCTACACTACTGAATTTGCTTATTAAATCTAGCAGTTTTTTAGTGGAGTTTTTGGGGTCTTCTGTGTAGAGTATCATGTCATCTGCAAATAATGATAATTTAACTTCTTCCTTTCCAATCATTATTCCTTTTATTTCTTTCTCTTGTCTAATCGCTCTGGCTAAAGTTTCCAGAACTATGTTGAATAAAAGTGGGGACAGTGGACATCCTTGTCTTGTTCCTGATTTTAGAGGGAAGGCTTTCAGTTTTTGGCCATTTAGTATAATATTGGCTGTTGGTTTGTCATAGATAGCTTTTACCAGATTGAGATAAAGACCCTCTATTCCAATTTTCTGTAGGGTTTTTATCATGAAAAGGTGCTGGACTTTGTCAAAAGCTTTTTCTGCATCTATTGAGATGATCATGTGATTTTTGTCTTTGGTTCTGTTAATATGGTGTATTACATTTATTGATTTACGTATGTTGAACCATCCCTGCATCCCTGGGATGAATCCAACTTGGTCATGGTATATAATCTTCTTGATGATTTGTTGGATTCTGTTTGCCAGTATCTTATTAAGGATTTTTGCATCTATGTTCATTAGGGAGATTGGCCTGTAGTTCTCTTTCTTAATTGGGTCCTTCTCTGGTTTTGGTATCAGGGTAATGCTTGCTTCCAGGAATGAATTTGGGAGTATTGCTTCCCTTTCAATTTCATTGAAAAGTTTGAGAAGTAGGGGCGTTAGGTCTTCTCTAAATTTCTTGTAGAATTCGGCAGTGAATCCATCAGGGCCTGGGCTTTTCTTTGTTGGGAGGTTTTTAATTACATCTTCAATTTCATTGGTTGATATTGGTTTATTTAGGATTTTTAAATCTTCTTGATTCAGCTTTGGTAATTCATACGAATCTAGGAATCTGTCCATTTCTTCTGCATTTTCCATCTTAGTAGAATATAAATTTTCAAAATAGGTATAGATGATCTTCTGGATTTCTGCAGGGTCCGTCGTGATATCACCCTTTTCATTTTCAATTGCATGGATTTGAGTCTTTTCTTTTTTTTTTTTTTTTTTTTGTGGGTACCGGGGGGACGACCTCAGGACCTCGCGCGCCAGAAGGCGCCCGTGCCACTGAGCGATATCACCGGCCCCTTTTTCGTATGTGGGTTCCGGGAGTCGAACTCGGGCCTTCGCGCTTGCAAGGCAGGCGCTTAAGCCGCTGAGCCGTCTCACCGGCCCGTCTTTTCTTTTTTTAATAAGGTTGGATAAGGGTTTGTCAATCTTATTTATTCTTTCAAAGAACCAACTTTTTGCTTCATTGATTCTTTGTATTGTTTTTTTAGTCTCCAATACGTTAATTTCTGCTCTGATCTTTATAATTTCCTCCCTTGTACGGGCTTTTGGCTTAACCTGCTCTTCTTTTTCTAGAAGCTCGAGGTTCACCCTTAAGTTGTTTATTTGCACTTGCTCTATTTTCCTAATATAAGTATTTAATGCTATAAATTTCCCTCTTAGGACTGCTTTTATTGTATCCCATAAGTTCCGGTATGTTGTACTGTCATTATCATTCAGTTGTAGAAAGTGTCTAATTTCTTCTTTAATTTCATCTGTGACCCATTGGTTGTTCAGGAGGGTGCTGTTTAATTTCCATGTGTTCAGGGAGTTTTTGTGAGATCTTTTGCCATTGATTTCCAATTTCATTGCACTATGGTCTGATAATATGCATGGGATAATTTCAATTCCTTTGCATTTACTTAAGCAGGTTTTATGAGCTAGTATGTGGTCTATTTTGGAGAACGTCCCGTGTGCAGCTGAGAAAAATGTGTATTCTGATGTTGTGGGATGGAACACTCTGTAGACATCTACTAAGTCCATTTGTTCAAAAGTTCGGTTCAGTTCTACTATTTCATTATTGATTTTCTGTCCAGTTGATCTGTCTTTTTGTGACAGTGGAGTATTGAGATCTCCCAATATAATTGTATTAGTGCTTATTTGATTTTTCATGTCCTTTAGTACTTGTTTTATATAGCTGGGTGCATTGGTATTTGACGCATATATATTTATGATCGTTATCTCTTCCTCTTGGATTGTTCCCTTTACAAGGATGTAATGACCGTCTTTATCTCTCTGAATCCTTCTTGGCTTGAAGTTCACTTTGTCTGCAAAAAGAATAGCTACCCCTGCTTTTTTCTGGGTTCCTGTGGCATGGAGTATTGTCTTCCATCCTTTGACTTTCAGTCTATGAATTTCTTTCTGAATTAAATGTGTTTCTTGTATACAGCATATTGTTGGATCTTGCTTCTTGATCCATTTCGCCAGTCTGTGCCTTTTGATTGGTGAATTGAGACCGTTAACATTGATGGTTAAAACTGATATGTATTGACTTATACTTGTCATGATATTTTCCTGTTGTTGGTTCCCACTCTTTGTTTTTCCCCTTTCCTGCTATTTAATTATCTGCCCTGCCTGGTGGATTCCTTCTGTTGGGGTTCCTATCTCTTTCTAGAATGTCCTTCAGAACATTTTGGAGTGCTGGTTTGGTGGTCATAAATTTTCTCAGATGTTCTTTGTCATGAAAGTATTTTATTTCTCCATCAATTTTGAAAGATAGTTTTGCAGGGTACATCAGTCTGGGTTGAAAATTATTTTCCTTTAGAGCTTGAAATACATCATTCCAAGCTCTTCTTGCCTTGAGGGTTTGTGCTGAAAAGTCAGCTGTGATTCTGATGGGTTTTCCTTTATAGGTGATTTGTCTCTTGTCCCTAACAGCTTTTAAGATTCTGCCCTTCTGTTGAATTTCTGGGATCTTGACTATAATATGTCTGGCTGAAGTTTTTTTTTTTGATCATGTCTAGTTGGTGTTCTAAAAGCTTCACTTATAGGGGCGTCAAATTCCTTTTCTCTTCCAGGAAAGTTCTCCCTGATTATGTCTTTGAACAAGGTTTTAATGTCATTGATGCTATCTCCTGCTTTTTCATTTATTCCAATTATTCTTAAGTTGTTTATCTTTGAGTCATCTAGCAGCTGCTGAATTGATTTTTCATGGTCCCTTGCTGTTTTTAAGAATTCTTCCTTTTCATGATCACTAATTGCAAGCCTGTCTTCTATATCTGAGATCCTGTCCTCGCATTGGCTTAATCTGCTACAAATACTTTCAATGGAATTTTTGTTCTCTGGGATGTCTGCTTGAATCTGCCTTATGGATTCCATTTCTTTCCTATGCTGAGCATTCATGGTTTCTATAGTTTTCTTAAGCTCATCTATTTTTTTGTCTGTATCAGCTATAGTGTCCTTAAGCATGGTCTTCAATGTGGACATTATCTCTGCAGTTATCTGTGAGATTATTTCTGTTTTAATTTTTTCCAGAGCCTCATTCAGTTGCTTTGTTGTTACCACTTCAGATAGGCCAGGTGGGTGGCTTTCGGATTGTCCCGCCTCGTTGCTCCCTAGGTTTGCCTTTGGTGAATTGGATGTGTGGGGGGTTGCATCTTGTTTAAGTGTCGTCTCATTTTTTCTTTTTTTAATTCCTGGGGTGATGTTTGCAAATTACCTATGGTAGGTTACTTTATTGCTAGTGTTTAAGATCTTTAGAAGATGACTACTTCTCTGCAGTATCTTCCAAGTGGAGCTTGCTTTTGGGTTTTGAGCTTTCTGCCAGATCCTACCTCTTCAATTCGTTGGATGTGAGAAGTTGCTACCTGTTTGGCCCAGTCCTTGATTCTTTGGTACTGTGCCACTGTATTTTCTGTGTCCCTTAGTCAATCTCAATCACGAAATATCAGGAAGGAAAGATGTTTAGAACAATTATTTCACATTTGGCTATAATGTTAACTAAAGCATCAAACACAGCCTAGAAAATGACAGACTGAGCTAACCAGTTATTTACTGCTTTTAGCTGTATAGAGTTGCGGTTATATAACAAAATCTAAAACACACCAGAAAAATTATATGCAGTATACAAGTCCTATGTATGTCAATTTTTCCCTGAGGAGTTTAAATTTAAAATGAGTTAAGGAGGAAATAGAGTGTTGGGAGAATAGGAAGGAATTAGATGTAAGGTTAGAGGACCAAGAGGGATCCCACTAAAATTGGGACACTGGTGCAGAGGACTGGTGGTAAAAAGAGAAGAAAGGGATAAAAGGAAGAACAGATCACAACCACAATCACAAAGAAGTTAGAGGTGCTGTTTACACTCATATAAAAAACCAGAGAGAATAATGAAGGAAAGAGCGAATACACATACAGAAACAAAAACGAAGATAAAAACAATAAAACAGACAAAACAAAAATAAAACCCCACCAAAAAAAAAAAAAAAAAACCTTCGCCAGAACAAAAAACAAATGAGAAAAAATAAAAAAAATAAAAAAAAATAAAAAGAATCAGTTCCAGGTATTGACTCTGCTGTAGGCAGGCACCGTGTGGTGACAGAGTCCTGTTCCGTGCAGGTCGGTCCCAGTAAGCCAGGAGCGGCCCTCTGGCGGGCGGTGAGCAGAGGCCCGTACTTTCAGGCAGAGACCAGTCTAGCTCGCCTGCCGCTCTCAGCGCCCTTTCACGATCCCTGGGCCTGAGAGGCGCGGCGCGCTGTCCGGAGCGCGGGTTCCCTCCACTGGTTTCCCGCCGCTCTGATTTTCACCACGCCCCCCACAATGGCGCCGGGCCAGTCGCTCTCTGGCGCGGGACAGGTGTGGCTGAGAGACCAGTCTCGTTCGCCTACTGACCTCAGCACACTTTCGTGGGCCTGAGAGGCCCCGCGCTGCCCTGTCCGGAGCACGAGTGTCCAGTGCTGTTTTTCTTTCGCGCCACTCTGAGTTTCGCCACACCCCCCACAATGGCGCCCGGCGGGTCGCTCTCTGGCGCACGGCAGCTGTGGCTGAGACACTCACCGCTGGCCAGCGCAGTTCTCCGCCGCTCCCCCGCCTCGCGGCTGTCTCAGGATCCTCCGTGGGGGCTCCCTGGGCGCCAGCTGTGACCGTGTGTCCCTAGAATTGAGCTTCTGTCGCGCTGCGATTCCTGGGATGGTAGAAGGTGCGCGCGCGGTCTGCTCCTTCTTCTTTGTTGGAAATCACCCTTCACTGGTGCCGGGGGTCCCAGATTGCGCTTCAGAACTTTTCTGGGTTCCGGGGAGGCATCTCCCCCCCCTCCTGCGCTTTCTCGGTCGCTATATTCCCGTGTTCCAACGGTAACTTTTAGAGTTTCGCTGCCTGCTTCTTACTCATCCGCCATCTTTTTCCCCTCCTCCTTTTTCTTATTTTCTGTTCCGTATTCTTTAGCGCTTGATCACTTTCCTTCTAGCCATTTATTGCTGTCATGTATTGCTCTTTGTTTATATGTATATAAATTTTGTGTTCGTAGTAAGATTGTAAGCGCTGATTGTGGGACTAATCATGGTAGCAAATAGTAGGTATTTGTTAACAGCATGCCTACCTGGGTTTTCCTCCCTTAAAAAATATTGCTATCTCTGTCTTCTTATACCTACTATGGGTTGCTGCCATTATAGCCTTGATGCAGGAAAGAGTGGACTAGAGGTGAGTGGACTTGTTGTTACATGGGATCTCTAGAACAGGTCTCAGAGTGCTTTCACTTTTCGTCCTTTTCAGTAACATCAGTGGTATGAAGTCTTCTTATTGATGATGTACAGCCCTGCCAAGTAACCACATTTTCTCTCTGTTAGTGACAGTCACCTGAAGAACCTTTTCTGAGTAGATGTGTAACATTTTCCTGCATGTTCTGATCATTTGTGATCATCAGCATTGCCTTACCCAGGGCAAGCCAAGAACCACTGGCCTTCATATTTATATAGTAACTTCCTAGTTCAGATGGTAGGGTGTGGTTGGTGGGATGTTGGGGTGTGTACCAGTATCAACTTCAGAACATATTGGTGGTCTTGATCCTGTAGAATGAAAGTACTGCTGTTTAAGCCTTTACCCACTGACGACTTATATCCCTGCGTACTCTTGAATTATGCCTGTGTACATGAGATCTTTGGGCCAACTGAGATTCCACAAAGGCTCTCTCTTCATACCATATTTTTTATAATCAACCTAGATATTCTTCCTTTGTCAGCAGTGCTTTCCTTGTATACTAAAATGATCATTGTTTCTTCCGGCAAGCAGTTTGTTGTTCCTTAGGAGCTAGCTTTATGACAAATTCAAAGGTAGAGTGGCCACTGAGATCAAAAGAGGGAATACTCTTACTTATCACTTTGTGAAAGAAATCATCTCCCCAAACTTGTGGATAACAACTGCTCACCTGGATCTGAGTTCTAATTAATTTTTTTATCTTATAACCCCTTAACATTGTGTGATACTTTTTATGAAACATATGCTATAGTGTAAAAAATATTATGGATCTCCGTAGACTAAATTGCTGAACCACAGTTAGATCCTTGGAAGAAATCCACCATCACCATCTTTCCTACTACTCTTCCTTACGCATATCTGCAAGTTGATCATTTCCTTAGATTTCTCTTTAGTCAGGGTTGCTACTGTGGGTATGTGGAGGATATGTGATTGATGTGCCTGCCTTTCTGTTTCTAGGTGGGCCATGCACAGACACAGCTCATGTCTCGTTAGTCACACCAACCAAAAGGTCCTGTGGTACAGGTATGTATGTGAATTCATCCTTCCTGACTTCTTCACAAAAATTAGTCACTGGGTTTAAATTGTGCGTAGGGTATTCTCTGATTTCTTTCATCACCTTTGAAATGGCGTATTTTGTGTGTGGTATTGGGAATAGAGTGTGAGCAGAGGTTGGTGTAATGTTCTTTGGGGTCAGTATGACTGAGTAACACTGGCAGTTTAAACCCAAGAAAGTGAACATTGAAATGCACCTACTTCCCTAATATCCAAAGATGTTATTCAGACATGAAAGATACATAAAATGCAGATGATTGCTCAGTTCATAGTATGTGGCTAATTTGTCTTACATCTTGAACCTACTAAAAAAATTCCTTAAAGGATGAAAAGTAAAAGAAGTTTCAGTACAGAAAATCATTGCTTTAACTTAACTATGCTAGTATCTTAGTAGTTTTGGAAAATTTATTTTCTCTAGTCATAATAAAGCCAGGGGATGTGCTGAAATATTATTTTCAGATGCATGCATATCACAAAAAAATATCTTTGTGAATGTGACGTTTTTATTGAACATGAAGTCATGAATCTTGTAGCTCTCTAAAGAAAAGTCATAATGCCCGTTGTTCCTTAGCCTGTAGCTTAATTTACTTTAAACATTATTTGCCTTTTCTAATAATACTGCCTGCTGTTCAAAGTATCTCAAGGATTGTATTTGGAAGAGTCAAAATAATTATATTGTTTTTCCAAAGGTCATAGTCAAAATATTTTTCATAACTTAAAAGGTCCATTTAACTCCTCAGCAGAAATAGTGTAACTGTTTCCATGTACAACTGATGCTGAAACCTTAACTCCTTTAAATACTCATAGTTTGGGTATAGGAAAAATACAATTCCTGACCTGCTAGATATCAAATATGCCAAGTTCATGGTCTTAACAACATCAAGGAATGAAGTTGTGAACCAATGGAGAAGATTAGGAAAGTTTTGTTGAAATTAAGAGAAGAATAGCTCTTGGATTTCCAGGAGGTATCCCACGTGGGTGGCCACCGAGGCCCTTTGTCTGAGATCATTCATACAGCAAAATTACAAGAGGAGTGTAATGTGGGTTAAACTATAATCAACCTATAGGATTACAAGTATAGCTACTTAGCTAATATTGATGCAATAGGGAAATGAGACACACAGCAAGCACATGAAAAGATCAAAGGAATTCATGGAAAAGTAAAGGAGTATTCATCCAGATATTCTAGTCAGCCATCTGTGCATTTGATGCCTGTGTGCACCCACGGGACCAGGTAGTGCTAATTACAGCATAATTCCAAGTTGCTGTTTATCTCTAGGGAGGCCTGGAGGCCTTGCTGTTGCTTCTCTATGCTGAGGCCTGGGTCTCTTCAGATTCACCTACAGCCACAATTCACATGTCTTTTTGTGTTGACTTCCTTGAGGGCCCAGTCTCTCTCTGACTGTATGCGTATTAATTTCTACCTAATTTAGCTGCCTATAATAGTTTGATGATAAACACTTCAAGCAGACTTATCCTGCACTTTCAGAGTAACATACAGGCACTGACCATAAAGGAGCTTTTAATTTTACTCTTCTCTTCAAATGATGCTCTGAGGCCGGGGAGTGTGCAGAAGTCCAGGCATGCTCTCATTGCTCCTGTCCCCAGTCAGCAAGCACCAGATTTCTCCATCTGATAGAGGTGGAAGAGATAGATTTGTGCCCTGGAGTAAGACGGATGGTCCTGATTGGCTAGTGGGAAGTTGGAGAGCCAGCTGCCTACCTCCTCTAGCCACAAGCTTGAAAACTTCCAGAGCCCTTTGATTTCAGGTCCAATACTTCATAGTCACAGTGTACACATTCTTTCTTCTTTGCTTCCAGTCTCGGCCCTCAGGACAGGATTTACTTTCAGCATGTTTAGGTAGCAGTCAGGGAGTGAACTATGAGCACATTGGGTCATCTCAAGAGGTTTCGGAAAGAGACTGATAGATGTACTGAGTTTAGATGCTGAAACTAGTACGAACTTGCCCAGAATATCATGTACTTGGTTCTGTCTTTTAGGTGGATCTGTTTCCCTCTCTCTGCTCCCATACTTCCAGGCACCATTCAATGTACTCTATATGCATGTTCACTTCATCTTCAGAACAGTTACGAAAGACACCGTTATCTTTTACAGATTGAAAAAGCAGGCATTCGAAGTTGTGTATTTTCTGAGGTAATACTACTAATGAGTAATGGAGCCAAGACTTGAGCATAAATCTTTAAAATCCTAAAGCCTGTGTTGTTGTCTGCTATATATTGTTAGTGCTTTTCACATGTTTTGTAATTATTTTTTTCTGTAACAGTAGAAAAGCATATCATTGAAGTCTGGAAAAAACAGCACATATTTGGAAATATAGCATATAGTTAAGTACTTTTAAAATCTAAGTTCTAAAATTAAATCCAATTTCAGAGCCCAGCTTCAGCCACTAATAAATTGTGATTTTTTAAGTTAGTTGACATTTCAACATTTTTTCTTCATCAGCAAAGTAGAATGTAAAGACTGATAGGATTAATAAGGAAAGAAATTATATATAAAGCTCACAAAGCTATCATAATCTTATCATTAAAGATTATGTGAATACAGCGGACACCCATTAGATGGTGTTGTAAACACGTCAGTAGGTATTTTAGGCCAGGAGGAGGAGTGAAATACCATACCAGTGCTCATTGGCAGACCCAGTTTCATTAGTCGAATTTATAGTGACCATGTTCTGTCTTGCATGTCAGTGTCATGGTAGGAACTGAGAAGTGTACATAAGTGAAATGATGAGAGTCATTGACCACTTGGTCATGAATTTCTAGACCTTCATTAGGTGAATACATAATCTTAACTAGAGAAAGATTGAGAATTTTTGGTTTGGAAGGAAATTAATGCAGTGTCAGGTGATCTCCTTAGAAGCCTGAGTGAAAGTTGAGATTTCTCAGCATGGGCACTAAAGGTTAACAAGTTCATCCTGCTGTACTTCTTTTTAAGAAACCTATTTTGTGCCTCAAAAGCTGCTAGGGCTGGCCAGCCACTGTAGCCTTAAACACTGGCCCTGACTCTCAAGGACAGAGCTTCCTGATTTGCTTTGAGACCACAGGTGGTCTTTGTCTCCATCCTCTGTGTCCTTCAGTCAGGTTGCCCGTGGTGGGAGTTCTCATCATTTTTCTTCGTAGTATTTGTTTCTTCAAGTAGGATTCATGTCTTTTAACATGTGTTCTGTGGTGCTTCTCCAGGGATCTCCAGACACGGGCCTTCAGGTATAGAGGGTCAGTGAGTAATTTCCTTACAGTAACATCATTGCCTAGGAGCCATAGCAGGAGATGAAAATGAGATCTTACTGACCTCCTCCCAGCCAATCCATACATTTAGGTTTAGACCACCTAAAACAGCGTTGAACTTAGTAATGTTGTGTTAGAGAAAGGACACTTAGGCTAGTATAAAGTGATTCAGCAGCTCTGAATAAGGACGTGTGTATATTTTCTGAGGTATGAGGAAGACTAGTAAAAGTTCTTTATCTCAGCCTTATAAAATTACTATTTTGCAAATTCTTTTTTTTTTTTTTGGTGTGGGTACTGGGGGTTGACCTCAGGACCTCACGCGCCAGCAGGCGCCCGTGCCACTGAGCGATATCACTGGCCCTTTTTTCGTATGTGGGTTCCGGGAGTCGAACTCGGGCCCTCGCGCTTGCCAGGCAGACGCTTACGCCGCTGAGCCATCTCACCGGCCCTGCAAATTCATTTTTACATACATCCATACAGTTTATAAACAGCAAATAAACACATATATACAAATATATACATACAAAAGACACACATGACTCTATTTTAGATAGGAGTGTGCATCAAAAAAAGGTTAATGACTTCTGCTCTAGGCAAAGGTCACTGTTTTAATACTTTGGGTTAAATCTAAAGATTAGCATTAGACCCATTATAGTGTGGCATAGTAAGTAAAGACCCAAGTGGTTAATTAGTAGATCTTCATTTCTGTTTCAAGTGACTCTGTTTTGATCAGGTAGAAAATATTCTCATGATGTAGAGTAGTGGGCCACAGTGTAGAGTGGTTTGGTCTCCAGCCTTCAAAATGTGAGAACTCTTTTTAAAGTTCTGTAACTTTAAGAAGCAGGTTACGAAAAGTGACTGTAGTGGCAAATGAAAGGTCAGTTTGTATTTGCGAACCAAATGGGAAAGAGTTTCTTTAGATGCTGGCGTTCAGCCACACAGAACTATTAACAGTTAAAAGTCAGTATTATTTTTAGATACATAAAAATAAGCAGCACCATAATCAGTTTGATATTTAAGCAGAGAAAAATTGAGTGAAGGAATATGTGGTTTTTCCGGTCCACCCCACCCTTGTTCCCTTTGTAGAGCACAAATACATCTACACCAGCAGAGTTGAAAGATGCTACCAAATTCCAGGTTGCTTTTAGTTAGAAAGTGAGAGTTAAAGCATATCACACCTTCAGATTCCTAGAGAGTTTACATTTCTTCAAAAAGCTCAGAATGTTTTCCACATGTTCCTTTGTTAATTGCGAAGGCATGCCATTGTGAAGGCATGTTCTTATAACCTCCTTCATTGTGAAGGAAAAAGTTTGCTGTCTTTGGCAACAAACCACCAGAAGATTCGCTTTTTGTCCTTCATCTTTTCTAGTCATCACATTATACAGTGATCAGGAACATTGTAATATAAGCTTATGATCATCTCCTTTAGATAATTTTATTTGGAAAGTGTGGATATTTAGGTGGATATTTTTGTGGCTAAAAGTGCCTTGTAGGAAAGTTGTCTGTGGCCTTTCATTAGGCTTTCTTATTTAAGGTGTTATTTTCAGAATTACAGCCAAAAAAATGTTATTTTGTCCTTTCTTTTATTGGGATTTGATATTTATAAACCTGAAATTTTAAGCTGTAATGGACAGATGGAACTATATCTGGTTTGTTTGTTTGTTTGATTGATTTTGTGCAGCTAGGGCTCAAACCTGGGGCCTTTGATATGCTAAGCAAGTGCTGTACCACTGAGTTACATCCCCAGCGCATGTCTGGTTTTAAATGTACTTGGAGAAGTAATCTCTCTCTAGCAGGATCCTTGAACAATGATGAACCCAAGGACTCTCTTTCTCCGGGCCACCTCCTTTGGTACGGTGTGGGGCAGCACCGTCAAGTAGGGTGTCTACTGGCTCTTAGCCCTAGGTTGAATATGTATTGAGGGGCAGACATTTTAGCATATGAAAGAGAGAAAATTGTTCCCTTTGTACTTGGCTACTCATGAGAACTTGTGTTTTCATTTTTCAGTCTTTTTATTTCTGAAGTTAGAGTAAAAAGTCTATGTATCTATAGACACGTTTGACTTGACAATACTGTCAGCAGACTTGACTCCACTATATCTGTATTGTTTTACTCTTCTTCCAGCAGATATGTAGGGTAGATAATATTCTTTCTGATAAATGTGAAAAATATTGATTTTTTAAAAAGGCTTGTGTATGCTAAGAATGTGATTATAATTAGTAGAGTAGCAAGTAAAATAACAATTTTGGGGCCATAAGGGAGCTAAAGTGTTGCCTGAGGTTAAAGCAGATGGGTCTAGAAACTATTAAATATCAGGTAGTTTTTCCAAAAAGTGCCATCTTTCTACTCTGTAAGAAACATGTTAATTCAGTTCAACGTTATTCTTGCCAGCTGTGTTCTCCTTCCCTCCCTTCACCTCCTTCCTTCCTTCCTGCACAGGTTTATCCTTCTGGGTCACCTATTTTCCTTTCAGTTTGATAAACAGTGACATGACCTATAATAGACTTGTATTGTTCTTTGTTTCTTGCTTTTCCCCCAAACCTTTTCTTAACTGACTTTTTTTGTGCCATGTGCTTGTGCTATTATTGTTTGTTCTTACAAAGACAAGGAGAAACCCCCTTTCACCTGGGAGTTAAGCGAAGATTGATGTGCTAAACACTTCACATCAGTGTTCAGAAGCCAGTTAAACGGAAATGTTTCAGCGCTATTATGTTACCAAGAGGTTTATATAAAATCTTTTAAATTGATTCAGAAGCTAAAGGGTGGTGATGTTAAATCAGAGGTGGCCTTGTAAATCTTAAAAAATACCTGCAGTTGTGTGTTTCATCTCCTGGAAGAGTCAGTATTCATGGAAACATTTCCACCAATACATTTAATTCTAAAGAATTGAGTCAGTGATTGTGAATTGTAATGGTCAGTATTACACACTGTAGGCGACTCTTCTAAAGACAACTTCTTGTCCCTGTTTGTTCTGAGGAGTTTTAGAGGAAGGTGGCTTTAGGAGTGAGTTCAGCTGGGTTTCTCTTTCTTTCTTTCGTTGGTCCTTTAGGTATAACTCGCCTCTTGGGTCTGCAGTATCAGCATTTGAGGCAGAAAATTAGAAATTTGACCTACTTATGTAATATGCAAGTTAGTATCAGGAGAATATTAGGGAAGATATAAAACTGTCATTTTTTATTAGCACTTAACCATCGAAGAAAGATCAAAACAGTAAATCTGTCATGGCAAGGAAAAAAGTATTAAAAAAAATTTTACTTCGTGCACTCATCATGTTGGGTCTGGAAGGAATTCATTTTATTCCTGGGGCAGGGGACAACATGAATACCAGATATTTGGAAAGTTAGCAAAATATTTCTCCAATGGAAAAGATGCCATCTTGCCATGTTCTGCCCAGTTAAAGCAGCAGTTTTCACCAAAGTTTATCATGGCATGTCATGGTGACTGTTCACTGACAGAATGTTTTGGCCCTCAAGTATGTAGCTGGGGAGGGCAGTAATCTAAATGCTTTCTCTTGGGTTCCCCCATACCTGTAATAACTTTAATCAGTCTATTTCAATTATTTATGTTAAAGAATAGAATGAGGGTGTAGTAGAGCATTATATAAACAGATGATTTGATTTTCAATATATAAATAATAGCAGATGAGTTAAAAAGCAGTTTAGTGAGACTATCTCCAAACAAAAGGGCTTGTGGTACAGTTCAGTGCGAAGGCTTTGGGTTCAGTCTGCAGTTCTGGGGGGTGCAGGGGAGCACTTCACACAATGCATAGATTTCAGAAATGGTCAGGGGAAGCTTACAGGACTTTAGTTTTACCCCTACGTGACCCTGAGGTCTCATGTCACCAATTGCTATATCTGTGCTACAGGCCAGCTCAGCCTGTAATGTGTAGGTTTGCTGGACTTGATGTCAGGGGCTTGTTATGTTAGAGGCCTTGTTTGGGTTATACTCAGGAGAAGGGGAACCCTTCTGAGAAAAGGCTGATAAAAATGAGTATCAAGCTAGGGTGCCAGTCTCATCAAGAGAAATTTTTGCACTTGAAAAATAAATATATACTTTAGTATAAAAAGGAAAGAGAACTGCGATGTGGCTTGTTGCTGTTTTGGAGATAGGAGTGTGTGATTAGCCTAGATCTGAGTGTTGAACTTCGTGTGCTTTGTGCATATTCAGTTTGGTTGGATCCATGAATGCAGCTACTGTATGCATGTGTTTAACCTTTGTAGTCATTTATTTTATCATAGGTAGCACTCTCACCAAGGATAAAGCACCCTGGATTTCCATTAATTAACTGTTCTATTGCTCCACTGGGGCAAAATGGCTGAGCCAACACCATTTAAAAAGGCTGTCACAGGACTTAATAACCCTCTCCTCCTTTGACATTTTTGGATTCCTGTTGTGAATCTAAGTGCTATTCAGGTGCTGCTCCATGACGTGTGTGTGCCTATTAGAGGGAGCATGTTAGAAATGTAGCCTTCCCAGCCGAAGCAGTAGTCTTACCAGAAGGAACGTGATAGAACAGCCACAAAGCTGCACTGTAAATCATCAGAGCCTTGCAGTGATACTGCCCATTAAGGAGACCTGTAGTGTGTGTGTGTGTGTGCGCCCCACTCAGTTCCTGGCTGTACTAATAGAACAGCGCATCAAACAAGGCTGTAAATAAAAGTTATTACCTAATAGGTGGGTGCCGAAGTGGAACGGACGGAGCTGAGGCATGGAGGCCTTATTACTGCTCATCAGCAATTATAAACAGGGTAAAGTATCTGGGACTTGCGCTGATGCAGCGATGGCTAATAGAGGCTGGGGATGACACTGGGCCATGATAGGATGATGTATGCTGATGGGTTTTTACTGCCTCATCTTGCTGCTTGCTTTCAAGACAAGTTGTGTTATCCGTTTTCCTGCTTGCTCATCTATCTGAAGAGAGACAGTCCCATTGCCTCTTCTGCCAGCAGGTGGGCTGATGCTTATTCCTCATACCTGTGTCTGCCTCCAGAGCATCTCCTTCATGAAGCATCTTCAGAAATATTTCATAATCATGGCCGATTAAAGCAATAATCTTATTGTATTGCCTGTTGTCATGGTTATAGATCACACCTTCAGAAATGATTGCTTATGTGGAATATAGGACCAGCTGAGAAAACTGGTCAGCTAGTCCAGCCTTTTATTTAAAGACACCATGGAGTCCTGTAGTTGACTCTTTAGAAATGTGCAAGAGAAGGGATAAACGTGCATCTTGCTCCTGGGAGCTTATACCTTAAAGGGATAAAATGAAAGTAAAACAAATACAGCTAATTTCAGCTTTAAGAGAGCAGTAGATGTAATTAATATTGATTTAAGAAAGAGATGACGAGGATTATGCCAATGATCAGGAGAAAAATATAAAGGACTAATGTCCTTTTCTTTTAAAAAAAAATTGCCTAGTGAAATGCTTGAAACTCAATTACTCAAAGTCACTAAGAGTGATAAAGGGATACTGGAATGTGGGAGAAAGTATAGCAACAGGACTGTGTGTTCTAGTGAACAGAAAACAAAAAATATGACTTGGCAGTGCTTTTGAATAGCACATAAGCACCTAATACTTGGGAAGGTTGAGGCACACAGCTTTAATCATTCCACTTCACTAAATCAGTAATTAGACTTTTTTATTGAGTTAGGTGTTTTGTTTGTTTGTTTGTTTTTTGTTTTTTGTTTTTTGAGACAAGGTTTCTCTGTATATTCTAGGTTGGCCTTGAACTCACTATGTAGCTCAGGCTGGCCTCAAACTCAGGGTGATCCTCCTGCCTCAACCTCCGAAGTACTGGGATTACAGGGGTGTGCCAGCACACCTGGCTAATAATTAGACTTTTGAGATAGAAAAAATCTGTAGCAGATGCACAGAGAAGGACTTTTGAGAAGAGCTTGCTAGTTTGACCCAGGAGTTTATGAGCATTCTGGTAGTTCAGTATTTTTGTTTGTCACTTGTACCTGTAAATGTATACACTTCTTTATGCAGTGTCTTCAAAACTAACCTATCAGAATACTGCCCACTGTTTGAGAAATTGTAGTTTTTCTCTGATGCTTTAAGTTATGCATTGATATACTTCATTTTAAAGAAGCCAGATACATGATAATCTCAGTATTAAAAGTCAGATAAACTGAGAATTAATGTGACAGGAGGGTCCTTCAGTCTATAAAATGCCTTGCAATTGGGTTGATGTAAATAGGTTCTTCATTTTACATATAAAACAAAATTTGACTTACAAAAACCTCAGTTCATACTTACTTATTCCGAGATTGTTCTGTGGGTAGTGGCCAATAGAATGAAGAAAGAGAGATGAATCTGAGAAAGAATAATTGACAGGATTTGACAGCTGATTATAGAGTTGGCTGAATAAAGAATGCAAAGTATAAACCTGGGCAGCTAAAGGAAGAAAGATGTGACTGATAGCAGGGAACGAAAACTTACCATGAAACCATTTTTGGTTTCTCATTTTCTAAATTTTAGATTCTTGTAGATAGTACTATAGAAAATTATAAATATGGGCCTGTTTAGGAAATTGTCAAACTAGAAGTGTTGATCAAAGCTGTGCAAATGAATAAGGGAATGAATATAGAAGGACACGGGGCTAAAACTTGGGGGGCCAGCAAAAAAAGAGAAGTGAATCAGAGGCAGAGCTTCCTACACAATCAAAAAAGATGCATGAGGAGAAGAGTCAGGAAATAGGAAAATGAGGGGAAGCTGTTCTTTGGCTTGCAAAAGACCCATTGGAAAACCTGAAAGAAGTTTGTAGAATGTGATGGGAAACCAGAGACTGAGATCAGCAGAGGCTCTTGATAAGAATGAACTAAAGACAGCAGGCAGAATCATTCATCATGGATTTAGTGGCACCATTAAAAACCAATAAATAGTGATGGTTGGAGGGAATGACAGAGTACAGCTTTTTTTTTTTTTTTTTTGAGGTGGAGATAATAAAGATAGGGAAATATTTTGTCTTTGTTAAAATACAAAAGAAAAAGACCCAAGAAAAGAAAGGAGTAGGAAATATTAAACAGAGGAAGAGATATACAGTCAAGATTCACTAGCAGTAGAAATCTGGAAGTATTACTTCCTTCCAAGAGTATTAGGAAGGACATACAGATATAGATAAACAGGTTTTTCTCCTTTAATTTACAGATGGTTACCTGAGACAAGATGAATTAGGGAGTTCATTGTGGAAGGTCACTTTTGTGAATAAAGATGTAGATAATACCATCCTGTGAAAGTAGTAACAGAGAACTAGGGTTAAACGGAGAGAATGCTTGTGAACTGAGAAAGGAGGGAAAATAGGGTCTCCAAGTAGTAGCTTCTGTCATTAAATTGTTTAAATTTATAGTGAGCTAAAGTGACGCTTTCTCTGGTGCACATTTGACTCTGAAGAACAGAACAATGAGGAAGCAAGTGGTGCTCACTTTTTTTTTTTTAATCATAAGCTTTTGTGTTTATGAAAGTAAGATATGGTAGCACATCCTACCGCAGAACAGCTTAGAAGAGAAAGTGACAGTCTAGGGGCGGTCCTGTTCCACAGAACTGACCGGCCTTTCTTTTTAGCCAGTTGTTCTTTCAGTACTTTCATTCTGTACTGTAGGTTGCCTTAAAATTGTGGGAGAAAGGAATGCTTGAGCCGTACTTTTTGAAATGTCAACTGGTATGAAATACGAAGATTTAGCTCACACTAGTTCTCATTCCAGTGTTTGGTATTGTATTATTAGTTTTTCATTTTCTTTCTTGATCCATCAACCTTCACCACCATCTCTTAATGAGAATATTATTACATCTGATTAGAGATACATTATCATACCTCCTATCAGAGGTACTTATACTTTTTATATTGTTTTAGTTGTTAACTATGTATTTTTAGGTCTGCAACCACAAGCAAATTTTCCATGTTATGTTCATAGGTTGTTTGTTTGTTTGTTTTTAAATGAAACCCAGTAAGTGCCATTTACATTATTGTGACTCTATAGGTGTTCCCTGCTGGGCTGCCAAGTTACATGGTAGGAATGTATTTCTTTTTTCTATGGGTCTAATGTCAGATTTCCAATGCTACTGAAAAAGAGTGTTCGCATACAACACCAGATTGTTTTTTTTTTTTCGTACTGGGAATCAAACTCAGGGCCTTGTGCTTGCCAGGCAGGCACTGTGCGGCTGAGCTACATCCCTGGCCCAGATTGGTTGTTACATTCTATCAGTTGCTCAGAAACCATGCAACATTTTAGTTTGTTTTATATTTGGGTTATAATAATTTAATACAGTTTTTCCAGGCATTTATAACTGCTTTTTCTTGTAGTGTTTGGTTTTGTCATTCCTTTCTTCCTAATTCTGTATTTATACCTTTTGCAAGATATTCTTTAAGCCTGCTCTGTTACAGATAACTTCCTTTCACTGCTCTTGCTTTCTTTTATTCTCTCATTTTTTCCCAAATAAACCCACAAATTAAATTAGTGCCTAAGAGGAGCAGTGTTCATGGATATCTGAAAATGTCTTTCCCACCTCCAGCTTGATGGAAAGTTTGCATAAGAATTCTAGGATGAGGATCATTGCTTCCTTGTTTTCTAGTGTTCCATGTTATTGCTGAGATCAGATGCCACTGGTTTTCGTTTTCATGAGCACTATATCTGGGTTTTGCTTCAGTGTTATAGCACTCAGAATCACGTTTTTATTGCTGGTCTTCTGAAATTTGTAGTGAAGTGTCCAGTGGGTATCTTTGTCCCATTCAAGTACTTAATACTTGAGAGGCCCCTAAATCTGAAGTTTTATGTCCTCCTGTAGAAAGGCTTTGATATTCCCCCAATCCAGTCTCCTTTTGAGACTCTTAACTTAGATGTTAGAACTGCTATGTTGATAGCGTTTCTCTTAATGTCTTTCTCATAGTCTCCATTTCCTTTTTTACTGTCTGGGTAATTCTGTCAACTTTGTCTTCCAACCCTTCTTTTGATTTTATTTCAGTAATCATGCTTTCAGTAGGCTTGCTTTTGTTCTCTGGAGGTTTCTTTTTCATAGCCTTTTTTTTTTTTTTTTTTTTTGGTGGGTTCTGGGAGTCGACCTCAGGACCTCGCGCTTGCCAGCAAGCGCTTGTGCCACTCAGCGGTATCACCGGCCCCATAGCCTATTCTTGTTTATAAATACAGTAGTAATTACATAGCAGTATCTTTTGGGCTTATTAATTAGTGGTAGATTTGTTACTATGCTCTTCTCTTTGATGAGTTGTCTCTACTTAAGGCCAGTTTTTCTGTTTAGTTTGGTCTTCTCCTTCATGCTGCAGTTCTCCTCATTTGCTTTGCAAAACCTGGCTTTCTGTTGACTTTTAAGAAAGCCTAAGTGAACAGGAATGGTAAGATAGTTTTCTGCCATGTGTCTTTCTTGAGAGGCTTTTTTTTTTTTTGCTGGAGACTCTGTGTGGGACAGAGTGAGGTAAGAGGTATTAAGTAGCAGAATTAGTATAAGTTGAGATCCTCTGCCAGACTTTCAAATTCAGAAGAATTTGACTTTGAGGGACCATAGAAACAGGTTTGTCTAGACACACATCAGTTCATTTAGAGAAAAACTGTTTTAGATTTTTGCCATGTAAAGTGGGCTGGCTGCCAGTGTTGGAGGTACAAACAATACGGTTGTTGGGCAAATACACTGACTTTCACTTGCTTCCCCTACTTTCTGCCCTGTTTCTCATTGTGCCACTCCCCATTCCTGCTCCTTCTGAGCCCAGAACCTCTGAAGGTTTTCTTTGCACACTGTGATATGCAGCCTCCAGGCTTCAGCCTCAACCTGCTCTAATCCACTGAATTCAGCACTTTACACAAGGAATGTAAACAGTATGTACTACAAACATATACTAATAAAATAATAAACTTAAGGAAATTCATTAAAAAAAATCTCTTGTTTATTGATTATGTTAAACATACAGTTATTCTCTTTAAAGTGGATTCATTATTTATGTTACTTTTGTGCGTTTATTCAGTTTAGTCTGGGGAGGAATCAGAGGAAAATGTAGTCTGCTTTCCTGAATTAAAACTTACCTAGGAGAAAGCCAGGACTGTAATTTCTAAAGTAATTATTGGTGAAAGATGGAAAGAAACAGTAGCCTCAATGGAATGATGTGGTTTTAGTAAATGTTGGGAGTAAGAATGTACCCAAGTGAAAGCTGCTATCACTAAAGAGAAGGGACTAGAAAGTGGTAATGGAGAATGTGGGCTCTGTTTCCCTACACATAACTAGAAGAGTTGTTGAACTTTTCTGTTGGCCTTGATTTTCTTCTCTGTAAAGTAGAATGACTAATAATAAACTCAACCATGACGTTAAATGAACTAATGTATTTATTTAAAGCACCTGATGCTGATAAATGCTCAGTAGATAATAGATGTAGCGAGAAGGTATAAAATAGAGTGTTAAGGAAAAGTGAAAAAGAACTCAGGCAGACACTGACTGGATGAAGAGATGGAGTCAGAAGTTGCTCATAATGACCCAAGACCAGTACAGGAGGCAGACATGGAAGGCAGGAGACCAGTGGAGTCAGAGGAGGAGGAGCAGTTCCAGCCTGTGTTTGAGTACGTCTGGGCTATGGATGACAGGAGACACAGAAAGCCCTTCATGCTTTCTTAAGAAAATTGGGTACTGGAACTGAGAAAATCAAACTTCTTTTTTGTTTTGTTGGCCTTTTTTCTTGGCCTTATTTTAAAAGTTAAATTTTACTGTATATATTGATAGAAAGTAATTCTTTTAGAGATTTCACAAACTTGTGTTCTAAAAAAATAAATATACCTATTTCCTAAGCTCTTAAGGGGTTTTTGTTTGTTTTTTGGGTTTTGGGTTTTTGTTTTTGTTTTTTTTTTCCTTACAATTGAATACTACTCTTCTTTTTGGGTCATATCTCTATTTAGGAGCCACAAATTTTTACTGTGTATTTTGTTATGGTTAAATTTTTGGTAAAAAAAAAGACTGGCTGTTGCATTTAAACATGGAAAGATACTTTAGCCAATAAATTCACTTGTTTATGATTAAAAATCAGACAGTTTAACCTTGGAGGCATTTTTGTCAGAGGGGACTTCATATTGTGATTCATTGTCTGAACAGCCAAGTGCCTCTGTGGGCTCAGTTAAGCAGCCTCCCACTATACATGTATAATTATTTTTGGTGCAGACACACATTCTGCTATAAAAGCTTATTTGGCCTTATGCTCCCTGCCGTTCTGAGTTCTCTATTTCATTACCAGTATCCACCCACAGTTTCAGAAAGCCATTCCTGAAGAGCAGAACCACAACTCAGAATTTTAAATAAACCACATCTCTATTAGCTCAGTGGACGGGGGAATTAGTTACATGGTATGCATTTCCCACATTCATCTGCCTGCCCTTTCTAAACTTATTAAAAATGTATACATATATAAGCAAGAAAATAGGATGTTTAACTCAGATTGTGCCCATTTTTCCTTATTTTAGCAAGGGATAGAGACTACAGTAGACATTCTTTAAAATTTTTACCTTGAATATGGGCCAAGGTACATATTTATTGGAAAAAAAAAAAGTACTGAGTGCTTTGCTCCCCCCCCCGAAAAAGCAGAACTCTCTCCAAAGATGATGTTATTACATTATAGCTTAAATTATACGTCCAAATACACAAGGTGGCTTTTACAAGAAAGTTGGACGCAGGCCAGTGAGATAGCTCAGCAGCATAAGCGCCTGCCTGGCAAGCATGAGGTCCTGAGTTCGACTTCCGGTACCTACATACGAGAAAAGGGCCGGTGATATTGCTCAGCGGCACGGGCGCCTGCTGGCGCACGAGGTCCTCAGTTCAACCCCCGGCACCCACAAAAAAACGAAAGAAAGAAAGAAAGAAAGAAAGTTGGACGGGAGTGTGGTGGGGAGTCTTATATAGTACCATTTTGAATGGGAGGCATTAACTGTGGCTGTGTTTGTCTTCCAACTTGATGCTAACTGATAGTTCCTATAACTGACAAGATTCAGTGGGCTGATTCAGATCCACTTTTTCCTTGGTGCCCTGTTGATAAGGCCATTTCTAGAAGATTAAAATCACATCTTAAGGTCTTGGGCTTCCTCATTCCTGGAACAGCAGTTGTAGCAATTAACACAGTTAAAAATGGGTTCTTATTAGGGTTGGAAGAATTATAGACTGAAAGTGTAACATGTAAAAGTCTGTGACTAATCATTAAAGTACACTTATGGATATTGATTTCATTGCAAACCTGGGGAAGTACAAGCTTTAACCTTATTCTTAGTCCACTGCTATAACCATCTTGTTGTGCATGTTCTCATGAGACCTGAGTAGTGTCAGTGTTTCTGGGAAAGAATTCAGCAGGCTCTCCTGCCATTCACCTGCTAGTACGGCTGCTCTGAAACACAGGGGTGAGGGGCGTGTGTGTGTGTGTGTGTGTGTGTGTGTGTGTGTTGTGTCCATAGCCCCAGCCATTTGAGTAGAGCAGACTCAGTATTCTTAGTTGTTGCAGATTCAGTATTCTAGTTATTCTACACTGAAACCTTCCGTATGCAATTCATTTTTTTTTAATAGTTAATACATTATGTATTGTTATCTTTAAATTAGTTACTCAGGGTACAAGATATCAGCATTCAATTGTCCAAACATTACTGGCATAAACCTTTCTCTTCAATGAACTAAGCAAAATTAGTAGTGTATCTGTCTTAACCATCTTATATATAAATACAATTTTTTTCTTGTCCCTGCTTTCTTTTCCCCATTCCCCCATCCCAGACTCTCTTTCCTTTTGACCAGTTTCTTTCTGATTCATCATATCTGTTGTACATTTTGGATCTTATTTACTCTTTCAGTTTCTCACACTAGGGAGACAGTACGATGTTTGCACATGTGCGTCTGGTTAATTTCACTTATGAGTATTTTCTCGAGTTGCATCCATTTACCTATAAAAGTCTCCAGTTTATCCTTTTTTATGGCTGAGTAGTACTCCATTGTATAAAAATACCACATCTCATTTCTCAGTTGATGGGCATTTGGGTTGCTTCCAAGATCTGGCTATTACAAATTGTGCTACTACAAACATGGGTGCACATATATCACTGTGGTACGATGTTTTTAATTCTTCTGGGAAGATACCAGCAGGGGAATAGCTGGGTCAAATGGGACCTCCAATCCTAGTTTTTTGAAGAATCTCCACACTGATTTCCACAGTGGCTGCACCAGTTGACACTCCCACCAGCAGTGAAGAAGGGTTCCTTTTTCCCCACAGCCCCTCCAGCATTTGTTATTAGTTGATTTCTTGATAATAGCCATTCTTTCTGGGGTGAGATGGTATCTCAGTGTTGTTTTAATTCTGCATGAAATTCTTAAAAAAATTATTCTATATGGTCATATTACCCTTTTCAAAATTGGGCATTTAACATTAATGTAATAATATATAGTTAATTTTTAGTATATTTATTCATAGTGTGGACATATCCTAATAAATAATGATCTTATGAAAGAGACTTGAGCAAATAAGTTGAATTGAGGTTAAAATGTTAGGTATTTGCTTTTCTTATGTTTCAAATACTGACTTAAAGGTAGTTTTTATAATAATTCTGATGCAGAATTCCTTGCCTCAGATTTTCCAGCAGCTTGTTTTACAACTAACATTATTTCTCTTTCTTTAGTATACCGTTTCCTTAAAGCAGCTTTCTTCAGCCCTCCTAAACCCTTTGCTCACTTAATTAACCCTGATACAACCCTACGAAAGTAACACCTGCTATTCTTACTTAGGGGGAGAAGGGCTACAAACCTTTCTCTTGGCATTCTGGAAGAAATCTGAATTAAGGTTCTTTAGCCTCACATGAAAAGAAGTTAGAATGAGACATAAACAAGTTATTTATAATCTTAAGGATTTTCCCAGAGAGCAGTGAGTCAAAAGACTAGATTTTGGGTAGAAGAAACATAAGTGATAGGTGAGAAGAGGAACTGAATTAAGCGGGCACTAAATTTGAAACAAAAATAGCTTAAAAAACAAATCAGCTATTTAATTTTAGCATCTACTCATTTATGCATTCAAGCTGATTTTTTTTTAAACATCAAAATATAAACATTCGAACATTTTTTCCTTATATTAAACCTGGAGCATACATCCTGCCGGATGACAGTCTGTCATGGTGGGGTTACCATCGCTGGGAACTTGTCCTGTTACAGAGCCCTCCTTCATCTTTGTCCTTTTCTTCCATTGTTGTTGTTGTTGTTGTTTTACTATTGTGCACTGACAGAGTATTAAACATCGCTGATTTTGCTCCTACCTTGCAATAGAAGATTGCATTATAAGTCAGATAGGAAACACATTTGGAAGATTAAAAACGCCCACAGCAAAGGGGGTTAAGCCTCATACAGGTGAGATGATTTTCCTGGAAGTATTTGACGACTTCTTTATGTGTATGTTTTAAACAATAACTTAGAGAAATTAGTATTTCACCCATCTGTACCCATTTCCCCGACTCTGCTTCTGTGTTTTGCAGCATTTTTCTGTAAAGGGTGCCTATTTTCAATCTCCCTAGCGGAGGAATCAGGGCCAGATCAAGTTGAAGGCAAGTCACTGATACTTTGGAGACCAGTCCATCGGAGTACAATATTATTTAAAGACTTCTGGCCTTACATCTCCCCTCTGGGCCTCTTCAGATATAAGTCACCAGTAGGAAGAAGTGGCTGTTGATAGCCACAGGTCCTACCCAGCTGCTCACATCAGTCCCATGATCTCGCAAGGCAGAATAAGACTCCAAGCCTCATGGAACCGCGGAGTGGGTAGAAGACTTCCTGCAGGTTTTTATGGAAGTGTAACTTCCGGATGCACGTTCTGAGAACTAAGTAAAAACAGTATTGACCGTCTTATACGCAATTGTGTGAGTACGTCTGGTACACAGATACTCTGTGGACCTTTCAAATTTCTCATTCCTTGAATAGATGAAAATAAATCACTGCCAGTATTATTGTTATGGTAACACTGGAAAAGATACTTAAACCACAAGAAGAAGAGTTTGAATCTTCATGGTCACAGACTGATTTGTAGTAAAGGAATAAAAAGCCAAGGATTTGGGCCTATGGCCTTTGAATCGTAGCTTTCTTTTGGGTTTCTTAATCTTGCTTTTCTGTTTTGTCTCACTGTAATAATGTTCCCTGATTTTGTACTGTACTCTAACTGATACTATAAATACAGTATTTTTTAAAATCAATGCATTATAATGTGGTTGAACTCTAAAATACCAAAGCGGATTATAAAAAGGCAAGATTATCTTTTGAGGGTTATTTGTCATTGTCAGTGAGAGCTGAAGAATCTATGGGGGAAAAACAGTGTGGTTTAGTTGGGCAGGCAAGAGAGGTCTGGCTAACGGAGAAGCTGAAACAGGGAAATAATGGCAGCCGAGTGCTAGCTGCAAAGGATGACTGCTGTATTAATTGCTGTTCTGAAGGTTCTGGTGTTGATGCCCTTTTAGTCAGTAGTGCAGTAGAAGTGGCACTTTACAAATGGGGATGGTGACTAGGATTTTTCAGATAAGCCCAGAAGGTGGCTTATGGGTTTATAGGCTACCGACCCTTGTCTGCCTTTTTGTAAAGAGGTCTGGTGTTTGTGCGGTGGAGGCTGTCAGGATGGTTGAGAAGAGGAATCTTTGGCTTCTGCCCATGTTATTGCCTTTTCTGATTTATTAAAAGAAGTTAATGCATCGTACCACAGCGATATATGTGCACCCATGTTTATAGCAGCACAATTTGTAATAGCCAGATCTTGGAAACAACCCAAATGCCCATCAACTGAGGAATGGATAAGAAAGATGTGGTATTTTTATACAATGGAGTACTATTCAGCCATAAAGAAGGATAAACTGGAGACTTTTATAGGTAAATGGATGCAACTCGAGAAAATACTCATAAGTGAAATAAACCAGAAGCACATGTGTAAGCATCGTATTATCTCTCTAGTATGAGAAACTGAAAGAGTAAATAAGATCCAAAATGTACAATAGATATGGTGAATCAAAAAGAAACTGGTCAAAAGGAAAGAGAGACTGGAATAGGGAAAAGAAAGAAGGGAAAGGGAAAAAAATTGTATATATATATATATAAGATGGTTAAGATAGATACACTACCATTTTTACTTAGTTCATTGAAGAGTAAGGTTTGTGCCAATAATGTCTGGACAATTGAATGCTAATGTCTGGTGTCCTGAATAACTAACTTAAAGATAGTAATACGTAATGTATTAACCATTGTTACCCTCCTATTATGTTGTTTTGAATATTTGTTCTTCTTTTGATTTGTTTTGTTTTTTCTTCTCTTTAAAATAAAAAAAAAAGTTAAAATTAAAATCTGGCTTTTCTTATGCTGTTAAGGGTCACTTTTTGTGTCATCCTACAAATAATAAACTTCTGTGGATGGACTTTTTTCAAGTAACACCAGAGTACCTAAATCCATGATTAAGCCCAAGATATGACAGCACATCAAAAAAGAAATGAGTAAAGCTGATTTTTATATAAGCTAAATACTATGATTGCAGTCCACAGAATACAGAGAGTTAGCAGGCATGGGAAGAAGATGGTATGAGAAGTCTTATAAATCATATTCTAAGAACAGAGGATAAGGAAAGTAATTCAACAGAGATGTATCCTAGAGAAACTGATGATCATATTTGGACAAGAGGGTCCTTTGTGGAACAGAGAGGAGCTTGTTTTTGTTCCCATACTTGACCCAGGATCTGTCCCCCTCCCTTTCCAGATGCAGCTCAGAGTTTATACACAGAAAGTGGCAGAAACTTGTCTTCAGAATGGCAAGCTACTTTCATGGGAGTGCAGAAGTAGAATCTTTAAGTGTAACATTGGAGACAGGACAGCATAATGATTAACAGCAAGGTCGCTAGCCAGCCTCCCTTGGCTCAAATTCTTCTGTGATCCTGTGACCTTGAACACTTCTCTTAACTTGTGCCTTAGTTTTCTCACCTGTGAAATGCAGGTAATAATAGTACCTACTTCATAGCCTTGTAAAAACTAAATGAGGTATTATGTGTAAAAGCCTTTAGAAAGCATGGGCACTGAATAAGTGCTTTGTGTAAGCATTCATTATTACCAGTATTACTGAAGGAATTATTTAAGGAACCTTTTTGTCATATCCACCTACTCTGATGAGTAGTCCTAAAAATGAACTTGAGAAAAAGGTTATATATGTTCATATATATGACATTTTTGAAATGACACAATTGTGGAAGTGGAGGACAGATTAGTAGTTGCCAGGGTTGCTAGGCTCCAAGCAGGGAGGAAGGAAGGTAGGTTGGCTGTAAAAGGGCAGTACAAAAGATCCCTGTGGTGACGGAAACGTTGGGTATCTTGATGCTGTGTAAATCAGTCACCTGGTTTTGGTACCATGCTAGAGTTTTGTAAGATGCTGCTGTCGGAGAAAACTAGGTGAAGGAAGGGTACATGAGATCTTTCTGTATTATTTCTTATATAACTACATGTGAACCTACCTTTATCTCAAAACATTTAATAATAATAAAGAGTTAAAATATTCCCAATATAGAAAAATTGACAGAGAAAGCCATGTGTATCCAAAAAGACATAACTGTTGACATTTAGTGAGATACACCTGAATGCAAGTGGGCGGCGAGGGTGGGTGCATTGAACGAACTAGAGACAAACAAAGGAAGGATAGATAAACAGTACATTTTTGCTGGGTGTGGTGTTGCACACCTATGATCCCAGAGCTCAGGAGCCTGAGGTAGGAGGATCGCTGCAAGTTCAAGGCCAGCCTGGGCTACAGAGTGAGTTCAAAGCCAGCCTGCTGAACTGCATAGTGAAAACCTGTCTCACAAAGACAAAAAGAAAACAAAACAGTACATCTTTATTTCCCTAAAAGCCCATCAAAGTGGTGTTCTCCAAGTGTCTTTGGTCCTCAGACTCTGAGATGGTCTATGTTTAGTTGATAATTTTTTGGTGAAGAGAAAAAGACAAGCAACAACTTACGTACAAATGATGTTCCAAAGGACAGGCCTAACCAAAAAGAATGTGAGGATGACAGATGTTACCTAAAAATCGTACATAGCTCTGAAGTTCAGAAGTTACCGTTTCTCTCCCCCGCTTTTGGTGGTACTGTGGAATGAACTCAGGACTTTTACACTGATCAATGTTCCCAGGCTCTTTTTATTTTTACCCTGTTATTAGATGTATACATATTCCAGATTAAAGCATTTTGGTTATTTGCAACTTATTTTTAGATGGTTTAGGGCAGTGGTGGCGAACCTATGGCACATGTGCTACAGCGTGCTGTTTGTTATCACTGAAAACTCTAAAAGGTTCTCCATCACTGGTTTAGGGGAAAAAGTGCAGATATGGAGAAGAGAGTTTAAGGAATGTGGCAGAGTGTCAGGAATTACTGAATCTGAATGGAGCATACATGGGTGTTTAGTCTATATTTCTGGAATTTTCCAAAATAAAAAGTTAGATAAAGACTGATTTGCTTCTAAGGCTAGAAATAAGGCAAAGATGTCCTCTCACAACACTCGTATTCAGCATCATGATTCTCCTACTTGAGCCTTTGATGAATTCATACCCACTTATTTCTGGTATCAAGACATACCTCTGAGGGCTGAGGATATAGCTCAGCGGCACAGAGCCTGCCTGGCAAGCGCAAGGTCCTGAGTTTGAGTCCCGGTACCAAAAAAAAAAAAAAAAAAAAGATATACCTCTGAGATAAAAGTTTCCTGGGTCCTGTACGTCAGGAATGGGAGCGCAAGATGGGCTGTGAGGAAGCGAGAACCTTAATCCCTGCCTTTGAAACATACCTTGGGGCATGTGGTACTTGTCTCTGGAAGGGCATAAATTATCATGAGCCATGACTTCTGTGTGTGTTGCTCCTTTTCAGTCTGTCTTCTAGTCAGAAATGGTTCTTCAGAAGCACTTTTGCATTGCCACTGGGAGGACCAAAATGAGTTAGTTAGGTGATAGCAGCTCCCAGATTTCTGATGCCCTAATGTTTGTTGAGCACACTGAGAAGGACAGAGACCCCCAGACTCAGGTGGATTCTCAGGGTCCTTGGCCTTACTGGTCAAGCTCCCTCAGGTCTCCCCATCTAGTGTTCCAAGCAGGGAGAAGAGACTGGGGTTTGCTTTCAGTCTTATGACTTAGAAGGAATATGAGGCTTCCCTCAAGCATTGTCACAGAATGCTCCTTAAAGGGGAGAGAGGACCTCAGCTTGCCCCACGCAGGTTCTTGAGTTAACATCACAGAAAAACATTTCAGGATCTTCAGTGAGAGACATAGGCAAATTATATGAGTCAGAATCAAAGAAGTAACTCACTGAAAGAGAAAGAGCGTGTCTAAGGGGTGAAGTACACTGTGGTCTGGGCTTCTGGGTGTTTATGTGGTCTTGGGGTCTCCTCCAGATGGTGATCTAGGTTAGCTTTCGAGTTGCTTGTAGTTTACCTAGTGTCTGTCGGGTTGTCCATTAGTGGGCTTCAGCAAAATGTGACTTTATCAATTAGTTAAACATACAAACTGAATGATGCATTTAACATTTATAGAGATATGTTATCCAATTAATAGTGGTTTCTTTGAAGGTGGAAGTCTGGAATTTGTGCATGATAGATTCCAGAGAAAGACAGAGGTCCGATTTACAGATGAATAGCATCTTTACCAGTCTTGGAAATTTAGGAATGAGGCTCCTGGAAGTAAACCAGGCCTAGTGGGTAAGAAGGCATTGTAACCTTGGGTAACTAATTAAGTCTTCAGGCTGCAGTTTTCTCAACATTACTTTTTCCTTGTCTCCTTTCTACCTCTCTTTATTTTTTCTATCCTATCTCAATATCTAATAGGAAAGGAGAGGACCAGAGAAAATAATTTGGGGGCAGAGAATGGGGTTGGAAGAGAAGAGGAGGGGGATTAATCCTTAGGAATTATACTACCTGACAAAGTGTAAACAACTGACTTTTAAATGGTTCTGATTAGGACTTGGCATCCTAGGTGTATTTCAGTCAAGATTTATCTTCACATCAAATGAAGTTGACAGCATTCACCACAAAATTTTGAACCATATTTTCTTTCCATATAATTTTTTTTTTAATATTTTAAACAGACTTGTTACTCCAAAATTATTCTGGGGCCATTAAGAAGCTAAGAAAGGAAGGGGAGATCCCAGTTGAATAAAGTGGGGGGAAATGTAATGGGTAAATGAGGGAGTTTTCTGTCCTTGAAGTCATTTTGTGGCACACAGAATAAAATGGCAGGAGAGGATGAATCTAATCCCTGCATATGCACTCTGATAGCAAAGCATGAGGAGAAACACAGAGAAAAATACCTGTAAACCAGGCTTTTTCCAAGTCTCTTTTATTAGTTTTTCCAATGAGAGAGGTAGTTTTCATGGACAGAGGTTTTAGCAGTTTGAGATCCTTTTAGATGGCCGGAGGAGAGGCAGCAGTGATGTGTGAGGGTTCATTAATTATTGCTCTTACTGATGTTTGCACAGGCTGTTGGGATTGTAAATGTCAGTCTGTTGAGAGACTGTGATAGGTTCTGAAAAACTGATGAGTACCTCAAAAGCTGTCATGGAGTCTGAGATTAAACAGGTTCATCTTGCTTTCGTAGAAGCCAGGGAAGGCGGGGTGAAGGGGTAGAAGAAGGCTTTCTTGTCTTTGTTGGCGCTTTGCTTCTCCCACTCTCCTGTTCTGTACTGAGTGTTGGCTTGTACAGAGGGGAAGAGCCCGCTGAGGTGTCAGCAGGCCACAGCCCTGGTTAGCGGCCCAGGTGTGTGCAGGCTGCCAGCTGCACAGTGACAGGAGATGGAGAGAGATTGGGGTTCAACTCTGACAGGCCTGACACGGTATATTTCAAAATTTTTAGGAGAGAACATGAGTAATAAAGACAAGAACAGTGACAGTAAGGAACAAGTGTGAATTTCTGTCAGAGACCAAACAGAATTTTAAAAGAAGTAGCTCTGTTTATTGTCTCCAGTCAAGCTTTCCAGTTAAAACGTGTTCCTAAACTGAAAGTCTCAACACTTTCTGCAGTTGGCTAGAAATGCATAATTCAGAATTTCTCTTCCAAAGAGTATGTTTTTAATATCATTGTACTTGTTTCTCTGTCACAAATTAAGCAGTGATTATCTTCAGACCAAGAAAGCCGATAGGTAGACTGGTTTTTCTTAAGATTTTCCTACCTCATTTAATCACATGATCCTTGGTCACATTTTCCTTTTGACCGGAGGGTCTGATGTGGTATCCTTGTCCTCCTAGTAAACACTGGCAGAGAAAGAAGGGTCTGGCGAACCTGGCATGGGAGTACATCGGCTTTGTGTGGGTATAGCCAGACTAGATTATGTTCTCAAGAGAAAGCATATTAGGAAAAAAAAATCTGCTTTGTTGGCTCTTTAGGAAGGACCTTAATTAGAAGTCACTGTCAACTCCTGGGGTGGGAACAGTTTATAGCTTGCCACTACAGCTCCTCCTGCTGCTAATGAGCATGCTCCTTGCAAGGACTTGTTTCTTCTGACAGTTAAAGCCGCATGTAAGAGTTATTTCTGTTCACCTTTCTCTCCACATTTAACCCTTACTGTCCAAGTTCAGAGTATGCAGGTAGGTTAATTAGGTTCTCTGTCATTGTTCAGGAAATTGAAACTGCCTCAGGGTATAGGAATAATATTTGTGAGCAAAAAGTAAATAATCATGGTTTAATTTATTCCAATATGGACAGTAGATGGTTCCTTTAATGTTAACCACATTTGGATCTTTTCTTTCTGATATCCTTTTTTTATAATTGATACAAAATGTATAATTGAATAGTTGAATTATTTAGTTCATGATTATGTAATTGGAATTCCTGCCTTGGACATCTGTTTCTGTTACTTAAGGCAGCTCACCCCATGACACAAGGTTTCATTAAGTAATTAGCAGAGGAGATGTAAATTTCTTATGCAGACATGATGATGCTCCTGTAGACTGCTGTTTATTTCATTAGGTTCCAATTAAAACTCTAAGATGACTTGTGAGAAAATGCCAATGAATGATTTGCTTCACCAAGAAGTTATATATAACATAGTCACCTTCCTGCATGGCAGCATGTGGAAACTGGTAAACAGTTTTGGGGGCTTAATTCCCCCTCCCTCTTCATATTCCAGAACTTAAAAGTTGTGGATTTCTGTAATGTCTGAGAATAGTTCCTCGATTTAAAAAAATACAACACACTGTGTTAGACATTTTGTCTGTCTTGGTATAGAATATTCTAGGACAACTTCGCACAGCTTAGACTTTGTTTACGTGGGTCCTTTGGTTGTAGACTTAGACAGATGCTGGGCATTGACTGAGAGGACCAGCTAGAGCTCAGTGGTGTCCTTTAGGACAGCCAGTGCAGTGCAACCAGGAACCTCCCCCGGATCCATTATTTCAGGACTTTCCCATGCCTGCTGTCTACCAGAATAATAACTCAGTAGTATTTACGTTAGTGTGGAACGGATAAAGGATAATCTCAACACAGAACCACGTAGATTTATTCTTTAGTGTTGTTACTGACACTGGTTGATCACATAAGGTGGGGAATTAAAGAAAAAGAGGTCCTTACTGCACAGGCCTCCTGACTGTGGAGATCTTGTTAAAGCTCTTGTTTAGCAATGACCAGTGGCTGGTTATGATTAGGTAAATATGAACTCTGTTTCCCAATCATAGGGATCATACGCTGAAAAAATTAGTCATGTGTCACTCCTTATTTATTTGAAAATAATTAGCTGTAGATCACACTGAAGGGTCCCCCCCTTCCTCTTCCTTCTCTCCTCCCCTCCCCTTCTCTTCCGGCTTTATTGCTGCCTGAAATTAAATTGTCTTCTGTTTGCCGCAAAGGTTTGCTTTAGAAATGGAAGTTGGGGGCCAGTGAGATGGCTCAGCGGCTTGTGAGGGCCCGAGTTGGACTCCCGGATCCCACATACGAAAAAGGGGCCGGTGATATCGCTCAGCGGCACGGGCGCCTGCTGGCGCGCGAGGTCCTGAGGTCGATCCCCGGTACCCGGAAAAAAAAAAAAAAGAAATGGAAGTGGGTGCTTTGCAGGTACACAGTACATTTGACAGGTTAGGCCAGACTTAGGGGAAGAGCTGGGAAAGTCAGCTGCATTTCCATACACACTTGTTTGTTTCTATCAGAGGTGTGAGAGAGTCTCAGGGTCTGAGTGATCCTTTTTTATACTAGGCATGGTGGCACCATGCCATGACCCTCCAGATTTCTATAGTATTAATAATAAAAACGTTTTAGGCAACTCCCAATCCCTCTACCCCAGGCTGGAGGATACAGTGGTACCTCAGTTCACGAACTTAATCTTTTCTACAATTTTGGAAAAGATGGCCACATTTGTATTTGTGTGGGAAAGATGACTGTGATTGTGTTTGTCACCTGTGCAGAGTTCTCAAAGAATTTTGCCAAATGCTTCTTTTTGCCATCCACATTGTTTGCAAACAAAAGTGTTCATGAACTGATACACCTCCGTAATTTTCTTACAAGGATGCTTCAGATTTAGGGCCCTGTCTCAGAACAGACACCTTCTGTTGTCGTGGCTTTTCCTCAAGAATTTTTTTTTGTTGCACAAAAAAGTGTATCTAGTGTTATTAATACAAATAGTGCCATTGCTGGTTTATGGAAAAGGACCCCCAGGAGAGCAGTGTGGCTCATGCAAGGTGCATTCTGTTTGGCTGACTGCTTTATAATGATTTACATTTAGATTGTTGCTCTCTCGTAGAAGAAGGGGAAGGGGGCCAGCCTGTCTGGCTGCTTCAGTGGCCACACGGATGGGGTCTGGACAGTTTCGCTCAGCAGAGCTGGGAAATAGGTTGAATTTGCTTTCAATTGTTTTCATCAAAGTACTTATTTAGTTGGTTTGTATTGGGGGAAAATGTCATGTAAGACTGCAGTAATTAAATGAGATGAAAAATGAAGTTTGCAATTGCTAAGAATGGCACAGGGCATCTATATTCTAATGCACAAGGTGGTAGGTTTGGGTGTTTGTGCTAACTGCCCCTCTCTGTTGGAGCTAGGGATGATCTAGGGTGAAGTGCATCCTCCTCCTCACACCAGGAGCTGGGGAAGGCAGACAGACAGCCAACACTGAGATACACGTGGTGCGCTATGGCTTCTCACTCAGATCACTGTACATAGAAAATCAGGGCTGCCTAGGAGAAGATTCATTCAAGAAATGTTTATTGTGTTGTAGCCATAGAGGGCACATTGTTGAAGAAAGTAGGTGAGTTTCTAGCCCTCCTAGAGCTCACGTTCTCCTAAGAGGTAACATGAAGGGACAAACGCTGTGGAGGAATATAAGGCAGGAGGTGGGATGGGTGGGGTAGATAGGGTGATGCTGGAAGAAGACTTCACTGAAACTGACTTTGAAGCAGAGACTTAAAGGGTCTCATGTAAACCTGGATGATGTGTATTTCAGAGAAAGGAAAAGAAGGTGCAATGCTACAGATGCAGGAAACAGGAGGCTAATGTAGATGGAGTCCAGGGAGACAGAGATGAGGGGAGGGCAAATTATGCAAGGCCTTTTACTTCAAGAAGAGGAGCTATTAGAGGGTTTTAGGCAGGGAAGTGATTCTAACATGGGATCACTTGGCCGCTTTGTGGAAACAGACTGTGGGGGGGCAAAAGGTGAGCAGGGAGACCAGCTAAGAGGCTTTTGTGGTAGGCTGGGTGAGATGGTGATGGCTTAGACTATGGCAGGGTCGTTGAAGAGGTGAGAAGTGGTTAGATCAGTATGATTTTCAAGACTGCATCCCCAGTAGTAAGGTGGCTATTCAGGAACACAGAGCCTCCCAAGTGCTCCCCCTTTATTTGAAACCAGTTGTTTACAGCCTGCCTGTGATCTGAACTTCATTGCATTTTAGTTAATTTTTTGAGGCTGTAAGACACAAATTGTCACACACCTCCCTCACCTGCAAGTTTGGCACAGCCCTTGGCTTGTGGCTTCAATTGCTGCCTATGTAACACTCACAGCGGAGGCTACGGGACCAGCAGGGGTTCTCCTTCACTCTGAATAATTGTGGACTTACTTTCGATATTAGAGCCTTATTCTTTTTTTTTTTTTTTAAATATGCGGGTACCGGGATTCGAACACAGGACCTCATGCTTGCCAGGCAGGCGCTTATGCTGCTGAGCTATATCACTGGCCCCCTAGAGCCTTATTCTTGTGTGTTCAGAAGTGGAAACATCAGTAATTTTCATAGAAAAGATTATATCTCCTAACAAACACTGATTTTGAGTATGGCATTGTGCTAAGCACAGCGATGTAAATATGTGTTATAGCCTCTTCTCTAAAAGAATGACAGTTCACTTGAGAACAAGCAAATACCCAAGAAGAGGTAAATAACCAAATGCAAGTAGTAAACGTGTAGGGTCCAAAGAAGGGGTTCAGACAGAGAATCCATTTCCAGTTGGAACAGTATCCTCATGAAAACTTAGCTATTTTTATTTATTTTTTTGTTTGTGTGTGGGTTCCGAGAGTCGAACTCGGGCCCTCGCGCTTGCTAGGCAGGCACTTACGCCGCTGAACCATCTCACCATCCTTAGGTATTTTTAAAAACCACAATGCTGAACTGATTTGGTGAGCCACGCCCACCCTCCTTTCCTTTCCACTTCAGGCCTGGCTTGTTAGAAGTTAACCCTGAAGGCATCTGCTTGTCACAGATTGTGCAATTCTAAACCAGACAGAAAACGGGCTCTCTTGCTGGGCGTGGTGGCGCATACCTGTAATCCCAGCATTTGGGAGGCCGAGGCAGGAGGATTGCTGTGAGATTGAGGCCAGCCTGAACTACATAGAGAGACCCTATCTTAGAAAACCAAAAATAAAACAGACCTGGCTCCCTGCTTACATAGGTACATTTCCTTCCTAGATAGGGGTGGTGCTTGGTAGTATATTAATCAGTTGTGCTTGCTAGGCCAAGAACTAATAGTGATCTCCAAATGTTGTTTTGATCAGATTCACAGTCTGAGAATGAGGCTTCACCAGTGAAACGGCCACGACTACTGGAGAGTACTGAACGGTCTGAGGAAACCAGCCGGTCTAAACAGAAGAGTCGACGTCGGTGCTTCCAGTGCCAAACGAAACTGGAGCTGGTGCAGCAGGAATTGGGGTCTTGTCGCTGTGGTAAGCATCTCCCCAGAAGCATGATGGAGGCTAGATCCTTAACGCCCTACTCAGCACAGCTGTAGGAAGTTATCCCTAAGGGGCTGGCATCCTTCCTTCCCCTCCCCAGTACCTCCCTGTGTGTAAGCTGTAGGCTTAGAGCTTGGGAGATCAGGACTGCAGGGTTCTTGCCTCAAAACACCCTCCATTTCCTCTTTTCCTCTCACACAGACCAAAAAAAAAAGCATTTCCTAACTACTCTTAGACACTGAGTTACTTTGTCACTACTTACTGCTTTTACCTTTTCCTTACCCCTTCCATAACTCTGGCTTCTTCTACTCATCGTTTTAAAAATTACCCAAATCAGCAAATGTGGGTTATGTACCATAAATTTTAGATACTAAGTTAATTTTGAAGGAGCTTCTTACTAGTTATGATAAATAGAAGAATTTTCCCTATATCCCCTTTAAGGTTTGATTAGAAAATTGTTTTCTTTGAACCTTAATTCAGTCCGTGAGTTAACACCTTGAATTGCCATCAAAGTAATCTTTTCTCCTTAGTTCTCCAGTGTAATACCACCTCTTAGGATGGCTGCAGAAAGGTGCAATTCTTAAAACTTCATGCCATAGTGGAACGAAACTTATAATTCATCCTCTCCTCTTGACCACATATATCATGTCAAGCAGGGGTAAAATTGTGTAACTGCATTATTTTAGGCTGACGCACATTTTTCTTGTTCCCGTTTTGATTTCCTGATTCTAAAGTGTAGTATTATAACATCGGTCCGTGGAACAGAATTGTCATCAGGCTGACTTTGAACCTGGCTCTAGCCTCTGAGACTCCTGTGCCTGTCATCCCTGGTCAGCTTTAGAAGCCCTCTTCTACCTCTGGGATAGCCACAGACAGCCCTCCAAGTGCGGTGGTGGCGAGAACTAAACTCCCCGGAAGTTTTCTGTCTTAAGACACAGCCTTCGCCGCTCCTTTCCCTCAGTTATCTGCCCTTTTGGAAATGGGCGGGGGGTTGCCAGCTTCTCACGGAAACTAGACTGGAGCACCTGTTCCTGGGAGGACCGGGTGTCTGTCTGTTACACTGCGGTATATGTGGCTCCACAGAGTTAGGAGGACATATTCAACGGTAGGCACAGGGAGCAGTTGGGGGGTGTCTAGAGAAGTAGCGACTCTTCTAGGACATTCAGTTATGCTGTTACATGCTTATGTAAAAGTGTAAAGGAGAGAGTTAAGGTAAGTGGTGGGAGCAGAGTGCCAGCAGTTTTTAGCAGTTTTCAGATTTCAGTTGTGTTCATGCATGTGGTATGGTCCAAGTGAGGCCAGAAACTTATGCTTGGGCTGTGTTTTAATCAACCTTACTAGCTAATTTTAAATTCTTAGGTCAGGGATACTATGGTTAGCCAAGGAAGCTCCAAGGCCTGGTAGTAACTAACTCCCATACGGAAGTGTCTAATCTTTGAGGTCTGCAAATTCTTGCTTCCATGTTCATGAATTATTGGAGAATTTCAGCAGTTCAGTTTGTTAGCAGTGTTGTGAAACCTACCTGGACCTTTTGCCTATTGCCTTTATAACACAGGCTTCTGGTTATTGCTCCTCAGAATGGTGGGATTTTTCTCTATCTTACGTTCTTGTTTCTTTTCTTGAAAGTAACTGAATCCCAGGTATTACACAGGATTTGTCATAGCAGATCAGGCAGTTGGTCCATCAAGTGTGCTGTCTTGCCTCCAGCAGTGACTAATGCTTCCTCTCCTTGTCAGGCCGGCAGAAGGAATTCACAGTTTAGCACTGAGATCCTGAGGTATAACCAAGCCTCCCAGTTTACCCTTCAGCTTTGACCTAATTTCCCAAGGTCTTGGTACCCTGCTGAAAAAATCCAGAAGCAGTTGTTTGATGACTTCTTGTGCCCTTAGTGAAACCAGCTTTCAACTATCAAACTGTCCTGGTTACTTTGCTGTGCTCTTCATCCTTTTGGGCAGGAGGCTTATGGTTTACCACAGAATTGCATTCTTCTTCAGTTAACTAACACTTGGTCCATTTGTGCCCAATTCTGAGAGTCTGTTTAAGGGAAAATTGGCTTTTTTGTTGAAGAAGAAAGCTCTGAGCTTTCTGCAGATGGAGCCATCCTAGAGCAAGACTGGAGAGTTCAGTTTGGTCTGCTGAAAGTCTTAAACCATGGGTCCAATAAAATGACAGAGTCAACTGCCACACTTTAAAAAATGAAGGACAGCAGTGGGAACATACACCCGGGACTGCCTTTGACAAGTAGCTCTTACGTGCCTCCTGTGTGCCTGCTTGGATCTCTCTAGAAGACGGTGAGTTGTATGGTTATTTCCTTGAGAATGCATAAAGTGTTGGGGAGACATTTAACAGCCCTGAAAGATTTGGGGGGAAGAGGGGACCACAATAAAAGACTCAGGAAGGTAGTTTGACCTCAAACAGAACACTTCTTCACTGCAGAAAATCTTTTTTTATACAGATTCACAATCTTTTCTTCCATTCCCCTTCCACTCTGTACAGGTTATTAACTGCTGACAAGAAATTCACATCTCATAAATAATGCTTAAGAGCCATTGCTATATAAATTGAATGTGTTATGAATTGTGATGGGCCTTTTTGTAGCATTCGATGCCTAGAGCAGGAAGAACAGAGGATGTCATTTTCATTAATTTCTAATGAGGTGCCAATTAAAAGCAGGGAAGATGCTCCAAAGGGAAGGGTGGCCAAGCTCCCCTGAATCCTCCGCCCGGGGCTGTCATCCAAGCACTGCCAGCGAAGCCTCCTCTAGAAAATTCATTAAGTTACAGTCTCATCGAGAGCACACACAGACACATTCAGCTTCCCTTTGATCTTCAAAAGAGCAATTTGTAAGGCGAGTTCTGAGCCTTCTCACATAGGGAACAGCTATAGGTGATAGGAATTGTTAATTGCCAAGACACTCCATGGGCTTTCAGTGAAGAGGTGAATTTTGAAGATGAGTTCTCCTCTGCCTCACTGTGACTAGATAACCTTTACATCAACAATACCAAAGTAACACCCTTTTCCTGTGAAATCTTTCAGGGTGCCAATTAGAAAAGACATGTGGTGAGGCTGGCATGATACCCTCCATCCTAAGCATCTTCAACAGTTTAACTTCTCAAGATAGAAAACAGTTGCATAAAATGGATTTCTTTGTTTCATTTTCCCCTCATGGGCAAACTGATGAGCTCATTCTCCTTGCAGGAGTCTTGTCTCCTGCGGTGGGTGAGAGACCTCCTTCTGCCATCTGGCCGTGCTGGTCAGACCGGGACCGCATCCAGCCACGTGAATGCTGTCCTCTCTCAGCAGACCTTGAGTGACACACAGCGTGGGCGCTACTTCTTGGAACCACAGAATTAATTTTTAAAACCAGTCTAAGAGCTTTGCATAAGTTTTCGCATGTTTTCAGGTGGTGGTGACTTAGCAGAGTGTAAGTGGATATGCTTCCTTTTGGACAGTGGGCTTTTACTAACCTCACGAGTAATCTGACTTTATTGTTTTCCAAATAAGTTTCTGTTAGAAATCCATTGATGCTGTGTCTGGGGCCTCTGGAGTGGTTTATCGTTTTCAAGTGCTTCAGTGGTCATTTCTGCCCTGTCAGACCAAACTCAGGAAGCGTTTGTGAGATGACTGTACTTGAAGCTTTCGCTAGGTTTTGGGGGAAATACAGGAGCCAAAAATACAGACTCAGCATAGAAAGACCCTTTTGCGGTTCAGTTTCTTCACGTCCTTGCCAGCGTTGAAGAGCATCAGTCCTTTGAACTTTCAGTCCTGCGTTTCAGTAAAGTACTGGGTGTGTGCTAGTGTCTCACCAAGGCATATTAATTTGCATTTCCTTTATTTCTAGTGATTTCGGACATCTTTTTCTTATGCTTTTTGGCTATTCATCTTTACAAGGAATCTGTTCACATTTCAAATATTTTACCCTTTTTAAACTTTTTTTTAAACAAAAAGACTTACAGAATGTCATTAACAATATGGCAACGCATAAATAATGTCCCTCCATTTATTTAGGTCTTCTTTAATTTCTCAGCCCTGTTTTATATTTTTCACTATCTTTCATTACATACATCCCAAAGTATTTTAGTTTTTTTATTATATTGTATATGGAGTTTAAAATTTTTATTATCAGGTTGTTCTTTGCTGCCTCTTAGAAATAGTTGATTTTTGTTTATGATCATTTATCCTGTAACCTGGCTAAATTCAGTTCTAGATTAATTAGGATTTTGTACATCTATAATCACATAGTCTGTAGCTATAAGCACTTGTACTCCTTTTCAGTCTATGTTCCTTTTCTTTATCTTGGCTTTTTGTACCTCTGTCATAATGTCGAATAGAAGTTTGAGACATTGTCGCCTTTCTTTGATTTAGGCTGAAAGCCTTCACTCTTTCACCATAACTATGGTTGAGTGGTAGGTTTTTCACAGTTGTCCCTCACCCTGGCAGATCTGAATAGTTACAGTTAGGGAAAACATTCTAAGAAAATGTGGTGGGAAACCTTCAGACACATTCTCCAGAAATAAATGATTTAGCCCAAGGTAAGCTACCTTGTGCCCTGTGAAAGGTCAACAAGGCTGGAGTTTGGCCTTCCCGTAGGTCCCTTTCCATTGACAGTGGAAGATGGTTCCCATTCTCCATAGTCACATGTCCCATCTGTCTCACTGGAGTGGGGACCTTTGATCTGAGGGACTCTCCACTCTCCAAACCAATTAACAGACACCCCAGGTACTGTTGCAGGCTCTTCTGACTGGCGATGACTGAAGCAAGCCCTACTGAGAAGTGCATTGTTTCAGTTAAATGCAGAAATCTGTGGCAAGATAGAATCACATAATACCATCCCTTTTTTTTTTTTTTTTTTTAATAAATGAGGAAACTGAGACCAGGAAAGTGATCCCTCCTCCAGATCATACCTGTGTGCTAAACTTTCTGGGCAGCCTTTATCTAAAATTAAGAGCCTGCTGAGGAGTTTCTGACCAGTGTGACTGCTTGGGGCAATGTCTTCTCTTTCCTTCCTTCAGCACAAATGTTATCCCTCAGTCACTGCACTTCCCTGTCACCTCTTGCCCCATCATCTCCGTGGAACCCAGAGTATCTTCTTCTGCAGTACCCATTTTGGTCTCTTCTCTGTATTAATATATCTAAGCCCTTTATTCAGCCTCCAAAACTGTTCAGCATTTGGAACCCATATGTGGATCCTTTGCAGCCAGCCATCACCAGTCACTCCATCCTTCTGCACGTTGGTGTGACACCTGCCTGTCTCTCCCATACCACACTCTGAAGATCTCAGGGCCTCAGGGCTTCTCACAGCCCCTGTTGGAATACATGGCCTCTGATGTCTACTCAGTCAATGTTGACTAGTAACATACAAGAAAAAATTAAAAGTCAAAAGCAGTGCGGTGTTCTTGTGAGCCTGCTGGTTGTCATTAGGGGAGAGACCTTCTGGAGTAGTGTTTGAAGGCAGGCCAGCCACAGCCGAGTGGGAGAATTCACGAGGCTCAAGGTACATTTGGAACGTGGGGATTTCCTGATGGACTACGAGGCTGCTGGAAGAATATTACCTAGGGAGAGAACATTACTTTCATTTATTTTATGTACTCAGCCTTGAATTTTTATTGGTGGGAGGAAAATATAAGGAAGATATAAGATAGGACATATATACTATCGGGGTGGTGTTACTTAATTACAATTATTTGTTATGTCTATAGTTTTAATTAAATAATCAACTTTAGGGAAAGGTGTATTTATATAAATAAAACCTCTGTTTCATGGAGGTCACAGACTGCCATGTTGCAGACCTATTGTAAGTGACCACATTAGTCTCTCACGATAGCCCTAAAAACCTGCTGTTCTTTGGCTTAGAATGCCAGCATTTAAGGGACATTGGGAGTCATCTCTCTGGTGCCATCCCCCGAGGGGTCACTGTAGACACCGCATGCTCAGTGCGCTGGTGGGAAACCCAGCCGCTGGGTCCCTTCCCCAGCGTGGAGGAAGAACGCCGGGTGGCCGAGACTAACGAGGAGCCTCCTCCTGTAACACAGGTTCCTCGTCTGCTGCCAGTGCTCTCCTGCAAGCCTGCTCTTCACGGATTTGAGCCCACAGCTCACACTTCCCAGCACCTTCTTCCTCCCGCATGCAGCAAGTCCATCCCCAGGAAGTAAAGACCTGGTGTTGGGACAGTAAGGACCGTCTCCTACAGGAACACTGGTTGGGCTCATTGTTTGTCTCTGTGTTTTCCGTCAGAGGTCCTTAGAAAATCTGGGTGTCTTTTTTAACAAAACCTTTCTTCATCTGGTCATCTCCTCTGCGACCACTCAAAGTCCTCTCTTCCGTGGTGTCTCTGCCCACAGTGAACTTGTCTGTCCACCTGTGTTTCCTTCCCCCAGACCCAAACATGCAGAGCAGGGACCCCATTGTGTCCTTTTGCATTCTCATTCCCAACTGCAGGGCCTGGTGTACAGTGATGCTTAGTAAATGTGCGAGCGGACTAAAGAGTCCTGCATCATTGCAGTGAGGAACCTCTTGAGTGAAGAAGAAAAGGTTAGCTTCATTGAGCACCTACTATATTCTCGGTGCTTACCCCCTTATATTTGACCCTTATAAAAGCATTGTTGAACAAATGGTACTTCTGTTTTTTTTATTTGATTGATTGCTTGATTGTAGTACTAGAGATTGCATGCTGAGCTATATCCCAGCCCCTTTTAAATTTTTTTATATTGAGACAGGATCTTGCTAAGTTGCCCAGGCTGACTCAGACTTGTGATTCTCCTACCTCATCCTCCCAGAATGCTGGAATTACAAGTGTGTGCCCAGCCAGTACCTCCATTTTTACAGAGATGAAAACTCAAGCTTTGAAGTAACTCAGGCACGAAAGAAACCTGAGGTGTGAGCCCAGGATCCCACTACTTTTTCATGACACGGGCTGCCCCACTGGGTGCCCTAAATAGCAAAACGACTGTGTTGCAGCACAGGCTGCCCATAATATTTTCAGCTGTATAGAACTTGGCCCAGTCCTTAGCCATGTGCCCATTTCAGAGATGCTTTTTGTTGACTAGTGAGTGAAAAAATGTATGTACTCCCCTGTATGGAATGGTGCTGTGGAGCCACCTTGGTGCACTGGTTGTGGTTATGTCCCATGTGCCACTTGTCACCACATCTAGATGAGATGCTTCTTGAGCATAGGGTCCACAGCATTGCCACCTTTTTGTCTCCTGCTGCACCTGGGGAATTTGAGACATGATGGCATTTCATTCTTATTGAAGTGTACGTTTGTTTTCTCCTGAAAGCGAATTCACGTCCTCCTGGTCTGAGGAAACTTGTCTCTTCCAGGATACGCAGTTGACTTCTCCTTGATTCCCTGATTTAGTACACATTGCCGAATTGTATTGATTTTGTGGTTGATTTCTTTCTTTGCTTCTTGTGACCTTCAGCTGTTTTTCTCTGTGCATCTCAGTTGTCTTTTAAGGCAGGAGGCAGGCACTAGTGACTTCTTTTTTCCCTTCTGCTCCACCAGCTTGTAGAGTAGAGCTCTGTAAATAGTATACAGATGACCAGTAAATACTTTGGACTCCTTGGGCCTGATAGCTTCTTTCCCTTGCTGCTGTGACAGCCCAGCACTGGAGTCTGAACCCTTTATGTATTAGATGCGATTTCTATAGCACCTTTCCTCTGAGAAGATCAATATCAACAAGTTTGTTCTGCTTCTGGATAAGAAGACCAGAGTCTTAGAGGCTATCATATGACACCCCTACTCATCAGCTTCTGGGCCTGGAGATGTGGGCTCCACGACGGCCTCACCACTTCACATTTCACTCTCTCATTGCTGGCACGGAGGCCCTGTAAAATTGTATGGCAAGGAGCGATGATCTGAAGGATTTGAAGGATGTTGACTTTGTTGTCACCTGTGGCATTGGGAGGTAGAGCTGCATGTGGTGTCTGGTTTATTGCTCTAACCCTAACACTGTGTCTGGGACATACTTGGAGAATGGGACAGAGAGTACCCCCCTTTGTTTCGGGCACCTCTTTGGACTTGACCCTAGGCTCCACCAGATGTTGCACTTCCTCCAGAGTGTGGAGGACTGGGTGGGAGACCAGGAGCTGGCCATCTCTGGCCTTGGGAACTGTCCCTCCTGGACTCTTCCACAGCAGCCCCTCGAGGCAGGCCTACTCCATTCACTGCAGCGTCCTCCAGGGGGAGCTAGGGCGATGGCACCATGCTGGGGGCAGCTGCTCTCCTTCAGCCAAAGTTTCAGTGAAGTATTGGCCAATGTACTTGGTTTTGCTGCCCAGGAGATGGGTTCTAGGCTGCTAGGGAGGTGGCAGCGGTGGCTACCTCAGTTGAAGACAGGTCCTGTGAGTCTCAGAGACAGTTTAGCATCTACCATCTGAGGCTTTTAGATCCTAGCAGGCCTCTTCACAGGATCGTCACCTCTTCCTTTTTTTTTTTTTTAATTGTTATATATTTTTAAAGGCCTCACATGTGTTAGGCAGGCCCTTTGGTACTGAGCTACACCCCTAACCCTTTTTATTTTACTTTGAAACAGTATCATGCTGAGCTGCCCATACTGGACTTGAGCTTGGAATACTCCTGCCTCAACTTCCTGATTAGCTAGAAGTACAGAGGTGTACCTCCATGTTCATCATACTTTCTCCTCCTTCTCCCCCTGCCTCCTTTCTCTCTCCTTCCCCCCCTGCCTCCTTTCTCTCTCCTTCCTTTTCTAAATTTTTTTTTCTATTTTTTGGTGGTTATCTTACTTTTCTCGTTGCTGAGACAAAAATACCCAACTCCCAAAGTTAAAGAGAGAAAGGTTTATTTAGCTCCCAGTTGGTAGAGGTTTCAGTCCATAATCGGCTGGCTGCAGGCAGGGTGGCTCATGGCAGAGGGGCAACAGTTCATGGCAGTGGAAGACAGTAAAGGCAATAAAAGGGAAAGGGGGAGAAACAAGACTCTTTCTGTCCCTTAGTTGCATGCAGTCTACGCCCTAGGGCGGGTTTAGCACTCACACCCTTAATCCTAGCCAGAACTATGCCAAATCAATCAGTGGACTGATTTACTAGTCTCGCACCCTTAATCCCAACATCACACACTTTCGATTCAGCCACCTCTGAAAAGCCAGCCCCCCTTCCCCCATGACTGCATGAGGCTTTGGGGGGACATCCAGACACAAGCCATAACCGTGGTACTGAGAGTGAGCCCAATGCCTTCTCACTGAGCTGCAACCCTGCCTCTCCCCCTCTTCCCCCTTATTTTTTTGAGACAGGGTCTCACGGAATCACTGAGTTACCCAGGCTGGGTTCAAACTTGCAGTCCACCTGCCTCAGCCTCCTAGAGTGCTGGGATCACAGGTGTCTACCAGCACATCTGGCTGTTCTTAAACAATGTCAGCCCACTACCCTTGGGGCAGCTGTGAATCAGTCATTTGGGCTTGTGCCTCCTAAAGATTAATACACGGGATGACATATGCTCTCTTGCACTCTGCTCTGCCATGTTACAGACTAATCCAGGAGGTGGGGGGAAGTTGTAGATTTGCAAATTCAAGGGTCAGATGTATGGTAATTGTCTTGCTTCAGTTAAATTGAGCTGAACAGTTACCCTGGGATTAATTTTCCATGGAATCCAGAGTAACTGACCAAAATACCATGGTAGGGTGAGTGTCAGACGAGCCTGTCTAGCTATGTTCATTTCTTTGTTACCTGTATTCAACTCCTTTGTGATCACAGGTGCAGCAAAGTGTCAATTCCAAAAGAGCATCTAGGGCCAGGGATACAGCTCAGCAGCACAAGCACTTGCCTGGCAAGCGCAAGGTCTTGAGTTTGATTCCTGGTACCGAAAAAAAAAATCCAAAAGAGCATCTGATGCCATCTTGGACATTTCCAGGTTGCCTCTTACAGTGAGCTCAGCAAATACAGGCTTATACTAATAATGTTGATAGAAAAGCATAATTAGGAAAGTAAACTGACTAGTGCAAAAACTGGGATACATTCAGCTGGGCATGGTGGCGCACACCTGTAATCCCAGCACTCAGGAGGCTGAGGCAGGAAGATCGCTGCAAGTTTGAGGCCAGCCTGGGCTACATAGTGAGTTCAAGCCAGCCAGAACTATACAGCGAGACCCTGTCTCAAAAAAAAAGAGGGGAAGGGGATACGTCCAAAGCCAGACAGTAATAATTTTTAGTTGCCCCTGCTGCAGCCCTGTTCACCCAGGTAACTGGAAGTAGACACACCAGAGTGCTGGTCTTCTCCTGGAGTAGGAGGGACAGCTACAGACATTATACATTCTTTTATTGCTAAATGCAACTTTCTTCCACTTACAATGAATCAGCTGTTAACTAAAATCATTTCTTCATTCTGTAATTACTGAGTTGTAGAAGAGGAAGGAATAAAACCAGAAGAGTCCCTAATTTCTTGGATGCTATAAACAACGGAACAGATATGTGAGATAATTTCTTCTAGGAGCTTTCTGAGGGAGAAGGCCAGCCAGGGTGGCTGGAGTAGGAGGACAGTTGGGGGCTTGTAGGCCTTTGCAAGGAGTTTGATTATTATTCTAAACATAGTGGGAAGGCATTGAAGGGTTTTAAAGGAGTGACATGATCTGATTTACATTTGTAAAATACCCCTCTGGGAGAGAAGCAAAAATGGTTGTGTATGCATAGACTCTCAAGAATACATAAAAACTGGTGGCAGTGGTTTCTTGGCCCCTGGGGAGGGTAACTGAGAGAATGAGATGAGAGGCTGACTTTTTGCTGAATATTATGCAATTTGAGTTTTATTCATATATTCCATTATTATATTCAAAGAGGAATTAACAAATGTGACACAAGTACAACTAGGGTCATTTATCCTCAGAATAAATGCAGTAACCCCAGAGCCCCTCTGAGTACTGTGAGGGAGTGCCTGGAGAGCAGTCAAGCCGGAAGCAGGGCTCTAGCAAGCCTGCCGCATCCTCCCTTGCTGGCCTGCTTCCTGTTACGTCGACAGGCAGAGCTCATTCCTGTCACAGGACCTTTGTGTGTATTGCAGACCAAGGCAGATTCAGGACATCATGTAGAGGTGAATCTAATAAGGTCAGTGTGAGGGTAAGGGAGAAGAACCAAGAGGGAGTCTGGGTTTGACTAGAACACAACTGGGTGGATATTTTACCACCAGCCAGGGCAGCGAAGGTTAAGATGAACCAGTGTAGGGCTTGAGAGGATGGAGACACTGTTTTGAATGTGTTACGATTGAAATTCCTACTATTCAGTCGCAGGTGAGGTGTTTGTCAGGTAGGCAGTTGGATAAAGGAATTTGGGTGTGAGGGGAAGAATTTGTGGTTGGAAGCACAAATTTAGGAGCCATCACCATTGAGATTTTACATGAAGCCTTGGACCGGGATGAGCTTACATAAAAGAGAGAATGTGAGGGTGAAAGTGCAAGAGGCTCCTAGCTCGAGGTGACTTTCGGAGAAGCCCTAAAGGGTCTGAGGAGCAGCAGTGGGGGAGGTGGGAAGAAAGTCGAGAGTGACATTGCAGAGGCTGAGAGGGGAAGGCTGTCTCTCTAGGGAAGAGTGGGCAGATGCCGTTGAGAGGTTAGGGTGAGGACATTGGGTTTGGCCTTTGAGCTCTTACTGGCCTTGGCTTGTCCCCTAGGGTTCAAAGAACACAGTGTCTTTGTAACTGACTTCTTGTTCATTCACTTGACCAAAATATTTTGAGAGAACAAAGCTTGATTCTATGCATAAGGGATGTGTGATAAATTATAAAAATATTTTCCTTGAGTTTATGCAGTAAGTGTCAGGGAGACAAATTAAATGAGAAAATTATCCAAGTGGTCATGAAATTGCACTTACGACTGTGATTGGAGAAGCCCAGGATGCTGTGCAGGTGCATTCTGGGGCCCACCCCAGTCTGCGGGTCTGGGCGGTCTCTGAGGAAGTGACGGGGAAGTTGAGGAATGCTGCGCCAGGGAGTTCAGTCAGGAGGCCAGGGTGTCTAGAACACAGAGAACAAGGAGGGCGCGGGCACGGGGGAGCAGCAGAAGCAGCCAGGGATATGACTGTGCTGCAGTGGTGCTGTTTTTATTATAATCTGTGGGAAACCATTAAAGGTTTAACATAGGGCACGTGTGATCATGGATGGGGTCTTTGGCTGCTGTGAGGAAGATGGGCTTGGTGTGGGATGGCCACCTAAAGGAGGTATTGCCGCTGCCTTGGCAAAAAGATACTGGTGACTTTGGTTAGGTGGTGGAAATAGAGATGGGAAGAAGAGAATGGATTTGATTTTGGGCAGCAGGATTCACAGGACTTGGTAATTGAATGTGAAGAGAAGGAAGGTAACAGTGATGACTCCAGGTGTGTGGCATGAGCTGCTGGCTACAGGGTGGCCCAGTTCTTCTGGAATAGAAAAGCAGGTTGGTGGGGAAGTAGCAAGTGTCCTGTTTTAGACATCTCAAAACCCTGGGAAAGTCAGGATGCCACATACATTATTCAATACAGAGCCATGGCGCTCCACAGAGAGAGGTCTGGGGCAGAGAGACCAGTTGCACGATTGTTTGCATATATAGTTAGAATTTTAAGTCTTGGAGGAGATTGTTGGGTAGGCAGAAAGAGGGCCAAGCACTGAATAGTTCTGACTTTTCAAGGACAGTACATAAGTTGCTTTCAGAAGGAGAAGGAAGATATGATAAGTGGGTGTCCCAGAACCCATAGGGGTTAGCACCTGGTCTGGTGCTCACAGGAGTCCTCGGACTTATTTTCAGCCTCCATTCATCGGGTGTTGTTCACACCTAGATTGTAGCCATTCGTTGCATTCCGCATAGCTGAGCCCCTCTAACCCTCACCAGCAAGTGAAGTGGGACTAGGATATGGGGTTAGGTCCTTCCAGACACAGTGTGTAACATCAAACACTAGGCTGTTGATTCAGTAGGGAGTTTAACTAGCGTCTGCAGTCTGACTTCAAATTTGAGCTCATGTCTGCAGCTAGAACATTCTTCTGCCACTGAACACTCTTCCCCTCTAGGGGTGGTGTGTTTAAATAAACTTTAAACACCAAGAATCAAGAAACCATTTTCCCCACTCTTCACTCCACCCCAGTAATTGGATAGCAGAAATTGTGGGAATTGGGATTTTAAAGCTCAGATTTCGTGAAAATAGAGAAAAGCGTGCTTATAGTCTTGAGCTCCTCAGAATGACCTTTCTCAGTTATTGTGGTGAAAACAAAAAGCACGGAGAGAGACTTCATTCTTAAAAGCAGCACATAAAACAAGTGCATGTGATGCTGGTGCGGCTTGGGTGAAAACGCAGACTGTTTGCAGAGCGTCTGCAGCCCGTTCCTTTCTCTCACTCATCCTCACCATAGCTCCCAGCCCGACATCTCAGGGAAACAAAACGCGAGCTTCTCAACACACCAGGACGTGACCAAACTTGGAAACGCAGGTGCTGTGCCTTTGCTTGTGAGAGGGGCTCACAGGATTCTCCGCAGGACCTCTGGAGGCGCCCCCGGGAGCAGAGAAGCTGCTCTCTGCTGTCCTTGGAAAGTTGTGTCCCTTTCACAGTGTCCCTGACCACTGAATTTTTTCCCAGACAGCCTTGTATAGTCTTAATATATTTAAATCAGGTTTCTCCAAAATTTGCATATCTTCCACAGAAATCTTCACTGAGATTGTCACTTCACGTGCATTTGTAGTCTGTGAAAACAGATTTGTGGACAGGGAGACAGGAAACTTGTGCATCACACGTTCAGAGCAAGATTTCCACGATCATTCTCCTTTTTGGCAGAGACTTCTGGAAGGAGAAGGGCAAGGGAGTGTAGCCCGGGAGGCGGAGGCAGGTGGGCGGGGCAAGCCTAGTGGGTGAGGAGGATGCCAGAGCCAGGCCTCCAGGTGGGTCAGTGTCCACATGAAGGTCAACACCGCCATGAGGACTCACCCAGGAACCCGCAGGCTTCTGTAAGCTGGGGCCTCGCAGGCATCATTTTCTTTGATGCCCATAATAACCCCAGCTTTGCAGCACACAGCTGAGGCTCTGAAGGGTTAAATGGCCACTCTCAGCCACGCAGCTGTCACTGCAGCTAGAGCCAAGTCCTGCACTCAGGGTCGGAAGCACACACTCCCTTCTGCATTATCCTAGGGGAGAATCTGAGGATCCACCTCTTAAGGGACTTGCCATGGCAGCAGTGTGGACTGGGTCCCATGTCTCTGCTGATGCCCACCTGTCATCTTTGTTCCCCCCTGGGGCCCCTGCATGTGGAAGGAAAGGCCAGCAGCAAAAGAGTAGGGAAATGATCTTTTTTCAGATGTTGCTCCAGAGAGAAAGGTGTGGCATTTCCCGTCTCCGCTCCCTGGCTGCATTGCCACTTGGGTGTTCTGTGAGGTGGATGAGCTGGCGCTTGCCTCAGAGGTGCTTACAGGGACAGGTGGAGAGGCTGCACTTCCTGGGGATCCTTGTGGCTGGAGGCTGGCAGCCGAGTGGCCCCAGGTCGTGCTCTCTGGGCAGCTTTGCAGCCGTTTTGTAGGCAACTGCTCAATTTGAAAAGATAATCTTTTAAAGGACAAGGAAATGCTGAACAGAAGGCCATAGAAATCAGTAGCCTGCTGAAAGGAGGCTAAGATCACCTAAAAACCAGAAGCTTCCTCCAGCCAGGCTCTCTTCCTGAGAGCCACGTAGATTACTAGTGGCAGCTGGGCCCCAAACCGCCCCGGCCACCAAGAGATTCACGCTGCTTGTTCTCAGCTACCAAAACGAAGTGCTGTGTGAAAGAGCAAGGTATCGCTTGTGGCAAAAATGGCCTTGAGCCCTTTTCTCTTAGTTTTTAAGTACGTATTCATCTCTAGATGAAACGGCCTGGTATAACAGGAGGTGGCAGCCGGCTACCTTCTCCTGTGCACCCAGTTAAAGGGCTTGCTTAGGGGAGAGTTCTCACAAGTCTTGGCTTCCTTCGTGGTATATGTACCCTGTTCCCTCCACTAGGTGACAGAAATAGGCCTGTCTAGGTGGAGGCAAGTATGTGTTGTGGGAGGCTTGTTCTCTGTCAGGTAAAGTGAGGGCTGCTTTAGTGGGTGACAGAAAGGGCCGCCACTGAGATAGGGCAAACGCTTCTCACCGAGGAGAGGAAAGAGGTAATGAGTTTCGCAAACCTAGAGGAACAATAATAAAGGAAGCCAACAGTGATAGCTGTTCTTGTTGTTATAAAATGGCAGGTGGACAAGCTGCATCAGGCTTTGTTCATGGGGGCCAGGACAGATTTCTCCCTTCACTGTCCTGCTCTGTGACATGCGCCTGTGCCAGGGAGGACCAGTCACCACTGAGTGCATGTGGTGGCTTTGAGCGTGGTGCTGCCTTCTGCCACACTGCTTTTTGTCATGACATTTAGCTTGTATGCAGTTGATATTTTAACTTTGATTTGGGAGAAGACACATGATTATTTCTGTTTTAGAGTTGTGTGATTTAGTGGTTTTTATTAACTTGTTGAGTAGAGTGGGCTTTTCTAAATTGCAACTTCTTCCTCCCTTTGAAAGACAGATGCCCAGCATGGTGATTCACTGTAGCTCTGGTTCTAGAGCCCTGGACAGCCGACCTCTGTCCATTGCTGGTTCTCTCTTCTCTAGCCCAGCAGCACACTGCATCAGCTACCTCAGTGAGCTGGGATCCAGTTCTGATTATTGCATTGTAATGATTTTCCCTCCACATGCAAAGCCAGGGACAGAGGAGAATGTAAAGTAGACGCATTGCATTCCCGAAACACCTGCAGCTGCTTTGCTTGAACCATGGGACTGTTTAAATAAAATACATTAAGATCCTTTAATACATTTCTGTGCTACAAATTCTGCCTTGGGCATTGGGTCAGTGGATTGTAATCCCGGGATTGCTGCTGGTTGGAGTATAAGCGGCTAATGTGTTCCAGCAGACTTCCTGTAGACACCTGTTTCCAGCATGTACTTACAAATGAGCTGTGAGGTCAGCGCGCTGTCCTGGGCATTAAGAAACTTTCACCTTGCTAGAAGAATGTGACTCCTGTGGACAAGCTTGCCTGGTTGTTTCAGACACACAGACCAGGCATGTTCGTTGTTTCTCTCTTAGAGAGCAAGTGGTACCTGCGAATGAGTTGAAATTTGGAGGTGGCCCACAGGAAGCTTCGGGAGTCCTGGTGGGTTCTTTTTGCTACTGGCCACCTGCCTCTGCACGGTCTCCTGCCTCACCTCAGGACCGGGCGTCCCGTGTGGCCTCATCTTCATGCTGCACCCTCAGGGCACCAAGGGCCTGTGAGCAGGCACCCAACGCAGAGCGCGTATGCACCACCACCTCACCGCACACCAGCAGAGCATTTTACAGTGCCTCGGTCTCCACGGCTTAGCAGTATTTTTAGGTTCTGCTTGAACCTTTGAGAATCTGAAATTCAGATGAGCAAGAAAGTGTAAGGCATTTCTTGCAAGCGAGGTGAAAGCACAGCGCAGCTGGAGTTAGGCCCACCCTGGTCTGTGGCTTCAATAAAACAGATACTTGGAGGAGCCTCCACATAGAGGAATCGGCAAGAAAGTGAGTGTTTCATTAAAGTCTCCAAGTGCTAAAGCTGCCCAGCTTTGCCAACTTTAAATGGTTCTTTTTACTCCAAGGTAAAACCAACAAGCATTTGTGTCAGGTAGGGATTAAATAAAAATGTCAAGGGCTCAAATTTTGAATGTGAATTTTAGCATTGGTTTGTCTCAGGTATTCCATGTTAAAGGATGTTTCCAACTCCTGTTCAGTTCTTAGGGCATGAAAGGAAATGCTGGCCTTGGGAGTCAGAGGCCCTGGACCTCAGCCAAGGATAGGAGCCCCCTCGGGCGGTACGCATGGTGGGCTGCTTGCCATGCAGGAGCCATTCCCTGTGGCATAGGGGAAAGGGACATGAGGGGACTGGCAGAGTGCAGACCCTCTTCTTCAGCACTAGGTTGGGCGACTCCTGGGAGTGTCCTCTTGGTCAGTGGTTGCTGTCGGTTTTCACACAGGAGTGAAGTAGGAAATTTACAGCTTCCACAGCACTTAGCGCAGTGCTAGGTGTGGAGGCATTTTAGCTTAGTGATGGCATTTGTACAGGTTCCCTCAATATGTAATGTAGATTTAGTCACAAAACCCTCTACCTTGTGTAAGCAATGGTGAGGTTTGGCTGTGGGTAAGAGTCTCAGATGTTAGCTTTAAAAACTGCAGGATGAGGCCTGAAGTTGGTTCCCATAAAGTGAGCATTTTGAGAAATCTGCAAGTCAGGCTTTTAGGAGTCTTGGAAGAATGAGCCCGTGCTCTGCTAGGCGCGTGTTTTAAGGCCCTTTCCTTTTGGGCATCTCAGGTCCATGTGCCAAGGCGGAGGAGGGCACAGTCCGTATGTGCTAGATTAATACTCACAAGTGACCTGATTCACGTGAGCTTCAGACTGAGGTTTGTGTAGCATTCATGTGTGTCTGTTAGTGGCAGTCAAGGAAGCTACTGCTCCCCCTTCGTTACTTGCTGTCCCTTGGGTTGGCGGCTGCCGTGGCTGTCCTCCCCCTTCCTGTCTCCCTTCTAATGCTGCCTTCTCACACTGAGGGGGGAGCCGCGGTCTCCCTCTTGTGAGCCCCTGCCCTGGTGGAGGTGTGGTCAGGCCTCCTTCCTAGTGCTGCTCTCCCTCGTCCTGTGCTCAGTTGGAAGCCAGGACAGTGGCAGCAGAGGAGAGCTGCAGTCCAGACGGCAGGCTGGGTGGGCCGCGGAACAGAGAGCTGGGAGAGCCGCCTCACCCTCCCTTTTAATCAAGGGCTTGTCACAAATTGCTCTGCAGAGCCGGCAAGCAGAGAGACATCACGCAAGGTCTTGAGCACCGTGTGCACATTTACTGAAAACTGCTCAGGCAGCCTTAAAGGAACTCTACAGCTTTCTCTTGGGTCAGTATTCATGGGAATCCAGTAATCTGGGCTCCCTGGCAGGGGAAAGGGCTGAGGTTAAACCACATTTAGCAGGCAGATCATGGTTTCAAAAACATTTGCCCTGGTTGTTTTCCTCTTTCGTGGGTGAGCATCATTTTAATGATATTCCCAGCGCCATCCCTCCAGAGCATCGTGTGCTGTGTAGCTATGGTAAGCAAAAAGTACTTTGAAACTGGTTATAGAGTTTTGTGAAGAGTGAGGCTGGCCATAAGGAGAGTGTAGATATGGGGCTATAAGAGTGAGTCAATTTTAGTTTTCTTATATAAATTTTTTAAATCAGGAGGGAAAAAAAGAGTTGCATGATGACTGGATGGATGTGATTATTCACCTGATCAGTTCTGGACACCCCTTCTTTGATGCTCTCTGTAAAGAAACTCAGTTGGTTTGTAATGAAGTGTCCAGAGGAAATGCTGACGTTGGCCTGGCCAAGACCAGGCTGTGAACCTCTGTGCTCCAGGATGAGTCTGTCATTGAAAGCAAGAACAGTCTCTCTCTCTCCTCTCCCTCTCCCTCTCCCTCCCTCCCTCCCTCCCTCTCTCTCTCTCTCTCACACACACACACCACACACACACACACACACACACACACATGCCTGGACTCAGCTCTTGCCATATGTAGGTTAGTGTCCTAAATTCTCCAGAAGTTCATGCATTTGCAGTGGCTCTGGAGCAGATCTTTGTGTACCAAGAAAATGAGGATAAAAATGCATTCTGCCCACCAGTCAATTCCCACCCATGCCTATCTGCCGTGCTCTGTGTCTGAGGCAACACACCCCTGCTGCCGATGCCAGAGTGCATTTAGCCATTGGCCACCACCAGCGGATAATATCTCGTCAGCATTTGGGGCAAGTTCCAGCATGTAACTTCCACTTAGTGAGTGAGCCTGATAGGAGAGGGAATCGGGCTTAATTTATACCATCTAATACTCTCAGTGCTGCAACCTGAGAAGTTAGCCTTCCAGAATTTCTCCAAGACATCTCCCCAGCGAATTACAGTGCCCTAAGTCCCCATTGTTACCAGTGCTGCTCCCAAAATGTAGCTGCTGTTTAGTTTTCACTGTTGAGAAATGAAAGCCAAGTATCTAACAGGTACACAGAACTTGCAAGTTAGGTGTAGAAATAAGACTTTTGGGGCCGGTGAGATGGCTCAGCGGCGTACGTGCCTGCCTGGCAAGCGTGAGTTCCTGAGTTCGACTCCCGGAACCCACATACAGAAAGAAAAGGGCCGGTGATATCGCTCAGCAGCACCAGTGCTTGCTGGCAAGCGCGAGGTCCTGAGGTCGGAAAAAAAAAAAAAAAAAGACGACTTTTGGCTAGATGTAGAGTCCTTGGCTGGATAAAGAGAACACGGGGGACAGTTGCTGGGTTGTCACTCACTCCCATTTCCTTTTCGAGAGTTGGCTGCCCCCTAGCTGGCAGAGGCAGCCTAAGCGGACTGTGGGGTGGAGTGAGGACCAGACTGGAGCCCCTAACCCAGTCTGCCTTTGAGCAGTGAGATGTTAAGCTGAGCCAGAAGTGGGGTTAATTCAGCCAGCACCATTCATCAGGAGAGAAGCGCCCCGGGACCGTCTCCTGAATCGTCCCGGTATCTGCAAGAGAAGGGTGGCAGGGGTCTTCCGCCCCATGTTGTAGATTCTGTAGGTACAGAAATGTCAGGATTTGGTGTTAGAAATGTTTGCAGACACACCCTGATGCCATTTGCCCTGAAAAATGATCTCGCCTGTTTGATGGAAGATGCATATTGAGGCCGTGCACGTTTCTGCTGTGAAATCCTTTAGGAGAAAGACAACTGGTGTCCAATATTTTCGAGTAATGAACTTATCAGTAACTAGAACACATGAGCTCATTAATCTTAACTTCGCTTTTGGACCACGTGGGAGGTTGGCTTCTCGGGAGACAAAAATTTCATCTCTGTTTTCCTTAAACCCAGTCCGAATTTAGAGTCAAACATACTGCTGTGCTTTCCCTGGGAAGCAGTTTATAATGTGTTTCCTTGAACAGTGGATGCCCAGCTGCTTCACACACATGCCCTGGCCAAGCCTGACCCCAAGGCTTTTGGGTAGGGTGCAGGTGCCGCCTGTGTCCTCCCCTCGCCCCATGCACACTGCCTCCCCCAGGCTGAGGACTACTGTCCAGATGAAGTTGATGGAAAAGTTAGGGCCACTGGATCTTCAACTTTAAAGCTGTTGAAACTTTCATCCTTCCTGCTACTCAGTCTTTTCTTCACCTCCACTCTCTGAAAACAAAACAGATTTGAGGCTGCAGGATGGATGAGTCAATTTGCAAGGGGTGGCCACCGTTTTCTTGTCCTAAAAGAAGGCAGCTTGTGGAGATGGCCCTTGGGCCTGGACAGTGAGTGAGGAGAGGCCCAGGGGCTCCTGTGGGGCGCACAGGGATATCAGGGTTCGGGTTAGCCCAGGTGGTGGCACTTGGCAGCTTGCTCCTGTGGACCTGGCCTAGGGGTGGCCTGGCAGTAGAATGGCAGAGGTGAGAGCAGCAGCTAGTGTGGGCAGGTATCTTCCTGCCCTCCATAAGGAGCCGACAGGAGTCCACCACACACGCGTAGCGGCCTTCCTAAAAACTGACCAGGAAGCCGGGAGGGAATGGGCTACTCTTTCATGCAGTCCCATGTTCCCCTTTATGCTCCGAGCCTCTCTCCTGACCCCTGAGAACCTCTCTTCATCTGTACCATCTCCCTGTTCCATGGCCTCTCCTCAGACTCTTGTTGTCTGGCCAGTGTCTCCCTTGGACTTCTGTCCTCCAACCAGAGGACCTGAAGCTGCCTCCAGGTGTGGGAGGGCGGGGCAAATGGGACCTCGACCTCCCGCCTCCCGGGGGAACTTAAAGCATCAGGTTCCTGGTGGCAGTTAGAGCTCAGCATCTCTCATATTACTTTTTCCGGGACTTGAAGTCTTGCATTTTCTTTCAAGAGCCCCCACTCACTCCCACCATCCCCTGGAGCCCTGGCTGCACAGGAGGTAGAATGTAATTTAAGCCACAATCATTTCTTCTCTCTCTCTCTGCCTCCTACAAATGGTGGGTGCCCATGGTGGATATGACAGTTCGGAGCCAGGTGAATACTGAGCTGACAGCCCTGTGCTCCTCGGCCTGTGTGACAGCTCAGCTGGGGGTCCAGAGCCCCTCAGTTCCAAGGGGAAGGGCTGGTCTCGCTGCTGTGGTCAGCTTGGGCCTGGGTGGCAGCCTCCGAGGACACCACACCCTTGTGTCACAGGGTGAGGCTGCTGCCATAAAACCTTCAGCAGCTGGAGGGCTGCTGTGACCGACATCCACCCTCCATGCGGGAGCAGTGCCGCCCTGACAGTCTCTCCTTTGCTTCTCCCGCCGCAGGTTACGTGTTCTGTATGTTACACCGCCTCCCCGAGCAACACGACTGTACGTTTGACCACATGGGCCGTGGCCGAGAGGAAGCCATCATGAAAATGGTGAAACTGGACCGGAAAGTGGGGCGCTCCTGCCAGCGCATCGGGGAGGGGTGCTCCTGAAGGCCAGGCACGGCTATCACATGACGCTGTTCTTAGTTCACTAATGTTAGCCTTATTTAGGACAAAGTCAGCCAGACACCTTGTACTGGGCACGCGTCAGACTACAGCCAGTCCGTTTCCTTTCTTTAGCCAGCCATCCTGGTACTGTAGTTTAGGGGCTGATGGTGGTTGAAATTGATTTCTGGCTGGTTACTAAGGTGCCTGCTAGCCATTGTATAAAATTAAAACATGAAGAATATTTTTTTTGAGCATGGCTAGTGGATTTAAAACAACACATACCTGTCACTGCTGGAGTCAAACTTACAAAAAGCCTTAAGCGGAAAGCGTTCCAGATGGAGACTCTTGAGTAATAAAGCAGTAGAACCTGGGGTTAAAATTTCCACAACGCACATGGCTTTGCCAGAAACTGTTTAATGTTCGGCCTTTCACCTCTTCACTTACCCTCAGTCCCAGTAGCCAGGACACCTGATGGCCACGCGTGCCTTGGCCATGGGAGGCTGCTGACGTTGGCCGTGTGGCTGGGCTGGGTGGCGGCCTTGCTCTCCACAGAGCCAGGAATGGGGGGTGGGGCAGATTCTTACAGAAATTTTTTTTTTACTTGACTTGCTATGAAGACACATCCTGCAAGAAAAACAGTAACCTCACTTTTGAAAATTAGCTCCATTGAAGACCAGTCCATGCACGAGGCCCACCTTCCGCACAGGATCTGCGCGGCCACGTTCCCGTGCCCAGGTGCCCAACCTTGGTGGCTTTGGTTGCCAGGCACAGGGACCCGGTAGTCGATCAGATAAGGCTCATGGCAGCACAGCAGCTGGGGCTGGGGTCTGCAAACGCCTTTTGCAGCCCGGTTTCTACACGGGGAGTTTTTTTAAAAAAGACGTTTTGTAGTCACCAGGCATCAGGTGTGCTGGGGAAGCTGCAGCCCACACAGGCTCTGCCCTCGCAGCCAGAGCCTTTTCGCCCCTCCAGGGGCCTAAAGGATGGCACCGTGGCCTCCACTCTCGTTTCTATGCAGTCCCATAGTCCAAGGCCGACCGGTCCGCCTCTGCCACAGGGCATGTGCAGAAGGGAAGGCAGCACGCTTCGCAAGCACTGTGGGCTCGCGTCTCTCCAGCAGTGGTTTGCACCACGGGACAGCCCCTGTCATGGCTGGGGGCAGGAGGGCAGTGCCCAGCCTGTGCCTCTTCCTGCGGGCAGAGACGGGTTTAGTAGCTGCAGTGGCTTGGCCAGAAGGGGAGAGGGCCGTGGGCCTGGTTGCCCACGTCAGGAAATCATTACCCATCAGCTGCGGGTGGGGCTGGGTAGACAGGGTGGGGATGCCCCTGAAAGCCTGCATCGGGTGGCAGCAGTGCCTGCGCCCCATCAGGTCCAGGTGGGCGAGGGCAGGCGGCTCCCGCACAAGCACGGTGGGTCGGCCCACACCCAGGCTACTGCCTGACTAGTTTAACCCGCACCTTCCCTTTGTACAAAACTGCAAACACTTTATCTCCGCAAATTAACCGCAGAACACCTGCAGCCACAAATGTTTTTGATCTGAAATAATGAAATAGGAAATCATGCTCTTCCCAGCCTCCTCCTCCCAGCAGACCCTCCACCCCACCAGAGTGGAATCCGCTGCAAAATCTCCAGCCTTAATTCTTGCTTCAGGACCCAGACCGGAGTCTTGCTCTGGGGCAGCCCAGAGCAGAGGGGCCAGGTCCGTCCAGCGTTTACCACTGCTGTCAAGCCACGGCCCTCTGGCCGCTCTGGCCATCCTCAGTGAGGCGCCCGCCTCGGCCCCCCGCCAAGCTCGAACCCCGAAGAGGTCGCACATGTGCGCCCTTCCTGGCTTCCTGAGGCCCCGGCTGCTGCGTGGAGGCAGCCGTGGGGCGGAGGGGCACAGGGCACACGCAGGGACCGCAGCCCACGTTCACTTCCTGACGGCAGAGCCGAGGTGGGGGGAGGAAGGGCTTGTTCCCCTACAGTATCTGTTCTGTGAAGTTTGTTAAATGTAAGGAAAGCTTAAATTCTTGTATCTTTAAAGAGAAAATCTTATTTAACCCTTTTGTGTTCTAGATTTACTTACACACATAGCCTAGAGCTCAGTTTTAGTTTTAACATTGTGAAAATATTAAAAGAATCTTGTAACTTTATTCTTTTTTCTCCTGCTGAAAAAAAAATTAAACCAATCGTATGAATGTTTGGATTTCTCTATTTCGCCAGTTCCCCAAATGCCCCCTAGATAGTCGGAAAGCTGGTGAAATGTCTCCCCGGCCAGGGCTGGGAAGAGATGGGCTCTGACGTGCAGAGTCCTCGGCATTCCTTGGGGTGACCGTCAGGCCAAGCTGCTTCCCTGGTGTCTGCAGGGTGGCTCTGCCTTGGAGGTGCCAGGTGAAGGTGGGATGATGCAAGCACAGACTCGAGGAGCCCTAGGTGGGTGTTGGGTGCCCGGGTTCCAGGGGGACCTTGGGTCTGGCGTCTTAGCCCCACCCAAGGCAGGCGCCCCCATGAGTGATGCCGGCGCCAATGGAGCGTGGGAGGGCTGTGTGTGGCGCATGACCTCTGGTACACAGGATGCACTTACTGTTTTGAAGTTTAAGAAACATTTGTGGGGGCTGGTGAGATGGCTCAGTGGCATAAGCGCCTGCCTGGCAAACACAAGGTCCTGAGTTCAACTCCTGGTACCCACATAAAGGAAAGAAAAAAGGGCCGGTGATATCGCTCAGCAGCACAAGTGCCTGCTTGCAAGTGCGAGGTTCTGAGGTCGACTCCCGGTACCCACATAAAAAAAAATTGGGGCCAAGGCAGGGGACCCCCATAGTTCACGTGAGGAGGAGGTTTCAGGATCCTTAAATTGAAAGTGAACGGTGGAGGTCAGCGAGCAGACAGACAAGAGCAAAGGTCGGCCACCTTCCTGGGGGCTTCAGAGAGGTCTTCAGTATGGCAGCAGAAATCTGCAGCAAGAAGGCAGCATGGCAGTCAGCATATTCGGCCCCTCTTGGCCCACAGAAGGCAGTCACTGAGTGGGAGGAGCCCAGGTGGACACAACAGAAACACCCAGAAGAGTCCTAGGACAGTACCTCCTCTGCAGCCCTTCCAGAGCTGTGGAAGAAAGCACTTGGCGGGGGCAGAGGCTGAGGGCCACATCAGCCTGCTAAAAGGTCCCGTGAGCCTGAAAGTGTCAGCACCTGATCTACAGTTCAGTTAGAGGGTCTGGGGAGAGCTCTGATCCTGAGATATACATAGAATATTAAGCAAATAAAAGCAGACAAACCGTAAATGCCAACAAAAGTAGGAAGGAGGAGGAACCACTGACCCTGCATGACTCGGCTGTGTTATGTACACGCAAATAACAAGTACACGTGAGTAAGAGTACTGCTCTGCTAAAACTTGCTGGTAGACTCTGCTGGGAGCTGGGGAGAAGGGATGAGCAGTGTGAGGCCACATGCAGGGACTCAGAGCTCAGTGCTCCTGGTCTGCAGTGAGCAGGCAGGGCGTCATGTCTGAAACAGCGTGACATTAAGTCTTATTTAGAATGGAAGTAGATGCAGAGGAAAAAGCTCAAAGTTCCAAGTGGTTTTGGGGTGAGCGAGGGGGACGCAGGAAACCTGTTTACTACTACTACCATTTGTAACCTTGGTTAAATAAAAAAGGTAAGTGCTTTTAAAAAATGGATGGAAGGGGCCCTTTGGGAGTTGAGAGGCCGTGGGTTTATCTCCTAGGTTGCTGGCCAGCATCTGCCCCCATGGCCAGCCCATAGATCTGCATGCAGGTGGGAAGCAGCGATGGAGCTGCAGGACCCTCCTCAGCGCTCGGGGTGCTGCTCACCGTCTTGCTCCAGGCACATTTCCGCCTCTGACTCCAGTGAGTGAGGGGAAGCACCTCTCCTGAATGTGGGCACAAGGTAAGCTGCAGCTCCAGGATCTGCCAGCCAACTCGCACAGGTGTCTTTCTGCCTCACTGGGCCTCACCCCATAAACAAGGGGTGATCAAGATAGAGTGAACATTCAAAGTTTTAAAAGTGTATTACAGTAAAAGACATCTTGCCACTAATCCCCCTCAAAATCTTCCTCCTCGCTTCTAACACTCCTTGCTGATTCCATCATCCTTGCCATTTTCTGAAGCAGTTCTAGAAGTACTCTTTCATGAATGTCTTTCAGTTACGATCATAAGTTGGATGAATGCTGCTGAAATTTTAGAAAACAGCCTGACAACATGCTAAGACAGGCTGTGCTAGCCTAGCCTGTGTGATTGTCAGACCGTTACAGACTCAGCTAGCCTTGACCCAGCACTCTCGCTGCAACTCAGAGGTAACTCAGCCCAGCTGCACTACCCAGCCTGTGGACGTATCTCGTTTCAAGGACTTTCTGCTCGGACAGACTAGCCCAGCCAAGGACATGCTTGATTTTACTCACCTGCTCAGCCCCAGCTCCCTCCCTAGACTTTCCCGCCTCGTGGTAACTCCCCCTACATAAAACCTGCCCAAGACAAAACTGCCTAACAACAAATGACCAAATGAATGTAACCAATTATGGAATAACCCGCTATCAGCTTTGTACTTCCCGCTCACACAATGTGTGTAAGTTGCTGTCTTACTCTAAGTCTGCACTGGTAATTTGGACCTGGTTCCCACCAGCCCGCTGGCGTTAATGAAAAGTTGCCTTCCAACTCCTTCGTGCAGTCTTCCATTCGTCTCCGTATTGGTTTCTGCAACACTGCCAAATACCATCCAGCAGAAAGGCAGGCTTGTAAAAACATTACGTGTCCTCACCCACCTTTTATACCAGATCTGGCACCAAGAGACTTCTGGCTCTTCCCCAAAGTCAAAATGACCAGAAAAGGTAAATGTTCTGAATCAGTTCAGGACATCAAGGCTGCCACGAAAGTGCAATTAAAGACACTCAAAAAGAGGACTTACAGAGCTGCTTCAGAAAGTGGCAAGAACAACTGGATCAGTGCGTTCGAAGTGAGGGGAAGGATTCTGGGGGAGATTGTCAAGGTGTCTTTTACTAATAATAAATTTTTAAAAATCAGTGCTCAGCCATACATTCCAGTCACACCATGTGAGCAGGGACTTCCAAGCTCGCCCCATTCAGAGAGAGGCAGCTTTTCAAATGATTGGCATCCAGTGTATGTTCACTAAACCAGGGCAAGTGGGTTCCCTGGAGACAGTCGCCATGGCGGCCACCTTCCCTGTGATGCTCTAACACGCTGCTGTTGGAACGCACCATCTGCCCACATCTCCAAAGCTCTGACCACAACCAGCCTGTCCAGGACCTGGCTCCCAGAAACCTGCCGTGGCAGTGCTGGGACGCGTTTCCAAAGACTGGGCACCGAGGGAGAGCTGGTTGTGGCAGAGACAAGGCTTGAAATGTGGAGAGCCAGAAGCTAGCGTGCAGACACCTCTTCCAGTCAGCAGATGTGTGCATTTAAAAGCAGACTGACGGCTCATGCCTGCTCCAAACAGAAAACGCTTGCGTCAGAAACAGTTTCCACAGCGGGGTGTTACAAACAACACTTACACTTCCAAGGGCTAAGGGTTGGTTTGGGAGTGCCTGGCCTGTGCTAGAGCCCTACCACTCATACCTGGAAGGAGCATGTAATGGCTTCTGCACATTTTACAAGATTTCTAAGAATTACATGGCTGTTCCAGTGTAACTCATGAAGATGAAAGAAATTTTTCTGAAGTACCAAGAATTCCCAACAAATCTTCATAGCCATGCTAGCGGAAAGACTGGGGATCTGATCAGAGAGGGCTCGCCAGAGAAGGCAGGAAGAAGGTACCACACAGGTGGGGCCCCGTCGGGAAGACTGCCACGCTGCTTTTCTGGATGATGTTGATTGGGCATTTGTAAAACTTTTAAAGATGATGTAATTTGTTCTGAATTCTTTCCTTTTTTTTTTTGGAGACAGGGTCTTGCTAAGCTCTCAAGCTTGCAATCCTCCTGCCTCAGCCTCTTGAAGATTACAGGCATGTGTCACCACACTTGGCTGAGGGTTCCTTTTGGTTTGGTTTGTTTGGGGGAGTTGGTTTGTTTTGTTTTTGAGACAGGGTCTCACTATGCAGTCTAGGCTGGCCTTGAACTCACTGTCTCAAACTAACAGCTCCTCCCCTCGTGTGGAGATCGAAAGGTGCCGGTATCATTGCAATTCCTATCAAAATACCAATGACGTTCTTCACAGGCATGGAAAAAAAAATCCATCATAAATGCACGTGGAACCACAAAAGACACCAGACATGCAAAGCAATCTTGAGCAGGTGGGACAAAGCTGGAGGCATCCTACTACCTGACCTCAAAGTGTATTACAAGCCCACAGTAACCAAAACAGCAGGTATGAGCATAAAAAGACACACAGTCCCGGGCAGTAGGATGGAAAGCCACACACTGAAGTGTGCAAGGACTTCCCACAAAGGTCCCGAAGACACACAATGGAGAAAAGTCTTCAACGAGTGGTGTGGAGGGACCGCTGCTTACAGAAGGGTGGTGTCAGACCTTTTGTGATCTAGAACATCAGCTCAGATGGAGTAAACATCAGGTGTGGGTCTGCTAGGAAAACACGGCGAAGGCTTCATGACCCTGTTCCGGGGAAAGGTTTTTTGAATAAGGATTTCAAAAGCACAGGCAAAAATTAATACATATGACTATATCAAGCTAAAATAAGGTTCTGCACAGTAAAGGTAACAACAGAGTAAAGAGACAACCTGCAGAGTGGGAGAAAACACATACATCTGATAAGGGGTTAATATCTAAAATATATGAAGAAATGTTCATTTGAGGTATATTTCTCCTGATGTAAACATCAATGTATACATATATCAGAGTATCACATGGGGCCCCATAAATACATACATTTTTGTTTTTAGTGTTTTTATGTATCAGTTAAAAATTAATTTTAAAAACTCAGATCAAAAATTTTTTCCTTAAATGAGGAAAAGACCTGAGTATACTTTTCTTGAGAAGGACTACCAGGTGCAGTGGTGCAAACCTGTGGTCCCAGGACTAAGTGAAGCTGAGGCAGGTGGATGGTGAGTTTGAGGCTGGCCTGGAATACATGGTGAGACCCCAAGTCAAGGGAAGGGAGGCAGAGAAGATCCTGGCTGCCACCCCTGGTCATCAGAGAAATGCAAATCAAAACCACAGCCACATTCCATCTCACCCCAACTAGAAGGGCTATTGCACAAGTAAGGGTTGCTGACAGGTGTCCACGAGGATTTGGAAAAAAAGGAACCCTTATACACTGTTTGGTGGGAGTGTAAATTAGCACAGCCGTTAGGAAAGCAGTATGGAGGTTCCTTACAAGATTGAACATCGAAGTGCCCCTTGATCCAGCAATCCCACTGTGGGTGTACGTGTCCAAAAAAAATAAGCCTAAGAGACATTATTCTAGCACTATTCAGAACCGCCAAGAGAAGGAATCCATGCACGGCCATCAGCAGATGAATAAAGACAGTGTGGTGTATCTAATAATGGAATAATTTATCCATAAAAAGGATGAAGTCCTGACATTGTGGCAATGTGCACGAACCTGGAGGACACAACGTTAAGTAAACTAAGCACACACAAGCACTGCATGATCTCATGAATCTAAGATAGTTGCTCTCCCAAGAGCTGCGTGTAGCAGTGGCTGCTGGAAGGAGGGGATGAGGATGGCGCGGCAAGTGGATGCAGTTACAGTCGCATCAGGGTAAGTGCTGGTGTCCGCTTGCGCATCCACAGTCACCAGTGTATTTTCAAACAGCTAGGTTTTGGATATTCTCAGAGATGACCAATGTTCAAGGTGATGGATTTGCCAGCGCTCATTTGATCACTGCCCACTGTACACAGGTATCAAAACAGCACAGTGTATCCCACAAATACGTGTGGATCAACTAACCACTAAATCAAGGAACCTAGTGGAGTCCTCTTGAGTACGGCTTTCTGCTTCCTGCCCTCATCCCTTCCACTCCAGCCTGGAGAATGTGTCTGCCCTGGCCCAGGGGATGCGGCCCACATCCTGGGTTCCTCGGAGCCTTCAGGACCTCAGGAGCCTGGGCTCTGGGGTGCGCACTGCCAAGACAGACTGCCAGCCTTCGGCAGCGCCAGTTGCTGCAGCAACAGCTTAGCCATGTGGGCCCTTCCGTGGGACAGGACACATCTCCAGCAGCTTCCTTTGCTGTCCCACGTCCCCGACCCCCCCCCCCGGCTCAGCTGCACCCTCTCTTCCCTGCTCACTCAGCCTTACAGGCACTCAAAGCCACAGCCCCCTGTGGTCCCCACTTTCAGCTCAGACCTGACCCCTTAGGTCGGCTGGGGCCCAGCTGCTGACCGCGTCTCATCAGCTGGGGTCAGAATCAGAGCCACAGGGTTACACGGTCCCACTGCAGAATCGGAACCTCATGGATGGGTGTGGGTGGGTTGTACTTGGCGATTCTTACACCGTTGGAATGGAGAAGCGCTGTTCAAGGAGTCACCTTAGACTCGCAGACACGAAGCCGATGCTGCCCTGCTGCAGCACTGACCACGTTTCCACAGAAAAACACCGCACCATGGACACCCCGGGCCTAGCTAGCATTCATTAATCCGTCCCGGCCCCCTGTACCTCGACGTATTTCCTACGTGCTGGAATCCCTACGTGGAAAGCGGCTGGCCGTGGCGTAGGACGGGAAGCCCTGGGCTTCCGGGCCAGGGTAACACGGGGACGTTGTTGCTTTTCCATCACAAGCGACTTCGACCCTTGCAAAAGTTGAGATTTTCCCTTGAATACCAGCTGGGTCTCACCTGGTGGCCGGTGGTAGACACCCGTCACCCCCCAGTGGCTCTACAGCCTCCACCTCTGGGAAAGGCAACCCACTTGGAGGCTCCTGGCCTCTGCTTTTTGTCCTTGTGCCACATGTGAGTCCTGCCCCACCATCCCGGGGCTGGTGCAGCCGGCCACCTTTTCCATGGTCATGGACACCTCTAAACTGATCCCAGTTTCTGTCCCCCCACCTCAGTGACCACTGCAGGTGCAGTGGGAGTCGAGTCAGCTCCCTCCATGCCCAGGGCCTGCCTCTCCCCTGACCTCAGACATGAGCCCAGCGTCCACAGTGACCGGCAAGTCACAGTGCCCTGCCACCAGCCCCGCCGCCCCTGCCCCTCAGGGCCTTGCGCAGTGTCACCTCTGAAGCCTTCCTGGACCTGCATGTCATCCACATTGCTAGGCTGAAACCTCCACTGGAAGCTAACAAAAGAAACAAACCTGCCATTTGGTTCCATGAAGAAGTGACACTGAATGACAAGGAGCACCTACTTGATTTCGATGTGACACCTGCTCAGAGTGACACAGAGGTCCGGGGTGGCCAGGGTGTCAGTTTCAGCACCTGTGTTCCGGGTGCTACGGGGCACCGGGTGTGGGGCCCAGGCAAAGGCGAGGGTGCTGGGCAGAGAAGGCTGGCTCAGGACACCGTGCTCCCAGGTTCCTGGCTGTGGTGTAGAAGATGATAGAAAGGTGGTGGCTGGGTTCAGGGAAGGAGCGATGACAAGGGAAGGGAAGCTATGTTCAGGGCACAGGGAATTTCCTTTCCACCAAAAACAGCACTGACTGGGCCAGGGGAGGGGGTGGACAAGGTGCCACAGGTGCTGGACAGGATCCCGAGGGACCCTGCGCTGAGAAGGTGGCACTGCACAGCTGGGTACACCATGGCCCAGGGCCCCTCCTGGCTGTGCACACGAAGTGGGGTGGGACCAGACCATGGCCAAGCACATGGTGGGCCTGGCAGTCTCTCCAGGGGGCTGGGCAGCCCGTGTCTATGGGGCCTGGGCTGAAGGGGGCTGCGGGGATAGTGATGACACCGACACAGGCATGAGAAGTCGTCACTTGCTTTCTACAGCAAAAGCCACAGCAGCATTCACATAAATGTGACCTCCAGGCTGTAGTCACAGCGTGGTTTGTACACACCCGCTCACAGTGTGTTCAGACACAACAGTGGCACTGGCCTTCTCCGGGGCTCTGGACGCCCTCCTGGAGGACAGCCGTGCCACCCAAAGACAGATGTGGCTCATGTCCTCCAGGGAGTTCAGATCACCCCAAGTTTGCCAGAGCTGCTCTTGGTTGAACCCCGGCCACCTGCAAGGAGTGTCACCCCCACCCCACCTGCCCCAGGGCACCCACACTATTTCCCCCACTTTTCCAGCCATGGTGGGGGGTGGGCTGGCCTAGGGGACACCAGTGCTGGGAGAGTCCGACAGGGTCCTGGTTGTCTCATGGTGGGCACAGCCTTCACGCAGGCCACGTCTGGGAGGCCACCCTATACGTGGAGCTGTCCCGGGCCCTGGTTCCCCAGGCCTCAGCAGCCCTGGCCCTGGTCGCAGGCTTGGTGCCCCCTGCTGTCCTCACCCCAGCGCCCTGCCCTGCTTCATCCACCTGACTGAGGGACCTGGGCAGGCCCCGCAGCCCAGGGAAGGTCTGGGAGGGGACGACCCCTGTGGCAGCTGGGCTGAGGGAACGGATAGAGGACTGGGACCTGAGAGACGTGCCAGGCTCATGCCAGGCTCCTGCCAGGCTCCACAGCACCTGGGGCTCACCAGGAATTGTAAAGTCCACATCACCAGTGCCCACCAGGCCTGGCTGCTGCTGTGTGTGGCACCAAGTGGGGGCTGCTGCCCTCTGGCTTTCACAGGTGGCCTCCACCTACTGGTGCCCATGACAGCCCCCGCAGAAGGCCAGGGCCTCTGCCCAGCACAAGATGCCATGGGGACAGGTGTGTGGCTCCCAGTGCAGCCGCTGCCTCCTTCCCTGCTCAAGGCTATAAATACCTCAGACGCAAATGGCAATGCTGCAAGACATTTATCATAAATTACAGGCGGATGACTGTGAGTCTTTAACGCCTCGGGGAATATTTTAGTTCTTTAAAAAAAAAAAGAAATGAACCTGATCTGGCCGGAGGGGTGTGGTGGCCTGGGCCAGACGGAGTCACTGACCAGGAAATGACGGCAGCCCCAGGTCAAGGACTCAGAGCCCCTGAGCAGGGCACCCTCACCTTCTCCCCGCTGCCAGCCTGGACCCTGTGCCATGGCAATAAAATGAGAAAGCAGAGAAACCAACAGTGATCTTCAGATAGCTGCGCGTCACGGGGTACAGCCGAGAGCTGGCACGCACAGGCCTGCTCCTCCTCCGCCTGAGGGAAGCAGGGCCCCCCACCCTGTGAAGACCCACCCGGCTCCTCCGCCAAACCCCACCACCGCCACCGCATCCCGTGCTCTGTGCAGGGCGAGGCCTCTGCGCTCCCCCAGCCCCGTGTAAACCCAGTGCACACCACGGAGTTGCCATGCACGCCAGGGGCCCTGCAGGCCACACAAACTTCTTCCAGAAACTCCTGAGCAAACACCAGGCACTAGGAAGACTTCTAAGTTAATATAATAATAATAATAAAACCCACCGTGGTACACAGCCATGAACTACATTTTCAATTCCTAGGGCCACTAATGAGCACTGAGCTCCTGCTGGGGCTGTTGTCAGGATAAACGCACAGAATCGATGGCTGCAGCCACAAAAATAAATGGTGTGCGGCCTGCGCCTGCCACAACTCATGGTAGTGACCACTGCCTGCCACCGCGCTGCCCCGGCCACCACAGAAGAGGCAAGGTGACAACAACAACATGGAAAAGCAACCCCTAATGAGGAAAACCTCCTGGAAGGAGACAAATTTAGTTTTCTTTTTGTCTCTGACACCTTTCTTCCCTGTCCAAAGGGAGGCCCCTAACTGAAGTCTGCAACAGGATGTTTCATCTCTTTATTACCCGGTGGCCTCCGCGCCTGACGGGAGGAACGCACCGCTTTTATTGTAGATCACACCCTCCTTTTCCCCATGGCTCTAGAAAGGCTAAGTGATTACAATTTTGTTATCTTCTAAATTAAAGAGCAGGTGAGGCTGACTGGGTCAGAGTCGTTTGCACAGCAGATTGACAACTGGAGCAACAGCGTAACTACTAAGCAATTTTTTCCACAATTCAAAACCCTTTTTTTTCCTGGCCAAGGAGTCAGTCTAACAAACACATCCCACTCTTGCTGAAAATAATTTCTTTTCCCAACTCTTCTAGAAATAAAACACTTTTAATGTATTTGTCAGGAATCGACACTTCATTTAATAAGATTTAAAAAGTGACAATTTAAAGAGCAATTGAGAAGAGTCCCACATCCATCACAGACTCGTTCTAACTAAAATCAGAACAGAAGTACTGAGCAAACAGGAAACGCTGAGCATGTGTGGGAGAGATGTTTACGGCTGCTCCAGGCCAAGTGCCAGCCCGTGAGCTGGGCTATGCCCTGCGGGACCCCAGCATGCCCATCCAGGCACCGCTGCAAGGTGACTTTGAGGGTTCTTTCCTCTGTCCCCCCAAATACAATCAAAGATGAAGGGCAGAGGTTCCAGCTGTGACGCGCTTGCCCTGGGTGGAGGCGTCATTTCTTGTTCGGAATGGAGAAGCGAGCATCCCAGGAAGGGCAGGGACCACGGCACGTGCGTCTCCCCACCGCGAGACCCATGGGGGCTGTGTTGACAGTGGTGCTGCCCAGCATAGGGGAACCACAGAGCCTCATCTGCTCTTCCCATGAAAAGCTCGGTGGCTCCTTCCCTGCACCCCAGGGTACCGCTGACCGCATGCCAGCTTGCGTCTCAGCACGGGCACTCTCACTTGGCATCACATTTCTGGCCTGTGTTGGTCCAGGTGGCACAGAGCGGAATCCTCCCGCCAGGCTCTGGGGAACACAAGGCTGCTGGGATCCTTCAATGCTCACTGTTCATCCCTGTCCCCTGGACGTGTGGCCCCTGCCCTAGCACACCTGGGCTGTGGCCTCCAGGCCCAGGGCGATGCAGGGGAAGGACCGCCTGCTCTGAAAAGCCCACTGAGGCAGAGCTCTAGGCTGCGCACTCTTGGTCTGGGTGAGCGTCCATCCCAGCAAGGATCCCTGGGCACCCACACAGCACTGGGGACCACGGAGGCAGCCAAGCCAAGCGCAGGGACACAAGACCCACCCTTGGTGTGCTGCTGGCGCAGCCCTGTCTTCCCGATTCTTTCGACTTGATAATGGGGATGGGGACAGGGACAGGTAGAGGCCCCAGAAGGTGCCTACACCAAGAGACCCCATGAGCCAGGAGCCACACCTGAGTCAGGGGTGCTTTTGGGTGTGATGCAGAGCCACCAAACGACATGGAGCTGTCATTGTCCCCACAGCCAGGACCCTGGACCACTGACTCCCTGAGGAGGTCGCCCAGCCCACGAGCAGTCCACCCGTGGGACTCAGCGGGCCCACGTCCCAGCCAGGTTAGGAAGTGCTGAGCGGGCAGGAGCCCCATGCTAATTGGCCACGGGAGCCGGATGCTGACAGAGGCAGTGAGCGGCCCCCACCACAGGTCGCCGTGCCAGCCATTCGTTAGGGGACGCTCCCCACATCCACATCCAGAGGCACTGGCACCCGAGGGGCCCCGCTTGCCAGGAACTGCTGACCTGGCGCGTCTCCCTGCAGGAACTTCTCTTCCGCCCGCTGACCTCTGCCTCCTGTGGCCACGCTGCGATGCCACCTGCTACTTTCCTGGGAGAGACTCACTCAACACTAAACGAGGACAAAACAGCAGGCCCTTTCGCTTTCTACACCCCAGCCAAGTTGTCTTTTAGACATGGGAAAGGCCCCCCAAGCCCTCACCCCGCCTCTGAGCAGCTCACAGGACATCCTGGGGGCCAGGGGCCCAGGCTGCAGCGGATGGTGACGGACGTGGAGAACTCCAAGGCTCAGCTGGGCTGCAAATAGGGTCATCAGCGGTGGTGGGAAGCCACTGGCGACAAAGGGCCAGCTGGAGGCAGCCAGGGGGCTCCTTCCAGAGGGGACCAGAGGGAAGTTTCTTGGAGCTGCGCTTTCAACTCGAGTGCGTGGTCTTGGGACACAGCAGCCCAGCATACAGTGGCTACAGAGTCCCCCTGGGTTCCTGATGTGACAGTGGGGGCCAAACAAAACGGGAGGACAAGGCCTGGGTTTGCGGCCAGCGCTGGGTGCGTCCGTGCGAGCTCCGAGCATGAATCAGTGGCCGGCATAAGAACCGTTTCCCCGTGAGCCTGCCGAGCGCACAGGCGGGGTGCGTTTGTGAATGGCAGGCTAATAACTCAGCGATCCGCAATCACTGACTCCAGGGCCCGCAGACTGATGTGCGCGCTGTGTTTCCTCGAACCTCCTCGGAGTTGCCCTGGCAGACCAGGTGCCACAATGAGCTGCGCCTGCGCCTGGCCCTGCCGAAACGGTTCAGCACTGAGGAAGGAAGCCCCAGCCTCAGAAGGGATTAGAATAAGCGATTTGCTGCTGGACTATTTCAAAAAGATCTGGAACACCTATGATTCAGCAAGTGGAGAATAACTAAAGGAAATATAAAAATCATTCAGTTGCCAGGACAATGTGTTCCATAAAAGTAAACACTATGGAAACCCATTTCCCACAGGGCGCCTCCAGGTAATGAAGGCCTAACGCGTCCTCTTCGCTTGGCTCCCGCACCATTTATGTACCCAGGGCGGCCGCGACTTCCCTCTGCTCCTCGCCTGGGTGGGTTAGAGAGGTAGGGTTTTCATGGGGGACTTGATGAGCCACCTTCTCCCCGGAGACCAGCCTGATTTGGACAAACTGAGGGGAACAACTCGGCCTCTCTGTCCTTGGGAGAAAACCCACTCAGTATCCGCTTGTGCAGCCAGGTCTGCTCCCAGAAAGGGGCCAGGCCAATCCACAAAGGTCCCTGCCAGGGAGGACACATTCCTGTCACCTTCTGTGCCAAGTCACACCCTGTTAGGGCATGTGTCTAGATGTCCCAAGCCTCAGGGGATCACAGGTGGGGCTTTTCAGAGGTGGCTGGATCTACGGTGTGATGCTGGGGTAAAGGCGCATGATTACTGAATCAGTCCAGTGACTGGTCTGGCATAGCTCTGGGTGTGGATGACGGGAAGGCCACCCCGGGTGTGAGTGCTTCCCACCCTAAGCGCGTGTAGCCTGGATAGACGATAAGGGGCAGAGAGAGGCCTGCTACCCTTGCTGCTTCACTACTTCACTGCTGGCTGCCTTCTGCTTTGCAGCCCTCTGCCCACCATGGACTGTTTCTCCTCTGCGATGCCCCTCTGCCATGTCACCCTGCTTGGAGCCAGCTGACTACAGACTGAAACCTCTACAAACTGTATGCTAAATAAATCTTTCCTCCTTTAATCTTGGGTGTTGGGTACTTTGTCTCAGCAACGAGAAAAGTAAGACCCCTTCCACCGCCTCCTTTATTGGTGCTGCCAGTTGGGGGAGTACGCGCTGGGGCTGGGGCTGGGGCTGGGGGGCAGCGAGCTGGCGCCTGGCGCCCTCAGGGCGTGGGGGTCAAGCTGCTGAGTGGCTGGGCTGCCGTCCCCTGTCCCTGGCTCCTCACTGCTTTCCTCCTTCTGGAAGCTCTGCTGCTCCGGACACTCGAAGTGGACACAGTGGAACACCTGGGGGAGGGAAGGAAAAGACGGGTGAGTGATGAGCCAGCCTAGGACCTGGAGCTGCCTGCAGCCACACAGAAGTCAGGGACCCCCCACTGTCCCTACCCCCTATGCTTGGCAGCACCTAGAAGACTGTAATCAGACACAGAATGGTCAGGCGCCACAATGTGGCTTCCTACAGTGTTCTCACTGGATTGCTCTGTTTGGGTGACTTTTGTCCCCTGGCTCTTTCTCTGTTTTAATCAATTAACTTTTCCTAGGTTAAAAGAAGGGGCGAGCTGTGGTTGTGGCTGGGAATGAGCTGCCCTCAAAGCCACTAAACTGCGCACTTCCTGTGGTGAACGGGACGGGATGGAATTCAACCGCAGTAAGCTGTTACAGGAAGTGGCAGGCAGGGCAGGACCCTGGCAAGGACCCTTGCTTACCCCAACTCAGTCACAAGGTGACTTCCCCTCACTTGGAGTGGGCCAGCCTGGGACAAACACCCTCAACCCAAAGAGCTGGCCACCCGCCTGAGGGTGTCACCACCCTCTGGAGCTGGGAAAAGCTTGTCTACCCGCCAGTCAGTGCCACTGCAAGAATCCGCACTGTGCCGGTTCTGCACAGACAGGCACTGCACCGGACTCAGTACTCGGCACACACGGCTTGCAGTGAGCTGTGGGTGCAGACGGGGCAGGGAGGGACGCACAGGTCACAGTTGGGGTGGGCAGCACCCTGGGAAGTGTCCTGGGGCCCACAGGGGACCTTGACCTGACTCAGATCTCTCAATTTAGAACACAGAATCGACACACGATTGACATGAAGTTTTTACATGTAGCTGGCATTTTTCCAGAATTACAAAAACATTTTCAAGATTCACTGGCTAAAATCCCAGGCATAAACCTTTTCCATAATATCAGATTTTGTACTTTCTGCAAAAAGCTTCTTAAAATGTATTTTACCAAGTTATGTCATCAAATACTCCTGTCAGTCCTCATCTTCCATCTTGTTTATTTTCTCATATTTATAAAAGTAATTGTATTTAAGCTTATGATGAAACGTTTTTTCTACATCTCAACCTAATACACCTTTGTCCACAGCTCTTTTGGGGGCCGTGCAGACAGTGTGTGTGGGCTGCAGCTCCACGGCACCTGGAGAACCTGGGCCCTCTGGAGAGGTGTGGAGAGGTCTTTTTAACACGACCTGGTGGGGGGGCACGAGTGAAAAGTGTTCCCAGGAAGGAGTGATATGAGCAAAGCCCCTGTGGAGGCGCCTCCGAGCGGTGCATGAGCAGAGCACACCCACAGAGAAGTGGTGAGAAAGGGCTCTGGGGCCAGTAGAGCAGCCGGCAACAGTGGGCACGTTGTCCCTTCCACAGCTGTCCTCGGCCCTGGGTGCAAACACTGAGGCTGGAAGCCCAGGTGGCAGCTGGTCTGAGTGATGCACCTGAAAGGCTGGCAGGGTCTGTGGCCCGCGTGTGACAACCGTGACCTCAGGCCACTGAGCCTGCTTGGTGGGACACACGCTGTTCCTCCCTGGATTTGCTCCGTTGTGAATCTGTTCTGGGGTGAGGCCTGTTAGGTGCAGGGTGGGCAGGGTGCCTGTGCAGGCAGGAGCAGGGCAGCGGCCATGGACTTGGGGCCCAGGAGGAGCTGGGGAGGCTGCTCTCTCCCAGGGGAGCTGCGTGTTGCGCAGTGAGCACCCGTCCTTCTACTGCAGAATTGCATTCACAGAGGAGAAGACAAATGTAATATCAACCATGGAATTACATTGAAAATATAAATTCCGTGCTTACCTTCCTGCATCACTATTTTTTCCACATTCCCATTTCAATTCATTTATCGACCACTGTTTCAAATTTCACACTTCAGACTCTAATATGAGGGTGAACTGAGACCACATGTTTTCCTGGTCTGTCCCTTCCATTTAGAGCAGCCGCTGTTTTCTCTTAGAATGAGCTGATTTTCCTCCTCAAAGGTGGGCACTTGGCGATGTCCTGGCCATGGGCTTCCTGCGGATGCAGCTGCCCCACTGCTGCCCATTCCTGCCCCCTGGCCCCGCGATCTCCTTCTTCCCTTCCCTTTCCTTTCCCCCTTCCTTCCCTACCCAATACATCTTCCTCCCTGGGGCCACCTGCAGGTGTGCACCTGTCAATGGCCGGGCCCACGTCAGAGACCAGGGCCTTTTGTGGAAAACCATGCGGGCCAGCAGCTCTGCCTGGAGCCAGGCAGGAGCCTCTATGGCAACTGCTAACCTGCCCTTCTCCATCAGCCTCGCTTACTTTAAGCTTCTGCAGCAGCAAGAGGAGCTTCAGGCAGGGTGACTCTCAGTCTCCCCTGCCTGTCCCCAGCCCGGGCAACAGGGTGAGCTCTGTGGATCATCCCCGCCCCACACTATAGCTTCTCACAGAGAACAAATGGCCCATCTCTTTCAAGATGACCCAGTCTCACTCTGTCCCCACTGCCTGCGAAGGGGGAAAAAACATGCTGCACTGGTCTGGGCCCTCCCCTCCCACGCTGGGGCTCGAGCTGTCTCGTCGCACTCTCCACCCAGCACTCTGTGACCCCATTCTCGGCCCCATCAATACCTCCTGAGGTCGCTCCTCCCATCGCTCGTGACAATCCTGACTTGACTCGCACCTGTCCTGCTCTTTATTTCCTTTCCTCCAGCGTGCCCCTCTCATACTGATGGCTCATCTCTCCTTTAGCTCTTGCCCGCTTCTCTGCCGTCCTGCAGATTTCCAGGTGGGCTCTTCCCCAGCCCTGCGAGTCTTCAGGTGCCTCCTGCCTGTGACTATGGCTCTGTCACTTTCCACTGCACTCGAGGCCCAAACTTTGATCCTCCCTTCTCCCTTCTCAAGAATAAACAAATCAATCAACACCCCAGACTGAGAAGGAAGGTTGGAAAGATCTCGGATGGCCTTGGTGCTAACAGCATCTCTGAGGAGAGGCCCCGCTGGCGCTGCCTCTGGGCCGGTGGGTGTCTGCTCCCCACCACGCTGGGAAAGACCTGGGGGGCCGCACTCTGAGGTGACTGTGTAGGTGGCGTTTGTTGCCCTCCTCCTGCTGCTGGCCCCATTTCCCACTTGAATTTATCTCCTGTCTAACTTAGGCAGTGTTAACTGCACACTGTGGTTAGCCCACTAACCAACCTGTTTTCAAATATAATGCACATGGCACTTATTCCTAACACGCCTAACAATACCATCAGCAAACCTCAACTAGCTAGCTTTGTGTTTTCTTATAGGTATCTCCTCTATAGAAACCATAACCGCCTCCTTCCTGACACCGCACAGCTCCAACATGCTCTGCTGTGTGGGCTAATGGGACCTGGGAAGCCACACCTGCCTGACTGAGCTGCCATGTGGCCCCGGGTGGGCACACTGTGGCCCAGACACAGCTACCCCACAGGGGGCACGGGGTGTCTCAGGCAAGCTTCAGCCGTGCCCCCGAATCCCCAGACTTCAGAATGAGCATGGCTCCCTGAGCACCTCCACCAGGTGTGCAGGCTCCGCCAGGTTCCAAGGCAACACACAGGAAGCAGTCATTTAGGAAAGTGACAAGCGTGCAGGAAAAAGTGCCAGGTGGAGAAGGCGGTACCTATGGGAGATGGAGAGACCTGGTGCGCAGGAGTGGCTCAGCAGGCAGCCACGTCAGAGGAGGAGCGGAGGGCACCAGAGGGCGGGAGCCACAGTGGGGGCCCTGCTGGGAAGGCAGAAGGTGAGTGTGTCTCACCACGTACTCCTGTGCCAACATGGGGCTCCCTGGGCAGAGGGTGCCAGGTCTCAGGGGTTGGCGACACCAGTGGGCAAGCAAGCACCACAGCGTGCAGAGGGCACTGCAGCCCGAGGTCCAGGAAATGCGGAGGCCAGAAGGCCAGGCAGCCAAGCAGGATAGCGGGAGGAGGGAGGGAGGAGGGAGCCAAGGCCACGACAGGGAAAGGGCAAGGGGAGCCGGGATGGCAGGAGGTGGGGGTGGGGGGACCCTGTGGGAACAGCAGGGTGTGGCCCAGAGGACAGCGGACTCTTGAAAACTGATGGTTCTTAAAGACACTTATGAAGGAAATAGGTGACAAATTCAAATAATGTAAGTGCCTACAGAAAGAAAGTAGGCGAAAAACCTTTAAACCTTGAACCCCTTGAGGAAAAACAGCAGTTTACCATCAATGGGTCATTTTTAAAGAAAAACAAAACAATGTGACAGCAAATTCAATGGAAAGAAAAGCATCTGCAGCGATGCTGGAAGGGACAGGGACTGGCAGGAGTGGTGCCACTGGCTCTCGGGCTCCAGCACAGCCGTCGCACCCTCACTCACGACAAGGACACTCAGGGTCCATGGGGCCTTTGGCGTCCTCAGGGGTGTCTGGCACCCAGTCCCTGCCCACAGGGCCTCTCGGGCAGGCACAGCTGAGGCCAGACCCCTGTGCTGGGCATGTTCACTTTCCTGCAGACAGCGAGCTGGAAGCTGGAATTCAATTCAGCCTCAGGGCGGGGCGGCTCCTGAGCCTGGACCTCTCCGCCCATCAAGACACAACAGGGCCAGCACTGCATCAGAGGAAGGGGCCAGGTGCCCCATGGGCTCGCTGCCTGGCAGGAAGTCACGGGTAGAGGGAAAGGGCTGGAGGCAGACAGGAAGGAAGTGGCCCCTCAGGCAGAGGGGACAAAGGACAGACTTCCAGATGGAGGCTGGCTGCGACTCTGCCACCCTCTGAACAGTGTGCCTGGCTCAGTTACCTCAGCTGATGATCAAGCCCATCAGCCTCGAGCCACACGTGTCAATGGTGTGAGCCAGCAGCCAAGTGGCACCCAGCCAGCTCTGGGCACCGTGGATGCTAATAAACACCGTGGTGCCTGCAGCTCCTTTAGATCCATAAATGGGCCTCCATCGAGAGCTTGTGGTGGGAAGCTGCTCCTGCCTCTCACAGAAATGCCACAGAAATGTGGGAGGGTGCTGATGCCTACCACCATGGGGAGTGGCCTGCACATGTGCCCTGCCTGTCCCACCAGTCCCCACTCCTTAGTCCGCTTCCTCTTTCTTCCAGGTAAACCAGCCAAGGCCCAATTTCTCTGCTCTCAGAAGCGTGTGCAGTCAATTTCTTTCCCCTGAACCCTCCCCAGACTGTAATACTTAGGAAAGGACATGACCAAAAGTGAATGAGGCACGCAGGGTAGAGACACACTTCTGACTTATGCAAAGCCATTCCTGCGGTGGCTGTATCATTCTCCCGTCCCCTTCCCGGCAATCGTGCATCCTATTAGCCTGTTTGATTGCTGCAGCTCACGAAGGGGCACCTTCGCTGAACCATCTCCAATGGCCCCTGGATCTATCCCTGGAGGCGCACTGGCTAATCTGCAGTGTAGTCATGTGTATGAATCCGACAGCCTTCGTCACAACCCAGCCATCCCTTCTGTGGCTGCTGTTTATCATCACTTTGCCTGGCCTCTCTGGGAGCTATAATTCTGACATGTCTGAAATGGTCCGGGGCGTTCTTTACTCTGTGAACCCGGGACAGGATTACACAAACGCCCCAGCCCTTTCTTGGCCGTATGCTAATTCCTCAGCTGGCCACTGTCTGCCACCTTTCGTTAGCGGGACTCCCCAAACACTGTTTGCTGACATATCTTCGAGGTTTTCAGAACTACACGCCTCTGCTAATTTTTCCAAGTTGGCCTAAGGGTGCACCAGGAACTGTCATGGGAAATTGGGAAAATTTAATAAATGTTGATCAATGATTTTACCTTGCTTTCCTGGTTTCTCCTGAGTAATTTCCACAGACCACTTTCATGCCAACCAATATAAATAGGGTTTCTAACCCAAGCTTTCAGTTAAAATCTGTAAGGCAACGCATCTTTATAAAGTAGACACCTACCTCCTGATGGCTGCCTGTAAGACACAAGGCCACGGCTCTGATCCCCCTGGGAGGCAAGGCTGCGGTGGCATCACAGCCAGTGCTCAGCGCAGTAACCAGCACTGATGACGGCAGTCAGCCTCTCACGCTCACCTCAGAGTGGAAGTTAACAGCCCAAGTACGGGCTGCAGAGGACTTTTATTTCTGTTCCTTTAAAAAGGAAGACTAAGCACTTCCAACAAAACATTCCCTTTTATAAGCCTTGATTTTATCAGTGCATCTGAACAGCCCAACACATTTTTAAGAAACCACTTCACAGGGAGACATTTCCAAATTGGGAGCCACAGTTTTCAGTATAGCCAGGGGTGATGGGATACCCAAATATTCTATCCCTAGTAGGAGTGGAAGTTTGTTCCTATTAGGAGTGGAAGTAAATTTTTGGGTAACAGTGCTCATCTACGGCAATAGTTTTTTTTTGTGTGTGTATGTGTGTGTGTGTGTGTGGGTACTGGGGGTCAACCTCAGGACCTCGTGCTTGCCAGCAAGTGCACGCGCCGCTGAGCGATATCACCGGCCCTTTTTTTGTATGTGGGTTCTGGGAGTCGAACTCGGGCCCTCATGCTTGCCAGGCAGGCGCTTACGCCGCTGAGCCATCTCACCGGCCCCACGGAAGTAGTCTTTGAATATCCCAATGTCACTTCCCATACCCACAGACAACTGGTTGAAAGGTTCTGGAAGAAACAGCCTTTGTCCAGGCCGCCCTGCCGTCTCTGACTGGCATTATCCTTGTGTGTGTACACTCCAGGGTTCCAGGACAGTCACTTAGTTTGGCCACAGCATGACAGAGGTATTTCTTAGTTATTTAAAAAATAGTAATAAACATTGCAAAACAAAAAGGGGACGTGCTCTCTCCCAGGTTTCCAGGCTGGCTAAATGCCCCACTGCAGGTGCGGCCTCACTGAGGCCCTTTCCCACTGGACAGGCATCAAGAAGTCAGGCTGCGGCCTCGCCACTACCTGCCGGCTCCGCAGGGGACAGGTGAGGACCCGCCACCCTCACAAGCCGAGCGTTCCCACCTGCCTCACTGCGCGCTGGCTCCTGCGCACTTGTTTGCCCGTGTCCGTGGCCACTTTCCCCAGGCTGGCTGAGGATGCAGAATCATCGCTGCTCTAACACGACAGGTAGGAGGACTGTGCGACGTCTGAAACAGTGATGTGAGCTCGATGCTGTGTCACCTTTCTGCTCTTTTTCCAATAAAATCTTTCATAATGGAAGTTTAAGCATAAAGATGCCCCTGAAGAGGTCTCGTACGTCTAGCATGCCAGAGGCTCTACGTTCGACCCCCAGCACCATGGAAAAAGAAGTCTCCTTTTATAATTACACAGCGAATGTCTCCCTGGGAAGAAGCCTGAGGTCTATTTCCTTCTCCTAAAAAGTGACTTGGTGTCCACAGCTGGTGAAGGAGAAAGGCACTGGGCAAGAGGTGCCTTCCTCACTCCTCTGCCCTGACCCAGCGCCCCTCCTTGCCTGCAGCAGCTGCTTCTCTTCTGGATCCTTCCACTCCTCTTTCCGAGCCGGCTCTTCTGGGGCACCTGGCCTTGATTGTCTTCTGCATGAGTAATCCTTAAATCCATGGTTTTCTCTGGATCGCTCACCACTGCTCCTCCCCTGCCCTACATTTTCTCACAACTGAAAGCCTCCAGACTTTCCCATGCCCAGCCTGTTCCTCCTTTCCCCGGGGACCAGCAGTTCTCCCCTCTGCTCCCTTTCTGGGTGTCCCTAGTGATTCCTGAGCGCTGGTTTCGCCGGGAATTCTGCACCAAAGCTCTGGTCTGTTCTGACTAGTGGAGGGGCAACTGTGTGCCATACTCTGGGTTAGGTGCTTGGGACGCAAAGGTGCCAGAGCCCTGTGCTTGGGACTACTAAGCCAACTCCTAGATGTCTTCTACTCATGGGGCCCACTGTCCTTGTGCCCAGGCCCCTGCTGATCTGGTGCCACGTCCTCTCTATTCCAGCACCTTGCCCTGGCATGCACCACCCAGGGCATCCACGGTGCCGTCCGGAACCTGACTCTGTCAGGCTACTTCTGTGTGGAGTAGTTCTCATTGCGCACATCCCTTCCCACTGGGATGTGAAACCCCAGGAGGGCCTGGTTCTCTGCTGGGCAGCCAGAGTCTGCATGCTGGCGCTCTCTCTCTCCACAGAGCAGGAACTCTGCAGGGTGCTGCTCGCTTCTCTGTTTGCTCCCAGTCTCTGGGGCTCTGCCAACAGCATCCGCTTCATCCCTGCTGCTGCTCTGCTGGGGATTCTGCCTTGGGAGCCAGCGCGCACTGCTCTGAGGCTCCTCCTGGCCCACACGATGAGCCTCTGGAGGAAGCCTGGGGAAGTCCCCCCCCCCCCGGCGGGGGTCAGGCCACCCCGGAGGAGGTCTGGGAAATAATTATTACCAGGCCAGGAAGGAGAATTTATTTAGCATTTTCAGAGTCTGTTTCCTGGTTTTTTTTTTTTCCACTAGAGCCACATGTTGCTATGGGAACAAGGATGGCACTGGGAGCCCAGAGCCACTCACTGGCTTGACAGAAGCCTGTAAATAAATTCTGCCTCACTCCAGGCTCTGAGCTGAGTGGTCCTGGAGGGCAGCTCAAGTAGCCACTTGCAGACTTTTGGTCCTGCTGGTGCTGGCTCGTGCAGAACCCCCCATGACAAGCTCCAGGCCCATTACAATTCCTAGCACGGCAGGCAGTGGGTGTGCAGTGTGATCTGCAGCCCCAGCCTCCAACACTATCCTCAACATGATCTCACTCATGTCTACCAATCCCCAGGGCCAGGATCACGGGATCCCCTTTAGAGACAAGGAAAGCTTGCCCCCTCCCCGCACTTGTCCACATCAGCTGCCCTCACCTCATACTTCTCTGCACTTCTCTCCCTACCATCCACGGCACCAGCGTTTGAAATGCCACCCAAAGTTAATGTGCTGTTCTTGAGGGTCGATGCCTATCAGGCAGTAAGACTGCTGTAGTCCCTTAAAGGAAAACCCTTGCCTCAGTTTCTCCCCTAGATCTATCGTGGGCAGTGCACAAAATGAGCCCACAGGAACTGTCCATTTGCCAGTGTCTGAATCAGTCATCAGAGTTATGGGCCACGGCAGAATGAGGCTCATTTCTGCACCTTAAGATTTACTAGGCTTTTTTGGGAGACACAACAGCTTGGTTGTGAAAAGCCAGCCTACCTGGGTTCAAATCCCAGCTCTGCCACTCAAGTGGGTGACCCTGTACAAATCAGTTAGCATTTCTTACCTTTGGTTTCTTAATACTTGCTTTTTGCTTAAAACCAAAGTGTATTTTGAAAACTATGCACTAAAAGATGCATGAAACACATGTATAGCTGGCTAAATAATTACACAGGGAACAGCACAGAAACACTGCCCGGTCCAGAAGCAGGGGCCCACCATGAGCCCCACCGCCAGACCTCTGCACGTGGAGGAAACCACGATTCTCGCTGAAACAATTTTTGCCTCCTCACCCTTTCTTCTTAGCAGTTTTAGCTCCTATGCAGGCATAAACCCTACATGCGGGTTCACTTGTTTTTGAGGTTTATGTGAATGTAACCCTAGCCGTGTCCTTCACTGTGCTCTGACATTCACCCACACGGACCGTGGTCCACTGCAGGATGCTCTGTTTGCCCGTTCTTCTGCGGGCAGATGACCTGGGGTGTCCTGAGGTCTGCCATGGGCAGTGCTGGGGGGCGGGGTACAGCTCACGGTCACAGGCTGACCAGCAGGGCTCTTCTGAGCATGTGCACAGTTGGACACGCTCAGTCATTGGGGACACGACACACAGACACGCTTGGCTCTGCCAGATACGCCACACCTCTCCAGAGGCACTGGATGATAGCTGCCACCACTCTACACTCTGCCACCTTCAAAATACAGGTGGCAGTAGTCTCCACCACATACGAGAATAAGTACAAAGGGCTTGGCATGGGGCCTGGCACAGGCAGTGCTCAGACAGCACCAGCTGCCCTGTCACTGATAACCTCTTTTTTCACTGTAAGGGTCCTAAGTGAAGAGGCGCTAAATGCTGGGTACGCATATTCTCCCATTTACAAAAGGTCCTGGGCTAGGGAAACCCTCCCTATGACCGTGGAAGCTGTCAGAATGCCACAGTCTCTTGAGAATGTGAAGCTCTTTTCCTCTCTTCCTGTATTTGACTGACTGGGGGACGGGAGACAGCTGCAGAGGTCACATCTCTCCTCACTTGTCCGGCTAACGGTACTCTATGCTATCTATGCTGGGTGCCATGCTGGGTGCCAAAGGTGCAAAGGCAAATGTGACATGGCCTCTCCCCTCACCACATAAATTCAATATGCACGGTGGAACCCTGGGAGCTGCCTCCAGCCACCAGTGCCATCCTCCATCCCTGCTATTGAGCTGGCAAAGCTACACGCGGCTCTCGTGGGCAAGAACCCTGTCTTTCTACGCACAGAGTTCACTCTTCCCATGATCCTGCTGAATCCTCAGAGGTTCCTGGACCCTGAGCTCCCTGCCTACAGAAAAACCACCTAGGTCGTCATAAAAGACATAACGTCGATCCCTTTCAGTATCATGGACTCATTTTCACAGGCGCACAGACTTGATCTCGTTTAAACTCAGCTGAATTTCTTTAAGGATACAGGTGTGTACCTTTGTTATCTTACTAAGAGAATTAATCAAATGAAAAGGAAGGGGTTGAAGAGAGACCAAGCACCTGTGAGCAGCAGCAGGGCTCTGTGGCGTGGTCAGGGTTGGAAGCTGAGGTCTGCTTGACCGGCGGCAGCATGCGCTCATAGCCTCGTTCAGATGGGAGCGCTGCCTGGCCCCTGCCCTGCTGTCAACAGTGGAGCCGAGTGGGCAAGCACATGGGGACAAACACAGGCTCGCCAAGTTGGCCACTGAGACCACCAAAGACTGCCCAAGGATGGAGCCAAGAGTGGCCTTTCCGGCCACAGGCACCGGGCAGAATCAGACGAATGAGAACAAGTGAAAGAGGGCAGGTCGCTCGGACACTCATAGGTCCGCCACCTAGTCCTAGGCGTGGGAGGAAGACAAAGGAAGCCCGCACGGGCGCAGAGGACTGCGAGAGCGCATGAGGGTAAAGGAGAGCAGCACGAGATGTGTGAGAAACAGCCACACTAGGGAGAGGAGAGCACGGAGGATGAGGAAACCCACGCCGCTGGGTGATGAAGGAGCATGCTCTAAGTAGGGGAGACGTGGTAAGGACACGCTGAGGACACAAGGAGCAGGAGGTCACGGGAGGAAGTAAGAGGTAAGCATGAGGGGAGTTTACTGACAGAAGTCGTAAGAGTAGCTAAAAAATCAAGTGAGTTCATTGCTGCGGTGCTCACAAAAGAAGATGAGAGACAGATGCCAGCAGCAGGCGCACACTTCCCAGAGGAGAGGGATGGTGCTGCAGGAACCAGAAGCGTGGCCAAACGGTGATCAAGAAATCTGCACCAAGCAGCCAAGGCGAGGGAAGAGGGCATCGCAACCACATACCAGGCGACCCAGGAAGGCCTGGTGACCAGAGCAGGACAGACACGGCCTGCAGAGGGCCGGCATCCCAGCCTGGCGTGGCTTGGGAGCCCTCTGCTCCCCCAGCAGCAGCTAGATGTCTGGAGGTCGGCACGGTCTGCACGGTCATGGCCACACAGCCATCAGCTCACTGGGCTGCAGGCTGTGTGAAACTACTGAAGGGCTCTCCAAGCAGCAGGCAGCTCTGGCCACGTACACACTGTCCAGGCCACTTCCCAGCTTTTGCCAAAACAGCCCTACACCATCTCCTCTGCATACAGGAGCCTTCACACCCTGCCCTGCCCTGCCCGCCTCTCAGCTGCAGCAGCACCTGCAGAAGCAGGCCATTCTGGGCGGCATGACTAAGGGTCTGCGGACATCTGTTTCTCTTTCCTCCATGGACACAGACGATCTTACCTTCCTGTGCTAAAACCCAATTCCATCCACATTCTGGAATTAGTACGGTCCCTGGGTTCACAGTCAGTAGCTAAAGGGAAGTGAGCCCTAGCTCCAGCTAAAACAAAGGCCACTGCTAAGGACTGCATGTGTGTGTCTCCAGATGTGTGTACTGAAGCCCTAACCGCCATGGAACAGTGCTTAAGTGGGGCCTTTGGGGGTTGATTCGGTTTGGATGCAATCCTGAGAACGGGGCCTGGATCAGCACCCTTCCACGAAGGAGAGGGAACCCGCGCTCATGCTCTGGCCAATGAGCACTTGCGCAGTCGCAGGCTACGTAGGCGCAGACTTCTGCCTCCACAGCCGCGGAGCAGTACCTGCTCAGTGGTATTCTGCGACAGCAGCCCAGGCTAAGGCAGTAACCAAAGTTGCCTGGCCACCTAGTGGGGACAAACCTGGGCCACCCTCCATGGTGAGAAAGAGGTGCCTTGGCCCTATTTCTGATGGCACAGTTCTGGCTCCCAAGGGACTACAGATCAGGGCTGTGCTACACACTCGTCCCCAGCCTTTCCCTGGCTATGTATGCACCATGCAGCAGTGAGCACCTTTCTGTTCTGTCCTCCTCCAGAGCTGCCTCCTAGGAGTGCTGCCCCTCCACCAAGTCATCCTCCCTCCCCCAAGCACCCTGTCCCCAAGACTGGGGACGCTGCCGTCTAGCACCAGTGTGTGGCAACAGAGAGTTCCTCTGCATGGCGCCCAGGAGACGCGGCTTTGCTGCGCCTTCTCATGCGCAGAGGATGCTGTGGGGTATGGATCTTGTCTAAGGCCCTGATCATCGTTTATTTCATGATTTAAGATGTTTCACAGTTGGCAATGCCACAGTGGGGCTTTACTTTCCTGGTCAATAACTGATTCTGTAAGGCAGCTGACCAGTTACTCATCAGCCAAATGAGACAGATCACCAGGTAACTAGTGACCTCCTGGCCAAACCATGCAAACTGGAGGCCTGGTCTCCCAAAGGGCTGGGAATCTGGCACAGAGACTGTGGGGAGTCGTCGTGGAAGAGAGATCTTGCACACCAACTTTGCAGCTCTGCAACCGGAAGCCATTCTTCATCTAGAATAGCTTTGAAATGCAACGTGCAAGGTTCTTCTCCCTTCCTTTGGTCACAGAGGTGGTGGGGCTGGGGCTGAGGGCAGGTCTGGAAGAGATGCTGACCAGACTCACAGGGGACGTCTCAGTCTCTTCCAGCCTGAGAATCCTTCTGTTGTAACACATAATTTCAGAGCTCCAGTTAGACATTAAAGCAAAAAATTAATATTTTTTCTGGGGGTATGCATTGTATTAGAAATAAAGACTGCAAGTAAAAAATATTTCAGTTTATTATGTGTAAAGATAAATTCGAACTTTTTTCAAAATTAGTAAGTACCATTAATAATTAACATAAGTGGTAATAAAAATTGGAATTTATTGGCAAAACTTTAAAATTATGGTTGAAATCAAATATATATTAAAACCCAGATTCAAATTTACTTTTGTTATACACACAAAAAGAAAAAATGTGATTTTATAACCCAGTGTTTAGAATTCTTGAATTTTGCTTTAAAAAAAATCAGTTTACTTTTATAATTTTCAGGTTTATTCTGAAATGAAGAGGTATGAGAGAAAGTTCAGGTTTCTGTTTATGCATGCCTCTACAAGAAACACTATGGGTGTGAATCATTTTTGCTCTAATAAATAAAAAAGGCAAAACAAATCTAAATTATTGCAATATTTTCCCTTTTTAAAATGCTTTTGAAGAACTGACACACTCTGAGGTGCTCTGGGAGAATTCTGCTTCCACGAATACAATGCACGAATCCAGGGCCAGTTCTGTAATGCCAGGGGCCAGGCACAGAACGGAAACATAGAGCCCTGTGCTCAAAAGCAGCCAAGCAGCGTTCTCCATTTTTCCACAGTCTCTCTCTTGCCTGCCCCACTCTTTTGCTATTTACTGTCGCGCAGCCTCGGGATGGGTCACCCGCACAGGCCAGGACAGCCCCAGTAGTGCCCAGGGCACTGCCCGGGACTCGCATTCAGGACTCACACCAGACCCTGACCTCCAGCACCGGGGCCTGGCACAGCCATGAAGCCAGTGTGTGTAAAACTGAGAAAGATCACCAAAGGGTGGGAGTGCAGAATCATCGCTACATTTATGCTTCTCGTTTGCCTTCTGAACTTCCACCTCACTGTCCCTGTCCCTTACATGCCCTGTCTTTAACCAAAGGTCTTTCAAAGGTATGCACCACACAGGGAACGGTGACAAAAGCGAGAGAGTGACATGAACCAAGTCAACTGCACAGCCATCCATGACACCCTGCTCCTCAAAGGGCCAAGGACCCACATAAAACCACTGACATGGAGGACTGAGGACTATGAGGGGAGGGCTCAGTGGCGTGGATTCCACAGAGAGCAGCGGGGCTGGGAGGAATATGAGAGGCGGTGGGTGCTGGCTTTCATCCGCCAGTGAAGAGCCACCCAGACACGGTAATGACGGCCCCACTCGGCGAGAGCAGGGCCTCTCCTGCACTGAGCTGTCGGGACAACAAGCCATTAGCAGGCAGAGCAAACGGTTCCACTTAACTCGGCCTGCACTCACCAGGACACCGCTGACCAGCACGGCACTTCTCGCGGGAAGAAGCCCTTACCTCGTTTGCTGTGTTGTGCGTTCCGACGATGCGGATGAAGGAGGCAGGCTGTCTTTCAAAAATCACCGACTGCCAGGACCTGAGATGAAACACATGTTAGACACTGCAGTTGTCCTGCTGATGGTGGGGCTCACTGAGCTGCGTCCACCAAGGAGCACCCTGCCACAGGAGCGCAGGCCGGGCGACCACCTTGTGCACGGCTGAAGGGACACAGCATCCCATCTAGAAGCCCGTATCTTCCTCTAAAAGGCACTACTACCCGTCAGCGAATGTGACTCAGGGTTCTGACAAGACTGCTTAAAAACCCAGCACAAAATGCAGAGCACATATGCACTGTGATAAGGGTGGGGCCGAGGTCGGGAGCAGCGCATGAAACATATTTTCTCTTCCATAAAATGGGCCAGGGATAGGGCCTGGGTGAGAGGCTGCTGGTGGAGTGACCTGCCCAAGATGGGAGTTCTGCAGCAGGGAGGGATTGGTGCTGGCCAGGGTGGGGCCAGACCCAGCACTTGGAGCGGGCAGCTTCTCCCCAGCCCCCATGAGACCCATTCTCAGGACTGGCCCATCCCTGGATGGTCTCAGACGCAGCCCACTATCCTGAAGGCCACTCCTCATCACGAGCTGGGCAGGGCCAGCTCACTCAGAATGGGGGCGGGCACCCCAGCAAGGCCAGAAGAGGTGGCTGTCCCAGGCCAAATGCTCACAGCTCATCAGGATGCACTGGGGGCACATGGCACCCACGACTGTTAACTCCAATAATATGTTCTATAATAAATGTGAGGAGTTCACAGTTGTTGCCATCCCTCCTCCACTCACACAGTGGAAATGCCAGCTGCTGCGAAGCTGTTTCCTGTAATTGTCTAATTACCAAGTAATGCTAGCAAAGAAAATACATGTATTTGCAGTTTTTTCCCCTTCTGGTTTCAGGTGTTCCATCTTCTCTCTCCCTATGAACCTCCCACTGAGATTGATTCACTGCTGCCTGGACACCAGGCCTCTTAAGGTCATTAAAAAGTCGTTACCAGCCTGTGTGCAAAGGCTGTGTCTCAGACAGCAGCTTTCTGAAAGCAGATCAGAAAAGTCGCTCTTTGTAAAACTGCCATTATTCATACATGAAAGTGATGCCCTCAGACCGTCCTGAGCTTGCACTCGTGCCGTTCGTTTCTCAGGAGGGGCCCTCATCCCCAGATCCGGCTCTCCCGGGCAGCCTGCAGATGGGATGCAGCCTGTGGACGGGGACGTCAGCCAGGCCTCCCTGTCACTTCCGGGCTGAACATCCTTCCTCCAGCAGGCCAGGCGGAGAGAGGGAACTGAGGAGACACCAGAGTCCCATCCCGGTCCCACAGGAAGCCACAGCACACACTGAAGCTGGTCCGCTGCCTGCTTTTCAGCCCAGCCCTCCAGAAAAGAAAAAGACAAGAAGGCACAACAGCCGGTGACAACTCCTGGGCTCACATCACAGCTGCACAGAAAGGCGTCGGGGGAGGGGAGGTCAGAGTAGAAGCGACAGAATGAAGATTTTGCTCTTTCTAGCCTATGCCTGTCAGTCCTCCAGTGACTCTGGATTGGTCAGACTCCCCTCTAGGAAGTGCCGGGGCCAGCAGGAGGGAGGCAGGCTGACCCCGGCCCCCACTGCCACTTGCTCCCTTGCTGCCGCCCCTCCTGCACCAGGTTCCTCCTTGGCCATGGGGCTCTGGGCAGGGCAGCAGGCTGAGCAGGAGGGGGCATCTGTGGAGTAATAAGATCAGAAGGTCTCAATTTAATACCAATTCTCCATTACATCGCATTAATATCTAATCACATTAGGGTTCATTTGCACTAACACGGCCTGAGAGTTGAATATATGATCTCATTTTCAGCGGAACTAGATACTCATCCTAAAACCAAAATATCAGTAGGAATGGAAGCTGGTTAGGATGAGGTATTGAACATCTCTCACCCCAACTCCCAGATTCCATTTCCCCTGAATGTCTTCAAAATGACCTTCCTTCCCTTTCCCTGTCTCCCCCTTCCCCATCTCCTTCACCCCCTCCCTTTCTTGGAGATGGGGTCTTCCTATGTTGCCCAAGCTGGTCTCAAATGCCTAGGCTCAAAAATCCTCCTGCCTCAGCCTCCTGAGTGTTGGGACTACAGGTGTGCACCACTGTGCCTGGCCAAAATAACTGTTAATGCTGCTCAACATGATGCCAACTCTAGGACTGAGCCACATCTCCAATCACTATGTGACCTCAAAGCTTAAGGTCTCAACTGAGATTTCATAGGGCCAGAAAACCACACCATCACTTAGTCTGTGGGAAAGCTCACAAGCCATTAATGCATTTTACTGACAGCTGCATCAACAGGCTACTTGCCAAGCAGCCACCGCTCTTGTTGAGTAGCACAACTCTCAGGAAAGACACTGGTGCTGTGGGGGTGGTGGCCCACCCAGCTCAGAGCCAGGCCTGGGCGCTGGAAAGAAAATGGAACAGAAGCAACCGGGCTCGAAACAGAATGTGCTCTTATCTTTGAGAGTTTCCTATAAACCAATTAACTCCACACCAGACTGCAGTCCCAGCCCCGCACTCTGGCTCCACAGTGGACACACCAGACCCCTTCCTGTGCTGTAGTCTTCTCCTTTGCTGATGCTTCCGGGAGGAGGTCTTGGCCACGCCCAGCTGTAACATGTGGTCAAAGGGAGAGGGCTAGGGAGTGACTGCCACATGACGATCCAGACTGGCTTTGGATGGGAGAATTTCTAGAATCATTTACTCTCCTCTGTACACCTCCAAATGTTTGAATTTGGTAGAATGTATACACACATATTAAAAATATCCATCTATCCTGCCTAATGCCCAATGCATCAATAGAGATCATGAGATGCCAAGCTGGTGCAAGCACAGCACTGTACTATTTCTCATGGAGAGGACAACAGGGTCACAGCGGGGACAGTGGGCTTTAAGCCTGCTGTACTAGGGACAGAATGACACAGCGTGACAGCTTGGGTCCTGGAGCCAGGCTGTCTGGGACTGAATCTCAGTTTTGAATCTTTAACAGTTCTGTGAGCTAGGCAAGTTACTCGGCCTCTCTGGGCCTTAGACTCCTCATCTATAAAATGGGTATGATTAAAAAAAATACTGCCTAAAATGTTTTCGTAAAGTTTGAACACCTTGGCAAATGTAAAACAGTGTTGGCATCTACTAAGTGCTAGAAAAAAGAATAATGAATCTGGACAAAAATCTGTGAGTCATCAGGCCTGACAGTGTGTGATTCGCTGACTGCCAAGACCACTTACGATGACTCCCATCAGCACCCATTTCTTTGAGGCAGACAGGAAGTTAGGCACTGGGGGGATTAAGCAAACGTGTGCTGAGTACATTCTTGAGTTTGGCAGCTGCTGGTTATTATGCGGGATCCACGAAAGACACAGGGCTTACTCTTGAGAACTTTATAACCTCACCGGGAGACTGACCATCCTTCTAACTCACCAGCAAACAATGCACACTTTACAGTACGGTGGCTTCAACTCCAACCGGTGGTGCTCCAAACTGTCCCTCGTTTCGGCTGTGTGATGATGGGTAGAAGCCATTTTTTCAAAGAACAAAAGCTATAAATTTTGATAGGATTCCCTGGCCACCCACAAAATTCAATTTAATTCATAATGAGGTCGAAATATATCTATGAAGTTTAAAAAAGGGGAAAAATGACGTTGTTGTCATAGTAGTAATTAAACAAGCCAGAAAAATAAGGGATTTAAAATAATCTCTTGAAGCTGCTGCTTGAGGGATGAGGATTAAATACTGTTGTGCACAGAAAATCACGGGGTGCCGCTGAACAGAGCAGGTGGTCTGTAAACAGGGGCGAGCACGCGGCCAAGTCTGTCCGCTGAGGCCTCTCCCATCTCGGGCCACTGTGTGGGACATAAAGTGCTTCCCAATCGTGCCCTGATCCCACTTGGTTCCCGATGTGAGCTGTGGGGAGGATACACAGCCAACCTGAGTCCCGCTGTAGAGACGAGGACACTGAGGCAGAAAAAGCTAGTAATCTGCACAAAATCCCAGGGCTGCCCAGTGTAAAGCCACACAGATGCTAGATTTAATATGCTGCTTTGTGCTCTTTCCACCAAAGCCACCAAGGCGGCACATACTATCCATTGTCCCCTGAGTTTTATTTTCCTGGGCCGCAGCGTATTACTGATACCTCCCTTATATGTCTGAATCGTGACTGGGGACCACCATGGCCAGAAGGATGGGACCACAGCCGACCACAGCAGGTAACCATCCTGTGAAGTCTCATTTCCTGTGTGGACTGGGACATCACAGCACAGCACTGCCACTGCAGAAAACAGGAGTGTGGCTCATGGCAAAGGCACAGTAACTGTTGGCTATTACTAGTATTTGTATAGTCACTCATTCATTCTTTCCTTCCTTCATTCATGCAGTGCTGTGGACTGAATCCAGGGCCTCACGCAAGCTAGGTGAGGGCTCTACCATGGAGTGCACCCTAGAGCCACAGGTATGTCTTTGCGTCCCCACCTACAGTGACCCAGAGAGGCAAGACAGCAGGGACCCCCACTCCCACCCCAGAGCGCATTGCGGGGGCGGATCCACACCAAGCCTGCGCCGAGCAGCAGGCACACAATGTGGGACAGCACACATGAGACTGTGCACGTTATTTCTGAGACATACATTCTTGTTAAATATTTTTAAATATTCTGGAAGTGTATGTGCTAAATTCTTGACAGTGGCTGTCTCAGAGGAGAGGGCAAGGAAAGGGACTGCTGATGTGAACAAAGGAGACTTCAACATTAACTGGAATGTTTCATTCCTTTGATTAGAATAAAAAAGATGAAGTGTATGTGAAAAATATTAACTATGGTCAATTCTGGGGTATGAGAATGTGAGTGAAAATTATATTACTTTTTGTTCTTTATATATTTTAAATAGCTCCTGAGATAAATAAGAAAGAGGGAAAAGAGAAGAAAGGAATCAAAGCAGTGTCTGTGTTTATGTAAGAAAGAACTTGCTAGAGGTGGAATTAACTAAACTGCAAATATAAAATTCGAGCAGAGTGGAGTTTGTCCCATGGTAGGGCTGTGGATCTGCCAGGTGGCACTGCTGGCTGTGGACAGCTGCATTTTTGTCTGGAGGAAGTAGAGACAGAAGAGCCATTGGGTGGGGAGGACCCACTTGCCATCTGTGTGTGTAGGGCTCGTGTGAGTGGCCCTGGGTGATAGGGACACTGAGAAGGCCCGGGGGCGATGGGAGGAAGGAAGATGGCAGAGCTGGACTGAGAACGGTTCTGCATCCTCAGCCTTGTCCTGCCTTCTCCTGTGGATCCCACACCAGGGATGCTGGTCTTCTCGGATCTGAAAGAGTATGGGAATCTGCTGTGTGTGCTAGAAGAGAAAGCAAATGCCACGACCTTCTGCAGCAGACCTGTGGAACCCGGGGGAGGTGGAGACCAGAAAGTATCTACCCAGGGCCAGGCTGCAATTAAACATGGCCAAATGAACCCATGGCTTAATCTTTGCTCCCTCTCCTAAAAGGGCAATGAAGAACTTTAATATATGTTTCACATAAAATATGTGTTATTACCCTATACACCCCCCACCACTCACAAAACAGAGGAAGGGTGAGGGAATGTGATCGTCTCTCTGTGTCCTCACCACAGGGAGAAGGCCACACAGCGAGCAAGCAGACTCACGCTGCCGAACCCTAGAAAGAGCCAGGTGCTGGAGTCACCTGCGCCCTCTGGAGGGAGGTGCTGTGTGCAGGGCTGACCCAGCAGGACTGCTAAAGGACAGGTAAGAGGAACAAGTGCATGCTGCGAATTCCCCCCTCCTTCCTGCACACGGGGACCAGCCCTCTTCCACCTTGGCAGGAAACATACTTCATTCTGGAGGCCCTGACAGGGCGCCTGGACTCTGGGCACAGGGCACAGCAGAGCAGTGGAGGCCCCAAAGGTGAGACTCCCAGGCCTCTTTCCTCCCACGGCTTTCAGGCCTCCACGATCCAGGCTCAGCCCCCAGGCAGGAGACTAGAGAAAGACCTGGAGATACCGGCCTACTTTCCTTTTCTCTGTCCGTCTGTCATTTACCAAATGGTCATGTGAACAGGCCCCAGGGACAGAGAAGAGAACAGGGTCCCTGTCCTGGAGGAGCTTACATTCCAGTGGGAGACAACAGCTGATCAGATTTCCAGAGGCGTGATGGGAAACACTGAGCCATGGGAGCAGAGGGGACACTGCTTCAGATACACATTTACAGAGGCCTCTGGTCAAGTGGCTGCTGAGCTAAGACCTTGCAAGAACGGAGGCGATGGCTACGCAGAGCTCGAAGACCATTCCAAGAGGTGGCAGTGTGACGATCTGAGTGGCAGGGTCTCCCCATGTCACACACAGTGCCTGCCTGCCAACCCTCAAGGAACCCCCAGACCCGCCCACGGACAAGGCTTCCGGCTTTCCCAATGTCTGAGGGTTAAAGGAGAACAGCCTGCCAAGGATCATCAAGGGAAGACTCCAATAAGAAAGATAAAGAAAAGGAAAACAGAGGACATAACTCCAAGGATATGGATACAATTCAGAAAACAGAATAAAATTTCAGGAAAAACAAACAAACGAACCCATGTTACCCCCAGAAAGATAAAATAAAGCATCATTTAACCTTTGAAGTAAGAATAAAATGATATAAAAAAAGAACATTAGAAAACAATAAAGTGCACTTGTAAATTAAAACTATGAACTGATATAAATAATTCAACAAAAGGGTTAGAAAACTTAAGTGGAAGAGATTTCCCAGGATGTCAAACAAAATGACAAAGACAGAAAACAGAAAAGAGAATGAGAGGACCAAACTAGGAGATCCACTATCTAATTAGTAGATGTTCCAGTAAGAGAGAGCAGAGAAAATACAAACCAGGAAATTGTCAAAGACGCAAGGACGTCTCCCAGATACAAACTGGACATAAATTTCCAAGTCACAGAGCCCATGAGTAGCCACCGTTGTAACAGGAAGCAACTCACACCAAAGCATGTTCTGCACTGGGAAACTTCAGAAGACGTTACGTGCTTCTGGGCAGGAAAAAGCAAATCCAGACCTGGGAATCAGGTTCACATAAGATTTTTCAAAAACACTGGAGTTGGATGATAATGGGACACTTCCTTCCAAATGTAGAGGGACAGGTTAGTTCCCAGCCAAATCACCAAGTGTGAGATACAATGAAGAAACTTCCATTTGGGCATAAACCTTTACAAATTCATCTCCACTATACTCATAAGAAACTAGCAGAAAAATGAGCTCCACCAAAATAAGAACTTATCTAAGACCCCCCCCCCAAAAATTGTGAGATCCAACCAGAGGCCAGGGGAATTCCTGGGAGAACGGGCTGGGAGGCTCCAGGCTGGGGAGCAGCCACTGACAGGGAAGACAAGGAGCTTGCTCTGAGGGGGAGGAGTGATTCGCCACGTGTTAAGACATGGCTCATCTCTGAGCATCAGTTCCAAAGTCATGGTAATGCCAGTGCTGACTTGTTACAAAGAAAAGTAGGGTGACGGGGAGGGAAGAGCTAGGGAATACCTGTCTAGGAAGGGTAACAAAGTGAATCCTTTCCTTTCCAAATAGGAAGATAACAGATAGTTTTGGTGATATCATTAAGAAATATCAGAGTCAGCATATAGTTTAGAAATATGAAAGTACAGACCAAAAGGTCTAAAGGAGATGAATATGTTTGCCCGCCCACCTCAAAGTCTGATCACACGGATGAGGTGGGAGGACGCTGGCACTCACGCAGCCACTCTCCTGGAGTGGGTGTGTGCTGACACACTCCCAACGAGCGGGATGGAAGGCGCACAGTTCCCAAGGGCCAGCACCTCACATGGCTTCCCCGGGGACCGGCTCCCGGTGCGAAGAGGCAGCGGGTACAGGACCCACCGCAGGTGCTGGAGCAGCAGGAGAACAGAGACCACCTAAATGCTCATCACTGGGGACTGGTTACGCAAATGACAGCACAGCCCTACTGTCATCACCATGAAAGACTATGCAGCTCAAGGGGGAGACTCAGGGAAGTCAAGAAATCTCCAAGGTATAGAAACACTTTTATTTCAAAAAAATGGGGAGACTACATCGTTTTAAACTCCCTCTGGAAGAAGATGGGTGAGGAGATATTTCACTGTCTTTATACAGTATATGCTTTTTTTGAAGCCATATTAAAAGTATTCTTTTGAATATACTGTTTTTTCAAAACATTAAATTTTTTTAAGCAAGTACAGGAAAGCAGTTGCCTTCAGGGAGTGGGGCTTGGGGTAGGGAAAGGTGAAGCAAGGACTGCTGCTTTTTCTCACAAGCCCTGTGGTTCTACTGGACTGTTAAAACTACATACATGTATAAATTTGATATAATTTTTAAAAATTTAGAAGTTAAAAAAAAAACAAGCAGAGCCAAGAAAGAGAGCAAAGCCTGTGGTGAGGAGGATTGGGAAGGGTTTGTGGCAACAGATTTATTTACCACCTTTGGGAGCAGGGCTGGAAGGCAAACATGAACCTTTGGGAAAAGATTCTTGAAAAGGGAGGAAGTAATAAAGGCTGTCCTCCGTCAACTGAGCTTCCGGCAGTGATGCGCGCCCTCTCCAGTCAAGTGGCACTGAGACATACCGGGTACTGAAGGCCTCGAGCGAGCATCGAGACTGGTGGGGGATGCCTGGCAGTTCTTTCTGAGTGCCCCTGGTGCTGACCCTGCAGCAACCCGCTGGCCCAGCTGCAGTTCTTACTGTCTGCCTTGTTGCCGTGATGGGCCAGGGACCACATTCATCTCTTTAATCATATCTAAACAGGACCTATGGGCTGGGGATGTGAGGAAGAGAGCATTTCCCCCAACACTGGGAGAGGTGGGATTGCTGTGTTTTCACAGACCTTACACTGGGCTCCCATGTCGTCACCTGCAGGCTCCCCAGAGGCAGAGCTAGAGAAGGCGTCTGTCATGGTTTATATCGGGGTTCCACCCCCCCCCCCCGCCAAAGCCTCATGCGCTCCTAGGTGTAGCTTTTGGAAGGTGACTGGATGCTTAGAGCTGACTTGCATTAGGAGGTGGGGTCTGTTTGGAAAACGTGGGTCACTGAGGGCATGGGCTGGAAGCCTGGAAGGTTCATTTCCCTCCCGGCTCTTCCTTTCTCTCTGCTTCCTGTCCACCATGCCAGGAGCAGCTCTCCTCCACCAGGCCTTCCTGCCTTGGAGCCCCCATCTATGGACTCAAATGTAAGCCAAAATAAACTTTTCCCTCAAGTTGTGGCTGTCAGGTTGTTGTCCCAGCAATGAGGAAATAACTAAGACAATGTCCAGTGTGATGGAGACACCAAGTCAGCCCACATTCTCTGTCCTTGGAAAGACTTGAGCGGTCCAGATCTCTGGTGCCCATCCAAAGAAGCCTCAGCGTGCAGCCTCTGTTGACTCTGGGACCTGGGAGTGAGTTCTTTGTTTTGTGTGACGCTTAACTGGATTTATAGCTGTCTCACTGCCCAGACTTACTGGGAATTCTGGCCTCCCTCCATTCATCCGGTTTGTATTTGTTGAGAACCCTCCTCATGCCAGGCTTAGGAAAAAATGGGGCAAGGTTGGCTGACTATTGACCTGAGACAGTGGGTAAACTGTTTCAGGAGCCCCTGGGATTAGGCTCACTGAGATCAAAAGTTGCTCATGGGAGTTCATAGATATATTTTACTACTTTACTGAGTATCTTTAAAAAGCTGAGTTAGCTTCCACTTTAAAGTGAGAGATTTCACATTAAAATACTGCTTTCTGGTTTCTCTGGAAAACCAGAAGATCTGGCAAGCATGGTAGACCCCAGCCCTCTGGTTTCTGGTGGCCTCTCTCAGCCCGGGGTCTGCCCTGCTCTTCCCTTGCTCATGTCACCCACCTGGTAAAAGGAGGCAGCTAGATTTTCTAAGTCTTAGGACGGAATAATTTCAAATTTTAACTCTTGAGCAGGACTCTGACCAACAAAAATTCTTTGGGGATCTAGCATAAGAAATTATGTTTCAATACATTAAAAATCAAGCACGCACACATCCTCACACCCATCTTTCCTGGCCTAGCGACAGGCACGGCAGGGCTGGCAGGAGCATGTCATTGCCATAGTCTTCCACCCGCTGCCTGCCTTCCCCCAGGCTCTGCCCAGACTTGGTTTTTGCTAGACAATGATTCTCCACCCTGACTGCATCAGAAGGATCTACAGAGCCTCTCAACATTCCATCCAGCTCTCCACCACGCCCCAGACCACCTGAAACTCAGACTCTCTGAGGGTTGGCCTGCTGGAGTCCTTTGTCAACTCCTCAGGGGGTTTCAATGTGCAGCCGGTGTGCAGGTCTCAAGGGGGGGCCCTTGCCCAGGTCGGGGATGGAGTGGTGGGAGCAGTTCACGAGCCTGGACAAGTGGCATCTTGTGTGCTAATTATGTTCACCTCGGCCACCCCTAGTGGGAATCCTGAATATAGGTGGGCATTTGATCCCTGCTGCAGAGGGGGAACTTCAGCCCTCTCTCTGACAAATGCACTTACATTTACTGCCCTAATATAAACCAGACCTTCTCTCTTCAGAGCAGAATTTCCCCTTTTAAAGCTGTTTTCTCTCAAAGAGAAGGTCAGGACCTTCCTGCCAGTGCCTCATCTGAGCCAAGCTGAGAGCTTCTACCCGTCATGGCAGCTACAGAAAGGTACTGTCCCAGGGACATTCCTGGAGTGTTTGGATGAGTGTGGGAGGCTATTTTCATACCTGCATCTCACTCACCCCACCCCAAACTCCTGCTCCCGCCCTCCTCCACAGAGCACTCCTCGATTTCCCTAAGGGGATGCAGTAATTGATGATTAGCATTCCAAAGCTTGGCTTACATCCTGCTAGCCCGTCATAGTTAATTACATTTTAACTATATTCGTCTTCGATAATAGCACGAACATAATTTAGATAATTATCTCTCGCTCTCTTATTCTCTGACTCTGTCTGTCTCACTTAGAACTCCTTGCAACAAAAATCGCTTTCTCGGCTCAAACACATAAACAGACTCTGGGGCCGAGCGCTCTTCTCTCTCCTGCAGCCTCCGCTGCAGCCAAGGCTCAGTGCAGGAGCATCGTGCAGGAGGAAAGCAAGTCCTGTCTCTGGTTCATGTCTACAGACAGCTAGTGGTGGCGGCGGCGGTGGTGGTGGCGGTGTCAGTGGTAGTGGGAGCCTGGGCAGGCGCCTTTGTGTGGTGCAGAACCAGGAGAGGCCTCGTCAATCAAATTACTGTCCGCAGAGCATTTCTTTCTTGCAAATTTAAACCCTGTGGAAACAGTTCTTAATGTCTGGTGAGTCTTTTGTAGAGAAGTGTTCTTTCTAATAGGGTTTCTGTCACACTTGGATCTTATAATTAACAACCTTTCCCCTTGTGTAGTTTCCGCCTTCTCTGGGAGACCATGAGGTAGGAGGGGCGACCAGGGACAACTGTCTCAAGCACACTGCTGCAGGCGGGCAGGCGTTGTTGCGCCTCCCACACGCCAGAGGCTCACGGGACATCTAAGCTCCCCTCCCCCCCGAGCTGCCCCCCTTTCCCGGCTCAGGGGAAAGGTGTTCTCAGAAGCCTTGGATCCATTTTTCTGGTTAAGCTGGCCATTAACAGCTGAGCTCTTCAGGTACGAAGATTTTATGTTGTAAAGTTGAGACCTCTAAGAAGATTTTGAGCAAAGAAGCGACAAAAATGAGTTCAGAAATAGCTACTATCCAAGATAACTTGCTCGGAGGGACCTAGAGCCTCAAGGAACCTCAGCGAACCAATTTATAAGATTCAGTGTGGGTATAAGAGGTTAGGGGTCTTCACCCTCAAATTATCCAGGCTCTGTCATGTCCTTGGACCTCTAGGATGCTCCAATAAATACACATTTTCACTTTAAAAAGTCACTTTGACTCAACCTTATCTGATACTGAAAGATTATCCATTAGCTGAAGATCAGTCACCTTCAGACCAAATCAATTACTCTTAAAGTTCTAGGTCTACAGAGGCAACAAGTCCTTTTATTTTCCCTCTAAAGAAAGAATACTACCAAGTAGAGTCTGCACTGGCAAGAGATGGGAGAAGCTGAGCAGGCGTGCGTTTGTGGACTCTTGCTGACACTCATCCCAAGCTGTCCCTGGAAATAAACACTTGACCAGACTTCAGGAACCAGGCAGGGTGTGGACTGCTGTGTTCAGTCCACCAGCTGACCCTTCTAGACTGACTGGCACACTCCTGGCTGATGGGCACACAGGAAATTAGTGACTTAAAACATTCTGGGGACTGATAACCTCTTCGCCCACCAAGAAACAAGAAACCACTGAAGACAGGACCAGGACAGGTGATGGAGGTGTCCAGGGTGTGACACTCTGGAGGAGAGCAGAAGATCTGGACAGTTCTCTTTTAGAGCAAGTGCTCTCCACCATGGCAGAGGTTCTGGGCTAATCACTCTCCTCAGCCATGGCAGCTGGGTAGAGTGATCCACACCTAGCACTGGCCATGTCCAGGCCGAAGGGCCTACCCACCTGGGCTGCGCTTTCACACATGTGAAGTCCCTAACCAGAACAGGTGGGGTTACTTTAAGCCAGACCCGTGTTGGGAGTCAAGGGGGCTGAGAAGGAGCCAGGTGGGACTGTGGGACATGGCTCTGCACAGGCTCCATATACCATGATTTGCTTCATGAGCTTCCTTACGGATATTCCTACTTTTGACGGCTCAATGCTTAGCTTAGGAGCTTGGGAATTTTGATGACATTTGCTTGAAACAGAGTAGCAACCAGGGCCTCAGTCTCCACTGACTGGCACTGGCATAGCCAGAGGTGTCTCTGGAGGCTGGTGAGGGGAGAGAGCAAATCCACTCTGCTGCTCCCCAGAGGATTCCCTGTCTCCCCCACCCCCGCAAACAATGGTCAACAAAGTTATTGATTTAATGATGTAAGCAGCCTGTAAGGAGTGCAGGCTAACTTTGAAGAGGCTGCTGTCTCCAAGGAGAGCGCCTCCTCCTCATCCTGGCTCCTGTGAATGTCCTATATGTGTCCCTCCTACAGAGGACAGTCCCTCTGAGACGAGATGCGTGCTGGAAATGAGAAGACGAGGCATGGGTGGGAGCCAATTTTCAAATGTTAAGAATTTGGCAATTTCATTTCTTAGTGTTTTCAATATCAAAGGGATTTAGAATACAATGAGGACTAAAATGTCCCCTAAAATGCAGGTTTAAAAAAACAAAGGCTGCTTTCATGGAATTTTGGGCCAAAAGCCCATGCAAAGCAAAACCCAGTCCTGACCTCAGAAACCCATCACAGTGCATATAGCTAAGCTAATGAACAGCCTTCTAGAAGGATTGCCAGACGGTTTGAGAACAAAATCTGACCAGTTTCTTACCTAAAAATTACACAAAGTCTCTGCAAGGATCCCAGATCTGGTGACATGCCAAAATCATTCAGCACCTAACCTGGGGAGATATTTAGTAAAAACTTTAAAAATAGACCCCCTCCCCAGCCATTAAAGGCTTGATATTTGCAGCTGAACAGATAAGAAATTGGAGGCATTGGGGAGAGTAAAAAATCTCCACAGTCCAAAAAGCACTGTTTCTCTATGATGAAAACTATTGCTCTTAGCACAGAGCTGCCCAACACTAGCCTGGAGCCATCCAACTCCACGGAATCTGGGAATCTGGGCTCTGTAATACAAAGGTGACCAGTGTGTCAGGCCCCATAAAGGCTCTTGTGCAGAATATGCACAAAATGCCACGTTCAACACAATTACAGCACGCATTCTGTGCTAACGCCCAAGACAGTGAATGATCTGCAAGCAGAAGTGAGGCAGCCTGTGGCCAGAGCAACCTTTCTGGGACAGTTTCTGTCAAAAAGAAAGTTGCATTTTAGGAAATCACTTCTTCTCCTTTTTAAACAGCTTCTTGAAGAAGGGAAAACCAAACCAAACCAAACCAAACCACTCCATCTGCCCTCAACTCAGTGTCACCGACTTCCTGGGCCCAAACCTTTCCCACCTGGACCTCCACTGAGCAGGATTCTACCTGCTCTCCAGATCCCACCCTGGCCTGGATGCAGGCAGGAAGTTTCCCCCGCAACTGCTTCCCCACTTCTCTGTCCCTTGAGGCAGGTGCCACGTGGCACCATGCTGGTGCTGGAGTGCAGGAGGACTGAGGTACCCTGCCGGCATCTGTGAATTCACAGAGCAGCTAGACAATGTGATGGGACAGGTGACAGCAGAGCATGTGTTAAGTACACACTTTAAGTTAAATAATTTCAATAATTCATGACACAAAATCAGATGCCAAGACAGATAGGGGGACTTAGCTGGGCACTGAGAGAGACTGGAGGTGTGGCAGGGAATCACCAGATCATTTTAATTGGCCACCAGAAAAAAGAGGCTGCACAAGAGTCCTTGCTCCTTATGAGGAATCCTGATTTCCCTCAGGCCACAACCTCAGATTCCCCTCCCTATATTTTTGCAAACCTAGGCTTCATGAAGTGTGTGTGTGCGTGCACGTGTGTATATGCCCAAGATTTGAGGCAGTGTACTTCTTAACACCTGCTTTGAATTTTGTAGATGTCCCCTAGGCTAAGACATCAAAAACTGACTTCTTTACTACTTCACGGTAAACAAACGGCCATGAGACACACAAAGATATATGGCTTCTTTTCAGCTTGCGTTTCAATCCACCCCTGGTTATTCACTGTGCCAGGCTCCTGCCCTAAGTGTTTGCAGAGTAGAAGGTGGATGCCAACAAGTCAAACTGCGTTCAACAAGGTTAAAAGTTATCCTTGGCACATGGAAATCTCTTGCAATAAAATACTGCATGGTGGTTGCTAGAGCTAAATCAGCTTATTTTTCTATATTATTTCCTGGGGAGGAGGGCTGCGGAGGTGAAGGGAATGAGTGTGAAAACTGACCAGTAACTCTTTCTCTTTCGATTGTCAGGTTTTAAAATCAGATAGATCAGCTATTAATCTCACAAAGCCCGCAGTGAATGTGTGCAATAAATTTGTCATCATTTTATGAATAAGCTTTCGGTCACAAGGGCTTACTGTCTGGCAATTCACCTTTTCCATGATATTTTCTATTGCTTGTATTTTGGAACAGCTTAGAAGGAATATTATTTGTGTTCTTGGAGATCAGAACATAAAAAAACCCTCAGAGTGATGGAGATGTACAGGCAGGCTTCATGTTTGCCTCTGGGCTCCCTAAGCAAACAGTTTGCAATGCTTGAGGGAACAGTGCCCGGGACAGCGCTTGCTCTGCGAGGCCAGGAGAGCATGCATCACCTCAAAGCTGCTGACGAAGGCCCTGTTAGCATCAGATGACGTCACGTGTGCCCACTGGCTTTCTGTCAGAGACTGTCAAATAGAGCTGTTGGTAATCACCGCTGGCAAGCTGTAAAGTCAATATTTTTGAAAAGTTCAACCAAGTGTGTGAAAGCACAGAGTAAATTTTCCTAAAGTTGCCAGATGATTTACCCATCTCCCCTGTGTCGGCTCCATGCCAACAGGATCGCACTGGTGTCCTGCTGGGCAGTCCTGAAGGCCTGAGGGGTGTGACAGGCAGAGATGGACGGAATTTCAGTTCATCTATTAGTTACCTGTTTTTTATTCCATCAGGTCAGCAGAACTCTAGATCTGGAATTCTATATTAAGGAGCTTTTAAACTAGAGATTAATTAAAAAGTAAACCAAAAAAAAACCCAGGAAAAATACAAAAATACCCCAAATGAGCAGAAAAACCTTGACACTAGTAATTCCACTGCATCCTTGCCTGAATACTGCCCCATGGAGAAGCCCCTCAACGTCAGTTTTCAGGCTTGGGTAGCGAATCATAACATCTGGGGTTTGGCTCATGATCTGGCCCTTGGCCACACTGTCTTGAGTGAGTCACCTGATGGCCAGGGCTGCCGTCAGAGCAGGGAACCCTACCCTGCAGGAGTTGGTGAAATCAACACCAGGCAGCAGCTGGGAGAGTGTGCTGTATGCTGACGCTACCTACCTGTGTCCACAAAGGATGGGACACACCTGACCCTCCCTCAAATGCCAACTCAGCCTCAGGCTCTGCCTTCAGTCTTCTCCCATCCCAGGAGGGAGATGCAGGTCATGACTCTGCAGGCGGGTGAGCTAGGCCCTGTCCCGATCTGTTGCGTACTCGGGCTTAGGATCTGGCTCTCACTCATTCTTGGTTCATCATAGCTCTGGCTGCAGGAATTATTCCATACTCAAGACTTTGCCTGCCCCAAGATAGGGGCAGCAAACTTTTTCTGTAAAGGGCCAGATATTTATCTTTTTCTTTTCTTTTTACAATCCTTTAAAATATGAAAACTATTCTTAGCTCAGGGGCTATATGAAAGCAGGCTGTGGGCAACTCAGGTCCTGACCCCTGTCCCCCCAAACCCCTGAATTTCCAGCCCTCCTTGGAATGCAGTCTGTTTCTGAACTTCAGTTTCTAAGGCTGCATCCTTGCTACAACTCCCTAGTGCCAGGTGCTAGGCTATGCTACTGCTCCCTGGCTGGGGAGCAATCCCCTAGGATTGCTTATCCCAACTTTCATCCTCTTCTATTTCCAACAGAAGGCCCATGTCCAGGCCCTGACTCTCCCGGTCTGGAAGGTCTCCCTCCAAGTGCCTATGTTCTACCCTTAGGCTGGGAGTGGGTACCTGGGCCAGGAGCTCACCAGAACAGCCGTACAATGCTGGTCTGTTTGACCTAATTTTCTTTATTCTGAAATCTCAATAGATCGATAAACTATATTTCTCAGGTACAAAAATGTAGTGAGTTTCTCATATAACTAGAAATAGGGCCTTTCTACTGGAACAGGGCATTTCCTCTGATCTGGGAAAGCCATCTACTTGTCAAGTGTGACTGTGGAAAGACCGCCCTCCTGAGCACTCTGTCAGTGCCCTCCCAGGCTGAGCTCCAGGTCGAGACGAGCTCTCTGTACAGGGTCTCTCCAGTGAGGGGCTTCAGTGAGCCCTGAGCTGCCAGACTGCTTCTCTAGGAGGGTGGGGGGTGGTATTTGGATGTGATGTGGTCATTCCTTTATCACTTTCTCATCTTTAGACTAAACGTTTCCTCTTTTCCAAACTAGCCACAGCTCAGCTTTCATCTCTCCGATTAATTTTCCAACTTGAAAACCTTCAATTTTGTCATCTCATCTCACCCAGGAGTTTGGCAGCCATGTGCCTCCCCAGTGATCTTACCGTGGTGCAATACAACAGCTGCGCCTTGTAATCCACTAAGGAGACACAAAGCCACGTGGTCTTAAAATGGGCCATGTTTCTGTGATGGACTCTGCAGTTGCTAAAAAGATGAGGAAGTAGACACTGTCAGCTGGCTCTGCCATTCAAGCCACCAACAGGCATTTGTTCCACCTTCCACAGCACGATGATCTAAGAGGTGTGCACAAACACACATCCTTTCAAACACTGAGGGGGCATGCGTCATCTCAGAGATGGTCTCTGAAGAGCCGACAATTAGGCCCTCTGCGGCTAATGTATTTCTACAGAGTTCCTTATGTTACTGAATATGGTACTATGGTGTATTAGATACAGGAGTTGATGTGGCTGTGTTTAAAACACTCTGACAACCATGGATGTGAATTTGTTGACTCTCCAGGTAATGCGAGAGCAGTCCTCTTCAGCTGGAGTGCTGTGCCTCTTGGGTGGGTGGCACTGGAAGTGGGGCAGTAAGTGGGAGACCCATGACGTGGAGGTGGCTGGGGGGTGTGCCTGTCAGGACCCAGCCTCAGCTCCCTCTGTGCCCTGGTTCCAGGATTCTCACCTTTGCCATCGCTACTGAAGAGCAAGCTGTGTTCCCACAGTTCCAACTGAATAGAAAGATCCCTTAAATGGGAATTTATTCTTGGCTTTCTTTGAATAAGTTACTTTGACAAAGAGGAAAGCTCCTTACCATACAAAAGTAGCTTGTTCTTGAGATACTGCCTCTAGAAAGAGGTGTAACCCTGTTGGTGTTTTCCCTGGGATTTGAAGCAATCCTTTCTGCATGGTTTGATCATATACACTTGTACTGGCCAACAAGGGATCTTTTACTCAACTTTCATAAAGTTTTACAATGTATGATTGATTTCAGAAATGAGACTTGATAATGCAGATTTATCACAACGAGAAGCCCGCCTTTAAAATGTGATTTAATGATGCCTACACTTATTTGCTGACATATTTATAAAACTGTTAGTGTGGAAATGTATTTGTCTTTTTGAAAGTAATTCTTCCTCTTACAAGTGTCATGCAATACAAGAGCCATACAATAAAAATGCAGCAGAAAGAGAAGCAGTGGTCTAATTTTGCAGGGGTGATGCTGCACCAAGCCCCAACCCTGCCATCTTCAGATTCTGGCTATGCTACAGGGCGGGGCAGCCATCCTTTCCTTTCCAGCTCCTTCCGCCCACACAGGCGTCTGTCTCAGGGCTGCTACTGTACTCAGAGGGTATAGGACGGCTCTCCAAGGTCATACACATGCAACGATGAAGTAAATAAACAAGCTACTGATGGTGATTTAGCACTGCCTTTCTTCCTACCTTAACCTGGTTTATAAGCAGATCTTGATGATTTAACCTTTCAGCCAATTAGAACAGAAGGTTTGATTGACAGCAAATGAATAAATAACACTTTAGTGCAGGAGATAGAATCATCCTTCCCTATTAATCAGTCCCTCTGCCCACGTGCAAGTAACACAGTGTTTATCACACCACTCTGTTACAGTCCCTTGGTGTCATTTCACGGCTTACCAGTAAAAACTTCACATTTACAGCAACTGCCCCTCTATTACTGTCGATAACATCTAATTGATATGTCAACCCTCCAAGGAATGCAGTAAATTGAAACACTGCCTCCCAGAAGAAAATAAACTGGCAAACAGGTAAATCAGCACCTGTCTTCCTGCAATCACTCAGCCACATACAACCCAAAAGCCTCCCCACAGGAAGCCATCAGCATCATCTTCCCTTCAGACTTGGATGTCCCAATACTAGATGCACAGATGCACTGCTAAGCTCATGCCCACGGATGCCACGGTGAGCCCTGCCGCAGGCCCATGGTGAGCCACTGCTTTAAATCACTTTTCCAGGAAAAGCCCAACTAGACTGTGGGTGCCCAAGCAGTATATGGGGTGCACGCAGTTTGGAAGAGAACAGTAATAATGACCTCACAACAATATAAGACTTTCTCTGACACAGGCAATGCTTCAGAGAGCTATGATCTCATTTACTTTCCAAATAGCCCTACAGAGTGGGGAGGAGCTGGAATAATTACTCATGGTCAGAAGAAATGAAGCCTAGAGAAGGAAGAGACAGGTCTAAGCACTTATAAAAAAATCAGCAGCATTTGACACTGAAATATAAGACTTGCCTTAAATAACAGGGCTCTTAGCCACTCAAATACAACACATTTAATAAAACTGCTTAGAAATCACATTGATGAAGAGAGAACAGACAAAATTAGCACTGATAATTCATCTGGTTTATTTACCGAACAAAAGAACCTTAATCTTAATAATGCAAAAATGGGATGTATTATATAATACTGCGGGGGCACCACAAATGTGTAAAGGTTCTAGCAGAAGAACACATAATGCTCATAATGTTCCTCAGAAATAGAAACACCCACATATGTCAAATGTAAAGGTGGACAGACATGTAAAATATACACTTAGGGATAAATTCACTACATACACACACAGCAGGTGTGTGGCCACACATGTTCTTTCTGGCTTCCCATTCTAGTTTTCCTCCTCCTCCTTTCTTATTCTTCATTTTCAAAAAATCTGTGTGGTAAAGCCAGCAGAGGGAAAGTTCTAGACCTGAGCTGGGGAAGAACTGTAGATCATCACAATGAGCCACTGAACAGCCTCACAGTCATGTCCTGTGCTACTGGGGGTCAAATCCTGGGCTGCAGCACCACTGAGCTACACTGCCCTGACCTTCGCATTTTTTATTTTGAGGCAAATTCTGGCTAGACTGCCCTTGCTGGCCTTAAACTTGCCATTGCCGCCTCAGCCTTCTAAGTAGCTAGGATTATAGGTGCATCCCAGTGTGCCTGGCTATGCATCTTTTAAAGTAACTAAAAGCTCATTAAAATCATGAGCACGGATGGCTTAGCAGTAGGGTCTGAGTCTCCTGACCTGCACAAGCGCCTTTCCTATGTTGGCACTCCTCTTCTTGGATTTATCTGTGTGGCTCAGCTGGCAAGCTTCTGGCCTTCTGAGCAACATTCCTAATCTCAGATACAGCCCTGTGTGCACCTCTGGATGCGGGCCATCTCATTATGATGAGAAAGAAAAAGACCGTCCAAATCCCATGCCACTGCTTGAGGAATGAGGATCCTTGGGGCAAAACCAATGTTGGACCAAAAATATTAAAAAACCTGACACAAGGACTATTTAGAGATTACAGCCAAAGTACACTCAATGTGTGAACAGCAGAAACAGAGAAGCTCTGTCTACTGGAAGGTATGAACAGGGTAAGGAAGTACTGTGAAGGAAAGGTAAAAATATAAAACAAAAGGCTTGTGTAAGACCAAGATCTACAAGATAAGTCTCTACTGAGACAAAGACCAAGCAGAGCTGTTTTCTTCCCATGTCTGATTTTTATGATTTATATATTTAATCAGCATTATCCAAATACCACTCGATATAAACCTTCAGCTGAGTGTGGAGCTGGCTTCAGATTATGTGTGCCAGGTGGTGCTTACATTGTTTACAAGGCTTGGTCATCAGAGTGAAATTGTAATTTCAAGGTAATAATGAAATGTCATGCTGCAATTCCACAATCTAATTAGGGTAAATCCATAAATGTGGGTCAGAAAGTCAAATGTAGTTTATAGTCACTAACTTCTGATGGAATTCTTGCTGGCGTATGGCAAATGCAATCTTAATGTGCTCTCCTATGAGAGGGACGTATGTCACCACCTTGCCCAGGAGGGCACAAAAGAGTACACTCTCTCGACACCTCCAGGGCAGCTTTTGCAGCTGAACCAACATGTCAAAGGGAGGAAATGCTCAGCCAGATGTGTACTTGCCCACTTCCCCGTGTCTGCAGCCAAACCATCCATCACTTCTTCTCCCCCAACACCACGGACACATAAATAGAAACAGATAAGCTAAGGTGCCTCCACCTCTTGCCCAACAGTGTGACCTAGAGGCTCAGGCTCACCTGAACCAAGTCATCAGAAGTCTAATTCAGATGGAATGGGAAGAGGCGGAATGCTTGGGACAGTAAGAAGCTAATCCAGAAGAACCTAAATGTGAAGGCCTCTCCAGGTGGTAAGATCTAGGAGAACAGGGACATTCTTTGGCCCTAAACTTACTAACATCCTCCTGGGGAAGTGTTCCTTTAGTAACAAAAACAATGTTAATTTGTGCCAGGCATTAGATGTAAGCTCAGAATGTAAATATGAACAACGTGGTCTCCACTTTCATGGAACTTACAGCCAAATGGGAAAGACATACATAAATAAGTAAATTACAAATAATGTACAATTACAAATTGTGACAGGTGTTATGAAGGAAAAGAACTCAGTACTATGAAAGAAAACAACAGGCAAGGGCCACCCTAGCTTGGCTGGAAAGGGTCACTTACCCAGCCAGGCAAAGAGTGAGGCATCAGGGACTTCAGCTGAGTGCACGGCAACACAGGAAAACCCTGGACTGCAAGGAGCTTATGATCTAGATGAAAAGAACTCAGAATTTATTTTTTTGCAGTAATAGGGATTGAACCCAGGACCTCAGGCATGCAGACAAGTGCTCCACCACTGAGCTACATCTCCTGTGCTTTAAACATTGAGTGTGTGTGTGTGGGGGGGGTCTCACTAAGCTGCCCAGGTTGGTCTTGTGAACTTTTGATCTTTCTCAGTAGCATTACAGGCATGCGCTCCCCAGCCCGGCTAATGATATACTGTGTCGTTTTACCACCCAGAGATGAATTCCATATGCACCAATTCATTTAAGGCTGCTGTGACACACACAGAGAGAGGAGGCTAGAGGTCACCGAGCGAAGAGAGTCCTCAAGGCCAGACGTGGAGCAGCTTCTCTCCTTCACAGGGGTCCCAAACCCCAACGTGCACCAGTCTGTTCTGCTCCAGTACTTAGCTCCCCCTGCACCCTGCCTAGACCCTTACCGAATGCCTGTCACCTCGCCTTCTCTGCTCCATCCACAGGAATGTCTTGGGCTCCTTCAGATTCCTAGGAATAAGCCACCTTGGGCTCCAGGGAAGGGATGGGAGTATGAAACCACCTCCCTTGTGGGGCCCTGGTAATGCTGGTCCCTGCCTGGGTGGCTGGACTGCACAATGCAAAGCATGGCCACCTATGCATACCCAACTGCTTGTGGCACCCTTCTCAGGATAGAGCAGAGGACAGGTAGATACACAGAGGCCTCCAGCGTCACTAAGCAGAACACTCCATAGTTGAGAGGGGGTCCTGCCTGCTGCTACAACTCTGCAGGAGTCAGTAAGCCAGGACTGGATGGCTACCACAGTCAGCAAGATGGAGAGTTTCACAACAGACCTATGGGTGCAGGTCGGACACAGACCAAGGTCTGACTGGGCAGTTCCACCTAACCAAAGAGCGGGAGGGAAGAAAGGTTAAAGATCTAGGGGTGATGTCAAGGTTTTGTTTTGTTTTTTGTTTTTTTTTGGAGACAGGGTCTTGTTACGTAGCTCAGACTGGTCTTGAGCTCACTATATAGCCCAGGCTGACTCAAACTCAGAGGCTTCCCTGCCTCAGCCTCCCAAGAGCTGGGATTACAGGTGTCCACCATGCCCAGCAAGATTTTTAACTTTAGGAAAAATAAGTTATACATACATACATACATACATACATACATACATATACACACAATGGAGTACTGCTCAGCCACAGAAAAAGACAAAATCCTACTGTTTGTGGTAATGTGGAGAAACCTGGAAGACATTGTTAAGTCAAAGAGGCCAGGCATAGAAAGAAACATTGCACTCTCTCACTGATACGCAGACTCTAAAACTGCTCTCATAGAAGTAGAGAGTAGAAGAGGGGTTGTCACACTGGGGAGGGCTCAGGAAAGATGTATCAACAGACACGAAGTTAGTCAGATGGGGGGAGAAAGTTCTGGTGTTCCGTGACACAGTACGGTGACTCCAGTAAACAATATTGTACCCAATATTTCAAAGTAGCCAAAAGAAAGAATTTTGAATATTTTTACCCTGAAGAAATGATAAACGCATGAAGGGATGGATATACTAAATACCCAGATTTGATTATTACACAACACATACATATATTGAAACACCACACTGTACTCCACTTAAAAGGTACAATTATTATGTATCAGTTAAAAATAAAACAAAACCCTCAAACCTGAAATCTGGGTCCAGTAACACTGAAATCTCATGGTGCTTGATCGGGTGGAGGACCCACATGTAGGTGTACACACACACACACACACACACACAGAGGCTTCTAAAGCCATTTGTGGTACCATGGGGATCCAATTAACCACAGTCTCTCACAAACATTAAAACACTAGTCAGACATGAAAACACTGCTGTGGCCTATCAAAGGCAAGCCTACAGCCGACAGGGCAGCCCTGAAAAAAACAAAGACCCCAAGCCAAGCAGGTTTGCTTTGGAAGCAATCGACTGTAACCACAATTTGACCCGGGATTTTACAGCGGAGACAAGCAGAGTGTAGGGCCGGGTGAGGGTTACCACTTCACAAGTGTGTCCCGGAGTGGCTCACTCATCCAGGGTGGGCCTCAGGTCCCCAGTGCAAAGCCGCTTAAGAGGGAAATGGTATGGTTTACTGCAAGGAGATGTGAACATCTGAGAGCAAGGAGGAAATTTCCTTTCAAATTTTCTGAGAATTCTGGGATTCTGACTTCTCTCCAAATGAGACCACTTTGGGGATTTGTACTTTGAAGTCTTGGCTGTAGTTATTAGTGTTTCCATGCAGTGTTCTAGGGACACATTTATTAGGAGGTTCAGAGCTTCCATTCTTATTCTTCTACATCCCAGCTTCCAGTTCCTCAGGTTTCTAATCTACAGATTCTCAAAAGCCTCAACAATGAGCCTTTCAAAACTAGCTGGAGAATAAAGAGCTGCACGAGGAGGTTTGGCTGAATGCTACAGGCCCTCAGACAAACACCTCAGTTATGTCCTTGTCCCCTCTGCTCTGATATGGCAGGGAAGGAAAGCGATCCAACAGCAGTGCTGGCCACAGTGGTGGGCCAAGTTAGCTGGCTGAGGTATAGCTTCGAGAGTGCTTCAGTGAGGCCACAAAGATACCTGCAGAAGGGCACAGCCCCATGCCTAGGAACAAACGAGGGATCATTTTCCTTTGTGCTTGCAGCTCCTACTGCTGACAGAGCCCCGAGTGAGAGCATAATGGAGAAGGCGGCGTGGGGCTGGCAGTCTTTCCACGCTGAGAACTCGGGCACCTTGTGCTCTGATTAGCAGTGGACTTGAGAACAGTGGGTTTGACTGCAATGGGCACTTCTGGAATGATGTCCAGTACCATCCTCTGAAGCAGCCTTTCTGCCTCTGACCATTCTGCCCTTGGCAGCTCAACCTGCTGACTGTTTACCCCAACTCTGCCCCCCTCTCTGCCTCATGAAACTAGGGTGCAGGGTTATAAAGTGATCTTTCTGTGCTCCCTGAAGTCCCTCTCAGCTTCTCTCCTGGAATACTTTCTATCCTGACTGTCATAGCTCTAGTTTAGACTCTGACTACCTCCCACCTATGAGCTGCTCCTCAGTTTTCCTCTCTCTCTGGTCTCCCTTACTACCTGTTTATTCTACGTAGCATCGCCAGAACAATTTGCTAAATGAATCACAGCTTTATCACAGCTCTTTGCTACCTAAAGAATAAGGCTCAACTTCCTGACATGCACTCAGGGATTTCCACAGTCTGATCCCCCAGCTTCCCCTGGCCCCTGCCCTTTGGCACACTATATGTACTTTGGAGGCTGCCCAGGGTGCCCTGTTGGACAAATCCTCCTCACCCTCAAACCAGGAAGGGGATCCTGCACCTCCCACCCAGCTCTCCAGTCATGCCAAACCACACTCAGCTACCCACTACCAGCCCGTTTCACAGGGTACACACTGTTCCTGCTGCTTAAAGCACCTCCGAGCATCTGCCCATCCCAGACAGTGCTCTGCCTGCCCCACACTCATTAAGGCTCAGCCTGAGGACACCCCTGCCAACAAAGGAGTGTCTCAGGTGGCATGACCACTCCCTCTGCCATGTCCCCACTAGGCCCAGTGTACACTTCCATGGTGGCCTCTGGAATACTTTACCATATACAAGTGCCCCAAGTGCAGAGACCTTTTTTAAAAAATAGTAACTTGCTATGTATTGTATAATTCTAACAATATGGCATCCTGGGAAAGCCAGAACTGTGGAGAAGTAAAAATCATCAGTGGTTGCCAGAGATTAGGGGGAGGAAGGGGTAAGTAGACAGAGGAGAGAGGGGTTTTAGGGCAATGAAAATACTCTGTCCAATACATAATGGTAGACATGCACGAACACATGAAATACAATGGAATTCAAACCGAACTGGACAAGAACTGAATCAGATTTCCCCATAAGGTCAACACTGTACCTAACCACTGAATTTGATTTGGTTCTTGTCCAACTTGGTTTGCAACCAGAATCACGGAAAGAATCAAGTTCATGAACCAAGGCACCATTGTTTACAGCACCAAGAATGAATCTTAAAGTGAGCTGTGAACTTGGGAGATTTTGATGTGTAAATATAAGTTCATCAAATGTCATAAGTGTGCAAGTCTGCCAGGGGCACTGTGTGTTTGTGGGCTCACAGGGACACAGGGGATTTCTGCAACTCCTTACCATTTTGCTGTGAACCTAAACACTGCTGTAAAAAACTCTCTCTAGAGAAACCAAAAGCATACCAGTCAGGCATTTCATTTGATAAGTGAGAAAAATACTCACTAAATAGATGCTCACTAAAGGTATGCTGAAATATGAACGAAAATTTACTTAGTGCCACCCTCTGGGGTTATACAGAATTAGGGTCTCTAATCCACATGATAGCTCTGTACATATTTAAAAATAATTATCCTGATCCTACCATCTCTGTGATGATTTACCTGGATCTCATTTTATCCCTACTTCCTTACACTGGTCTCTGCATTAAACAGCCTCCTAAATTATCATCTGGACGCCTTTCATGTACCTCTTTATGTGTGGACGCATGTGCACAGATATGCCCTAAGCCCACAGACCAACAGGGAAGCCTGTGTGGGCAGATGAGCACTATGCAGCAGTGCAGACTAAACGGCCCAAGGTTTGTAGCAACCCCATGCCACCTATTAGCTCAGTGTGTGTGTGTGGCCAACGGAAACCACAGCTCTCCTTCCCATAGACTTCTCTCAAGCTTGACTGCCCCCATCCTGTTCTTACACAACTGATTTTCCGAAGCTAAATTGAAGGCCTCACATTTATCCCCATTAAATCCCATCCTGTTGGTTTGGTCCCACATTAGAGCTCTGAGAGATCACTCTGAATCTCACAGCTGTCATCCATCACATTAGTCATCCCTCCCTAGCTTTGTCTCATCCAGAAACCTGAGAAGTAGACCTTTCAGGGCATGTATAAAAATGACAAAGTGCTCAGGACCAAGGACAGAGCAGCAAACACTCAGGACCTTCTCCCCTCACCCCCATGCTCACCTGGACCCCCAGGCTACTCCATCCTCCTCCCATGTGTGTTCGGCAACCAAGCACTTCTTACCATCTCACTCTCACAACCTTTTCCAAGTATGCTTCTCTTATCAGCCTGCTTCCCACCCTCACTACCCCCAAACTCATTCTCCACACAGCAACCCAAGTGACCTTTCAGAAGCAGAAACAGGGCTGGGAGTGTAGTTCGGTGGTAGAGCACATCCCTTAGCACGCGCGAGGCTCTGGGCAATCCCAGTACCAACAGTAACAGTAATGAAATGTTTAAAAGCAGAAATATGTTCTTACCACTTTGTTGCTTAAAATCTTCCAATAATTCCCCATTGCTCTTAGAATTAAATTCACACTCCATACCAAGACATAAGGTCATGTGTGATCTGAAAGCCACTGCCTTGCCCATCATCTCACTCCGCACTTGGCCTCCTGCACAGGCTGCAGCAGCAGCCAGCTCTCCGCGCTGTACACACACGAAGTTCATTCCCTCTCCAGGGTCTTAACTGTTGCTGAAATTCTCTTTCTCCAACACTTTGGAAGCCCATTTATCTGGCTCAAACAGCACTTTCTCAGAGAGGCCTTTCTGGCCTCAAGTAGCTGCTCTCACTTATCACGAACAGTCATTCTGTTTCGTTTGCTTCATAGCATTTATCAGTAGTCCAAACTTTCTTATTTATCTGATATTTCCCCTTACGAGGCTATAATCCTACGAAGAGTAGGGACTTTGTCAGCCCTGTTCAGTGCTTAACACTTAGTAGATGCTCAATTATTATTTATTCAATGAATGCATTATGGTACGAATTAGAGAATCAGGAAACGTCAAATATATGTGCTATGACTTGACTTGCACTAATAAAAGTGGCTTTTGGTTCCATTGTTACATCATAATTATCTACTCTGTTATCAATATTTTATGATGCCATCAAAGAATCAAACTGAATTACCAACATTGAGTTAGCTCAGACAATAACTGGTAGTAAAAATGCATTATGTGGGTAACGCAGACAGGTTACTTAAAAACCATGCGCTCTAAGAGACCTACGTGGCTGATGTAGCTCTGTGGCTACGAGATTCGATTGTTTTTGTATCACAGGAGCTGTTTATAAGAGCTGCTGCTCAGTCAGGTCAAGTTCATGCTAATGTCTCTAACTCCTGCATTTATACATACTTATGCCTATAATGTTAAGGGAAAGGCTCATTCTGATTTTAAAATCTGAGTTTTATTGACTTAGAATTCCATTACAATGTTGGCATAAGGCTCTATTTACAGTAGGAACTCACGTGGTTGACCTAGTGGCCAACACATAAAGTAGGCTGTAAAAGTGGTGGAACAGCCCACATGGCTGCAGCTGATCCCTCCCCACGCACCACTGAGCAGACTTCCCTGAAGCCTGCTGGCTCCCTGTGCCCTGCGTGGCCCAGTCCTGTGACAGAGGGCACTGTGGCCTGCGTTGTGTTCTCCTCTCACCTGAAAGCTCACAATGGCTTTGAATATGTAAATTAAAGTGTGCTTAAGAAGCAATCCCTGGTCTGTGAGAGGGAGAGCAAGGGAAGAAAGCAGAATTAAGATGTGTTATGCACAGGTACCAACTATTCACAATGAATATAATCATCATGTACTACAAACATGCACTAACAAAAATAAAACATTGAAAAAAAAAAAGTAACCCCTGGTCCAGCCACAGTTGATAAGAGAACCATGAGCAATATGAAAGGATGGGATGGGAGCAGGAAACAGCAGAGAAGGGAACAGTGAATCTGTCACCCAAACCTCTTTTCCCTTCCTCAAAGGAACTGCAAGGGAAAGGCAGAGCAGAGTTATGCTTCTTCGCTGTGGTTCAGTCCGGCTTCCCCTTTTGACACCAAGAGCCCCACCAACAGCTCGTGGTCCTGTCAGCTGGAAGAAGTCTACAACCCCAAGGACTCATTCATGCCAACAAACCGGGACCCCGCGCGGGCCTTCCTTCCAGAGCTGCCCTGCTCCCTGCCGTTCGCAGTCCTGCTTGTAGGGCTAGTTTTAGCCCTAGTCTGGAAATGTCCCAGTCTTTCTTTTTTCCAAATAACAGGTTTATTGTCATCTAATTCATATACCATAAGACTTATTGCTCTGAAAGGTACAATTTAATGGTTCTTAGTATATTCAGAGTTGTGCTACCACCTCCACAGTCAATTCAGAACATTTACATTATGCCAAAAGCAACCCTGTGCCCTTTAGCCATTCCTCATTCCTCCCAATGCATGCTTTGTCTCTGTGCGTCTGTTTATGTCAGGTACTTCGTACATGGAATCATACAACATGTCACCTTCTGCGACTGGCTTATTTCACTCAGCAAAACATTTCCAAAACCATCTATTTTGTAGCATGCATCAAAACCATTCCTTTTCTTTACCAAATAATGTTCCACAAATACACCTATTTTGTTTAGCCTTTTATGGACTGCTGGATGTTTGAAGTGTTCCCACTTTAGGATGATTGAGACTGATGCCGCCGTGCACACTCACAGCAGGACTGGCACAGCTGCTGCTTCCTAACAGATGCGCTGTCTACACACCTGGCAGGAATACCCTCAGCCGCCCTCACCCCATCTCTGCTTCTTTCTCAAACGGCTAAGTTCTTAAGGAAGCCAGAAATCGCTATGTCTGTGCAACTTGACTTGTTTAATAGGCTGCTGAGAGTCTTGCCTCCAAATGCTTCCCAGGGAAGCCTATGACACATAGGAAATTCACTTTCCAGGGTGAGTTCAGTGAATTCTCAACCTGGCCCAAAACCCAGGACAAGTCTGAGCACAATACCCACCAACTTAAGTCTCGCATGCAGTGGGTGCTCAAATGCTGGCAGAAAGGAGGTCCTTTTATAATCTCCTATTAGAGATACACAAGTAACTTTAGCTAGGTGCATTCAGGAAAACTCTGGTGTCATCAACAGGAGCGCAAAGTCAGAAGTGACCACAATCTTGTCTGCGCAGGCTGAGGACATTGCTAGAAGGAGCCAGCAGCAAGAGAGCTAGCGCTCCACCTGGAAGAGCCAACCTGAACCTCCTCGGAAAAGAGGGCGGAGAACAGAACAGCCAGAAAAGTTTTCATCACATTCCCCAAGCAACTTGAGATAAATAAAGATTCTCAAACAGAAAAGAGATAAAAGATACAAGAGAGATGTAGTGTAGCATAAAGCTCTTCCCTGAAGGTTCCTATCATTGGACTTCAGAGCTGTAGTTCACTTAATGAGGCTTTTGAAATGAGTCTCCCTGGATTATGGGTTAGTATCACACAGAGAGGCCAGGCCTCCTCCTGAAGCTCATGCTGAGCCTGGGCCACTCCAGCAAGCCCTGCCTGGAAGGCCTTGTGCCCACCGTGGGGAACGATCCCCCTCGGGAACCACCTACCCATGGAGAAGGAGTTGGGCCAACTGGATTTTTAATTCAAATTTTAGACAAGGTGGTCACACTTTCTTAGTGGGAGACTTCTGCTCTCTAGATCCTCGAGAGGACTTGAATTTTTAATCTTCAGGACAGCGAGAATTTGGTTTGGATTAGTTTAAATCTCATTTTCTACTCTTCCACAGTGACAAACTTTATCTAATTCACAAAAAGTCTATGTTGCAATTCCATTTTTTTAAAAAAGACAAAACTTTACCCAAAATATAACCACTCACTCACTCATTCCTAAGTTTATTCCTTGATTTTTTTATGGACTCATTCTGAAGCTCCTACCACACGTCAGGTTCTGGCTTACTTGCGGTAATTTGAAGTAGAATGAGACATAGGCCCTGGCCCTCAAAGGGACACCAGACGAAGTCACAAGTGTGTCAGATTCTTTGCAGCACATGTTTAATTTGTGTGACCACAGCCTCCAGGACGCCAAAGGCAGCAGTCTGATTCTCGGGAAAGAGCAAACCCCTGAACCCCATTCTGCTGCACCCAGCACAGGGCGGGGAGAAAGAAAAGCTTAATAAAAGCTGAGCTTGAAACAGCCCCTGCACTGTGAAGGTGGCCTCCGCCCGCCAGAGCTCTTTGCTTACCTTCTGTCAGGTACAGTTTAACATGAAGCAAGGGCCCGTCTACCCAGTGACAGAAGAACATAATCTGAGGCTCCATGACCTTTGTATTCATTTAAACAACTCAACCTTTCTCAAGCAGAACAGTCATCCACCTTGGAGGGTGAACCTGAATTGGCTGCCACATTTGCATGCATAATGTACCGAAAAGCCTTCTTTATAATGTTTACTTCTCTGTTTCTTCCAAATGAAATCACTGAAGGGCAAATTTGATTTTCAAATCAGTTTTAAAACATCTGCCTTCTAAAAAAGTAAGAGTAGAGAGATAAGGCTTTTAGATTACAGGCAGGGGCTAATTATTTTTACTGATAGCACTGTGTCCATGCTAAAAATACAAATGTTAAGACATTTTTAATGCATACTCAACATCTAATGGACCTTAATACTTCATTAGGAGAAGGCTTCCAGTCGTGAGGATGTACTTGTGATTTAGAAGGAAAAGACTTAAACTTCCTACCCTCCTTTATACAGACGTTCATCTGACCTTGTGCTTCTGTACCTCTATTTGTTGTTCTCCACAACTATTTCTCTCAGATACACAACTTTATCTGTTACAGACTTCATCTCCAGGAAGCAAAGTGTTTAATATATTTTCTTTGTTCTTTTGTTTTTTTTCACCTCCCAAGAAAAGAATATATTGGAGATCACAGGCTCTACTCTAGGGGCGGAGCTACCGTAGCTGCTTGGGTTCAGGTACATGTCAGTCACCGATAGTTCCAAGGGGCTAAGGAGAGGGAGTGAAGCAGCTATGGGGGCTTTACCCACATGGAAGACTTCAAAGCTCACATGTATGTATTGTATGTAAAACAAATGTGCATGTGGGTGTCTGTACATCTTTTCAGCCTATACACTGCTCCAGGAATTTTGGACCATATATGCAACATCAGAAGGAACTTTAGAGGTAAATGCATTCTATTTTATGTTTTCCAATAACTATTCTCTATTTTTATTGATAACACAACAACGAAACATATTATTTTAATAAAAACAGCCTTTGGAGCCCAGTACCAAGCCTTGTCTGAGGGATGCATTTTACAGATGTGGAGACAGACGCAGGAGAGTAAACGACTTGCCAGAGGACACTCCAGTCAGTGGCAGAACTGTGGCCAGGCCTCCCAATTTCTATTCCAGAGATTACTTTGCCTACTTTTCTTCCTTCATATGCAGTTAATGCTGCCACATTTCACTTTCTTTTTGGTGGCAAGATCATGGTAAGTATTCCGAGAACACAATCACTAGCGTAAAGGCTGAGATTGCATTATTTCGACATCAAACACGATTCTGTCACAGACTTACGCTTTCACATGTGTGTGCCTTATTTCAGCAAGCAGCCTGTACCCCCCCCGGGGGGTGGACTTGAAGTGCCCCTCCACCTCAGTTAAGTGCCCAGCACACAGCAGAAGCACAGTAAACTCCTAAACCACAGGGCTTCACAGCACCGGTCCCACTGTGAGCCTGCTCTTCACATTCTCCCCAGTCACCTAGAGTAGCTAAAATGCAAGCCTCAGCTCCCTCCCCTGGGCTCTCTAATTTGTGGTCAGGCATATTTTTGCCTGGCACAGCACCGAGCTCACATCACAGTAGGCACTTCATAAAAATGGGCTGAACGAATGGATAGAGGTCTGCATAGGCAGTTCCTGCGGGTAGACACTGTATTCTCTTGTGGGCGGGAAGGGAGTCCTGAAAGAAGGGAGGCAAGACTGGAGGGCTATAGTGTGGGCTAATGACAAGCAGGGGCTGGTCACATTTTGGGGCCCTGATATTTCAGCACATGACCCCCCAGACTGAGGTGCAAATGCAGCTACAGAAGCAACAACCTGAGCTGGTGGGAAGGGCTGGTTTCGCTGTGTTCCTATTTGTCATCACCACTGGCTGAAGCTTAACAACAGAGGTCACTACACTTCAAGGTCTAACATGGGAGGGCAGTGATGAAGATGAGCTTGACACACTCATCTTAGCTGCAGATGGCCCCAGCTCTAGGATGCTCACAGGACAGAAAAGGTCACAGGATACCTGCAGAAGTTGGGCTAAAGGACAGCACCATAACAAAGAATTTCAGAACCAGCACTTCCTATTTTTACATAAATGTCTGCTTTACGCGAAGGTTTTCATCTGGGAGCATTCAGCTGACCCTTGGGTCTTCCCTTTCTTGTGCTGTGGCTCTCTGTGGCAGTCTGGAGAAGCCTATAATTCTTTTCAGAATGTTTCAAATGCATAAAAACCAACCAAACAAGGAACTCAATGATGCTGAAATACAGCTCTGTCCACAGATCTTGTGGGCATGACAATGGCCTGAGGTAAAAGCATAGGCTTGGCACTGGGGAAGCAGCACTGCACAGAACAGGAGGTCAGAGCTGGGATCCTGAGATTCTGACCTCCTTCTAGCCAGAATCCTTACTTCTCAACAAAACAAAAGTGAGGCGTTCTCATGTGGGAAACGAGTGCCTCACTCAGGAAACTTAAGGATGATGACAGCTGCTCCACTGCTTCCGCATGCCCTCTGTTAGGTGCTTTTCCTCTGCAGCCGCTTTTCCAAATGCAGGGAGACCAGGAGTTAACAACAGCATAGATGTTAGGGCTTCTCTGAAAAGACAATCCAGACTTTTCCATATCCCGCCCACACTTATCTTTGCATTTGCAATAAAATTAACAAATCATATGACTTAGACATTGCTGTAGGAGAACCCTGGTCTGTGACATCATTTTGAACTACTTGGAAAGCTATCCCCAAACCTGAAATCCAAACACCCAACATCCTACAGAGCCTAAACAATAACACCCGGATCAGATGTAGGGCAAATCCCCTCTGCTTTGGAGGAAGGACCCTCATTTGGACTACTACAGTTTGCGAACACACAATATTATGTCTGTAATGGAAGATTTCCATATATAATTACTTAGGAAAAGGATCTCAAATCTATGAAACCTAATTTTATTCAAACAAACTAAGTAAACCTCAAAGACAACTTGCTGTGCTAGAAATCTAATCCCAGAAAAACAAGTGGAAAATGTGGGTACCAACAACACTAGGACTCCAGAGATTCTGGCAGCAAATGGGTTGTTCTGTTGATATTTGATTAAAATTCTGCTTCCACCTGGGTCCGTGCATTTCATGTGCAGAGCAGTTTCAGTTCCTCACAGAGAAGCAGCTTCAATGGATGGCGCCGTGGGAGAAGGGAAACAACAGCTCCTGAGACCCCAGTCACAGAGATGGTACATCCAGATGCGGATCCGGGAAACAAAGGGCAGAGAGAGGAGGGTGCGCCAGATGGACAGGATGCATGTTGCGCAAGCAGCCAGGGGACACCTGGTCTCTGCCGCAGTGCACGCTTGCCCCACACCTCCCTGCTCAGCAGCCCAACTTCCAAAAGGTACAACTGGCTTGCTCTTTCCAGTTCTAACAGACCATCTCTATAAACTGCTCGCCTGTCCTTCTGAGACTTGTACACATTTTTAAGCAGACAGAGGAAGCAAACAATCATTCAACTCCAGTCTGCTTTTTAGGTGACACTTGGGAAGTCACCTGATAGGAGTCTTTTTTGAGGTATATGTTGCTTTTGAACCAGACTACAGGCATGTGTCTATCTTCCCTTTACAATGCAACACGCAGCACCACACACAGAAGGGATCAATCTATCATTCTGATGAACAAATACAACCTTTTGTGCCAAAAAGGCAAAATCATCTTTTAAATCTGAGGTCAGTGCACACATGACTTCTGCATCTTACCGTCACCATTCACTGATATCCTGGCTTTAGCAAGTCAGACACACTGAAGCACCAGGCAGGAAATCTGCGGGAAGGCCAGCTCTGTGACAGATAAATGGCAGTGCCCAGTGATTGTGGAAGTACCAGGGCTCCCATCATGGTGATTCATAAGTCCTCCTCAAGAGCACAAAATCAACGCTGGCTGGTCTTGCTCAAGCCATCTGATAGGGTTGAATAGTTACCAAGAGGCCAACAGAAACCAACAAATGAATGGATAATGCAAGCCATACCTCAGAAAGGGAGAGAGACAGTCTGATGAGAAAGCTACCTTAATTTATTACAGAAAACACTGAATCTAACGTTATCCCAAGCGTGAAGGAAAAGATGAGATGACTTTAAATGGAGGGTGGGGTTACAATGTTAAAGCTTTTGTCTATTTCTATTCTAAATGTATTTTCTTATGATTAAAAGAACAAAAATCAGAGCAAGCACCTCATCCAATGTTGAAAGCATGTGACCTAGGGGAAAAGAGCACACAGCATAAAAGACTCTCTTTTCCTCTCAGGGAAGGGCACCAAGTCACCTAGGGCCAGTTCCCTTTATTCTTAAGATATAATCTCTTAAGGGAAATTTAAAACAATAACTTGAGACTTGGCAGTTTCATCATCTAAGCTACTGGGCTGCCTTCAAGATACCAATCCCTTGAGGAGAAGCACAGCCAGGAGACAGCTGAAATGAGCTTAGGAATGTATACACTCACTTTATTACAAATGGCCACTTGGAAACCATTGTATTTGACTTTGACTTTTTATTTATTTATTTATTTATTTATTTATTTATTTTTTGTGGGTACCGGGGGGTCGACCTCAGGACCTCACGCGCCAGGAGGCGCCCGTGCCGCTGAGCGATATCACCGGCCCCTTTTTTCGTATGTGGGTTCCGGAGTCGAACTCGGGCCCTCGCGCTTGCCGGGCAGGCGCTTAAGCCGCTGGAGCCATCTCACCGGCCCGACTTTGACTTTTTAAAGGAAAGATTAAGTTTTACATATTTTAGACAAACTTGGGAGGCAACTTGTCAATCTATCTTGTGAAATTAAGAAATAAATGCCTCTGAAAATTCATCATATTGGTGAGGAGGGAAAATACCCACATTTGGCTATCACTAGAAGCTAAGCAGAATTCTACTGTTATCAAGGATAAGCGGAAAACTATTGCTTATTTTATGCAGTATTACACAGCTTATATAAAGTGCAAGTGATCATTACAAACTGAGTATCCCACTCATCTTTTATCCTCAGAGGGGACGGCCTGAGCACCGGCACAGGAGCACAACCAAACCCATCGATTTCCTAAGCATCCCCACAGCTGAAGCGACTGTTTCCTATACAAAAGGTAATGAAAAAGAGGACTGGCTGAGAGTGCAGGCTGCAGCCCTGCTATCCAGGAACCTTGAGCTCAAAGACATGTTTGAACTTCCCTCCAGCAGCTGAAGGGAAATGTGGTGAACTTACTTTACTCACCAAGGCCAAGTCCACTTGTCCATGCCCCGTGCTTCCTGATTAAGGATGCTCCTTGCTCCTGTAAACGCTACCCCTCTTGACACACTCCGAGAAGATGCAGCCCACCTGTGTGTGTCAGAATCCACAAATGCTGCTGTTCACATTTGGATCAAGCCCTTTCAGTCTTGACTAGTTCTGAGCCATTGGGAAGGCTTACTCTGTGCGCCCACAGAGGAGGGAGTGCCCAACACAGCACCTGGCCTAAAACAGTGGCTCAACACAGCTGCCAAATTAATGGACAGATAAATACCAGACTTATGAGCTAACTTGGGCCCATACCCCCCACAGACTGGGGTTCCTGGCAGAGCCATGATTTAGTATTAGTTGAAAGATAATCTTAATTAAGGAAGTGGCAAAAGAAGAAAATAGTGCCTGAAAAATATCAGCTGTTCCATTCCTGAATATGAAAGGCTTCAGAAGACTCTGCCCTATGTTCCTTTTTCATCTTCCCAGAAACTTATAAAGCTAATTAATATTAATGTAAAAATACCACATTACTGCAACACGATGGTATAAACTTGAAAATCAGACTAGACACCCACACATTAATGTGCTTATAACAGTAGATACCACATCTCACCAACACTCTGAGTACTACTTAACATTACTGTGGCTCCCCATCTTCACAGGGCAAAACCACCATGTTGCTGAGCAGTGGGGCCTTTGGCCGGCCTGCAAGAGTACCTGTGAAAGCAGAGGCTGTGACAGGAGGGGTCCCTGGTGCCATGAGAACGTGAACTTTGTTGTCTTGTTCGTTTGAATCTGTGACCTCAACATTAGATTAGCATAAGTCTGACTTTTTATTTTAATAAGGAAAAATGAATTCAGAAAATTCAGAAATGTCAAACAAATAAATAAGCAGCAGGAATCCCTCCTCCTGCTACTCCCAGAGGACCAAGAAAAGACTGTGCAGTCAAAGCTCCAGCAGGAGAGCCAGTGAGATGGCTCAGCGGTGTAAGCACCTGCCTGGCAAGCGTGAGGGCCCGAGTTCGACTCCCGGATCCCACATACGAAAAAAGGGCCAGTGATATCGCTCAGCGGCACGGGCGCCTGCTGGCGCGCAAGGTCCTGAGGTCGACCCCCGGTACCCACAAAAAAAAAAAAAGCTCCAGCAGGAGAACTGCCAAGTCCCATGTGGGTAGCTCCCTAGAGAATGAGGAAGGAAAATGAACACCACACACAAGTCCCTCTTGTCTAACAGAGCAGCACCGACACGCGCTGTCTTCCTTTGCCTGAGACCCACCCCACGTCAGAAACTGACACCAAGGCTCTGAGAACCAGTGATGAGCAACCAAGTGATCCAATCCAGGCTTCTCTACCAAGGAAAACACGAGCTCTCTGCGACACATATCACATGCGACGCTGCCTGGAGGTAGAAGGATGAACAAGGTAGCCATGCATCAGGTCAAGACCACAAAGCCATATGCAAACATGCTTTTGCTTGGTTTGGGTTTGTTATGTGGGCTCTGTACTCTTGTATAAATCTGGCTAAAGAGGTAAAAAGTATATGAGCAGAAAGCACTAACTCCCTCCAAAGCAGCTGGCAAATGTGTGCAATTCCAGACGATCACCACTCTGAAACTGCACTTTAAAACTTTGTAAGAAATGTTTATTACTGATACTCACTACATAATTTACAATACCATGGTGAAATTCACTTACATTCCATTGCAAGGGATCATGAAAAGAAAATGTCAACTGTGGGGAAAATATGCTTTATGGATCTTGGCTTAAAACAGAGGGAAAAACACACATGTAAGTCTCTCTTGGTGAAAGAAATAGACTAATAAATGGCCTAATGAATAGTGTAATGATTTTTTAAAGTAAGCAACAGAAAGGAAAAGGAAGAAAAGCAGAGGCTAATATCCTTGCAGCCTGGATAATGAACCCCCAGATATTCTAGATTTGACCGCTGGTATACAGGCTATACTTATGATACTTATTTTCAAAGTATGAATTATGATACAGCTAATAGGCTGGGCAAATTAGTACTCAGTGGAAGTAGCAGTACTGATTTCAGAGTAGGAAATCACATGAAAATACTGGTGGATTTCTTTGTAATCTATAGTTTTCATCACACCTCTGAAAGGTAAGTCTATTTCTGACTTGTACTTTTATGTGATTTTAAAATCTGAAGTTTACAGGTCTTTTAGGAAATCACCAGTCGTCCCAACTTCGATGTGGGTCGACAGCAGGTGAGCAGGCTCAAAATACACCTTTACAGGAAACTTCCCTAACTCCATTCCATACTCTGATTGTGTCTATATTCTTACAGCACTTACCTATGTGTCTTTCACTAGTCTTATAGGCCACAAAACTTCTGGGGGAAAAGGCTCAGAATCAGAAGCCCATGGGTCTAATCTGGACCCTGCTATTAGACCAGGACTTGGGGAAAAAAGGAAGCACTTGTGCCTTCTGTATCACTTCCCATCCACAAAACAAAGGCCTGAGCTATGATTGCCAAGGCACTTTCTGTTATAGTTTATGATGCTAATGAGGCTGGCACCCTGTTTCTCATTTTATGTATTATATTATATAAAGTGTAATATTATGTGGGGGGGTAGTGAGGCAGAGAGAGGGGGGTGAGAGAGATCAATTAGATATTCTATATAACTTGCAAATCTGGCTTTATACTTCCAAGCAGATCAGTCCCAGTGTACACTAAAAAATAGCTAATTTTTTAAAAAGCAACCTTCCTCCAGCCTAGCCCCTTCCTTTCTCTGAAGGAAATCCAGGAGAGGATAAATGTTATCAAATTATATGCAAACAAAATACAGTGGACATTCAGATAATGGAGCAGTAGTCACCTGTGTTTGGGAGGAAAAAGATCAAGAAAGAGCTCAGAGAGCATTTGGCTGGCTTTTCAAAGGAACATGGGGTAGGTAGAGCCTTGAAGATGAGCCAGAGAAAATAAAGATAATTAGCTGATCTAAAGCATGGACTCATTTGACAATAGTAATTGGGCCAGACTGAAAGGAAAGTAAAAACATATCTGTAAGGAACAAATTAAAGTGATCAAGAATCAAAGAGACATGAAAATTATATACTTGAAATCTGGCCGTATGGCCTAACAGGGGACAGAACATTTGAAAACAAGATGTTTGGGGAAACCTGGTCACATGGAGACAGATGACCCTGGCAAAGACCTGTGCTTTCTTCAACAGACAACTGGAGGTTGCTATTTAGGGGATGAAAGAATCACCCCCAACAGCAACCCAGCACCAGGGCTGCAAACAGACGCGAGAACAACAGGTGTAAACAAAGTACAGACTGAAGGAAACCCATTAGAGGACACTACAAATGCCTGAGAAAGAGGTGTGAAGGTCTGAACTAGGAAGGAGGCGAAGAAGGGAGGAGAGGAGAGGGGAGGAGAGGAGTATAAAAAGAAAGATAACAAATGGACTGGCTGTGGAGGGCAAAGTGTAAGAGATGCCAGGAGAAGGAGGTTGCACAGCACCAGTGGGGGCACCAAAGAAGAGGAGCTGCTGTATAGAGAAGGACGATGATGACTAAGCCATTCTAAAAGGAACCAGTTGAAAATATGAATGGAAGAGACAGCTGCAGGCAAGAGAATAAGATGGTCAAGGAAAGGTGTCCCTTCAGCTTGAAAAGTTGATCCTGTCTGCATGCTGGAAGAAAGCACAGCCTCTTGGCACTGTGGGGTAGAGCCGAGCTAGCAGTAATCATGGCATGATCACTAAGACAGGCTTCTCACTAGGGCTCAGAGGCTGGCTGCTGGTTTCTGGCTATAATTTAGTAAACCGAGGCAGGCCATTTTAGAAGATATGATCAAAACTGCAATGCCTTTCCCTCCTGTGCCTTTGCTCACTGACCAACCCCATAGACTCCACTTTCCTCTTTTGCAGGTGCTGTGCTGATCATTCGTTTTAAGATACTCATCTGTGACAACGGTCACGGCCATGCCTGGTGCTCAGTCTGCTCACTCCCCTAGGCTGACGAGCAGGCCCTCCCTACGTCTGCCACACTGTACCGGCGAGGTCTACTTCAGGGCAGGGTTGGTCAAGGCTGGCGCCTGGTAGAGTGCACCAGCCCAGCACTCTCAGGACGGCGGGGCTGGGCCCTCCACGCCATTCTGAGCCCAGGGAAGGAAGGCAGAGCCCCAGCACTTCACAACGAGGTCTGTCCTGCCCATCGGACTCCACCCTGCCGGGAGAGGGCTGCGGACTGCCTTGGCAAGCAGTTTCAAGCTCCTTTCCTGAGTTCAAGGTCAGTTCCTTTTTTTTAACCTTTACTCTGAAAATTCAAAGAAGCAATTGAAACATATTAACCCAACAAACTTGAGATTTTAAATCAAATCAATTTCTGAGGTGAAAGAGGCACAGCTGGCTAACATTTCTAAAAGCACTTGGCCCCTCCATAAAGAGAAACTTCACTCTCCTTACAGTGGTTAAAAATAGAGGTAATGGATTTCTAGCCAATAAGCAACTTCCAGTGATAAACTGCTACTGGGGGATCCAAGTCATTAACTTGAGGTACAAGGATAGATGTGAAGAGCAGAGAAAACTCCAGCAATGACTGAACTAAAATCTGTGAAATAAAGCTGCAAGTGGATCCGGGATGACAGATCAACAATGACTAATAAAGAGAAAGTGCAAGGACATGTTCACAGTCCACGATGACTATGTCATCAAGGGTAACTCCTGTTCTCTCCCGCAAACTCTCTCGAACTCGTGTGTGACCCCATCTGGACTGGGATGCACAGACTGAGCTGATGACAGCTACAGGAAGTCCAGACAATAACTGGACAAATGAAACCAACAGCGAGGCATGACTGGAGCCAATCACATCATTCATGCATCCGTCCATGCAGACAGTACACACGGCTCCACAAGCACTCGCCCTTGCTGGGCTGCCACGGCTAACGGAGGAAAGAGAAGAGACCATCCCTGCACTCATAGAGCCCATCTTGTAGGGAGTAACAACGGCAACTTCATGGCATGAGGAGGGCTGGTCGCTGCGAACTGGGGTAGGACCGCGAAGGGAAGTAGCTCAGTTCTGTGAGAGGGGCCAATTAAGGGATCCAACTGAGACAGGTGGTCAGGGCAGTGTCTCCTGAAAAAATGGCTCTTGAACAGAGAACAAAAGGATCATAGTGGTTAACCAGACCGGGCGGGGGGTGCTCCAGACAAGGCCACCATGGAACTGCAAAGGCTCTGTGGTGTGACAAAGTGAGAGGCATGGTGGGAAGGGAGAGGAAGCGAGGGAGACGGGAACACTGAGAGCATGGAGAGTGGGGCAGGGGAGTCTGCAGAGGCAGGAAAGGCTAGATTGTATTGGACACTTAAAGCCATGTAAAGAATTCTAATATTGATCCGGAGAGCAATGTGAGGCAGCAAAGTGTCCTATGCAGGAACAATGCCAAAATTGCACTTGAAGAGTCCACTCTGGCCAGGTGTGGTGGCACACATCTGTAATTCTGGCTACTGAGGAGGCTGAGGCAGGAGGATCACAAGTTCAAGGCCAGCCTGGGCAATTTAGTGAGACCTTGTCTCAAAATAGAAGGGCTGGGAGTGTAGCTCTACGGCAGAGACCTGGCCTAGCATGTGAAAGGACCTGGGTTCAATCCCCAGTACTTAAATTTTTTAAAAAAAATACCCACCCTGGCTATAGTAAGTGAAATCAATTTGAGGGAAGGTGCAGAGGGAAAGTGGAGGACAGTTAGCAGAATGGAGTAGTGCAGAAGAGAAACGATGGTAGTTGGACTAGTGTGATCTTGATTTATTTGTGGCATTTGAAATGTAATGTTAATACAAAAGTTATTTCCACAATAAAAGGAGAATCTTCCTGACCATGTACATTTTAAGTGTGCTCACACAGCTTGCTGGGAAAGTTTTATTGAGGAATGCTTCGTTTTTTTTACAACAGGCATGGAAAAAATTATTACCCTCACAGAGTAACGTGGCTCCTGGGTTAAGTAAGGAAGAGGGAAATGAGAGCACTTGGATTCTCCCTCCTCCTCATTTGCTACCTACGAGGATTTCATTTCTTTCAAGCTCCTTCTGAGTGGGGAGGGCCTCCCCCGGGGGTCCACGGGCCCCACTGAGAGTTCTAACTTATAATTCAGGCAGTTCACATGCTTAGCATAGAAATCCATTTTCCACATACCTTCCAAAATATAGGTAAAATTTTACCTAAAAACTTTCTGCAATACAAAAGAGAAATCCCCTCTAAAGATGTGGTATGAATGACTGATGCTCTACTGATGTGTTCTACTCTAAAATATTTATCTAGGAATGAGGGTAAAGCTCAGTGGTACAGTGCTTGGCTAGCATACTCAGGGCCCTGGGTTCCATCTCTGGTACTACAAAATAATTAAACAAGTAAATAAAATATTCATATATTCAAGCACTCCATGGTCCCATAAAACAACAGTTTGACTACAGGTGTCCCCAACTCTGGTCTAACATACAGATGCCCCCTACAGGGAAAGCTCCAGCATCTCATCATTAACGCAAGGATCTGCTTAGTGTCCCGACTTGACCTCTGTGTATGTACGTGCATGTTTTATCTGAATTCTTCACTTTCTTTTTTCCATTCTTCTGCCATTCCTCTTATAGAGACATGTTTATCATTCAAATTCTAAAAGTCTTGGCAAAAGTAGCACCAATGTTTGCCCTTTAAAAAAAAATACAAGAAAAGAACATGACTGGCTTTTTTATTATTGTCAAATGCAGTGTAGAAAAACAGAATTAAGTATGAAAAGAGAAAAATAAAATCTTCATTGAGCACTTTAGAAGTGACAATTACACAACCAGAGCCCATTAATTGGCTCGCACCTCTAGAAGGAACAAGTAAACACACTCCTCCAAGCCTGCAGACATGTGAAGTCTGAGGAGAAATTACCATAGCATGAACTCGCAAGAAACTGATATTCCAGTGCGGGAGCTGCGTGACAGCTGAGAGCTTCAATCCCTTCCTGGAAACTAAAACCTGACACTGCCTATGAGCCTGGTGTCAGTAGCACCGATGCTGAAAACGTTTTCTCCTTTCTGTGGCATCACAGTAGTGACACCAAACCCTTCACAGATGACCCCAAATCACATGGCCAGCAGTGGCCTCCTGCAATCAACCAAGGCTTTTGTTTTGTCAAGCGTCACAGTAAGAAACACAAAAAAAGCTTTCTCAACTTTATCACCAACAATGGAAAAAAAAGATGCAGAAAATTACCAGCAAAGTAAATTGTCTTGGTTTAAATGTGCCATTCTTCTATCTCGCTGCACTCTGGAGGAGTTTACGGAGGCCGTAACTCTCCACCTTTAATTTATCCTGCTGTCCTCAGCCACTGTAGCACTTAGCAGAAACATGATTCTTCTAAGATTCCCTGTGAATAAACAGCACCAGCTACGGAAACAGACCCCAGAAAAGAATACCACCCTTTTCCAGGTCTAAGTGATGGACAGTAAATTAGGCAAGGGGGGATGCAGTGCTTCTCATATAACAACATAATCACCCTGAAGACAGGCAGATGAGTCAGCTCCACATGGGACTTTCAGGAGAAACAGAGCCTGTGAACGACTCTCCGGAAAAGCTGGCTCCAAGGAGGTGGCCCCAACCTCCTCTGCAGGCCAGACCCCCCGAGAAGACAGACTCAGATGGAAAGGATTTTAGAGTCCTAGGGGAAAGGCAAAAGAGAAAAGTGCTCCAGGAGAACCAGGATTTAAAGGTTCTCCTAGGAGAGGCATAGGAAAATGTGGTCCAAGTGTTCTTTTCAGAGAAGCACGACTCGGGCCTGGGCAAGCGGTGTCAAGGTCCTGAAGAGCTGCTGGCATGGTGCTATGTGTAGCACTTGCTTGATTTCTTTGATTTACCGTTGGCAGTGAACAAGGCATGACACTCTGTCTGCATCTGCTTCTCAAACGAGAGCAAGGACGAACATCTACAGAACACTTACAGCTGCAGCAAGAAAAACTTTGCTTTCGAATAGTTTTCTTTTAAACTTTAAAAGAAATAAATGTAAATTGGTCAAAATGAGGAAAATTAGAAATAATCCTACTACACAAAGGCAATAATTATTAACATTTTAGAATATTTCCTTTTGGTTTTCTTTTCCCAGCACTTTCCCTACTTTTGATAATACTTCTATAATTTTGTACCCTGCTTTAAAAAATCTTATTATGTAAGTATTTTTCTTAAGTTATTAAAAACTGTTCACAACTTCATTTTTAATGAACACTTAGGTTGGAGAATAAACTTATTCCAATGGGAATCAGGGTGGTAAATGTGGCAGGCAGACAAAATTTGTGAGAAAATTAGAAGCTAAATGTTAGAAAGAACAGGTAGCTCTAGATTACAATGACAGAGTTCTTAAGTAGAAAAACAAAATTTTCATTATTACCCAATTCTGTATATGTAACTATTTATATTTACCAAAATGTTTGCCAAGGGCACAGTCTGGGAGAGACGGAGACTGAGGTCACTCACACTGTGGCAGACATAATTACTCAATGGGCAAAGTGAAGAAGTCATTAAAAATATAAATGCAAATAAGGTCAATATGTGAGGAAGTAAAAAAAACTGACGTTGGAGCATGTCCTTGGAGCAGGCCTTTCCTATAGGAATTCAGACAGAGGAGCAGCCAGCCACAAGAAAAGAAAGGAAAAAGGTTCCAGGTCACTGAGGACTATCAGCAGCTGACTATAAATCAGTCCATGCAGCAGTGCTTCTGGGAACTCAGGTGCAAGATGGCCAACAATGGGCACATTTACCTCTCTCCCTTCCTGGAAGCCACCGATGTGCCATCAAAGGAATGCACAAGGAATACATTCACAAAGTCATTACAAACCAGAAAGGAGGACATGGATAAATCAAAGATTCTGGTGAATTTATAAATATAGCATGCAGATAAAATACCACTCATTCATAAGCTTAGGACTGGGCACATTTCCATACTGAAGCCAAATGAGTAGGATGCATCTAGCCAGACCACTGTGAACTTTAACCAGCAAGGATGAAGAGAAGATCCTAAAGGAACAAGAACCAAGATGCCAAATTTCTCATCAGCAACATTAGGTGTTGGCTGGTTGTAAATCCAAGATTTCAAACTACTGAAGGAACTGAATTCTATACACAAACTATGAAACAGATGTGCAAGAATTCTGAAAATTTTCTTCCCATATGTCTTTTCCAACAAAGAAAGTTACGTACAGATTTACTCTCCGCAAGGCCATAAGCGAGCTCCTTAATTAAGTGTCCAGACTCAAAGACCTGAACGAGTCACACTTGGCTTCAGATCCACCCAGGAGAAGGAATGGAAAACAGCAAGCCACAGAGCACAGCAGGCACTATTCCCAGTGGGAGTCCTTACAGCAGGAGCTATTCTTGTTGGCCTGCAGGTGACACTTAAGTTGAGAGTACCATATGTAAGACTCAAGACAGACACTCTGGCTTAGAAGCCCCACAGTTCAACGAGAAACTAGTACCACTCTACCAGCTCCATAGGTGTGGATCTCTGAATCTCCAGGAACAGGCTCAGTTATGAAGTCACTGTACTCAGGGATGCCCAAAGCTATTGCTTCTACCCAGATACTTAAGATCCTCCTAGGCATGATGCTGACCAGGGGTAATTTTTAGCATAAGCAATGCCACTTATTAACAGCTGATATTTTACCTCTATCAGCTATTTCAGGGAACAGATGTTGAAAGGTAACTGGGCCCCAGATCTATATCCCATGCAAAGGAAAAAAAGATATTGTCAATCCTTCACTATGTTCCAAAAAAGAAAGAGAAATCCAAGAAACATTGTTACCAGCCTCGACAGGGAAGAAAAATTCTAGGATCACAGCTGTACAGTGGGTGTAGGAAGCAATCTTCTCAAAATTAACCAATAATAAACAGTATGCATTAGAAGCTTCTGTAACAGGAAAAGAGGCAGTTAGGAACTTCAGAAAAACAAAAGGCTCGTTAATACGAAGCCATTTACGTGTGGAATAATTGTGAGCACTCACAAGAAAATCTAATCTGTTTGATCTGAACACAGTACAATTCTTTCCAGAGGGACACATGCTTAGTGACACAGAATTTTTCCCTCACTGAAGATCTAATCAATTACTAGATATGTTGTGCATAATGTTTATATGAATGTTAAAAATGAATTCTTAGTGGTTTTCCCTTTTGAGGACCGTTTTATAGTTAACACATGGAAGATTTAACTTTAAGTTACAGAACAAAAAACAAGCATCATAAAACCTTGTAATGTCAGCATGGTTGGACAATGAAGAGAAGATGGGAAGTAGAAAAAGGGAAGATGGGGTGATAATTTCTTCATCGTCATAGCAGGAAGTCAAGAAATTCTATCTGTGACTGATAGATCAAAAAACAGAGGTTTAAGTAGATAAATTTTAAAAGATAAGTAATAGCAGAACTGAAATGAAAAACATAACTAACAAAAATGAGTGGTTAAAGTGAGCTAAATTTCTCATTTTTAAAAAAGATAGCATAGCTGATAAAGAGAAATACAGTACTATTTATAGTTGAAAAGTTACAAAACTTTTTAAAAAGTCAAAAGTAGTTACCTCTGCCTCTGAGTAGAACAGATGATGAGAAGGTAAAATTTTACCTTTTGCTTGCTTTTTTTTTGGAGATAGGATCTCACCATGTATTCCTTGAACTTGTGGTGATCCTCCTGCCTCAGCCTCGAGTGCTGGGATTACAGATATGCACCACCATGCCCGGTGTGCTTATCTATTGTTTAATTTTTCATTATATTTATAATTTAAAAGCTTATTTTAATAAACGGATTTAGGGCTCGACAATTTAGAGGACAGCAGAGAAAAGGAATCAATGATTGCAAAATGAGGTCTTCTGAAATAAGGCTGCAAGTATAGCTGAAAGGATTCAAGAGAGCTAGAAAGAAGAGTAACCACTGTGCCCCATACACAGTCCAAAGGCTGAGAGGCTGAGAGAGGCTGGGGGCGGCTCGTTCCCGGAGGATGTTTCAGGGAAGAGAAGAAACCTGCTCCAACTTCCCAACAAAGTAGAATACTAGCATGAGGCAGAGCTGGAGCTCTAAGATTTGTGCAATTTGTAGCAGGATTCAATCTCTACTTCAATAGAGAATGGACTGCAATTCCTAAAGCTGACAGAATCCTTTCTTGAGGTCTGCTCTGGAGTGCACTGGCTAAGAAGGAAACTTTTCTTTTATCATTTGCATATCTTCTCCTATGACCTACCTTGAAAATGGGAGGTACGATACATTCAGGTTATACCCAAAAATGGAAAACCATAACCTGTGGTTCCTGCAATTCTTACAGGGTTAAAAGACACTTGCCTTCTTTTTACTACTCTTGTTTTCTAAAGTATTGTTTATTCGGTAATTTGTAATTAATGTATCTATTACTGTTAGAGCATTACATCATCTAAGTGCTAAAACACAAAGTTAAAAAGAAATTATTTAAATCCATCCATGAATGGAAACAAACTAAAAAAGATGTTGGTGACTCACTACAAAGCCACTGATAGAGATTCTAATAAGTGAATAGGTCTTTGAATTTTAAAAAGAATTAACTAAATACAAAGTCATTATGATATATACCTGGTCAAGAGTAAACCAGGTCTTACTTAAAATACACCTTTCACAGCAGCTTCAACAGAGGGACATGAAAGAGGTGAGGAAAACACTTTACTGCATACACAAGGAATGGCCCAGACATGCCGAGGATGGCAAGCTCTGAAGAAGCACAACATCTGGTCTGAGGGCTGCACACGCGATAAGCAAAGATTCTGGAAAGAAATACGGGTGCTTGTTTGCTTATGGGCCTTGAAGCCTCCTGACTGCATAAGAAGGGCTCCGGGGGTCTGGAATTAGTCAACACTTTATTCCTCCATTTCATCACCTCGCTTGGCTTGGACGCTCTTCAGCAATGCTGTGGGCACCAGGAGGTAATGTGGGACACTGGAAAGAGCCCTGGGCTTAAATCTTAGCTCTGCTCCTTGGAAAAGATACTTAATCTCTTCGAGTTTCATCTTCTTTTTCATAAAATTAGGACAATATCCCACAGGGGGCTTTGTATTCAGACAAAATGAGATTAAATAGATGAAAGTACTGGGATACAAGTTAGGAAATAATTCTTGAGTTTTCTTACACTCCTGGCAGTGACGACCACAAGATTTATGTCTCACTGCCGAGTGGCTACCCAGCCAGGAACTGACTACGTTTCCCAGCCACACTACCCCGTAGAGTGTCGATGTGACTAGCTGTCCCCAGAGGCCTGTGAATGGAAAGACTATGTACTATACCTAGGCCAGTGCTTTTCAGAACCAAGTGTATGTTCTCTCTTTTCTTTCCCAACCCGCCAGAGAGATGCAGATGATACTGATGAGGCCCTAAATGACAGAGGAACGACAGGAAGGAAGCTGCACAGGTTCCTCATTCAGCCATGGGACAGGGCCACTTAAGAGGAACACCCAAAGTGTTATGCGGTGGGCAAATACACTCTTACGCTCAGCCACTGAAATACTGAAGCTTGTTACAACAGCTAGCGCCACTTTGATCAATACAAACGTGCTATCTGAAAATTACTAGAGAAGTGGTGATGGTGTCAAACTGCGTCCAACAAGCCATCAACGTCATTAAGAATTCTTGGCAAAATAAGCACATGAAAAGATGTTCAACATCACAGCCATCAGGGAAATGCAGATCAAATCCACAAGATATTGCACTTCACACCCACTAGGATGGCTATGATGAAAAAGATGGGCAGTAATAAGTGGCGAAAGAATGTGAAAAACTGGACCCCTCACCTATTGCAGGTGAAATGCAAAGTGGTATGGCTGCTATGGGAAAGTCTGGCAATGCTTTGCAAATGCAGTTACATATGACTCAGAAATTCTAGTACAAGGCATATACCCAAGAGAACTGAAAAAGTATGTTCAGAAAAAAATATGTACAGAAGTGTTCATAGCAACATTATTTATAATAGCCAAAAAGTGGAAACAATTCAAATGTTTATCAACTGATGAATGGATTAAAAAGTGGTCATTCAACAGAATATTATTCAGCCATAAAAAGGAATAAAATTCTGATGGATGAGCCTGGAAAACATTATTACAAGGGGAAGAAGCTAGGAATAAAAGGTCACATACTCTATGATTCCATTTCTGTGAATGTTCATTAAAAGCAAATCCATACAACAAGCAGTAGATAACTGGATGTGGGAACTGAGGAAGTTGGAGGCGCTAATGTAGAGAAGACATCTTTTTGGGGTGATGAAACATTCCGGTACCTTAGATAGTCATACATCTCTGAGTGTACTAAAAACTGTTAAACTGTATACTTTGTGAGGATGGATCTATGGTGGATGAATCCATCACGGCCCCTGGCCAAAGGCCCCTGTGTTGAATGGGTCACCAGTCTACAGTGCTACTGGGTAAAGTTGGACCTTGTAGGAGGTAGGGCCTAGTGGAGTAAGTCATGACACTGAGGATGCCCTTGAAGGGCACACTGGGACTCTAGCTCCTTCTTCTGTTTCTCTCTGCTTTCCAGCTGCCTTGAGGTGACTAGACCTCCTCTGCCACATGCTCCTGCCACAATGGACCATGCCACTACATGCCCAAAGCAACAGGGCAAAGAGACCATGGACAGAAGCATCTGAAACTGTGAGCCAAAACAAACCTCTCCTCTTTATAAGTTGATTTTCTCAGGTGTTTTGTCACAGTGATAGAAATCTAACATAGAATCGTAACTCAATTTCCAAAAGAAAAAGAAATCTCAGCTATAAGCTCTGTCATGCCCCTCTGAGAATCTATCTCTGTACAAAAACACACTGAGCTCTTTTCAAGTACCATAATTCTAGGCCTAGGTCTAGTACCAGAACCCACAGAACCCTTCCTCCTAGCTGTTTCTACAACCAGGTAGGCTCAAACTGATCTCCAGTGCCAAATGCATTGAACGCCTGTCTGCCTAAGAAGAACCTAAGGCACTAGGTTTTCCTTACTTTAGGTAAGAGTGTAGCCAAAACTGAGACAAGATAAAATTTTAGCTAACCCTAAGAATGATATGAGGGTGGGCAGTAAGATAGAGCCTCAGAATAGCACTTCAAGAAAACTCTCTAAGGAAGGAAAAAACTCCTCAAAGGCAGTGTGTGACATGGGGAGAGTCTGAGAAAGAACTGCATAAAGTATCTTTCTTTTCTCTGTTCAGACACATCTGTCATTTTCAAAGGTGTGAATCAAGTTCAAATCATAACATAAAGATTATTCGGTCCCATCAAGTAAATTCTCACGTAAGTACTTAATAGTTGAAACTCAAGGAGCCCTGGAATACGTTTTTTCAACCTCTAGGTAAGAACGTAATTTGGTGTTTCCACAAACCTTCATGGTTCAGAACCTCTGAACCCACCAGGAAGACTGCCTTTGCCATTAGCATAAAGCCCGAAAGAGTGTGACTCACTTGCAGGAGACTTTTGTTCTGTCAGCCACAGTGGTCCACTGTTGCTGGTTGGTAGAAACTTCAACATAATAGCTATAGCTTCGATCATCACAGTCCCAAAGTAGTAACCTGAACAGAGAGAAAAATATGATTTCTGTAAATGTTCCAACTGGCACAGGGTACAGACGCAAAGTTAGGGGGTGTCTATGTCTAGCTCGCCCCTCTCACCTGCCTCTTTTGCCTTAACACACTTCTAGAACTGGGGAAAGAACACAAATCCCAACAGAAGTTTAAAGTGACCAGCTCGAGTCAGTCTGCAGCCCATCTCTTTAGATCATTTCATCAATCACCCAACTTCTGCAGCCTCTGTCCTCCCGGTGGCCAAGTTCTTGAGATTGGATCAGGAAGGAACTAATGTCCCCCCGTTCTTTCCTGATATCCCCCAAGTTCTCATCTCCAGTTGGCAGGGTTGACCAAAGGTAACATCCCAGCGACTACTGCTTATGGAGGAATCTGTGCTTTCTAACCAGTAAGAATGAGTATGACCTTTATCTATCATGTTTCAGGTTTCTTCTCACTAGAATTTTTGCATAACTTTGGCAAAAATTATCTGATTTGGAGATACAGTCATCCTTTAGTATCCATGGGAGATTGGTCCAGGATCCCTCAAAATCTGCAGATGCTCATGTCCCTTACAGAAAATGGTACGGTGTTTGTATATAACCTATGTACATCCTCCTGTATACTTTAGGTCATCTGTAGGCTACGTATACTATGTAATACAAAGTAAATGCCATGTAAATAGTTATATTTTAAGGAAATAGTGACCAAAAAAAAGTCTATACATCTTTAGTACAGACAAAAACATTTAAAAAAAAACTCTTGATTAGATAGGATCCACAGATCCACAGATCCTATCTCCTCTGTGGTACACACGGAACGCACACAAAGAGAGAGGCCAACATATTTAGTAAAACTTTCTTATTCGATATTTAGGAGTTCATATCTTGATCCTATTCTTATTCCCCTTTTCTCCCCAGTAAGAATTTAAGTATTGCTGATGTGATTCCATTTAAATGAAGCCCAAAGACAGAATTTATCTATTGATTTCAGAATAGTGGTTACCTCTGGGGAAGATACTGATTTGCAAACAGTATGAAAGAACATCCTAGAATTTCAAAACTGTGCTAATTTTCATACTGAGTGGTAGTCACATGGACATACACACCAAGTTATACATAAAAGATCTATGCACTCACAGTGATTTGTGCACTCATTTAAAAAAATAATTTAAAAAACCCCTGCGCATTGCAATACAGGATCTGCATTTTGCTTCATAAAGTGCCATAGAGGAGATATCATTTTTTGCTATGATTTCAGCCGTAAGAGTTCTTTCTGCAGAAGATATGTGCAGCATCTTATTGTTTCATCGTGGGTCACATGCATTTGCTTTCTCCATCAGCTACAACTGCGAGCCTTCTAAATCAGTGCCCATATCAAACTGACCTTTCCATACTCAGTACGTGGCATAGTGCCTCTCACAGAGCTCACACTCAGTGAATGTCTGCTGGGCACATACATCCTTTGTAATGCTTGTAATAATGACTGTGATTCCCTGCGCTTCTTTAATGCTGTGTGTCAGGCCCTACATTCTTCTAAATATCCTATTAGCAAGTACTATTTATCACCATCAAATTATAGATGGTGACCGAGGTTAACTCAGTGAGTGAGTGATACACGATTCCAACCTAGCATCCTGACCCAAAACCCAGTTCTGTAACCCCACTGGTAAATGTTTCCTTTACTCCCAGTTTATGTACCTGGGTCATAATTTCCAACCTGTAACCTATCACTCTACAAAAGTAGTTTGTATTATTTCCCCTTAGTCTTGCAATTATAATCACTGCAAATCCTTGGCACGCGTTCAGCTCAGTGTCAACAAGCTGCTGCTAAGGATTAGCGCTGCCCCTGTGTTCTTCTTTCCCCTTGGTTCTTTTCTCAATTGCAGTTGTGCTGGCTATACAGTAATATATGTTTGCAATCAAAACTAGGAAAAGATTTAAATTAATTAATTATTGTCTTCATTTAGTATCTCTGGTAACAGGTTCACTGGGATAAATTGTTGAGGCCATTTTCCCCATTCAGATTCTGGAATATTTACTAAGAATCACAGCTGTCAAATCCCTGTCTTTCCAAATAATAATGAGTTAGTGTCTTTGGAAAGTATCAAAATAAAAATAATTAGTCCTTTTTGAGCTAAACGCTAACCAGATCTCAAAATATTTCATACAAAACAACTGCCTTGAAGACATGGTATACAGGGCAGATTAAAAAGGGTGACCAATTACGAGTGTCATAAATGATCTAGTAGAGATTCTTTTTTTTTTTTTTTTTTTTTTTGTGGGTACTGGGAGTCAACCTCAGGACCTCGCGCGCCAGCAGGCGCCCGTGCCACTGAGCAATATCACCAGCCCTTTTTTCGTATGTGGGTTCCGGGAGTTGAACTCGGGCCCTCGCGCTTGCCAGGCAGGCACTTACGCCGCTGAGCCATCTCACTGGCCCATAGAGATTCTTAAGAGAACATATTCCAAGAGTTTGTAAAGTTGTGCCTCACATCCTCTACAAGTAGCTTATTCTATAATGTTCTCCAATTTGTTTTAAGGAAATTATTAGTTAAAATAAAGATCTGTAATTCCAGTATTGTTGTAAATACATGCACACAATGCCTATTGTTTGTAACTTGTTTATTTTGCTTAATGATCTATTATGAAGACATTTTTGTATTATCACATGTTCTTCTACATTGTATCTACTGACTTCATAGTATTTCACTGTATGGATGTCCTTTAGTTTATTTAATCAGCCTCATCACTAGACATGTAGGTGTCCAACTGATAATATTTAGTGAAACTTCAGTGTCCAGTTGGTAATATTTAGTGAAACTTTTGATGAACATTTTTAGCTAAATCTATGATTATTACCTTTGAAAGTCTAAGTAAAACACCTGAAGCAGGCCATACCAACATTTTGATCATTTGGTGAAATAGCTGTAGTTCTCTCTTCTTCCCATCCTTCCAAAAAAAACTAACAAGTTATATCACACTACCAGCGGTAACAAATAAATGCCTGTGCACTGTCACCAGTGTTACCCATTATCTTCAAATATGTTGGGCCTGGGGAGGCGGCACAAGCCTTAAATCTCAGTTACTCAAGAGGCTGAGGCAGGAGAACCACAAGTTGAGACCCTATCTCAAAATAAAGCCTTAAAAAAGGGCTGGGGATATAGGCAGCACAGTGCTTGCATAGCAAGCGTACGACCCTGGTTTTGATCCCCAGTACTGAAAAAGAGAAGAGAAGAGAAGGGGAGGGGAGGGGGGAAGGAAGAGGAGGGTAAGGGAGAAAAAAAAGTTACAAATATTGCTAATTTAATAGATGACATATATTTCATTAATTTGCAGGTTTTTACTTATCGGTGAACTTGAACATTTTATCTATTTTCTACTTATATTTATCCTCCTGTTAATGACTTACAAAATGTCCTCTGCATCTGAAAGCTGTTAACCCACTGCCTATCAGAGTCTGCATGCTGAAGATATTAATTTTTATTAGCCCAGCCTATTGATCTTTACCTCAGTAATTTCTCCTGGCCCAAATTCTTTTCTTCTGAACAGCAGCCAAGTGCACACACTGGTTGAGACATCTCCTTTCTATTCCTCTATTAGGAGTCCCTGGGGGCTGGGGACATGGGGTCACCTGACTCCTGAGTGGAGAAGGGACACTGATGTGCCTCACGCTATCCAGGCTAGCGCTGACTCATACTGCGGAATTTTAAGAAGGATTCCAATTTGTGTGCCAGGACGCATATTTGCTTAGAATTTAGGCTTCACCAGAAATGAAAACCCTTTTGTTGGTTCGACTGAAAAAGCAAGTGCACTTTAAGGACACTAAAGGAAAAATTAAATCAATCTCCTTTTTTCCACAGAGAGGAATTTGGTTCTAATAGGGCACAAGTGAAAAGCCCAACTCCCTTCACTTCTTTCCCTGCCTGCAAAGCCTATTCTCATGTCTTTGCACTTGCAGCAACATAGGGACATTTCTGACTTGTAATCTGACTGGGAACGTTTGCACAGTGAGCTCGCCAAGGACAGACATGACCTTAACTGAGATGAGCTCCTTAAACATACCTCCCCTCCCGCTTCCACACACCTCCATGCATTCAGCAGCAGCCATTTCCAGAGGGGCTGAATAAAGGAAGCCATTGGCCAAGAGCAGATGTGGGTTGGGTTGTATTTATCTAATAAGTACTGCACGACACGCCTGGTGATATTACACGCTGTCTCCTTCATCTTCCCTTATTCTTATCGTGGAGTTTCCCTAAAAGCAGTGAAGTGCTGGGATTTTTAAAATTGATTAGCAGATGTGATTTTGCTTACATCTTCCATAAATGCTCTGGCTGGCTGCATACCATTGATCACCAGGGGCTCAGTTTACAGCAACTAATTGCTCTCCTTGCTGGTGTTTTGATACAAAATTCAATAGCGAATATGATTTCAAACTCTTGTCTTTGCGGCTTGAGTCAGAAGTGACTCGAGGCAAACCCAGTGGACTGAGTTTTCCCTTCTTAAAATAATTGCTCTCTCATCAGTCTGTGAAGAAAGTTTCCAAATTGTAGCATTCTAATTGGAAAGTCTGCATTATGCATGCGATGACAAACTATGTTGTGCTGAATGGCATTTTTTTCATCCCTTTCTTAGGGGATTAATTCTATGCCAGATTGAGAACAATGGCTGAGGTTTAACAGTTGAGATCAACAGTTTCTCCACTGCATTGTGCCTTTTAGACCAGGAGCAAGGGCCTGTTTGCCTGTTTCTAATTGCCCATGGTTTGTTAGCGATTCCACTGCAAGGCCTGAGACCACACTGCTGTTACTGCTAGCTCTTCTTATTTGGGTGAAAACAATCAACAAGAAGAAGATCAAATATCAGGCTGTTTTAGTAGTAACATAATTTATCAAATCCATTTCTAGTCATTCAGTCAAGCAAAGACACTACTAACCTCAAAATTTATAATTGAAAAGGATTCTTTATTAAAGATTCCTTAAATTCTTCAGAAATAATTGTTTTACATTCGACAATTTAAAAAAATTATTTACTGAGGACCACATACATAGCATTAGGCAAGTCACTTGACTTATACTCCAGTTTTGCCCCTTGTGAACTTCAAGGTTGAGATCTGATGGCTTCCCAGGCTGTTCCAGTTCTATTATAATCCTTTGCTATTCCACATGCAGCAGAGAGTTTTTTTGGGGGGAGGGGTACATAAACCTTCTCTGAGAACTAATTCCAGCCAAACTTCAAAGCAGACGTGGTGAGTTCCTAAGCGTGTGTCCTGTACACCTGACTGCACCCTGGGAAGCCACACGACCCATGCGGGCTAATCAGACTTCCTTTCTCAAAAACCGAGAATTATGAGAGATTCTAGCTTAATTGGCCCTGTTCATTTAAATGAGATAATGAGGATGCAGGCATTCTGGGGTGGTTGTTCTTTCATCCCAGACAAAAAGCAGCAAAAAAGCCTTTCTACAGAGAAGGCCTGACAGTACAGCCCAAGAAGGGCAGCCTGAGCTCCTGACAGATTCACATATCTGGTTCCAGTCCCTATGAGGGCTATCAGAGTTTCTGCCTCAGTGCAGTATTTCATGAGAAATCTCCCCATCACTTAGACAAAGCCACCATGTATGGCTTAAGCCTTTTTATTTTATTTTACTTTAAAGAAAAAAAAATAGGGCCGGTGAGATGGCTCAGTGGCTTAAGCGCCTGCCCGGCAAGCGCGAGGGCCCGAGTTCGACTCCCGGAACCCACATACGAAAAAGGGGCCGGTGATATTGCTCAGCGGCACGGGCGCCTCCTGGCGTGCGAGGTCCTGAGGTCGACCCCCCGGTACCCACAAAAAAAAAAAAAAAAAAAAGAACAAAATTTCAAAACAACATAATAAGAGGGTAACATTGGTTAATACATTGCATATTGTTATCTTTAAATTAATCAGGGTACAAGATATCAGCATTCAATTGTCCAAACAATATTAGCATAAACCTTTCTTTTCAATGAACTAAGAGAAAGTAGTAGTGTATCTATCTTAACCATCTTTTTTTTTTTTTTTTAATGTGGGTACCAGGAGTCGACCTCACACAGGTGCTTATGCCTCTGAGCTATCTCACCAGCCCCATCTTAACTATCTTGTATATGCATATAATTTTTTTCTTTTCCCTTCCTTCTTTTCTCCATTCCCCCATCCCAGTTTCTCTTTCCTTTTGAACAGTTTCTTCCTGTTTTACCATATCTATTATACATTTTGGATCTTATTTACTCTTTCAGTTTCTCACACTAAGGAGACAATAAGATGTTCACATATGTGCGTCTGGTTTATTTCATTTATGAGTATGGTCTTGAGTTGCATCCATTTACCTACAAAAGTTTCCAGTTTATCTTTCTTTATGGCCGAGTAGTGCTCCATTGTATAAAAATACCACATCTTTTTTATCCATTCCTCGGTTGATGGGCATTTGGGTTGTTTCCAAGATCTAGCTATTACAAATTGTGCTGCTATAAACATGGGTGCACATACATCGCTGTGGTACGATGTTTTTAATTTTTCTGGGAAGATACCCAGAAGGGGAATAGCTGGGTCAAATGGGACCTCCAATCCTAGTTTTTTGAGGAATCTCCACACTGATTTCCACAGTGCCTGCACCAGCCGACACTCCCACCAACAGTGGAGAAGGGTTCCCTTTTCCCCACAGCCCCTCCAGCATTTGTTATTAGTTGATTTCTTGATAATAGCCATTCTTTCTGGGGTGAGGTGGAATCTCAGTGTTGTTTTAATTTGCGTCTCTCGAATGACTAGTGATGTTGAACATTTTTTCATATATTTATTTGCTGTTTGTATTTCTTCATCTGAGAAGTGTGTATCCATCTCAGATGCCCATTTTTGGATTGGGTCTTTAAATGTGGGAGGTCTGATTTTTTTGAGTTCTTTGTATGTTCTCGATAGTAATCCTTTGTCTGAGCAACAGCTAGCAAACATTTTTTCCCACGTTGTGGGTTGTCTCTTCACTCTGTTGGTGGTTTCTCTTCCTGTGCAAAAGCTTTTTAACAAGATGAGATCCCAGTTGTTGATTCTTTGTGATAGTTCTTATGCAATTGGGGTTTTATTCATAAAATCTTTGCCTACACCAGTGTCTTCAAGAGTTTTACCTATTCTATCTTCCAGCAGATTTATCGTTTCTGTTTTAATATTTAGACCTTTGGTCCACTTTGAATTCAGTTTAGTGCACGGTGAAAGATATGGGTTTAATTTTAATCTTTGGTATGTGCAGAGCCAGTTTTTCCAGCACCATTTATTAAAGAGGCTATCTTTCTTGCAGTGAATGTGTTTGGCACCTTTGTCAAAGATAAGGTGGCTTAGTATGTCTGGAGTTGTTTCTGCATCTTCTAATCTGTTCCATTGATCTTCGGGTCTGTTTTTTTGCCAGTATCACGCTGTTTTTACCACAGTAGTTTTATAGTATAATTTCAAATCAGGGATTGTGAAGCCCCCTGCCTTGCCTTTGTTGCCCAGAATTGCCTTTGCTATTCTAGGTCTCTTCTGGTTCCAAGTGAATTTTAGGATTATTTTCTCTAATTCTGTGAGATATGCTGTTGGAATTTTGATCGGAATAACATAAATCTGTATAACAATTTTGGAAGTATGGCCATTTTCACTATATTGGTTCTTCCTACCCAAGAGCAAGGGATATCTTTCCATTTTCTGATATCCTCTTAAATGGCTTAAGATTTCTTTGCCTAGATTCCATCTCCTGGAACCAGAAGGGCCTAAGATAAACTCCTAGCAGAATGCATTGGGCAGAAAAGGTGCTCAAAAAAGTGTAGATGTTACAGTGATGATGGTAATGATGCTTTGATGGCTATGGGGATGGCAGGAAGCTCCCTTTGGATGGCAATGTTTTTATCCACGTATGAAAGAAGACACTTATGTAGGAGGGTGGCAGGACTGCGGTGTGAGGCGGCAAGGCAAAGTGGGCTTTGGGATAGGCTCAGTAAGGTCAGTGGGGCTGCAGGGAGCTGGCCTTGCAAAGATGGAACAATTGGTGCAGGTTACCTCTCCTTAGCAGGGGCAGCAGGGAGGAGGGCACAGGGTGACGAGCAGGGGGACATGAAGCAGGACCAAAAGAGTACTGACCACATCTGGCTCTTTCACCTCACTCATAAAAGACAACATGTGAGGAGCACCACTCAAGTCCCTGCTGTTGAAAGGTAGGAGACAGCCATAACATTCCAGAAGAATTAACACCACTTCAGAGAAACAACTCTTACTGGTGAGAAACAGGGATTCTCCCAAGTATGAGAGAGAGCGTTACTGTAAGCTGTCACAGGGTTCGATTACTAGCTTCATCCTCAGGTGGGGAGCAAGGTCCTGCTGAGAAGAGCTGCTGGAAGACTGCAAGTCCAAAATGAGATTCTCAGCAGGACACGAGAGTCAAGTAACAATGCGTCACCAGGCTGCCCTGCAGATTCAAGACATGAGAATTCCCCAGGGGCTGTCACCACACAAGCCCTGTCTCTATGTGGGCCCCAAGTTTTCAGGGCAAAGGGGATATAGTCTCCTTCCACCAGCAGGAGCAGGGAAGGGGAGGCTGCTCTCCAGATGGAATGGGCACTTGGGAAGTACAGCACAGGGCATCATAGCCCATGTAATGTCTGATAATCTCTCAAAACTGGGATGCTAAGTTAGCCAGCTTTCTGTCAGTGTGGAAAAATACCTGACATACCAATTTAAAAAGAGGAAGCATTTATTTTGGCTCATAGTTTTGGAGGTTTCAGACCCTGGCTGGCTGGCTGGATGGCTGGCTGGCCCTGTTGCTTTTGGGTCTGTGGTGAGGCAGCACATCACGGCAGGAGTACTTAGCAGAAGGCTCAACTCATAGCAGCCAGGAAACAAAAAGAGAAGAGAGCCAGGAAGGGAGCAGGGCCCCACTATCCCCTCCAAGGGCAGCCTCAGTGACCTAGCTTCTGCCCACTAGGCCCCATCCCTAAAGGTTCCACTTCCTCCCAATAATGCCAAGGTCTGGGATCAAGCCTTTAATATAAAGGCCTCTAAGGGAGACTCCAGATCCAAACTGCATCAGATGCAGAGGGTGATATCTCTAACAATGGTACTGGCTAGTGAAATAGCAAGCACAGGTTCTTAGATGGCTGGCACATGGAGTTTGTGTGTTTAGGCACTGAAGCTTTCAATGTGGATATACTGAACATTTTGTCCAGACCAAATACCCCTTGAGAAGGAAGTCAGTTTTCTTATATTTTTGGAGGTGACCCTTTCCAATACAGCACTTTCCTAAGCAAGATGGCATAAAGAATACCAGGAACTGATCAAATGGTCCTGTGGTATTTTGAAAGGTGAAGTTTCTTTATGTTATAGGACTTTTGGGCAGGAACATGTTAAGCAGGCATGCAACTTTTACAGATCTTTGCTGGTGTTTAAACTTGGCATTATCAAGTCCCTTCTCCACACAAGGCCATCTGCCTTGATCCCAGCGGCTTCCTCATCATGGCAGATACACAATCAGTGAGAGCCGCCTGATTTGGCTCACCGGCGGGATCAGAAAAGGATCGCAGGAGGCAGAAATGGTGAGGTCCTGCCCAGACCACGGGGCTTAGCTTCCCAGGTGTTAAGTCCAGCTCACTCACAGATTCGTTTGCTAGGAGGGTTATTAGGTGCTATTGTGCTATTTTAAAAGCCCAGAATCAGTGCCTTCTAACAGGTAAGGTAAGGTGCTTTTGTGTGAACTTTTCTCTTCCCTGTCTTTAATTTTATGGAATTATTGGGAGAGTGAAAAGAGACAGGCACATTAAAGAGCTTGGGATTTGCTAATCTATAAATTGAGTGTTAGGGATTTTACATTTTTGATCTTTATTTAACATGTATGAATGCTGTGGAATAAAACAGCCCTTCTCTGGGCTTTCATCCCACAGGAAGGGAAGGAGAATTATCTGGTTCCAGGTTCAATGCATAACGATAGCCAAGGGCCCCTCCCTTCTGCTAAAGGACCAAGTCCACTCAGGAAGAGCAGCTGACCATGGTTCTAGAGTGCAGGGCCCGTGCATAGTAAATGGTCTTGGTGTTCCTCGTGGTCCCCAGCACAATGCCTGACAGATCATAAAACTTTACTGAGTTAAACTGAAGGAGACGGAAAGCAGGAGAGAATGATGGAAGGAGGAGAGGGAAATACAAACATAGCCCCCTTCTCACAAAACCCAGGAAGCACATCTGGTACAGCATCTTTAATACCACAGGAAATGAATTGGTTTTCAATCAGAACCCCCACACACACACACCTCAGCCAGTCCTCCACCCCTAGCCCTCACAGCATTTGGGAGTCTCGCATGAGATGATTTATGAAAAGCACTAACTATGACTGTATTTTCTCTCTTAGCTTATTCTCCTGCCCCTCTCTGACCACATGCTAATATGTGCAAAAATGGACACACCTTACAAAGCACCAAGAGACAGAGTCAATTTAATGCTTCCATTTTATCCCTGTGTCACAGTTTCATAGGGGTGGCAGAACTCACCATTTAGCTTTAGGCAGATCTTTGTATTCTTTCAACCTGGTGATAAAGAGGGAGAACGGAAGGACAAACAAGGTGGGAAGGCTTGTCTGAGTATTACAGGCAGGAGAGCATTCCAGCAGGGGTGAACTATAAGGCAAACTCTTCCTATTCAATCATGCCCTCTCTGTTTTTGTTCTTACCAAATTTCTTTTCTGGTCTCTCTCAACATCACTAGTACGATGTCCCTAACTCTTCCTCTTTCTTATCAGCTTGACCTCTTTGCCTGAATCAGATCAGGGTTTCAACCTTTGCTCCAGCTGCGAATCATCTTCTTTTCCCCACAGGGAACAATCTACAAAGTCCTATGCTCTTGCTGAAAATGCGTTTAAAACATGTGCCCAACCATTTCAGACTCTGCCCCCGGGGGTCCCCTGTGCTGGCCGCTGCTCTCCTCCTTCAGGTGCTCTCCCTCTGGAGCCCCTGCTGGATGGGCTCTAGGGGGTCCTGTGCAATCAAAGCCTGTCTGTCTCTCATAGCTATATCATCTTCAAATGTCCTCCCCATAAGTCCCTTGTCTTTGATGACCTTCCTGCACAGAATCTATTGTGAAAGCTTTCACATGAAAACAGTCACCCCCTAAAACACAAAAATAAAATTATAGTAAGTTGTAAGTGCTATACAATTTAAACACTTAAAATAGATAAGTCTGTTTGAAAGGTGAAAATCTTAACTATAAGGTCTTATGAACAAAAGATAATTAATCAATTTAAAATTTAATAGTGTGATAAGTCTTTCGAAGAATGGTAAGAAGCCAGAGTGGGGGGAACAACATTTTATGTGATTTTTTTGTAAGGTTAGAGGAAAAAATGGCTAGTTAAGTTTTTCAATGGAATTCTTTTGATCAATGGCCACTGAGTACAGTTTTCTTGATCCAGGTCTTCAAAGCTAGGATCACAAGTTTTAATTCAAACATTTTTTTAGCACAACATTAATAACTCTAACTTTCCTGACTGCTAAACAGCTGTAATTAAACCAAACTGGTGTGGGTTACAGGACCAAAGGCTAAATGAGCAGTTGCCTTTTGCCCCCTAGAATTGCCTACACTATTCTCCCCAGAGCTGGAGGCCCAGGCAAGGGCTCCTGGGGGAGGGGTGTTGGTTTTCCCTGCTGCTGTGGAAGATGTGAGGATGCAGCGTCTGTTTCATGAACACTCACTAGAATTGCCTCCTTCCTCCCACGTCTGCCTGATGGATTGTGAGACAAGAGAAAGCACTCTCTCTCTGGAATGGATTCTGCAACAGCTGCCTTTTAGAAATAACTCTTCCAGGTGCTGACATGAATATTCACCAAGTGTTCTGGTCACAGGGGCCAGTCTCCATGCCTTGTACACTAATCCTGCAAAAGGTATTCCAGGCAAGTTACTAGGGTAAACTCCCACACAAAAACTAGGCTTTCTGGTGATGGATATTGGAAGGCTGAAAGGAGGAAATCTGAGTGAAGGAAACAGATGAATAGATCACTCCTATGGAAGGCTTGGCTGCAGCTAGACCTTGCCACATTGACACAGCGTGAGGCATCATTAGAATACTGCACTCTGAATTAAACTCTGTCTCTTTTGTTCAGCTGGCTTACCCTTTCTCAAGAAGAACCAACATTTGTCTCCCCTATGCATCATAGCCCCACCCACTGGACCCCTTTTTTCTTATTTGGGCTGATGGGACCTACAGAGACATCCACACAGGCACCCATGCAGACACATGTGCACACGTCCCCAAAAACCCTCAAATCACTGCCTGGTTCCCATTTAGGAAGCACACACAGAAAGATTAGGCACTTTCACAATCCAAGGTATGTGAGACCTCGGGTTTTTTGGGATGCTCCCACTCTGGCGCTGAACCCCAAAGAGCCATCAGGGGCAAAACAGGACCTGGTTAAGAAAAACTGTCTGAGTCATACAGACTTTTCCAGCAATCAGCGTTTCAGTGTCCGGGCTGGGAAACAACCTTGAGGTAACCTCCAAGCAGCTAGTGCTGGAACTCTGTGCAGAGACTGCATCCTAACTGCCTGCAAGCGTTCAGGAATGTGGGGATCCTAGCAGCTCAAGGGAAGAGAGAGCAGGGCAGGTAAGAAGAAAGTGGTGAGGCTGCCTGTTATCTCCTTGGCCCATCTGGGGCAGAGAGGCTCCACTGCTCTTTCAGCTTCTGATGGACACAAGGACGGCCAAGGCAAAGTTGTATAACCAGTGGTAGTGGCACCTGATGGGAGACAAGATCCCCAACTGTCCTAGATCTCAATCTGTAAAATGGGTGGTGGGGAGGTGCGGCGGCAAAGAGGGAAATATATTTTAACTTAGATGATTTGTGGTCTCCCCGCCTTTTTTTTAAAGAATCCATATTTTCTTAATTACAAAGTAATAAATGATACATCCTTTGGTATTATTTCTAAAATATTCATTATAAAAAGATAATACTAGGCCGGTGAGATGGCTCAGCGGCGTAAGCGCCTGCCTGGCAAGCGCGAGGGCCCGAGTTCGACTCCCGGATCCCACATACGAAAAAGGGGCTGGTGATATCGCTCAGTGGCACGGGTGCCTGTTGGTGCACGAGGTCCTGAGGTCGACCCCCCGGTACCCACAAAAAAAAAAAAAAAAAGATAATACTAATAATAACAAACATAGACCAATATTTCAAAAATATTATTTAGTAGCAGAATCTTGTTTACAAACCTACTGGAAGAACCTCAATACCTAAAGATAGAACTAGGGGCTTGGGAGTGTGGCTCAGTGATAGAGGCTTGCCTAGCATGTACAAGGCGCTGGCATCGATCCCCAACATCACCAAAAGGGGTGGGGGAGAGGCAGACCTGCTCTACTGAGGTCAGTTAGGGGCTGAAGGCTTATCTGCAAGGACAGCCTATTGGTTCCTCCCTGTGGCAGCCTATAATGTTCAGTCCTCCCACAAAGCAAACAGGAAAAAACACTCGGTCATGGTATGTATTTTGTCCCCAAACTAAATGCTGATTTTCAATATTTGTACCTTTTACTAGCAAATATACAAACATTCACAATTGTTTTAAACCATGAAAGGCAAATAAACTTCTCTGACTCTTCCCTGTTACCTATATAGGCCAGAGATATTAGGGAGGAAAGCAGCTGATGAGATTAAGCAGGGTATGGCCCATGGATGCCTATTTTTGTCAATCAAGTTTTACTGGAATATGCCCACGCCCCTCAGCTGAGTGGAGTAGCTGCAACCCAGAGTGTATGGCCTGCAAAGCCTATAATACCTACTATCTGCCCCTTCACAAAAAAATGTTTGCCAACCCCAGAAGTAGTCAGAAAACTAAATGCTATTCTCATTGAGCAGTAAAGAGTTTTGGCACCCTGGTATGAAATTAAGGTACAGTTTAAACCAAGGTTGAGCTTAACCTAGAAATGTCTGAAAATCTTTCTCCTATTGAATGTTTCAATAGATTTTTATGTAGCAAATTCCACCTGGAGTTTTTAGATTCTGCTATAGTCACAATCCCATCTTTGTTACTGTGACAACTATACTGACAATTCTTGGCTTGCCTTTCACCCCAAATTTCTAGTATTTTTCCTAAAAGTAAAAGAACTATAAAAGATATGGGACCAAAAAAACTCCAATTAAAAATGAAAACTATTCTCAAAACTGTCCTTATTCCCTGAACTGATGAAGTGCCCAGGCGTTACACCCTCAAATTAAATATATGCGTATAAGATAATCATTGGCTACCTTCCTCTAGATCCCTACCAAAGTGGATAGAAGTATAGTAGTAGGGTGGTATGAAGAAGTTACAGATACATTTAAAGTCAATAAACAATATATCAAAAAAAGTTGTATAGTCATGGACAGAACAATTAACTACTCAATACTTAGTGTTCCAACTTTGGAATGTCTATAACAATGGAACATAATAAAATTTTTTCCTCTTCAAATTCTTGTTCCTTGTATTTTTCTAGGTAATATATATGAATTTCATGCAAAAATTGCCATCTTCAGCATAAGTGGGTTAATATGACAGCAGTAAAGTAACAATGTGTCAGTCGTAGAGGACGATGATACTGCACACTAACCCACACCAATTAAGTAGACAGTGTTGTTCGTTGGTCACCAGGAGAAAATGAATTTGTATAGATCAGCTCTCTTTCCATCTCTCTAGTTCCATCTATTGTGATTATAAAAAGCCTTGTACAAGATAGCTGGCCAGGACAGTCTACGGCCACAGAACAGTAAAAACCTTAACGGTACTTGGTGTCTTAACAGAAGTACTCATTTAGAATCTTTAACAAAACCAATTTTACCTGTATGACATTTTCCTATATTCTTCCAAAATAGATCCAACTAATCTCCACGACTAATCTACTTGTCTCTGGGTCTAACATGGACAGCTAGAATCTTACTATAGTGAACACAGTCATGACAAAGCTAATTTCTTATTTTACTAGGAAGGTTGTTATCAACAAGATATTTATCTGGTTATCACCAATTCTCAAATAATTCCCTATAAAGCTTTATCTACTTCTAACATGTCACTATGACCTTTATAATAAAGATAATACTTGATTACATGTGCTTTATTATTTTTCAACCTCAGCGAAGAAATGAACACAGAAAGGCTAACTGTCAGTAAAATAATTGAAAAGGATTTGCATTGGACACCAGGAAACAATGAAATGGTACATGCCTAAGGGACTTAAGAAACAAGAGCCATCATCCTAGACTCCAACCACTTACCCATAAGGTTCTCAAGCTAAGTATATGCCAAGGGAAGTTCTTGTAAACAAGAAACAAAAGCAAAGAAACATTTTATTGCCGATAGGATTTTTAGCTCAAAACCCTCAGGCAAAGCACACAGGACAAGGAACATTTTGGTTAATGCCTGAAAAGCTTCAAACCAAGATAGTACACCTGCTCTGTGCTTCAACACCCACAATTTACTCTTGGTTCTTACTGCTAAAATTAAAGAAGAATCTACTCCATATACATCCTAGTACCAGAGAAGCAGGATGAATATGGGAGAGAGACTGTCCCCCACTGCCTAGTACTGAGTTCACTTCATCCTTGTTGCCATAAAAAAGAGGAAATATGAGCTTCCAAAGTGATAGAAGGATGGGTTTTCTTACTACTTTGCTGTGAGAACAGAAGAGAAGAGAAGAGAAGGAGAGGAAGGAATGGAGAGGGAAGGGAAGGCCTCCTTCTGAGCAGGAACAGTCCAGGCCCAAGCCACTTAGGGCCCAATAGGAGAAAGAGACACAAGAAGTCTTCTATTTAACTGTGGCCCTCTCTTATGTCCTAAAAACTCCTAATCTGATCATCATCTCCTTTGGAAAGGGCCTAAATGCCCTGACCATGACCACTAACTATTCTGAGGAGGAGTGAAGATGGCCATAGAGGAAGGCACGGTGAAATGCAGGGCAAGCAGAGGGTTTTTGTCTCTCAAGGTTTAAAATCGTGGTACTGCTCTAATTGTCCTCCCACTGGAGGTACTTATTTCAGATGTTCCAGAAGTCAGAAACACTTCCTATAATCCTATCCCCGCAGCACCCCCCACAAACAAACCCCACCACGTTATACAAGAAGCTGGAGGAGAAATGGACGGGAGGTAGTGTGACAGTCACTGCCCATGTTCCCTCTGAATGTCCATGTCATTTACGCATCATTTCATTCCAGAGCAGGTGGGTATGACTTCTTGAACTCCAGATCTCAAACACTGAAAATGTTATTTCTAGAGGGACTCTGACATAATTAACCTGCCACTACAGTGAAGTCTCTGATACTGGAATTTCTATGTACGTAAGAATAGTTAATTCTATATAACCTGGTTAGGTAAAAAGATGCTTTGATTAATCAAATACATCTGGTTAACAGATTTCATATGGACTGTCAATTTAAAAACAATTCAGGTATGATAAAATATACGTAGACATAACAATAGTAAAACCACACCAATAAAAAATTCCTCCCTTCCCCTCGCTCCTTCCCCCACCCCATCCCCCATTGAAGATTGAACCTAGGGGCTTAATGCAGCCTCAGCAAGTGCCCTACCACTGAGTTGCACCCCCAGCCCCTATTCTCCTTCTGATCAAAGAGAAGGTATTTGGGATCTTGCCCTGGCTCCCAAATTTCATTATGTGCATGAGTTATCACTATGCTGGTGAAGTACAGAAGTTATAGAAAACCGGATTAAATGTTTATAACAGCAACTTATAGGTTGTTTTTAAGAAGTAAATTTCATTAGTAAGAAATCAAACATATATTCAATAATAACTCTCACTTTTAGATCAGAATTATGAGGTAAGCAAACAGGTTTTTATTTATGCAACACTTCTGAAGCTGAGGGTAATGTAAAATACAATTATTATAGGAGTGTTTTAGACATATCCAGAAGGTGTGGGCTCAAAGCATAGCTTCTGAAAAGAAATGGAGGGTTGAGTCTGTAGTTCAGTGTTGGAAAGCTTGCCTAGGATATACAAGGCTCTGGGTTTAATCCCCAGCACTGACAATAAAACAAACCTGCATATAATTTCTATGTGGTGAATGAGGCCTGGCCCAGTCCTAAGTTCATTTACAAATAAGCAAATAAATAAAAATAAGCAGAGGGCAAAGGTTGTAGCTCAGTGGTAAAGTACTCTCTTAGCATGTGTAAGGTCCTGGGTTTAATGCTCGCACAGGAAAAAAAAATATACACAAAAAAAAGGGAAAAAAGAGACTTTGTATATAAGAATAGTTATGTACTGAATAACATACTTTAAATGAGGTATTGTATAGTGTGTGAATTACATCTCAATACAGTAAGTCCCTTACTCATGGACATTTGAGTTGCAAACTTTCACAGGTGTCCTGTGTAAGACTCACTGTCAGTTTACTAATGAATCCGACTTACGAACAGTTCTCCTGGAATGGAACTCGTTCTTAAGTCGGGAACTCACAGTAAACTGGTTTTTTGTTTGGTTTGTTTTTTTTTTTAGAAAACACATGAAATATGGAGATTTGTAAAAACTTCCAAAGCAGATGTGAAATGTCAAGTAAAGGCAGGGTTCTGAGACAGAGCTATTGGCTAGATGAGCTGACCCATTACCTTGGTCAACCAGTTTATTAGGCGATCTTCCTAGGACATAGTTCCACCTAATAATTTCGGATGAAGTCAGCTGGGTAGGGCTTCAAATAAAGCTCTGGCTTTTCCTAATGAAAAGGGATAGACTTTGCTGGTAGGCCTCTTGCCCTTTATCCCTGTGTCCTTTTTCCTGCCTAAATACAGACCTCACAGTTAAAGTCCTAGCAGCTATCTTGTCTCTCTGGGGCAAAAATGAATGTGGAAAAGACCAAGAAAATTGCAGAGCTCACTAAATCGCAGAACCACACTCCTGCACATTTTTTGTTAAGTGACACCAGAACAGAGACAAAATAATTCAAAATTTAAAAAATACATATTTTAGAAGACTTTCTCAGATTTTCTGTTAATTGCAGCCAAATTCAACCTCCTTTGGTGCAATGAGTGCTAGTGACAAAAACGAATGTCCAGTCTTAGCTGCAACATCAACCAAAGGTTCTCTCTTCATAACCTTAGGAAACATGAGTGGAAGGAACCAGAGGATGCATTGCCTTCTCTCATTTTCTTTCCAGGGACAGAAGAGGCTGTAGGATCATGCAACAAACTGGAATCTTTGTAGCTGGAGTTTTAGCATGAGTTGCCACACCATGTTCACAATGGAAAGAAAGAGAAGGCATCCAAACTATACTTTGGTTTCTTCATCTCCTAAATGAAGACAGTGAGAACAGCTAACACTCAAGAACTACGGTAAGCCAGGCATGGTGGTGCACACCTGGAATCCCAGCACTCTGGGAAACTGAGGCAGGAGGGTCACAAGTTGGAGCCCAGTCTGGACAACCTACCAACTTAGTGAGATCCTGCCTTAGAATAAGAAATAAAAAACGAAGGCCCTGGGATCAATCTCCAATACTGGCAAACAAAACAAAACAAAACAAAAAACAAAACGAAACACCTGTAAGACAGAAACCTAGAGAACTTCTAGGCATTTCTAAACATTAAACTGTATGGAAAACCTACTCTGTCTTGGCTGGTGTTCTGTTACAGTAAAAGAATCACGTGGCTCATAATGTCATAATTACTGAGGAACATTGTTTCAGGCATCGCTAAGGTAGAAGGAAGAAAGAGGATCTGTAGTACCATTAGGTCTTAAGGGCAGCAAAGAAAGAAAATCCAAGGAGAAATAAAAGCGTACTCTGCATTAATCTACGTAACCATACCCTTTATACTAAATCCGATACACCGCTGAAAGACACAGTGTGGCACAAAAGTGATGCCTCAGCAAGAGTTAAGCCCTGAGGATCCTGGAGAACTACTGAAATGAGTCCTTGCCAGCACCAAGCAGCCGTTATCATAATTCTTATTCCTAGGAGAAGGATGCAGAAATGGAGGTGAAAGAGGGGCAAGGCAAGAAGAGGTAGTGGAAGACTTTTTCTGGATCTTGGTGCTTTGGCTTGTTTCTTGACTACATATGTAAGAATGCTTCGGTCCAGTGCCTCTCTGGTTACCAGTTGAAGGGGAGAGAGACAGACACAAGGAGATACACTGACTGGCATCAGGAATGACTAAGAATAACCAAAAACATCTTCACAACATGATGAAATTGCACTCCTGAGAGGAAAAAGCCTCTGATTTAAGCATACTTGGGGAATATGGAGATTTTCTAAGATAGATTACTGCTTTGGATTGATTCAAAGATTAATCTTAAGTGCTGTGATCCTTCATCACCTTTCAGAATAGCTTTATTCACTTAAATACTCAAAAGATATATTAAAGCAATTTGATGTTGTGATAGTTAGGCTGGACTGTCATTTTGATGTACTTAACAGCTACCCAGGAGATCAGTAAAGCACTTCTGAGTGTGTCCGAGTGGGTTGTGGAGATGTGACCTTAGGTATTACATCTGGTTCCTGGCCCCTTTCTCTGAGGCACTGTTCCCATGCTTGGCTTCTTGGCCACTATAAAGTGAACAGCTTTGCTCTACCACACCCTCCCACCATGAAGTGCCTGCCCTAGAGCCAGCCAATCATGGGTGAAAACCTCTGAAACTGTGAGAAGAATAAACCTTCCTCCTTTTAAGTTGTACACATTGAGTATTTAGTCCCAGTGACAAAAAATGACTAATACAGAAAATCTGTACCAAAGAAGTGGGGTCTTTTGCTGCAGTGAATATACTTACCCATGTGATTCAGAGGTCTTTGGAACTGGCTTGCACAAGTAATCTGGTTTGGAGATGTGGGCTAGAGAAACCCTAGGACGCTGTAAGGAGAGCTTGATGGGTGACTCAGGTTGGAGCTCAGACAACCAGAATGTTGATGCGAGTACGGACAGTAAAGATGAGGCTCATGAGGTTTCAGCTGGGAACAAACACTCTGCTGGGAGTTGGACGGGAGGCCACACATATTATACTCTGGCCCAAAAAAATATGACTACATTTTGCCCATGTCCTAAGATATTGGAGGGGATGGAGTTTAACAGTTATGAACTGACTGATCTAGTGGAGGAAATTTCAAGGCAGCCCAACATTCAAACTGTGGCATGGGTACTGCTGGATCCCTTTAGCCAGATTTATAATGAGAATTGGGAACAAAAAGCAGTTGAGAAATATTTGAAAAACCAAAATTTTGCCCAGAAAGCAAGAATGTGTAAAGTAGGGCCAAATAAGGTGTGGTTGCTGGAAAGACTTGCACCATTAAAAAGAAATCAAGTACTTTGAATGAGAGAAAAGAAAAAAGATGTCTCGAGGGCATCTCAGAGATCAGCAAGGCATAAGCGCCTGCCTGGCAAGCGCGAGGTCCTGACTTCAACTCCCGGTACCCACATAAAAAAAAAAGAGAAATCAGCAAGACCCCTTCCACAAGCTGAAGGAGGCAAAAGGATAAACTTTTCATTTGAGAAGATAATTCCTGGGCTTCAGGAATTGGTTTCCTGGGATGAATTTCACTGTGTTCAGCCATCTAGGCACTCAGAGGCTGCTGCAACTGTGATCCAAAGGGCCTGGCTCTGCTTGTGCTAGCAGCAAACGTGGGTGTTATCTCTGCCATGTTGGTTTTACCAACATGCAGAATGCAAGAGCTGTGCGGTAAGCGAAGGTTCCATCCTGACTTCAAAGAATGTCCTGAGAGGCCAGACAATGTGCCTCTGAGAGGGGAAGGAATGAAGCTGTGGGAATGAAGTTAAAGGTGCAGTGGAAAACCTAGCAGGTCAGATGCCAGGAATTGGGAGAATTTGCTGTGCAAAGGCACAGGCACAGCCAGCCCAAGAGAAAAGCCATGTGGGGTGCAATTGGCAAGGTCATAGGGATGTGGCTGCAGAAACCCTCTGGAAATCTGCTATGTGCCACAGATGCTGACGTGGAGATACAGGACTTAATGTTTGCTGTGCTGGGTTCCAGTCCTATTTTAGTCCTATTCTATCTCCCTAGGCCTCTCTTTTGGAATGGGAATGTTTCCCTTATATCATGGTGTATTGTCATTATGTAGCTTGCTTTTTGAATTTTCAGCGGTTTATAGCTAAGTTTTTGCCTCAAGTCTCAGAAGAGACTTTGACTTGGACTTTTGAGCAATGTTTCTAGGCTCTTGAGTGATTCCCCAATCATTCAAGAGAGATAAATGATTGGCATGTAGGTTTTTGGTTATATGGTAATAGCTATAACATGTTAGGTGGAACTATGACTGTGTTTATTTAAGGAGATTACGGTTTAAGGAGATGCATTTGGGTATCAAATTGACAAGGGTAGAATGTGATACTTCGGCTGCATTGTCAACTTGATTGGCTAGAGAGCCACCTAGGGGATTAGCAAAACATACTTGTGGGTGTATCTGGGTGGGTCCTGAAGGCATGACCTTCAGTACTGTGTCTGGTCTCTGTCTCCTTCCTCTCTGGTCCTGTCCCAGCCACCATGAAGTGAGCAGCTTTGCTCCACCATCCCCTTCTGCCATGATGTTCCTGTCTTGGAGCCAGTCAGTCATGGACTGAAACATCAGAAACCGAGAGTAAGACTAAATCCTTTCACCTTTAAATTGTGTAGGTTGGGTATTTGCCTCCAGTGATGAAAAAGCTGACCAACACACATATATCAAATTTGTAAACGTTTTAGTCAATTTGCTTCAAGTCCTGTGCTTCTGTTAGCCCTCATGAGGACAGCCACATTTCTGTATCCCTGCATGGCTTATCCTTGGGGCATCAGTTTGTGTGACATCTGCCAAAGCAAAACCACAGGCGGCGACTCCTGGTATAATTATTAAACATATGTTGGTGCATGAAATACTGGGTCAAATGGGGCAGAATCCTCTGTAAAAATGTCTTCTTGATGAGTTAATCTTGAAAACTAAAACAATTTTTCTTTTCATGTATCCAGCTATATTTTATGATGCCTAGTTGTCAAGTTCCCCAATCACTCAAGAGAGATAAATGGTTGGCATGCGACGTAAATCACATACACACAAACACTTTTTCTTTTTTTTTTTGGGCATTTAACCTTTCCTGATTTTCCAAAGAACATATGAATTCTAGCACCCCTCCTGTATTTCTCACACACAATTTATTTGCCATAGCAAAACTTTCTGATCTTGAAATTTCTCTAGGATGAAACAGCTGAGGCCTATTTACCATGCCCCCAAACTCTGTGTCTGTTTGTAGGCTCTAGGATTTCCGGCCCCTTAACTGTTCACACAATTCTGATCCCAGTATATATGGGGAACCACAGATATAATTCCTTACTCTGATTTTGCTGAGAATCAGAGTTCTCAGGTCTGAGGGTGATAAGAAGATTTCAATGTAATGCAGACAGACTCAGAGAGGAGCAACGCTTAGTAAATAAATCACGGATCAGTGAGACAAGGAAGAATTCCTCGGTTCAGGGCTGTGACAGGCGATGCTCAGCAAGACTGATATTAAGCAAATTTTGTAAAATATCTCTCCAATTTCGACTAGAATTATAGGCAATCTTAATCCAAGCCAGAGGAGTCATATATTTAGATGTTTGTTGTATTCTTCAGACCATAAAAAAGAAATTCCTAGCTTTCTGGGTTGCAAAGGAGGCTGTCTTAATGTAAACAGATGTACTGCTTGCTTGTGCGGTACTCAGACAGAATGAAATAGAAGCGGAACGGTACGAGTGAGGCGAGCATCCTTACCTGCGTTAATGTCAGCGCCTAATTCCAGAGCTTAATCTCAGTCATTTGCTGGGGTGCCAGATCTTCAGCAGTTTCCTTATACACACTCGGATCAGACACACAGAGCAAATATGATGCTCAATTTAGTTGGCAGATAGAACTCCCTTTAGTTGCACTGACATCTTCTGCTGTCAGTTCAGCTAATGAGTGCTTACTGAGTACCTGCGGCACACAGTTCCATACTAGGCACTTGGAGTCTGCTGCAAAGACCCAAGTCCATCACAATACTAAAAATCGCTACCTTCAATCTGAGATTACCCATGGCCCTACTAAAGATTTAGGGTAGCACAGGTGTAGAAACACTCAAAAAATTGTAAACCATTATTTGAGCCATTAGCTTCAATTCTTCTCTCCGCCCTTATCGACTAAGCCTTTATTTGGAGCTATTAAATAGGAAACAAAATAGAATGTTCTGATTCTTCACTTTTTTCTTTTCCATGTCTATCCTTTGGGACAGAACTGGATGAGCAACAGTTTGGCAGAGTGGTAAGCGGTAGGAAGAGGAAGAATAGCAGTCAGAAAGGGGTCTTGGCCCCGTTCACAAAGTGAACGGATAATCTAACGATTACAGCCACACAATAGTGAAAGGGCAGCTGAACTCCATGGGCTTCACAGTTCATAGAGAAAGACAAATAGTCTAGGATGGATAAGGACCACAGTGACTTATGTAATTCTTTTCCTTTTTTTTAAAGATCAACTTAGTATTACTTATTTTTTATCTATGTTTAATAACTGCAAAACGAACTGACTTGTGGTTCAGATATTCTGTACCAGATTATCTTTTAAAAGCAGAACTGTTTTTTCCTATTATAAAATAAAAATAACCTCATCACCATAGACTAAAGAGATTATGACAACCCATAAAGGACATACTTTGGGGTAGATCTATTTTGTTCTAACGTATTGCATTCATGTATATTCTAACTGAAAAAACTAAATATTTTTGTGAAGATTAACTTCTTAATCTTCATAACACAGTCTTATCACAAGGAGGTCACACAAAGAAGAGATGGGGACCTCAACTCGACCCACTGACTTCTGAATTTCAGGAAGTGTCAGTGTGAGGCATAATGCAGATTTACTTGGCCAAGTTAGTTAAGGGAAAACAGGAAAAAGACTCCAACTTGAATAAATGGAGGGGGCTTACTCTCATGAAGTTCAGACAGGCATGCTCACAGAGCACAAGGTACAGCTAAGAGGGTCAGGGTCTGGTCAATCATTAGCTTAGTTCTGTTTCCAGAACTCAGGAGGAATCCTCATGGCTTGAGGAGATGATTATCCTTGCTTGGGAGGGGCTGCCACTCTTCCATCAGGGTGTAACTGCTCCTGCTGTTAGAGGGGTGACCTCATCATGGAGTGGTTTGTGGGGCTCTACTTTTCTGGCGCCTACGTGATTGTAGGTTTGGAGACTTCTAGGCATTGCCAAAGAGGTGCCTGGAGTTGGACAATGTGACAATTAGCAGCTAAATGTCCCTGTAAATCCCGAATATTGCTTTAGTTATTCTTACCTTGGTGTACTCAGTCTTGAAGGCAGATGAGATAATGAATTTAGGGCTAATAAATATTATAATATAGACATTTCTTAAGTAATTAACAGGCCTAGGTGCAGAGCTGAGCAGGGATCCGACCCAAAGTTTTAAGGTAATAAGAGAGACATATAAATGAAGGCAGGGATGCCAAGCTCTAGCCTGCTTTCAGTTACCACTGAGCACCTGCAGAGGCAGCCTTTAAGTCCCTGTTACAGTGTTACAGAGACCGGTTTATTTAGCTGCATCTATTGGCACTGTCTCATCTTTGGACAGCTTATTTACTTACAACATTTGTAACTTAAAATATTACAGATATTTTACTTGCACATATCAATTACAAAACCATTGTTTTCAAGCTAATGTAAAAATTGTTAATTTAATTGACTATCTTATAATCAGGGTTTCAACAAAGTGCTGTCATTTATTAACTGAAAAAGACTGGTGATAGGTGTACTTAATGCATAGCATATTTGATTTCTCATCCTAGCCCAAAACACTTAAAAGTATATCATAATTACCAAGTAGAAAGATAATAAGTTTTAAACTAAGGCGACAAAGGGACTATAAACTAAGACATTAGGCAGATTTGGTTAGTTATTACGACTCTACCCTGATCTTTTTATGTGGTCAAGCCTCTGAAGAGTTCCTGTTATTTAAATTTTAATGTTTTTAAAATGGCATGGAAATGATACAATTACTACTCAATTACCCACTTTCAGGGCACATTCCAGGTAATTTCTTTCTTTCTGTCTAAAATGAGTAAATTTGGCTGTGCCTATAAACCTAGCAACAATAAGGACAAACTCCTTTATTTCCCAGTCACCTCCCTCGGGAAGGAGAAGACATCTAAAAGGTGGGGGAGAACTATCAAATGCTGAGGACCAGGAGCAGAGAAGGTGCTGTTTAAAGGCGGGAAGGGCTCCCGCACCTGTCTTTTCCCCCCCTACTGCTAGGGTTTATGTCCAGATCTCTGAGAGCCTCTGGTGTTCGGAGGCGGGGCTTTTGAAAGGTGACTGAACGGTGGGCGCCAGAGCTAGGTGCTGTTAGGAGCTGGGGCCTGGTGGGAAGAGGCACGCCACCAGGGGTGTGGCTTGGGAGGGTTTGCCTCCCTCCCCAACGCCTCTCTTAGCATTCTGCTTCCTGTCCACTATGAGTGAGTGGCTTTCTTCTGCTCAGGCCCTTTCACCATGCTGTTGACCCTGCAAGGACCGAAACTTCTAAATCATGAGCCAGAACAAACCTCTCCGCCTTTAAGGTGCATGTGTTGTGTATTTGGTCCCAGTAATGAGGAAAGCAAGTAAGGCACCTCCGCTCCTCTCATCTTGTGCCATAATGAAACACTGGGGGCTGGAGAGAGTAGGTGTTGAGAGAAAAAGACATGACAAAACATCTCAGGGCTGGGCCGGTGGCATGGCTCCGCGGCGTAAGTGCCTGCTGGCAAGCGCGAAGTCCTGAGTTCGACTCCCGAACCCATATATGAAAAAAGGGCCGGTGATAGTGCTCAGTGGCGTAAGCGCCTGCCCGGCAAGAACGAGGGCCCGAGTTCGACTCCCGGTACCCATATTAAAAAAAAAAAAAATCTCAGGGTTGCCACCCCTCGAAATCTTCCCTGGCCTCCCTCTTGCTCTCTCCCTCCCTCCTCCTGCCTCTGCTGTGTGCTAGGCAGGCTCCCGCCCCAGGGTCATGGCGCTCTGTGTGGCGCTTATCTTGGGGTGCTTGGTGGCTTGCTCTTCCCACCCTTCAGTTCCACTCAAACGTCTACCTTTTTAGGGAACTCTCCCAGCCACCCAACCTAACACTGCACCATCTCCCTTTTGTCCTCCCTCCTGAATTCCCACAGCGCTTCCAAATTTCTAACACGTTACAGAAGGCGTTCACTGCTTCCGTCCCCCCAGCCCACTAGCATGTGAGCACCGCGAGGACACCAACGTTTAGTTTTTTCACTCAGTGCAGTGACCACCACTGTCTACAACAGTGCCTGGCACAGAGTAAGATTCTTAGTGAATGTTTACTGAATGAATGGAAGAAAACGAAGGGATAAAGAGATGGTCAGAGGCCAAGTGACCCTCTCCAGGACACCAGAGGGAATTAGACTGGACACACTAGGAGGACTGGGCTCCCACTGACCACGGTTAGGCCCAGTTGGCTCTGCTTCTCTATCCAGCCACAGGGCAAACTCTCAGGAAAGGAAGAAATGGTTTCAGTGACTGCAAATACCAAACAAAACAAATCTTGTCCACAAACGTTACGTGCTCTCTTAGGAATAAAGAATGAAATCATCACGATGATTCATGCTTGACACCCTTGCCTTCGAAGTCACCAATTAGAGAGAAACCTGAATTTTTAAGGACTGAGCAGCATGTAGGCGGCCTCGCCTCAGACAGAGTTTCCGGGATTTCCAGCTCTCCGTCCTCTTCGCTGGGGAGAGGGTTAGTCTCGGCTCCCTAAACGCTGATTCGCAATCGCTGGGCTGCTGCAGACACAGTGACTGGGAAAGCAAGTCAGTCATCACGAGCTGTAGAAGCCGTGGGTCAAATGTCACTGACTAATCAACCTGCCGTTGGTCAATTACCCATGCCCATGAAGAGGTGCCACTGATCCAGTTTCCTATCAATAAATGTCTATCTGGGTACCTCAGCTGCTGGTAACCGCAGCCTGCCAAGATATCCAGCGTTGTTCCACAGCCACTGGTGCCAAGGAAATCTCTCTCCTTTTCTCTTAATAATGTCACAGAAGAGGCAAATGCAGTTCCTGACAACATAATGTTAGTTTCACCGAGACGTGTCTCTTCGAACACTCAGCTAGTTACACAGAGCTTCAGTTGCATGGATTTTCTTACTGAAAAAACAATAGCTGGGCTGAAGGGAGTTGTAGGCTTCATACCGTGCTGAGATATACAATTCTGCTTTTGGTTATATTCCTGCTTATCATCCTCCCCTCTGACTTAGGAAAAGGAAAATTGTTTAGGGGAACCATTTTCACTCCCCATTTAAAGAAACCAAATGGGCACTGGTTTATCTTGCCGTAAGCCCCAAGACACATTTTCCTGGACTCTGATTCAACATCTCTGATCTCTGGTAGAGCTGGGGGCCATGGTGGCCTTGTGCCACGAAGAGCCTGTTTGTCTCTGTTTGAGCTGTCACCCTGGCAACAACCTCATGAGGTCCCTGCTGTATCTAAAATTGTAGATTTCTTACAATACCTATCATAAGTTCCCCTTCTAACTTGACAGACTATCTCAGTGGCACATACAACCTGTCAAGAAGCTTATTTTGAGTTGTCACTGGCTTTATATATCAGGTGAGGCTGGGAGGAGCCAGCAAGTAAACAGTTATGCTACAAATGCTGTGACAGGAATTATATACAGAACGTATGGGATGGTTGAAGGGGGATGTCTCAACAAGCCCAGGAGACCACTGAAGACTAGAGAAGCATTCCTGCAGGGTGACGTCTAGAAGCAAGAATTAGAAAGAATCAGGTAGGGTAAAGTGGCGCACACCTCTAATCATAGGTACTTGAGAGGCAGAGGCAGGAAGACCGCAAATTCATGGTTAGTCTGGATAACTTTCAAGAGCCTGTTCCAAAATTAAGAAAAAAAGGGTGGGGGCTGGGGATGTAGCTCTACAGTAAGCATGAGACCATGGGTTCATTCCCCAGTACTTACAAAAAAAAAAAAAAAAAAAAAAAAGGCAAGCCACTCAAAAAGGGCAAGGAGGGCCAGGGATATAGCTCAGCGGCACAAGCTCCTGCCTGGCAAGTGCAAGGTCCTGAGTTCAATTCCCCGCCCCCCAAAAAAAAGGGCAAGGAGAGGTAGTAAGAGGTATGTGCAATGAGAAGGGCATGATCAAAGATTTGAAGGCATGGAGGCAAGAGAGGGCAGGACCCACGTGAAAACTCTGAGGAACTCTTGAGAGACGCACAGGCTACCCAACAAGACAAGAAACAAGGCCTGCACAACAGACAAGACCGTATACAGACAGCTAAGTCAGAGTGTGCTCAAACGCTTCAGTCTGAACTTTCCCTTGAAGGCAAATGGCCATGGATCCTTCATGGAGAAGTGTGGCCACGTCGGACTTGTGGTAACTGGTGATGGACAGGTGTGTGGGCATGGGGGAGGCTGAGACGGAAGTCCGAAGATCAGGTAGCAAGTGAAACTACAAAGGTGCAACTATGGTAATGGCATTGGGATGGCAGAAGGGGACTGAAGAGGCAGTGCTGCCAGAGCTGTAGGGCTGACTGGTAGATAGGAGAAGAAAAGGAGAGGAAGGAATTTAGGAAGAGGCTCATGTTTTCGCCTCTGAGATGCAGAATGAGATGCAGAATCACGACATGAGGTGACTTGATTGGGAAGGGGGAAGATGATGGAATTCCATTTTAGATGTCTGGGTTTGAGATGCACACGAAACAGTTAGATGAGGGCAGGTGGGAAGGGATATGGAATACCAGATAAGTAAATAGAACACTAAGAACATTAAAAGAGAGTAGGGGGAAAAAAAAAGAGAGAGAGAGTGGGTAGAGCTACTAAGTTGCCCATTTGCTTCAATCTTCATTGGCAAGAAGACTGACCTACAAATTAGAAATGGCAGAACAAACATAATAAAGAGAAAATTGAAGTCCCAAATAGGTGAAGTGAAAGAAAGAGTATCTAGTCAATTTAAATGATTTCAAGTCCCCTGGCTCAGATGAGTTACACCCCAAGCCTGCTGAAAGAAATTGCAGATGTAATCTCAGAAACACGACTGGCAATGTTTAAGAAATTGTGGGGACTATAAGGAATGCTAGGAAACAAAAGGGAGGGATAGATTATCATGGGAAATATACAAACAAGCTTTACATCATCCATGGCAAAAATCCTAGAACAGCTTATTAAATAGATGGTTGATGAGTACTTAATACACACGGCTGCGAGAAGGGAAGGAGAGATGGTGTTTGTGGTTTGGAAGCATTTTATTTGTACTAGTAGTTTGTCTGGACTGGTTGTGGCTGGCCTTTTCCCCTTCCTAAGCACAAAGCAAGTTATCTTGGCCTGCAGTCTGAACGAAAGGCTTTTCTATATCTGATTTGTTGCCCATGGTACTCAGCCTGTGATGTGGCCCTTGATTAAAAGGGGTTGACAATTTAAATGAAGAAATTGACAGTTTGAAGCAGCCAAGCAGTCCAGCATCAATTCCTCAGGGTGTCGGGAGATCCAGTAAGCTGCATTAGCCTAAACATCAACAAACCTGTGCCCATCAGCCTCCTGCTTGCCTCATTTTTATGTTAGTTCTCTCTTTGTACAGACTGCCATTAAAAAGAGAACAAGAAACAACAAAGCAAATGTGGTAGAGCATGATGGGGTAAGAACAGTCACGACCTACCCAAACCCCTCCTCAGGCAGCCTAAGACAGGCAAATAGGCAGACAGACATTTTCACATAAGCCCTTCTTCAGAGCCCTCCTTACAGCCAAGAGAGAGACAGCAGCCTACTTGAGACCCAGTGGCCCTACTGAGCTAAAAGTGTACCCTGTGGGGGATGTCACCAGTCTCATGCTTAAAAGTTACATAAACCTATAAATCAAGTAAAGTTAATGTTCCTTCTTAAAAGGAAACAAAACTGAATAACAATTTAAAAACCCAAACACAAAGGTCACTAAGATTTTAATGAGGTTTCATAGTCACATTTGTTCTGCTCATACATAAAATCATTTATTGAAGTTGAAAATGGGGCCTGTGAGATAGCTCAGCAGCATAAGCGCCTGCCTAGCAAGCGCGAGGGCCTGAGTTCAACTCCCGGTACCCACATATGAAAAAAGGGCCGGTGATATAGCTCAGTGGCATGGGTGCCTGCTGGCATGCGAGGTCCTGAGTTTGACCCCCGGTACCCACAAAAAAAAAAAAAGTTGAAAATGATTTTTCATTCTATATATCCTCTCTTGACCTGACCCTATGTCTTTAACCAATAAAAACTGAGATTTGAGAAGGGGGTAAGTCATCCTAGGGAAAGGCCTCTTACCTACTCCCCCCACAAGTCTAACTCTGGTGCATCTTCCCACCAGAAAATCCGAACAATCACCTGATCCCCACTGTTCCCCTCCTTTCCGCTCCCAACCTCTTCCTGATATTTATAGTAAGAACAGTTGAGTTTCTTCACTGAGAGGTCATCATTTTGCGAAAATACAGTTTTCATGGTAGTTTCCATTTTAAAACTAATGCATGAGAAGAAATCTTACCGTATTGACCCAATCATGTATGGCTGCGCCAGCTGAACCACAATTGCACCACTTCCTAGCTGGTGACATGTATAGCCAGAATCCCAATCGTAATTCTTGGTGTCCCCATTCAGCAAGGCATTTCGGCTCCGACTGACTCCTTCAATCACACTGGCACAATCAGCAATCGTCGCAACATTCTCTGCGGGAACTGTGAATCCAGACACAAGATTTGGCATCAAGATAAGAGAAGCCAAATATATCCCAATAGCATGCTCAGAACAAAATTAATTAATTACTATCTCAAGTCAACAATAAAAGGGAAATTAGAACATCTTGATTATCTTATGAGGTTTCTATGCCAAATAATGAAAAAAAAAATTAAACCTGAGGTTAGAACAATCCAAACCATATGTAGCAATTAACCCTAAAGTATTTTATTATAAAGAAACATGATAACCTATAAAATGCAGAATGGATAAATACGTTGTAGAATATTACTACAATGAAAAATTTCATAGCCATTCAGCTGTTGAGCCGTTAGAGAGAGAGAGAGAGAGAGAGAGAGAGAGAGAGAGAGAGAGAGAGAGAGAGAGAGAGAAAGTGTGTGTGTGCGCTGCTGGAGACTGAACTCAGGTCCTCATGCATGCTGAGCAGGTGAGCCACACCTCACCCCAGCAATTGAGACTAATGAACTATAGCTATACACATATGTTGGGTAGAAAATTCATTAATTTAGAATTCTAAAATTCATAAAGCAAAAAAGTAATCCAGGACACAGTACCAATTCCTTTTCAGAATATACACTTGGCCTCAGCCATGATTCACTTCCTTTTTTTGTTTACTATTCTGCGCACTGCAACACGTACGCTCTTCCTTTGTTCATGAACTGCTGCATCTTGAAAAATCAGCTGTGTTTTGATTCTGAGTCTCTCTATACTTCAAGACCACATCAATCAGCTCATTTTTAAAGTCAAGAGCTTCCACCAAATGATGGTTCTCAATATGATAGACAGTCTCTAAACAGTGAGAACGGTAAAAAGATAAGGCCTTTTCTGTACATTTAACTTATTCAATCATAATCTATAATCTTTAAATATTTAGGTTATTTAACCAAAATTTACAATGTTAACCTGCTATACTTTTCAGACAGCATATAATAAACTCTCTGAAAAGGAAGAGGGTGACAACTACCATCCCAAAACACTTCCAGCTTTCTAATGATGTTAAGTAAATAATCTTACATATATCTTGTAAGTGATGCATTTATTTTCCAAAGCTGGACAAGCCTCTACTTAAGCCTTCATCTCACATCCTTCATTAACTGCTCTGCTCTCTGAAGATGAGGAAGGAAGGGAGGGAAGGAGAAAAAGGATGGATTTTCTGGTGATGTATCTCTTGACTATCAGGCTCAACTCCAAGGTAACAAGCAGAACACTGGTGATATTTCCTGTAAGGACAGTTTCCTGTATAAGGGGGCTCAAAGAAAAGCTCCCTATGACTTTGTAACACAGCAGAGGTAAAGGACTAACTACAGAGCCAAGTTCTGACGCCATGATCTCCCAGGAAAGAGGCGGTGCTCTGTAATTTGGAAGAGACAATTTAAGGAAGGGGCACAGAATGCACAGCAAATTGAGCTGAGACATAAGACAATACTCCAGGCAAGCTACGCTACAGTGGCAGACAGCAACCCCATCCTTAGTGGTTTAATGTAGCACACATTTATTTTTCACTCACATTTTGTATTCAGTCAGCCAGGTGGCTCTGCTCACTGTATCACTCAGGGATTCCAGTGACAGACGCTTCCCTCTGACATGTGTTTCCTCAATCGCGGCAGCAGTGCGAAGAGAACGAGCCTGGCACTGGCTCTTGAAATAATCCTCAAAGTAACACAAGTCTCTTTGCTCACATTTCATTGGTCAAGATACGTCAGGTGGCCTTACCTGACATCACAGGGGTTGAGCAGAGTATAGAAAGCAATCCTGCTATGTGCACAGAAGTGACCCAGAGAAAAAAGGGAGTATTTGGTGAACAATATTAACCTCTTCCACAAATATTAAGTCAGGATGAAGGAACATTCAATAAAAAGATAAATCTGGTCATTTGTTTAAAGTATATAAGGTATCTTAATGTACAAATATCCCAAAATGTGTGGTCTCATGCTGAAGGACATTTACGTTGTTTACCATTGTTTTACTATTACAAACAAAAGGGTCCTCTTATGTTCCTGGGTGTTGTGGTTTATATGTAGATGGCCTCCAAAGCCTTGTGCGCTCATAGGTGGGGCTTTTGGTAGGTGACTGGATTGTGGGAGCACGGAGGTGACTGGATCACAGATTAGTCTACTGATGAGTTCGCAAGTTAGATGTGATATTGGGAGGTGAAGCCTGCTGGGAGGAGGTGAATCACTGGGGGCGTGGCCTGGAGGGGTCTGTCTCTCCCTGTCCTCCTTTGATGTCTCTCTGCTTCCTGCCACCATGCCAGGAGCAACCTTTCTCTGCCATGGCCTTCTCTCTGTTGAGCCACAGCCTTGAACCCAGCCAACTATGGACTGAAACTTTTAGAAATTGTAAGCCCAAATGGTAAATTTTTCCTTCTCTAAATTGTGGCTGTTCATATATATATATATATATATATATATATATATATATATATACACACACACACTATATAGAGCATGTGTGTGTGCTGTATATGTATACGTGCTGTCTATGTATGTGTGTTGTATATATATAGTATATGTATATGTGCTGTATATATATGTATGTGTGCTGTATATATAGTATATATACTATGTATAATATATATACACGCTATATACAGTATATATGTATATAGATATACAAACTCATATATGTATTTATATTCATGGCTATGGGTTACTTTCAACTACCATAGATCTTACCAAATTATCCACCAAAATAACTGTAAAACTTCACACACTCAACTCATTTCTCCATACCCTAACTAACTCTTAGTAATATCAGATAAGTATGAAAAGAGATGTCAGAGAGAGACAGAGAGAGAGAGAGAGAGAGAGAGAGAGAGAGTGTGTGTGTGTGTGTGTGTGTGTGTGTGTGTGTGTGTGTGTCTAACAGTACTGGGGTTGAAGCCAGGGCCTCCTGCAAGCTAGGCAAGTGCTGAACCACATCCCCAGCCCTTTTTTATTTTGGGACAGGGTCTTGTTAAGTTGCCCAGGATGGCCTTACCTTGTGATTCTCCTGCCTCAGCCTCCGCAGTAGCTGGGAATACAGGTGTGTGCCACTGTGCCTGGCTGAATGTAGTGTCAGTGTTTCACTAGTTTTGTTAAAGTTAAACATACCTCCCAACTCCTGGGGATCATTCTCCATCTCTCTTCTTCTGTACACTGCCAATTTTTTTCTTTTGTCTATTTTTCTATTATCCTTTATAATTGATCTGCAGGATGTCAATCCTTTGCAGGTCAATATACTGAGATGAAATATTTAATCCTTTCCTTTATGATGTTTGCTTTTTTTTTTACTTGTTTGGAAACTCTTTCCCACATCAAATCTATATTTTCCTATATTTCTCCTGAAAATTTTTGGATTTTATTTTTATGTTTGGTTCTTTAATCTACTCAGAATTTATTTGTGCATTAGGGATTATTTTCAACTTTTATTCATAAAGATGGCCAATTTCCCCAGTACTATTTAATGACCAGTCCATCCTTCCCCCGTTAATTTGTTATTTTAGTCACATACAAAGTTTTTGTATATATTTGCATCTCCTTTTAAAATCTGTATTCTGTTTCGCTAATTGATTTGCGTTGTTTTGTGCCTTTACCATGCTGTTTTAGTTACTATATTTTATGGCAATATTAAAATCTTTTCTCCCTCTTTTTCTTCCAAATTATCTTAGATATCCTTGGTCCTTCTGGGAAAATTTTACATTTTAGGTTTTCAAATATATCTGACATGAAAATTTCATAATATACCCTCTTCTTCATTCCAAATATGTTTGTTTGTATCTTTTATCTTCAATCCTCTACAGGTTTGTCTACTTTAGTAGGACTTTCAAAGAACTAACTTTTTAAAAATTTCAATAAATTCTTCTCTTCATTATTGGTCTTCCTTCTCCTTCTTTGGATTTATCTATGTCTATTTGAAGTGAATGTTTAATCCATTAATCTTTTCTTTTCTAATAAATATGTTTATCTACTGTATTTAACTTCTAACTCTTGTTTACCATTATCTTCAAGTTGTAACACACTGCAACAGTGTCTTTAGAGCACTGGTGAGACGTTATACATAACGTCCCTAAAGCTGAGCTTTTCTGATACATAGTATTTCAAAAGATGAACATTTCTAACTATTTTCTAATTCCCATTATGATTTTTTCTTTTCATTCAGATGTTTGTTTTTAACTTTCCAGGCTTTTTTTGGTTTTCTGAGTTTTAAATACAATGTACACAAAAATATGGGGTATGTACAATATTAACTCCGCAGAATCTGAGACATGTCTATTCATTTGAGAGGGTCTGGTTTAATTTTCATGTGTTTGCATAATTTCTGTAGCTTCTTTGGTCATTAATTTCTAGTTTCATTGCACTGTGATCTGCTAACGTGTAGGGGTCAGTTTCGATTCTTCTGCACTTATGCATGCTTTGCGGGCTGGCGTGTGGTCTATTTTGGAGAAAGTCTCATGTGCTGCTCAGGAGAATGTGGCTTCTGTCCCTGTTGGGTGGAACGCTCTGTAGATATCCATTAAGTCCATTTGTGCAAAGGTTTGGTTCAACTCTGATATTTCTCTGCTGTTTCTGTGTCTAGCTGATCTATTTGTGGTAGTAGGGTATTGAGGTCCCACACTGTAATTGTGTTTTTGTTTATCTGATCTTTTTTGTCCAGCGGTGTTTGCTTTATGAAGTCAGGAGGGCCAGTGTTTGGTGCACACAGTGGCACCTCAGTTCATGAACACTTTGGTTTGCAAACAGAAGTGTTTGGCAAAATTTTGTTTTTGCTTGTGACGTCTGCATTGGGTGATGAACATAATCATGGCCATCATTCCCCAAAGAACACAAACGTGGCCATCTTTCCCAGAACTGTGGAACGAATGAAGTTCATGAACTGAGGTACCACTGTATATGCTTATAATTGTTATCTCTTCTTGTTAAATTGTCCCCTTAACCAATATGTAGTGAGCTTTTTTGCCTCTTCTGAACAGCTCTGGCTTGAAGCCCACTAGCTCTCAGAACAGGACCGCCGCTCTTGATTTTTTCAGGTTCCCACTGCATGGAATATTGTTTCCATCCCTTTCAGTTTTTAATATCCAAATCAGTAGGTCAATCTGATCTGACCTGACAATTAGAGACTCACAGTGTGAGTTTCTTAAGGGCAAAAACTGCTGCTGTTTTCACTGATATATTCCCATTGCGAAGAAAACAGCACCAAGCACATAGTAGGTGCTCAGTGAATATTTGCTGACTGAATGAATTGGACGGAAAATGCTGCCTATGTAAGGCTAGAGTGCTTCACTTTCCTTAACATAGGTCCTTACCAAAAAGTAAGAAAATCTAAAAGTTAATGAATAAAGCAGAAAAAAAGTGCTTTCGCCATGCAAGTTTTCTTAGAAAAGTAAAGTATGATCAATCTCTGGGTCTTGACCTAAACATTAAAAAGAAAACAAATATGCCCATAGCAGGAGTTGCGATATAAGCATTACACTGCCCCCCACCCCACTTCTTCCGTAAAATGTGTCCCACATACAGAAAATTTGGCCACTTGTGGTAGAACAGAATATTTTTGATGGAGAAACCGTATTGGAGGGCAAGAGGGAAAGAAGGAATGTACAGTACGGTGTGGTTTTAGAAGGGTATAAGAGGTCTCTTCTCTATCTGCTTTAGTCATGCTACAGGAGTTCTGACAGAAGATGTTCATCCTGAATGCTACCACTGGTTTTACTTACCTGTAGAGGTCACTTCCTCCATTTCAGCAGGAAATAATTCTGTTATTAATTGCTCTGCCTAGAATCACAAGCCTCAGCCCACCTAGTTGGGCTGCTTAATACTCAATGGTGTGAATATGTTCTGCGGTCTTTGTGCTGGGAAGGTTTATGGAGTGATTCTACCTGACTGCCGCATACAGAAGGCTCCATGCTTTTTTCTTCCCAGAGGAACTAGGCCGCTCCCCATTTTGAATGTTCATTATTACTGTCTTTCATATTCGTCTGATAAATTTGTTAAAAACACCATCTGGATGGGACTCAGCTTTGTGCTGTACTTCAGTCTTCTAGTCTCCTCCCTTGTCCCACTGGAATTTCTGTCCCAATTTGTGTCACTTTGTTTACAAAGCCACACTGCCAAAACCCAGCATCTCGCGTCTGTCTCTTCCTGGGTTTCTCTTGCCACCCTTCAGCTACACACCTATTACAATAGCTGTGCTGGGAGCAAAAGGCAAAGGGGAACTGCCTGGCCAGAAATTGCTTTTCCCCCTCTGTGCACACAGCAATTCTGCTCAGACAAATTTAATTTGCTGCTTCTGAATGCAAAAGTTGCATGTTAACAAAGTGTATACATCCTGCAAGTGGGTATTGGAATGACTCAGACTGTGGGGAGCAGCAGGAAGTGATCTGAAAACCATTTTACTGCACCCCGTTCTTACGCAGCACTAGGGGTGGCCAACAGCATGCTAGTAGATTTAATTCAGGAGTAATACATTTTTAAAAAGGCAGTATTACTTCACTAGGACATGACCTGAAGGCCACACATACCAGTTACATTTAAAGGTAAGACTGATACATTATTTAACTGACTCCAGATATCACCTTTGAGAAGTGGGAGAAACCCCACTTGAAGCAGATTTAAAAAAAAAATAAAATAGCAGCACATACAGGGCATTATTACCCTCAAAAACTGTACCCTTGGTGGGCTTTATTCAATATTTCCCTGGCTGTTTCCATCATGAAATTATTTTCTTCACACGACAAGGAAGCACTTAATAGTCTTAGAGTAGATTTTCTCCTCTGTCAAAGTATTTATTTATTTATTTATTTATTTATTTATTTTTATGTGGGTACCGGGAGTTGACCTCAGGACCTCGCACTTGCCAGCAGACGCTTGTGCTGCTGAGCGATATCACCGGCCCTCCGCTGTCAAAGTTTAGATAGAAGTACTCCTGATCAAAAGGATAACTACAGCTTTTATCAGCTTACAATCACACCTACATATTCCCCCACAGACCTACTCTCTTCTTAGGGGTTAGTGCCCTCTGGGCCTCTCCCCAGGCCTCCGCAGGAACTTGCTGCTGATCAGGCACGCTTCCAACACAACTGCAATCCAACCTTCTGCAGTTATTCTAAGGAAAAAATACCCACAGCTGTTTGGTCTTAACAGCTGTAAAAGAACAATAGCTAATTGGAGAACAAGACCATCTTTCTTGGAAACCATCAAGAAGCTGCACAAATGTATTCTTCAACACCGGCACTTGGTTACATTGATTCTTAGTTAAGGCTCGGATGAAGAAAAATCCCTTTGCAATTGTAGGCTGTATCATAGTTTCCCCCAGCCTGTGTGTGAGAAGGCTGTACAAACAACCTCAAAGGATGGTCATGAGCACCTCTCCACCGCGCATGGCAAGCCCTGGGGAAGAACACAGCCGTGCCTTTGGGAATGCTGCAGCCCCCTTTCCCTGAGACTCCTTTTCTACCTTCTTAACTTTGAGATGTATCAGTATTATTCTTTGTATTCTGATCATTCCTATACTAGCATCACGTTTACCCAAACAGCACCACATCTTGAGATTACACTATTGCCAGTCATGCTGGGCTTCATTTGGCCAGTGACTGGAGGAATAACACTTTTCTAAATCTCAAATGCGGCCCCTTCCACACCACAGCCTCTCAAACATATGACTTTATGAAGCTATAGCTCTCAATGCTTCTAGAAGATAAGAAATGAGAGCAGGTGATCCTCAGGGGCAGGGCTGGGGTGGTGAGCTGGGGTGGTGGGCTGGGGGACAAGGAGTCTCAAGTGTGCAAGTTCACTGGGATCGGTGAATTCTCTCTCCTCACACTGGGGCCTTTGAGGGGTAGCACTTTTCTGAAACCGTGTGATTTACTTTCTTCTGTGTAGTTTGACAATCCTATAGTTTAAATGCCAGAGATTTTAGCTGAGAAAATCTTCAATTCAAAATCACCTTACAGAATCAAACTTCAGATGTTTAGCAGCAGTAACTAGTGCAGTGTGTCAAAGAGGGATTCACTGTGTAGGCAAGCCTTGAAATTGAGGAAAAAGGCATTGCCAGGTGTAAGAAAAAAGACGTCCCGAACACCCGACTCTGTGTTTGAACTAACAGGCAGTATCGCACTGGAGTGGTACTTTTTCTTTGCTAGGGACATAATCTCTCAGAGAAAGAGACTCTGCATCTGCTCCCGAAACACACCGAGAAGTTAATGATGCTGGTGACGGAGGAAAAGAGCCAACACATAAACCGTTGTTGAAAATGGCTTTGCAAGTTGTAGAAACCTCGAATTTAAAAAAGTTACAATGTAAAGACCATCTTTTTCTATGAATGCCAATGTAAGGGTTTTATATGGAGTTATTTTACTTATGTCCTAAAAGATGTCAAAATCAACAAGTTATTTTTGTTCCATGCTATCAGGCAGTAGCAATAATGAAGTATTCAAATGCGAAAGCCCTACAACATGGATGCTGCAGACAAAGCATCCCAATCGGATCTGTAGCAAGGACACTCCTCCAAATCCACTTTGGCAGAAACTTCCCGCCACAGCTGTAGGAGGCAGAGAGAAAACAGAGAGAACAGCAAATTTTCAGAGGCGTTAGCCCCAGGAAGTCCTGAATTAACAGAGTGGTGTGAGAAGGATCTCAAGGGAACAGGACTGGAACTTAGAAGAAACAAGAGTAAAGGTGGCCAAAAGGTCCCAGCACTGGGTTCAGAATTGCGAGTCCTCAATCAAGCCCTGGAAGATCCCGGACGGGACAATTTGCCTCCCAAGAACACTCTCAGGTCTAGACTGAGGCATCAGCCCAGGGCTGAGGAGAAGCTGGGGTACCACCTCCCTGCACCCCTCAGACTCTGGGGGAATCTGGCTACCCAGCTTCAGAGGCAGTCAGAGCCGGAGTGTGCTGGAACAATTCCACTCACCCTTCCAAAGCAAAGTTGCACCAGAAAAACAAACTGGCAAAACACACATTTACACTGCCTTCTGGAGGCCAAAGCTAAATGAGACTGAAGAAACAGAATCATGCTATGGTTTTCAGGAGACTTACAAGATGTGATTTTTTTTTTTTTTTTTAAAGGCTTGTCCAGTAGCTCATGAAGAGCCTTTTACTATTATTTGTAATTCTTTTAACAGTATACACTTAGTGCTTTGGAAAATAAAGACTGGACACACACAGTATTTTTAAATGGCACCTCATTATAATTATGTTCGTTCTGCCCGTTAGGAAGTATTCCTTATTCCTGTGCTCAGGTGCTCTTTCCATCACACGCAGGTACAGGGATGGAGGGGACATGGCTGCTCTTCCCTTTGCACTCTCTGCTCTGGACTCCACTGGATCAGGCAATGGCTTAGAAAGCAGCCACCAAAGGAACCCACCCCAGTTCCGTGAACTTTCCCAGACAATCAGGAGAAGCTATTTAACCACCCCAATACAGCTTCTCTACCTTGAAAGAAAAAAGAAATCCTTTTTTTCCCTCTCTTCTTGATTCAGCATCTCACTATGTAGCCCAGGCTGGCCTTGAACTCACAATCCTCAGCCTCCAAGTGCTGAGATTGCAGGTGTGTGCCACCACACTGGGCACTTCCTACTTTCTTATGAACATTGACAGCTAAATTAGATGAGGTTTACAAAAGCATTTTGACCAGGTACTTGGGAGGCTGAGGAAAGATGATCTTAAGTTTAAAGCCAGCCCGGACAATTTAGCAAGACACTGTGTGAAAATAAAATTTTTAAAAGGGCTGGGGGTGTAACACAATGGTAAAGTGCCCTTGGGTTCAGTACTAGGAAAAATGGCAAGAGACACTTTGAAAGTTTCAGAGACCTGGCACTTCCCTTGCTGTGGAAATTCAGGTCCCCACGCAGAATGGTTAGGTGGGACCAGCATCTCAGAAATTGGGTATTACACGAGACAGGAAACTTACTCTCATGAGCCACCTCGCCATTGTAAAAGGATAGGAGCAAAGGAAGGAAGAGCCAAAAACAATTCTACTGACCTGCAAAAAAACTATTAGCACCTGCTAGTGTAATACGCAGCTGGCAGTTTTAGAATAACCGAGAAAGCAGTTCCTTCTGGTCGATATTTGCTGGAGACAGCAATTTCTGACCTACTGAATCAGATCAAGATCATCTGAGTCATTAGACCAAAGAAGCTTCTTTGTGCGAAGCATTCATTGGCTAGGGGGTTTCCTTCATTAAACAAAGGGGTCTGCCCACAGCTGCCTCCCAGGACAACCACTGTGCTGAGGTTTCAAGAGCTATCACAATGGAAGAAGCACATCAAAACGCATTAAAAAAATCACAGACACAAATGGGTTACAATGTATCAGTGAGGCCAGAGTGGAAATGCCATGTGGCTGTCCCATTCTTCTTGGAGGAAGACAGGAGGGGGAGGGAGAGGAGAGGAAGAGGGAAAGGAAAGGCTCCCTACAGTATTTAGATGGTCTTCAAATGTTCATAATTTCCTTAGGGTGTGCTCGTTGCCAAGCTGACAGATGTTGCAGGGAAACCTGTACTATTCGGAAGAAAGGCTAACCTTTCAAGAGTGGAAGAGGGGGAGGGAGGCAGCCCATCCGTTCGTGAAGAGATGACATTAAACTGGACAGCAAACCACCCTTGGCGTGCTGGATCCATGAAAGGCTGTGTGATAACCCTGCCAAAGAGAACTGTCCTGCGAGAAATCTTGTCTCACTTTGACTTTCCTTGCCATGAGTTTAAAATAGTTTTTAAAATAAGTATTAGGATGCCCTAGACAAGTAAATAATTACTAATCATCATTTTTAAATCCCCATGACTCTAAGCAATAAGTTGCACAACATCCCCCTATGGGAAGTAACAGATATGCTATCTGGTACTCTTCTAAATGTTTATCCACTTTCTTTGCCATTCACTCTTCCTTGTTGTGTTCAATACAGAGAGAGGGGGACAGGGACAGGTTTTTGCAAGCAGACTGTCAATTCTTCCATCCCAGACTTCCCAACTGGATGTAAACTTACGTGGCTCTTCTGATGATTCAGTCCTTGACATTTCCAAAAGAGAGCCTTCCAATGGATGACTGCGAACGCTAAGTAGTAATTTATGATGCAAAACAGTAGTTCTGCAGAGCCCTAGCCCTTTTCCAACAAACAAAAGGGAAGAAAGCACATTAAGGCTTCTTGTTTAAGATCTCAGGAGAAAGCTGAGCTACCCCTTTTGTCCTCTTCCTGAAGAGGCTTTGTCTCCTCTTTATCTCTGAAATACTTTTCCAGCATTCGGAACTCTAAACCTCCCACTCGCTCCTAAAATCTACACGCTCCTGCTCACTAATGCAACCATTAGTCATTTTTCCCTGTGCCTTAGTTATACCCAACGTTTTTGTCAGCTCTGCTGAGCGGTGACTCACCTAATGCCTGCTTGCAGAAGGGAGATTAACCAATCTATCCATTTGAAGATCAACGGTAATGTGCCATAAGGAAAATTATACCCCCACCACGAAAATCTGTGACTGGGGAATCATTTTATAGAATCACATTCATTTATATCAATTATCTTGTTTATCAAAGACAATGAAACACCAACTGGTAGTAAAAAGGTACACAGTGCACAGTGAGGATTAATTAGATCTCACCCTCCCCGAGGCTGTGAGCTGTTAACCACTTCACTTTGGGAGGAGACTGTTTACAGGGTCTGTTTTATAACTCTCTTCACATTAACTTTGAAATGTCAAAAGCAGGTAGTTAACTGTTTATTATACAAAATGTCACACATGTAAAACACTGCAATATGAAATTATTGTAACTGATCTACCTCAAGAAATTCTGCCTTTTAGCTTTTATAGCTTGTTTGTCAGTCTCTGGATCTCAGCTTAATTGCCATTATGTAGATTTGCATACCAGGCAGTTACTGTCTGATGAATAATATTCTCTGCATGCACTGTGTCTTCAGTCAAATGAAAAATAAAAATAACATGATATGAAAATTATTATTGTAGTTAAAAGTAGTATGTACTCAGTAGAACGGGGGCTGTCTGAAGAGTAGCGTCACTTGTTCTGATTTTGTCTGATTTTGTTCTAGTTGAGACTAAAATTCAGAAGACTCACAATGCAAAGCTTATTAGTAGTAGTCTGGTGGGGAATGCACTGCCCAAGTTCTCCAAAGCCACGGTGCACTGGCACTAACTTCACATCTCTACCCCCAAATCTCTGAGTTATGAAATTATCCACCAGCATGATAATTTTTTCCCACTACCTGGCAGATTTACAGAGATTAAATCCTCTTTCTCTGCTGTCCACTATTCCAGTCTTGCCAAAACTACCTTTCCACCTCCTTGTCATTGTCCTCAAATAACTTAATTTCCCTCTGAAGCACAAAAATCAGATAGACAGGAGGGAGAGAGTTCACAGGGAAACAGGGGATGAAGCAGGATTAAAACAAAGCAGTGTGTTTCCCTGGGAAAGTAGAGTACAGGAAATAAGCGAGGTGAACATGAGGATAAGGTCAGAAGGCTCCTCATATTCCATTAAACAACTTAACATCAAAAGATTTGTGGGTAAAATTTAAATGTTAGAAGCAAAATAAATAAATGAATGACAATGGATACCAGCTTGCTAACTCTCGAGCATCAATACCAATTTGGATATATGGTAATTTGCTAGTTAACCCAAATTCCCAGTGAAACACTGGGAAAGACATCCATGGTACAGGAGCTCACCAAATCACCAAATTTATAGTTAGAAAAGAACTCTGAAGACCTCTTACTTCATATCACTTTTATCTTATCACACATGGAGCCAGAAAACAAAAACAAAGGGAAAGCTACATCTCCAGCTCTTATTTTTATTTTGAGAAAAAGTTTCACTAAATTGCCTAGGCTGGGTTCAAACTTGTGGTCCTCCTACTTCAGCTTCCCAGAGTGCTGGGATTACATTACAGGTATGTGCCACTATCCCTGACTACTCAAGTTATTTTATATACCTTTGTTTATAAAACAACTTAGAGATAGGCCAAGAAAAGTTTATAGGCTCATTTTATTTAAGAATGTAGGTACAAAAATTCTAAAATATTAGTCAACCAAGCCCAATAGTTACAGTGTTAGGAAAATACATATCTAATATCAAGTGTCCTAGAACACAAGCACGGATCATTATGAAACAATCTACCCTTGATTCCAGGGACTGTGAGGGATTCTGAGCATAGAGGTGCTGAGTAAGAGCACTCCGGCTGGAGCAAGAACATGAGATGACCTAGAGAAGATGTGAGGCCACCGCTGAGGAGACACACTGGTGACACTAGCGAGAGGTGGTAGTGGTTTGTGTTAGGGTGGTGGCTGCAGCCATGGTGAAAAACTAACCAGGAATGACAGAAATGCAAATTAAAGCAACAATAACGCACTATCTCATGGTCATCATACTGGTAAAGACAGAAAGCTCCTATTAGATATGGGCAAGACATGGGCAGGAAGGGGCTCTCCTGGACTCCTGCTGGTGGGAGTATGAACCTGTACAGCCACGCAGGAAGGCAATCTGCAAGTACAGGGCAGAATGAACATGTTCCCACCAGCTTGAACCACTGGAGGTACATGTGTGACTGTTGTACAAGTGGTACAACCATGCATGGGGCACTCATGCATGTACCACCGACAGTTCTAGCCCCCCGGCAGCGAGATGTATGAATTACAGCCCCATTGTGAACATGCTAAACCTGTGGGTGCTTTAGTACTCAGGGATCTCGCTTTTGTTCACAAGTCCTGGGGAGGAGACAGATGCAAGGAAATTCACTGCAGCATGTCTGGGGGACCATGTCATAAAAGAGAGGGAAACTATCAAATGAGAAGGCACTGCACAGACCACTGAGCCTGGCACGTGACGACCTGAAGAAAATGATTAACACAATTCTATATATCTAAAGGTTACTTAAAAAACAAAGGTCATGGGGCCGGTGAGATAGCTCAGCGGCATAAGCGCCTGCCTGGCAAGCGCGAGGTCCTGAGTTCGACTCCCAGTACCCACATACGAAAAAAGGGCCGGTGATATCGCTCAGCAGCACAGGCGCCTGATGTCACGCGAGGTCCTGAGTTCAACCCCCGGTACACACACACACACAAAACAAAGGTCATTAAATTAGTGTTTATTTTCATTATATACCTGAGATAGCTGAAGCTTAGAGAGATTGTGCCTTATTTATAACATAACAATAGAAGGATAAGAATGAGGATTTGGGTTGATAATACAATATTCCATTCATTCATTCAACATTTACTGAGAATCAAGATTCCAAGTGCTGATGCCAGGTGTGGTGGTGCACACTGTAATCCCAGCACTTGGGAGGCTGAGGCAGGAAGACTGCCCTGAGTTTGAGGCCAGCCTGGGCTACATAGTGAGTTCAAGGCTAGGCTGAACTCACTAGACCCTGTCTCAAAAAAGAAAGAAAAAAAAAAAAAAAAGTACAAGATTCCAAGTCCTGGGACTATAGGAATGCACAAAACAGATGCAGTCCTTTCTCTTATCAAGCCATGTGAATCAATGTATAGTTACAAATGAAAGTAATTGCTCTGAAAGAAAAACTTCAGATCTATGTACATCATATAAAGAAACTTTACCTATGCTGAGAAAGTCAGGGATGACTTTTCTGAAGAAGCAATATTAAGGTGAAATTTAAAGGATTATTAGAAGGTCACTTAAGGAAAGGGGTGTAATTTGATGAGACAAGGGTAAGGATGAGGAGAGAAGAAGAAGCATTCTATAAAAATGGCAAGTACAAAGGCCCTGTGGTCTCTAGGAATGAGAAGTAGGCCTGCCTGGCCCGAATATAGAAAGTCAGATAGGTATTTGTACAAGATGGAGTAAATATGTATTCATCAGACCCTGAAGGGCCTGGAGGGTCACGGTGAAGACTCTGAACTTTATCCTGAGAGTAATGGAAAGCATGAGTGATTCTGAGCAAAGGAATGTTCTGGTAAGATACCTCCAGGTGGAGCATGGAGAACAGTAAGGACTACCAAGGATGTGGGAAAGGTGAGGGTGTGTGGAGCAGACAGCAATGACACCAACAAGGAGAAGCAGTGGTGGCTTGCACCAGGGAGTTAGCAGCAGTGGTGACAAGGGGATAGATGTGTCGTCTGGAATATAATGTCAACATAAAAGTTATTTCCATAATATAAAAATATCTCTGATCATGTATATTTAGTGTGCTTCCACAGCTCACTGAGGTTTTATGGAGCTGTGCTTCCAATTTTCTATAATAGGCAACTACTGAACATTAATTCATCAGAGTCATTGGAAAAGTGTATGATAATGCTCCTAAGGCGAATTGGTTCCGAGTCAGGAGAAGGAAATAGGGCTTTAAGCCCTTGCCTAAACTGTCATTTGCCACCAAAGACCATTTCTCTGCCTTACAGCTCCTCTGACCATTAGCAAAATGGCAGCTGCCCATCAAGGCTGGGGTGAGAAGATGGGCATCCATCCGCCTCCTCTGCTCCCCGCAGCCATGGGACCGGCCTGTGCTGCCGACAGTTCTCAGCTAGGAACTCGATCAATTCATATTTGATACTGTACAGAATCATTTCCTGAAGACGCCAATTCAAACATTCTAACACCTTCTGTGCTTTTACATCTCACTGGAGTCCCTCGCTCATACACTCTGCTTTATTACCATTTTAGTTGATTTCATCACAGCTTCATGGAAAACAACTTCACCAACAACCATTTCCTGTCATTACGGGGGCAGAATTGCAGTAATACCCTGCTTGAGCACTAGGCAGTTTTTATGATAATTTTACCACAAGTAACGTTACGATTTTTAAGTACATTCTCTCTTGTAGCACTGCACTGATTCCTGTCCTTAAAAAGGTAAGTATGTAATGTGGCTGTAAAAGAAACATACTCATCTTCACAATATTAATGAGCCAATAAATTCAAAGAGCTCTACATCCCAGACTGGCTCACCTACCAGCCTTCCCTCTCACACGATCTCTTTCTGGTACTTGAACCAGGACACGCCTAAGCCCGTACTCAGGATTATGAGGCAGGAGGAGGCCATGGGTTTAGAGCCCCTCCCAGTCCCAAGATTTTATACGGCAGTCCAATCCAATAGTCTAAAAGATTCAGTTGGTTCACAAAAGACTAGTTCCGCTCTTTTAATAAAAAGTGATACACTACAGTGCCCAAAAGGTAATCCTTCCGGGATCTCTTCTTCCAGTTCCTCTCTTCCATTTTAAATGTCTTTACAACAAATAGAACAGACATACAATGAACTGCGTTGAAAGCGTATGCTCTCATGAGTGTGGATACCTGTGACACCTGTGAGGCTACCGGCCCAATCAAGACAGCAGAGCTCGCACCGTTCCTGCCTCTTTGTGACCCACTCACCTCTAGCCTCAGACAACTGTGGATCCACCTTCTGCAGCTACACTCTTGTTGTTGTCACCCAGAACTGTACATATAATCAAACAGTATATACTTTTTCAACCTGGCATCTTTCATCCATATTCTTACAGACTCTTGGCTTATTCAATAGAGTCATCAGGTGAATCACTACATTTCCTGAAGACGTTCTCCCATCTCCCCCAGAAAGAGACAGAGAAAACACATTCCCGCCAGCTTGAAACACCAGTGGTGTGTGCATGACTGTCCCACTGGGTGACATGGGACAGTCCCATCAGGGGTACAAATCGCCTGATGGGAGAGTCATGCTTATACCATTGGTGGTACGAGCCACCCAGCAGCAAGACATGTGGATTACAGCCCTGTCGTGAACATGTTAAGGAGTGACGCTCAGGAACGTGCTGGGTGTGGAGGGGCTTGGCAGCATTGTGCTCGCCTACCCACTCCGCCGAGTCTTTCACCCAGTAAGATAAACAACATGGACCATTTTCCCCTGATTATAAAAGCCTCATTTTCACTGAAGAAAATATACAAGTGCAGAAAAATATAGTAAAAACATTACCTATAAGTTCACCATCTAGAAAACCTGTTAACATTTTGGTGTTCTTCCCTGTGGTCTTTTTAACGCATTATTACAGACTGAACTGTTCTGGAATCCACATGTTGAAGCTCGCGCATCTTAAGTGTGAGTGTATTTGGAGATAGGGCTGTTAAAGAAGTAATTAAGTTAAAAGAGGTCATGAGGTGAGACCTAATTCAATATGACTAATGTCCTCAGTGGAAGGGGAAGAGACCCCAAGGATACAAGTGGATAGAGAAACGGCCATGCGAGGACACAGCAAGCAGGTGACCACCTCCTGCCAAGACGAGAGGCCTTAGGAGAAACTGTCCTGCCAATACCTTGATTTTAGACTTTTAGCCTCTAAAACTGTGAGAAAATGAATTTCTGTTAAGGTACCCACTATGTAGTATTTTTATAGTTGTCTCCACAAATTAACACATGCAAATATAAAAATACACATATTATCTTTAATCTTAAAATACTAGCATCAATCTGGCTACAAAGTGATACCCTATTTCTATTTTTATATTATATTATGGGCATTTCCCTGTGTTATGAAACAGCTATAAAGAAATTCTGATGTATGAATGTGTCATAATGTATTTCATTGTGTCCTTATTGATGGACATTTGTAGTGCTTCCTCTATTTTGGTTATCATAAATAACACTGTGCTGAACATTCATATGGAAGAAATGCTGTTTCTGAGTATTTCCCAAGGATAAATTACTAATGGCAGAAGCAATATATCAGGAGTACTTTAAAGACTTGATAGGGCCGGTGAGATGGCTCAGCGGCGTAAGCGCCTGCCTGGCAAGCGCGAGGTCCTGAGTTCGACTCCCAGTACCCACATATGAAAAAAGGGTCAGTGATATCGCTCAGCGGCACAGGCGCCTGCTGGCGCGCGAGGTCCTGAGTTCGACCCCCGGTACCCACAAAAAGAAAAAGACTTAATAGATATTACCAAATTGTCTTCTAGAAAACCTGTACCATCCACATCCCAGCAGCAAATAAGATTGCCATTTCCCAACATTTTCACTAAGTATTTTCATTCAAAACTCACCAATAGAATTTTAAAATGAAACTTGACAGGCTGATTTTCAAGCTCATTGGAAAAGAAAATTTCAAACAATAGCAAAAATTTTTAGAAAAGAGTAACTGTGAGTGTAGATAGCAAAATTGATTATTAAGTACCAAAGCTAGAAGAGATAGATAAATTCATGATATATGCTGTTTTAAATCAATGAATGAAAAGATGCAATAGAGGATTTCAAGACAACTGGTCACGTATTTTAGAAATAACAGGTAAATGCCTACTTCAGACCAAACACAAATAAAATCTTGAACAGATTAAAGAACTAAATGTAAGCACACACACAGACACACACACACACACCAATAACAAAACCAACCAACCAACCACAAACTCTGTAAGCGAATGTACGTTTATATTTTGGGCTAGTGACAGAGTTTCTAAATAAGTCACAAAATCCAGAAGCAAGAAAACAAATGACTGGTAGATTTGATCAACTGAATATTCAAAACTTCTGTACAACAAAGATGTCACAAATGAAGTTAAAAGGAAACTCAAAGTCTTGGAGAAGATATCAGCAATGCATATAAAAGGCAAAGAATATACATATGTACAAATTAATAAAAAAGCAATAAAAAGAAAAGTTGGCAAAGAATATAAAAAGATAACTCATTAAAAAATGGCCAAGAAACAAAATGATACTCAATTCTAGTAATAACTGGGCTGATACAAACTAAAAGACAAATATTCTATTGAATATAGTTCTATGGCATTGGGAGTTTGAACTATAATAACTTGTATAAATTTATGGGGCATCAAGTGTTATGATTCATGAAAATAATGTGGAATAATTAAATCAAGTTCATTAGCATATCCTTTACCTTAAATATTTAACTTTTTGTGATGGGAACATTTGAATTTACACTTGGCAATTTAAAAATGTATAATACGTTATTAACTATATTCACCATACTGTGAAAAAATAAAAAAACCACACCTATTCCTCCTGAAATTGTGTACCCTGGACCAGCATCTCCCCATTCTCTCCACTGACCAAGCTCGGTAACCATCACTCTACTCTCCTCCTATGAGTTCAACTGTTTTAGATTTTACATGTAAGTCAGAAAACACAACTTTTGACTGTGTCTGGATTATTTTACTTAGCATAATGATCTTCAATTCCATCCATGTTGTCACCATAGAATTTCCTTAATAGTATTCTCCCCTCCCCCGTGTGTGTGTGTGTGTGTGTGTGTGTGTGTGTGTGTGTGTGGTGTGAGTGATTTCCATTCATCTGTTGATGGACACTCAGGCTGACCCATAACTTGGCTATAGTGAATAGTGCTGCAAAACACTGGAATGCAGATATCTCAACAAACTGATTTAAAATCTCTGGGTTTGGGCCGGTGAGATGGCTCAGCGGCATAAGCGCCTGCCTTGCAAGCGCGAGGGCCCGAGTTCGACTCCCGGATCCCACATATGAAAAAGGGGCCGGTGATATCGCTCAGCGGCACGGGTGCCTGTTGGCGCGCGAGGCCCTGAGGTCGACCCCCCGGTACCCACCAAAAAAAAAAAATAAATAAAATAAATAATAAAATCTCTGGGTTAAATACCCAGAAGTGGGATTGCTAGATCGAATGGTAGTTCTACTTTTAGTTTTTTGTTTTTTTTTTTTTTTGGTGGGTACCGGGGGTTGAACCCAGGAACTCGAGCGCCAGCAGGCGCCTGTGCCACTGAACGATATCACCGGCCCTTTTCTCGTATGTGGGTATCTGGACTCGAACTCAGGACCTCGCGCTTGCCAGACAGGCGCTTATGCCACTGAGCTATCCCACCGGCCCTACTTTTAGTTTTGTGATGACCCTCCACACAGTTTTCCATAATGGCTGTATTATTTTACATTCCCAACAACAGTATGCAAGGGTTCCCTTCTTTCCACGTTATCTTTTGTCTTTTGATAACAGCTATCTGATGGGTGTGAGATGATTATCTTACTGTGCTTTTCATTTGCATTTCCCTAATGATTAGTGATTTTGAGCATTTTTCTCACACATCTTTTAGCCATTTGTACGTCTTCTTTTGAGAATTATCTATTCAAGTCCCTTGTTCACTTTTTAAAAACTATGTTTTGTTTTCTTACTACTGAGTTATTCGAGCCCCTTATATAGTAATCGTTTATCAGCTATATGGCTTACACATACTTCTCCCAATCTGTAAGTTGTCTCTGCACACTGTTGCTTCCTTCCCTGTGCAGAAGCTTTATAGTTTGATGTAATTCCATTTGTCTAGTTTTGTTTTTCACGTCTGCGATTTGGGAGTCAAATATAAAAAATAATTGTCTGGACCACTGTCATGTAATTTTCCCCTTATATTTTCTTCAGTAGTTTTATAGTGTCTGGTGTTACGTTTAAGTCTAAGTGTTTCATCCACTTTGAGTTCTGTATATACCCTGTGATAAGGGTCCATTTTCATTCTTCTGCATATGGCTATTCAATTGACCTAACACCATTTACTGAAGACACTGACCTTTTTCCATTGCATGTTCTTGGCACTTTGAGCAAAAATCAATTGACTGTACATGGGTGGATCTGTTTCTGGGCCCACCATTATCTTATATTGGTCAACGTTCATTGCCACTATCACGCTGCTTTAATTATCACATCTTTACAGTACATTCTGAAATCAAATAATGTGATACCTCCACTTTGCTCTTTTTACTCATGATTGCACTGGCTTTTTTTGTGGTTCTATATGAATGTCACAATTTTATTATTTCTATGAAAAATAACATTGGAATTTTGATAAGGATTGCATTGAATTTGTTGATTGCTTTGGGTAGTATGGATATTTTAATAATACTAATTCTTCCAATCCATGAATGTGGGAAATCTTTCCATTTATTTGTATTTTCTTCAACTTCTTTCATCAATAGTTTATGGTTTTTGATGTACAGGTCTTTCACCTCCTTAGTTAAATTTATTCCTAAGTATCTTCGTGGATATTGTAAATGGTATTATTCTCTTGATTTCTTGTTCAGATAGTTTGTTCTGAGTATACAGTAATGTTACAGAGTGTTGTGTATTGACTTTGTATCCTGTAAGTTTACTATATTATTTATTAGTTCAATCAGTTTTTCGGTAGAGTCTGTTGGGTGTTCTTCACTTTAGATCATGTTGTCAGCAAACAGTGACCATATTACTTCTTCCTATTTGGATGCCTTTTATATCTTTCTCTTGCCTAACTTCACTGGCAAGGACTTCCAATGCCATTTGTAATGAGAAATGATTATTGTGTTATTTATGTAAATAAAAACTTTAAATTAAAATATTTGCAATTAAGTAAGCCAAAAATGGAATCTTGTTTCAACATGCATTACTTTAATCTTAAAGGAGACCAAACTCAAGCTTATAGACCATTTTACTTCTTTTTCCCTTTTATTAATTATTTATATAAATTTTACATTGGGGACTCAATTTTTTCTTACTTATTTGTATTTCTTTTGTATTAAAAACAACAACTCATTGTCATGGATGTTGTAATTATTTTCTCCCCGCTGTCAAACACCTCTGAAATCTGTTCATGGTTTCTGCCTTTGCTTTTATACTGAGGACGTCGCTCCCTACCTTGAGGTCAGACAGTCAGACAGTTATCCCTAATTCCCTGCAGTTCTTTGGGCATAACACTGTAAAATCTAACTCTTTAACAAGAAAATATTTTGATATATATTGTGAGAAAAAAATTTCATGTAACCATTTTCAACTGCCAACTGTCTCAGTATCATTTGTTGCATAATTCTCCCATCCTTAACTGATGGGAAATACCATCTTTACCTTGTATGATATTCTTATACCTACTGAGGTTCTAATTCAGAGTCTGGATGGTTGCTTAAGTTAGCTGCCAGTTTATTCTTGCATTAATACCATACTTTCTTCGGCATGCAGGACTGATTGTAATACATGATGGTAACAAACCCCTCAGTCTTTTTTTTTTTTTTAATTTTTACTTCCTTGAAGTTTGTTTTTTGGGGGGATAGCTTCATTTACTTCTCTTGGAAACTTAAAAAGCTTTTTTTTTTAAAGTCATATATAATTAGGATTCTGAGCAGTCTTGCATTATATTTGCAGAGTACTCTATTACCTCAACTAAGAATGTGTCTATTATTTCATGCTTCTTAAAGATTTAAGGCTTCTTCATATTCCTTCATATGTAATTGTGAGAGGGAAAAAAGTGAACAAATTAAAGACATCTCCCTGGCATGGTCAACCTCATGGACACACTATTTGTGGGCACCCTATCATCCTAGTGCCTCCCACCTTTGTTCCTGACCCTTGTCTCAACTCTAATGGCATGACGTGGGTCAGGAATGGGTGCCTGGGGATGGGCTAGGTATAAAGCAGAAGAGTAGCTCATGAATTGTTATTAGGTATTGTATTTTACAGTTTCAATTATTATTATGAATAAAATGGATTCCATACACTCCCTATTATACAGTTCTTCCTAGCTACTTATTGAAAAGTACTGGAGAAAACAGAACAATGTTGAATAGAAGTACTGTCGTAATCAGGACCAGAGTCACGGGCATCTGACCATTACAGCCAGACACCGCGCTGTGCTCAGAGGGCACCCACACTTAGTTTACTGCCCCAGTGCTTCCCTCTGTAAATTCTTAATAATCTTATCTTTGAACTTATGTTTTTAAAGTAAGGTCCAAAGACAACAGGAAAAACACATAAGCAGGGGAGATACGCAAAATACACATGCCCACATTCTTTGCGGCTCCGTTTGTGCATGGTGCTGACGACGGCCCATAAGCTGCACAGAACCGCAGTGGCCCCCCAATGCACAGGGGCTGTGAACGCCGAATTGTGCACGAGAGAAACACGGCACCTCTTCGAGCCCTCACGCAGCCCGCCAACAGTCCGGAGAGGCCACACCTTCGTGTCAGACCCAAACTTGCTTTAAATGTAGAACGAAGGCAAAGGCATTTGAAGGAGCACAGATGACCAAGGAGTTCTGTCCTATCCTCCTTGGCTCTTATTATTACCTGTAGTAGCCAAATACATGAGCTGAAAATGATGATGTAGAAAGAAAAGGAAAGACAGTAACCCGCAGTTGCTTTAAGTCCTCCCTTACCAACAAACCTCAAGTAGAGAGTGTTGGTACAATGCACAGGTATCAAGTGAAATAAAATCAGTTTGGTTAGTTTTGTGCAGCAATTTTACTGTTCTGGTAAGAACTAAATTCACATACACATATGAGCTACCAAATGTGAACTGTGCAATTTTGGCGATTCTGCATATGAGATAAATGATACTATGTTTGCATTTTACATAAAAACCAACAGTAAAATTCATGCTAATAATTTAAAAGTTTAATTTTTCTTTACTTAGAATGATATTAAATAGGAAATAAAAAAATACCATGCAAAGTCAAGCTTGCAGAAGAAAAAAACAAAAAAAATTTTTTTCACAATATTTTTTCTTGCTTTTGAACAAAGGGGTCCCATGTTTTCACTTTTCATTGTGCCCGCCCAAATTATGTAGCCAGCTCTCAGGGTGTCATAATGAGTACTTTTTATTATGTTGCTGGGAATAGGTACTTGTTTATTTTAGGCTTTATTGGGAATGCCTGTGATTAAACCTGTTTATACAGTGGGTGATTACAGGATTGTTATTGATACTAACAGACTGAAATCAACCACACGTCTATCAAAGGAGACTGGTTAAATAAACTATAGGACCTCTACTCCACTGGTGCCCCACAAATAGAGAATGAGAAAGCACTACAGGTATGGGTAAGAAAAGATTTCCAACACTGTTAATTGAAAAGACATATGCGAATATGTGCTGTCTTTTTTTTTTTTCTAAAAAGGGAAGAAATAATATATATTTGTAAAATCTACTCAAAACATTAAAAAAGAACCAAGTTTGGGTTAGACATGTAGTTCAGTGGTAAAGTGCACATTAGTGAGTCCCTGGGTTCAGTCACCTCTCTGCCCCCAAATTGCCAGGTTTTGGGTATGGACTAGGCCAACAAAACTTAGACTTTACATTCCCTTAATTACCACTATCTTCAGTAAGTGCCAGAAAAGCACTTTGCCCGTTTACAAACTGCCTATTCATAATGGCAATCTGAGGCAGATTATGGTTCAAGTGAAAGCAGTATTGCCATACAATGTTGGACAAGTACTCCTAGATGGACCATTCAAGAACAGGTTGTGTATTTACATTTACCCGGAGACACGCGCACACACACACACACACACACACACACAGAGTTATATTTACAAATCCTTGCTATAAAAAAGGGATATGTAAGTAGAGTTCAAAAAATTGAATTCTATAAAATATAAGCACAAATCCTATAAAATAAGAGCTGTGAAAACTTTTTTCAGTCTTTATTTGAAAACGAAACAAAAAGTGGAAAGGATAATGAAAAGGTATCTGTGTACACAGCCACCCACACACTGTACTGAGGGAGTTACTTTTGAACCATCGCCCTACACCACCCCCCACATAAGGACTGTATGATAATCTTGTTTGAGAACGTGGGCTCTGTAGAAGGCAAGAAAACATTGCGTATTATTGTGGGTTATCTGAAGTTTTGCAAAACTCTTTTGAAAGATTTAGTGAGGGGGGGGGGAAGCTTTATATTCTACAGGGGAAAAGTGAAGGACACTCCTCCTTCACCTTCCCCCAAGCAAGGCCACCCGCTGGAAGAGACTCTGGCTGTGAAGTAGGTCAGAGACAAATCTTCGCACACGCTGACCATATGGGATTCTCCCCAGAGCTTCGATCTTCTTCCCCACCGTAAGGACTGCCCTTATTCGTCCCCACCATTGGGATGTCTTCCCTGACACCATCCCCAGCTCACAGTAGCACTCCTGTTTAGCATTCCTAATGCATCTACTGAAATGTCCCAATCTAGGAGTTATTGTACCATGTTGTCACCATCTGTTTAAGTCTCTCTCCTCTATTAGCTCATTGATCCTCCAAGGCAGAAGCCACACCTGTGTCTCTTTCTCTCCCCAGTGCCTAAATACGCTTGGCAGCTTCTTAATAAATGTCTGCTTAAGGCCAAGTAATTTACAGTAGCAAAAGGAGTTAAGTTTCAATGACAATTACAACCAGCCTGAATATCTGATCAGAGAAACCAGCTTGGGAAAGGAACAGCCCCCTGGTCTGGCCCAGGAGTGACTCGCCAGTGCCATCACAGAAAACCATACGCATTAAGGCTCAAGCAGGACATCTGCTTCCTGCCACTGTCTTGACACCTTCACACATAATGAACTCCCCCACTCCCAAATCAGTTTCTGCTGCAGTGGACACTTATTTTTCTAAATAGAGTTATAAAGCACAGAGCCATATTATATTCTATAGTTCAGCAGATGCCAAAAGCCCTTCACATCCCAGATTTCCAACTCTGTCTACTTTCCCAGAAATCTTACAGCAACCTAAACATATTGTTACAAAGTACTTTAAAAGAAAGTCACAACCATGGACTACCTATTTCTACTTCCTCCCTTTAGTACCTTGGAAGGAAATAAGTGTCACCTATTTTTGTTGCTATGTAAATTAGCACTTTTGTTATGCTCTGTAAATTTTACTAAATTCTTCAAGGCCCAGTTCAAAATACCATCCTTTATGAACTTACCAGACTGGAAGACATATTGGGTTCTCTTACAACCAACTAAATATTTAACATTTTCCTGTGGTTTGGGCTTTTGGTTGTTCTCCACACTTTGCCGCTATGCTTGTCTAGGTATTTTGAGTCAGAGTAGTTTTCCTGTTGGAAGTCCCTTTTGAAGGAATCTGACCACCACCACCCTAGGCTGACAGAGGCCACTCTAAACCTCTCCCTCCCCTCACCAGGCTTTTGCACCTGCTAAGGATGTGTAAGCATGGGTTAATAAGGCCCAGTAAGCACAGCTGCACCCCATAACTCCCATCATGATTCGGCCCTGCTCCTGATAGCAACCTCTGCTCCCTGTACTTTCCCAAGCCTTGTCCTCTAGCCACAAGTCCCTTTCACTGAACTCTCCCCCTCATGACCCTATAAAAGACCTCATGGCCTGTACTAGAGTAACAGGTCTGCTCTAAGGTCAGGGCGGTCCCTCTCAGGTTTGTTCTGACATAAGCCTGTCTTGTTGAGCTCAGACCTTTGTTTTTCCCTCCTTCTCCTAACACTGAGGTATTTCTGTGTTGCAGCAGTCCATAGCTCCTAGCCTCCCCTTAGCAGCCTGGCTTCTGGTTCTGCTAACAGAAGAAATTGGTGGAGGACTGGAAGACAGAAGAAAGGACGGAAGAACATGTTCTGTCCCATGTTTCTGGTAGCAATGATGGGTGCTGGGGCTCCTCTCCAAACAGCACATTTCCAGGGGTGGTGGCAGTCAGGAGTGTCCCACCTTCAGCCACACAGATCTGCACTTATGCTGCCTATTTTGGATGATCTAGGCCAATTACTAACAAAAAACTAGGAAAAAAGCCCAGTCTTTCTGGCCCCATTCTGTCAGAGAGACATAGGTAGTACAGAATGGTCTAAAGCTTGTAATAGGATCTTATTCCCATTCTTTGTGCAGGTTAAAGAAACCTGAGTTTTGACTCTAGAGCTCCATGCTCTAGTAAAATATCCCTTAAGCAGAACAGCAGAGCCAAGAACAAGGATGGAGAAGGACTTATGAGAGCTTATATCTTCCAAAAGATCCAGGAGACCCTAAGGGAAACCAGATTCCTGTAATGCTGAACGCCATATTCCAACACCAGTGTGCTGTTTATAGCTCCCCCAGGTATTCTCTGTTCACCTAGCAGAAGAGAAGAGCTACTTAAAGAAAAAAGAAATGCAAATGGCTCTTAAACATATGATGTTCAATTTCTCTCATAAGAGACATGAAGTTAAAACTGCACTGAGATACCATTTCTTACCTATCAAACTGGCAAAAATCCGAAAGTTTGATAATATGCTCCACTGGCAAGATCATGGAGAAAGTCGTTACCATACAACGCCAGTAGAGAGTTTAAAATGGCATCAGCTCCATGAAGGTGAATTGGCAATACCTAGCAAAATAACATGTGCATATACCCTTTGATTATGCAATCCCTCAGATATACTGGCAAAAATGAGAAAAGATTTATGAACAAGGCAATAGCACCGCCTATAATAGCAGAAGACTGAAAATAACCCAAATAGTTCATCGGTAGAGAACTGGTTAAAGGAACTATAGCATGTCTACACTGAGCACCATGTGGCTATTAAAAGGAATGAGTAGTATCTTTCTGTACAGCTAGCACCGGAGTAAGTGGAATTCATGCCTGAATCTATGACACACAACTTTTAGGTGCCTCTGATTCAACCAGTCCCCGTGGATTTTCTCTTTCAGCCCCGGCATTCCAGTTACACTTGGGGGTGGGGGGGATACTGGTGATTGAACTCGTGGCTTTCACACTGAGCTGTATCTCGAGCCCTTTTTATTTTCTGAGGCAGGATCTTGGTAAGTCACTAAGTTGCCCTGACTAGGCTCAAACCTGCAATCCACCTGCCTCGGTCTTCCAGAGTACTGGGACTGCCTATGTGCACCACCAACCCGGCTTCACTGATACTTTCTCTTTTGCTCGGCAGGGCAGCCACATTTGCCAGAGGTGGACTTCTGAAGGTGACAAGTTTAGAGTGACAGCAGCGGCATAACACCCCTGTTCCCCTTTTCATCTTGCTTCTGCCAGAGACCGAAGAGCTAAAGCAAGAAAATCCGTAAAAGCAATCCCTAGCTACTGAAAGCAAAATAGAACAAGTAAACCCAACTGTATACTGAGAAGGTATGCCACACCAGGAATTATTTCGAAAGATTTTAAAACAGCCATTTTACAGTACCTTTCTGGAGTAGGATATACCCTAAAGACAGAAAAATTGTAAAAATCTTAAACTAGTTTCAGCAATCATATGGTTCATCAATAGTTTTTGTACTGTTGTTCAAAGATTATTATTTATCTTTCTTTTCCTGGACAAACTGTGTCTCACAATTACCAAATGAGTCTTTAGGGAAATTTCCTTTTTGTGCTACCAAAAGTGAAGAAGGAATGAAAGAATTAAAATACAACCACTTTTCAATCACAGATTATAAAATAATGGGTCTAGAAAACAATCATCACTGGATGTGAACATCCAAGAGAGACGATCAGAGCTTTGCTGTGCTTCTTGACAGGCACATAACCACTACCTATGGAGCATTATTACCGAAACACAATGGCGGGGTCTGACATAGCCTCTAATCCCCAAGTTACAAGAAATGCAACACATTAACGTCTGTAAGGATGGTACAGGATTCAATGGGGATTCAGTGACCAAAATACCAGCTGTCAGAAACTATGGAAATTAAAAACCTAGTTCCTTCAACAAATAAAAAAAATTCTTTTTGGAAAAAAGAGACAAATAGGGAACCTATAATTTAAAGACATTTAAGAGTCATAACAGCTATTGCCACAGATGGATCTTACCTGAATTCTGATTTTTCTCTTTTTCTTTTTTTTTAGTGGTACTGGGAATCGAGCTCAGGGTCTTGCGAATGCTAGGCAAATGCTCTACCACTGAAATACATCCCCACCCCTATTTCTTTTTCCCTCATGAATTCTGATTTTAACTACCTATAAAACACAAACACTCTCACTCCAGACTTTGAAATAATTAGGGAAATTTCAACACCTACTGGGTATTTAATACTCTTCAGGAATTACTGTTCCATTTTAGGAAATGATAATGGTATTATTATTATGGATTCAAAAAGAAGGCTTTACTTTTAGGGCTATATAATAAAATTTTTATGCATGAAATAAGATGTCTTGGATTGGCTTCAAAATAATCTGATGGGGAGGAAGTAGATCACACAGATAAAACTAGGTTGGTTGTAAGTTGACGGCTCTTGAAGACAGTGATGGGGAACTATTCTATGTGTATACCTAGTAAGACTTTCAAGGAAGTGAAGGTAAACATTAGATTAAATAAAAAGGAAGTTCTGCCAAACATTATGAAAAAGTAGGACTTGGCAAACCCTATACATGTATCACAAAGTGCAGTGGCAAGGTGAACAAACGCATGGTTAGGGAGGTTAACAGCCTATAAATCGGCAGTCACTTCTGCTCTAATCACTCCCTCCACACCTCATTGGTAACACGGGGTTTCCTCCAAATGCCTCCTACCCTGGAGGAGACAGGCCTACCCTCTCCCAGAGAGAACACATTTTGGCAAAATCCAGAAGCAGCCAGCAAATGAGCAGGGGCTGTGGTATGGCAGCAGCAAAGTGTGCTGAACTGGGGCCTGTTGCCAAGGAGACATGAACCTGGAGGCCTTCAGAGCTTCCCTGCAAATCTGTACAAGTGAGGCAGCATGAGGTGACATTCTGTTGCCGACAATGGCCAAGAAACCCTTTGGTGGGAACAGACTAAAATTTCATATAGTTGATGCAGTTGCTTTTACTTATGTTATTTCCTGTCATCATTGAGCTAAATTTTAAGCAGTAACATTAAAATCTGATTTAAATAACACAAATATTTTTGATATCTTATAGGAGAATGGTTAGAGGAGCCTGAACTATGAAAGGAAGACCAGAAACAAATTCTGAATCCAGAAACATAAAATCGGGCTTTGATTCTCTACTAGTTATTCATGATATTATTTTAGTTCTACTTTTTATTCCCAACCATGAAAATCCAGAGTTTATATTCATGGTTCTCAAGGCGAGAGCACACATTTCATAGGATATAAGGAGTAAGAAATAGTAACATACGACTTAAAAATAACCCTGAGCTGGGGCCGGTGAGATGGCTCAGTGGCTTAAGCGCCTGCCTTGCAAGCGCGAGGGCCCGAGTTCGACTCCCGGATCCCACATACGAAAAAAGGGGCCGGTGATATCGCTCAGCGGCACGGGTGCCTGTTGGCACACGAGGTCCTGAGGTCGACCCCCCGGTACCCACAAAAAAAAAAAAACAAAAAAAAACCCTGAGCTGGGTGTGGCAGCTTGTGCCTGTAGTTCCAGCTTTTTGGGAGGCTGAGACAGAAGGATCACTGGAGTCCAAGAGTCAGGGCCTCGCCCATTGTGAGGTTCTGTCTCACAACATACTAGTGATAATAACAGCAGCAGTAAGTGTAGGTGAATATGACATCACTATGCCCTCACCAAAGGACCATTCCTTTCTAGGAGGCCCCTGTACAGTGGCTGAGGTCTGCGTGCTGCTAAAAGGTACCTGAGATAATCAACACGGAAAGCTGGCCATTATTATTTAGAATGCTGCTGTAAGCTAAGCAAAGCTGCAATGTCAGACAGAGGATACGAGATCCCCCTGTCCTCTTGCATGCTCACACCACCTCCTGGTCTGCCGGCATGGGCAGCTCCGAGCTGTGAAAGGGGTCCCGAGGAGGGCCGCGGGTCCCACTGCAGGCCATCTGCTGGCAAGTGCGCACACACAGCTACCTACCCGCACCACTGTGCCCACCCAGTTGAGGGACGATGACAGGCAGATGACTGCGGTGCTCTTTACAGTCAAACTTGCGAGCATCATAGAAAATGGCTTGCAGAAAAGCACTCAATCACCAAAAACACTTCTTGCATCTCTGCAATCTTCTTTCATCACATGACATACCTAAGACTATTATGGTTTCTAGTGCTAAAGATGCTGACTGTTTCAACATGCATAAAACACACGGACTGACAATAGCCTTCCTCACTGCAACTTGTACCAAGTTTCATTCCTGTAATGGCTTCTTACACCAGATGGGCCGGTTTCTTTGGTAATTACAGCATGCGCTCACTTTTCTTCCTCCAATAAAAAAGGGCATTTTCTATGCACCATGTTGAAAAAATGCAGTACATGGGCCTGAAATGAGTAGCCCAGTGCTGCACATCTTATGAATAGGATGGATCTCCTTTTTTTTTTCTGGTGGTGGTATGGGGTATGGAACCCTGGGCCTTCCCACTGAGCAACATCCCAAACCCCTTTTTAATTTTGAGACAGGGTCTCATTAAGTCACCACAGTGCCCAGGCTGGGCTCAAAGTTGTGACTCTCCTTCCTGGCCTCCCAGAGTGCTGAGATTACAGGCATGAACCACCATGCCTGGCTAAGGATCTTGGTTTCTAAGCTCCTTGTCAGTAATAACTCTCCTGATTGCATAATCATACACACAGTGAAGCCTATGGTCTGCAGAAGAACCTGGGTAGCAGAAAAATGATGGCCCACCCCACTGCCCTCTATTGCCACAAATCTTTACAGAACTAAGACATGGTAATACCATTTAATGCTTCAAACTTGTTAACTTTCAAATTACTTAAAGAAACAAAAATCAAAAATTTACATTTAATATTAAAAATTACGCCAAACAAAGTTAAGACCATAACAATTATTTTAGTTGGCCTCTAAAAGCTCTCTACACTTAGGAAAAACTTGTATTACTACTTTATTGATATTTCTCTCCCAAATTTCCATAAGGAAAGGATTATGATTAGGACACAGCAGGTATTAGGACTATTTAGGCTATGACTTCAAAGAATTAGTAAATCTTTTCGAGTTATACTTATCTTTCTCGTTCTGGTCACTACCATGTTTTTAGGACATGTGTCAATAAGGACACCTGTACTAACATGGACAGGACTTAAGAAGGAAAAGAGAACTGAGTTCTTTTGTAAAGGCACAGGATTCTATTTTAGGTACTGCAAGGCAGGGGCATCTTGTCCCCTCCATCTGAACATATGGAGTCACTTTTCAAAGCAAGCAACAGTAAAGGCACAGATTCAAGGACCTCATTAGTTTAACTATGATCTTTGCAGGTCAGGAGTTAAAAGGTGGAGCATGGCCCCCTCCCCCCACAAAAGGAAGTAAGTAGCCTGGATGGGAAAAGCCGCTTATGATATCTTGAACATCAAGACCTGGGATGGATTTTATACAATGCCTAGCTAAACATTGCCAGACCCAAACCCAAAGCAAACGCAACAGAAAACAACTAATCTAAGCAAACAACTAATTTAAGATTAAAAATACCCTTTGGAAAGATCAGCCAGACAGCATTTCCCACCAACTAACTTGAGTTTTACAGTGACAGTTCAGTCACTCTGTCTTATTTAAATTACAGATAGGTGCTTTCTTGAGGTAAACTTGGGTAAGCAGGACAAATATGGACTGGTATGTTCCTGAAAAGAAAACAGTCCCACAGTTCAGCATACCACTCACATGGGATCAAAAGCCAATATACCTTCATAACCTTGGAAAGTGTGAGTATCCGATCAACATCAGACTTTCTGCAGTCTCACCTACCGTTAAGTGTAGAAAAGCCTTTGGTATGAAAGGCTTTGCCTGGCTATCTTTTTTTTTTCTTTCTTTTTCTTTTTTCTTTTTTTTTGCCTGGCTATCAAGAGCATTCCTTACCTTGCAAATCTGAATGGATCACTAAAAACCGTTTCAATTCTTAACTATTAGTATAATATTTATATTCTTTTGAATTTCCTGGAATTATTTTAGCTGCTTCTAAAAATATAAGCCATCTCCTCTGTCACTCATCCATAAGACATTCAAATCAACTACAGCCCTTACAGCTGACTAAGATGAATTAATGGAATAACAAAATATTTGAAGACAGAATATCTAAGTAGATATATATATCAAAATGTAATTGTAATACTTACCTATCAGTCCCTTCTCCAGAGTGAAGATTTTGTTTGTAAACATGCATTCAAAAGCCACAATGTGAAAAATCTTGTTCACTGTGTTGTGAGTCCCAACTATTCGAATATACCTGAGGGTAAAAGGAAAAGAAAATCCATTGGAAATGAGCTCCACACAACCAGTCCAAGGATAAGGAACACCATTTAAATGTAGAGTGTACCAGAACACGGACTAAAGGAGACCTTGAACTTGACTTCGGACTGTGTTATCTGTTCTTAGGCCGGCTCCAAATGAGCCTAGAAGAATCACAGCAAAATCAGGGAGATATCATTCCCCAGAGAATTTAGTAAAACTTAGATTTAAATTCATCTAGAAAATTAAACCAGGTACTTCTCCATTAATCCTTGAATGTCAGTACAAGTCCATGTCCATTTACATTGGAGAATAACAGCTTCTGCCCTCACCTAATGGTTAGAAATGTATTGGTGCACATGTGCACAAACACAGGCAAAATCAAATGCTTTCCAACTCAATAAAAGATCTTGCCCATTGGAGACAAGTGCATGAAATCAATATTGCTTTCCTCTTTAAAAGGAAAAATCCACAGAAACTACTGAAAACCACCCACAGTGTCTTTTGTTCCAGTATTATTCCTAAACCCTTGTTAGGAAGTTAACCCTACATACATACTTATGCCAACCCCCTGCTCCTGCCTGCTGGCAAGTCTCCTGACCAGAGGAAGTGATCTGCAGAGATAACCCAGCCTGCCCTGCACTTCCCTCCTGGCTACCTGGCCCTGGCATCTGCACCCAGTGCAGAGTTTCACCAGGCAGGTCTTGAGCATCTTGGCCTGTTCACCCTGTCTCTCCAGAGGCTTCAACTCCGACAAACAAGCGTTAACCTTGGTGTGACTTGTTCCCTTAGCTCTGACCGACAGTCTGCAGGTTAATGAGCAAACTTACTCTTCGGAGTGCCACACAATTCCATGGGGAATGTGCCATACTCTGGAATGCAAAGGGAGAACCAAGAAAAATAACTACATTAACTGATAACATGCTTCCAAATTATGAACTATGCACTCTGAAGGACGGGACATATTAAATGAACAGATTTCAATTAGTACATGACAGACCAGCAAGGTTTTAGTAATATCCCTCTTCCGTGTGTAAAACAACTTCTGATTTAAACGTGATATAATTTTACTTCTGGGTTAATTGCCATTCACTAATTTGGTAATTTTCTTATATTTCTCATCACGCTGAGTTAACTGTATAATGTAAAAGTCGATTTTAAAAATTCACATTAAGGGCCGGTGAGGTGGCTCAGCGGCATAAGCGCCTGCCTTGCAAGCGCGAGGGCCCGAGTTCGACTCCCGGATCCCACATACGAAAAAGGGGCCGGTGATATCGCTCAGCGGCACGGGCGCCTGCTGGCGCGCGAGGTCCTGAGGTCGACCCCCCGGTACCCACAAAAAAAAATAAAAAATAAAAAAAATAAAAATTCACATTAAGGAGATTATATTTAGGGTTTCTGCATTGTGGGCTATTCTCCCTCTTGTTTCTTCAAGCCTGAATCTCAGGCATTCCCTGTGCACCTCGTTTAGCCATCTGTTCCTTGACATGAGCTGATCACTCATCTTTAGAAACAATATTAATGCTATCTCCTGGACTGGCTGTTCAGTGTGCTCAAACTCGCTGCAGTGAGGCCACTCTGCTGTGCGGAGAATCAGGGCTAAGGTTATTCACACCAAAGCCCCCTGGTTAAGCAGGAGGTTGGCCCTGATCTCTCTGGCCCTCAAGGCAAACAGAAGGTGCTGATTTTATGTGGGTTCATTCAAAAGTAAGCTCATAAAGGTCTAAGTAGTATAGATCATATTGTCTTTTACTGGTGTCAGTGACGGTCTCCCTAGTGCTTTCTGGAAAGGAAGGGGTGCGTTAAATCTGGCACCTTGGACTGAATCTAATTTTGTCCATTTCCTTGAACCCACAGGAACTCAACCAGCATAGCATTTTCAACCGCACAAGGCTGTGCCAGCCTGAGTGCTGCCGTCTGCAATCTTGGAGGGAATGTGGTTTGGAGGAATTTGATCAGATTGCTTTCCTAGTCTCTAGGTGGAGTCTCTCCACCCAAGCAGGGACAGGTCTCCTACTGTGCACAGTACAGAAAAGCCAGGAAGTGACTGAAGGGCTCTTCCTCCATGGTGGTTCTTAAGCTTAAATATAGTCCTGGCAGACCTAAGGGGACCCACAAAGTTCGCTCCTTCCCTTTCTCTTTTTAAAATATTCTATGCAGTCAGGCTTTCCAAATCTAGATAATGGCCATTTCCCAAGTTTTACCCTGATACAAATGTCAGGAATGGAAGCGAACATGCAGCCGTCCCCTCCCCTTCGCACTCCTCCAGTCTCCAGTTATAAGCAACTGAAAATAAAAAAACTGCACTGGCATACATTTTACAGTCTTAATGATAGTGTTTGTGATAATAAACAAAATAATATATATGGCTAGAAAAGCACTGAGAGATGCCTCCAGATAAAAAGTTTCATATAAATGAAGATAATATTATCTCTGCTGCATAATCCTGAGGTCAAATTAGCAATTCACCACTGTACATCACACTTCTTGATTAGCCTGCCATATGTAACGCTAACGACAAGTTTAATTATTCTAGTTTTACAATACTTTCTAAGTTTCTATAAAATGGTAGCATAATTTACAAAAATGGCATGAAGTCCTTACTCCAATATAAGTTTTAAAAATGTTAATGTTATTAAAAAGCAAAAAAAAAAAAAAAAAAAAAAAAAAAAAAACAAAAAAACATGCTCCTTTTGCTCAAGCAAGAAGCTGTAAATACCCTGGGCTTTTTGGTAAACATCTATACTTGAAATGGCAAACTGCTTCACCTAATGGCCTAAAGGTTGAGTAGCCTGGAGCTCTACATTAAGAACTTAGAGGCCCTGTCCAGCTTGGGGAAGCAGAGCCCTGATCCCTGAGCAATGACAGGGGCACAGGGGGCAGCACAGGCACCATTCTTGATTATGAACATATTTCCTTAATGGGACTCATGACAGCACATCCCAAAGGCAGAGGGTTATTACTACCTGAGTTATTGGAAATCTAAAGGACAGGATGGGAGAGAGTCCCCCTCTCTTTTCACCTTTTTTGAAAAATGAAGCAAAACTTGGCCTAATGCCTAAATGGGAGAAACAGATATAACATTTTCTCTGTCACAAAAGATCCTGAATAACAAACAAGTAAAGTGTAAGCTTTACAGTATTTACTATTTTTCTTTTCAGTACCATCTCTCCAGGGCACAGTCAGACTGATTTAACCTGGTAATGAAGGCAGTGGCAGCTAGTGGCTTCACCAGTGTGTAGAGGGACACTGCTGGAAACTCTTCATAGGTATCCTTTGTTCTGTCTGCAGTCCTCAACGGCAGCTCAGACAGTCGGAAGATAATTAAAACTTAAATGGTGCTGGGGAAGGCAGATAGGCAAAAGATCGGCCAGTTCTGAGGACGATGAATGCTGTCCACATGAGCCCCAGAGTAACAGCCTGTTTCTAACACTCTCCTCCCTTTCCTATGTTAGCTGTCTTCAAGTGGCTGACAGAGCCCGGATCCTGAACACAGTTCAGAACAGGATGTTTCAATTCCAAAGGCTGTCAGAGCTGTGAGACTCTGGGTGAAAGAAATTCTGTCTTCTTTAATAAGATAAGGCCCAAACCCCTCCAAGGGTAGCTGGCTAAAACTGAAAGGCACTGCAGAGTTTTGAAACAGTGTGGGCTTTGCAATCCAACAGAATAAACTTGTACCACAGCCCTGCCACTTAATTAGGAGTGTTGCTGGGGGGAAAATAAATAAAATTTTAAAACCTTTTGAACCTTAGTTTCCCTCTTGTATAAAATGAGGTTAATAACACAAACTTTACAGGATATTTAAATGAGTTAGGTATTTAAAAGTATCTAAGGCAGTGCTTGGAAGGGTATTGTTAGATGGAAACTCAAAGAGTAGACTGCTGGATGCAAAATTTCTTTGATTGGACTTTGAGCACACTGGCTGTCTAGGAAAGTACTCCTGAGTGTGGGTGCACGCATGAGGAAGCAGGACAAGAAGCTGTCTTCAACACAGGCAGGTCTCGTCCTTCCTCGTAGGGCACCAGTGTAGGCACTGCAGGCCACAGAGAGCAAGCTACATTCAGAAAGCAGATTTCCTGGCTCTATGGTTTTCCTGCTTTGATCTTATAGGCTTTAAAAACTATTCTTGATCTGTCTCAACTATGTATGAGGAAGCAAGGGAAGAAATCTCTTGCCCATATTTAATTAAATTTGGAAACCAAGAGTTTTAATTTATTAAGAAAAATAGGGTTTCCTTATAGAGAGACATCATAGAACTGACCTAAACACATTTTGCTTTGGAGCTTTTGTTGCGTTCCCTACCTATTCTGGAAAGACACACATTTCTATAATGAACCCATCTTTGCATCATTTCTTGTCAGGATGCTATCAGAGTTACTTTTTAAGTCACATATATCTTTAACATACTAAAGAAAATACAGAAAAATAGCTACTTGTACCTTTCTGCCTTTAACTTCTGGTTTCCTCTAGTCCTTAGTTCTGGTGGACCACACAACTGCGTGGTAACTGTTAATCCTTAACAGTAGTTCTGTACTGTTCTGTACAATGCACATTCTATTACAAGAAAAAAACTGAATTTGCTAAGAAATATTCAAATAAGCTCTTAAAGGATCAACTAAAGCCAAATGCCGTCAGAATTCTACTTCTTGGTAAATAGTTTTATTCTCAAATTGAACTTTATGTTCTTGGGTTAAACAAAGACTACTGAAAACTAAAGTCAGTATAAGACTGGTACGCAAGAAAGGATCCTTAACATTTTGGCTCTTCTTCCAAGGAGTCATAGAGAACTCTGAGGAGAAAACTGTTCTTTGCTGTGGCCAGAGACATCACCCAAAGAGAACATTAGCTACAACATTTATTGGAGATTTAGGACCACCCAAGGTTGGAATCACCATTTCCAAGTCTTCCTGTTTGACCTTTCCCTTCAAAGAGATACTGACAATGTATATAAATAATCGTCTCAGCCAAGAAGCAGGTAATGTGGTCGAGTTTCCCCAGTATAATATTTCCTTCTAGTTCTGGGTATAATATTAGTGCTCTTATAATCAAACCACAGACTCGAGGAGGAGTGACTTCAAGTCTTGTTGCTAAGGCAGTGAGTGGAAAAGTTTGCTGCCAGAATGACAAAAAGCTTCTAGAAAAAGCACATTGCAACAGAAGATTTGTTAGTCTCAGAAAACCTTCCCTCTGGCTGATCTGTAGAGCTATAGATTCTCCTCTACTGACTTCAGCAAAGGGCCCCTGCAGCATCTGCTTATTTGGGGGAGGAAGAATTATGGAAAGGTTAAACACTGTGGCAGTTAGCCTAAGCAGAGGCTACTGTCTCAGAGAGCAGCCCCGACCAACACTGCCTGGCCGTTAGCCCTGCAGAGGGAGCGATCATGTTCCAGCACCTGCACTGTTCAACCTGAAGGGCAGACAAAATACGAAGTCATCTTGTTTCACACAGAAAACTGATGCTATGTAGAATCAAGTGTAGGAAGGGGATAAGATGGGTAAAAATAATTACTAAGACATCAGAACCCAGCGCTATCCAAAATAAAAAGCCATTCTAATCCTGGAGATGAGGAGCAAGAGGCGGCGGCAGAGGCAGAGGAGGAGTTGTCGACGTCGTCATCGTTGTTGTTGCTCCTGTTGTTTGGGGCTGGGGGATGAATTTTGAATAGCAAATTTTTCCTGCCTCAAAATATTCAAAGTCTAACATTTGTCATAATATGCTTTCACTTATAAAATTGTATCTGGAGTTAGTATCACAAAATAACTTATAGTATTTACATAAATCATATGAGAATGACATAGACTCTAAAATTTATTTAATTAGCTTAAATTTTCTGCTTTCATATTTATCAGTCAATAGCCCTTATAGGTACCCTAGGTATATCTGCTATTAATCATGATTCAATAAACACTTACTAGGTACAAGAAATTATGCTAGGCCTTGTGAGGAATGGATAGAATTATAGGACATAAACCTTAATCAAAAGAAGGTTATAGTACAGTTAGGGAGGCAAGACTAAAACACATCAAACTATGACTTTGAACGTAAAGTCCAAAGAAAGATGTGGGTTCCAGTTAGAGATTCCTAACGTCTTAGGTGTAAAATCTGGGGTAAGTCCCTTAATTTCCCTCAGCTTCAGGGTCTGCGTTGGTAGTGCTGGCACTGGAGGTGGATGGGAGAGCACACGGCAGCTTAATCTTAAACAACAAATCTAGCACCGCGAACTTCAAACGTCCATCCTGGAGACGCCCTTCTCTCACTTGAAAAACAAACACAACAAATGTGACCAAAGCAGAAGTAATCCTCTTCTATCCCCTACCTCCAGCGATCAATGATTCATCCAACAAATATTAACTGAACACTTACTAGATATATGGAGCTACCGGGGCTGGGATAATGGATTGAATACAGATAAAATCTCTCCACATGGAACTTACATTTAAAGTCAGGAGACAAACAAGAAATAAAAAAAAAATCATACAATTATCTACTGTTTAGTAGGTGATCTATTTAGCAAAGACTTTTATGGAGAAACTTGCCAAAATGACACTATCGATAGTCATAAAACCTCTATCTGACAGAATAAAAGACAAGTCAAGTGGGAAAGCACAACTAGTCCTAAGAACATAGCTAAAGTAGTCTGCGATGTAAACACAGCACACCTATTATAGATATTTAGCAAGGTATAGCAAAGAAATCTAATTATATGGACTTCTTAGAATCTAGAAAGAGGAACTGATTTGAATTTCATGGAAAAAATATTTATAGTTTTTCTTTTCATTTGTCCTTTCTTTCAGATTTAATTTTCAGGGAATTATAATGAGAAAGAGAGATGGTGTATATATAATAAAAAATGAATACAAGAGGGAGGGAGGAAGGAAGAGAAAGGGGAAAAGAAAGCGGGGAGGACTCGGAGAGAGGAGGAGAGGAAGACAGAAAAAGTGAGTATAACAAACCAATCCCTTCTTCTGTCTCTGTTATGTGCTAATGTGAATAAATTCCTAGGGGGGAATAATGTTAACCAATTTTATTACTCAATAAAACATTCAAAACCAACACAAAGTATATTTTAAGAAATAGAACTAAATTACCAAAAGTTCAACATTTGCATTTTTTCATTAACTTTTCCCCTAGCCCGAGATGCTGGGGGCAGAGGAGAAAATTTCTCTAGTTTCATCTTTAAAATGGTTGCATTATCTTTTTCAGTTTATCCAACAGGCTGTGCAATTCCACGAGTGTAGACAAATGAGTCTAATGAAACCGTGCACTAGAGAAAAAGTGGAGGAAAATCAAATTTGTTAGTTTCCCTGTGAATCTGTAAGAACTCATTTAGTGACTGCGACCTGTAACACACCTGCTTTGGGATCATGGCGGGCAGGGAAAGTTTCTCTTTTCTTCAGCCAAAGTCTACGGTGGGTAGATACCATTTATTGCAACAGAATTTCGAGGGCTGGAGGAATGATTTTTCTTTTCTTTCTTCTTTTAGAATAGAGAACCAAACAGAGGAGGAATAGAGGCAAATAGGAGAAAAAAATTGCCCCTCTCCGAAGATAAATCTAAAAATCCTACTAGGAGTGCAAACATCCTGAGAAATAAGATAGAAATTGCCATGAACATCTGAAAAACAGGAGTGAAAACTCAGCACCAATCTAAGAGTAATAAAGAGAGCACAGAAAAAAAGAAACCACCACCTTTATTCCAGACTCTTGAGAAATAGCACTGGAATTAAAATAAAAGCCAACAACTTTGAACACCTTAGGCTTTGTTTCCTTTTACAGAAACCCATATCATGTTGCAATCTAAGTTCAGACACATTGTCATAAATACAGAACATCTACATAGAATATGATACTTAACTGTAACACAGGTTCATCTTCAGGAGAGAGATGTCAAAGCTCTACTGAACATATGGTCCTCGAGGTCTCTCTGTTCTTTGCGACTATGTGTGCCAGGTAACACCTCTTCAGACAACTAACTGAAATGTACCCATAAAAGTCCCACATATGCCACCTACTAGCCCTAGACTCTCTACTGCTCAAAGAAAATTCCAGGGACCCTCCTTTCCCTTTTAGAAAACTGTAACTCCACCTAGAAAATATAACAGAAAAAAAGAAGAAGAACATCCAAAGATTTAATTAGCATGGAGTTCAATCGTTGGTATAGTTATGTATAAAGCTACCAACAAGAGGCGAAGTAGTCAAAGTGATTAAAAATACTAGTGAAAACTCAAAACAAACGCTCACCACCCAAATACAGGAAATGTAAACAGTAACAGTAGAGAGAAAGCGAGATGCACACACACATATTTTTGTCCTGGGTGCCAAAACTGGCATGGATATGTATAATGCACCATCTCGGGATTATTAAAGTTGAGCTGCACGCCCAATTTCCCTGAAGAAGCCTGTACTTTGGTTTCCAAATAGCATGGGGATTATTGTCCTAATTTCAGCAACACTGGTATTAGAGATTTTGCTGCTAAAATCTGTTAATGTGTTACGACTTCAACACAAGCAAAGTAGAAAACAGCAAGATGCTCCAGGTGACAGTATTTGGTGATGTACAGAGCGTACTTCTTACAGCAGGGGCTGAGCAGACAGGGACAGATCCAAACTCACCATCTGCCCAATCATCTTAAGAGACCTTTCTCCAGGCACACTTGATGTTGGGAGTCCTATGCTGAAACTCAGTTTGAAGCCTGTCCCCAGTCCATATTTCTGGTGGATTAGCAAGTAGGCTGGGAGGTAGAGTAGTCTGGCAAGGATTTTTTTTTTTTCCTTCCCAAAAGCTTCTTGAGAGTTCAACCATTCATGACCTAGACTTTACTGGTGTCGTATTAGTGCTATGACAGTGATCAGAAAGAAAATGTCAATCCTTACACTTGTTTCAGAAATCCAAGGGAAGAAAAACTCATGAGTATAATGGACATCAAGTAAAATGTGCGCATTTGTAAAATTGGAGTTTTTAAAACTAAACAAGAAGATTTTATATTACAAATAGTCACTGATACTGCTGTGGTCCTTGGCTTCTTCACTGGAAACAAAACAAAGCTATACTATTTTTCTTTTTATTCATTTCAAAAGTAAAGTTACACATGAACATAGTTTATTAAGTCAAATAGCCTACAAGGTTTACTATGAAATATCTCCTTCCATGCTCCATTTCCTCCCCTCTCTAGAGGCAACCATTATTACCTGTTTTAATTCACTATTCTGAGATTTTTCTCACATCTATAATTAACATGCTTTTAATGCTATTTCTTGATCTTCTGGCTTAAGGCTTTATTGACCTATCTATTACTACAGAAGAGGAGGATTTAGCTTTGTCCTCTCCACATGCACCCTTTCCCATCCCCAATTTTAGACCGTATTTTAAGCTTGGTTGGATTAACAGTGTTTACATTATGTCTATGTAAATGTCATTCACAACTACTTCAGAGTACTTTCCTTTCTTTTACAATATTTTCCCTTGCTAGAATTAAAAAGTCTTAACTTTTGCCTACTTTTGTACGAGCTTAACATTAATTTACCTCCTTTCTTTAGCACTCCCTTAATTAACTATGCCCCTCCCAAGACATTCAGACATAATACGTATTCCTAGCTACTACTTCTTTTTAAAGATGGCTGCGGAGGCCTTCTGGCCAGTTTCAGTCAGATCTGGTTGTACCTCTAAGCCTCATGCAAGCTGTAACCCTGGGACCCACCTTCACCATCATTCTGGGAAATGCTCTGCCCTCTCTCCTCGGTTAAACTTCCTGAATCCTGTATCTCACACTTTCTTCCTTCCTGATCTACTCTGTCATTTTGGTGGAGCACATTACAAACAGCTTCCTGAGAAGTGGTTTCTGGGAGATGAAAATTTTAAGAGTTTGCTTATCTAAATGTATCTTTAGTATACCTTCATATCTGATTGATAATTTGGCTGACTACAGAATTTTTAGTTGAAATAGTTTTCTTTCAGAACTTTGAATACTGCCTGTCAAACTTCTAGTTTTGCTATTGGAAAAAACATTGTGATATGTGACCTCGTTTCTCTCCTTTTCTTCTCCATTTAAAAAACCATGTCTTGCTCTGGAAGCAAGTAGATTTTCTCTACATCCCTAGCATTTGGAAATTTCATGAAATGTGTTGATGTGGTTCTACTTCTTCTACTCCTCTGGGCACTCAAAGGTCCCTGCAATCTGGAAACCCATGTACTTAAGATTTGGCGAATTTTCTTAAATTACTGCTATTAATTTCTTCCTCTGATTTTTGGTAATTTCCCTTCATGTAACCCCTAGCTGGGGATCCTGGACTTCCTGATTCCCTACCCCCACCCTCAGCAGTAGGAACTGAACGCAGGGCCTTCTCACTGAGTTATATTCCCAGGCCTCTTTGAGACCGGGTCTCACTTGCCCATGTGAGATTCAAACTTGGGATCCTCCTATCTTAGCTCCTAAAATGCTAAGATTACAAGCATGCACCATGCACAGTATCTGGCCAGACCTCCTGATCTTGACCTGCACTTTTATGTCTTCTCTGACATCATCTTTTTGTCATTTTTCTTTACTTTTTAAGAGAGTTCAACTTTATCATCTATGGCATCTACTGAGTTTTCTATATATGCTGTAATATTTTAAATTTCTAACTGTACTCTATTGTACTCTAAATGCTCCTTTTCATGGCATCCTATTCTTGGTCTGGAATTGCTGTATTTTAATCTCTAAAGATAGCAATGATTTCTGTTTAAGTTTTCATATCTCTCTCAATAGATAAATACATACATAGATAGACATAAAATTTTCCTGTTACTTTGGTCTTTATAATGTATTTCATGTCTGTTTTCTCAGATGTCTGGTTTTCAAAAGGGTTGTGATGAAGAAAACCAAAACTGCAATAGGATATTTTGAAAACAGTGAAGTTTACAGACTTCTAGCTTCATTTTATGACTACCTAAACAGGTCAACTGTCAGAAAAACCCTACTTTCAGATTCTTTACCTCTTCCCTCTTGGGCCAGTGAGATTATTTAGGAAAATGTTTCCAATCTCCTGCTCAGAAGACCTGGGCCTGACAACTAGAGTTCTAGAAGTTAAGTGGTGAAACAGGGTACCAGTATTTGTGTGTGTGTGTGTGTGTGTGTGTGTGTTGGGGGGGAAGTTACTGAATGGGCAGGTCTCAGCATATGACCACTCAGTCATCCTATGGTATATGACCTTTCTCAACTATGCATGATACCTAACTTAGTGTAGAGACCCTCCATTTAATCCTCATCAGAGTATAAACTTTCAGTTGCCATTAGAGTTGGGGAAAAATAGTCAAAGTTCTATAAGGCTGGGTAGAGGGTCTAGATCTCTTATTTCATAAGCACATAGTTAACCAAATCCTCTGCCCTTTCCTACCCATCTTACTCATCACAATTCTGAGATGTCTGGTGCCTTTGAGGATTCAATAGCTTAGGATGCAGTTTCCTTGAGCCTCTTAAAACCTGTTAAATTAACAGGCAATCCTTCATCTGCTTTACAGCTTCCTCTTTTATATTTTTACTTCTTCTTCCCATTTTCTTGATACTTGTGGCTTTGTACCTAAAAGAAGATCCCTCTACTGTCATTTTACTGCGGTTTTATCTTGAAGGGAGGGAAAATTGATGTGTGTTCAACCTGCCATAATCACCTGAAACCTTAACTATTTTTCACATTATGCCCATCCCTTTGGCTATTCCTGTAAAGACAAGAGTTCAAGTGGGGATTTTTGCTGGACTCAGGGATTTTGTTGGAGGTTGAGGTTTTGCGCCTTCCAATCCGCTAGGGCGACAGAGTATAACCACTAAAGCTGTCTGATACTTTGCCCAGCAGTAATACAGGAAATAATAGCTATTTCTTCTCGTTTCCTTCCCTATCTTCAGCCTGAGGGCTACAACTCTTTATTCCTCCTTAACCTAAAGTAACATTTGTAGCTTGTTGCTGCTCCTCCATCCCCCCTCTTATTCCATTCCTTTTACCAGGTCTCCAACTGGTTGTCTCAGATTACTTAGCTATTTTATCTTCTGGATTGTTTTTTCACTAGTTAAATGTCCAAACAAGGATACGTCCAGACAATCCCATAAATTACCACCATTCTGAAGAAAGACTGAGATCATCAAACAGTTTTGTTGGCCATAATCTCTCTTTCCTCAAAAGAAAGGGGAGATGTGTTAATTCCCACTGAGTAAAAATAAAATAATTCAGCTCAGCCTCGCACTGAAACAGCTGCAGACAGCATTGGTTGCTCTGTTTATCTTGATAACTGTGGAAAAATACCATCTCCTCCCCTTCCTGCTCTCTCCAGCACAATCACCAGGCTCACGTGCACATGGGCTGATTTAGACCCTCTGGAGCAGAGACGGCTTGTCTGGTGTTCTTCCTGCACACCCGCACTGCACCCTTCTTTTGCTGCTGTTGCTTCAGATAACAGCTGCTACGGGAGTCCTGACAGATTCAGCTGTGGATCCCCTAGAGGCTTCCTAATACTCCAGCTCAGCCAGCTGCATCTAAGCAGTGCCATGGGAGGCAAGAACCAAAGTAGGAAAAACTACATACTGTACATCCTCTTTAATCCTGGAGTTACCGCAGCAGCAGCAGCAAAGGCAGGGGTGAGAGAGAGAATTGCATCCTGGGTGTGGGGAAGAGAGCCACCAAGGGTTCTAGTGGGACAAGCAGAGTACAAGATGTGGGTGGAGTAGGAAAGAAGCTTTTAACAGGAGTCCATTCAATGTTACTTCTTATTCCAGAAGTCTAGGTTTTTTGTTTCTTTTCCTGGGCCATCCAATGAGTCAGACAGGAATAAGCACAATAGGAAATTCTTTCAACTGACTGACCTTTTTGCTAATCTCAGGGAAATTAAGTCAGGGAAATTAATGCCAACCACCTAGGCTGGCCCGTGACTGTCCTGGCTTTAGCACTGTAAATTTCATATCCCTGAACACTGCTGAGTCTCCCACAAACCAGGACTGCTGCTCACCCGGGACCCCCAAAAGCCACTTTCTGTTCAGGGACCTGCTGAAGCTGGGCTGCATTCATATTCCACTCAGCACCTTCCTTATCTTCCAGGCTGCTCCTGCCACACAAATGCTTTTCAGCACGTATCATATACAGCCTAACAGATAAGGGCACTGAAAGGCCATTCTGCATTGCCTCTCAGCAGAAAGGGACTGTGTCACTCTGAGCTCTCTGAGCTTCTTTTCTGGAGTCCCTGTCAGAGCCACAAGCCATCTAGCCCACACAGCTGAATCAAAACGATCATGGCAGAAACTGAACACACGGCTTGTCTTGGTGCCTTGAGAAACACTGCATCCCTCAATAACTTCAACATGCTGAACTCTGAGAAGGAAGCCAAAGAAAGCTCAGTGACACAGGGGCTGATGATTCTGTGGGGTGCATGCAGTATTCTGGCTCCCAGCTCTGCCCCTCTCCTCTGGCCCCAGTCATTAGGCCACATCACTGCTCATTAGCAGGAAGAGGAGGGAGGGAGGGAAGGGGGAAAGTCGAATCAGCCAGTTCTTCCATTTCGGAGCAGGTTCCTATGGAGGATGTTCAAACTACTGGCTCAGGACGTTCTCTGGTGGACAGAGACTGGGAACTGGGGACTGTGCCACAATCTGTTGATTTTAATCACTTTGTCTCTCCTAATTCTCAAATAGGATGAATTGCTCAGTCTGTAGTTTAATTGGACGGTTAGCAAAATTATAAATATTATACCAAAAAACATTACTAGCTGAACCACACAAGATCTTATCTTTTAAAATATTCCTTTGACAAACACTGGAGGCAACTGGTAATGCTAGAAACTTATAAGATAAATATAATTGGATGATTACCTATCATGCTTAAAATTTTTATGGCCTAAATTAAAAACTAAGTGGGAAATATCAATTTTGTAAAAGTATCAGAAAGAGCAACTCAGTTTTGGTTTATACTTTTGACTTCTCAAAGGCTTAGTTTCCTCTTCTGCAAAGGGGAAAATAATAGTACCTAACTTGGGGAAAAATTTGTGGGAACCAGGCACATACTAAATGCTTGATAAAGGGGATGTAGACTATTATAGCTACTTAAAACACTAAATGAACATATTCAATATAACTTCTTTATCATTTTTATTAGGCAACTATTATATGCTGAATACTGATGGGCACTAGGTAAGGCAACAAGAATTAATACATCAGTTCTTGAAAGATCCATTGTTTTGACAGACAGGTTATAATACAAATTAATAAATGTTATATAAATTCTACATAAATAGCATGGCAGCAGATGGGAGTGGCACTTAATCCAGACAGGAAAGACTTTACAGATATGACTGCTGAGTACTGAAAGATGAGGTTAGGGGGTGCTAAGAAGAATAGGGGGAAGTGGGGAGAGAAGTTCAGGCAGAAGGGCAGCAGGTGCAAAATCTGGAAGGTGAGACCCTGGGAGCCATGAGGAATGGGCAGTGCAGTGGAGCTGGACTTTAGGCTGAACTAGGATGGTGAAGAAGTAGAAGTGGAAAATCAGGGTTTATCTGTGAAGACAAGAACTGATGAAGGCTAGAGGGAGACTACAGGATGAAAATTCAGCTGGCCCTGGTTGCTCAGGCCTGTAATGCCAGCACTGTGGGAGGCTGAGGCAGAAGGATCAAAAAGTTCAAGCCCTGGCTGGGCAACTTAGCAAGCCCCTGTCTCAAAATAACAAAAACTTAAAAATGGGTTAAGAGTGTCACTCAGTGAGAAGGTCCTGGATTCAATCCTCAATATCATCCCCTCCAAAAAAAAAAAAAATAAAAACGAAGGAAAGGGGAGATTCATTTTGTTTACTAGTAAGCAGAAGTGATCTGAACAAGTTTAAATGCTGGGGTGGGGGCTGGAGGATTAGCAGAGAGGCAAAGGTTGCAGCTTCCTGCCAGTGAAAGGGAGAAATGGGTTCTGCTTTAAGGGTACCTGTTCCCCATTTAAAGAGGTCTCACTGGGTGCCCCCACAAACCTGTTCAAATGTTGAGGGGCCAGGATCAGTAACTTTTAACCATGGTTCTGTATCAGAATCATCTGGGGAGATGTAGAAATACAGAAATGAGACAGGGTCTAATGTGTAGCGTGGGGTAGAAACCATTAGTCTAAATCATAATAAGCACCCACAGTTATACAGAAAAACAATTTCAAAGCAAAGGCTTATAATTTTGGGTTTAATGCTCCTTTGGACTGCGAGTCCACTTTTTCACTGTACCTTCACATAATTTTCTGATTCTATTACCAGCTACATCTATCATTCATCCTATGCTTGAATCACACAGGTCACTCCTCAAAGTATTTCAGGCCTTAATAATGGGGTTTCTGCTTTTGGGCATGCTTTTTTCTCCATCTTCCTTAACTTTTGCCACAAAGCTCAAACGACACATATACTATCTACGATGCTCCATGAGTACTGAAGTAAACAAGCATCATTTCTTCCACATCAGTGTTCACCTAAATTCTACTCTAGCATGCCTCACATTTTCTAAGAGTTAAGTGTTCACTTTTTGGCCTCCCCTACTGAACCTTTATCTTCCTGAAAGGAGACTGTTCACTGTCCACTTTACTCTCCGAAGCACCCAGTAGTGTGTACATCATGATGCCCTGAATACACTCAAATGTTTGCTAAATGAATGAACCACTGTGAATAAACGGTAATTATTGTAAGAACTGCATTTAAGAATATAACAATGTTTAAATATGGTTAAGATTCATCAAAGCAAATAATATTTATGTGAAATTGCTTCTTAGAAGAGTATAATTTCAAAAGAACAAAAGACAAATAATTTCCCCAGTGGTGTAGAGCAGGAAACTCAAATGCTTTCAGCTTAGTGCATATAAATCTCAAGTAGGCAGTGTTTCTTTTTTTCAAAAATCCTTTTTGTTAGGTAGCCATATACTGTTGGGATAACATCACAGTGGACAGTTATAGGAAGGCGGCAGCAGAATTTGATGAGCATAGCAGAAGAAAGGAAAACCACTAGCAAGGTTTCTAAGTGACAACCATCAGCAGATTGGAGAATTGCTTATGAATATAATGGAAATAAATAACCATGTTATGATAGCAAAAATGCTCAAATATTATCACAGAGGAGAAATAAAAATAACTTTCCAGAAGGGTGATATTATTGAAATCTAGCTTTCACTCATGGAGTATCAGTAATAGGAGAGTGGCCTGGAAATAACACAACGAAATGATATAAAAGAAGAAAACAAAAGAAAAAGTTTTAAAAATTAAAACTATCCTGATTATTGATATGAAAAGGCAGGGCCGGTGAGATGGCTCAGCGGCTTAAGCGCCTGCCCGGCAAGCGCGAGGGCCCGAGTTCGACTCCCGGATCCCACATACGAAAAAGGGGCCGGTGATATCGCTCAGCGGCATGGGCGCCTCCTGGCGCGCGAGGTCCTGAGGTCGACCCCCCGGTACCCACAAAAAAAAAAAAAAAGAAAAGGCAGTAGCCTACTTCCATGGGAGTCATCAGCATCTACTTTTGAAAAAGTTACTCCAACTCTGAAAACTCTGCTTGTAATATGCTCCAATTCTATTGGCGGGATTATGGCTCTCATGAATACTCTGGGAAAAATAGAAAGGGAGGAGATAAAATTATTTATGTAGTCAGAGAAGTACAAACAGAAGAATACAAAATGGCTTGAGAGGTATATTACTAGGAGTAATGGGAAGAAATTAAGAAAGTGGCGAAATTAGGTTACATATCAAACATTCCCAGCATGATTTTACTGCAGCATGAAAGCATCTTCTGGAATAAGAATGCTAATTTTAAATGTCCTCTTAATAAAATGTTCAGGTTGCTATAGCCTATTAGGCAGCAATTAAAGCCTTGTGAGCTCTGCCACCCTTCCAGGTCCGCCTCGGTGCGGCTATCATGGTGAATGAGGCCTGGGAATCTTGGGCACTTGGGGGTTACACCAGCCAGGTAAAAGATGTGAAGCCCATCATTCAGGTCATTTAAAATTGGACTCAACACTACAGAAAATGCAATGGAGCTGAGTGGGATGAACTAGAGAATGTAATGTAGCATTTAAAAAAAAAATCACATTCATTGATGCAAAGGGACATTTGGAGGACACTGTGTTTAAATTTGGGGCTCCTCTCACAGCAGTGAGTGTCAGCTGTCCTTGATCTTTCAGCTGACCCTACACACAGGAACTCCATTCTAAAAATTAAGAAAAGCACTACTAAGCTGATAGAGAATGGTTTAAATCTTCAGCCTACAAAATGATTTCCTTTGCTTCCTTCTTTGGTTCAGTGATGATGATGTCATCATGCATCTGCGATTTGTTATTTTTATATGGATACAAAAACAGACAGAAAATACATTAAAGTGATGTGTAATTTTCCATGCAAATGCTTTCAGACTAACAAGAGTTGTGCTTTATGATTAAGTGGAAATTGGTTGTTTGCTTTAAATATTTATGATAAAGTATTTAGAATTAACACTTAGGCGATTCAATCCACAAGATAAAAAAACTAGTACACCCACTGCCTGACCTTGGCAGCTAATATGATATGGCACATGTTACCTTAGCCTTTGAATCTATGTAATAAATCACACCCACAAATAGCAGTCAAATGGTTTTGTGCCTAGTTCTGCTACCAAACCTAGGCATCCTAGAGCAAGTCATTTACCATATTCGCTTCTAGTTCGTCCAACAGGAAACAATGAGAAATACATATACACTGGAGAAAAACTAGCCAAATAAACTGATGAATAAAGCAATGTCCTGTCAAAATCATTCAGCAGGTTTTGTGTAAGTGAATCAAATTTTAGGGTGTCAGAATCCAATGATAACAAAGATTCCAAAGCACTTGGGGAGATGTCAAATAACCTGGTCTTCAAAGGTATTTTCAGGACTGGGCCAAACTCTAACACCTATAAAATCCAGGCTGATAATATAATTATGGCAAAATTTTATAACTAGTTAATATTTGTTGAATATTTATTTTATGCCAGGCACTATGCTAAATAGTTTACCTATTTTGTATCTCATTAAATGCTCATAACTTATGAGGTAGGCATGGTCACTACTCTCATTTTACAGATGAGCAAACAGACACGAACTTGCTCAAACTCACAGACTTGGAAGTGAAGAGCTATGTTTTGAGGCTGGCCAAACAGCAAGGCTGTGTTTCAGAACATCAGAATTTCAGAATTGCTTGGCCCATATAGAACAGCAAGACCTGGTGAGTCACAGATTGATTTCTTTTTCTTTTCTTTTCTCTTTTTTTTTTTTTTAAAGATATATGTTGTCCAGGCTGCCCTCAAACTTGTGGGCTCAGGCAATCCTCTTGCCTCAGCCTCCTGAGTAGCTGAGATTAGAGGCTCATGACACCACACCTGGTAGTCCCACTTTCACTTTTAAACTTAAAACTGTATTTTACCATAAGTCACTGACCATGGATCTGGGCCTAATGTGCACAGCCATGAGAACGGAACTAAAACAAGAAGTAAACATCTAACCATGCCACATGTACTAGCAAGAATAACAAACTATTTATAATTGAGGGTATAATCCCTCAAAGCTGAGTCAACCGTTTTTCTGTATGGTTCATAATGAATAGTTTGAAGGTAAGTTATAGAAAAATAAATTGTGTTTAAAAATAGAAGAGGGGGGCCGGTGAGATGGCTCAGCGGCTTAAGCGCCTGCCTTGCAAGCGCGAGGACCCGAGTTCGACTCCCGGATCCCACATACGAAAAAGGGGCCGGTGATATCGCTCAGCGGCACGGGCGCCTGTTGGCGCGCGACGTCCTGAGGTCGACCCCCGGTACCCACACAAAAAAAAAAAAAAAATAGAAGAGGGGTTGAAGATGTAGCTCAGTGGTAAAAAACTTGCCTAGTATTTACAAGGTCTTGGATTTAATTGTTAGCACTGCGAAAACATAAATTGAAAATGGAAGGAAAAATTGTTCACACTAGACAACGGCTGATTTTCAGGAACAACGTGAAACAGGTTCTCACTTCCATGTTGTAGTTCTCACTTAAAAGAAAGAAAGGACATTGCTCTCCTTAAGATATCTGGTTCTCTAGTGCTTCAGGGTAAGAAAAAGGCCAGGCTCATTTTTTCAGAATTAAAAGAATAGTATGACCTGCTTCATAAATGGCTAGGTTTACTTTATTAAAATGTAGAGAGCTTACAAGAGAAAAATTTTAAAGCCTACTGAACCAGATTTTCACTTGTCTAGAAAACAGGGTCACAATTTAAATCTGCAAAATAAGTGCCCCCTTACACCATGGCCTGAGTGTCTCCATACAATGACAGACATTGTTCTGCAGCTCCCTCCAGCTTCCTTCCAAGGAAAATCTCTTCCTGTCTACAGATTAATTCTGACAGCTATCTAAGCACCAAGGAACCATTTCTTTTCCCCAGCACTGGGGGTGCCAGTCAGCTGACACCAGAAATAGGTTCCAAAACAGAAAGCTGTCCCCAAAGCACGTAAAACAAAGCCTGTTTATTTAGTGCATTTCATCACAGTGCAGAACCAAAGAGCAATGTAAAATAGAAGCCTGGCCTGCCCTTAACAAAAGAGAATAGCTGGCTTGTTAACACTAAAAGACATATTTAAAATCAAATGTTTTGGGAGTTGCTAAGCACTGAAATGCTCCTAAATAGTTTTGGGCACTCCGATGTGGTTGATACTATTAAAGGAAAGTGACAAAGAATGATAAATGTAACGGTGAACTATCTTATGAAGCCTTTATGGAAGAATGAAGACAGAAAACTTTCAGCTTTAAGACCATTCACAGGAATGGAAGAGAGTGATGTCTCCTTCAGATGATGTATGTTCAGTGTCTCCTAGCATTCCTGTATTTTTGCTATTATAGTTTTACTGCCTTTGATCCTTTAGTTAGTTAACGTAAGCACACCAAGAATGTTCGCAGCATGCTGACTCCAGAGGCCTGATAATACAGTGGCTCCATTTTTTGCTAACAGGGCTTCAAGATGAATACAGGTTCAAAGGGCCAAGTTGTGTTACTTGAAGTGCACAAAGTAGACCCTTGTCCTATGAAAACCCTCACCCACACATGCTTAAAAATGTGAACACTTCAGAACAAGAGTTAATGCAGATGAACAATTTTTGATTTAATGAACCACAGTGGCCAGAAACCTGCTGATCTTGCTTTCCCCTTCCAAAAGCTGCTGCTCTCAGCTCTGGCCCCAAGGGTGGCCAATAACTTATATGAAAATAAAATAATGGAAAGATTCCTAAAATTTGGTTAATCTGTCCATTTTTTTTTCAGAAGTAGCTTATAAAACAATTAAGAGTAAGAATATACATAGTACATTAGACAGGGTAGTGACAGCTTCCTGGTACTTTTCAGTGACTTGGGTCTTCCTGAGGAGGAGGAGGAGTCAGGGTGTAATTTCTGACAGTCAGCCGCAACAGCAGGTGCCTCTGAAATGAACTGCTAGCTTTCCTTCGGTGGGTAAGAGAAGATTCTCTAGGAGGGGATCGGGTCCTCTTTGAATTCTATATGGCTCCTCAACATTTAGATCCAGTGTCACGTGTGCAGTGAGGGCTCAAAAATATTCAGTGGAAAAAATTATTAGCATCAGAAGAGGTGGTGGAGAGAAGCCCAGAAGAATACAATTCATGGAAACTTTCAGCACCCCACACCACAAATGATGCTTTATCAGTCAGCAGAGAGAGGAAACTATGCATCTCTATTAAATGTGCAAGACCAGTTTTAAAATATGCTCCTAACTCTAGATACAACAGTTATTATGTACACCATCCTGAAAAGAGTGCTAAACTAGACAGGGCAAAAAAAGGCCCCTTTCTGAAAAGCACACTGTCCCCCATTTATTCCCTATACCCGCAGTAAACTCAATACACTATAAACTCTTCAGACGTATGTATGTGGACATGTGTGTGCTGGCAGTGACGGCGATGTGATAATAGAAAGGAGGAAAGGTGTGGTCTACAGTACTGCTGTCAGCAAGAAAATCCATAGATTATTTTTGTCCTCAGTTTTTAGACACCGAGAGTAAAGCAGACCAGAACCTGCTGATCCTCTAACTCCACACTAATGCTCTGCACCCTTTTCATCAGCACTTACCTAAGGAACCTGTTAGGGTATTTGTTTTTAATTGCCTCTTACCTTGAAATACTTCTTTTTCTTTGAAGGTCTGATCTTAGTCATTTGTTATTAAGAACTCTTATTTTTTACTGCATTCAGACTTGGAAGGAGAACGTCTGAGAGGAAAGCTTGTATCTCTTGGCAATCTGTTCCTGGTGGGGTTTTTTTCTTGTTTCGGTTTTTTTGTTTTTTGTCTCCTTCGTTGTCTCGGTCAAAACTTTAGCATATTCTGCGCCCTCTTCCTATTTTCCTTAGTAAGCTACGTCTTCAGACCATTAAACCACCTTCTGTGTTGTGGGAGCCCTGAGGTAACACAACGCATGACCTCAGGCCCTTCAGTGCTAGGTCCCCTGCCCTCTCTAAGGGCTTTCCAACCACACGTTGGTGCACATCATCTTTAGGGAGAATGACAAGCTTGCAGATTCAGCTAGCTCTTTGGTGGCCCAGACCATGAGGCGCAATAGTACCGTAAGTACCCGTAACCTTTTCTTTTCTTTTCTTTTCTTTTTTAAGCACAGTAAAACCCAGATGAGACTGCTCACATTGCCATCTACAATGCAACCTCAAACAGATTTGTGTTTTCTTTCTACGTTCTCCCTAGTCCATAATAGGAACACTCCTTACTCTGCACCAGCCACCCTGCTTCTTGGGGGACCCTGTGTCTTGCTCCCACCACAGACACAAACCACATAATCCTTCTATTCTTCACCCAGAGCTCAAAGCAACTTCTGTGACCATACGCTTCTCATAAAACACTACCAAGTTGGGACCAGGGCAGTGACGGCGAACCTTTTAGAGCTCTCAGTGATACAAACAGCCCACTCCAGCACACATGCCATAGGTTTGCCACCACTGGACTAGGAGGTAACGCAATAGTGAATGTGTGCTTTGCATGCAGAAGGCCCTGGGTTTGATTCCCAGCACCAAAAATGTATGACATTTGTCTTAGCTCAACTGAAGAGATTTATCTAGAAATGCTATTATCACAGATATAATATCTATATGCTTATGCACTGTATGTGTATCTCTACCTTATCCATAAAAAATAGTAAGATTCTTTTGCCCCTGAGAACCAATTTTCATCCCCTTGGGGGAAAATACTGCCCCTTTCCAAACACTCACTCTGTACCAGAGCCCCATAGACTTTGATTGATGGACCTCTTTGAGAATCTGATGTAAGTTATGGATTTGTTTGTGCCCCCTCCAAAAAAAAAAAAAAAAAATAGGTACAAAACATTTTTACATGATCAGAGCCTTCACTGAATCAATCCTACAGGGGCTGTCCTCGGACCTCAAGCTGAGCAATCCTGCTCTGCAAGCGCTGCAGGGACAATTACATACATCCTGCCCCCACTAACTAACATCTGAGTGTTCCTGAGTCATAGCTCACTACTCAAGCACTGAGCAGTGATTACGCCCCTGTGTCACGCTCAGATACTCTGGCTGACAAACACATCTGCGTAGGTGTCCCACAGATGCTTCAGCCTCCACTGTCCAATTCCGGCCTTGTTCCACGCAAACTGCTTTGACTTCCAACTTAGTTCATGCCACTGTATCTTCTCAGTTTGCCAAGTAGAAATTTGGATCACCTTTAATTCCTTTCTCCTCGCTTTACAGCCACTCAATCAATAAGTCCTTCCCACTGCCCCAACTTAATATAACTCAAAAATGTCCCCCTTTTCAGCATTTTGCTGTAGTTCAGGGCCTTATCATCTTCTACTTGAGATACTGAAATGATGCACCTGTCTCTATTCTTGCCCTTCTCCCTCCAACTCATTCTTGAAACTTCTGCCCAAGTAAACTGAGAATATCAAATTTATTTCTGCCTAAGTCCTTCAGTGACCAGCCCCTGAAAAAATCACAAATATACAAATGGCCTTCCATTTGTATACAGCCCTATATTCCTAACAGGATCTCCAGATCACCTGCCCTTGAGTGTAATTTTCACATCATCCCCTATGCCCACTCGAGGCTCCACAAACATCAGACTGCAATCAGTTCACGCCACACACGTGCAGCTTCACATTTCTGCCATTTCCTCTCCTGAAACAACCCAGCATGTTCTCTCCCTTTCTGCACCTAGTGAAGTAACGGCTCTAAAAATGTAATGCTCATAGAAGAGAGTAGGGCAAAAGGGAGAAGGAATAACAAACAATCTTGGGCAAAATTGGAGCTTTACCTCTGTACCTTCTCAGTGCTGGGCCACCCTGCCTTCCTGGCTATAGTTCTTTGCTCCCTGACTTAGTGGGGCCGATCAGATTCTATTTCCAGGAATGTGGAATTAGAAATCGGAGTTCTAGCTAGTCGGTTGGTGTTTCTTACACTGAGAAGTAATACAAATCTGAAACAAAGGCCAACTATAGATATCACATATTCTCACTGAAGAGAAAACCAGTGTGCAGGTAAAAGCAGCAATAAAAGGCAAGGGGATTTTTCGCCCTAGCAGGATAACAAAGAGGACAGCTCAGGACCACATTCCAATTCCTGTCCTTGCCTCCAATGAGGCTTGCTCACATTGCTGCTTTGGTTCCATCAGGTCTCCCTGCATCCAGTAAAAATTCCAGTTTGTTTCAGCCAATCTGAGCAAATTTCTGCTCACTGCAATGTAAGAGACTTGGTTATGTCCACGTTAGCAGAGAAGTGACATCCACTATGGAATCCTTATCGCCTTTTTTGTTTCATGGCCACTATTACTCACTCAACCTGCCTTTTTGAATATAATATATTACTTTCTGTGTAAATGGGAGGGCAATCATATTAAAAGTCATAAATGTACCTCATTTAAATAAACTACCCAAGCTTCAATACTCCAAAAAACATAAAACAGAATTGAAAGCAAATGAATCTTTGCTTAGGGCTTTAAGGCTTATAAATTAAATCAGCTATTAATCAGGCTTGGAAAAACACTGGCTTCTTTCCCATGGTCGTTACTATAGAATTATTTTAAAGAATCAATAACACTCACTAACCTATATGACTTTTTGGCACTTTCACTCTCTAGTTTACCCTAGAACTTATTGCTAATTACTATAGGTCTAAGAGAATCCACACAGAAGTGACAAAAGACATAAATTATTTACAGGGCTATTCATCTGCAATGGACATCCTATCAGATTCAACCTTGTAAGTGTCACAGGACCAGTTATTTTTAAATCAGATTGTATTTTATAGGAAATAATAAAGATGCTATAGCAGCACAATAAATTCACACTAACGGCAGATCTGCATTTCATTGCAACAAATGTCTCTACTCTATTAAGCAAGTACTGAAATTTGCCCTTAACATGTCTTGGAGTCAAGGGTTTCCCTAGAGCTGTTTGCAAACTTGCAGGTATCCAAGGCTGAGGTCTAATGTGGGACATTAAAAAAATTTTTTTTTCTTCCCTTCCAATTTCCACATGGGAACAAGAATCTCTTGGATCTGAAAGGACTTGCTCTCATCCAAAAAGACCTTGCTGCTGGCATTTATTTTCCTCATCTGAAACGTTTTTCTTCTCTGCTGTGATCCACTTTGTCTCTGCAACAGAACCATGTTTATCATCCAAGACTTATCACACTGCTCTTGCTGACTGACTGAGTGGTCAGCAAAAAAACAAGTTGATGAGTCTAGGATGTAAGTTGTTGGCAGCCCCCCATGGCTTTAATGGATCTCAGCAGTATTAGTTTACTGAAAGACGATCCAGTCCACCTGGGACAATTTACCATTCTGTGTATTGTGCACAGATGAGACCTTCTGTTTTGCAAGAGTTTTACTTTGGCTCTCTCTCCAAAAGCCAGTGAAATTTAAATTGTGAAGTGTCCAGCAATCAGGCAGCAATGAATAAGATCAGTTCAGTGTAACTGTGATGGATGCTAAGAATACTTAGGATTACCAGACGACCACTGGCTAGGAGGACCTGGGGAGACCGTGGTCCTCCCTGGGATCTCATCGAGCACATGACAGGCGTCTAGGCCTGTTCTGCCCATGGGTGTATGTGAGAGACAGTCCTGCGCAGAAACTCGGGGTGAGTGAGACGGACGACTTCTCAAGGTCACTGCCATCATCATGATTCATTAATGTAGGACAGGCTGCTGCTCTGAGCTGAGTGTTTTCCTAAAGCAATAGACTCTACTGTCCACCTTCTGAAAATAATAAATCTCACAGCTTCCCAATCTCTCTGTAATCTGCAAACCAACACACTGAAAATAATGTAAACAAGGTTAGCTCACAAAATGAGCCATGTACTTACAGTGAATCCAGTAAGTATGGTGCAGCTGTCTTTCTTTTCTTTAATGTCTCTAAACTGCTTTTATCAGTATCTAGCATATGGTTACAATCAGAAAATAAGTAAAAAATTTTAAATCTTATACCTTTGATGGTCTCAACGTCTAGTCTTTTTATTTTTTTGGAATTGAACTTGGGAGGCACTGAGCCACATACCCGCCCCTTTTTGAGACAGGGTCTCACTGAGTTGCCCAGGCTGGCCTCAGCCTTCCAAGCAGCCGAGAGTACAGATGTGTGCCACCATACCCAGCTACGCCTAATTTTCATACAACTGAAGGAAAGATCTGTGTAAGTTTTGAACAGTCCCAATAAAACAAAAGATTATTTTATCCACAAACAACAATAGCAAATCACAACACCTCCATGTAAAATAAGTAGGATCAATTAGATGCCTTGTAAGCCCTACGGGAATCACACAATGTACACTATTCACTATCTCGAGGTCATCAGTCACACGCGTCAACAATGAAATAAGTGTCTCCAGGGCCTTGAGTAACAGGACTTTAAGCCTTCATTTCACTCACAACCCAAATCTAAAGTGATTAAAATTTAAATATCACTGAAGTTCCAGGGAGATTAGATCTTTGTAAAACCTGCCAGTTTATTCTCTCGCCATGCAAAGTCATACTCATTATTAAAGCACTGTAAGCCTAATCACAGTATGATGAGGTACACCGATTTGTCACTTCCTCGGGCTATTTCTGCAGCTGTGAGTTGGGGTTTTAGTGGCTTGGCTCGGTGTGCACTGACATAACCCGTTTTCTAAAAATCAAACATATTGCTACAGCAGCAAGAAGAAAATCCTACTCCATCAATCCACAGATCCTTCAAGAAATAAATAACACTGTAAAACATGAAGCAGAAGGATAAAAACCTTTTCATCCATATTTTCAGGAACAACAAATTTATCATTCTCTGTGTTTATTTCCTTTTTAGGGGATGGGTTCTTTAGCTTTCTCAGCACTGAGACTAGGGCCTACTTATCTGGTGCGACAATGTCCTAGAAGGCTCTGGCTCTTCCCTCAGTACCCTCCACTCAGAGGACATGGAATCTCTTTCTAGACTTCCTTCCAAGTATTTTTCCAAACCTGACCTGGCTTCTAACACTTTCTACCTTTGACACATCCCAAAGCTTCCTTCTCTAGCCATAAGAGTCTTGGATTTGCATGAAACAAGTACAACAAAGCTCTTGCAGAGTCTATGAAAACTCGAAGTCAGATCTCCTACTCCACCTGTGTCTTTCTCTGTTTTTCTCCATGACCCACTTTAGGCTCTATGTGTGCTGTGCAAGGACGCATGGATGAATTTCTTCTTCTATGGGGGAAGGGTAGAGCTGGGCCATTCCACTAGCTTTTCTGCAGCTTGAGGGCTGCTGGCTGTGTGGCAACCAGCACCAAGAAGGCGGGAACCAACATTAGGTAAGAACCGTGGTCCTTGGCGGATGCTCTTTCCAGGAGGCTACATATCCACAAGAGATCAAAAGAGTAAAATGTGTAATCTCGCTGTTTTCTGTGATTCCCTGGACACCACTGAAAATAATCGAGGATTCAGAAAAATTCCACATTAAGCTGATTAGTAGACAGATCGATTATTTCAGGCATTATATATAACTGAAAGACTACTCACGCCTGTCTGTTGCTTTTGGGACAGATTATTCTGTGCTCTGATTTATTTCTCTCTATTGGACCAGAATTAATAAGATTGAGTTCACTGAATATAGGAATTATGATTAAGTCATCTCTGTATTTTCCACATTATCAGTACATTACTTAAATACCCAAAATATGTTGAAGGAAATGTATTGTGACAGTTTCTTTTTTAATGAAGCCATAAAATATGCACTTCCTGCTATACTTTTCTGTTGTAAGAAACATATAAACTTGCCGATATTAGTTTAAAATAAGGTTTAGAAGTTAATATTAAGAATGAAACTGAAAAAAATGAAAAGGGGAATACAGACATAAAGGTAAGCTACAGTTAGCTGTATTTTCATGCCTACCATCTTTTGGTAAAGCTTTTTGACTATTATTAGCATTTCAATTACACAGGGAAAGAGGAGATAGCAAGACAAGCTGCAAACTTCACAGCTAGATTTATTAATAGCCAGAAATTTCTGGCTAACCATAAATATAATTATTTAAAAATCAAACATACCATTTAACTTACTGCATACTAACAAAAGAACTATCCTCCTGAGACTTCTCATTTTTAGCATAATCAACAGAATAAAACAAAGTTAATGAAAATGCTTTTGATTTAAATTATTTTAAAAGTTCTGCAATCAAACAGATCTCACCCCCCCCATACAATAGACACCTACAGAGAGAACTAACCCTGCATAGAAATCAGCATGAAATCAATACCTTTTATGTGGCCTTTGAATGCACTGATAGACCTACTGATACACCTACTGGGTCTTAGAAAAATGTCATTGGCTTTTCCCCACTTACTATAGTAGAAGGAAAGGGATTCAGAGTTAGCAGCGACATTTTAGTGATCTTTGGAACACAATGACCAAAAACCACAAGGCGTCTCTAGGAGCAGCTCAGATGTGATAGCCATCACTCTGGAGATTTGAGGGGGAAAGAGAGGCTTATAGTTGTCTTTCTTGCCTTTAAGGCAAGAGTTTGGTCTGAATCACTCAATATTCCTTCTATCCTATGGGATTCTTAAATCCCTTAATAAAACCAGCAATGGGGGCCGGTGAGATGGCTCAGCGGCTTAAGCGCCTGCCCGGCAAGCACGAGGGCCCGAGTTCGACTCCCGGAACCCACATACGAAAAAGGGGCCGGTGATATCGCTCAGCGGCACGGGCGCCTGCTGGCGCGCGAGGTCCTGAGGTCGACCCCCGGTACCCACAAAAAAATAAATAAATAAAAAATAAAAAATAAAAAATAAAACCAGCAATGAAGAAGTCATATACGCCAGGACGAGGTAAGTGCCAGGAAAGTTAATGGAAGAAATGCTGTTGAGTTGTCCACAGAATGTAAAGCACCGACAATCAGTGCAATAATGACACATAAATTTGGTCAAAATCATGTTCAACGGAAACTGTAGCATGACTTATCTGGACAACTACACTGTGTATCCTACTTTTTATTAGCATCAAGTATTTACTGAATAATCATAATTAGCATACGATTGTGTTGGGGTTTGGCATTTAAAACTTTTCATGTTAGTAACAAAGTCTGTGTCCTCAGATTGCTTAGAATCTTCTAGCCAAGTTCAAGCAGAACCAAATGCTATCACCGCATCCAGTAACGACAGAGGAAAGGAAGTCAGCAAGCATCTAAAGTCAGAATACCGAGGTTGAGAACATCTTTCAGATCGCTGCCTACCACTGCTAACCAGAGCATGACAGGTAACCAGGTTTTGAACTCTGGCAACAGCATTAGACCTTTTCAGACTCAGAGGAACTTAACTATCTAAATTACTGAACAGGGCCGGTGAGACGGCTCAGCAGCGTAAGCGCCTGCCTTGCAAGTGCGAGGGCCCGAGTTCGACTCCCGGATCCCACATACGAAAAAGGGGCCGGTGATATCGCTCAGCGGCACGGGTGCCTGTTGGCACGCGAGGTCCTGAGGTCGACCCCCTGGTACCCACAAAAAAAATAAATAAATAAATAAAAAATAAATAAATTACTGAACAGAGTTCTTCAAGGAAGACAGGTCTATGGGAAAGGGCAAGCTGGAAAATACGTGCACCTGTGGCTGGGTTGCTGCGACGGACACAGACACACTGCACACTGTGCAATGCTGGTTGTCTAAAATGGGCATCCACTGATTACTAAATTTAAAGTGTTAGCTTGGACTTAGCTAAAACTTTCACAAAACAACCTTGAGCCAAGCAAAAACAAACAAACCCATAGTGGTGTACGGGTAACTATGACAAGAAAAGTGGCCAAGTATGCAGTCTCCCATGTCTCATTCAACACAACCAGACGGCATACCGAGACGTGGCACTGAAAATGAAAAGTGAACTCCGAATTATTCCTTGCTGTTTAATGAGCATGGGAAGCCGCACAGGAAAAGGTCCCCATGTGGAAAATGTGTTTTTCCTTTTTCCTGAATGAAAGTACGATGTTACACAAGTGAAATTTAGGAAAAGCACTATCTGTAATGAAAGGCACAGAGGGAATGATTTAAGCAGAAAGATTGCAGAAGTTAAACACGTATAGTTTATCTAAAAGCCAATAAGGACTTGCTTTCTACAAATAGTTGAAGTGCATCCAAATGAAGAATTATTTGGTAATATTTATTAGGGTGGGAAATGGAATTGAAATAAGAAAGACATTAAGGAAAAGAAATTTTATGCTAAATGGCAGAATTTTTCTACAATCTATATGATACAAATACCATGTATGGTGGTTAATATATAAAAACACACATCTTGAATGATGAAGGCATGTATACAGACAGACATTTAAATTAAACAGAATGAAAGCTTTAACAAAATTACTCTAAATCCAGAAACAAGAGCTGTGTTAACACTCTGATAAAAGGGAAATCATTATGTAAATCATTAACCACTAAGAAACCTCCTAACACCCTGAATTGCACATCAAATTTTATTGCAACTGTGTACAAAGGAAACTGGAGACAAGGTGATGTATTCTGATATCATTCATTTTACCTAGTCTATGCACTCTGGGTACTCAATAGCTCTGTATGCTTATTACCTTATATTTATCCTTCTTGGAGTGGTTATAATCATAAAAAGCTATCCAGTACCTTGAATGGACTGGATAATTAGAATTACAATGACTGCCATCTGAATATACTGTGTGTCATAATTTCCTTTAAGTGCATTATCCTACTTGATGACACACACACTTCTTCCCTGCCTGACACTACAGACTACTCTCAGTTCCCTGAGTAAAGTTAGGCTTATCTCAACCAGTTTCCTGAGGTGATGGGTGAGGTCTCCCAATATTTCATTAAGTTCATGTGCCTAAACCTACTCTATTTCTTTCATTACCATCCTATTCTGCTTGGAAAGTACATACATTCTTGGTTAAGCTCGTTACCAGTCAATTTTGATATACGATAAATGAAAAATAAACACTTTACGTAATGCTTTCTTATTGCTTTGGAGAAGTCGCATTTTAGCATATGACTCCATACATATATACCTCTGCCTCATACATTCTTTTCAGAAGAAATCATGTCAGGTACATCAAGGAAGTGACCCTGGGGCTGGACTAGTGCTCCCATCAGAAACAATTCTGAAAGAGTGAAATCATCCTCTCTACTTAGGGAGGAAGGGTCAGACACTACTCATCATGGTACTTTTTAAGAATATCAGAAACCAATGATAGTATGCAACTGTTACAGCTGAGGCCGAAGCAATCAATTATCTAAACACGAGGAATAAGAACCTCCTCTTTGACTCTGCTTCTCAATTTACTGTGCATTTAATTCTTGGCCTCGTAAAATGAGAACATGCACATGTTCACATGTACAAACATAACACACACACCTCTATCGTCTATTTATCCAGAACTTCCTCTCACTTATTTACTGATTCTGGACTTTGCTTTGAATTTCCATTTATGTTATTTGAGAAGGCTAATTTTTAAGCAAGATGCTTTTCTATCTTTTTGTAATCATATGTACCCAAAACATTTATTCTCCATACAGTATATTTTTAAATTTTGGGCCGGTGAGATAGCTCAGCGATGTACGCGCCTGCCTAGCAAGCACAAGGGCCCGAGTTCGACTCCCGGAACCCACATACGAAAAAAGGGCCAGTGATATCGCTCAGCGGCATGGGCGCCTGCTGGCACATGAGGTCCTGAGGTCGACCCCCAGTACCCCCCCAAAAAAATTTTTTTTAACAGAATTATTAATTTTCCTAATCTAAGAAGTATAACATAATTAATAGGCTAGTATAAGAAAGGAATATTCTAAGTTCTTCCCGAAAAAGTAATCTTTAGAGTCTTCCTTAGATAAGACCTTTTCAAAGATGTAAGCAGCCTTCCAAACCAAGCAATACTGCGGACTTTGTGCAGAGAAACCCCTCAAGAAGACTATATAATAATAATAATAATAATAATAATGGGTAAAATATTTTTAAAATTCTTTTTAAACCAGGTTGCTATTCACCAGTGAAGTATGAGGAATAACTGGCAGGAAGAATCTTTGGAAAAGGACTATCCTCTAGGAACAAGCAACTCTTAAAGCGGTGCTGCTCTGAGGTAGGTGACCATAGTTGTTTCCACCCAAGCCAGGACACCCCTGAGTATGAATAATTAAGCTGAAACAAATGGACACTTTCCCAGGCATACCAAGATATATGGTGACACTACCCTGAGGTCATCTGTTGATCACTAGTGGGAGTTTGGATTTTAACAGGCCACAGGTATGCACGGGGAAAGGAGACAAAGCCTGGGGTCTGAACAGAGCGAGAAGTTAACCAGAGACACCTGAAAAAAAGCTCACTTTCCCCCCACCCCTGCTAAAGTAGCATGTTAAGTGGTTAGGAAGCACGCAAGCAATACAGAAAGAAATCTGCCTTGCAAAAGGAGACAGATTTAGGGCTTGACTCTGAGTAGAACAAGAAAACACATACACAAGCTCAAGCATGAAACAAAAAAATTTGACAATTCCTAAGCATAGGTTCACACATTTTATTAGGTTTCAAATCAGAATCCATACTACCAGAGTAGCCTGAAAATCCCAAAATTAAAAATTAAGCTTTAAATGATCTTTGGCCGACAGTCTGCCCTTAAGAGCGAAAGAGAAGCTAACCTAGTTATCCAGAGAGGAACATACATGCAGGTCTCAATTCCCACATACACAGAAGCAGTCTAAGGACCATGAGCTCACAATAAAAAGAATCACTAAAAACATGATGAAACAAGCTTAATTAACAGTCGAAATAACAAATGGTATAATCAGACGAGCAAGTACTGCAGCTACGAGTTATCAGATACAGAATATAAATGAATATGCTAATATATAGAGAGGTTGAGAGTATAGTGCAACCTAATAGCATAAAAAATTGACAAAGCATAAAGAAAAAACTGCATACTGTATTTACAGAAACAAAAAATACAGTTTAAACTGAAATCACTTAATCAAGATCAAAGATAGCTAGAGAGAATGAGAGAAAAAGCTAAATTGCTCAAAATGCCATATAAAGACACAGATAAATGAAAAATATAAAAGAAAGTTAAAGACATATGAAGAATGGAATGAGGATATCTAACACGTAATCTAATCCAGATCTAGAAAAAATAACGAAAAGCAATAAATTACAGAAGCAATAGAAGAGCCCTTTCCAGAACTAATGAAAGATACTAATCCTCAGATAAAACAATTCCAAAGATCCCAAGCACAATAAATAAAAAGACGGTCATATCTAAACATACAGTGGTCTACAGCACGTTACAGCCAAAACGTAGACTGGAAATGTTGAGGCTGATTACACCACACGACTGACAGCTGACTCCAATGAGTGGCAAAGGAAGGCAGTGGGTGATATCAAAGAGCTAGGAGGAAAATATCCACTGACCCAAAGTTCAGTTCCACCAAAATTCCTTAAAACTTTAATAAAAAGAATTCAAAAGAATTAAAGTCAAAAAGATAAGAAGAAAAGGAAATAAAATTTTGGAGCTGAAAACTGGTTTCACAGGCCTAAGAAAGCTGATCCTGAGTAGTGGGCAGACAGGAATCAATCTGTGTTAAGCACCAAAAGCCTGAAAAGTCTCAGAAGCCGGTAGCCATGAGGCCTCTGGGACTGGGGGTGAAGGACAGGTGCAGATGGGGTAAAAGCTCATAATGATGAAGCAATGAAAAGTCTAGACTCCGTGTCAATTACGTAAGCCTATCTGTCATCACAGGAAAAACAAACAACTTGACGGCTTATCCTTCAGAGAATATAAAATAATTTTTGGATTGGACGCTGACCCAGGCCATGGACCACAAGAGTATCTTACGGAAATCAGGAGACAACCCGACCATACTACTGACCAGAGAATGCTGAGACGCCTCCTCCCTCCTCCAGCTCTTAGAACACTGGCAACTAGATCTTCACTCTGCAGGTAAACGTTTGCTTTCTGAGCCTACTGGGGAGGAGCGGTCCTAAAATATCAACACCTGGGATTGTATAAAAAAAGCCTTACCAATGGTTCTCAGATGTGGCTGCTTGGGGGTATCACTTAGAAAGCTTTAAAAAAAAGAGTGACACACACTGACTTCACTCCTAAGAGTCGGTTATTAAAATTAGTCTTGGGGGGCCAGTGAGATAGCTCAGTGGCATAAGCACCTGCCTCGCAAGCACGAGGTCCTGAGTTCCACCCCCGGTACCCACAAAAAAAAAAAAAAATTAGTCTTTGGCATGGTAGCCTGGATAGCCCCCTGCCCCCCATACTGGGATTGAACCAGGACCTTCCAACTGAGCCACATCCCCAGCCTTTTCCAAACATTTTTTAAATTTTTGAGACAAGGTTTCCATAAGTTGTTAAATTAACTGTCCGGGGTGGGCTTGGACTTGCAATCCTCCTGTCTCAGCCTCCCAGAGTGCTAGGATCACGGGCATGAGCCACCATGCCTGGAGGAAATTGGTATATTTTTTAAAACTTCCCAGATGTGCAGTCCTGGTTAAGAACTACTGCCCAGTAGCAAAGCTCAAAGTCTTACTCAGCTTCCAGACAGTATTAATATTCTACTGTTAACAAGAAGGCAATCAAGGATTTCCTTAGAGGGCAACTTAAGAAAACTCTAAAACGGACAAGAGCTGAAACAAACAAACAAAAATTGAAAACAAACTCTAAAGAAAACTTTAGGGCTGGTGAGATGGCTCAGCGGCATAAGCGCCTGCCTGGCAAGTGCAAGGACCCGAGTTCGACTCCCGGAACCCACATACGGCAAAAGGGCCGGTGATATCACTCAGTGGCACAGGCGTCTGCTGGTGCGCGAGGTCCTGAGGTCGACCCCCGGTACCCACAAAAAAAAAAAGAAAAAGAAAACTTTAAGACAATTATTTAAGGGCACAACTGACCTCTTGAAAATTAAAAACATGAGGCGGGGTGGTGAGATGGCTCAGCGGCATAAGCGCCTGCCTGGCAAGTGCAAGGACCCGAGTTCGACTCCCGGAACCCACATATGGCAAAAGGGCCGGTGATATTGCTCAGCGGCACGGGCGCCTGCTGGCACACGAGGTCCTGAGGTCTACCCCCGGTACCCACAAAAAAAAAAAAAAAAAAAAAAACCACAAGGCAAAAATGTACATAAAAAAGAATAAAAGTCAGCTGATTAGGAAGAGGAAACATCCCAGAATGTATAGAAAGTTGGGAGTGGGGGAGAGAAGTATAAGGTACATGCAAATACAGAAAGAAAAGAGTGGAGAGTCTGCCTTTGGAGATGAAGCCTGGATGGAGTAAATGAGAAAGGAATTGCTGTTTATTCTACACACTTCAAAGTACTACTTGATTTTTGTTTTGAGACAGGGCCTCCCTATGTAGTTCAGGCTGGCCTTGAAACTGACTATGTGGCCCAGGCTAGCCTTGAACTTGCGGTGACCCTCCCGCCTCAGCCTCCTGAGTGCTGGGATGACAGGTGTGTGCCACTACATCCGGCCACTACTTCACTTTTTTTTTTTTTTTGTGGGTACCGGTGGTCGAAGTCAGGACCTCGCACGCCAGCAGATGCCCGTGCCGCTGAGCGATATCACCGGCCCTTTTTTCGTATGTGGGTACTGGGAGTCGAACTCAGGACCTCACACTTGCCAGGTTGGTGCTTATGCCGCTGAGCTATCTCACCGGCCCCTACTTGACTTTTTGAACTATGTACCTGTATTCCTTTGATAAGTGCAAAAAGAAAGCATTGGTAAACATATACCAAATGAAAATATTTTTAAGAATAAGAGTAAAATAAAGACAGAGTTTTCAGAATTTAATAAGAAATTTTCAAAGAAAATTCATTACCAGCAGATTCTTTTTTTTCTTTCCTTTTTTTGTCTTTTTTGAGACAGGGTTTCACTATGCAGTTCAGGGTTGCCTTGAACTCACTTTGTACCCCAGGCTGGCCTCAAATTTGCAGCGATCCTCCTGCCTCAGCCTCCCGAGTGCTGGGATTATAGGTATGTGCCACCACGCCCGACACCAGCAGATTCTTATTAAAGTAAAATTTTTTTTTCTTTTGGCTTTTTGAGACAGGGTCTCACTATGCAGTTCAGGCTGGCCTTGAGCTCCCTTCATAGCCCAGGTTGGTCTCGAACTTGTAACAATCCTCCTGCCTCAGCCTCCTGAGTAAAGGAAATTCTGAAAGACTCAGAAAGAAGGAAAATTGTTCCAGAAGGAATATTTGAGATGCAGAAGGAATGGTGAGCCAAAAGGAGGCAATAATTATGGATAACAGTAAACACATGTTGACTGGATTACAATAATACTGTTCCATTTGTGAGGTTAAAAATCAAGACACATACAAAATTCTGGAAAATAACAGCACAGAGACCACAAACGGATGGTGGGAAATGAATATAGTCTATGGTTCTTATCAAGTCTTAGTAGAGGGTATGACATAGGTTAATTTCAGGTTAAACAGCATGTTAAAATTTCCCAAGTCCAGTATAAACACCAAAATATAGACAGAATGTGCGACTTCTAAAATATTAGATTGTGGAGGGACCAGAATGAAGAAAAACAACAATAATACAAATCAACATAAAAGAAAGCAAGAAAATATAAAATAAATCAGGAAAAAATTAGACAAATTATAAAATATGATACAGTAAAAACAGATCAACTGCGTTAAGACTAACACTGTATCTGGATCGAATTCTATACTTTTTTTTTTTTTTTTTTTGTGGGTACCGGGGGGTCAACCTCAGGACCTCGCGTGCCAGCAGGCGCCCGTGCCGCTGAGCGGTATCACCGGCCCCTTTTTCGTATGTGGGATCTGGGAGTCGAACTCGGGCCCTCGTGCTTGCCAGGCAGGCGCTTACGCGCTGAGCCATCTCACCGGCACAGAATTCTATACTTTAAAAGATACCCAAACTGGAAAAAAATTAAAGTCAAATAGTATGCTGAAACACAAAACATTAGGACATGAAATGAAAGGTACGGAAAAAGATATATTGGGCACATATATAAAAGTTAAAATAACATCAGAAAAAAATGACTTTAAAGTAAAAAAAAAATTGAGAGAAGGAAGCTACATATTGATAAAAGGTTCATTTTTATCAGAAATATTTAACAATTCTAAGTGTGTATTCACCTAACAATATAGTTTCAAGTTACACAAAGCAAAAATGACAAGCTAAGAAACTGACAAGTCCACTATCAGGTAAATTTTGACTGCTTTATCTCAGCAACTGATAGATCCACCAGACAAAAAGTCAGAAAAACACAGAAGATATGAGCTACACAATCAAAATAACATGGACATAAAAGAATGTTTCCAGTAGCTGGAAAATATATATTCTTTTCAAATACAGAAAAATATATTTTTTTAAAAAGATGACATTCTAGATAATCAAGAATCAACAATTTTTTTTTTAGTACTAGGTATTGAACTCAGGGCCTTGCACTGAGCTACATCTCCAACCTTTTCTGTTTTTTCAATTTTGAGACAAGGTCTTGCTAAATTGCTCAGGTGGGGTCAAATTCCCTATCCTCCTGCCTCAGCCTTCCAGAGTGCTGGAATTATAGGCCTGCACAACCACTGGGGCTAAGTGTCAATAAATTTTAAATGATCAGTGTTGCATAGATCATATGCTCTGGGCAAAATTAATGGGAAAACAGTAACCATACATACGCACACACACACTCCTTTTAAATAACTTTAAAAACCCATCATTTTCAAGCTAATTACATTTCCAAATATCCATGGGTCAAAGAAGAAATAAATAATGGAAATTAGAAAGCATTTAGATAAGAACAATAATGAAAATAACATTTAATAAATACTTGCTTGTGGGGTGATATCACTGAAAGTGGTGAAAACATGGGCTCCATCTCTACAAAATCAACTAACAGAACCTGTTAGAATCAACTTCTGCAGAAATCTGGAACCTCATCAAAACCCACAGCAACCAAGACAAGGCATGGCGAAGAAAGAGGCTGTGGTGGCCGGGCATGGTGGCAGATGACTTTAATCGCAGCACTTGGGAGGCTGAGGCATGAGAATCAGGAGTTTGAACCTAGCCTAGGAAAGTTAGTATTTTAGTAAGACTTATCTCAAAATAAAAAAGGACTGAAGATGTAGTTATTGTGAAGGCCCTAGGTTCAATCCCCAGTGCCCCCCCACACACACACACTATGAGGCTGTGATGGTAACAGAGTGCTGGGATGTTTTAAATTGCCCATTACTAACCTGTAATCCCAGCACTGAGGAGGCTGAGGCAGGAGGATCGCCACAAATTCGAGGCCAGCCTGGGCTACATAGTGAGTTCAAGACCTGCCTGGGCTACATGGCAAGACCCTATCTCATTCACTCATTCATTCATCCATTCATAAATAGCCCAGTACTATCCCCACAACCTCACATTTGTGGCAGCTGTGACGACCAAGCCCACACTCCTGCTGCGGGTCTGTAGACCAGAGGGAGAAATATGAACCTTATTCTCAAAGAATTCTGGTTGTAGATTTTGACCTATCTGGTGGCTGTGTGAAGGACTAGCCTCATGGGTTTGATTTTGTTTTGCCCATCATGGAAACTTCCCAAGGCTGGGTGGCTTCCCAAGTGGCTTTTGCCAAAAGCATTTAAAGGCATAACTGTTGGCTACATCAGCATAAGACAAGGGACACCAATTGAGACAAGAAAATAGGAGGGAAAAAAAAAAAAAAGCCTGGAAATAAAGAGGTTGAAAAAGGAGGTACATGGGGGACCTTTGAAAAATTCCTGTGACTACAGAAGAGTAGAGAAGTCCACATGCAATCCCAGGGCTGGGTGAATACTGAAAGGCCTGAGAAGCCCCTAAGCTTTCATGTGTGGCTGGCCTTCAGGTTCTGTGAGAGCAGAAAGTACACTGGGCGTGGTGGCGTACCTCTGTAATCCCAGCCAGCATTTGGGAGGTGGAGGTAGGAGGACTGTGAGTTTGAAGCTATCCTGGGCCACACAGTGATTTCAGGACCAGCAGACAAAAAGGGATAAAGCAAAGTTGTCAACAGACTGGCTTGGTGTTGAAGCAGTGCCTCAAAACAGAGAATCAGTATAGACTAGGAGAGTTGTTCTTATTTTTTTGGCTCCAAGTGTTTAAGGAAACTATCAAAATACTAAACAGTTAGCTAACAGAATACAGAGTTCAGGGGCAATACAAAACAAAAAATACAATCTTTACAAAAGTAGGTTCAAGAAGTCATCAAACACACAAACAACCTACAACAAACAGCAACTACAACTTCTGGGGAGGGAGAAGAATCTAATTTCCAGAGTTGCCACGTTATTATAATATTCAGAATGTCCAGTTTTCAAGAAAAAATTATGAGACTTGCAAAGAAACGAGAAAACATGGTCAATTTACAAAGGGCGAAAAAGAGGTGGAAATGAATAGAAACTGCCCAAGAAGAAGCCCAAGCATAGGACTTACTAGACAAAGACTTCGATACTTGCAGGCTATAGTTAATGTGATTTCTAGAGCTTACATTAGGAAATATAAGAAAACATGAAAATATTGAATTAGACATTCGACTGAGTAATTTATTGTTGCAATTATTGTTAGAAAAACAACAGTAGAAAGTAGAAATAAGAGGATAAGAGTAAAAATATTGAAATAAAAAACAATGATACAACAGAGAGAAACAAAAAAAATCCAAAGATCTCCAAAAAAGGCTAACTGATAAAACAGCAAAATGGGTCATGAATAATAGAGAGGGGACAAAAACAATTCTGGCCATATTGGTGGGAGAGGCACAAAGAGAAACACTGAGAGATGTTAAGGAGATTAAAAAGATAAAAGCAACTATAAATAAGTCAATAATGAAAAACTAGTTGAATTAGACAAATTTCTAGAAAATGTGGATTACGGAAAGCAATTCAATAGGAAATAGAGAACCAGAGTGGTCCTATAAACATTAAGATATTTAATTAATAGTTAATCTTCTCACAATGCCCAGAAGGTTTTACTGGTAAGTTGTACCAAACAGTCAAGAAATAGATGGTTTCAATATTATACAAAGTCTTTCATGGGAAAGAAAAAGAGGCAATACTCTTCAACATTTTATGAGGCTCATATAACTTTTAAAAAAATACCAGACAAGCAAGTACATGAAAATTCTAGTTGAGCTCACTCTTGAACACAAATGCAAAATTCTAAACAAAATTTTAGAAAAACAAATTCAATAATGTATAAATAGGTAACTTATCATGATCAAATTAGGTTCTTTCCAGAAATGCCAGGTATCTTCAACACTGAAAAATCTCATAATGTAATTCACTACATTAATTTCAAATGAGAAAAACCATGATTGTCTCAATATTGCCAAAAAAACGCATTTGATAAATTCAACATTATTCAGAAATTTAAAAAATACTTAGCACACCAAGAACATAAGGCAATTTCCTTAACCTAGAAAAGGGAATCTATCAAAAGCCTATAGCAAATGTCTTTTTTTAGTGGTAAAATGGACACTCTATTTAAAATAAAATGGATACTCCATTTGACCACTTTAATACATGGACACTATTTAAAATAAAAAGAAAAATGAGAAAGGTGATTACCACTGCTCCCTCTGTTTGACTGTATTTCTACACACTTTGTATTAAGTGGGCAAAATATACTGGACTAAAAGACATTGTACACAAGAATGGCAAAAATGTTATATCTAGGAATAAACTTAGAAGATGTAGAAAATATGGAGTAAAGGACTACAGTAAAGAGATCAAACTAAATGGAGAGACACATCACATTAATGGACAGGACAATCCAGTTATCATAAAGATACCAAAAAAACTGGTAACATTCAATGTCTTAGACTGAGTGGTAATATAGCTTCAATTTATTAAAACCTATGGTATTGACTGTCTGTGTCCTCTCAAAATTCATAGTCTGAAATCCCACCCCAAGGAGACAGTTCTACAAGTTGGAGCCTTTGCAAGGCAGCTGCGTCATGAGGAAGGAGCTCCCAAGTGGAACCACTTTCCTCTAAGAGAGACTCCAGAGCCAGCCTGCGCTTCCGCCAGGCCACGCACTGCAAAGATCTGCCTGCGAACCAGAAAGCAGGCTCTCCCACACACCACACAGCTGCATCTTGGACTTCTCAACTCTAAGACAAGGAGAAATTAATTCCTGTTGTTTATAAGCCACCCAGTTTATGATACTGCCCTATTACAGCCTGAACAGATCAACATTCATTTTTAAATGGTACATAAAATACACACACACACACACACTTTTTGTACATTTCACAAGAAAATTTAAATCTAGGTAATAATGATTTTTTAAAAATTATAAAAGGATAGCCTTAAATATTTTTCTAATTTAAAAATGCCTCTGCAATGATATGGTTTAAACGTGTTCCTTCCAAAATTTGGGGGGTTGAAAGTTAATGATCAGTGCAATGGTGTAAGAGCTGGGGTCTTATGAGGTGACTAGGACACCAGGGGCCTCTCTCATGGGTGAGACTACAGCTCTGATAACAGAGGCTTTGCAAAGCCCTCAGCTTGCTGTCTGTTGCCTTCGCAATGTGACGACACAGAGATCCTCCTCTGTGGTGCTGTCTCAGAGACACAGCAGCCCTCACGGGACAACTAAGCCTGTCAGCATTTTGATCTTCTCCTCCCTGCCCCCAGAACTGTGGAAATAAATTTCTATTATTTGTAAGTTACCCAGTCTGTGGTATTCTGTTATAGTAGCACAAAACAGGCTCAGACAGAATCTTGTAAGTGTAATAATTTGTTTAGCCATCCCCTCAAGAATTCACACACACGCACCCACATACGCATACACAATACTCAGTGACAGTAGAGGGAATAAAATCAGAGACACAACGTCAAAGATGCTGGTGTCCTACTGAGGGCTTACTTTATTTCTTTTGGTTTTTTTGAGACAGGGTCTCACTACGTTGCCCAGGCTGACCTCAAACTTGAAATCCTCCTGTTTCTGCCACCTGAGTGCTGAGATTACAGCTGTGTGCTGCCATGTTTGCCCACCTGAGGGCTGACTTTAATACAGTGGTACCTCGGTTCATGAACTTGATTCTTTCCAAGATTCTGGTCACAGAATTCGTTCCACGATTGTGATTGAGTATGCTTGCAATCCAGTTGTGACCAGAACTGTGGAAATAATGAAGTTCATGAACCAAGGCACCACTGTAACAAGAAGATAAAAAAGAGGCATGGGCTTCTGGGTGGAATTTTGCCCAAGGATGACCGAGTAGCTATAGCAGAGACACTGCCTTTTTTATTGGCTAACCAGCAAGGGAACACAGCACTCCTCCCTTTGCTAGGCTGAAGTACAGTACAGGGCTTAGTTATAGGGAAAATCTTAAGTCTAACTTTAATAATGGTAGTACGTAAGGCACAGTGATTCTGACTTGGTTGCAAGATAAATGCAAAATTAGAGTACATTCTGTCCTTAAATCTCACTTTAAAAGTTTCCTTTTTCTTTTAAGCTGGCAATTGATTCTTTCTATAAAGTGTCTTGTGATACTGTGAATTAGGCTGCATTATATAAAGTTTTACTGCTCCGCTGTATCACCAAATGTGCTTGATTCTCTGGGCCTAATTTGTATATCTTTAGACTCACTGAGTAGTTTTCACCTTATGAAGAATTCAGTAAAATGGAATTAAAAGAGACAAAGATTGCTGTCAGATGTAAATCCCTTTTTATCTTTCCTTTGAGCCTAGGCCTTTGGCAATGGTTCTCATGGATATGCAAAACGTATCCCCCCAACAAAAGCCTGCTTAGCTCAGTCAGAAGTTAGAGCAGTTAGCAATTACAACCTGGAATGATACATCTCCATAAGATACATATTAGAAGTTTGCAAACAGTCACATAACTGATGAAAGAAAATCACGTTATTTTCAGGCCCCAGAAGATGGGGGGGAAAGTCTGATTGGGCTAATATGGGATAATTCCTGGGTGACCTAAAATTTCATGATCCTTGAATAGAGTGGTCAATTCAACAGAAAAACATTATCAGAATAAAGACCGCCAGTCTTCAGGAAAATTCTGCCTCATCTTTTATGGAATACCTTGCTGGACATTAGACTTAAATGTTCAAGATTTTTCTTAGCATGAATATAAACATAGGGAAAACAAATTCTGTTCAATGTTATGGTAGGACACATGCAAATTTAGCCTTGACTGCAGCTGTATGGCTTGGAAGGGTGTTGAGAACCCAGTGCATGCTTCAGAGTCAATGTCAGCATCCTGAATGTACTGATCATCAGTGACCACATGATCACATAGGTCCCCAAAAAATCTAAGTAACAATACCAATCTCTGATATATGGACAAGGTATGTCCTTTGGATTTAGTATTAGTATCTAGTGCTGGTTCTGTGTTGCCCAGGTCGGTTTCGAACTTCCGGGCTCTAGCGATCCTCTTACCTCAGTCTCTAGTGCAGCTGGGACTACAGCACGTGGCCCCGGCCAGCCAAAGACTTAGTGTTAATACTGGATTATTCACTTTCAGACAGAGGTAAGTATCCTCCTATCCTGAATGTAAGCTGGTGTGAACATCTTATGTACTGTTGACACTGAAATCAGTAAACTTAAATTGGAGTGTATATTTATAATTCCTAGAGTAAAATGCTACAGTAATAATGATGACCATAAAAATTATTAATTCTGTGTACAGAATTATAAAAACTGGAGTGGTTAAATAGATGGAGACGCACTTAATAGTACAAACATTAAGAAATAATAAATTTGCTAGTTATGTTTAGGAAGAACATTACATGTTTTTAAATCACTATGAACCTATAAAATTTAAAATCAAAACAAGCAGACTATTAGAGATTAGATAATTCTAATCTCTGTGGTATTAGTTGGTAAACTATTACTCATAACGTTAAATGAAAAAACTATTTTAGTTATTTTATTCCATTTTAGGCTAAAGGTCTCAACAATTCTGTTTGATAAATTCTGATACCATATGAGGATAAATTCATGTTAGTATGTTGATTTTGCCACTTCAAAATTTCATAAATGGGGGCTTGGAGTGGAGCTCAGTGGTAAGAATTCTTGCCTGCCATGCATGAACCCTCCCTAGGTTCAATCCACAGCACCACTAAATGAATGAATGAACGAGAAAACCTTTAAAGTAACATATTACAATATTCATGATAGGTTATCTTCAATTTAATGGAATAAACACAAAAAGAACAAAGAATAGAATGTAAGAGTAGAGTACTGTGAGTTGCCCAAAAATACACCACTCTTCCTCAGACTTCAGCTGAAAATGAATGTTTACTATCACAAGGGTACAGTATAAGGCCCATGGAATCAGTTCAGCAGGGGTTAGTGCTGGGACTTCTGTATTATAAGGTCAAAATTCTGACCAATAAAATGTAATAAATTATAATGATACATACATTTGGGAAACATCTTCTGATCTACTCATTTCCCCAAAAGTTCACCCTTACTGGTGGTATTTTTGGTCTCAATTTTCCATGTAGCCAAATTGTGTACAGTCAGCCTTCCATATCTGTGGGCTCTACATCAATGGATTTAACCAACCTCAGATTGAAAAATAAACAAAAATTCATTCGTGCTGAAAATGCACAGCATTTTTTCTTGACATTATTCCCTAACAATATAGTATAACAACTATTCACACTGCATTTACAATGAATCAGGTATTATAAGTAGTCCAGAGATGATTTAAAGTATATGGGAAAATATGCATAGGTTATATGCAGATATGCCATTATATAAAAGGGGCTTGAACATCCTTAATTTTGGTATATGTGGAGAATCTACAACTAATCCCTTGAGAATAATGAGGGATGACTGCATTTGATGTACCTCTAATGTGACAGTCTATATTATGTAGTAAGAAAGGATTCTTGCAGATAGAATGAACAAGAAAACAAATTTCCTTTCTTTTTTTTTTTTTTTTTTTTTTTGGTGCTAGAGAATGAACCCAGGGCCTTGCTCTACCACCGATTATATCCCCAGCCCTTTTATTTTGAGATAAAGTCTCACTAAGTTGCCCAGGCTGGTCTTGAACTTGCGATCCTCCTGCCTCAGCCTACTGAGTAGCTAGGATTACAGGCATGACCTACTGCACCTGGCCCAAGAATTTACTCTTGAACATTCCTTTCCTAGAGACTTCAAATTAGATAATCAAATCACATTTATTTTTCAACTATTATGTTTCTGATTGAAAAACATTTGTTTCTTGTAGAGTGAAATTATATTAAATCTACAAATAAGACAAAAGACATATGAAAGGATCATGTATCTGACACATTATTCAGCAGCTGGTATCTGGTCAGTGTGACAGAGAGTATGAGTGATGGCCACAAGATACAGCATATGGATTTGAGAGAAGCCTTCTAAAAATGTGTCATTCATTTTGTTCCACCTGTGCCAAAAGGAGAAATCAGCCAATAGATAAGCTATTCCACTAAATTCTTGGGGAAAGGACTTGCTGTGATGCCAAATGCATTCATGCAGAATCGTGAAGGAGAAGAGCGAATTCAATGTGTCAGACATTTGCAGGAAAGAGGCCTGAAAACCAAGTGAGAAAAATAATGGCCCGTTTCATTAGCATTCCATGTTCTCAGAACTAGGTAGCATCACTTCCATTTGAAATGCGTGTGCTCGCCTCACACTGATAGGATGCACCAATGCTACCTTTTCAGATGCCCTTTCTAATCACAGTCCATGGGGCTGTTGTCTGAAGTGAAATGCAATCTCCAAGTGAAAAATAAGAAATGATGGAGAAAGTGTTTTCCTCGGTCAAGTGAAACCTGGCTTTATGATGCTCTTGCTCTAGAGATATCTGTTAGCATATCTGGATTTAAATGTTCAGATGTGCAATTTGCGCCAGGAAAATGCTACAAGTAAAACCGCCCCTGACAAAAAGTCTGCTTTGGTAAAACAGCTTTGAAGCTCATAATTTAATTGGCTGGAGCCTGACCTTATTGTCAGTAACTTGGGCCCCTGTCCTACTGACTTGCAGCAGCAGCACTCCAACACTGCGGAGTCTTGTTTTCTTCTTTTAAAAAAAGGAAGAGAATACAACTTAGAACCTGTGTTAGCCGTTAGGGTTACAGCCCACCTAGACTTTTATAATGATTTGTTTTACAGCTTACATTTTTCACTGAGAAAGGGGAACAGAGATGCCTTGGAATAGCGAGCTATTTGTGTATTTTCAGCACCTGGTGTAACAGCATTTCCTCTCTCCACAGTATTAGCAGATTCATATTGACGGAAAGGAAACGTATCAACTGAATTTACTGTGTTTGTAGATTCGATATAGCCCTTTCCAAATGAAGTTTGTTGGCAGGGCAGTGTCTATCAATCCTTTGGCCAGCACGTTTTTGTGTATGTGTAAAAACACCTATTCTGTTCCTAAACCTTAACCTTGAAATGACTCTTTCTAAAAAATACTAATACTCAAAACCTAAGGATCACTTAAACTGGAATTTAAAATGTTATGACTTCTGAAATATTAAAATGTCATCATAAAAGCTACATTTTAAAGGGGTTAATAAATTGTGTTTTATGATGTATTGTTTTATCTTTTCTCAAAAAAGAAATCTGTGTTAGACCGCTGTTTTTATACTAGCCAAAGAGTTCTGTTTAAATAAGGAAGGGGGAATGACAATAGAATCATAATAATTTATTTTTAGTACTATGCAATGTACCAACTTTCCACTTGATCTTTTAGTCATCTTTACCTGTAAGGAAATCTGTGATAATTTATAGTACAGAAATTAATTAATAGAAGTGAGGATTTAATAAAGAATCTTTTAAACTTATTTTCACCACATTTTAAAGACATATATTATATCCACAGCCAAGTTTCTTTCTACTTACCCTTGCTGGGAGAGTTTCATTTCCTTTAACTCAGTACATAAAAAACTGCACCTTTGTCTGCCAGAGAAATATGCTCAAGATGTGGTCTATTTCATGGCTTGATACACCACAATAAATTGTTAATGACACATTACTGCACCAAAAAACAAGCAAATGTAGTACTATGACTGTGTACATTTCATATATAGCCAGGAAATTTCAAAATACTCTCCCTTTAACCTTCCAACATCAATGTCACTACCAATAAAAGTGTCTGAAAAACCTGCGCCGCACATACGGCCCCGTTCTGGGCGTCACTGGGGTACACATTCACTAACAAGTGATTGTTCTTTAGAGTGACTTTATAGCACACAAAGATTCTATGAAAAATGTGCTGTAATTATTCACCATCTTTTTCAAAAGCCAATCACTTAGATGCACAAATATCCAAATTTATAATTGTCAACTGACATGATAAAGGTATGGCACAAAGGATCAAGATGACTCACTAGAAAAAAAGAAAATGCACCATAAAAGATTAGATGCCTTAATTTGGTGTATAATTGCTTTAAAATCCTGGGCAATATGAATATTAAATTATACCAGCATAGTTACATTTTGCAGGTTATATTTCCTTTCTCGTTTCTGGTGCTTCAAGCTTCATGTTGGTGATTTATGATTTATATTGTCAGTCAAATCTCTTAATAAAAAATACAGCTTTATATCATGCAGCTGGGAATAGGATTTTTTCCTTTGCTCTCTGTAGACTCCCACATACATATTGAATAGATTCTAGTAGTAATTATGAAAAATGAGGTTATAGGGCGATCACTGATTGTCATCATATGCCACTCAAACTCCTCTCTGATGGTACAGTGAAGTGATTGGAAATACCTTCTGCTGGCACCATCACATACCTCAGTGTGTGCTGCGCTACATGAACGCAGGCGGCTTTCATTCTCCTTGAGATATGGAGACTGTTCGAGAGATTTTTCAGAGTACATCATAGCAGGCTTGTTGGACTCAGCAAACTTAGCCTTCCTACAAGCTTGCCTCACACACATGAATCCCTATCATGCAGGTAAAAAGAGCGGTTCTAAAGTGGGGTACATACAACTCCAGTGGTATGTAAGATTCTGAGTTAAAGGTTACAGAAGGAAAATACTAGAATTTATATTATCATTACCTTCACTGTACACTTGTGCAATGTCTTAAATTTTTATGTTTTATAATATATAAAATCACAAGAGTGCATATATACACTTTATAAATGAACAAATATATTTATATCAGGGCACCCCACTTGGAAATCTTTTTGTGAATGGTTTTACTAAGATACAATTTGCATAGCATACAATTGGCCCATTTAAAGGATGCAGTGCTATGGTTCTTTGTATATTCTCAGTGCTGTACAGCCATCATCATAACTGTAGACCACTTCATCACCTTAGGGAGTAATCTGTACCCTTCAGCTTTACCTCCTCACTCCCCTGGTCCTAACCAAACACTCATCTACTTTCTGTCTCCGGAGACTTACCCATTCTGGACATTGCATATAAATGGTCTCATAAAATCTGATCTTTTGTGACTGAGTTCTTTCACTTACTATAATGCTTTCAAGGTTTATCCATGTTGTAGCATGTATCAATACTTTGTTCCTTTTGATGACTGAATAATATTTCATTATATAACCACTTTGCTAATCCATGGATATTTAGTCTGTTTCTACCTTTTGAATATGAATGAATATTTCTATGAATATTTGTGTTCAATTTTATAATGTTGTAGCAATGTTTTCATTTTTCTCCCTTTTTTTTTCTTTGCGGTGTCAGGGACAGAACCTAGGGTGTCTGCACTCAACTAAGCTACACTTCCTCAACAACTCTTTCACCCTGTTTTTTGAGACAGAGTCTTGGTAAGTCACTAAGTTGCCCAGATTTGGCTTGAACTTGTAATCCTCCTGTCCCAGCATTCCAGAGTACTGGGAATAGAGGCATGAGCTATCACATTTGCTGTATTTACTTCCTCTTGATTATATGTCTACAAGTGAATTATTGTGTTAAGTGATAATTACTTATTAATTTTTTGAGGAACTATTTCCAAAGTAGCTATAACATTTTTATATTCCTACCAGCAATATGTAATGGCTCTAATTTCTCAGACTTTTTTTTATGAAAACATGTTGTACTTTAAAAGAAATATCACAACATACAGAAGTAGATAAATGAAATACATTGGAAAGATCATACCAAATCAAGTGAGAAACAATGTATTTCTTCAAAAAGCAATCTGTCATCATATATTAATGCAAAACACACACATACAGTTCACCTGACCTAAGAAATCACCCCATAGGGCTGCTCTTCCAACATGGTAGCTATTAATACTTGCAAGATGAAGGAACAAAGTAACTATAATTTAAATTTAAATTTAAATTTAAATTTAAAATTTGATATTGATTCAATTATTACAGTACTTTCAAGCATTCTTAAAATGACCTAGGTATGTGAATATACATTTCATTTCAACTTTAAATTTTATGAAATACAAATACAGATCAAAAACTGCATGTAAAACTTTTATGTTTCGACAGAAACATGCACACCGTATTTGTAAGACTTAGTTTGAATAGACCAGTGTAAAAACTCATTAAATGAAGATATCTTCAGTATATTGGGTTAAATATATTATTAAAATTAACTTGTTTCTTTTTAAATATAGCTACTAGAAAATCTTGAATTACATGTGATTTGCAATCAGACAGCATTCCTATAGAAAAGACAAACACTGGTATGTAAATGTACATGCACTATTCTAAGTAGGGGGAAAAAACCCAAACTAAATGATTCTAACCATCCTAATGAGTGTGAAGTGGTATCTCACTGTAGTTTTGGTTTGTATTTCCCTGATGACTGAGGCTGATCATCTTTCCACGTGTGAAAATTTTTTTTTTTTTTAACTAATAAATGCCAATCAAGAAAAGGTGGAAGACCACTGGTATAAAGTTCTCTGGGAAATTCAGGGGAGTTAGCCAAAGAAAACCCTGAAAGTATTCTAAAGAAAACACAATAGCTCCTGTTCAAGATATTTAAATCCTCATGAACAAGCAAAAAGGAACGCTCATAGGTGACACATCTATCAAGACAAAGACACAGGACATCAATGGAGGACCAAAGATGGACCAGACACAGATGTGCAGACACCGCCTCCAAGCTGAGGATGTGAAACAGCTCCAAGGACCACACGCATTATCACACAAACTGTCACCGCTGCTTGCACTGACACATGATTTCACCCTGACTGGAAGAGGCAGAGGCAGTAATGCTTCAGTCGCTTCCTTGACAAACCATCAACAAACAGCCCATCAAAGCCAAGCTTAGTGACATTCCAAGGAAGACACCGTACAAGAACCAAGCCACTGGAGGCTGGCACCTGTGTCTGTGTAAACAGCCCTCCTTGGTAGAAATGAAGAGAACTGTATTTTTAATACAGCAAAAAATAAGCAATTTAAAGGACTACCCACTCTTTTTGGCAAAATTATATATACTCTACGTTTTGGTATGAAGGCACAGTGACAGTCAATGACTTTACTTAGCAAAATTACTTGTGGAAAGTGCACTGGTCTGGGAAATCTAAGAGGCTGGGAACTCCTGTTTCAGCGTATGTTTCCCATTCTAGAAAAGTCTCCCTAATTTACTTCAACATTCCTGCTTTTCGATGCTCACTCTCCTTACTTCCCTCACCCTGGAATACCAAGGCTTCAAATCCCAAGCATCTTTAAAGACCCCGCCTCTTACTGACTCAAGCGGTGACTGTCAGCGGCTTTACTCAGTGTTTCCTAAGCATCTAAGTGGAAGGCGCCATGCTGGGGTGGCGAGAGATGGGGAGTGGCGTGTGCCAGGACGGTCAGCTCATGAATCTTGCTTCCAGGGCTTTACACACTATGCTCTTTATTAATTCTTCGATGATAGACTGGGTAACAATTTCTGGATCACATCATCTGTTAATGGAATAGCTAGACGACTTCAAATTAGAGCTGCTTCAGAAGATCTAGCACGTGTAAGCTACAGTACCTATTACTCGACATGTCTCTTAGAGAAGGCTTTTTAGACGAGTCACAGCTTTAAAAAGGAAAGAGGGCAATAATAGAAGTTTGTACCTTAAGTCAGATCAGCAAGCAGAGCTTCTATCTCACTAAATTTAAGAACTAGTATCCACAAAAGTTCTGATTATTTTATCAAGAAGGAAAATGCTCTAATGATTAATTCTTTTAAACTAATCCTTTTTATACCTCTTAACACCAGAGGTTGTTCCTGAATGAAAAGTCCCTCCGCTTATTTTTTTTCCATAGCCTTTCTCTCCCTAATCCTCACCCTGCTGAATTTAACGGCCTTGCAAGGCCAAAACAATGTCTGATCCTAATAGGTCAGCATTGATCGCTCTAAACCAATTGGTTCCTTCATTAGCAAGAAAATGAAGTAAAGAGAAAAGGCAGGTGGCTCCTGAACAGGCAGCTGGGCTTTTGCTCCTCTTACAGTGCCTCTCTCTCATTAAACAGGAGCTGATCGATTGGTAACTTGCTCAAAATCCACAAAAACTATTCATCACTTTTGACACAGATCTGTTTTAACAGACCACTCAACTCAAGATTTGGATTCGCTAGACAGTCTGCTTGTGGGGCCCATCACATTTCTCTCCGACAGATTATTCTGAAGAACATATGGAGAGAAATGAAGTCACATCATCCAAACGAGCACTTCCCAGCTGGACATCCAGTGAACCCCAGAGCAGCCAATTCCAGTGTGAGTTTTTGGAGCAAAGGCTTCCCAGGAGTAGGGTCCTTCTCCCAGGGTCTAGAATCCACCATGCATGGCAACGGCAGGCAGGGCAAGGAACTAGTCTTGGAGACACCAGCAGGGGGAAGCAAATAGGGACCTAAAAATATCAACTATCACCAAAGGCAAGCAGAAGAGCACAGTCAAAAGGAGATGTGAACATAAAGAAGGAGAAAAAAGCAAAAACAATAAAGCAAAAAACACACTCACCAGGAAAAGTACAATACACTCAGGCTGTACTGCTTTGATGGTTGGAAAGTGAACTAAGGAAGACAGCAGACTTGGGGCTTTGTCAGACAGCAAGGAAACAGCCCCCTGCCAGAAGGGATTGGTCACCCACTCCTGGGGCAACATGGCATCACCAGATGCACAACCAACAGAAGGGAGTTATTACTCAATCTTGACTGAGCACCTGCTATATGCCAAAGACCATAGTAAGCCACTTTACATGAGATACCTTACTGAGCCTGATGACAATCTTAAGGAGCAATTCTGTCCTCCTTTTATATACCGGAAAACAAAACAAAAAAGGTTCCAAGATATAAAGTAACTTGCCCAACACATCACTGATCTATACACATCAACTCATCCTTTCTTCATCTTTCAAACCAATAACTGCCAGGAAGAAGTGGCAGACAGAATGTAGCTGCAGTGGCAGTCAGTTCTGGTTAATTCCAAAGCCCGTGCCCTTTTAATGAACCTCTAAGAAGGAATTTAAAAACAAAAAAAGCCAAATATAGAATTAACTTATAAAGTATATAAATAAAACATAAAATAAAACAATAATTTTTAATGAAAATGAGAATAATGTGAGAAATGCACAGCCATGATGAAGATCTCTGCATTCACACCAGAGGTTTCTTGGCCACTGACCCCAGTTCTGCCCATTCTTAGGGGAGGAAGCAGGGCCAGCATCATTGTGAATCTCCAGTTCACTTGCTATTTTCTACATAGCTAGCAAAACAGCTGAAGAGAACCGTTCATAAAAATAATCAGGTCACAGTAATATGTCAATTTTCCCCTAAACTTCAAATCAAGAAACAGAAACAATTTATTCAACTTATATGTCAGTAATTCATTGTTAACAAAAGTAAGATCTAATAAAAATTATTCACTTCTCATACTATTTGAAAAGTCACTATACTCAATGAAAGGTACTTATTAATATATTGAATTTATTCATCAGTCATTCATAAAATATCTTCCACGTTGAAGGTACTTGCTTAAGCTTAAATGAACACTATTCTTATCACAAATATAAATTATCTAAAATCTTATTACAAGATTTGACTTATAAAGGAATGCCAGGATTACCTGAATATAGAAAATAATTGAGATAAATTTTTGTAAATAATTAGATTTACCACTAATGACAGACCCATGCAGATGTTGGATCTCAAAATCTTTATTCCATTAAAAACAACAGGGAAAAGGAGAAGGAAGAAGGGAGGGACATTATCCTATTATGTGCAAGGCACTAGGAAATACCCTGGAGATACAGAAATGAAAAGACCAGGGCACTATTCTCTAGGAATTCAGAGTCTATCCATTCGTCTATCCCTTCCTTCATCTTTCCAACCCACAACTATTTGCCGAACCCCTGTGATGTATTCTCAAGTATTGTGTGGGGCACGGAGGATGTAACAATGAGGCAGAAAGATGTGGTCCATAGCCTCGTAAACTCAGAGTCTAATACTGAAAACAAAACAAGAGATGGGTAACTATAATAAAGGGTAGTAAGTGCCATGAGAAATGTAACAGGGTACTCTGAGAGCTTGTAGTAAGAGACTCAGTGGTGGTAGTGGTGGTAGGGTAAAGATTGTGCGGGTAAGAATGCTTCTCGCTGGAGGAGACATCCGAACAGAAATTTGAAGCATAAATAGAGTAAGAAGGGCAAACAAGAAGGGCAGAAACAAAAGAGAGAATTCCTTTGTGGTAGGAGGACAATATAGTCCAGGGATAAGTCCGAGCATGCCAGAGGGGTTTAAAGAAATTTGACAGATGCATCTTGCATTGGTGGCCAGCCTTGAATTGATATTTGATATATTGGTGTAAATAAAATATATTTTTAAAATTAATTTCACTTGTTTCTTATCTTTTTTAATGTGGCTACTATAAAACAATTTTTAAAACATGTATTTCTACTGAAAAACACTGTTCAAAAGGACCTGGAATTAGTAAATAATTTAAGCAAGAACAGTGCAACAACTCCTTGCAATGGAAATGCAGAAAAGATGGGTTGGAAAGGAATTTAAAGACAAAGAACTGGCAAACTGAAATGACTGGCTGTGGAAGAGGGAGGAACAAAAGATGACAGCCAGCTTTGTGGGAGGAAAAGCTCACCGAGAAGAGCACACAGGAGGAAGAATGTGTTGGAGGACAGAACGAGCTAGCTGAAGCACTCTGTGAACTGGAGGCACCAATGCGTCACTCCAGTGAAGCTATGCAAGCACAGGGCAGAGACCGAGGCAGGCAATGACCATGTTATCAACTGATGCCTCCTGAGCAGGGTGTGCAGGGTGAGGAAAGCAGAGCACACAAATACGATCAGGGTATCATTCTAGATTGTGATGGGCGCCATACAGAAAACAGAGCAGGATCGCAAGACAGGGGTTGGGTGGATGGGTGGCTATGTAAGCCTAAAAAAAGAGAAAGGGTATTCTCTGCGGAAGAGACATCAAGTGCAAATGCAGAAAGTTATAAACTTCCTGACAAGCTCATAGAAGGGGCAGGAATCTGGCACCACTGGAACACAGAGTATGAGTAACAAAACAGGAAAAACTGCATACACACATACACAGAATGGGCAGATCATGACGGGCTTTGCATTCTCAGATCAAGATCTTGGACTTTCTGCCATAGACGGGGGAACCCTAGGAAATTTCAAGTAGAGGAGTGACATGACCTCATTTAATCTTTACAACTCTGTTCTAGGTATATGATCCTAATGCCAAGGAGCACCCACCGACTTGGTCCTGGCATACTCTTGGTTCCATGCAGCACAACTTGAAAACCACTAGACTAAACTACTTCTCTAGGCCTTAAAACCTAAACAGTCAGTAGTTGAAGGATTGGTGAGAAAAGTACAAAACTGGGGCCGGTGAGATGGCTCAGCGGCTTAAGCGCCTGCCCGGCAAGTGCGAGGGCCCGAGTTCGACTCCCGGATCCCACATACGAAAAAGGGGCCGGTGATATCGCTCAGCGGCATGGGCGCCTCCTGGCGCGCGAGGTCCTGAGGTCGACCCCCCGGTACCCACAAAAAAAAAAAAAAAAGAAAAGTACAAAACTGTAATTGTGTCAATTTTGCCAGCCTCTCTCTCCTCTCCCTCCTTTCTCACCCTCCCCACTCATTCACTCTTGGGTAATTAATTATATGCACGTGAGCTGGAATGTTAGCAATCTGAGGCCATTCCAAGGAACCAATGTTCATTCTGTATATCATATATTCAGGCAAAATACATGGAAGAAGGAAGCAAATACCCTCTCGAGGGTCGTCACTGGACCACTCAAACTAAAAAGAGACAAAGTCACAGACTGACTATCCAGCAAGGCCTCCTCCAGGCCCTCTGAGCACCTTCCACCCACCCGCTCTTTAGCTCTGGAGGACTCCCCTGCCCCTCACCCTCGGCTTGTGGGGACACAGGTCTAGAAAAGGAGGACAATCCCAAACAAGTTAACTCTGACATCAAGAGAGAAGAAACTTAAGCTGATGACTGAAATGCAGGTTAACATAATCTGTTTTATTTTCAACTTACTATTTTTTCCTATTTATGCTCACACTCATTTTTTGAAAAGTATTTCCTTTATTTCATTTTATGGCTGCTAAAACTGACTTGTGGAGTCACATATTTTGGGTTCCTCGGTTTGGAGCCTGCTGGCATTCATTCCACCATGGGTTTTCCAAGATAAAACACACTCTACAATACTAAGATGGAGAAACTTTGTTTTACTAGGGAAAGGTTTGTTTTTTAAATAAATGATGTTCAGAATTAGCTTTCACCAGTGTTCTTTATGATAATAACAGTGGGTCCTACAGAGGGAAGAATTTGCAAACATTTTGCAAAACCCTGAGAAATGACTGTGTCTCAAAAGCCAAATGAATTTCTGAACAAAAACTAAATTACATCCAGTATAAAAAGCTTTTCAGTGGACCACATCTAAACTCCACTGATTTCCCAATCTTTCTAGACTTTAATATAATACACCTAATACTACCTAGATCTACAATATTTAGAATATCTGGAATCAAAGTTCTATATCTTAAAATTACCTATTAGTGGAACTAAAATACTATACACATATAATCACATGAAAGGCAACAGTGCAATAGAACAAATGTTGGATTTGGGAGAATAAAGACTTTAGTTTCTGCTATGCTACTACTCTCTGTGTGAATTGTGGCAACTGACATTTTGAGTGTCAGCTTACTGTCACGAAAATAAAGCTATTAGTGAGTGGTAAAATATTGAATTCCCTATGTAAGCTCACCACCTACCCTGGGCAGCTTGGCTTGTCTATGGCAGAGACTGTGAACTGCCTAACCAAGAATCTGTATTTTCCTCCAGTTAGTAAAAAACCACCTTGATTTTTTTTAAAAAGCTGAGCACATATCTGCCTGGATTAAAAACTACAATTCCCAATCTCCCTGGCAGGTAGCAGCAGCCCTCTGACTACGGTCTGATCTTTCCTTTTTTCCCCTTTTCCTGTCACCTCTCCTACCCAAAGCCTCTCCAACTGTGTCCCCAACCCCTCCTGCCCACGCCCTTCACGTCACCTCCCCCTCTGCCATCAGCTACTCCTTCACTCTAGGGTCCTCAGTGGCTCTCCCTCCGTCAGTGACTCCTTAGCACAGGTCCTCAAACAACACATCTGTCTCCAGCGATCACTGCTCCCTCCATCCTTTTCTCATTGAACTCCGTCAGTCCATAGTTCTCACAATCTCTTTCCACTCCCTTATTTTAGGTTTAACTTCTCAGTCCGTCCCTTTTCTCCTTGCTCTGCTGGAATTAATCTAAAAGATCATCTAATGTGCTCCTAAAGGACAGACCACATGGCCTCTTTTTAGTCCTTACCCCCTTTGCAGGCTGGACATAACTTGCCTGGTCAGCCACGCTTTCTCCTCAAAAGCCTTCCTTCCTCCTCCTTTTCTAACACTCTCCCAGTTTTTCTGCTGTCTGTCTGGTCATTCCTTTCCAAGCTCTTCCGTGCCCTTGTCTTCTTGCATTTACTCCAATGGTCATTCACTAGGGTACCATTCCAAATCTCTTCTTGTCTCAGCAAATATACTCTCCAAGGCCGGTTCGGTCCCTCCCACAGCTCCAACCACTTTTAAACAGGTTTATTTGGCTTTCTGATTTTCACGCTTATGGTAACCACTTTTAAAAATTTGTTTTTAAAAGCACCTACTCTGCGCCAGGGCTAGGCTAGGAAATCTTGTGTTTATTTCTTTAAGCCTCAACATAATCCTATGAGACAATATCTGCTCCTTCTGCCTGGAATGCCCCTTCCCCACCTACACTGGACTAATTCCCACCGCACTTCAGGCAGGTCACAGCTCAAGAGTCACTGCCTTCCCAGGCCCCTCTGCAGATCAGAATTTCATATTACTCCCTCTTTCTCACAACACTCTCCTTTTTTCTGTGATACATATCACAACTGGTATTTACGTACCTTGGGTTTACTATATCTAACTCCTTGAATAGCCTCTCTCATGGAGAGAAGAGATCATATCTATTTTATTTACCATTATACAACTGGAAAAATATTTGTTGAATATACAAATTAAATAATTTATATGAGACAAAATAGGTGCAGGTTGTCTTTCTACTATGCTCTAACACTCCAACCTTCACAGCGCCTACTTCTATCGCCCCAAGGAACCCATCATCTTCTCCACCTGACTAGCCTATCTTCCAGCCATTGCCATCATCATTTATTCAATCCTTAAAGCTAAAACTTCAATTGACTTTCATTCCTTTTTTTTCACTCCCTACAGTATATAATTGCTTTCTTATTCTACTTTCAAAATGCTGCTCAAAGCCATACCTTTATCTCACCTTCTCTATTGCTCCTTAATCATCTCTTGTTGATTAAGAGAACCTCTGGCTCCAGACTCTATAAAGCTCTATGAGGCTGAAGAATCTCTTTGAAATGGAAATTTCCCAAAGCAGGGAGAGAATCATCATTATACAAATGTAAATGATCAACCCTGATAAGAGACAAGAATTAGAGACCTGGAAAATATTTCCATGTTACTTAATCTATTGCCTAGGTTCCAGAACAGAGCTATTAACAATTATTTCCCAGAAGGGAGTATAGCCAACTAGTTAAGAACACAAAAGTTTGGGGCTAGTTAAATCTGGAGACAACTGAGATAGGATAAAGGAAATATATTGGATGAATAAAGAAGGAAAGAACATTCTTTGTAAAGGAATGCAGAGAGTTGTAAATAGTCTGATATGTTCAAAGAAGAAGCAAGGCTCTTATTCTATTGGAATATAGAATATGGAGAAATGAAATGAGAAATGAGAAATGAGAAATTGTGTGGGCACACAATGGGCAGATCATGAAGTCCCAGGGTTCAAGTTCCAGCTCTGCCACCAATGTATTTTAGGACCATGGGCAAGGATTTCTCATAGTAAAATGGAGACAGACGCCAGCATGAAATCAGAATAATTGACTGTAACATATGTAGTGGCTTAGTGCATGACACATAAGTGTTCAATAAATGTTAGGTCTACATAGTCTCTTCTTTAAAAGAATCCAAGGAAGACTAACTGGCCTTCTAAATTGGTTCCAATCTGTTTGAAATTATAATAAGATATTCTTTCAAATGGCTAATATAATCAATATACAATTCCATTTACAATAGCATTGAGAAGAACAATGGCCTGGGGATGTAGCTCAGTGGCAGAGCATTTACCTAGCATGTGCAAGGCCCATGTGCATACATACATGTATGCATGCACTAAAATATTTAGGAATAAATTTAACAAAAGTACAAGACACACTGAAAATGGAAACATATTGTTGAAAGAACTTAAAGACAATTTAAATAAATGGGAAAATACCCTGTGTTCATGGATTGAAATTTTAACATTGTTAAGACAAAAATACTCCCCAAAGTGATATCTAGACTTTATGCAATTCCTTTCAAAAGGAGTTTGAGTTTGAGCTGTGAGTTTGAGGCTACCCTGGGCTCAATAGTTGAGTTCAAGGCCAGCCTGGACTACATAGCGAGACCCTGTCTCAAAAACAAAACAAAACAATCTAAATTAAAAGCAAACAAAGGAAAAATAGATGAATTGGACTTCATCAAAATTAAAAACTTAAATGCTTCAAAGGTACACTATCAAAAAGGTAGGGCTGGGGGTATAGCTCAGTGGTAGAGCATGTACTTAGTACATGTGAGGACCTAGGTTCAATCCCCAGCACCAAAAAGGGGGAGGGAAGGGAAGCGAAAGGAGGGAAGGAGAGAAGAAAAAAGAACCCACACAATGGGAGAAAATCTTTCTAAAACTTATCTGATAAGGGCCTAGCATCCAGAATATAAAAAGAACCCTTAAAACTCAACAACTAAAAAAACACAAATAACTCAATTAAACAATGGGCAAATAAAAACAACTCAATCAAAAATGGGCAAAGGATCTGAACAAGGCATTTCTCCCAAGAAGATACACAAATATCCAATAATTGCAGGAAAAGATGCTTAATATCATTAGTCATAAGGAAAACAGAAATCAAAACCACAACGAGATGCCTACAATCAACAAGTCTGCTAACAAGGAGCGTTGGTGAGGATGTTGAGAAATTAGAAATATCCCATTCTGCTGTTGGGAATTGTAAAATAGTGCAACTTTTATGGAAAATAGTTCCTCAAAAAGTTAAACAATTAAGCTGCACTATGACAGCAATTCTACTCATCAGTGTAAGAGAACTGAAAATACATGTTTACACAGAAGCTGTGCATGAATGTCTACAGAAGCATTATTCATAAAAGCCAGAAGATTAAAAAGGACCCAAGTATCTATCAACTGATGAATGGGTAAACAAAATGTTGTATGTTCAAACGATGGAGTATTATTAAGCCATAAGATGAATGAAGCACTACTGAGGCTTGCTACAACACAGATGAACACAGAAAACACTACGTGAAGTAAAAGAAGCCAGCCACAAAACACCACACATGATGTGACTTCGTTTATATGAAATGTCCGCAAGAGACAAATCCATAGAGAAATGGAGTGGATGAGTGGTTGCCAGGGGCTGGGGGGAGACAATCATGCCAAGTGACCACGTATGGGTATGGAGTTTCTTTTTGGGATGGAAATGTGAGATCAGATAGTGTTGATGGTTGCACAACTTTCGGAAAAAACTGAAACCCACTTAACTGCACACTTTAAAAAGGTGAATCTTACAGTATCTAAATTACATCTCAAATTTTAAAATCCCAGAGTCGTCAACATAAACCCATTCCTTTAGAACATCAGCCCATTTCCTCCCACCAGCAGACTTACTGAGCAAGAACTTTACCACAGCACAATTTTGTAAGTCTTGTAACTTAAAACAACAGTAGATCCTCACTAGGTAAGGAAAGAGGATACACGAATCTGCATCTTATCCAGCACAGTTCCAAAATAGTCAATACATTTATTACTGACAGCATAGCGAGGACAATAGAAGCATCAAAACTTTGAAACTGAAAGCTTCAGCCCAAATCAAGTAAATAAAAAAGAAAACAAAATCCTAAACTACTAAATATACATCCTTGAGCCTGCCTGGCATGCATGACATCTCATTCTGCCAAAATCCAAATTCAAAAGAAATATCAAGATTCTAAGGAGGGCAAAGCTCAAACCAGCAAAAGCATTTCTAGTGGTTAATGTAGGTTAGGGAAAATAAACATGCATTTTATATTGAGCTCGTTATTATCCAATTGGCCCTGGCCAGCAATGCAGGGGATGACAGTGGGAAGTTTAACTCCAGGTGAAAAGGTAGAGTCCAGCTTCAGGGCAGCTCCCACTTCAAATATTTTCTACTTCAGTTAATTCTCTCACATGAGAGGGAAATTTAGAAATCTCTTCAGGTTGCAGCCCTGGCCCTTTTCAGTGTTTTTAAATTTTTACTGGAAAGAGGAAGCAAGAAATATTGCTTAAATCACTGAGGCCTCTGGTCCTGACTGTAATCATTACAAAGTGATCCTTGTCTGATTCATACCTCTAAACTATCAGAAAGAATCAAAGTCACAATGTAAGAGTTTCAGGAACAAACATAAAAATTGGCTTTGACGTGGGAAATTCTAGGAGTGCACTGTGATCTCTGGCTTCTGTCCAGAGTGCTAAATAAAAGGTCTGTCTACCTGACTCCTCAAAACTGACTTGGAGATATATGTATGTATATGCTGACTGGTTTCACTTATACTACTAGTTTATCTCAGTTCCTTGAAAAGAAAGATTTGCATTAGTATCTGTTTCTTTTTTGTAAGAATCTTTTTGGTTGAGGTCTTGCACTCTGAGTACCTACTTCGAAGATAATGATACACTGTGTAATAAATATTGTTATTTTCCTATTACTTGATTATGAAATTTTGTTTTATTTTTTCATAAAATAAATAACTGATTTGGTAGGGCTGTGGCTACATGTGTATCACCCACTTTGAACCTTTTTAAGAAAACAGATGCCCTGTAACTGGAGATAATTTGGAAACTGGCACAATAGTTAAAAAAATATATCCAACTGGACAGTTCTTATAAGGCTCCTGCCAACTTCTGGTTTCTTGCCATAGAGAGTAATGATTCCTGTCAGTCACTTAAAAAAGAATAGCTTCTAGAAAAGCCAAATCACTATGACCTAAAAAGAGCAGCCCTGCATCAGCACATAAAAACTTACAGAGTTGAGAGTCTGAAAAACCAGATTCAAATTCAGAAACAATTTCTGCTCCAATATTGATACTACGGTATAATGAAAATCAAACTCCTGCAAAACATACATTAATCATTCTATTGGTTCTGTTATAAAACACACAAGAGCTAGTTGCATTCCCACTACAAATGACATACTTGTTTTGTAACTGCGAAATTTTCGAATTATTTTACCCAGATTTATTCTATAATTGTTAAAAGCCAAATAGTCTCAAATAAACAGAAGTCAATGCAATCGGGAAAAATAGCCACAAAGCCTACTTGAGTTTCCATGTTAATCACAAGTATTCTAGTGACCTTTAAGATGCTAAAAATTGGGCCGGTGAGATGGCTCAGCGGCGTAAGCACCTGCCTTGCAAGCGCGAGGGCCCGAGTTCGACTCCCGGATCCCACATACGAAAAAGGGGCCGGTGATATCGCTCAGCGGCACGGGTGCCTGTTGGCGCACGAGGTCCTGAGGTCAACCCCCCGGTACCCACAAAAAAAAAAAAAAAAAAAAAAAAAGGATGCTAAAAATTTAGCATCTTGACTAGTTCTCCATGTCAGGAATGTGCAACAGTTACAAATAAATTTTCCAAAGATATTTGAGGAGTAAGAGTTTTGTGAAGATGTTGGGGGCAGGCGGTGAAATGTGTTTAAGACAAAAACAATGGTAGAGAGAATGTCAACGAGCTATGAGATCAGCAGAGCGATGATACTGGTAAGCTGCTCTTTCATGGCCTAAACTTCAGGCCTCTAAACCTAAAACCTAAGCTTAGATCCAATACATGCTCACAGGTACTTAGGGAAAGGGCAGGGGAAGATGCAGAGAGAAATTCTTTGCAACTCTGTGGTGAGGGGGGACTTAACACTTTACAAATCATGGGCTCACGCAATGCTCTACCATTTTACAATCTCAGAAAAGAGTAACTGTAAGGCGTGTGACATAGGCCAAAGGCAAAATTCTTTGCCAAGTTGTAAGTGCTGTTGAGATTTTGATCTTCAGCCTAAGAATTGATTTTTTTTTTAATCTCTAAATTCTTCTATCAGCGAGTTTAAGCAAGCCTTGCATCACACTGTATAGGAATATACATACATTACCATTGCATTAAATTTCTTGTCAGAATTGGTATTTGGAAAGAGTCTTAGATTAGGGAACCACATTTTCATTTACTTTGAAGATTGGTATTCCCAGTTCCAGAGAGTTCAGTGGTAGTGGAAGGACTGGGAAAATAATGTTCTGATAGCCCTACACTTTAAAACAGCATTAGAAGATTAAAGGTCTGGGCCTGGATGTGTGGTTTTGATCGGAAGAATCTCACTGGGGGAAATTAATGTGCCTATACGCATCAGATCTGAAATCAATACTTGCGTTGATGAGGGAGGGAGAGTAGGTACTTTTATCACCTTGCTCAGGGAAGTTCAACAACCAGTATGAAAAGGGCTCACATAGCCACTAAGTGGCAGAACCAGGCCCAAAATTAAACTTTTACAGTCCAAATTCCTTGTTGTGTTTCACTACCTGCCTGCCTATTTTAAATGAACACACAAATACAACTGGGGGTCGGAGACAGGAATGAACAGAACAGAAATATGTGCTGCAGATTAGGGGCATAGTTAATGGTGGAACACATGCTTGACCTGTGTGAAGCTCTGGGTTTAACACCCTCCCCCAAATCAAAATTGTTGCAGCTGGGTATTTCTAAGCTGGATTTTAATTCTATTTTACTTCTGGTCTGGAAACCTATCTGAAGACCACATTTTAACTATTTCAACTTTTATTTTCCTTCTGAATCCAACTTGCAACACATCTGTTGATCACATAATGGAATGCAATTGCCAAAGATTAAGCAATGAGTTATTTTCAGTAAATTCCAACATTTATTCCCAGTCCACTTCAAATGGTAGCTTTAAGAGTGGGCCCCAATTGAAAGATCATTTCAGAGCAATAAGACAGGAAGATATTTCTTTCAGGGATCAATTTTGAATTCTGGCTGACATTTTATGGTCAAGACCAATGCATAATCAGGTATGTTTGCCCTTCCTGTGCCTGCCTGTGCCTGGGTGAGAAGGAAAGCAGACCAGCCAGTCAGTCCTGCACGCACCCTGCAGCAGCCCCTTGCAGAGTACAGCTGGGGTTTGAAAAGATTCCAGTCATGCATTTAAAGTCATTTTCCCAGCGTGCTAGACTTGCTTCAGTTCTCACTGAGAAAAAGGGAGACAGGCTGGGTAAAGGTTAAATGTGGAGAAACATGCGAGATCAAATGAATTAAAGGATTACTTTAAATAAAAAGTACAATATTCCATTGTCTCAGCGTATTTCCACGTTTCCTTTGTGACTGCAGAGATAATAGGAAATCCTGAAAAAACTATGCAGATAATTATCAAAACTGGATTCAATGAGAAGACTCACAAAATTCATGATGTTTACCTACTCATCCAAATTAATTCAAGAATTCTTCATTCAAGGACCCAACTTGATGTATAATCAGATGTATGATCAAAGAAAAGCTGCTCTCTTTCTTTTTGGAGATAACTGATTCCCCTCTCCCTGAAGAAAAGAGATCCCAGTGAAAAGGCTAACATATAACCTAAAAGTAAGCCTTTTTTCCTATCCGCACTAGAAGGACAGGATCTAAAATCACGGCGCCTGAGAGGTAGTGAGCATGCTTCCCTGCAGTGGCTCTGTAGGCCAGGAGCGACAGCCAACTTCAGTCACTGCCACTGAGGAATCCTGCTCTCCAAAGGCTGTCCCTGCCGTGGCACTCTGCTTAGCTCCAAGTCATGATGCAGTCTGAGTAACAGTGCAATGTCATGTCTTTTTCCAACATTTTTTTAAAAGTTCTTGGTGTTATTCCTTTGGGCCAGTTATTCTAATGCCCCAAAATTAAATACATTGAAGATTAAAGAATCAAAGCTTTCTGATACAGATAGGGGAGATGGATCTGCAAAGTGTTTTGGTTTTTTTTCTTCCACCTAGGTTGAAATAATTCAAAGACTACTATATTGACATCTTAGTCCTGTGTCAAGAGATATGGTTGTTAGGGTCATTATGTTTGTATACGAGCCTAACAAATCCCTGAAAAACCACTGAACATACAACCTATAAATACTCCAGAGAAAACAGCTGCTGTGTGCATTCAACAGAAGAAAAGAGAGATGTATGCAAAGAACAGGAAACAAGTTTTTTTATGCCCTAACTCTTGCTGACAGCAGGCTTCCAAATTAATTTTGTCTTTTGCCCTCTTTCTCTGAAACTAAGGCTAACGGTAGCAGCATTTTTAGTATCACATTCCAGTTTATTCCCAGCACACATACAGCCTAAAGCAAGTATTAAGAGGGAAAGTTACTGCGTTCAGTACTACTGCAGGTACTGGTGCTATAGAAAAACAGGTAAGTAGACAACTATCCAATAGAGAAATGGTAGCCTATAACATAATGTGAATCACCTTAATTCCTTAAGAAAGCTTACTCTGCAATATCATGGCATTACTTTTCTGAGATGGTCTAAAAGGGTTTAATAAATGTTAACTAGTTTTTAAATGGAAGATAATATATAAGATAGAGTAGCAGCCAGTAGTTGTTTCTAAATTTTCAATTTCTAAAAATATTTCTAAAATATAGAAAAACATATGTTCATAAACTGTTTACTTTTCAGATTAAGGATTTTTGTTGGTTTGGTTTGGTTTGGTTTGGTTTGGTTTTTTGAGATAAGGTAGTGCAATATAGTCCAGGCCAGCCCTGAACTTGCAATTATCCTGCCTTAACTTCCTGTGTGCCTTATTAAAGATTTCTTGAATCTATTCTTAGCCTAGATTTCTAGGCTATCACTAGTTTATGTAAACCTATGTGTGGTTATACATTTAAATGATATCTTGAATATAAAACTTAAAAGTAAGGCATAATTCAAACAAATTAATCTGCTTGCCTACTATGGTAAGTGAGCCCAGTTCTATAAATCATTAAAGTCTGAAGCTAAACCATTGTATTTTCTGGGCTCCAGCACATCAATGAGTTTTTTAATTTAAAAAATAATCACTATTAACTCTAAGAAATTAATAATGTAAATAATATCAAGGGTTTTGAATATTTTTAAATAGCTGAAAAAGTCCAAAACATCTATTTTCTTATCTTGAAATTAAAAACAAAGATTTAGGCCTGGCATGACTGTACATCCCTATAATCTCAGCTACTTGGGAGGCTAAGGTAGGAGAATCAAAAGTTCGAGACCAGGCTGGGCACCTAAGTGAGCCAGCAGCCCAAAGGGCTACATGGGGGGAAAAAAAAAAAAAACTTCACAGATGGAAAGTCTACAAACTGCTTTGAACTTTCCAGTCCAGCCAACAGCATATAATGTATGATGCATACATTATACATTGAGGTGAAACCTCAAGAGTGACTTTCGAGTGCACTATGTAAAGTGCTCCTCACTGAGTTGTTGGATGCATGGTCCTTGAGGAAAAGTATTCCTTCCTAACAAACTTGTATTTTGATTCAAATTGATTTTCTTCTTTTTCTTCTACCCCCTCCCTCCTCCTTTCCCTCTCATTTCTTCCTTTCTCCTTCTTTAACTATTCCCTCTAAGAGGAGAGTAACAGCCCTCCCCCCATTAGGTGGTACTGGGGGTTGAACACAGGGGTGCTCTGCCACTGAGCTTTTTCCCCAGCCCCTTTTGTTTTTCCCCAGGGTCAAGATGCCCAGGCAGTACTCACACTTGCAAGCCTCCTGCCGCAGCCTTCCAAAGTGCTGGGATTATGGGCATGTGCCAACACATCCAGCTTGTCTGTTGTTTCTGTTTTGTTTTTGAAGCAGTCTTGCTATGTAATCCAAACTGGCCTTGAACTCACTATATAGCCCAGGATGGCCTGGAATGCTACAACCTCAGAATTCCAGAATGCTGGGATTATAGGAGTGCACTGCTATGCCTGGCAACATCCCTCTTATAAAAATTATTCATCTCCAAAGTTAGACTCCTCTCTGGGCACATGGATTAAGCTAGGAAAGGCAAAAGAAAATGTCCACGTGGGTGGCAGGGTACATTAAAGAGCATGTGCTTATACTGACTGTGGCCAGGGGTGGGGAATGTGGATGAGGTATTGACAAAGCTTCCTATCTGAAGAGCTGGTAATTTAGATATTTTATGGGAAACTTCTCATTTTTAAGAGCTAGAGCTAGCATCCAATTCAGATTCCTACCCCGTATAGGCCAAACAAAAACGCCACTGTTTCAACCTCGAGTTTATAAAGCTTCTTTTAGTCTTTTCTCAAGGGGCTTATTTTTTCAACCTATTTAATCATCAGGGTCATTCTATCTAAACCAGCCAATATCTCCTTTTCAAATATAGATTGAAAAGGGACACAATTTTCTAGGAATGATATGACTGGTACGCACTATGATACCTTAGCTTTACATGTTATTTTCATGTTTGTGCATTCTGGAACCTCATATTTACTTTTAAAAGAATACTGTACCATCCTATGGCACAGTCACATAGCTCTTTTTTTTGAAACCTGTTCCTCTGATGATTGCTTCAGCCCTCTCCAAAGACCTACTGTATAACCTTCAAGAAGTTCCCCTTCCATGCAATGGGAATAATAAAAGTATCCTTTGGGCAGGGTTGTGATGCAGACTGACTGATCTGATCCGAGGAAAGCATTCTGCACAGTGCCTGGCACACAGACGTCATCTCCTGACAAGTGACCACTGCTGTCACTGGAGCTATTATTAACATTCCTACAGTTCAGAGCACCACAAAATTTAGGTGTTACATTGATTATCTGCATTCTGTTCATGGACTGTCTATCACTGAACAAGAATTAACAACTGACAAAATTCACTGCTTGCAAAAACAGTCATTGCTATTCAGTGCCTTGTGCTTGTCAAGGTGGTTATTTTAAGTGGATTGTTTGATGACATGTTGTAATACCCTCCCTGTTATCTGGAACAGGAAGGCATCCATGATTACTAGGGTCATCCAGAAGCTATTCTCCAGTTTTTATGGCTGTCTTTTGTGTTCCACAGCATCTCAAAAATAATAGCTAATAGTAGCTCTACCAATAAATTGAACTAATTCTTTGAATAACGGAGGATGCAAATCACATCCTCCTGATAATTTGAATTCATCGTTTTCCCCCAACCATATATTATTAAAAGAAAAAAAAGAAAAAAAACCTTCTCTCAAACCTATACTCTCCCTCTGGCTATTGTGCTTTCTCTTTTCTTTTCATTCACATCAATCTCCACTTTCTTTCTTCCCGTTTATTCCTCAGCATGCAGCCATTGGTCTTCTGCCCCTACTACTCCACTGGATCTGTTCAGATATTTTTCAGTCCTGCTGACTGCTGCACACACTTAATGTGACTGACTGACCCATTCTTCTGTGATACCATTCTCTCCTATTTTTTCTGCCTCTTCCTGTGCTCTTCATCAGTATCTTTCATTTAGTGTATGATTTTCTTCCTTTTTTCTGTCCTTAAACAGGTATTATTTAAGAGTCTTGTACAGCCATCTCTTTTCACTCTACATACTTGTCCTGGGCTGCCTGGTGTACTTATCTTACAGAGATATGATGGGTCGATTATTTCTTTAAATCCATTTCCCCTGCTTAGATTGTAATCTTCTAGAAGGTGAGGCTTTGTCTTACCTCTGTGCCCTAACACTAAATAGAATATTGACATATAATTCGTGTTTGCTGAATACACAAGTATATGAATATTAGTTTTAGTTGAATTTCCATTTTCCCACAATATGAAGTAGCATTTGTTTTGGATAATTGACCATCGTGGCGCATTTTTCCCCCCTAAAGGAAAAGATTTTTTTGGGGGGTGCCGGGGAATTAAATTCAGGGCCCTGTACATGCTAGGTCAGTGCTCTAACACTGAGCAACATCTCCAAACCCAAAAAAAACTGCGGGGAGGAGAGGGTGTAGTGAGGATTAAACCAAAGTCTTGTGCATGCTAGACAAGCACTGTACCACTGAGCTACAAACCTTAGTCCTTTTTGAGATAGGATCTTGCTAAGATGCCCAGGCTGGCCAGGAACTTGGAATCCTCTTGCAAGTTCTTGCCTCCCAAGCAGCTGGTATTACCAGTGTATGACACCACACCCAACACATAAAACCTTTTAAAAGTCATTTGTTATCAGCTTTCTACCACGGGGAAAGAATGCAGCTGAGCAGTATACCCTAGAACTCTTGACTCCTATAATTGAAGAATGCTTTTTTCTATTATCATTTATGTCTTTGCTTATGGCCCATAAAGAGTCACGTTTAACTGCACTGGAAATTTAAGGGAAAAATATAAAGGATCTTAATAAAACAAAAGTGTTGGTAGGAGATGAGCCTTCCAAGGGAAATAAATTACACAAAATCACTCTTTCTTACTCTTAAGTATTGGGGGGGGGTATGTTTAGGGTTGCACAACTACCAGGTAAATGTGTTTAGGCTTAGATGCAGAAATTGAACTATTATATATAAGGCTGTCCATTTACAAATCTATCTGGACTCCACCTAAGCAGATGCCGATGCACTTCTCCCCATCTCTGCTACTTCCTCCCCACTACCCCAACCAAAGAGAAAGGGAGCAAAGGATGTGTATGAATAAGATGAGTGACGGACCTGATTGCTGTAGGTGATCCTTAAAAAAATCCCCTGATGGACATTTGGAGCAAGGATTTTCCTCCTTATGGCTGGACTTTCTGATCTTTTTTTATTACTGCCCCTTAAGGAGGTTTTTAGTCATTTTTCCCCTTTTATTCTCCCCCTGTAATCTTAATATCACAACTACACTGTTTATCTGTTTATGTACTAAAAGTATTCTTGTATCTTATACATGAAAGAGCAATTCCTGGGCAGGGGGTGTAGCAAGGCACCCCCACGAACAAATCCTCACTGCCTAAGGGCATCTGCTACTGGATGGGAAAAACATGGTCTGCAGGATATGCATAGGATAAGCACTGTTCTTAGCCAAAGTAGGCTAAAGATCACTAAATCTATTCTTACAAAATACCTGCATGTTTATATTTATGAAAAATAACAGATGAAATTCGATGTACCTTTAGTTACAAGTATACTACTGGCAATTTACTGTATCAGTGTATGCATTTTATAATCGTTTAAGGTTTGGACCCTATCTCTTTACTTAAGGTCTCCTGACATTATACCTTGTTGAAGGTTAACGTAGACTGGTCTTCACCCTCTGCTCCCCCTCCCACCATCCTGATGGCCCAAAGGATTCTGTTTGGGGAGATTGTGAGTAGATTTCATTTTCACACCTAATCCAAGGAAGGGATATACAAAAATGGTTAGGACACCTTCCCCATTTACTGATTAATCTTTTGGGGGCTTGGATAGAGGAAGAAATTCTCAGATCCATTCCTATTACCAAGTAAGCCCCATTGGTTCTAGAGCCAAAGATCTTAAACTCTTGAATACTCCCAATTTCAACTGATGAATATCTACACAAAATGCTGTATAATCATATATAAAATATTACACATACAAGGAATGAACTAATGATGCATGCTTAACAAGGATGAGCCATGAAAGCATTATTTTGGGTGAAAGCCACCAGCTAGGGTTTGAATGTGTGTGTGTTGGGAGCTCGATCCCCAGTGTGGCGATGGGAAGAGGCAGTGGGAGGTTTAAGAGCTGGGGCCTAGTGAGAGGCTGTTAGGTCTTGCTGGGGGTGCTGCCCTTAAAAGAGATTGAGGTTGTTCTCAAAAGAGCCTGAATTAGCTTTGGTGAGAGGGTTGTTATAAAAGAACAAGCTCAGCCACTCTTCTATCACTCTGACTTCCTGTCACTATGTACCTCTCCCTCTCACATGCACTCCCTCCATGCTGCCAGCCCGTCTAGTGACACAACCAAGAGTGCCCTCACCAGAAACTAAATAAACCTCTTTTCTTTATAAAGTACCCAGCCTCAGGTATTTTGTTATAGTAAAAGAAAATGGACTAACGTAAAACCAAACACAGAGGTAGAACATGTGCTCAGCATGTGTGAGGCCCTGGATTCAATCTGTAGTGCACACATGCATGCACACATACACATCCAGAAGTCAAACACAAAAGACCATACATCATGTAATTCCATTTATATGAAACATCAAGAATAGGCGAATCCATAGAGACAGAAAACAGATCAGAGGTTGCTTCATGGTAGAGGGGATAAGGAACTAGGTGATACCTACAAGATACAGGGATTGTTTTCTGAGGTGATGAAAATGTTCTAAAATCTATTTGTGGTAATAGTCACGCAACAGAATACACTAAAAACCACTAAATTGTACACTTTAAACTGATGAATTGCATGGTATGTGAATCATATCCCAATAAAACTGTTACAAAAATTCAGAAATGTTTGGATATTGGACATTTCATTTATGGAGACCTCCTCATCAGTCTATTTTATTCATTCTGAATTTCAAATTCACTGTGATTAAAAGAATGAGAATATAATCTAGTCCCTAAAGAAGGAAAAACGCTTATTTTGAAAGACCAAAAATATTGGCTAAAAGACATTAAGAGAAAATATTTTAACACTTTATATGGTGCTCAAGGAATCTTCCTTTCAACAAACTAAATGCCCCCAAATATGGGAATATAAATTAATTACACTATGCTTGAAACAGTCAAACCTGATTTATCCCGAGGTACTCCTAAATCTACAAATTCTAAAAAACCACTAAACACATCTCATTTTCCTGACAGATAAAAACTAAAAAAAAAAAAAAAAAAAATTTCTAAACCCTTTAGGCTTTTAGTTATTTTATAAGTAGAAGACTGTAACAACTCATAAGACTAATAAGGCATACTGTGCCAATAAAATAAACTCTATTCAGCACCATTACCATGGTGACCAATATCCAGAAGCTCACAGAACTCTGCGAAGGTATTTTTTCTTTAATTGCTCTCTAAGAGTTACTGTGCATGTAAGGACCAGTAGAGAACAAGGTGGCACTAAAACAGTTATTTTCATGTGGAAATTCATGGGGAAACACCAGCAATAACTCAAAACTTGTGCCTCAGTAAAATCCCTAGGTCTCTGTGAATGCTTCTCACTTGTTAAATCCAACAGTACAGTTCTGTGAAAAAGGAATACCATGCAAGCCATTTAAATTGGTGCTTGTGATAGATACATGGAGAATGTTTTTAAAATGTCACATAAAAAAAAAACAAAAAAACAGAAAAGCAGTCGGGCATGGTGGCACACGCCTGTAATCCCAGCACTCAGGATGCTGAGGCAGGAGGACTGCTGTGAATTTGAGACCAACCTGGGCTACACAGTGAGTTCAAGGCCAGCCTGAATTCATAGTGAAATCCTGTCTCAAAAAACAAAACAAAACACACAGAAATTTAAAATATTTTATAACATATTTTATAGCTATTAAATATGGTAAAAAATCAAAATGTCACAGTGATAAGACTACATAAACTTGAATGAAGCCTTTAAAATTATTTATGATGTCTTAAAGTATATTTAGTAAAAATGCTAAGCCAGGCCTGACTGCATAGGCCTGTAACCCCAGCACCAGAGGAGGCTGAGGCAGGAAGATCAAAAGTTTGAGCTAAGACTGGGCAACTTAGTGACTACTCAGCAAGACTCTGTCTCAAAATAAAAAAATTAAATACAATAAAATAAAAAGGGTTAGAGAAGCTCAGTGCAGAGGCCTTGGATTCAATTCCTAATACTGAAAAAAAAAGAAAAAATCTATAATGTTTTAGAAAACATGTAACAGTTTTAGGAGGCAAGATTAGTTAGAAAAGATTATTTTTATTCATTTGTTTTTAATATACACTTTCATTTTAAATTATATTCTTATCAATAATTTGTGATTCTTTTTCTTTTGAAGATTATACATGTAATAGGCTTCGTTGTAAATGGGACAGTCTACCCCAAAGATGTTTGCTGTGTTCATTAGCTTTAGGATAAATGCACATAGGATAGAGGCTTTTAGAGGTCTATAATAATATGACCACTCATACCCGTACTCTATGTCTGCCATTTTCATCCACGACCAAATAAATGAGAAGTAGATGCGGGTGAACTTTGAGATGATACCAAACAGTAAGACATTAGCCAGATGCTAGAAGTTCTGGTCAACATTAAACTGTCAATGGAACAAATAATTAAGTTCATTAATGACAAGTACAGAGTATACCAATAATGAAAAAAAAAAAGCAGAACGGAATGGAAAGAAGGCATGTGAACATAAAATGCTAAAAGCAAAAACTTAGCCAAAAATATGAATGTCTGCCACTGAAAATAATGATCAGTCGCTCTCAGTGTGGCATATAAACACAAAGGAGTATTATTTAGCCATAAAAAGAGATGAATACTGTCATTTGCAGCAACATGGATGAAACTGGAGGACAGTATGTTAAGTAAAATAAATCAAGCACAAAAACACAAATATTGCATAGCCTCACTCACACATGCAAGCTAAAAGTTGATGTCGAAGTAGAGAACAGAACGGTGGTTACCACAACCTGGGACTGGTGTGTGCGGGAGGGAAGGATAAAGAGGGACGGTTAATGGGTGTAAGGGTACAGCTGGACAGAAGCAATGATATTTAATGTTCTACATAGCACGGTAGGGTAACTATGGTTGACAGCAACTAATTACATTTTAAAATAGAGCGTAGAGAGGATTCTGAATGTTCCCCACAGAGAAATGATGCATGTCTGAGGTGACAGATGTGCCATTTACTCTGATCTGATGGGTACATAGTGTATACATGTATTGAACTGTTACACTGTACCCCATAAATATTCATGAGTATTGTATCAATTAAAATTTTTAAAAATGTAAAGGAATAGCTCTTCAATTAATGACGCAAACAAAACAAAGCAAAAACAGTGCCTCAAGTGCAGCTGTAAAGCCTCTACACCAAGTAATCTTACACATTACTCCTAGTAATCAGAGCACCCAGAGATTTTCAGAGGGGCAGTATCGCTGCGGGGGACATTCTGGAATCTGTTAGAGCATTTTTGTCTTGTAGAAGAATTCATTTTATTGTCTTGTAGTAGAGTCCCTTCATTTCTTCTTTAAGGCACAACTAGAACATAATATTGATTTAGTCAAACTCCCTTTTCATTGTGATATAGCCAATATACACAAAAATAAAATCTAAAGGTATAACTCACAAACGGCTATAAAGTGAGCTCCCACCCAGGACCTCTGAAGCCCTCAGTGCGCCTACGTGATAGCTAACAAACCGAGTTTTCCTGTTTTCTTCCATATGTGACTCGGCTATTTTTGACCCCTTATGTTTCTTTATAAATTTTAGAATCAGCCTGTTAAATTCCACTAAAGAATCAGTTGGGGTTATATTGATTTCTTTTTAAATTTACGTCTGTCAGTAGGTTATATTTTCTATGACTTTTATTTCCAGACGGTGAAGGCCATTGTATGAAATTTCTTTAAAAAGGGCCATGGTGGGCCTGATAGGGGTAAGAATCAATGTTCTCAGTAAAATAAAGATGTGGGACTTTCCCCTGCAGAACATGGGCGTAACAATCTAAGACTAGATCTGATGTGAAAAATGAAACTCACCAAAATGACTGCTGAGATCTTCATTTGAAAGCCCTTCTCAGATGCCAGGACATGGCCACCCATTTATTTTTACCCAGGGTTTTCTAGGCAAAGGTGTGTCTTCATGTCTTTGGTCAAAATCCATGAACTTCTTTATAAATCATCATCAGGTGAGAGAAGGATACATATCCTAATGGCAAACAGGTAATTACTGTATACATAAGCCCTTTGTCTTTGTTTAGGAATTAGAGGCAAAATGGTTAACAAAACCAAAATGCACCAGGTCAAGGGCCAAAAACTAGTACTGAAATTCTGTAGTTAAGTTATATAATAAAAAATGATAAGTCAGGTAAAATGAATTAAAAGAATGTCTGAAATCTTAAATATGCAGTCATGCCTGTTGGTCTTATATGAATAAATGATTATATTTTAAAATAGTTGGTGTCAAGGTACAATACCATGTACTTACTCACCGGCTACGTGACCTTAGGCATGACCTTTCAGAAGCTTGGTTTTCTGTTTGCAAAATGGTAATAATACTGGCTTTTTTTTTTTTTTAGACCAAGTCTTGGTATATAGCCCAAGCTGGCCTCGAACTCCTAGGCGCAAAGAATCGTCCGGCCTCAATTTCCCCAGTAGCTGGGACTACAGACATGCCACTGCACTGAGCTCTACTTTTTCTATGAATTACTGGAGATAAGTATTTAAGGCAGCCAAGAGCCAGGTCCCTAAGAGGAACTAAATAAGTGATGGCTATTAGTATTATTTTTATTCTCTCATTGACTGTGAATGAATGAATGAATGAATGAGTTCATATGGGTCATGTCTCTAGGCATTTGCATTTTAAGGCTTTTGCTTCTAATTGTGGGATGAAAATCTTTGTCTCCTTTAAAGAAATATAAGCATCAGCAAGCAGATGGCATAGTCCATTCAAATTCATCCCACAAGGTTATACTGTCCATTCAGTTTATAAGCAAGAAAATTTTAAGCAATTGAGAAATTCTGTGAGACAGAAAAAGTATAATACTGCTGAACGATTGGCTTGATGACACTGCTCCTGCTGACTGTAAATTTTCAGTCAGTTATAAAACCACAAATATTAGCTAGGTCTCCCATCCTATAAGGTTTGAATCTGAATGAGTTACAGAAATTTCCAAAAGTTAATCCGTTTCCAAAATATGGAGGTCCTTATTATACTGGAAATATTCAGGAGAATATACTAGAAGATAGCATGAAGTGATAGAAAAAGCAAAGAACTTGCAGCCAAGAGAAGTGGATCTTCACTTTGGGTTTAACTTCTATAGGTTTTAACATCTCATCTAAAACCAAGAAAAATGACTTTAAACTCTGAGATTTATATAAAAGGTATATCAAGGAAAGGAAGAACAGAGGGGATCCAGTTTCTCTGTGGCCATCACAAAGGATTTAACTGTGAGTCTGAGATAGGAAGCCAGGGTGTGGCTTAGACCGGCTGGGAAGGGAGACGTGAGCAGGTCCCAGAACCCCTGTGCAGAACAGCTCTCAGAACCTCCTCGTGTGGACTTCTCAGGAAACCTCCTGCAGGTCTCCAGTAGGGTGACCTGTGTGTGATGTCAGCTTGGGAAAAATAAAAAGGAGACGCCATTTAGAGCTCACTAACCAGTCTCTTCAGGATAGCCTGCCCTTTAGGGTGTACTTTCATCTTTTTATTTTTATTTTGTCCTGTGCCCAAACTCACTCAGCAGAGCCTGTTTGTTTCCTACCCTTCTTTTTATTTTTCCTACCTCTAATAAATGTGAAACTTTGCTACCATTTTTGTTTGTTTCAATCAATTCTTTGTTCGGGACAGAGAGGACCTAGAAATCATCTCTAATCAGGGACTACAGCACCCCAGAATCCAGTAATGATGTTTGATGCGGTGCCATGTCTGCACAAGCCTCTAGGGCCCCTAGGAATACCTTTTAATGAAGATTCCATTCCTGGTTGCCTAGATTCCCTCCTGGAGTCTTCTCGGTAGCCTACATACCAGGCCAGCAGGACCTCGTTGCCCTCCCTCTACAGCACCATGATGCTTCACGATGATCTTCCCTGGACAAATTATCAAGATCCAGTTTTTCTGTCCCTTTATGGGCAATGGTGTTCAACTCCAGTTGCATACAAGCCAAACAAGCCAAAGAAAAACAGGCCCACCCAGACTGGTGGGCTCTCTATGAGGCAGCATACAGGCACTGCAGTTTTGTGAGCACTCCCCAAACTATGCCAGTGTGTAGCAAGAATGGAGAAAGACCCACACTTGAGCAAGAGCAAGCACAACACTGCCTCCCTCAGCCAAGCACAGAAAGGAAGTAATCTTTGTTTTCTAACCTGTGTGCCAGAGAATTTGTGTGTTTATAAGTATACCATAAAGATTAAATTATAGTGGACTCAAGAAAAATCGTCAACAGTGAAGATAATTATAGGTAACGGAGAACTAACAAAAGGAAGGGAAAATCCACAAAGATCTATTTTCACTTTATATGAGAAATGCTAATTACATTCTCTTAGGTCAGCCATTCTCTATTCGACTAATTACAATGCAGCACGATAACAATGAGGTGAGTTATATGTGCTGCGTGAACTAGAGTAAGTTATTTGATTACAAGATTAAGCTTCCTGTACACTTCACCTTCACAGTTTGTTACTCCTGTACTGTTTGAGGGAACATTGCTCCTGGGCGCCAGGAAGTGTTAATGTTCAGTATTTGCATAAGTGAAGGTACTTTTCTATATTTGCATAAAAACAGGTAACAAGCCCCTTCAAAGGAATGAGGAACAAAAGAGCAGCTACTCTCAAGGTTGGAGGTTCTAGGAAAGAAGGGTAGGACAAAAGAGGATGAGAAGATGGAGACAGATTCCCGATGCCTGAACATTAAGAGGTGCTTGTAAGGGACGCTGTCTCTGAATGTCCCCGTTAAAACTCATGCTGAAATTTAATTGCCGCTGTGAGGTACTGAGAGATGGGACCTTCGAGAGGTCACAGGTCATGGGGGGTTCTGACCTCATGAATGGATTAATACACTGTTGCCTGCACTAGGCTGGTTATCTCTGGAGTTGTGGGAGTACAGGCGCGGTGTTCTCTTGCAACACCCCCCCCCCCGTGTGATACAGCGCTCTGACTTGTTATGGTACCGTAAAAAGGCCCTCACCTGAGGCTCACACTTTGAAATCAGACTTGCTAGGCCCCAGAATATTAGTAAAATTTTGAGTTTTTTCCCGAATTACCTGGTCTATGGTATTCTGTTATAGCAGCAGAAAATGGGCTAAGACAAGGACTTTTAAAAAGGATACAAGAGCCTGAAGTGATACCCTTTTTCAAGGACTGGGCATCTGGAAGAAAAAGCACTGCACAGATTAGCTCCCTAGATGAACGGACTAGTCCCATCTTCAGGCCCCCAAAGACCTCTGTACACACCTCTATGTCCACACCTGCTATATTAATGCATTCTTTTAACAGAATCTGGAAGGTCCTTGAAGGCAGGGAGCATGACCTGTTTCTCTTTGATTCCCCATTTATTCCCAGTACCACGAATAGTATTTGATTCAACACTCTCAATAAAAACAAATAAATGAACAAATGAATGGTTCCCAACAGACTGTTAAATAACATGGCTTACGAGTCACTGAGACGAGTGTTCAGTGACTCATCTACTGCATGCATTCTCTCCACTTGCACATGATTGTATTTTCATCTACGTCTCTAAAGCAGGATAAAGCTTGGCATCTCTGCCTTCATTTTTGTACGTCTCCTTTATCACTTTAAACTGTGGGTCAGATTTCTGCTCAGCTCTGCATGTAGGCACTTCAGGTGTGTCTAAAAACTGGTAAGACACGGTTTATTTACCTAGCCTATCTCATTCCCCTTGAAGACTGAGCATACTAAGAAATTTTTTTTTTTTCATGTTTTATGAGGATGCCTGAATTGCAAGCTTTTTCTGTGTCCTGTTCCAGAACCCTTGGAGTAGCCAGCTGGGCAAGTGGGCATGACCTGTCATTCACAGAGAACCTGGACACATGCACGGAAAAACAGTTCCCAAGCCCTGCACGATGGACCAATCAGAAAATGCTATCTTCATTTCTCCTGGCATGAAATAAAACTGATTTTTGATAGGACAGCCTAGATCTGACATCTGTCCGAGAAGTGGGGGATACAAAAGACAGTGGCCATTAACCTTGTGGCCACAGTGCTTTCTTTCAGTGGCCTGCACTCACTCTGCAGAGCGTATTTCTTTTCCTACCTTTAATAAATGTGAAACCTTTTGTGTGTCTTTCTCAATTCTTTGTTCAGGACAATAAAAACCTGAAAAGGATCCCTGGGAAGAGCACAATAGCTTGCCAACAGCAGCTAGAAGTCTACAGTTATTGTCCTAAACCTCCAGTCACCTTGAATTCCAGGAAAACAAGCACCTTGCAGACAGATCATCCCTGATGAAACTGCCAACCCTAAACAGCAGCAATGAACCTGTGAAGGAAACCAAGGCTGCCGCGCAGCAAGCAGCAGCAATCATCTCACAATGGGAAGCAAACTGACTCCTCAAACCATAAGGACCTCTCTGGAGCCACTTTGCAGAACCAATCAGGAAACAGTAACTAATCAAACTCCTGGATGACCAGGATTACCTCTGCGGCCACTTACGCAATCTCACACCCCCAGCAAGGCAAAACCCCAACCCCGACCTCAGAGTTCCTGTCAGTCCCTTGAAGATAGGTCTGGACCTTCTTTATCTGTCCTTCCCAGTAGGGCATGCTAACTCAAGTCCTTTCTGCCCTTCACCAATGCTCACCTCTTTGGTACATTAAGACTGGTGGTTGAGCCTGGTTGGCTGAAACCCCCAGAGCTGAGGCTTTCTAACTAAACCTCCAGGAACAAGATGACAAGAACAGAATCCTGTGACACCCCACTAGAGAATTTATGGGAGTCACTGATTCAAGAACCAACACTTTGAATATAATTTCACCATCTTATCAAGCACCTTGCACAGGTAAGTATTTAAATGTTAGCTTATCCTGCCTCTTATCTACAAGATGGCATGAGAAACTCTATCAAACACTTGGCTGAAATCAAGATATGCTGCACCTACCGTGTTGTTCTGATTTTCCTACAAAATCCTACAAGAGAATCTATTTGGGAATAACTTATTTTAGACAAGTCAAATTGGTTACTAGCCCTATACATTTTTTTTTTTCCTAAAATGCTCAAAAACCAGGAAGTTAATCATTGGTTCTAGAATTTTACCAGGGATAATGGGCAATTTTATTCTCTTTGTATACAGAAATTCTCCTTTTGGGGAAAAAAATCATGTCGTATCAACTTTCCTTCTATAAATTATGGTGAATGAAAACTCTAAAATCAGATTTGAAAGTTCCCTGAGGCCCCCCTGGGATGTAACTTAGCAGAACCTGGAGATCAGAACTAATTTAAAGCAGCAGATATTCACTCAGTCTTAACCTACCTTTGACCCCCTTAACCACTCTGGGCTTCAAATCCTTCTCAACCATGTTTGTCTTTTAGATTCCCATTTGAAAATAGAAATAAGGTAGGAGTTTATAATTCTATTTTGTTATTGGTAGAAATAATATCAGAGCAGCTTTTCTAGGTGAAGACTACCACCTGTTTTCCTCAGTGTTCAGAATACAGATTTCAAATGTTTTAAATTTGGGAGAAGGGACTACAATGCTTGCCTGCATCTTTAATTCATTATGAATACTTTCATTCTTTCTCCCTCTCTCTTAATCTCTGGTGATTTCATTTTTATACCCCCCCCCTTTTGTTTGAGACTGGGTCTCACTATGTAGTTCAAGCTGGCTGTGAACTCACTATGCAGCCCAGAGCCCAGGCTGGCCTTAAATTTGAGGTGATCCTCCTGCCTCAGCCTCTCCAGTGCTGGAATTACAAGCATGCGCCACCATTCCTGACCATCTTATACTTCATTTTAAAAGATATAAAAGTAAAGAAAAATTGTTAACATTCTAACACCAAATTCACCGTCTTACTTGTGCCTGCATCCATACTCTGCCTTGCTTCCTCTTACAATGAAGCATTATCTCTTGCTCGCCATCAAAGTCTCTCTTGGATCATATCCATTCTTGCCTACTCAAGGACTTTGTTCTTAGCATTACTAACTTTCTTATATCACAAAAGTATCCTTTGCAAAACAAGCATTTCAATTAGCACACAACCATGTCTTAAAACACTCAAAATAAGCTTCCCAAGACATCTGCACTGTCCTTCAAAGGCTATCTTCCCACTTCTTACCTCTTCATCTCTCCAGATTCTATAGCACATTCTCATTCCCCACCTCTCTTGAAATGGCTCTTTTCAAGATACCATCAATCTACCCTTTGCCAAAGCCGCGATCAGGTCTGTCCTGTTCTTCCTCTTCTCAGCATAATTTGATACGGTCCAATTCTGTCTTCATGCTTTTTATCCTTTGTTTCCACAATGCCACACTCTTCAGGTTCCCCTCCTGTCTTCTGACAGCTCTTCAGTTCACTGCTCTCTGCCTCCTTGTTCTAACCTTGTCATGCAGGAGGGTCCCATTCCTCAGTCCTTGCCTCTCTTCTCTCCTTTCTCCACAGGTAATCTCATACAAGTATAGTCCCACGGTTTTAAATACCCACTGATATGCTGATAACTTCAAGTTTATCTCCAGTCCGGCACTCTACTCTCTCCTGAGCTCCACATGCATATATCCTATAGCCTACTCAACATTTCACTTGGATGTATGCTTCTACAACCATTATAGGTAATAATACTGACAACAGCAGCAGCAACAGCTAATATATCTTGCTAAGTTGCTGTCATCCAGGCTGGGCTAGAACCTGCTACCCTCTTGCCTCAGCCCCTAGAGTGCTGGGGTTATAAGTACGTGCCACCTCACCAAGCTCCATCCCCATTTTTTTTTTTTTTTGTGGGTACCGGGGGGTCGACCTCAGGACCTCGCGCGCCAGCAGGAGCCCGTGCCGCTGAGCAATATCACCAGCCCCTTTTTCGTATGTGGGTTCCGGGAGTCGAACTCAGGCCCTTGCGCTTGCCGGGCAGGCCCTTAAGCCACTGAGCCATCTCACCGGCCCTCCATCCCCATTTTACAGATGAGGAAATTGAAATAACTTGTTCAATATTCCACAGATAAGTGTCAGAGCCATGCAATTTAAAATAAACATGGCCAAAACAAAATCTTTATTCCCATCCCTCAAACCTGCTCCTCCCCAACTACGTGTACTAACCAAAAATCCCTCTTCTCCTTATCTGCTTCTAGTCCCTGCACCAGCAAATTCAGAACATATCCTGGGTTTGACCACAGCTCTTTATTTCCACTACCAGCACCAATGGCCCAGCCCCTTCATTTCTCCTTTAGAAGTAACAGAGGAGAAGAGGAGTAATGTTAAGTCTTTGCTAGTCTCTCCGCTTCTATTTTGTTTTGTTTTGTTTTGTTTTGTTTTGTTTTGTTTTTGAGACAGGGCCTTATTATGTAACCTAAGCCTTCAACTCAAGATTCTCCTGCCTCAGCCTCCTAAATGCTGGAATTACAGGCAAGTGCTACCACACCTGCTCTGCTTCTACTCTTAATTAAAATCTTCTAATAGTATCCATTTTACTTGGAACAGTATTAGAACTCCTCCAATATGCCCTATGTGATTAGGCTCAGCTACGTCTGCAACCTCCTGTACTACCACCAGCATTCGGCCTTACACACAAGCCGTCCTTCTAATTGCTGAACACGCCAAGCTCATGCCAACCTTGTGACTTCTGCCGAGTTTCCTGATTGCCTGGAATGCATCCCCATGAAATTACTTGCCTCATTCCCTGTCATTTGAGTTTCAGCTTTACCTTCTCTGACAACCCAATACAAAGCTTCTTGTCGACGTTTATTTCCTTCTAGCATTCATCGCATCTGAAATTGCCATTTGTATTTGATGGCTCAGTGTATTTCTTTTGCCCACCATTGTTGATTGATTACTCTTCACTTTACAACAGGGTCCATGTCTGTTGAGCTCACTGAGGTAGCATCAGTGAGTGGAGCAGTGCCTGGCACTCAGTCAGTACTTGTTGAAAACTTGAAAGCAAACTGCTCTCTCTTACACACTCCCAGATGTAAAGTATCTGCCATGCAGAAAGTATGTGATTATACACTGTCTTAGCTACTTTCGCATCACTAACACCTGACACGCTCACAGTCTGTAGAGCCAGACCATAGTTGGCTGGCTCTAAGGCAGGGCGTCATGGAGAGGGGCATCGCAGAGGAGAAACAGCTCATGGCGTGACAGAAGGGAAGCAGATTAAAAAAATCAGGGAGCAGAGAGGGAAGTAAAGCCTCCCAGGTCACACCCCTAAGACTTGCCTCCTCCAACCAGGCCTCAACTCCCCACATCACATTTAGCTATAAACTCCCCAGTGGACTAATCCACCCGTAAGTATCATGCCACCATGATCCAATCACCTCCCCAAAGCCCCACTTTATGAGGCTCTGGGGAGACATCTAGATATAAACCACACCATTCATTAAGTTTTGTTTTAGTTGTTTCATGTGGATAGAAAGACATAGTTCCATCTTTTTATCTACTTTATGTAGAAACTTTCAGAGGATAGGAAATACAAGGCTTAATATCAGTTTGACTTGCTTCATCATAGCCAAGAGGGCAGTCCTCCAGCTGGAGGAAAGCCACCAACCTCATGCTGTACATGTAGTTTTCCTCTCAGCCTTTCCCAAGCATAAGAAACCTTAGAGAAAGTATGATTAAAGATACGTTCTTTAAAAAAACCTAGAACACACCAAAAAATAAGAACAACCAACCTTTAGAGCGGAAGAGCCCACAGGGCCCCTCTGTCGAATCATACAGCGAGGCACGAAGAGCACTCGGTACAACCACAGGTCTCTAGGAAGGCTCGGTACTGACACTCTTGAGTATAAAGTTATAGCAAAATCACTGAGTGTCATAAAGTTGCTAACTGTCTTAAAATTGAAAGTTATACGGAATCTCTGCCTAGTACTGGTAAGGAGATAAACAACAAGCACCATTCTATTAAATGTAAAAAGTGAAGCTTAGAGAAGAAATTCTTGCTATGTTATAAAAGCAATAGAATGAGGAATACCCAAAAAGACACAATTCTAGTTTCTAGTGTGTGTGTGTGTGTGTGTGTGTTTGTGTGTGTGTGTGTTACTGGGGATTGAACCCAGGCCCCACGCATGCTAGGCAAGAACTCTTCCAGTGAGCTACACCCCAGCCCTCATTCCCATCTTAAATCCAAATCTCTCACTCACTTCCTCCCAAATACTTTATTATCCAACATTAAGAGGACAGGCTATAGATGAAGCAATATCTACCTAAACTCTGATTTGAATGCATGTTAACATCAACATTCTCATTCAAAGAGTTTTTCATAGAAAGAAGGGAGCAGGACAGGTTTGAGAGCTTGTTTGAGCTCTCTAGCTGTCAGAACCAGAACCCCTGGCTGTGCCTGGCACTGGCTGTCAGCATTAATTCAAGTCACAGTGAGCCTCTCTCAGTTATCTAAAAACAGGAAGCTCTAGAAATTACAAGTCGACCGTGATGATAGTTGCAGTCATAGGAATATGTATATGTGTACCACTCAGATCACTCAGCTCTTCATCTCACTTGCTGTGATATCTAAAGCAGGCCAGTCTCTCCCTATACTCCTAAAGGTGCAGAGCCAAACATGGTATCAAAAAAGGGCTGGGTTGGTGATAATGTGAATTACAACAAAACCCAGGCATAAGGAGTATGAATACATAAATACAAAGTCAACTATGACTACTGGTATGTGCTTAAGGTTGAGAGGTCAAGGTGACACAATGACAGAGAAAGAACAAGGACGCAAAGAACAAAGCTCCCCTGGATTTGTCCTGCTGCCTCAGGGTAGCCTTGGCGTGGAGGCTGGAGTTTGCAGAAGTATCCTGCCCTCTCCCCCATGGCTCTGACATTTATCAGTTATAGGATTTGCCAGCTCACAACAATCTGAGGGAGAAAAAATATTAGGAAGATGCAAAATAACTTATGTGGATTCACATTCTGTTTGATTATTAATTTTTACTTCTATTCACTGACAAGAAGTGTGAAAACATTATCTGTCTTTTCTGCATTTATTGTTTCTTTTTAAAGAAGAAATCTTGAGAAGGACTGTGAAAACTGCAATGCCCTTTCTAATGTACTCATTTTTAATCTTACACCCAAGACCTATCTGTCTTACTTTGCAGTGCTTGTAAAGAGAAGAGTCCAGGCTGACTGCTCAGTACATAGTTCACGTACAGAAGATGGTTTCATTAATAATAATTAAGGGAGAAAGAGCCTACTGAAATGTTCAAGATTAACCCATAATACAATTTTTAAGCAGGGGACAGTGTTCAAATAGGATCTCTGTAACAGGGTTTGTAAAGCCCAGTGGCCAAGCCTCTTTTCTGGGCAGGGCCCAGGGTGCCAAGAGAAAAGGAAGAGGGACCAAAAAGGCAAAGGGAAGTGACCTGCACTGAACCTGTCAGGTTCAGACCAATTTTAAGCAGCCTTTTCAAGGTCATATAGCTGGGTGAGTGCTGGAGCTAGAATTCTAATTTAAACAAAGCCCACCTGGTTCCAAAGACCAGCTATCCTTGGGGACAGAGAGGTGGGATTTTCACCCAGACTGACAGCACTGAATCTGAAGTCTTGAAATAAGTGTAAAATGATTGAGTATGAAGAATGCTACTACTTTCTTATGGCAATTTAGAACATAAAAACTACTTTCAGATAACTTGGGTCCTCAATATAAGCTTGGGCAGCACAACAACAAAGTGGAGAAATGGTGGTCATTGTATACATAATAGCCTTTCAGAGCTCAGATGGCAAGTGGGTAACTCTGATTCCCTGGCAGTGGTATGGAAGTGATGGGAAAGCACATGAGCTCAGAGGGGAAAAAATACAAAGCACACACAAAAAAATCACACGTGTTCCTGTCAATAAAACAATATTTTCAAATGTAAACATTCCTAGGAAATAAATCTTTTAGCTATTTGGGCCTCAATTAAATGGAACAGATTGTTTTCTTGTTATTTCTCTTTCCTTCTCTTCCTTGCTGTACTGAGGACTGGACCTAGGGCCTCACATACACTAGGCAAGAGTTCTACCACTGAGCTACGTCCCCAGCCCTTTTCATTTCTGAGAGACAGGGCCTCGCTAAATTGTCTAGACTGGTCTTAAACTTAAGATCCTTCTGTCTCAACCTCCTGAATAACTGGGATTACAGGCACTTGCCCCATGCCTGGCTCCTTTTCCTTTTAAAACTACAAAGGAAGCATTCAGTCTTACAAGTACAGTACCTGCTATGTTTATGGTACAGCAAAGAATGTGCTGGAGTGAAAAAAGAACAAGAGTAGTAGACAGAAAGTCCAAGCAGTAATGGGGCACTAGATAGTGTGGGACCTTGCCAGCTACTGCAACGAGTGTAGCTTTTAACTTGGATAGAATGGGAAATCACTGTAGGAGAGGCTAGGTGTATTGAAGCGATCTGACATTTTACAAGGATCAATTTTGGTTCTGGTTTGAGAAAACACTGCAAGGAACACTGGTAGAAGCTTATTCTCATGAGGCTACTGTAACAGGAAAGGGTGGGGCATGTTGAGAGGGTGAGAAAAGAAAATGTTCTGGAAATATTCTGAAGGCAGAACTAACAGGATTTACTGACAGCTAAATGAGGAGTGTGACAGAAAGACGGCCTGAGCAAAAGAATGGAGGTGCTATTTACCAAACTATTAAAGAGTACAGGAGGAGGAAGACTTTCGAGAATAACTGAGGACTGTGGCTTAGTTAAGTTTCAGATGTCTATTAGATATTAAAGTAAAAGTGTCAAGTAGGTAGCTTAATTTATGAGTTTGTAGTTCAAAGGAGAAGTCTGGGCTGAATATAGAGATTTGGGAGTGTTCAGCACAGAAATGGTTTAAAGCCCTTGGGCCTGGATGAGATCACCAAGAGTGTGAATATGAGTATGCATGGACAGGAAAAGGAGGTCGCAGACGAAGTTCAGGGCACTTCAGTTTTAGAGGTCAGGGGGAGCAGGGGTCACTGGCAAAACACATTAAGCAGAAGTAGCCAGCAGGGCAGGAGGAGAGCCAAGGGGAGTGGTACCTGGAGTCCTGTCCATGATGTGTTTCAAGGGGCACAGTGTGACCAATTCACTCAAATGCTGAGGACAGTTGAAACAAGACAAGGACCCAGAACAGACCAGTGGACTCAGCCTGGTGAGGGTCGCTGGTGACCTTAACAAGAGGACTTTGAGAGTGTAATGTGAGGGGTTTCCTGTTTAGAATAGGTTTAACTAAAAAAAAAAAGATAATTTCTGGGCAAATTTCTTAATAGTTCTGGAAAACGTCAAAAGATTGGACAGCTTTCTAAATTCTTCCATCAAGTCTCTTCTGAATTTTAAAAAAGCAAGCAACATTAGTGTTAATTGAATGTTTAGTGTATATTACAGCTACCATATTACTTTTAGGTATGTCAAATTTATAGCATAATAGACATATTTTAATTTGTTGAATGTCTACTTTATAGTACGTTAGGGTCTTCTGTCCAACATACACTAATTAAACATTTATGTATATTTTATACGGATTTTAAAGGAGAGATAATGAGCAACAGCAGGCACAACACTGGCCAGAGAGCAAGGAGATCTGGGTTTTCCAATTTAGTAATGGCCAAATCTGGAATATTTTTGATACTGAGTTTCTAAGATGGAAAAGTAATTTAAACTTATATTTCTCCTATGGGAAAACACAAACCATTTTCTCTTGTGCTTCTCAGAAACACTCTGGAAAAGTAGATGACTGCCTAGGGAGGCAAGAGTTGTAACCAAAGGGTAGAGAGCCAGAGCTAATACTAAGGTAAAAGAGAAACCTGCAGAGGAGCTCTCATGACCTGATTCCAGCCCAGCATATGGCAGGGCTGCCAACCAAGGCAGCCGACAACCCAAAAGGGCCAGCGTCGAGGCACATTTTCATTTCTCCTGGCTGGTGGTAGCTCCCTTCAACAGGCCTAGCTCCGCCCCATTTCTTTGCCAATTCCTACAAGTGTGTCTGGGAAGGGGGAGGGACTGCAGGAGGTTTCTGGACACTGACTCCAGAACTAGAGTTACAAAAAAGAAAACCTCTCATCTCATCCTGGGAGACACAGAAAAAGTAGTAATATCTAACGTCTAATGAACTTCTGCTATGCATCAGACACTTTTTCTAAGTGATTTACATACATTATGACCTCTTTATTCTTGACAATAACCTATGAAGTAGATGTTATCAGCAGTCCAGTTTTACAAGTGGCACAGAAGAAAGGTAAAGCCATACAGCTACCCAGCCTAAAGTTGTACAATTATGATGTGCAGAACTAGATGACAACCAGTCTATTCCAGAGCCTCTCTCTCAAGCATGAAGCCTTCCTCGCCAAAATTCCTTAGAGAGGGTAAAAGTTCCTATTAGAGAGGACCAAACAGAAACATGGCAAAAGAGAAGAGCTTCCCAGGACGAGAACACACAGAAATACATGAACAAGATCCCAGTTCCTTCATAATGGTGGTGCTGGACAGCGGGCTTTTTTAGACTCCTCTGTTTTTGTGGGGCTATCGTTTAGTCTGTAATAGATCTGAATTCATATAATCATAGAATCTTGCTATAACTATGTTTAAAATAAAAGCAAAAGTACTGAGTACTGAGAGAGGAAGACTGTACCCAAAGATGCTAGTATGGGCCTGGCGTGGTGGTGCACGCCTGTAATCCTGGCATAACCCCTCAAGACTGAGGCAGGAGAAGTATCGTGAGTTCATGGCCAGCTTGGGGGCATAGTGAGTTCAAGGCCAGCCTGAACTACATACTGAGACTCTATCTTAAAAAAAAAAAAAAAAAAAAAAAAAAAAAAAAAAGGGGCCGGTGAGATGGCTCAGCGGCGTAAGCACCTGCCTGGCAAGCGCGAGGGCCTGAGTTCGACTCCCGGAACCCACATACGAAAAACGGGCTGGTGATATCGCTCAGCGGCACGGGTGCCTGCTGGCGCGCAAGGTCCTGAGGTCGACCCCCCGGTACCCACAAAAAAAAAAAAAAGGATGCTAGTGTGATATCCTCAGAAGCTTCACCCTACCTGCACTGCTTAGTGACACCCTTTCCTATGGAGATTAGGAGGAAGTTAGATACAATCATGTCCCTTAAGGTATTAAATAAGAACCAAGGCTTTCTTTTTTACACAGTGTAAGGAACTCAAACCGGACAGGCTCATTTTGATTTCTGCTTTGTCAAGCAAGTATTTACTGAGCAATCAAATGGATTGTGATGCTATGGCCTTGTGACATAAAGGGCCACATGCACAATTTCCCACACAAGACTGGACAACACTTCCACGCTAACTTAATCAAAGCAGAAACAGTTCAGATTGGTGTGAAGACTACCAATGGGGACTGAAACCTCGACATTACAAACCAATGTCCTCTGCAGACGGAAACGCACGTACATAACCACTTTAGGTTGGTTTAGGTCAATCCCGTTTCTGGGTGAGACGGGTGAGAATGTGATTTCCCTGAGGTGTGTTCCTACCCAGCTGCTCACTTTTGTTTCCACCATGTGTTTTCACGTTCATTTCACAATGCACATTGTCCCTGTCTCACTGTCCCCTTATCCTGGCATTTTCCACCTGTTTCCGCTACAGAGGGTGTACAGTTCTACCTCATCTCCTTCCCTCCAAAGCAGTTTCTCCAACATTCTCCCTCTTTAGAGGGAGCAAGCACGCAGCTGTGCAAGCCAGAAGTCAGGAAATCTGTCCCCCTTCTCTCCCCTCTCCTGCCTTCTACCTCTGTACATACATTCAGGTCCTAAACCATCTTCTCTCTAAATGTCTCACTGCCACCACCCTAGCCCCCAAAACCACATCTCTCACAATTGCTGTAATGGTCCCTCCAATTTACCCCTCTCTCCCTCTATTCCACACCCTACCTCTGTCTGCTCAGAGCATCATTCCCTGCTTAATAGCTTCCTTCTTCCCTGGGCTACATCCATGTGACCCAACCGGCTCCTGCCTGAGAACCCTGTACTCTGCTCACAACGTACTTCACCCAGTTCTTCACATAGCTACCTGCTCGCTAAGCTGTGGGCCCTCTTCATGCCTTTCTCCCCTTATCTGCCTCAGCTCCAATGACAAGGTCCCTTCCCTAACTATCTAGAAGAGTTTAAATCCCCTGGCCATGTGCCCTGCTGCTTTTTAGTGCTTCCAATCAATGACTGTCTGCTCCATGAGAAAAACGAAGAGCTCTGTGAAAACAAGAGATGTTTCTATCTTATTTACTACAGTAAATCTCCAGAGTCTACCACAGTACCTGGCACACTTAAATATTTTCCAAACTTTCCAGAATTGTAATTGAATCATAGGGCTGGAAGGAAATTTCTTAGTAACCTAGTGCAGCCCCCTGCTAATACCTCAATTTTCCCCTCTGAAGAACTACAGATTATTATAGCATACATATTATTAAAGAAATAATAAGGGCTGGGAATGTAGCTCAGTGGTACAGCACTTGCCTAGCATGCATGAGGCCCTGGGTTCCACACACATCATCATCTTCATCATCATCACCACTGGTCTGCTGTGAATAATTTAAAGTACAACACAGCCTAGTGATTTAAGAGCTTGAACTCTGAAGCTAGACTACCTAACATAAAACCCTGGATTTGTTATTTATTAGTCATGAGATTTTGGACTTCTTAACCACTCTGTGCTTCAGGTTCCACATCTATAAAATAGGGACAAAATGTCAGCATTCTCATAGTGTTGTCATGAGTATTAAATGAATTTAAGTAAAATGCTTAGAACAGGGCACGAAACAGTGTTATGTTGGTGTGAGCCACTAGATTTTACATTATGTGTATGCCACAATTTATATGTTAAAACAACTGATATGTTGAAACAGTCTGGGTTGTCAAATACAGTGCTAAAAAGTTATTATCATTCCCCCTCCCCGCAAACCAATGGTAATTTGCCACTAACTAAAAGAAAATTCATTCATTTATTCTTTATTGTGGTCATTATTTCTACTCACTGATATCTAGGGCCAGTTCTCTACCCCTTCTAGGTACATGGAAGACTGAATTTCCTGTTCCTCTGTCGCTGAAGGGAGCCAGGTTGAGTTGTAAGTTGAAATGACATGAGTCATGCCTGAACTGGAGTATTTAAAGCTGGAGTGGGAGCCTCCAGAACTCTATTTCCCCTGCCTCGGTGACCCTGGAAGCAGGTACTGAGATGGAGTCTCTGTTAGCCAGGGTTCCTGAGTGATTGTAGTGAGCAACACCCCCTGCCAAGGCTCACTGAATTTGTCATGTAAGTAAGAAACAAAACACTAAGATTTTAAGAGTTGATTGGTATGCAGTATTATTAGCCAGCCCATTCGGACAGTATCTGTAGGCTGTTGCTTTCTGTAATAGTTGATACATTGTGTCAACTTGAGAAGTTTACAAGTTTAACTAAGTGCCTCAGCAGGGGCCAGGGGCCTCACTTTGTAAACAATCTCATCCTGTGCAGGAGGAGGGCACAGAGATGTGAGTGCTACATCACCTGCCCTAGGGGGTGGTAGCCTGCTTACAATACAAGGGAGGAAAAGAGGCTTGCTCTTCCCCCTTTTTGTGCTCGTATTGCTTTTGCTGTCTTCTGCCACCTTGAAGTATTGCCCCTGTGCCAGGCCACCCTGCCATGGAGCCAGCTGATTACACACTGAAACCTCCACAAACTGTGAGCTAAATAAACTTTTCCTTCCCTTAATTTTGGGCATCAGGCATTTTGTCTCAGCAACAAGAGAAAAGTAACTAAGACAGAATTTGGTACCAGGAGTGGGGTCGTTGCTTTGACTATACCTGACTATGTGGTTCAAGCGCCTTTGGGAATGGATTGTGGGAAGAGTATGGAAAGGGTCGGAGATGCCAGCTGAAAAAGTAGAGCTGGAACGCCTTAGGCTCTTTTGTATGGAAGATCCTAGTCAGAACTCACAAGACCAGAAGGCTGACAGAAATCCTGCCAATAAAGACCAGGCTTGGGAAGTTTCTGCTGGGAAGAAGGACTGCATTGACTGTTGGAGTCCAGACAATGTGTGTTATGGCTTGGCAGAAATTTTGTCTGCATTTTGCTCATATCCAGAGACTTTGCCTGAGACTGAGATTAAGGGTGGCAGACTAATTAATCTGGCAGAAGAAATTTCAAGGCAGTTGAATGCTGAGGCGGTGGCATGGCTATTGTTGGGGCTTTTAGCCAGATCTATGTTGAGAATCAAGAGCAAAGAGCCCAGCAGGATGATTTAAAATGTGAGTTTGGCGAGAAAGGAAGCTCTAGTAAAGCTATGGACTACAAACATAGAGCAGGGGCCAGTGAGATAGCTCAGTGGCATACGTGCCTGCCCGGCAAGCACGATGTCCTGAGTTCGACTCCCAGAACCCACATAAAGGAAAAAAGGGGCCAGTGATATGGCTCAGCGGCACAAGGGCCTGCTGGCAAGCACGAGGCCCTGAGGTGAACTCCTGGTACCCACCAAAAAAAAAAAAAAAAAAACCATAGAGCAGAGGATATCTCAATTGCTGAGAAGAAATAGGAGAACAGAAAAGATGGCCTGAGGGCATCACAAGAAGAAGTAGGTCTCCAGCCTTTGCAGCCTCAAAACTGCAAAAGTGAAAGACTTTGCTTGGAGGAGAAAGCTGCAGAGCACCAGTTTCCAGAATGGTGGCAGCGGCTGCACCATGTTCCAGAATGGCGGCAGCAACCGCCCCAGGTTCCAAAATGGCAGGGGCATAAAGAATCTGTTCCTCAGAATTAGATTCAGAGTGCCCCGCAATCCAGGCCCTTGATCCCTACAGCCAAGAGAGAGGAAAGCCTGGCTACTGCTTCAGTTGGCGCAGACCTTGGCATCATCCATGTGGCACTGGTTTTAGGTGCACACAGAATGCAAGAGTTGTGGGGTTAAGGCTTCCACCTAAATTTCAGAAGGACTGGGAGGCCAAGCAGTGTGCCCGTGAGAGGGCAATATGTGAAGCTGTCAGGATGAAGCCAAAGGTGCAGTGGAGACCCCAGAAGTTTGAAAAAGCCAGAAATGTGTATCATCTAAGAAAACCTGCAAGGAGGGAACAACGCCAGCCCAAGAGAGAAGTGGTGGGAGCTACAACCACCAGAAGTGCCGTAGGGGCGGAACCACACAAGCTCTTTGGGGCTCACGATTTGCCACAGATTGCCTCAGATGCTGGATGTGGAACTACAGGACTTAATGTTTGCCCTGCTGGATTTTGGACTTGCTTTGGTCCCAATCCTTTGTATTCCCGTTTGTAACTTTTGGAATAAAAATGTTTATCTTGTGCCACTGAATGCTGAAAGTGTTTAACTTTTCATTTGTACAGGGGCTTGCAGCTAAGAGTTTGCCTTACATCTTGGAGGAGACTTGGGACTTGGGACTTTTCAATAATGCTGAAACTGTTAGTACTTTTGCAACTCTTGCAGATGGACTAAAGGCCTTTTGCATAAAGGGATGTGCATGAATCTTTTGGGGGGCCAGGGGCAAATGTTATGGTTCTAATGTAATATAATGTTGATAGATTTAATACTGATTCTTAAGGATTGTTAAACCTGTGTTATAATGTTCAAGTTGTAAAATGATAAGAATAAGCATGTCTTTGTATCTGGAGACCAGTTTAAAAAAATGTGTCTGGCTGCCAAGTTGACAAGGGGTGGATTGTAATGGTTGATACATTGTGCTAACTTGAGAAGTTTAGAAGTTTAACTAAGTGCCTCAGCAGAGGGCCAGGGGCCTCATTTTGTAACATCCTCATCTTGTGCAAGAGGAGGGCACAGAGACGGTGAGTGCTACATCACCTGCGCTAGGGAGTGGTAGCCTGCTTACAATACAAGGGAGGAAAAGAGGCTTGCTCTTCCCTCCTTTTTGTACTTTTGTTGCTTTTGCTGTCTTCTGCCACCTTGAAGTATTGCCCCTGTGCCATGCCACCCTGCCACGGAGCCAGCTGATTACACACTGAAACCTCCACTAACTGTGAGCTAAATAAACTTTTCCTTCCCTTAATTTTGGGCATCAGGTATTTTGTCTCAGCAACAAAAGAAAAGTAACTAAGACATGATCCACAGAAGAAACCTGGATAGGATTCTTAGTCCTTACTCCTTTTCTGTTGATGACCAATAATTTGACAAGAACCTAGTTGAAAAGTCTAGGAATAAGCTGGTGGAGATCAAAATGCACTACAAAAGACACTGACAAACTGGTAGGTTTGAATCATGTAAGAAGTGTAAACTGATTGAGTATGTGATCCAGCCAGGCCACCCCAAGTCATTCTGTCTGGTATTATAATTTTATTACTATGAAATATTATATATTCAAAGAATATTGGAGATTCTATCTATTTATGAAAACATACCTAAAAGAGACTTTTTTTTTTCTCTTTGGGTTATCTGTATCATCAGTTACTTTATTATGCGGACACCTGAATAGAAAACTGTCTAAATGACTACATATTGAAAAAAGTACATCCACGGCAGATCTTGAAATGAATACATGGAATTTACAATTCAAGGAGACATTTGTATTGATACAGTCATTATATAGTCAGGCAAAATGGGTACAGTGGGATGAGCAGAAGATCACAAGTTTATGTACTGGTTAATATGTTATTAAGAACCTAAATATGCAACATCTGCCAAGCACTGCTAAAGAGAACAAGTTAGAAAACTCAGTTCTAGAAACACACAATCTAGATAGTCGTTGAAAGAGTATCAAATGTCTATAACACAATCCCTATCCCCAAGACAGAAGGAGGCCTTACTGGTGCTTGGAAGAAAGTTTTCACTGAACCAAGGGTAAAACACCAGAGCAAAACAAAAAGCAAGACAGCTGAGTGGTGAGGGCTCCGCTCACTGGGCTCAGAGGACTAGAGACTCAGCCCTTCTAGCAGAAAGACACAGCAGTCGCTGTGAACCATCCCAAGGGACTGACTTCAGAACACAGTCTTTCTAGATGCACCCTGCACTTGTGCTGTGACGCACAGGAAATCATCATCGAATAACGACTCTATAAGGACTTGCTTAGTGCTGCTGTCTTATCCAGAGACTGAGGTAGACTGTATTCATGGACTTGTCTTGTTTACCACTGGAATCTGCCGTGTCTTGAGTGCTAATGCTGTGCCAGGCACGATGGCTTCACAGATTTTCTTTAATCTTGGCAACAACTATAAGGTAGGGTCCGATACCAGACATATATTACTGATAAGGAAACTAAGGCTTAGACAAGTATCTTACTCCACATCATACAGTTGAACCTGAACCCAGGTCTACTGGACGCCAAAGCAAATACTCATTATGCAACACTAAGCAGCTAGGCACAGTAGGATCGGTCTCTCCAGCACATACTACAAAGACCTAAAGCCAAACCTTGCATATAAATCTAGATAAATTAAGCCTGAACAGGCAAACTTCCTATATACCTGGCTAATTAGAAAGCTAAATGATCCTCAAAAACTGTTTTAAAGAAAACAAGTCAGCAAACAATAATTCTTCCCTATGTTGTTCATATTTTCTTATTAATGCCAATTTTGTAAGTCATCAAAAGAACCATCATTGCTCGACTTTTTCCAAGCATATTTAAATGCTTTTTTCCTAAGTAAATGAGAATATATCAAAAGTTGACTAGTATTGAAACAAAATGCTATAGAGAAGCAAAGATTCAGAAAAAAATCCTCTTACTATTGAAACTCATGGAAGTTTGCAAGATCCATCAATTAGAGAGATAGAATTTGGGTCAGTATACACAGCAATTTATTACAATACACCTGTCAGTTCTGGGGTCAGAAAGATAGGAAGAGACTCAAGGGATTTTTCAATAACCTGGCGTAACAAGCAACAGACAAAGATGCTGCTAATAATTCAGCAAAGAAGGAAAAAAAAAAAAAAGAAGAAACTTAAATGTTAGTAATACTTGGAAAATGACTGAATTCATGAAAAGCCCACTGGCCTACTTTATTCTAGAAGGAAAACAACAGTGAGAGGACAAACAAGAGCTCTAACAGTCATCAACAAACTTAAGTCTATCGCTAAAAGGCAAAAAAATGGAAAAATGCAAGGATATTACAATGCAGACTTTACCTAGTCTTAGTGAACTTTGATACAAAATTGCTAATTAGTAGGTATCTTTTCTGATAATTAAGATTACAAAGCAAGAAAATGTACTGAAGAGTTGCCTCAGGAAAAGGAAAAAACACTGAATCCTTTCCCCTCCTTTTCCTTATCCATCAGCCTCTTTATGGCAAGGTTGTATAATATGGTTTATCATGTTGGAAAAACACCCCATCTTGACACAATTGATAATTAAGCATTTTGAGGGTAAGTCAAAGAAGTTGGTAGAAGATAAAATCTGAATTAAGTTTATAACAACGAGGTGAATGAAGCCTGCAGGAAGATGTGTGAACACTGTTTGGTCCTGGTTCAATACTTAAAACAGACCTAGAGGCTCATATTTACATAACCCTCCAAAGGCAATTTATGAATTAAATTCTGCTTGTTCTGCTGCAGCTCTGGATAACTTGGCCCAGAGTCCAAGCCTGGCAACAGCAATCACAGTGTGTCATGGGTCACACAGGAGAAGAGAGGGGATGGAAATGGCAACTTTGCTCCACCCCAGCCAAAGTCCCTCCTCTGCTACCAATGTTCTCCAGAAGTATATTAACAATTTCACCACATCCCTCCACATACACAAAGCACCTGGAAGAGAAGAAAGCACAGACAACCTCTTTAACCTGACCTACACCAACACGAGAAATGTAAACATTATGTACTACAAACATGTACTAATAAAAATTTTTTAAAAAGAAAGAAAAAGAAAATGAAGGAAGGGGCTGGGAGAAAGGAAGGCATAACAAGGAAAATGGAGGTGGAAGATGAGTATTTTCATAAGCCAAAATGTAGAGTAAAATTTTAAAAGGACAAGGACAGTATTCTATCTCATTATATTCCACTCCAAAATTGTGTAGCTGACAATTACCAGGCATACTACAAGCCAGTTCTGGTCCTTTTCTTTTTTTGCTGGCATATAATCCTTAATAAAGGTTATCCCAATCAACCATTTGTCCCCAAGTTTTCATTACAATATTTATGAGGACCATATGAGGAAATAACTGATATAACCACATGGCCCACCTGGGTACTATTCACTCACAATTCAGAGGCCATGCAGCAACAGTGCTTAGTTCTGGGTGCTTCACTTTACAAAGGTCACTCAGAAACTGGAATGCATTCAGATGCATGTGTCCAGGCCAGGGAAAGTACTCAAAACTGAATCAAGAGAGAAGGTAAATGTGCTCAGCTTACAAAAGAGAGGCCTTCTACCTGAACACTCTCACATGGGAATGGCCTATTATTGTTTTCTGTGGTCTCCAGGGAGGAGAGCAAAAACAGTGGATAGAATAAACAGCGAAATTTCAGCTCAATAAAGTGAAACTTTCTAACCAGTGGGTCGATTCAAATACAGAACAGGCTCCATAAGAGACAGTGCCAGTCCATTCAAAGTGGAGATAACCACTTAGGACAGGTGCAATGAACAGGGCTGAGGAACTGACTGAAGGTTTGAGACCAGTTGTCATTTTGAAGGACAACTGAATTAGAGCCACCCAAAATAATTACTAAAAATGTAAGTTTAGGAAACAATACATGTTCAGAAAATAATGGAAGTTCTTAGATCACTCTTGGGTCCCAAGAATCAGAAGAGGTAAGCACCTGGGAAACTGCATTTTAACAAACTCTCCAAGTGATTCTCATGTTCATTCATGATTGAGAGCCAAACTAGATGGTACAATGGTACAATGGTGGTACAATGATGGTGGCCACACATGAAGGTAACAATAATGCCCAAGAGAGAGTGCCCAAGTGCAGTGTAACAATAAAACAGTATCAATACTCCTTCCAGCTCATGGGGACTCTGTTTCACACTTAGCTTCAACATTAGTTCCATCCTATCTTCTCAACAGGAGTGAAAAGGCTTCCTCTTATCTTGATGCCCCGATAGGCAGCATCCTATTTCATGCCTTCTCACCCTATACTTACTGCGTAAAATGTCTACCACTCTCTGCTTCTACTTTTTGACCACAATTTACTCTACTACTGCATTTGTTGCCAGGTTCTCTTGACTCATCCTTGGTAATTTCTCTTACATCCATCCTCTTTTTCATTCCTATCTGGCACTAACTGCTGTATATGAAACTGCAATCTGAAAAGTCAGCATTAAGTTTCTAATCATCAAAACTGATGGTCTCTGATCCTTAGGTTTGCAAGAAAGTTTTAGTTCATGTATCTGAAAAGTACAGTCTTTAGTTTATTTGAAAACACCTAAATGTATTTAAAAGTGTAATAATTACAAAAACTATAAGTTTTTTTAAAATCCTCACTCTTTCAGAGACATCTGTTAATGTGGAAAGGCCTCTCCCCTTATGTTTTATTTATTTATTCATTTTTTGAGGTACTAGGAATTGAACCTAGGGTCGCACACATGCTAGGCAATACTCTACCACCACCTACATCCCCAATCTTACTTTTATTTTGTTTGAGACAGGGTCTTGCTAAGCCTCCCAGGCTGGCCTCAAACTTGTGATCCTCTTCCCTTAGTCTTCCCAGTGACTGAGATTACACGTGTGTACCATGCCGGCTCTCTTAAACTTTCTAATTGGAGATATTCCCCCTACCTCCACTCTCGGCTGTCTGTTCTCTTTCTCCATTTTGTCCTATGGATAATACGAATAGCAACAATACTTTTAATAATAATTATTAATTGAGCCCACTACGCTATATATTTTATGAATTGCTATTTCATAATAAGTATAGCATTACTCTTCCTATTGTCAATAGAGGGCCCCAAAGCCCCCCAAAATCAAGAAACTCATTCTCTAAAGTCAGATCATTACTAAGGGATTAATCTGGGATTCCAATTCGTGTCTATCTGGTTCCAAAGCAAATGTACCATTCTACAATGTGTCTCTTAATAACACTAGTAGCTTCAATTATTATTGCAATCACTTCCAAACTTTCAAATTGCTAAGCTTAAGAAAGTCATATTTTAGCAAAATAAATCTAGTGGTGTGTTCAGGATGGATTGGAAGAAAATTAACTGAGGTTGGGAAGTCAATTAAAGATGTAATAATTTAGGCATGAAGTCACTAGGATGCTGGCAATGGGAATGGGAAAGAAATGGATATAAGAGAAATTATGAAAGATGAATCAGAAGAACCTGGCAATGGCTTACACATCTGAAGGAAGAAAAAAGGAATCAAAGTGATTTAAAGTATAAGTCTGTGTGACCAAGAAACAAAAGAGGTGCCATGAGCTGAAATAGGGAAGACAACATTTATGGGGGAGGAAATGAAAAGTTTCTTGTTAAAACAATGATGTGACCTATATGTAAGAAGGTGACTACTTTAGAAGACACCTACCTTTAAAATAGAAGTGAAAATGCCTCTGCCTTTCCGTAATTTGACACAGAAACTGATGAAAAGGACATCAATTCACATAAGAACACAGCTCTCTGAATGGAGCAAATCCCCTTGTGTTCCTTGTACAACCCATTTCTTTTCCCAACTGGTAAGAAATGACATGGCTGCAAATTCTAACACCATTCAATTCAAAGGAGATAGTTAATAGGTCTCATCTGTTTAGCTGGAAAGCATATAACAGGTCCTTCATAAGAAGACCACAGACAATTGTTTGAGTGAAAATTTATGCAAAGTAACAGATTAGTAATAGTTTTACACCAGCAGGGCTTCATGTCTCATCATTTTATACAGACTACTAATACAGTTTAGTATTAGAATTTGAAAAGGAACAGAAAATGGAAACCTCTCCCTGCAGAATTTATTGTACTCTTTCAGCTATTATGGGTTTCATTACAGATTTCTACTGCAAGGCCTTATTCTTTGTTTTATTTTCAAAATGTGGCTCATACTTTAAAAATGGCTTTCTGGGAAACCTCCACATTTGCATGAATTCAAATGAAACCCTGTTCTTTGTCTGCTGCCATCATTCTGTTCAGCAGCTTGTTACATATTTTATAGAGTTAGGACAAGATTAACAACGGACTCCAATACAGCATTCCATAAAACAACAAAATCAACAGGAAGGATCAGCAAAGTAAACACCCAGAGTGCTTTTAAATATTTGGTTTTATAGTTTTTAAATGACGAGTTTTAAAAGAAACGCTGTGATGCACATGAGCATCGCCCCCTCCTTGAGGACAGCCTGACAACTGGGTAGAGTCTGGATGAAGTGTGTTTTCTTTCAAGTGTCCTCCTGCACATCATCCCAAATAGAGAAAGAAGATGCTCACTACAGCTGTAATAACTGCTACACAGATAGATCAAGCTAGTTTTTGGAAGGGGAAGATGTGGGAAAATGAGGTTCAGTGTGGAGTGTTGCGGACACACAGGAGATCCGGTCCTATCGCCTGTATACTCGTGTAATGTGTCACATGCCACACACGCCAGGTCATGCCTCTGCAGGACAAAAAGTGGTTCCCTTCTGTTGAGGGAGATAACAGAAAAATAAATGTGAGACCGTTTTTCAAAAGGGATCAAAAGGTACAATGAATAATGACTCTGATGTACTTCACGATGAAAATTTTTTAAGTAGGTTTGGGTTTCAAGTAATTAACCTAACACACAATGAATTGCTACAAAATATAATAAAGTACAAAAGGCCTGTCTGATAAATGCTAACTCACTGTTCATGTTCTCTGGTAGACAGAGCTGTTTTATTAGAGATGAGCCCAAAATGTTAAAACCTAGAAGAAGTATTTTATTCTGTATCTTATTAGTCTAATTATTTTTGATGTTAGAGTTTAAAGTTCATATATGGACCCAGGAGCAGTGGTGCATACCTACAATCCCAGCCACTCAGGAGGCTGAGGCAGGAGGACTACAAATTCAAGGTCATCTTGGGCAACTTAGCAAGACTCTTTCTCAAAACAAAAAATAAAAAAGACTAGGGATATAGCTCAGTGGTAGAGCACCCTACATTTAAAACTTAATCCCAAAAAAGAAAAAAAAGAAGGAAAACAGTTCATATACATAATATTGTATTACAAAGCACTGAAAACCACCTTTTTTTTTTTTTGAAGGAAAATTCAAATTTAAAATCTTTCCACAGTGGTTTTTAAAAAACATCAGATACTGTCCAAGTGTGGTGGCACACACCTGTAATCCCAGCACTTGGGTGGCTGAGGCTGAGGCTGCAAATTCCAGGCCAGCCTGTATTACATAGCAAGACACTGTCTCAAAACTTAGGAAAAAAAAAGTTCTTATCAACTATTAATAATATTGCTATAAACATCCTTATTCAGGTTTTTGTACACACATAAGTTTGCATCTGTCTAAACAGAATAGCTGGGCCACAAGTAAGTATGTGTACTTCATAAGAAACTGTCAAATTCTTCTCTGAAGTGGCTGCATTATTTGGCCTCCCTGCCAGCAGTGTATGGGATTTCTAGATGCTCCCTATTCTTGCCAGGACTTGGTAATATAGGTTGTTTTATAAAAGTCACGGTAATAGATGTGTGGCAGTATCTTATTGTGGCTTTTCTTATGGTTTAATTTGCATTCTTTAAAAATGGATGGTCCCGGACATCTTTCACATGTTTAGTTACCATCTGGATACCACCTTTGGTGAAGTACCTGTTCAAATCTTTGATCTTTAAATTGTATCTATTTACTTATTAAGCTTTGAGAGTTCTTTATATATTTTGAAAATAAATCCTGTGCTATAAATGTCTTCCCCTTGCAGTCTTTTTTTTTTTTTTTTTTTTTACCTATCTTCTCTTTAAAATCACTACCCAGTTAAAATTTTACCATAGCTTTTCATAACATGTGAAGGACATGTGCAGTGGCATGGTAAAGATGGAGTTGTCAGGAAAGGTTCTCTGAGAAGGTGCTATTTAAACTGACATCAAAGCAATAAGAAGCCAGAGAGAAGAATATCCAGGTAGAGAGAAAAGAGCAAAGCAAAAGCCCCAAGATGGAAAAAGTTTGGCAAGTTCAAGCCAGATAATGTAGGCCATCATGGCTGGAGCTCAGTAAAGGGGGCAGAATGAGATCTGAGATGAAGTAGTAGAGGCAGGGACCAAACCATTTAAGGCCTAATAGGCCTTGGAGGAGTCTGAAAGTAAGATACCATTGAAGGGTTTTAAGCAAAGAGATCTTTCACTTAACAATGATTTGTCTGGCTACCCCATGAAGAATTAACTGGAGAGGCAAGCAAGAAGACTGGTTAGAAGACTACTATACCCCAGGTGAGAAATATGTTGGTGGCAACTAGAGTGGTGGTGAGGTGGATGGGTTGTAGTAGGTGGATTTAAAAAAGTACAAAACCAGCAGGACTCATTGATGGACTAAAATACAGAAAGTAAGAAAATGGAAGGATCAAGGATGACTCCTAGGCTTGGGATCAAATAATAGGTGTATAATAATGACATGTAGTGTGATAAAGAACTGACTGGAGGAGTGAAAATTTAAGGTTTCCATTTGGAACATGTTAAATTTGAAATGCCTAACAGATATCCCAGTAGAGATTTTAAATCAACAGCTGGTACATAAAGGAGTCTAGAAGCATACACATGTGTAAGAAAGGAGACTAGAGATAGAGAAATCTGAGAGTTCAGGATTGGGTTCGTCAGCATTCCATTCTACTGAAATATAATTTGACGTGCCTCTCCCAGACCTGGCCTGTAAATTCTTCAAAGTGCACAGATCATGTTTTTTTTTCACATTTGTATCTGTATCTAACAAATCTTCCTGTCTGATACTTAACTGTTTAATCAGTGCTATTATACTGGGTGTACACAGGCTGGTAAAGATGAGAGACCCTTAGGAGACTGTAGCTCCAAAATGGAAGCTGTAAGTGCCAGATTTTGCAGTGTCCATAACAGGCAACTAGTATTTCAAGCAAAAAAGGGTCACTCAAAGGAGCATATTAAAATACTTGTTTGCAAGTAAGAAAGCCACTTTTCACCTAGAAGGAGTCTGAAGATTCTCTTTTCTACTAATTTTCATTTCCCACCTGTGAAATCAGTTCTTTCCTCTTATGAGAGTTTACAAGGTAATAGGTCAGCTGACCATGCTAAATTGAGACCATCTTTGGACCTGACAATCCAAGTACAAACAGCCCCTCCCAACCCATGTCTTTAAGAATGCAAAGGACCCAACAGTCACTGGAAGTGCCACCTGAGATTTCTTTCACATTTGATTGGTTCTGCCAAAAGACTCAGGAAAGAACGTAAAATTGAGAAGTGCCCAACCCACGGGCCACCTAGTAATGCAGCCCCACAAGATCTTAAACTTTTAACATTATGTGATTTTTAGCTATATTTTTTATGACTCAACTGCACAGTGCTTGAGTGCAGACTGCATGGGCAGAATGGAACTATGTAGGAGAGGGCAGAGTGCAGTGCCATGCACAGTTTGGTTGTTTTTTAAAAACTATTATAATAAAAATAGTTTGAAAAGGAAGTTTTGTTATTTATATACATTAACTATATTATATATTTTATTTGCTGGCCAAGACAATTCCTTTTCACTCAGCGTGGCCAAGGCAAGACAAAAGGTTATATATCCACAACCTAAACAAAAAACAGTTCTATCAAGATACAAGATTCTCCTTCTCAATGGCTTGGCTTTACTATAAGGAAAATTAATATAACTCAGCCAAAACAGGGATCAAAAGACCCTTAACAGGACAAATTTCTGTCTAACATACCTAAAATCATTCTAGTAGTTTTCAAAACATATTTTAATCTTCATTATAGCAACATATTCCTACACAAACACACACAAAATCTCACTTTGAGGTCAGAAGCAAGGTTATTTTGATTATTTGAAGAAAGGAAATAGGCTATTTACCATTTATATACATAATGGTAAATTAAAGAATATATTGATTCCCTTCCTCCTCTACTTAATAACAAATGAGACTATACAAAGAATTTATGTGTGACATAAAAAGCCAATCTTATAAACATCTTTATCAGTTGAATAATAATATGACATTAAATTTTCTATTAAGGTTCTTATTTCAAAAATACCAAGCAAAGTGGAGTTCACGCTACATAAAAATTTGACCATCCCTCTATATCAAAGATGTTTATTTATCATTGCATATCTACGAGCTCCCCCCAATCCTTCAGCTAGCTTGCAGTTTGGTGGGGCCATGTTACTGATTCTGGTCAGTGGGCCCTGACTAAAGGAACATGTCGCTTTTATGCTGAAGAATTTAAAGCACAGTGCATGACTCTCCAGCCTTGGCTTCCCTTGCGACATGTTCCAGATGGCACGGCTAGCTAAAAGATGGCGAAGCCTCCATCAGCCAAGGTCCCTGAGAGACCACGTGGAACAGAACTCCTGACGTACGGTAGATGTGCAGTGTCAATAAGAGATATTTTTGCTATGCTAGGTTACTGAAATCTTCTTTTTGTTATTAAAAGATAGCTTAGTCTATCCTTAGATCTTCACAGCTGAAAATCATGTTCATAATATTGGGTAGTCTGAAGGAGATAAGTTAAAAGACTAATTTTGGCCAAAGAACCCATTCACACTGTACATTTAATTTGCAAGTATAATTACTGCAAAGACCAATTTTTTAAAAAGAGGTCAACATGTAGTCTTTGATTTTAAACAGTCATTTTATTTCTTACTGTTACTTCCAAAATTGATTTGTTAATGGTGGTTTGCAACATTACACAGAAAACTTTTAGCTCTGTGTTGTTTCCTTTGTTTTGCCATCTTTAGGGAATCATCTCAAGCTAGTTTATGATATAAATATCAACTAGCAATTCAGCTGAAGTAGATATCAACTAGCAAAACAACATAATAGAACAGGGAGTCAATGCTAATATAATTTTTCAGACAAATAATATGTGTGCTTACACATTAACTGTAAGTTAACAGACATCTCCATTACAACAGCAAACTGAGTAAGGATCTGCATCTAAATCTTATACAGTGAGAAAACACAATAATCTTACTTCCACTGTAGTTTCTCTGTGTATTCAAGGTTTGCGCTTTCTTCCTTTCTAACTTAGCAATATTACAGCAATCATCAAACAGCTGGATCTGAGAGACGACAAACCAGTTCGCCCCTCATGGCATGACTATCCAGGAACCTGACAACACACTGCTATTTGTTTTTAGTTGGTAACAACAGCATTAGTTTGAATGTCATTATGCATGCTGCAGCTGCATATTTATTTCCCCTTCCAAGAGAAAAGAGGAAAGAATTTACTAGTGTAACGTAAGAACAATAGGGCACTCTAAACTAATAGCTGGTGAACATATAATAAACAAAAAGAAATGCTTCTACATATACCATATAGACAACCAACCCGTGGAATTTGTTACTAATCATTTCATAGTGAGGGATTTTTTTTTTTAAAAAGCCAGGTGACTTAATACTGTAATTGATGAAATATTTAATTTCTATCACTTAACTATGAAAATAAATTCCGTGCCTCAGGAAATCACCTCCAGCATCCTGACTAGTCCTTTCACACTCCCTGTGTTCACCCTTGCGGGGCAAAAGGAACGACAGGAAGTTCTGCAGCCACAGCCCGTGACATCTCCATCGTGCATGCCTCAGCGAGTCAGGCCGCCCTCAACGCTAAACTCTCTCCTGCGCTGACTGAAACTCGGAGCCTCATGATTCTGTAAGTCGCCTAGGGCCCTTGTGCAAACATTTCCCTCTCTGACCTCCTCACCCGCACCCTGCTTCCGCTCTTTAGTGCCTTCTGACACTGTAGATTACTTCGAGATTCTTATAGATTACTTATTCTTTTTTGTTTGGCTTATTTCATTCAATATAATTATTTTGAGGTTCAGCCATGTTCTTATATGTATCAACAGTTAATTATTTTTGTTCCTGAATAGTATTTGTTGAATGTCCCTTATCTGAAGCGCTTAGGATCTGACGAGTTCAAATTTGAGGATTTTTTTTTAATATCTGAATAAAATTTTCTGGTTAAACATCTCTAATACAAAATACAAAATGCTTCAAAATCGCAACTCTTTGAACATTGTATTGGAGCTCAGGCAGTTTCAGGTTTCAAATTTTGGGTTTTCAAGTAAAGGATCTAACTTCTGCTGCATGTAATCTATAATACGATTTTTTTCTTTGTTCATCTGTTGATGGACATTTGTGTGGTTTTCAGTTTGGGGTATTAAACATGCCATTCTTGGGGGGCATGACAGCACACACGTGTAATGCCAGTACTTAATACGCTGAGGCAGGAGAACCGTGATGTTGAAGCCATCCTAGGCTATACAGTAAGTTCAAGACCAGCAGAGACTACATAGCAAGACCCTGTCTCAAAACACCAAAACCGAAGCAGGAGGATTGCAACTTCCAGCCTCGCCTGGGCAATTTAGCAGTTGAGGATTAAAACTATAACTGGGGGTGTAGTTCAGTGTGAAGGTCCTGGGTTCAATACCCAGAATTTTTTTTTTTAATGTTGCTGTGAACATTTGCATGTAAGTCTTCCTATGGATATGTTTTCATTTTCTTGAATAAATAAATAAATGAATACCTAAGAACAGAATAGCTGAATCCTGTGTACATGCATGTTTAATTTTTTAGGAAATTACCAAACCGTTCTTCAGTGTGTTATACATTTGACATTCTCACCAGCAGAGCAGCAGGAGCATAGCATGAGAGTTACAGTTTCTTCACATCCTGCCCCACTCTAGGTCAGTTTTTCTAATTTTAATTAATCTAATAAGTAATGTTACTTTGGTTTTAATTTGCATTTCTCCAGTGACTAACAGTGTCAAATATCTTTTCACATGTTTATCCGCCATTTATATATCCTTTGTGGTAAAGTTTCTGGTCAAAACTTACCCGGTTTCTCTCTGAGGGAGGCTGTTATTTTTGTTTGTTTTGTTTTTTGGACTTTAAAAATTGAGTTATAAACATTTTATACATACTCTAAATACAAGCTCTTTAGCAGATATATGATTTGCACATATTTCCCCCCAGTTTGTGACTTACCTCTTCATTCTCTAAAAATGTCTTTAGAGGAGCCAAAGATTTTATATTTGATGAAGCACAATTTATATTTCTTCTTTTATGAATCATGCTTTTGGTGTTACATTTAAAAAACTGCCTAAGCCAAGGTCACAAAGATTTGCTCTTGTGTTTTATTCTTTCCTATAGAAGTTTTATAATTTTAGATTTTTACACTTATATCAGTGGTCCATTTTGAGTTAATTTTTATCTATGGAAAAAGGTATGGGGTTAGAGCTCATTTTTATACATGGGTATTCATTTATTGAAAAAACCTTCCCATTTTTAACTGAACTGCCTTTGCACTTCTGAAAATCAACTGTCATAACTGTGTGGGTCTACTTCTAGTCTCTATTCTGTTCCATTACCTTTTACATTAATACTGCATCATTTTGATTAAAGTACAAGAAATCTTAAAGTATGATAATGTTAGACCTCTAAGTTTGTTCTTTTTCAAAGTTGTTTTGACTAATCTAACTTCATTGCATTTGCATATGAATTTTAGAATTAGCTTGTCCTTTTCTTCAAAAACGCCTGCTGGGATTTTAATTGGGATTATGTTGAATCTACAGATAAATTTGGGGAGAACATTCTAACAATAAACACAGCATATCACTCTCCATTTATTTAAGTCTTTAATTTCAGCATTTTTTTGCACTTTTTACTTTCCTGCACATACTTTGTCATTTTTCTTACCTAAGAATTTCAAAGTTTTTACATTGTCATAAATAGTCATTTTAAAATTTTAATTGCTAATCCTGGATAATATATAGAAATGCAATTGAATTTTTTTTTTTTTTTTTTGTGGGTACCGGGGGTCGAACTCAGGACCTCGCCCGCCAGCAGGCGCCCGTGCCGCTGAGCGCTATCACCGGCCCTTTTTGCGTATGTGGGTTCCGGGAGTCGAACTCAGGACCTCGCACTTGCCAGGTAGGCGCTTATGCCACTGAGCCATCTCACTGGCCCATGCAATTGAGTTTTGATTTGCATTCTGCATCCCTGTTAAATTCACTTATTAGTTTTAGTAGCTTTTTATGTAGATTTCATCCAATTTCTCCATAGATGATAAGGGTATCTGAGAATTAAAAAAAGTTTCCTTTCCTCCTTTCCAATTTGTATGCCTTTTATTTTTCTTCCTTGCCTTACTGCACTAGCTAGAACTTCCAGTAGAATGCTAAATGGAAGTTATGAGAATGGATATTCTTTATTTATTTATTTTTTTTTTTTTTTTGTGGGTACCGGGGGGTCGACCTCATGACCTCGCGCGCCAGCAGGCGCCCGTGCTGCTGAGCGATATCACCGGCCCCTTTTTCGTATGTGGGATCCGGGAGTCGAACTCGGGCCCTCGCGCTTGCAAGGCAGGCGCTTACGCCGCTGAGCCATCTCACCAGCCCCGAGAATGGATATTCTTGACACATTTCTGATGTTAGGGGGAAAGCACTCAGTCTTTTGTCATTAAGTTAGCCCTCGATTTTTTTTTTTTAATAGATGCCCCTTATCCCGGTTTTAGGAAGTTTTCTTCTATTTCTTGTTTGTTGCTATTAATTACCAGAAATGAGTGTTGGATTTCATAAAAGTATTTTTCTGCTGCTACTAAGATGACCACATAATTTTTAGCGTGTGTCATGGGCTGAATTGTGACCACCACCACCACCATCACCCAATTCATATGTTGCAGTCCTAGACCCTAGTATCTCAGCATATGACTGCTTTTGGAGATACAGTAAAAGAAGTAATTACATTAAAATGAGGTTACTACAGTTAGCCCTAATCCATGTCCTATAAAAAGAGGTAATTAGTACACAACCAGCCAGTCACACGTAAAGAGAAGACAGAAGTCAAGAAAAGAGGCATCGGGGCTGCTGAGATAGCTCAGCGGCATAAGCGCCTGCCTGGCAAGTGCGAGGTCCTGAGTTCGACTCCCAGTACTCACATACGAAAAAAGGCCGGTGATATCGCTCAGCAGCACGGGCACCCACTGGCATGTGAGGTCCTGAGTTCGAACCCCAGTACCCACCAAAAAAAAAAAAAAAAAAAAAAAGAGGCATCAGAAGAAATCAAACTTGCCAACACCTTGAACTTGGAATTCCAGCCTCCAAAACTGTGAGAAAATAAACTCCTGTTGTTTGGCCACCTAATCTATGGTATTTTGCTATAGCAGTCCCAGCAAACTAACACAATTTGTTAACACAGCAAATTACACTGTTCAATTTTCAACCAGCCTTGCATTCTAGGAAAAAACCCTACTTGATCATGGTACATTTTCTTTTTGATGGATTGCTGGATTCAATTTGCTAAAATTTTGTTAATCTGTGTTCCGCGAGGGATATAGATCTGTAATTGTCTTTTGCATAATACAATCTTTTAGTTTTGGTATTGAGGTCATGCTGGCCTCAGAGAGTGAATCGGGAAACACTGTCCCCTATTCAATTCTTTTTTAGAAGAGTTTGTGTAGAATTGGTGCTTTTTCTTCCTTACATATTTAATGTGGCATTTATCAGTAAAGCCATTTGGATCTGGTGTTTCTTTATTGAACAGCTTTTAACTTTAAATTCAATTTAGTTTATTCTGTCTCTGTGTCTGTCTGTCTGCCTGCCTCTCTTTCTCCCTGTCTGTTGTCTGCCTCTCTCTCTAGTTACTTATTTCTTACACTTTGCCTTTTCAATAAATTTAGCCATTAGAACTAAGTTGTCTTACTTTCATAAAGTTGTTCATAATATTCCTTATTACTCTTGTATTTACTCTTGTAATATTACATCTGTAGAGTCTGTAATGATGTGACACTCTTAAAAGTTTGAAACTCTCAGTTCTCCACTTCCTTTTCTTCTTAAAGAAGTCAAAGTGAGGGCCGGTGATATGGCTCAGTGGCCTAAGCGCCTGCCTGGCAAGCACGAGGTCCTGAGTTTGACTCCCGTGTACCCACATAAAGGAAAAAAAGGGCTGGTGATATCGCTCAGTGGCACAAGTGCCTGCTGGCAAGAGCAAGGTCCTGAGTTCGACTCCCAGTACCCACATAAAAAAAAAAAAAAAAAAGATGTCAAAGTGAATTTTTTGTGTTTATCAGTTTGTTCATGGTCTTGAACTAAAACTTCAAAGTATTTCCCTACAGATACAATTCAGTTATCAAAAAATGGTTAAAATATTTTAATTTGAGTATATATTTTATAAACGGCTTAATATTTTTAAAACATAAAAATCAAGATAGGAAAGCCAAAGGTAGAAGGGCAGGGTAGTGCTAACACCAAAGAATGTAATGGTCACTCTAAATGAAGAGAGCTAAAAATAAATACCTGCTACCCATTTTAATTATGTCATTTTTCAATTACATTTTTAAGACAATTAGAAAATATGGAAGACGCTTATGTCCAGAGGAGCTACATTATTGATAAATTAAAAACACAAAAATTCAAGGGTAACATCAACAAATCTATGCATAACCAAACGAACAGAAGCCACTAACTAAACTTCATTATATCAGAATGTGTGAATGAGAGACATGATTAAACCAAAATGCAAACGATGGCTTTTCCTATTTGTGGTCCTAAATTAAAACAAAATAAAGACCAACCAAACAAAAACCAGAATTACAGAATTAGCAGATATTCAGACAGTTTCCCTAAGCTACAGAGACTGCTATAGAAAAGCATCTCAATCCATTTTTTTTTTTTAATGCGGGTACTGGGAGTCGACCTCAGGACCTCGCGCTTGCCAGCAAGCGCTTGCGCCACTGAGCAATATCACTGGCCCTTTTCTTCCTTTATGTGGGTACCGGGAGCTGAACTCAGGACCTCGCGCTTGCCAGGCAGACGCTTGCGCCACTGAGCCATCTCACCGGCCCTCAATCTATTTTTTGTCCCTTTTAGCTTTGGTTTCCGGAAGTCATCAGGCCTGTCTTGCTCCCCCAATATGTAGAAGAGGAGATGTCCATTGTTTTCATATGAACAAACATGTGCGTTTCTAAACTATGCTTTCTTAGCATCTCTGTACACAAATACATCAGTAATAAATCCAATGTAAAAATCACAGAAATTATCTCAACTCCCTTTATGTATTAATCAAGAATTCTAAGGACAGTTTAATTAAGGCCACAAAAAATTAGAGTTACAAGAAAATGCAATTTCTTGCATCCATATTCATAGCTTCAACTTGTAAAAAGGTCAGCCGAAAACCTACCCTACCCCATGCAACGCCACTCCTTATTTTCACCTGTGCCCTGGACAAAGCCTATTTGTTATCTTGCTGGTACTTCAGGTTCTACATGTCCAAGAGACTCATCAATTAATTCATTAAAAAAACTGTTTTCCTCTCTGCTCTTCTCTGTTTCTATTCTGGCTCCACAATGGTTCTAAATTATCCATGCTTAAAAATTTGATCATCTTTGACTTCCACATCTTCTCTCTTTCCATCCTCCTCCACTTAATCATAACTGACAAGTATGCAGATTCTACTCTAAGATGCCTTTCAAATCTGACCTTTCCTTTAAATTTCCAAGTTGAGGCCTACCTTTTTTCAGTGTTTTCTCTTTAAATAGCTACACTGAGTTATATTTTAAAAGGACCTACCTTAATTTGTTACAGTTAATTCCAGGCTGGCTTTCTGAATTCTAATTTGGCTGTACCCTCCACCCGTTATTCCAATCTATTTTACTCCTGGCTTTCCAGAATATCTTTCTAATGTACAGTCCTGGCTGGGTAATTTTCTAGTTTTCAAGCCTTGCGACCAATGGTCATGTAAATTCAACCCTCACTTGCTTAGCACATTCGAAGCTCTGTGGTCTGACCTTAGACTGTGTATCAGCCCATTTCCTACACTCCCTCTACCCTATATCATAGCCAAGCAGAAGCACTTGCCATTTCCTAAATATGCCCTTTCTCGTCCATGTCACTTCTGCCAGAAACACATCTCTTTGTCCAGTCTGTCTAAAGATTACTGGGTATCTTTCAAAACCTTGCATAAATATATTTTTGGAAGCATCCCCTGATCATTCCTGAAAATACAGGCTTCCTTGCTCTAGATTCCTAAGGCACTTCTATGATCTCCCTTAATACACACTACTATGTTGAGTTACTCTGCTTCTATCAAATTGTAAGCCCCTTGAGGGCAGAAATCGTGTTGTATTCTCTGCTATAACTTTAATGATTGCCTAGGATAATATTTAAAAATTCAACTCAAGGGAGACTGAACCTCCTACTATATAGAGTATACCACTGTTGGCTCAGAAAACATTTCAAACATTAGTCAATGAGTCAATGAATGGGTACCACAACCTTGGCATATAAAACTCTCTTAAGAACATCTACAAGTAGAAATGTAGTTCCTATAGTCCTGCATAAAGGGTATCTGACTGCTTCTCTCTCTGAGCAAAGCTTCTTTCAGCCTCAGTCCCCAAAATATGTAACTTTGGCTATGCAAGGAAAATCCCAAGAGGATAGATTTGGCCTCAGAAGAGTATCAAAGCCAGAACTCATGCGAGCAATAAATTAATGCCATTTCTTCATAAAGAAATAAAATATCAATTTGACAGGTCTACTATGTTGTTTGTATGTTTGTAAAAATCTAAAGCTTCATTTAAAAAGAAAAGAAAAGCCTATTCAGAATTGTGTGAGTGGCCAACAAGTAAATACTATGAATGAGGCAAAACCAGTGGTGGCCGGGCTCACCACAGGCCATTGACTTTCAATGGTGCTTCCTCCTCTCCAAATGCTAAGACTTACCTGCTTATCCATGTATCCTGTGTAATATGAAAAAGGGAGATCAGGGTATGACAGCTTCCTCATCTTTTAAGAGAGACTTTATGAGAGGACCATTACACAGGCAGCATGACCATTTATTTCATCTGAATTATTTCAGTTTGGATTGATCACTCAGTTTTCCCTTGAAATAGATCACTACAATTCCATAGCCACATCTCCACCCATAGGATAAACTAACGCAGTCACCTTCATTCATTTATTACATACCATCTACTCTTTCAATCCTGAGATACTTAAAAGCCATATAAAGTACTTTAATATTTAACACAAAATTACTCACTACATACAAACTCGGTTACCTCACAATCTTATTATTGGCAAGAAATATAGAATATTGCCTAAAGAAACAAAAGACATCAATGAAATATCCTGTTGACCAAACTATTTCACCAAACATAGTTTCCAAAGAGAAAGAACAGAGAACGATAAGAGAGAAAACATTTATTTAGTGAGTAGTAAATTTCAATTCCTTATTAAAGGCATAAATATGTTGCGTTGCCAGTAATCTTTAAGGTCTCTGCAGTCTGTATGCTTCGCAGTTATTAAATGGGCTTTGTTCTCCTTCCTATGAGAATAGAAAAAATAACCAGAGTAGGAGAGAAAACAACTGAGAACCTAGCCAAGAATTACAGTTTGATTTTCACACTTATCATCCTGCCCAGTTGCAAGCCTGTGCGATGCCTGGCCAAGCTTACATAGATAGCAACTCTGATTCAGGTCACAGAATTTCCACGTAACTAAAGGATGTTTTAGTCTTGAAAATGGGAGCATAGGTTGAAGATGGGGTGGTTTACGGCTCAGGAAGTACGGCTCAGGGCATTACACATAATGCCCTGTCTGCAATATAATTGTTGATTGGGGAGTGTTGGTTTTACTGAACAACAACAAAAAAAGAATGACCCCTTTGGAAAAATTTTATTACTCAGATTCCATCCCATTTGACCAAATGATCTACTGGTTAGCTTTTAGAAAAGATTTTATCATCTTAACATGAATGTCTGTGAAGTTTCTAAGTAAAACCACCACCAACAGCAGAACTGGTAGAGCAAGTGCCTATGGACAGCCAGGCCATGGTACCATGATAGCCAGCGAAAGTCCTGATGGGCAGCACGCTGCCCATAAGGCAACCTCACATTCAGTGGAGGTGAACACCAGGAGCCCTCCTGCTTCAGTCAAACAGGCCAAGCAAATGCCAGTGTGGATCAGCTGCAAGTGCCACCTCGAAGGCCTGAAGAATCACATTTAATTGCATGACTCGCTGCTTCTTTAACACGCATTGAACGAAGTAGTAAATTAGAAAGGGAGACATTTTCCAAGATTCATTTGCAAAATTAAAATTCTTTGGGAGTTGTTTATAAAATCTTCATCACATGTGATGGCTTCTGGAACAGTGGGCACTGTGTAAAATAGGGTAAACACCACACCATCACTATTTGAAAGCAGGTCCAGTGGTCTTAATTTTCTGCAAAGGTATTTTAAACAAGTTGTAAGACCTTCTGTTTACAAACATGGCTATCGAATCTCAGTAAGCCCTTGAGAAGTGGTAAAAGCCCAGCTCTGGGGAGCTTAATTGGCAGCTTAAATCAGTCAGTTATTGAGACACAACAGTCCTTTCACCAGGTCAACAAGTAACAACTCTGGGTTCACCAGGTGGTGCCCAGTGGTGACGTTTCTGTCAGAAGACGAGGTCAACACAGTTTGCCTCACACCAGAAATCAGGCCCATCAGGACCTCAGGAACAAAATTAAGCTGTATAACTAGGATTAACTCACCATTAATCTATTTTTTCCCTCATTTTTACCAGGGAAGGGACAGAGCAGAGCTCAGAACTGAAGATAGGAATCCACTGACTTACAGAACTGAAGGTTGCTCAGAACAATCCAGAGAACTCTTTCAATTTAAACCTTGCATCCACTAAATCATCCCTCCAGCTAAAGACACTCAGAAAGAAACCAAAATTTCACTCCTCACGATTATGTTTCTTCATCACCAAAAAGAAAATCCAACTTATGTTACTGTTGGTCCATTTAATAAGTATTTTTGAAGGCAAACCTGTGGTCACTGAAAACAATAATGACTGCTTCTTCTGAGCTGAAATACTTGCTGTTTCAATCCTCTATAAACCAGTTAGAAATATGAAGACTACAGGAAATAACAGAGCTTCCTGAACATTCTGCAGGATTCCACTTTGTCTTCACAGAAAATGTGAGCATTCTATGTAGATTCCTGCAAAGCAGCCTGAAAATTCCATAAATCCCATCCTGCAGGGATTTCACTTTTTCTGTAGTCTTTCTACCATACTGGTATTCCCAGCCCCTCTAAATATATGCTGCAATACCAACATTTCCATAGACAAAGAGCTGCACACTAATAAAACACAACACTGTTTACATACAGTGCAAACATATAACATATTTTTAGTGTAGGTTATGAGCAATATTTTTAGATGGATGGAGCCTGCAGTGATATTAGTAACAAACTTCTACTGTAAATTAGTGGCCTAAATAGAAATTTATGTAGCATAAAACCCAGCATGAAACAATAAGTTAGAAATATTTAAATAACATTTTACAGAGCGTTAAGCAGCGAGTACAACTGTGTCAGGCTGAGTTGGTTACTGAAAAGGAGAGTTGGGCACTGTCATAGAAAGGTGCCCAAGCAGCAAAAGACAATTCCTTGGTCTTCTACAGAACGTCTAAAAAATTTGTATGACCGCCAGATTATACCTTAGAATCATGTCAAAGGTAGCCTAAATCTTAAAGACATAAAATAACAAACTAGTTCACAGATAAAATTTATAACTTCTATAAACATAAGGCCAAAAAGGCACCTACCTGAGATTTTGGTTCATATTTTCACTCATTTCTAAAAATATGCTGGGCTTGTAATATGAACAGATGAGCTCATATCTAGGTTTGGCTTTCCAAGAGCTATAATCCTGCTCAAGTCATAATCAAGCCCATTCTTGCATTACTCGGATTTCACAAAGCAAAGAGTACTTCTATTATTTCTTGTAAAAAATCGGCTTCCAATTTAATTTATCTTAGTGAGTCTGCAAAATACCAACACTTAAAACACTACATTTAAAATCTAATACTAGAAGCTTGATACTATGGTTGGATCCAAGTAAGTATGTGAAAATACTACAGAAGCTCTTCAAATTTGTAATCTAGGTTTGTTTGTATGTTTGGGGTAATTGGTTTTGTTTTGTTGTGGTGGTAGTGTGTGTGTGTGTGTGTGTGTGTGTGTGTGTGTGCGCGCGCGCGCAGTACCTGGGATTGAATTTAGGACCTTCACACTGAACCACATCCCCAGGCTTTTACAGTTTTAGATAAATTCTTGCTAAGTTACCCAGATGGTACTCAAATTTGTCCCATCCGGGCAACTTCAGCCTCCCAGAGTTCTGGGATTATAGGCATGTGACACCATGACCAGTCTGTAATGTAGATATTTTTCAAAAAATAAAGGAAGTAAGTGTTGATTGAAACTGGAGGAGTCTGGGGTGAGGAGTAAGGATGCAATTTCAATTTGTGTTTCTTTTACAAACAAAACAAGGATGAATCTCGGGCTTCAGTAATGGAGGTGGAGGACTATCATGTCTTTAAGTGGAAATAAAAGATGGCTCTATCCTATTATTCATCTGCACTCAGAACGATAAATGCCAATATTCTTTTTATAAAATGGTCTCTGGAGCCTTAATAAAAAGTTTTCTGATTCATGAATAATGTCCTCCAATAAAAAATAAGCAATAGGGCTTTGTTTCATTAAGGCAAGAGACTGGTACTGGCATGCTAGATTTTTCCAATGGATTATTCAACTTTCATCCTTAAATTTCACATGCCTAAAATTAAACTCATTATTTTTCTCCTGATGTGACTTATCTCTTAGCCTAACCCTTTCTATCGATGGCATCTTTATCCTACCAAACATCTAAATTAAAGCTCTCATTCCTCATTTCTGATTCCTCCTCTTCTCCTGCCCTCAGAGCCAATGTGGAAGCTCAGTGAGACCATGAACCCTAAGAAGACTGGGACTATGTCTATCGTATTCACCTTGCTACCTCTAACATATGACAAGGACAGTGACAGGTACTGTGTAAAAGAGAACAAGACAGCCATGATTCGTGCCCTCACAGAGGCTGTAATCTAGTACAGGGGACATATATTAAACAAAGGTATAGGTAAAGATTGTGATTAATGTTTTAAAAATACTTGGTTTCTATGAAAGAAGTACAAGAAGACTTAAGACAAAGGGTGCCGCAGGGGGCTTCTCTCAGGAAATGAAAAATGAACTGTGAGTAAAGGATAAGTATGAGGTTGCTAGGTGAGGACTATTTTAGGAAGACAGGCAAGAGATAGGAAAATGCTAGGACACTAAAGAGCTGGGCACATTTCAGGAAATACAAGATGGACACTGGCCTCACAGGCCCCATTTAGGAGTTGGGTTTTTTATTCCATATTCCCATACAGTGGGAAACCCAAAGGGCTATGCATGTAATCTGATTTGTGTCTAAAAAAGAACACTAACTGCTAAGTAGAAAATGGAGGGAAGCAAGAGAAAAACAGGGAAGCCAGTTATGAGTCCATGTAGTAGCTGCAGAAAGAGCTGAGAGTGAGTGGAAGGAGCAGAAGCCATCTTCATGCCCAGGGTTCATCTAAATGAATCAATAAATTGATACCAGCATCAGGTCTCACAGCTCTTTCCTCACCACATATCCACCTGTGCCAGCACAGAGGCATCCTCCAGTCTCTTTCTTAGACACAATTATGTTGATTTTCTAGAACCTAATTTTTAGTCAACATTGTGATTTTAAAAATTAGATGGTATTAATCTTTACAGCTTAAAGTTCAAACTCCTTATCTGTCACATTGAATTTTACATAAAAGTGGAAGTGCAATTTTTAACCAACCAGATGAAAAAGTAAAATTTTATACGCAACACTATTCGTTACAGCATTATTTATGATAGCAAAACCAAAATAATCTACACATGCTTCAATATAGGAAAGGTCAAATTTGGTATCTCTATATAGTGAGATATTATATAGTTCTCAAAAATGTTTTTGGAAAATATTTACTAATTTTGGGAAAAGCAAAACAATATTAAATGAAAAGACCAGAAAATACAACATATACAATAGTTTTAAAAAGAATACACATATATACACACACATGATTAAAAAAGTTATCAAAGTGATGATCTATGATTATGAGATCATTATTGATGATTTTTACTTTCTCAATATGTTTTTGTAGTTTTCAACTTTTTTACAATAGTACTATCGTTCTCAGAAAAAATATCCCAGTAATAGTTACAGCTGAAAGGAAAACTCTTTCAGCCTACTTCCACATAGCTCTCCCATTCTTTGTTCAGTCTGCAAGCCCGTTTCCCCGGATCCCACTTTTGCCATTGCCTACAGCTCTACTCCACGGCCAGCGCCTGGGAAGCTCCCTTAGAAAGGCGGTTTCTGCTGTCCACGTTTCCTACACAAAGCACTCGTCTCACAGATGCTGCCTTGACCTATCAATTTCTTTTCTGTGCCTTTAGCTTTCATCTTCTCTCTCAAATTCATTATTCATTTTTTGTTTTCTTTTCGTCCTGCCCCACAGCACCAGGCACAGCACCTTCTATATAAGCACTGAACATTTGTCGATTGTTCACAATGAAGTTATTCCGACGCAGGGCCATGATTCTGAGAGCAGCATGGCCATGATCTCCTGGGCCCCTATTGCTTTGTGGCTAAAAGCTGCTGCCACACCTCCCCCTTGAATCACGGGTGGTTAGCACAGGCGAGGTGGTTGAGACAGGGAATAGCTCGATGCCAAAGACCTCTCTGAGGGTCCCTGGAAGAGGCAGTGGCAAAGCCGGAGCTGGAAATGCAATGGCTCCAGATTCAGTAGTCTTATTCCAGTCTGTCCGTCCCACAGAGCTGACTCTGACGGCCCTCCTCCCCAACTGTTCAAAGCATGTAAACTGGCAATTAATTCTGGAAATGCCCATTTGATTTCCTGAATGTACATTTGGAAGGCTGGAGAAAATTAATTTAGGATTGCCATTGTGCTTTTCATTCTGTATAATCTAGCTACTGAATATCAAAGTCCTGTTGAAACCAAATGAAAGTACTGGTTTTTTAAAGTTTAATCATTAGGCACTTTAAAAATTGTTTTCAAGCCAGCACAACAGAAAGGCCAGAATAATCTGATCACAAATTCCTCCCAAGGATATTAAATTAAAAGTATAATTCAGTGTAATTGTGAGGCTACACCCTTCTTAAAACCCTGGAATAAATGAAGGAGGTCTGAGTGAAGCCAGGGTAGATGATACGTGCTTATGAACTGGCATAGAAAGTATGCTTTTTAACAACTCCAGGAAGACATATTGAAGTCACTGATGAGTAATTATTCTGATAAAGCACTAAGATACTATGAGTCTAGGCTATGATTTGAGTTGACAGCTTTGCTTATAAACATTGGTTCCAAAAAACACCAATTAATGATTCATTTGAATCTTGCTCTGCTCTAATACTGTCCAAATTCTGGCATTTCATGTCATGCCATCATCTTTTACCACATAAACTTCAGTTTTATCAAGGCAAGGAGGGCAAAAAATACTTTCAAGTGAAATTACAAATAACAAAGGATCTATTTTACTATTACAAATTCTGACAATTTCCTCTTTGCATTAAAAAAGATAATAAGTGTCAAACCAGTTATTATAACACATGACAGCTTCAGAATAGAGACAGCTTAACCAGCTCATATATTCAATATGGACACATGGGAAAAGAGCAAACAGTTTTTCTAACAGATTTTTCTGCCTCAATGCCAATATGGCAAATAATCATAAGAAAATGTTATTACTCTACCTAATTTTCCCTTGGAGCTTTTAAGTAGAAATTTTTGTCAACTGATTTTTAATATATGCACAGGGAACGAGGACTGCAAAAACGCTATGAGGGGCCCTGTCAATGAAATCCAGGCTTCAGCAAGGTGACACCTGGGATGGTGGGTTTTTCCAAATGATTAATAAGAGCTGAGGACCAAGCAGCACACAACAAAGGCAGATGTCCTTCCTGAAATGGAAGAGCTCCCAAAATGGCATGAATTCCACTGAGGCAGAAGTTGAGGGAAAAAAGAGAAGCCTTAATCTGTGCTTTCTTTCTCTAATCACTGGGGATGACAGTTGAAGTGAGAGGAGAATAAAGCAACCTAGATAGAAAAGGAACAGAAGCAAAATGAAGTACTGTGGACCCCCTCATCCTTGGGTGTACATTCCAAGACCCGTGATGGGTACCTGAAACCACAGATAGTACCAAGTACTGAATACCCTATGTTCTTCCTTACACATGCCTTTGGTAAAGTTTAATTTATAAATTAAACACAGTAAGAGATTAAAAAAACATTAACAATAGAATAATTAAAACTAGGAATTATTTCTTGAATTTTTCATTTAATATTTTCAGACTGTGGTTGACTGCAGATCATTGAAACCACAAAAAGTGATGCCATGGATAAGATGGAGGAAATATTGTGGTTAAAAGATGTTTTATTAGAGACTCAGTGATATACATCAACTAACCTTTACGTAATGCCTGCAACGTGTTAGACATAATATCTGAATAAAGTTGAATAGCAATTGCCTATTTTATAAGAGCAAGCTCTTGCTCATAAGATCATGCTTCTAATAAGATGCTCAAAAGCAAGACTGTATTTTCCTTTATATCTAAAAAAAGCTTGTTTAGCAAACAAACTTATCTTTATCTGCAATGCTTCCAAAGCTTGTGCTTTGTATTTATGTCCATACTTTTTAGATAACACCTACTTTAACTGTTGCCAATTCTCACATTTTACTGATCTACTGAGCAGTATCTATATTTGCCGTTTTTATTTTCTGTCACCCTAATGTTATCATAACTTAATGCTATCAGGGAATAAGAAAGAATCAATGCTGATTATAGTTAAGAAAGTGAGGATGAAAGCAATACTAACTGGGGATATCTGTTTTCTTTAAAGCCTCTACAGGAGGTCTCCTTATCCTGGAGTCATTCAAGAATTACTAGCATGATTCGAACCCCAAGTAAAGAGGGACTAGTTAGTGCATGTCAAGTAAAGAGCATAGTAGCTCTCTAGCGAGGCAGTGTGGTTTAGAGGAAAGAGAACCTACACAAAGTTTCTGGAGCCAGGCAAATCTATCTTTTCCTTTGTTTTTAACTGGGGATTGAACTCTGAGGCACTCTATCACCAAGCCACATTCTCAGCCCTTTTTAAAAAGTTCTATTTTGAGATACTAAGTTGCCCGGGCTGGCCTCAAACTTGTGATCCTCTTGTCTCAACCTCTGCAGTAGCTGGGCCACCATACTCAGCTCAAACTTACTTATTTATTTATTTATTTATTTATTTATTTATTTATTTATTTTTATGTGGATACTGGGAGTCGAACTCAGGACCTCGCGCTTGCCAGGCAGGCGCTTATGCCGCTGAGCTATATCACCGGCCACTGTTTTGGTTTTTCTGAGACAAAGTCTCAGTATATTGCCCAGGCTGGTCTCAAACCAGCCTCATCTCCTGCCTCAGCCTCCCAAGTAGCTGAGACAATAGGTATGTACCAATGCACCTGGCTAAACCTGCTTTTGGAAATTTGGACCCATCACTTTTTTTTTTTTTTTTCTTTTTTAACTCTATGCCTTCTCTGAGCCTCAATTCCTCCATCTATAAAAATGAGAATGTCCCTACTGTACATGGATGTTCTATATTCTACAGAATTAGATGAGGCAAAAGGATGTGTTATGTACATGTACCAACTCCACACAAGGAACGTAAACATTATGTATTTGCAAACATGTACAAAAAGCAAAACGAACAAAATAGCAAGGGAATCAAGAGATGAGTAGACAGGGAAGGGAGGGAAAGAAAAGGAGATGAAAAAAGGAATTAAGACGTGTTATGTACGTGTACCAACTTTCCACAAGGAATCCAAACATTACATACTACACACATGTAGTAACAAATATTTTTTAAAAGTATGTGTAGCTGCCAAAGAGGAAGTAGCCTGAGGCCAAGACATTGTTTCTTCTCTTTTCCCTGAAACACCTTCTACTAGGCAAAGGCTCAGGGGCTCAAAAATTTTACTAGCAGTCTCTGCTTGAATGTATATACATGGAGGGGAGAGATGCACAGAAAGGTTATACATTTGTGAGTACTGTGCTCTCATGAGCTTTGCCACCTTTAAAATATTTTGTTTTTACTTTATTGATTTAAATATCTGTTTTTTGAGTATCTATTAGTTTACTTGAATATCTATTAGATCTACCCACATATATCACCTGATGAAATCCATTTACTGGTTTTTTAGGTGTCTCTGGGCATGCGGATGCCTGAAAAACCGTCTATTAGTATGATTTGACTGTCTCTAGCCTGTCTCCCATTTGTTTTAGAGAATTACATGGCCAGAAGTGAGGATGGCATTAAATCTCATCATTCTTCTACAAGCACTCTCTCCCCCTTCTGCACAACTGATCTTAAATATTTCTTCCCATTCTGTTCTTAGAAGACCAGCTTTGGTCTCTCTCCACTGAGAAGAATGTGGACAAGCAGACAAAGCAGAACCTGGAAGGGAGAAGGAAAGTGGGTTCTTGGCTTCTGGATATACTATGACCTACTTCTTCACTTACCTTCAAACTTGGTAGGACACTATTTCAGCAACTACCGGGAAGAGCCGAGAAATCCTGTTTTCCTTAAAGAAGAGACTGAAAAATCACCAGGTTGAGAATCAGAAGAGACTATGGCAATTATAAGAGGCTCCCACTGTATAATGACCAAGTAACCCTAGGTATGCCTGTGAGCTGAACTTCCATCTCGTTGTGATCACACAAACAGAATCACAGCTCCAGGAGGAGCTACACATTGTATCCTCTTGGTCCTATCTGAACATACCAAACTGCAGCACAATCTACATGAAGAAGTGCCACTAAAATGGACTGATGATGCCTCGATTGTCCTGCCTGCAGATGAAGACAAAGCAGGAGTCTCAGGAGTTCTCAAAAAGCTCAAGATGTTCTCTGTAAACTACGCTGTTAACGAGGGTGCAGAGAGATGCACAGCAGAGTGAATCGAAATTCACACATGCACCGCCTGTCCTGCTCCCCCAGGATGGCTTCCCACTCACACAGTGTTCCCCAAACCCTGGCTAACCCAGCATTGACCTTTCTTGGTATGTTCATCTGATAATCCATACAGGGTAGATAGGAGGACATGGAAAGATAGAAAGAGAAAGCATAAAAAGAATACTGTCCTTAATGTTAGTAAACAGATAAAGTGGATACACTACAAATGGGAAGTAGTGAGTAAGCTAACAGTACAATGGCAAGGTTATTACAATCTTTGGAGGAATAAAGTCCTATTTCTTCAACATTCTCAACATTTTAAAGTCCAATCCCAGGCTCAAGTTACTGCTGTACAAGGCAACACTCCCTTTCTGGACCACCTTGGTATGATGGGGCCATCAAGCCACAATGATGTATGTTGCCATCACTGCTCAATCACACTCCAGAGCAAGAATTTTCATTTTAGAACCCAAGCCTCAAGTAAGGGACACTAAAATCTTTGTTATCTTTTTAATAGATTGCTGAGAGAAATAGAAAAGAAAACAACAACACTTAAAGCTTACTTTGAAAAGCACCTTTCCTTGGAACCAGATAAAGGCAGTCTTGAACCTCTGCCTTGCCCTTCCCAGGTTCAAGACTCTGGGCAAGCTCTCTGAGACTGAGCTTCCTCATCTACCAATCAGAGGGGAGATGCCTTCTTTTCCAGGTCTCTTGTGGGTTGAGAGAGAGACATGTGTCCAACATTTGGTGTGTTACCCTTTGCTGGTGCCCAATAAATGGTAGCTATTTCTACCATTGCTGGAGTTAAGGCAGAAGACCCCGAACAGTTGTCTAGCACTCTGCTTAGGAGCTTTTTTGAGAGTGTAGATGTACTGAGAAAAGTCCCACCACATGGACACTGGTGGGTTACATATTCTGTTTTAACTGCCCTTTTAAATTAAGTATGGGCAGGGCTGGTGAGATGGCTCAGCGGTGTAAGCGCCTGCCTGGCAAGCGCGAGGGCCCGAGTTTGACTCCCGGAACCCACATACGGAAAAAGGGCCAGTGATATCGCTCAGCGGCACGGGCGCCTGCTTGCGCGCAAGGCCCTGAGGTCAACCCCCGGTTCCCACAAAAAAAATAAAAATAAAAATAAAATAAATTAAGTATGGGCAGATGTTATGGCTTATGTCTATGTCCCCCCAAAGCCTCAAGAGGTCATAAGTGGGGCTTTTTCCAGAGGTGGCTGAATCTAGAGTGTGTGGCTGATTCATGGTACAGTGCTAGGATTAAGGGCCCTAGGATTAAGGGTGGGTGATTACTAATTCAGTCCACTGATTGGTTTGGCACCGCCCTAATCCTGGTAGCCTGGATACAATATAAGGGGCAGAAAGACACTGTTAAAATCCCTTGTTGTTTTTGCTACCTTGTGGGCACCATGATGCCCCTCTGCCAAGCCATCGTACCTTGGAGCCAGCTGATTATGGACTGAAACCTCTACAAACTGTGAGCTAAATAAACCTTTCCCCCTTTAACTCTGGGTGGCAGGTATTTTGTCTCAGCAACAAGAGACAGCAGGCACATCAAACTCTTCAGAAAATCAGTGGTACACACATGGCCCTGAGATTGTCTCCATGCAAAATAGCATAAAAGTAAAAAGCTCTAATTTTGTTTGCAGTTCATATACAGAACACACCACTAAACCCCATCAAACCCACTGTTCTAAGGAATGAAAATACAGGGGTGAAAGATACGGTAAATGTTTGTTTATTTATTTTTTTGTGGGTACCGGGGGTCGACCTCAGGACCTCACGCGCCAGCAGGCACCCGTGCCGCTGAGCGATATCACCGGCCCTTTTTCGTATGTGGGTTCCGGGAGTCGAACTCGGGCCCTCGCGCTTGCCAGGCAGGTGCTTACGCCGCTGAGCCATCTCTCCGGCCCTAAATGTTTATATTTTAAAAATCATGTTACGGTAAAAAGACACACCGCCAAGAAAAATGGAACAACTATGTTCAAGGTGAGGAGGAGTATTCTGAATATTCTGAGAGGGATTAGTGGCAGTATGTCTTTTAATGTAATAATTTTTTAAAAAATTTAAACATTCATCATAATTTATGATCTGTACTGATCAACAGTTTACAGAAATTTATTTCAAATAAAAAATTACAATGTGTCCTCATCCACTTTATTTACCAGATTTGGAAACATGTGACTTCTGGCTCTTCACCAAAGTCAAAATGACCATGAAAATGTAAACATTTTGAATCAATTCAGGACACTGAGGCAGACATGACAGCATTACTAAAGACATGAAAGAAGACTCCAGAACTGCTTCAGAAAGTGGCAAGAATGACAGGCTGTTCAGTGTGAGGGTAAGTATCTTGAGGGGGATTAATGGCAATGTGTCTTACTGTAACAAATTCTAAAAAAAATTTTTTAAACATTCACTGTAGAGGGCCGGTGAGATAGCTCAGTGGCATAAGCACCTGCCTGGCAAGCGCAAGGTCCTGAGTTTGACTCCCGGAACCCACATACGAAAAAAGGGCCGGTGATATCGCTCAGCGGCATGGGAGCCTGCTGGCGCACCAGGTCCTGAGTTCGACCCCTGGTACCCACAAACAAAACAAAACAAAACAAAACCAAAAACAACAACAACAACAAAAAATACTCACTGTAGGGCCAGTGAGATAGCTCAGCGGCATAAGCGCCTGCCTGGCAAGCGTGAGGTCCTGAGTTCGGTTCCCGGTACCCACATAAAGGGAAAAAAAAAATTTCACTGTAGTTTTTAATCATACTCCATATACTGAGATCCATAACAGAAGCCTGATAGCCTGTCTGTTTCACTCCCTACCCATAAATCCTTTCTTCCTCTAGCAGACAATTCCACTGCCAGTTTTGGATCTAGTATCCATCCAAGATGTGGCCATTCCCATACAGGTCACCCTGTAGCCAGATAGCAGGCTGCCGTCACACATGCTCAGCAGTAAGAGATACAGTAACGGGTACCCGTGTGTGCTCTTGGGGAAGCAAGCTGGCACCTGGGCACCTTCAACAACATAAATATCTCTCCTCTTAAGAATTCTTTTCTCTTAAAAATCCTCTCTAAACATAGAACATTTTATTTAGACTCAAAAATGCCTTCCCATCTGTACTAGCTTTTCTCAGGTAAGAGGAAGTAAAAACAGAAGGAAGAGTCCCCTGAAAATCCTAATGAGTAGGAAGAGTCAAAACAGAAGATTTAATTCTAACATGAGGGGAACTCCCCACCCCTGCCTAGTATGACATGAGAGAGAAAGCAGAGAAGCAAACAGAACAGCACATAACCTGGAAGTCCCAAGTACAATCACTAATAGATCCTTTCCAGAGGTGAGCAAGAATCTAGCTCTCTTCAAGGAGACAATCACAGCACCATGTAATTCAAATTAATTCCTTTCTGAATGAGAGCTAAGTAACAAAGACAGAACTTGGCAAGATGGCACAGCACAGTGAGTACGGAACTGTATTCCCAGTTGACACGTGGTAGGATGTTAGGTTGTCAGCTTAATGTAAAATAAAATGAGGCCGCACATTGTAAAGTGTTTTGAAAGGTAAAAATCCAGGGAAATGATGAAAGTAGCATTGTAATGAGTCTGGAGATAATGAACTCTGTGGGTCAGGTGGTTCGGATTGTGACCTTTCTTCAGCTGGTATCCCACAGGCCTCTGGGAAAGGGGGCTGCACAATGAGAGGCCGTGTGTACCTCCATCCACAGCAGGGCCGGCAGCACCATGGGGGCGGTGACAGTGAGCCAGCGGGCCTGGTTTGGAGACCTCCCATACATTAAAGGCAAGAGAGTGAAAAGTGGGAGAGGAAGCTCCCAATATCAACAGTGACGACCTGGGGCCGTGCAGCAAGGAGTTACAAAGGCATAAAAGCTGCTTTATTCAGATGGTTCCTTTCAGGGCAACTCATTTCATGATGCTTAATGCAGGTGGTTAAAAGAACAGGTGGGCTGGACAGAGCTTACAGTATGTCACGCAAATCTGGAGCACCATGGAACATCAATTTAGGGCATGTGGCGTTGAGGTTACGCAGCTTGTAACTCAGAGACTCGTGTTTCATTCTGGACGTGCTGTATAATACTGGAGGGGAAAGGAGTTATTTTGTTTGTTGTGTTTTTCCCCCAACCCCAGTGTAAGGCATGTGGGAAAGAGCTCCACCTGCTCCACTGAAACTTTCTGTAAAGCCCTTCCTACTCCTTTGGGCCCAAGTCCAGTCAGGCCGTTTCCCGGACAGGCACCCTGCTCCGAACACTCTGCCTCCCTCCCTACTTGAGCCCCACAAGCAAGCTGGGGTCTGCTTCTCCCACATACGCTTGGCCCTCACCTTCTCCCGAGCCTGGGAACAGCACATCAGGCACCAGCTCTTCCCTGCTGAAAAGGCTGTGAACCCCCTCCTTCCACATGGCCACCGGGGGCTCCTTTTCACCTTCCGCTACTCCCCAACCATGATCAGTGACAATTCACTCAACTTATAATAGGGAAATCTTACTAATTTTTCCAAGCAATGTAAACACTTGATTTTATTCATGCTTGCAAATCACTTCCCTTTGTAGCGCATTTGTGTGGCTGTTATGTGAGCCCTTTGTACTGATGTTCCTGTCATTCCTTCAATTAAGTTCTTGCCAAACACTGAGCTGTGTCTGGAGATACAAAGATAACTGCTCTTGCTTAAGAGATGCCAGTTTAGTGGGGGAGACAGTGTGTAAACAGATCTGTATCTGAGATCCACAGCCTGGGTAGGGAAAAGAAATGAAATTGCACAAATAACTCAGCAAAGCAGCGAAAAAAGAGCTAGCGGGGCATTACATACCTTGGACACCCAGCACACATCGAGGACTGTGAACGTGGACACTTCCACTTCTGCCTCATGCAATCCACCTGTGTGCATGCATTCCACACACTGGGCCTTTCCTCCTGGTAAAGGGAAGAGCTATCCTCATTTCTATCAAAAGCTGATCTCAAGAGCTTAGGATCCCAGCCCCTGTCTGTACCAGGGACAAGGCCTCTGCGTGACCTACTCTCCTGCATTATCAAATCCTTCCTCCCTGGGGTGCTGCTCTAATTTGCATACAAATATACCTTCACATCTATTCCCTTGACCCAGAGTTCCCCACCAGCCGCTCACCATTTCCCTGCTTGCCTCCCAGTGAATGCCCTGTCTTCTACATCGACTGCTGCCCATTTCCTCCACCTCCATTCAGTGGAGTTTCCTTGCCATGACCTCACTGAAATGGCTCCTGGGGAGTTCACCAATAAGGCCCATCTTGCTAGATCTGCGTTCTTATGTGACTTATGCAGCTACTGTGCTCTTCCATATGGAAAGACTCTTTCACATGTCCCTGAGAATTCTGTGCTCATTTGTTGCCTACTCATTGGCAGCTCCTTCCCCAGTCTCTATGCACTTTTCCTTGCCTGTCTGACTTCTCGTCCCCGCTCCACGCCATTCTCGCACTAGGTCCTACTGGCTGATCTTTCAAAAATCGAACCAGGTTATCACCTGGCTTAAGCTCTCATTGGTTTCCCAGCATCATCATCTTAAATGAATTCCATCCCACAAAAGCCCTGTAGGACTTGGCTCCTGTTTACCTCTCTGCCCTCCCTGACTTCTAACCACACCTCTCACAAACACCCCACCAGATTTCAGACACTTGGAGCTCTTCCTTCTATTCCTCAGACATCCATGCTGCTTGCCATGTCACAGCCTTTATTTACCCTTGCTAAACGTTTGCTAGCCAGGATCACTCTCCCCTTAGTTCACTGCATAGCCAATTTCTTACAATTCATGTCCAGGCTCAGCCGATTTCCCCAAAGAGGCCCTCCTGACTGTCCTGTTCTAGTATCCCTTGCCCAAACTCAGCCACCTGCTGGCTCACGACCCCAACCCAATTTCTTCAAAACACTGCAAGTACTGTGTGATATTTATTTCTTCACATCTCATTTGTCTATCTGTCTGCTAGAATGTAAGGCACACAGAGAAAGGATGTGTTCTCATTCGCTGCTGTATGTCTGGCTCCAGGCACAGTGTTTAGCATTTTGTAGGTCTTCCCTGTAAATATTTGCCCACTGTGCATGAGTGAAATGATGGTGAACCCTTCAGTAGAGGCCCACGCTCAGCTCTTGGTTCTTCAATGGCAGAGGAACACAGGAAAGGTAAAGGAGACACAAAATAACCCATGCACAGGGAAGTCAGACCGTGCAACCAGAATTGTTGAGGAGGCATTTTATTTCCAATCTTCAAGAGGTCATCACTAGCTGTTTATGTCGGATGAGGATTAAATTAAAATAAACCAAGCGAACCAACAAACAAAAAAATGGGCCGCACATTTAGGAGAATGGATATAGAGAACATGTGGGTTAGAGTTATGATAACACTTTCTGGGACTATTATTTGAGATTATAATCGGTACCTGAAGCGGAGTACTGAACATCCTTTTAAACAAGAAGAGATAATAACAATCATGTATTGATCAAGTGCCTCCCCATGCCAAGGCTATTACACGAGCCTGATCCCCTCTGACACTTGCAGCAACCCCACCTGGCAGGGACTCCTACTGTCCTCATTTTAGAGATGAGGAAACTAACTTATAAAGGCCAGGCAGGTGATAAACGACCAAGCTGGGACCAAGCTCGGTCTAAAATTGTGCTCTTACCCTAGGTCTAGAAGGGAGGATTTAAAGCACTAGCTGTAGTCCTGCTGAAAGCATGAGGCTTAACTTGTTGGTCTTCACCCAAATCTAGAGCTCTAAGACATGTCCAGAAGTAACATAAAGGACATGACATGAACAACATAAAATAGTACCAGTAGTGTAGATTCTTTGAACTTTTGGTTATACAGACATTTGAGGAATTAGACAAAACAATATAGTTTTGGCTACCCATTATATAAATTCTCTTCTCTCATCTTACAGTCCAAAAACTGTGTGTGTGTGTGTGTGTGTGTGTTACTGGGGAATCGAACCCAGGGCCTCTCACAGGCTAGGAAAGTATTCTACCACTGAGTTACATGCCCAGTCCTTTGTGAGACATACAGGACAGCCTCAAAACTGTGGTCCTCCTCCCTCTGCCTCCTAAGTAGCTGGGATTACAGCCATGTGCCACTGCCCTTGGCTGAGACCTATCTTAGAATTGAAAGGGGGAAAAATTTAGTTTGCAAATATCACCGGTGTGACAAAATAATTGCTTGTTCCTCTAAGGTTTTGAAGAGAGGTCAGCAAACTATGGCTTATGAGCCAAGAATGGCTGTACATTCTGAAGTGGGTTAAAGAGAGAAGAACACACAACAGAGACCTTACGCAGCCCACAAAGGCTGAAATATTTACTCCCTGGTGCTTGACCAAGTTTGTTGGCCTCTAGTCTAGATCTTATAAATGGACACAAACAGTATGAAATACTTGTTACAGAGAATGGAGTCCCCAGTTAGAAAAAGTGACTCCCTGAAGGTTTTCGAAAGTATCCAAGAAAATTAATACATGGCTAAAAATATATACTATACATATATGAAATAAATATATATCTTATAAATATATATACTGTTTAACAAATAATATACATTTTATAAATATATGTACTCATATTTTATTTTTTGTTCAGTTGGTTTTTGGGGGTTTCTTTGAAACAGGTCTCGCTATGCAGTTCAAGCTGGCCTTGAATTAATTATGTAGCCCTGGCTGCCTCAAACTCAAGGCGATCCTCCTGCCTCAGCCTCCCAAGTGTTGGGATTATAGGCATGTGCCACCATACCCAGCTATACTTATATTTTATATCTGAAATTTTATAAAGGTATATACCATCTACAACAGAACTTTCTAGAGTCAGATTTTAAAGTAGACCTGGCCTTCCCATTTAGGATCCATGAGATGCTACCTGGAAATATAAAAAGGAAAGGAGGAAGCTAAATGGCTTGGAGAAGAATGAGAAGTATCCAACTTCAGAGCTGCAAGGGACCTCAGGGACACTAAGGACCAGTGCCCACTCTCAGTAAATGAAGACACAGCCCAGCAAAGGGCAGCAGCCTCAGGTCACAGTGGGGGCTAGCACAGCACCAGCCTGTCTTCTGGCTCCTGAGTTAAGTCTGTTCTCCCAGAGCCACATGGCCTGCACCTTACTGCACAGACACGATCTGCAAACCGAGGCGCGCTAGACAGCTTTTTAAAAGGTCAAACAAAAACCAGCAGCTCTGCAAAGAACGTTTAATCTGAAGGTAAGATCTCAACCCCTTTTACAAAAACAATTTGTTTCTCACTTTATGATGCTTTTTAAACTTCAAAAATAGCCCACATTCATTATAGAAAATTTAGAAAATGTAAAAAAACAAAAAAAAAATTTAAAGAAGAGATGATCCATTCACAGTCTTATTCCACAATAAAATATCTTAACATTTGGTATATTTCCTTACTGCTTTTTTAAAAATGAATTTATACATGTCATTTTAAAAATCAGAAGCTTGTTTTAGTATTTTTTTTTCACTTAACTTGTCAGCATTTGTATCATATAAATTGTCCTAACATTTTTAATGGCTGTACCATTTCATGGTATATATGACTGTAATTTCTCTAACTAACTAATCCTTCCAGGACCAGCACACAGAATATTTTACCTCTTCCTCACCAACACTAACCATGAGAATTATTCAAAATATTCTTACATTTGGAGGCAGGAAATGGTTTTTCTTTGTTTCACAGTGAGGCTGATTCCTTCTTTACATGGCCTCTTACAGTCATCTCTCCATGTCCAAAGTCTGAGGGTGCTTAGGTGCCTTACACAGATGGCACAGTATTCGCATGGAACCTGCACACATCCTGCCACTTACCTCAAGTCATCTCTAGATTACTTATAACATCTAATACAGTGTAAATGTTATGTAAATAGTTGTTATACATTGTTTAAGGGATAATGACAAGAAAAAGTCTGCATGTTTAGCATAGACACAGCTTTAAAAAAAATTGGTTTTTGTTTTTGTTTTGTTCCTGCAGCTGATTGAATCTGTGGACGTGGACCCCTCGGGAAAGGCAAGGCTGACTATATTTATACTCCTTCTTTTGTGAAGGGTCTAATCTCGATATTACATGTCCTATCTCCGTTTCTCTTCTGAAGAGTTCATCTTTTTCCTTTTCAATTATAAAAATCAAACACCAAAGATTTTAATCTTTTTCTATTTTAAATATTGTATTTTTTCCCACTTTGCCACTGCTTTGTCTTTTTAATTTGTTGTTTTTAATTCCAGAGGGTAGCATTTCTGTTTAGTCAAATCCTTTGTAATCCTTTTGTCCTCTGTAATTTTGACAGAGATCAGCAGCAGTCCAAGGCTGACGTGCAGCCACACAGAGGATAATCTACTGGAGCTGGCCAATGATCCAGGAGGCTGTCAAAGCAGCCAGCCTCAGTCCCGGACTCTGCACAGCCTGTGGAGGCTCCACTCACTGCAGGCCAGATGGAAGGGATGTGTGGTCGAAATGCTACCAGATGGACTGAGAGTCAGGAGGCCTGGACGCTAGACTCGGGCTTATTGCTCATCCTTAGGCAAATCCCACAGCTCCCTGGGCAACACAGACGTCGAAAACCAAATGAAAAGTCTGGCTACTACAGTCTCAAAGACACAGCCAGCGCTAAGGCTCAGTCCTATCTGACATGGGAGAGGAGACTCGGTGCTAGCTGTTCCAGACTAGTCAGGATCCACAGCCCGGCCGGCCAGTGAGAAGAGCGAAGGTGCAAGACGGCAACTGCCCAGCAGGAGAGAGTCTGTAGTCCTTTAGACACTCAGGTCACAGAACTCATTTCACGTGAGCAGCCATGACCTAGAGGGTCAAAGGCAGTGGAGAACCGAAGCTGACACAGGCTTCCCAAAGGAGACACCGGTAATCTTCCACGGTTTCCTCTGAGGCAGCTGGGACATGGGCATAAAAGGCAGAATATCGACATAAAAAGACCCAAAATGAGACATGATGAGAACATGCGGCACGAGATCTGAAGTGAAATGAAGCAGCTGTTTAGGAGAGGGATCACCATGAGAGCCAGCTCTTGGAGTGCAGGCATAAATGAGATCACAGGCACCAAAAGAGGCAAAAAAAAAAAAAAAGGACAAGGAAACTCAAGCAGGGCTGGGCATGGTGGCACACCTTGTAATCCTAGTACTTGGGCGGCTAAGGCAGGAGGATCTCCGTGAATTCAAGACCAGCCTAAACTACACAGCGAGATTCTGTTTCAAAACAACTTAGAATAACAAAAGAAACTCAAGCATAGGAAAAGACATGGGCCCAAGGACAAGTTAGTAGTTGGTGAGGCTGTCCCTGAGTATCTGCAAACACCATATTATGAAAGGATGACATACGCTCGGAGGTACTAAGGTACTGGCAAGAAACACAAAATGCAAGTTACAGAATAGCAGCATTGTGTTGTGAGTGACGCCAGCAGAGCCCTGGGTCCAGGTTACACGAGACCACGGGGATCACATCAATATGCCAGAACCCTTACCTTGTCCTGCTAACTATTTATTTGCATTCAGTTAACAAGTAATTTTTTTTTTTTGGTGGGTACCAGGAGTCGAACTCAGGACCTCGCACTTGCCAGGCAGGCACTTATGCCACTATCTCACCAGCCCAATTATTTTTTTCTTGCACAATATTAAGTAATAACACCTGTTTGCTTTCTTTACTTTATTGCTACTTTCGCAGTTATTTACCTTTTCCATTTTAGCAGATTACAACATAAAATGACTTCAGGAGATGTTATGTCATAATATATGGTTTAATTTAATCTTAGTAGTCCAATCCTGATAATACTGCCTCCCTTACTGAAATCAGCCTATCATCACATATATACATATATAAATGTGTGTGTGTATGTATGGGTAGAGAGTTTGTTTGTGTGTTTGTTTTGAGACAAGGTCTTAATATGTAGTTCAGACTGCTCTTGAACTCATTGTGTAGCCCAGGCACCCTGAACTAGTGGCAATCCTCCTGCCTCAGCCTCCCAAGTGCTGGCATTACAGGTATGTGCCACCATGCCTGGCAGAAATACATCTTTTTTAAAAAAGACCTCATTCTCAAGTGAGAAGAAACCACAAAGCAAAGAGGCAATAAAGAAGAAAATTAAATCCCCAGTCCCCTACCTGGTCCAAAGGGAAGTATTAGGAATAATTAAAGCAATACTTGCTTGTGTTTCTGTGATGAAGGATGCCTCACACATCTGTTCACTTCCAATACTTTGCATTTTAAGCTTGTTTACTCTTTCACATGAAGAAAAGAGCCACATTCACCTTCCAAAAAGCATGCAAGGCAAAAAACTACACTGCAAATACCTTTATCCTCAGGCTCAAAGTTCTCGAGAAATTAAAACTCCTTTATTGTTTCTTCTGTGTTGGATCAAATGGAAAAAGAATAATCAAATCCCACTTTAGAGATGAGACAGCGGGACAGAGAAATGACTGAGGTCAGCCTATGGCACGCAGAGGAACAGAGGCCGCTCTCCCCGGTCCCCTCCTGGACTCTGGCCACGTCCGAGTCCATACCCACTTCAGCACCGCATCGATTCAAGGGGAAACCACGGTAGCGCAGAAGAGCTCACGCTGCCGTGAGGGCAAGAAGCCAAACTCAGCCCCAGCTTTGCCTCAGTGATCTTGGGAAAGTAATTTTCACCTTCCCATGCCTCCGTTCCCCTCGCTAGAAAATGGGGATAACGTTTACATTACAACCTACTACAGCATGTGTGAGGGCTCAACGGAATGAGGGGCTCCAGAAGGGCTGGGATGTTACTTAGCGATTGAAAGAGAATAAAAACAACTAAAACAATGATTTTTAAACTTGTATCACTTCCTCATTTGTGAATTTCATAACTTTATCTCCTAAAAATGCTACATGGCCCATATTTAAGAATTAATGCCGGTGATATAGCTCAGCGGCACAAGTGGCAAGCGCAAGTTCCTGAGTTTGATTCCCAATACCACCGCCCCGCCTGCAAAAAAAGAATAAAGTGAAAAATGAAGGTATTTTAAAAAAAAAATGTAATGAAATTCTTTATTTCAATCATTTGCTTTATCCAACTGAGAACTATGTATGGTATGTCTGTTTATGTTTTAAAATTGTTTATGTTTCTGTGTAAAATTAAAGAAAATTAGGATGTAGCATCAATATATAAATTATTTTAAAAATTACAGATAAACCTCAATGTGTTAAATAATAAGACTGAATTTTGCTCATTAAATTAAATTTAAACTTTCAATTTAAGGTTTTATTCACAAGCTAAAACAGCACCACTGCCTATAAAAATTACATGGTGATATAGAATCTATGAGTTGACAAATTCTGTTTATGTTTTTGAACATAGCATTCTAATCCAAGCATTTAATCTAAAAATAATGGGATTCTTTTACATTTTAACCCTTAAAATTTTGTCCAATTATGAACAAAACTTCCATATAATTTGGAATAAGAAAGCTTGCTGTAACCTAACAATTACTTTGAATAAATGATATCTATCAAAAATTTCCACGGGTAAAAATGTTCCTTTCCTTGGCACCCCAGAGGAGCAATGTTTAACAAAAAAGAATTATTTATGCCTACAAACAGAGAACTGTAATAGGCAGTTTTAATATAACACATCACAGCAGTGCAAGCAGGCTGTCAGAAACCTGTTACCTGGTTTTGACTTATACTCATCTGATTTCCAAGACCAGACTAAAGCCTTGGAAACAGTGGGGGCTTTTGATTTTACTTTTCTTTATTATTGAGAGTCAATGGCAGCGGTTGCTAAGCCGGCTGCATCTTCAGGCAGGAATACAGAGGCCCTACCTTTTCCTGCTGAAAATGAGCTCTCACTATCTCATATGTACAGAACTAGCGATGTCAACACACACCTCTTTCTTTTTCCTCTCTTTTTAAGTGCTGATAGTAATTTCGTGGTTTCAATGGTTACTGCGCTCATTTTGGAAGACAAAATACTGTTATGAAGTTCCTTTCATTCTGAAGGACAATTTTAAGAGGAAAGGGATCTACAGCTGATCAGTTTTGCTACCAAGCGTAGATGTCAGTACACTGGGATCAAATTAAAGACAAAAACAGCAGGGTAGGGGGAACGGGTGAGGGGCGAGGAGTGGGGCTGAGCCTGGAACCAGAACCAGAGCAAGACCAGAGAGAACCTGGGCCAGAGAAGCCCCTCTACAGTCTGATCATGCAACAAATAAGGAAACTGGGTTAGTGTTTTTAACTGTAATGAGTCACATTAATTAATGCTAAAAACAATGTTAACAGTATATTATTTTCATCTAGTTAAATAAAGGATTACACACATTTGAGTAAATTACACAGCATTAAACATTTAAATAACTTGAAATGAAGCCATTACTGTCATTCAAACAAGTTTCCACAGCTAAAGGCTGAATGTTAAGTATGAACTGATTTGGCATTACAAGAATATAAATCCTTTATCTCTTTAGCGAGAAGGAGAAATGAAGAGATTTGACGACTTCTGACTTGAGTGGTCTGCGGTAGCACAGCGCCCTCCAGTGGTGAAATATTTAAAGTGCAATTTCCAAAGGCCAAAGTTCAGTAATCTTTTTCAACAGTGACAAATGAAAACACAAACTTTTTTCCTTTTCTTTTAAATACAATTGTTTATCCCAATACATACCTTCACTGTCAGACCATATTCACATTGCCAAATTTCCCTCACCAAATTTAAACTTTTTTCTTCAAGTCTGATTTTGTTCCACTTATAACACATTCTGGAGAATAAAAAAGCAAAGCAAAACCAAACAGAACCTTACATGGATATAACTAGATGCAATAATGAGTAAATTCTCTACAATCCTGGGATGTGAGTGATGGAGTGGTAATAACAATTCTGAAGTGTTCAAATCTGAACTCTGAAGTGAGATTAGGAACTCTATTTTGCCTATTTTAAAACATGGTGAAGGCAGACTCAAAATTACACAAATATATTTTATTCAATCTATTACATGTGAACATGTCTGCTTTTTAATAATATAAAAGATTCACCGTATATACATTTTCATCATTACAACTCTTAAAATAGATCCAAAGTTAAGAGCTTCAAATATTTTTTCTGTGGTAGGAAAATAATGTTTTTGTTACCTTTACAGGTTACCACAAAAACTTCCTTAGGCCAATCTATATTTCTATTCTTAAAAATACACTGATTTCTCATATAAAAAGGGACCATAATTCTATGTATAGTAACATCTGAAATAAGAGAAAATTGCATATAATATTTTTGGTTTTCTACTTAATAAAAATGGTATAGCTTGAAAGCAGGGCCTAAGGTCTTACACCAAACAGTTACTAGGTAGAATGAGGCAATTTATTTTTAAAAATTTATTTATTTTAGTAAGTTTCTAAAGACTTTTTCCTCTTCTCCCAGTCCCAAAATAAAGGGATTTGAACATGTCTGAAAGGACCTCTCCTTTCAATAGAACCAAAGGAGCAACTCTGTACGATGTAAACAGCAACGGCTTTGGGTTTTGTCCTGAATCCACCTACCATAGTCCAAGTCAGGCAAATAACACTGCTGCACTTAGAGCACCATCCCTGTCTCATGGGAACGTTGGGAGGATCAAGGGTCAGGGAAATACTTGGCTCCACTGCCTGGAACTCACATAGGAGTTCTTCAAAGAATGTTAGTTCTCATCTCCACCCATTCTTACCACTTACAGAACTCAGAAGACCTATTCTCGCCACAAGGACCGGAACCACATGCAGTCACATGGATGAATCAATGAACCCACTCAGAATCTCATCTATGAAAACCCTGTCCCGTTCTTTACTGCCATACGCTAGAAGACCCAAAGATGATGCTGGAAGCAAAACTCACTGACTCCTGGGAAGGGAGGGAAGAGAGCAGAAGTAGCATTTGTTAGGAGCTTCGCGTGCTGCTCCTCACTGCACCCAATCTTTCTGTATACTGCCTCGTTATTTATGGTGCCACAGGCCTCCACAAACCTGAATGGTTACCATGATGGTTTATTCTTGCCCAATAAGACTGAAGGACAAGCCCCAACTGACCGCACAGATAGATCTGGAGTGGTAAAGACAGAGAAAAAGAGGAGCAATAACACAGCCCCATGAGAATGGTGGCAGAGATGAGGACATGCTCATGAATAAGAATGTCTTACTTATCCCATCTTAATTACTTTCATCTGTTTCTCTCTTCATATGTAAGTATTTAAAACACTGAGGTGGTGGGAGATGATATGAGTCATATCGAAATCTTGGGGGGGTGCATGTGTAGTCTGAAAGGGCGTCTTCTGAATTATAATAAAATATACTGTTTACAAAGCAGGCTGTCTGTCCTGTATGACCAAGAAAACAAAGCAGTTGTACAGGCTTGATGTGAAAGTGACCTACACTATTCTCTGTCACTAGCAAGAACAGGAAAATGCTTGTGGCAAGCAAGCCGGCCCTACACTCACACCCATCTCACATGACTTTAGGAAAAAAGGGGCATCCTTCTAAGACTGTCAATGCCTCATTCTTTTGTTACAATTCTTACTCTTAATATGAAGGGAGGTGTAAGATTTCTAAGCTTATCAGAAAGATCATGAGTTTTATTAAAACACTGAGAAACATGATTTTTTTAAAGCTACAAATCAGCTTGAGGAACACAAAAGGGTAAAGGGAGAAAAGGCTCATGGGACAACTTTTAAAATTCAGGCTTTAGGCTAATGGTCATGCCAATTAAAATGCAAATGGATAAGGCTTCCAGCTTTTGCCAGCTTGCCAAGTTCCCTGATGACTTACTAGTAGCAAGTGCCATCAATGCCTTTCTATGCTACCTCAATGTCCTAAAAACAATGCTCAAATAAGCTTAAGAGAGTAAGGTCAGATCAAAAAGCAGGCAGGGCCTACCCCCACCCCCACACCCCCTCCAAGACCCACTGCAGGGCAGAAAATTTCAAGCAAAGCAGCAAAAGCACCAGCATGTCCCCCTCATCAATGCAGGAAGTGCTTTTTTTTTTTTTCTCAAAAGGCAAATGCCACCAAACAGAACTAGAACCATCTAGCAAGCAAATGACAGATGGATATAGATACATAAGGTAAAGGACAGAATTGGTTTTGGTGACTCTCTGAATATTCATAAAATCTATAAATGTCCAATTCTTTTAGGATGCAGTCTGTTAGAAATGAATATGCAACTATACCAAATAAAAACACTGTATTTCTCAAAATGTATACATGGAGAGAATTTTTCCCACCTCCTATTGCTGTCACACACAACTGCTGGATAAAGCAGCATCTGAAATTTATATTGATTTGTGATTTATATTCTCTAACACAGGTCCCAAGAATATGTTCTTCTTTTCCAAATTTTATTCCCTCTTGTGTCATTTCACTTATCACAGAAGATGCTACATCCAGTAGATGTTCCTAAGGATGGTTTTCAAAGTAACTCCTCAAAATTATCAGGACTCTTGCACACTACACAGGAGATCCTGTGGCAGCAATGCAGTCTCCCTTTCTTTGTATTTACCAGTTCATTATACGGAAACAAAGGAGAGGAGGGAAGCTGAGGAAAAGAGAAGGGGAGAAGGGGGAAGAAAACTGCAAATACAGTTCTCAGCAAAAAAGAGCCATGGTCAGTGCAGATGACCACTCCTGACCATCGACCTAGCAAAAGTGAAAATCAGTGATTACTGGAGGATTTCCAAAATCTTGTTACCACAAAACTCCAACTACTGAGCAACCAGTACAGCAGGTAAAGGCTTCAGATATAGTCAGTCTCCCAAATTCCAGACAAGACTGAAGGTATTATTTCAAGTCTTAATTAAACAAGCTTAGCTAGAATCAAACTGCAAGCAAGCAACCAAGTCAGCAACAGCCAGGTTTATAGAAGGAGGCATTCGATAAGAATACATGTAGTAGGTATGCAGGAAACAGATGGACTTAAGGCTAAGGTGCCCCTCAGACTTAAAACTGCTTTGTTTGACTCTCACTGGCTTTATGGAAACACTAACTATAAAGTCACTTTCACATTAATAAAAAATCTCTAGTAAGACAAACATTCAAACAATTCCCAATAAATTATCAGAGACATAAATCTAGTAGTTTCTGGAAGTGGTTTACTATATGAATTTGGCTGCCTGGGGCACCTGACTATAGTACCAAAGCCAAACTCAACCTCTCTCAGTTTTACCACAGTAAGGTTCTTCCAGGACTCATATAAGGTATCCAGGATGAGTCACGGTGCCAGAACTAGTCTATCATCCATACTCCATATTCATAGACAAGGGAATGCTATGAATATTTCTAAAGAGCAGATTGTGCCAAGTAGCTGTATGTAACATAAGCTACATTTCTTTCATTATTTAGATGCACATATACTTTTCAAAAGTTGTAGAGTTTTCTCTTGATTTGTTATGTAGTGCTAAAAAAAAGAAAAAGAAAAAGCCCAAGGAGCAACTCGGAAGGAGTCAGGAGGAACACAAGGACTTAAAATCTCTGGCTAGAAGTGCTCTTCATCCTCTCCACATAATGCCCACTGGCCCGAGCACGTCACCGAGGCAAACCCAACAGCAATGGTAGGGAGCACGTGAAATTTTTAATGAGAACTATCTCCCCATTTTAAAAATATTTGATTCTAGAACTTGAGAAGCCCTGTACCATTCCTCTTGTAAGTTCCATTTTCCATAATAAGGATTCGTGTGTATCCTTGGACTTTGGTAATTCCTCTCCTTATTGGGACTAGGCCAATTCTTGGTTCCCATGTTGATTTTTCTCATAAAATTGCATTCACAACAAATGGGGCCCCTACCCCAGGTACAAATTCCACAGAACAAAAAACCTTTACTGTGAAGTTAAATCCCCACACATTTTCATCCATGCCATTTACATAGCACACTTTTCAAAAAACACACTAATGAATGATCCATCATTTTGGGGGGCTAAACAATAACTGTCACCAACTGCTAGAGGTTCATCTTTTTGATGTGGCCTTTTGCCAAGCCTGTTTTCTGTCAGTTTTCTTATTTTCTCTTTAATTTTGCTAAGTGAACACTATTTTGACAAGGGGTTAAGCGACACACACAAAGCAGAGAAAAAAATATTAACAAATTAAGCACTTCTGTCTCCTCCTCCTCAGAACACTACGCCTAACGCTGCACATTCTACACTGCGGACTTAGAAACCGCGCTGGGGCACCGCCGGCTCCAGGTTCAGCACACAGTCACCTGGACTGTGATCACACGCATTTACCTTTATTTGTAGAATCTCCCCATTGTTGCCAATGGCACTTGAACATTATTATTACTAATCCAGCTATTCTTAATAATAGTATTTAAGTAACATGTCATCTTGGGAACTTTAGAGACAATAGCTGATTAATTGTCAAGCATTGGCCGGTGAGATGGCTCAGCGGCTTAAGCGCCTGCCCGGCAAGCGCAAGGGCCCGAGTTCGACTCCCGGAACCCACATACGAAAAAGGGGCCGGTGATATCGCTCAGCGGCACGGGCACCTCCTAGTGCGCGAGGTCCTGAGGTCGACCCCCAGGTACCCACAAAAAAAAAAAAAAAAAAAAAAAATTGTCAAGCATTTAATGTAACAGGATTCTAATCTCCAACCTCTGAAGCAGGGTATTTATTGTTATAATGGTAAAACTTTTGTTTGAATTGCTTATTTATGCAATATATATTCTCTATCACCTCAATTCTAATTTTTATATCTGCTTTGTAAGTAAAATAAAGGATCACATGCAGAAAGACACAGATAGTACACTTCACAAACAGTAATGAATCTCTTGCGACTCCTTTTATTCACACTACAATAGATCCTATATCACCATGCAGAGAAAAACAAAACAAAACATCATAGATCATTCCCTTTGTTTGTAAGATACGCTCACAGCGCTCTGATAGGAACAAGAACCAGGAGGTGCAGTGTGCTGTGCTACGCCTTAGGAGTGCGAGTAAATACGATATTCTGTTGACATCTTGTTCCTGCTTTCAAACAACCAGGTATGTTCCATATGAACTGCCAGGGCAGCTGAATAAGTTTTCCTGTCTAAATCTGCCCACAGTCTTTTCAGAAACCTTGTCTTAGGCTGAGCCACACATCTTAGTTGAACGCTGGTGGTAACGATTTCTTAACTTGCAACAGTCACTTGAAGTCAATATTTAAAGGGTGTAAACATGACCACCACTGTCTGCAAACCTTCTCCTTACACATACCGCGCATACTTTACATGTGACAATGCAAGTGGTCTGAATCCAGCAGGAAACCGAAAGGTGTCAAAGAAAGAGAGCCAGAATCCCTTTCTCAGGCCCTTAATGAGGTCTCCAGAGCCAGAGGCACACCAATAACAAACTATACTTTTCACACAGGGGGAGGGGAGGAGAAGCCAAGAGGGAGGGGATATAGAGCTTGTCATCTGAAATTAATTGAACTTAGCCATGCCAAGAAAACGCTGGTAATAAACCCTCCCCATTTAAATTAAGGATTTTATACCATGAAAAAAATAAAAATTTATGGCAGTAATTTCATCCGGGTTTTTCAAGAAGTGCTTGCTGATTTTCTTGCACTCAGTAGAAAATCCCCGAGGAGCAATGCAGACTGCAATAAGGCAGACTTCTAAAAAGATGCCATTTAATTCCTCACTCCTCCCCTCGCACTATCACCACACTTCCACTTTTCTCTCAGTATTAACTCTCTCCACACAACTCTCTCCCTTTAACTCTCAGGAACCTCTCACAGGGCAGGTGAGAGTGGGCAACACACAAGTGCTCACTCCTTGCTCTTGGTAGGAGAAGGGTCACAGAGGAAAGCAGCCCTGCAAGCTCACACCCGTCTCATGCTTTTCTTTACAACATCTAGCCATCTTGATTAAAGGCATCAAAAGTATGAATGGCTTAGAAACAATCTACAAATAAATCCACTACTCAGCACCTCTAACACTGGTGTCCACAACTGATGAATGACTTTGGTTCCCAGCCTGTGAGTCCTGTGCAGCAGGGAAGTGACACAGGCCAGGCGCAGAGCTATCTGCAAGCGTTCTGCAAACCCCATGGGCACCAAGCTCTTGCCTGCAGACCAAATGTATAATATACAGAACAGACCCAGGGTTCATTTTCTAATGGCCACCGATACTGTTGTGCTTTAAAACAGAAATGTATTAAAAACCATAACATAAATCACAAGTAGCTCTTTTTTTGGTCATTTTCTCAATGGATACTATAAGTAAAAGACTTAATTTACAGTCCTGAAATTATTTTTGATGTCAAAATGAGTCTTCATATTGAAGAAAATAGGAAACAACTGATATGAGCATATCATTTCAGTGCTTTGCATTTGTGCACACGGTGGGCACTCAATACTTGCTGACCACAGGTGTCATTCCATTTTTTGGCCCTTTTGCATCTATTTTTTTCTTTCATTGCAGTCCCTACCAGTTAACTCTGCCAATTTATTCCATCTCTTGATGTACCAGAGAGCAGCAGTTCTCAAAGCATGGTCTGGGAACTCCTGGAAGGTCCCTGAAACCCTTCTGGGAGATCCATGAGGTCAAAATTTCCTAATGCTAAGGAGTTACTTGCCTTTCATATATATAGAGATTTCCATAGGCACCATGACCTATGATATCACGAAAGACAAAATGAGAAATAGTTATGAGAATACAGCTGTCCTCTACTTATTATACCATGCATTAATGAGATTTACAAGTATACTCTCCTCACTAAATTTATTTCACTTTCGAAAACATAGCTGTTTTTCATTAAAAATGTTATTCATATTGATATGTCACAGGGTTGCTATCATATTTTTAAATTAATTCATACGCAAATGCAAGAGCTATATTCTGCCTAAACAAAGCTCTTTGGAGTTCTCAGTAACTTTAAGAGCATAACGGGCTCCTGGGAACCAATGTTTGAGAACTATTGCTATGGAGACTGCAATCTGCAATGTCCTAGTGTCTATGCAGAACACGGCTCTGTTCTCAGGAGCTGTGCAGATCCCTAGGGACATACTAACAGAGGCTGGACCCCTAGCTGCCAGGGACTGGAAGGGAATCAAATGTGAAACTGGGTGACTGGACCCACTACTCGCAATGCTCTCTTCTAAAATGAGATTCTGTAATTTGGTCTGGGAAGGGACCTAAGGAAGTCTCCTTCCAGAGCTGTGACTACTGACGTGGACTATGAATAATACTTAATATACCTTCACTATACTATCCACGAAACAGTATGAGCATATTAATGGGCAAATTAATAATTTTCCCTGGTTGTATGGTTTTCATGTCAGTACAATATTTCCAACATTTTGGATGCAAGATGACCCTTTAATTTTGCTGTTTTTGAGTTCTTACTTCACAGGAAAAGCTCTCTCCTTCATGTCTTACCTCCCATGGCATTCAAATCACACAGTCCAGTCCCATTTACTGGAAGGGAAAGAAGGCTAGGGGAAGAAGGCTTAGAGGAAAAAGGCCATTCACCCTATTTTCAAACCAAGTCATTATAGACAAGGGGCAAGGTCAGTAACAAGGTAAACAAATACTCTGCTGACAGAACTCTCCAAGGCAAATAAAATATGCCAAACCCATAGAGTCAAGTGGGATCTCTTAATCTTCTGCACAGCATGGAAACAGAATGGTGCATCCTTAATGAACATACTGTACTCACAGAAACTAGTAAGTTGTTTAGAAGATATGGCATTGTATCCACGAAGGAAAAGAACTCTTAGAAAAATTAAATGACCACACTTTAATTTGATTCAATTCAGTGAACGTTAACTGAGTGCCTGTTATGCTCCAGTCATTAGTCTAAGGGATCATAAAAGAGAGCATCAATGAGACACATGCTCATACCGTGCAAGTACTCACCCTCAACAGCGAAATCTCTGTAGCACAATGCGCAAGTGATTCAAAAGTTAGGTGCTCAATACTATAAAACATAGATGAAAAAGTAGTTCATTCTGTTGAGAATAGGAGAGACAGAAATTGCATAGGTATAGGAGGGGGGAATGAAAAGTCTCCAACCAACCTATGGTCTCCAATTTCAGCTGAGACCTTACCAGCTCCAGGAATCTTTCTTTGTGTGTGACATCTAGTCCTCCATTCTCCACAGCTGCTGCTTCAAACCTCCTTCATCGCCTTCCTATCTCCTACCCAATGCCCTACAGTGCTATGCTCAGCAGCAGTTCTGGCTGCCTTCTGCAGAGCAAAAAGGGGCATCAGGTCTGGACACCAGCCCCTGGGTCTAGTGCCCTCACCCTATCCTCCAGGAGAAGACCAAGGTTCATCTCTTCACTAAGGGTCTCAAGCCCATCTATCTATTCTCCCCTCTCAGGAACCTCTGCTCTGCAGCCTCTCCCTCCCCATCCTTTCCCTCTCTCCTGAATTCTTACCACCATCATTTGAACATGCTTCCTCATAGCCTTCTCATGAGTTAACCATTTTTTCTCTCAATGCCCCATAAATTCCAGGCCCAGGAGAAGGGAGGGGCAAATACCCTTGTTCCGTTACTACCCTCAAACCACCCTTCCCTTCTGCCTGCAGATCTCCCTGCCTTCTACAGTCAAGCCCTACCTGCTCCTGCCACCATTATCTCCCAACTCCACATTCATTCTACCGACCAATAGCTTCTACTCCCGGCTCACTTCTCCACTCACACACCTGTCATCACATGTCAAAAGCCTATATCAAATAATATCTTGGCCTCCCAGGTCCTTGACATCCTCATTTCCAGGAATTCTTTCTTCCACTATATTTTAGTGACCCAAATCCACAGGCAACTCCTTGACTCAGTCAAGAGAAATCAGTCTTATCAAAATCCCAAATTCAATCACTCCATGCTCCAACACTCTTCCTCATCCTTTCCATTCATTTGTTTTAGCATCCCTATTGCTACAAATTCACTAAGCCTTCTAACCCACAGATCCTGCCCAGGCTCACAGCCTCTTTCTGCCCTACTTCTCTCCTTCAGACCACATCTCAGGTCCTAGGGTCCACATATCATCATCACTGCCTGTGGAAATGCCCTCACTCTATCACGCTTACCTGGCAAAATCCTGCCCTGCGTGTCCACCTTGTCTGAGAACAAGCCCATGAAACTGCACAGAGCTTAAAGGAAAATCACACTATCAGACTTCATTTCAAATTCAACACTGCCCAGGAATCCTTCTATATCCCCTTTCCTACTTCTAGGAACTATTTTCTACTTTGAGTCTTCTAAGTCCTCCCATCGACCCCTCACCCTTGGTGTTAGGAGCTGAAGCCAGGGCCTTGCACATGCTAAACACATACTTTACCACTGAGCTATACCCCAGCCTCTGTGCCCTTCTTTGCAACTGGTTTCCTATTTTATTTACTGAGACTATAAAACTTCCCCATGTTACCATCACCAAAATTACAAAATTACGAGCATTTAAACCTTCTTCCTTCTTTGCCTATTAAAGTTCAATTTTTCTATATGTACTTTGGACCACATCTCTTCTTACCTAGCCAAGGACCTCAAACCTTCAGCTAGATCCTTCTTCTGTACCATCAATCTGTCATAAGCTGATGGTGACCATATGAATTATTATAGTCTTTGGGGAAAGTAATTGACACTACCCATTAAGATTACATAAAACACACACATCCAGCACCCCAGTAAGCCCTTTTCTAGAATCTGTTCTCTGTGAATTCACCAGTATGTTAGGACAGACACAGAGACAGACAAAAATATTTATTCCAGCATTATTTTCAGTGAAAAAAGGGAAAACAAATAAATGTTCATCCATAGTGAAAGGTTGAATAAATTGTGGTAGAACTATCCACAGACTACCACTCACTCAGCCCTTAAAAGAATGAATGAAGTCTATACGAGGGCAAGCATTAGCGCTCTGCTACTTCACTTCCCTTCACTTGTCATCTGTCCCCAGAACAACACTGAAAATGGTTTTGCACTGGTAAAATGTTAATGGAAATGATGCCAAATCCTTAGAACACTTTTCTGACCCTATTCAACGAAGTTCAACAATCAACAAAGTTGTTTATTCCCTTCATTCCTGAAACACTCCCTTCTCAGCTTTTACCTTCTCCTGCATTTCCTACTTCCTTAGCTGTTTCTCCTTCTTTGTAACTTCAGTCTTCTCTGTTTGATCTCTAGCTGCCGGCATTCCTCAGAGATTAATCCTGCATCCTCTTCAGGCTTCTCATCCATTCTCATGGCTTTAAATATATCTACATGCCAAAAGTTTTGGTTTTTTTTTCTTTTGGAAACAGGGTCTCACTATGTAGTTCAGGATGCCTTGGACTCACTATGTAGCCAAGACTGGCCTCGAACTCACAGTGATCCTTCTGCCTCAGCCTCCCGAGTGCTGGGATTACAGGCATGTGCCACCATGCCTGGCCTAAAACTTTTAAATATAGCATTTATTTGAGGGCTGGGGGTGCAGTTCAGTGGTAGAGTGCTTGCCTAGCATGTACCAGGCCCTGGGTTCCATCCCAGCACTTAAATATATATTTTTTCTATTTATAGAATAAACTTCCCCTCTAACCTCCACATGTCTATAGTCAATTGCCAACTTTAAAAAATATCCTTATGCAACTAAATTTTAGCATAGTATATAAAATAAGAAATCTTAATTCTGCATATCTTTCCAGCCCTAATCTGTACTGGAAATATGGATCCCTCTCAGTTTTTCCCACCTTAGTAAATGTCACTGCATATGCAAACACTAAAATCAGACCAGGGTCAGTTACAGTGACAGAGCACTTGCCTAGCATACACAAAGCTCTGGGTTCAATCTCCTGGGCCACTAAGTAAACAAAAAATAATAAAATCAAACACAAAAGTGTTCCTTCTTCCCTGTCCCTTGCCCCTCCCTCACACACCGGCCAAATCACATTGATTCTACACAGAATATCTCACCAGCCACCCCCCTTGCTCCAGCCACCAGCCTCATCCAAGCAGTCCCTGCCTGAGCTCCTGTTTCTATGGCTCCACCTCCACTCACAAACCATTCTCCATAAAACAGCCATTATGAGCGTAAAATATCTTCAAGACTAAGGTAGTCTGACTATTCTGCCACACATGAGTAAAAGGACATATTATTAGGAGTGGAATCTCTAAGAATAAAATCTCTATTTTGCCTTCAGTGTTATTCAATTTTTCTTTGCTACAGCTTAACCATGTTCTCTTTGCATCGACTGTAAGTAAAAAATAGCAGCAAAGATATGTTGGGCCTAAAAGGTTCAGCACTAATCGGCTTTCACATCTATAACTCTTGATGCTTCTCCTTCTTGATCTTATAAACACTTGCTACAAAGGCACAATACACAGAAAAATGCCAGCCATCTGAGCACACATAGTCTCCTCAAAATGTAGAGTGAGAAGTCCTTACTGTAAAGCAGTGGAGTGGGTTAAAATGGTTCTGAACCTTTCAGAGCAGTAACTACACAGTACTTTAGTAGCAAGCATGCATAAAACATAATAAAATGGCATAGAATTAACACTTCTCAAAAGAAAAATCTAATAAAACCCTGAATTTAGAGATGAGGCATTGCACAAATAGAGTAGAAACATCTTTATATTTCCCTTGTTGCTCTGAATGCAGCAGCCTCAGTACATATTTGTTGAATGAATGCCTGATGAAGGATGAATAAATACGGTTCTTAAAAGACTACTCACATTTTCCTACCCTGATCAAACAGCCAGCTACCCTTAGCTTCATGTTTCATAACAAAAATAGTTATTGTATACTTAACTGTACCTGGTAAGGTACTTTACACAGCATACTAACAGAATGACATGAGCTTGCTTTTTGTATTTCAGCGATTATTACACAAATCCTATTGGGGGCATTGCCTCCCAGCACAAGTACCTGCACCACCAAATATATATGTGCATTCTACACGTCTAGCCATGTTGCTTCAGCATGCTATGTCCTTCTTTGATGCCATAACTTTTCATACATACTATTTGTTCCCCCTGCCTAAAATAACCTTCCCACCTGGAAAACTGCTTATCTTTCAAAACCTAGATAAATGTTAACTACTTTACAAAAGATTTTCTGAATTCCCTACAATTAATCATTTCCTCTTCTATGTTCTGCTCTCATAGTATTTTGTAAATATCTTTAGTGTAGCTTGAGTCCTATCTCAATTATGATGATTAACTGCATATTCATTAGGCACAATTCAAAGTATGAGAGGAAATCACAGATTTGGGGTTTTGTTCTCTGAGATATGGGAAAGTTTCACATGGAAACACAAAGAGCAAAAGATTTGTTTGGCCAGATGACCAGAAGGGCATTTCAAACATAAGGTGCAGTTCTGGGAAGCACTTCACCTTAGATGTGCAGAAGCAGAGGAAAGGGAAATAAAATGGTCTGGGGCTCTCTTCAAAGCTCAGAGTGCAGACTGAAGGAAATAAAAAAGCCAGAAGAAAATTTAAAAACAACAACAATGACAAAAAAATAGCACTATGTTTTAAAGAAAGAAAGGGAGAGAATGTCTTACATCACCCATTTAATCACAGAGTGCCCATGGAACATATGCGTATCACACACCATATGCTGTCATCAACTGAGATGACCCACGTGAAACTCATTTTTCCAGTCAGCTATAAGCTGATTAAGAACAGCGATGTGCACTCAGTCACACAGTATCTCCAGCATCAAGAAATGGGTGGGAACTTGCTTAGTGATGTGAACTTAATTCTTTAACATCTTTACGTAACATGCTCTGAAAAATCTTTACCAGCTTCCATACCAGAGTGGATTATGTTGCTGAGAGGTAAGCTACTTTGCCTGACCTTTGCATATAAACAAAAATGAACACAAATAATCCTGTTAGAGGCATCACCAAGAGTTTGATAAATTTCAGAAAAATATCTTCACCTTTAAGAAATGAACTTTTAACTCTGAAGGGGCAGGTTTAAAAACTGAATCCATATCATAAGCCATTCTTAATATGTTCACTTAACTATTATACTGATAGAATTTTGTGGTTGTGATCTAAGTATTTTCATGTAATCGAATGCCACAATTTAACATTATAATACATGTAATGTCAAAATAAGGTGTTAAAATCTGTTTAAGTCTTTAAATTTCAAAATTAACAGATATAACAAAAACCCAGTCAAAAAGTTACGTTAACAAGTGCAGTGTCCTTTACTAGGTTAGATCACATACTCCAAATATAAATCCAAGGAGTTCATGATGCACCACTCTTATCTCTTATCCCAATGCTTGACACAGAACCTAGGGAACCCCGAGGTTTACTTGGATTACTGAATTTTTCTTATAAGATTTATTTAATAAAAGCCTATTTTACAAAGCACTCCCATCTTGTTTAAAAGTTCCATAATCCTTTCAACAACCCCAATGTAAATGGAAAAGAAGAAATCTAAGCTCAAATTAGGAGTACTGCTCAAAATGAATCCAGCAGGGAATCCAAGGAGGGATTCCTTTTTGGACAGAAAGATCAATATGAAGACACATGCACAGGCACACATCTATTTATAGTTACTCTCACAGTCTACCACTGATTGTAAAACTATCAGGAGAGGTGGAGCAGACAAGAGAAAGCATCAATGCCATCGACTACACATGTTCAGGTGGTGGCTGTGGGGGGCTGTCTGTAGCTAACCAGCACTGGTACAGTGCTCACTCACATGATATTTTTATTTTTGTCGCCCTGCTAACATGTCTCAGGTTCTGAAATGCACTGTGTGACTCTTGAATATAGAAACAAATTGCCAGCCCTCTCATAAAGGACAACCTCGTTTGGGAGAAGGTAAATGCTAGCATAGAACAAAAGTAAATAAAGATGGCTACATATACTCTAGTTTTCAAACTGGAAAGTGACAGTGATGAGAGAAACAGAGGAGAGAAAAGATTAAATGTGAAGAAGAACAGCTGCCACCAATAGCAGACTATCTGACTATTCAGCCACCATAACAACACAGTGCAGCAAGAATGCCAACTGAAACTGCTGGTGTGAAGATTTAGATTCAGAGATCTTAAGGCTAAAGAAATCATGGGAGTCCAACCAATCCACCCTCCTGCTACCATGTAAGACCATGCTAAACTCAGAGGGAGTGTGTGCAGCGTGCTTTGTAACTGTAATGCTCTATAAAACCGCTGTTGCTCCTAATACTTATCTATTCTTTTAGTTGTAAAAAGTCCCAATCTCTTCTGCATTTTTTCACTTCCAATAAACAGAATTATAACTGTTGACACTACTGTTATTTCGTTTTTTAATATCTTTGAGAACTTTCAAACAATATATGTGGCCCAAATTAAATATCTTGTAGGCATCGTAACACATGAATGGAATATATAATTTAAATGAGAATGAGACATGAACAAAGTCCACCCTCTTTCATGTTTTACAAACGTATCTGCAGAATGTCACTCCAACCTATTAAAATTCTCACATGTCCTGGGAGTCTCCCTATCTTTGCAGAACCAAGTACTCATTAAAGGTTAGGGCAAGAAGGGGAAAGGGAATGGCTGGCCTTTCCTGACAAAGGAGGAGGACTTGGTGATGGGCTTTCAGTGGGTGGAATAAAAGAAAAAGGCTTTACAGGGGTCAAAGGGAGAGCCTGAAGAGAAGCTTAAATGTCTGACTTCACCATCCACCTTAAAAGGGCTACTTCATCCATCTGAAAACTAAAATGGACCACCACTAGCTGTTAGGGGCCATCTAACAAAGAAAGAATTTCTACAAGTGACCTCTGGGTACCCTTCAACATGGCAGCCCTCCCAAATAGACTAGCACCAGAGTAAATGAAGCCAAGAAGAACCTGACTTCTATATTTTATGATTTTATTTCAATTTTTCATATAATTTTAGTAGACCTACTTATGTGGATATAATTTAATTTTAAAGTATTTGGGAAATACATTTAGTCCAGTTGTGCCTGAAAAAAGTGAAGAAAAAGTAATTTTCCAGTTTTACAGATGCTTCCAGAATTCTGTCTGAAGATGGATTAATCTACAGTTACTCGGCTGCAGAATATTACTTCTATTCCACAGACTTTGTATATGAACTATTAAATCCATTAGATGGATAGCAATTCCTCCCACCTACTCTTAAAGGGCTGATTTAATGAGAACATCATCTTCTAATTCAAGGCTTTCTTTTTTTTAAGGGAACACAGTCCTATATGAAAACAGTCGACATTTCCTCTGACATCATGACAACTTCATACAAACAGGGCCTCTAGTAGGGCAATGAGACAAAACGCAGGGTGGTAAGTAAGTGAATTTGTTTAAAATACACCACTATGGAATCTGAACTTAAAACTGGACTTGACTTTCAAAGTCTAGGAAATGAGAAAACTAACCATTTGAATCACAAAGAAACTAGTGATATGATATAGAAAAAGTATTTTTTTTCTTACTACTAAACTGCCCACCATTAAATAAGTAAATATTTCAGTATTCTCTCTCCACACTAACTTGTTAATAGAGATGACAGACATTGCGCTTGTTCTTCCTGGTTTAGACAATATGAGCAAGGGAAACCTCAAGATACAGTCATCAGCTACTAAGCTGCCCCGTTCTCCTCTGAGCCTTTGTAAATGAAAAGCAAGGAATAAATCATAAAGTACGACTTGATGTACCAAAAATTAAAAATGGAGACAGAGGGTGGATCAATGTGCATTGTCTCACAAATATAGTTTCAAAGATAATTGGTAATGCTCTCTTTCTCCAAAGAAGTGAGGGTTAAATATAGCCACTCTGTACAGAGACGGATGATCTTCAGGATGTGTAAATTATACATTACAGTTACATAACAGACTAAATCACAGTTATCAACAAAAGAAAATTTGGCACGATTCTTGAATTTTTATGATTCTAGCTCATAAGTATAGCCTCAAAAAGAACAGGAAAAAAAAAATCACATTAAATCAGCCATATAAGCAGCCCTATACCTCAGGGCACAAAACCAGTACCCAAGACAAATGAAAGAGGAGGGTGCTCATCTTCAATGGAATAGAAAATGGATTGGGGGGTGCTTTTACTTTTCAAGGTTAGGTTAAATAACATTCAGCAACTGTTTCATGAATTTTAAAAAATTAGGTAAGTTCAGTAAACCAGATAACATGCTTATCTGTGTATGTAAACACCAACAGACGCAATGCGCGTTTATGTTCCTAGGTTAAGGAACATAAAGTCAGATAAAAGAACACAAACCCTTTCAGAACATATCCAAAACCTGGGTAGCACAACCACAACCTACCACAAGACCCCCATGCAGCTCAAGGGGCCCCTTACACCATAACTCTGTCCAGCCAGTGCCAGGCAGGGTAAGCAATTCAGAGCAAGTGAAAAGCATTCAGATGGGACATGCTGGGAATGTCCAAGTGCTCTGTTTCAGTTCCTCTTATGACACAGAAGCAGGAAGTCTCCTCAGGCTTATTAGATGCACCCAATTAACATTCATCTCTGACAAGCTTATCCTTTAATCTCCCACACAAAAACAGCTACCATTACTCTGTAATATCTATTACGCAGTCATAGTGATTTGAGTAAACTACATTAACGGAAAAAATGAAGTGATATTTAACCAAAGAAAATGGAAGACACATATGAGGAATAGAAAGACCAAACCAACCCACCACAGACATTCCTCCCTTCAAGCCATCAGATCGTGCTCTTCTGCCAATTCAACACAATTTTCTCAATGCACTTTGAATAAAAAGTGAAAATTGTTCTTTGAAAAGAAGTTGGCCTTGTAAGAACTTTCAGAATTCAAAGCCATGCTCTGATTTTTTTTTTAAAAATCAGCTCTAGACATTAGGATTTCCAAATGTCTAGAGCTCCAAAGGGCCCATCACTCCTGATAAACCCGGAGAGCCTGCCCAATCTAAGGATGCTCAGAGGCACTCCACTCTGCCCCAGTCATATTTCAGAATGACTGGAAGGAGCTGCTGTTAACCTAGATCCACAACCAGCGTGATGTGTGAGCTCTGCGATACTTGCCAACACGTTTCATAAGAGATCCCCAGACCAGAGAAAGTAAACCAGTTGGTAAGGTGATTGTCTTAAACTTTGGAGCTTCTGAATAACAAAAGCAGTAGCTGTTTTACTTTGTAAAACTAATATGTTTTCTAGTAATTAAATACCAAAGCAACACTATGGCAAAAAACAAACAAACAAAAAACCAGTTTGACTCTAAACTTCTTTAGGTGTACTGAAACACAAACCTTGTGAATCTCCTCAGATACTTGAACCAGTTTCTTTCCCCCTCTTGCTTCCTCCCTTTACCCCCTCTTCTGTCAGCTGGTACCGGACTCAAATCACTTTGGATATGTATGATATAAGATACTCTAAGGCATGGGATTGAGCATTCTGAATAGTCATGGAGGGCCTAACTGGTGCAGCTTGGGAGCAGAAAAAGGTTAAGCTCTCTACAGAGTAAACTTCCATCCCTGCTTTGCTTCCTTTTGCCTTTACCCCTTACAGCCCTGTACCCACATCTCTCAAAGAAAGCATAACACCTTAATTTTGCCTCAGGTTATTTTCTGGAGAACTCAGTCTTACATACTAGGTTTACAGGCATTAGCTCCACATAAAATTAAGAAAAAAATCATTAAAATCCACATTTCCAACATACATAAGTGTCAAAGACTAACAAATCCTTCAGAGAAGTAGATTAACACTAAGCATCTAAAACCTATAAAACCACAGCCAATAGACCCAATGTTACCAAAAGAGAAAGCATTCAGGTAGCTGCAAGAATAGAGAACTTCATTTAGGTGCCCCACCACTACAACCCTCAGAGGACAAGGTCAGGTATTTTAATTAAGGAATAATGCTGTGTGACAGATGCTGTTACCTATAAAATTTCCCTTCCTTCTTTCTTACTAGTAAGAATACTAATTGTATCTGTACTCTTTCCTCCCCATATGGAAAAAAAAAAAAAAGGATGCCCCTCCTTTCTCAGACATAAATCTTGAACAGTAACTCTCTTTTTTTTTTTTTTTGTGGGTACCAGGGGTCGACCTCAGGACCTCGCACGCCAGCAGGCGCCCATGCCACTGAGCGATATCACCGGCCCTTTTTTCCTTTTGTATGTGGGTTCCGGGAGTCGAACTCCGGCCCTTGCGCTTGCCAGGCAGGTGCTTACGCCACTGAGCCATCTCACCGGCCCCTGTAACTCTCTTGCTTCCATGGTTCTATCATCTCCACTAGAGACTGAGAGTGTATTTTCAACCAGCTCTAGCCAATGATCATGAAGTCTCTGGGGGCTTCTGGGGAAAGTTTCTTAGCTTTTGAACAATGGAAGGAGAGATGGTACTATATCTGGACATGATGTTTGGACCTGTATCAGTCACCTTGTGATCATGGAAGGATCCAGTCTGAAAGCAAAGCTCACAATACGATGATGGCAAAGTCTAAGCATGGGAAAATCCTAGGTCCTTGATAATATTATTAAGCCACCAAGCTAACAATACTGAACCTGGCCAATCTCTGTACTTCTACATAAGGACATGTACTTCCTTATTAGTCAATCCTTCTGAATCACAGTTTTCTTTCTTCAACCTAATGCCACCTTCAATGATTACATAAAGCATCTGGTTACTTGGGGAAGTATTTGAATACCTACCATCATAACATGCCATTATACAAGGAATAAAGTTAGATTTGGAAAACATCGGTCTTTACTCTTAAGAGCTTTCAATCTGTTTTTTAAAGACATAAAACAAGGTAAGAAAAAAATGATACAACAAATTAAAGATAAAATAATGAAGCTCGGGTACATAGGATAACAAAATCATCACTGTGGGCCATTAGAAGCAGCATTCCAAAGGAGATGAAACTGATGTAATACATGCGTTGGGTACGGCACCAAATTCAATTAGTATAATTTGACTTCCAGGAAGCCATCTCTTACAGGTATCTATGGCTCTATCTGACCAACACAGCACCCTCTTGCATGTGGGAAATATTGCTTTGTTCACTTTCAGTGGGTACCAGAACAAAAGTGGGCTAGATAGAGCCATTTCCTGGGATTTTTTTTTTTAAACTTAGGATCATAAAAAAGGGAGTCTCATAAGGCTTTGGGTCTCACAGGTATACGAATTTGTCCATAAGTCAGTGCATATGTATTTAACAATTTGTGCATTTCTTTGTAAACGTTATACCAAATAAAAACCTAAAGCAAATACTGAACCCTAAATTTACGATATGCATGCAGAAGTATTTAGGAGGAGGTAGACTGATATTTGCAGTTTATTTTGAAGTATATTTTTAAAAGATGCATTGATGGATAGAGGGATATGTGATAAGGCAGATATAGTAACACACTTGTATTTATACATACTTGTAAAGTATCACCTTAAAACTTTTAACTTTTTTTTGAAAAATGTCATAATAAAATTTGGGGTTGGGGGAGCAAGCTGGAAATGATGTGATCGTGGCACGGGAGCTATCTCTGGTCATGCTTCCCAGGTTACGGAGGCAACATGTTTCAGTAAACAAACATGTAAAAAGAACCAGAAGCAAGGAGTGAAGAGGGTTGGGGGTTGTTTTCTGGCTCCAGCTACCCTTGAGGCCCAGCTGCATCCCTGACATTTCAGTAGTTCCATGAGCCAAGAAACTTCTGATTTTCACCTAAGCTAGTTCAAGGTGCATACTTATTGTTTACAACCAGACCTGACTAATATATAGCCTAAGGTAACAATAAGAATTGTAGACAAAGAAAGATGGCCACTACAGCATTAGTTGTAAGAACAAAATAGAGAAATGACCTAATCATTCAACACAAGAGAAATGGCAAGACTTTTATGGTGTTTTTTATGACATTAAATGAAAATCCCACAAAAATATATAAAGATATAGATATAGATAATGATGTAGATATATAAAATGGGGGATTAGCATCTTGTTCTGCAAAGAGAACAGACCTAGGAATAACTAATCAGAACCACCTTATGGAGAAAGATTAAAATTAATTCTGTGGCTGATATCGTCACTGTTTAGCTACCATGTCCTCAGTGTTTCTGGACTATTCATGTGCAGAAGGAAAATGAGCCAGAGGTATTTATCTGCTTCAGCAATGGCAGTCACGTGCCTGCCATGGCTCGAATGTGGACAGTGTCCCTCCAAAGCCCATGTGTTAAAGGCTTGGTCATAGGGTGGTGTTATTAAGGGATGGTGGACTTTAGAAGGTAGGACCTAGGCCTAGGTCACAGGGCCTATGGGATTGTGGGGCCTTACAGGGGATTGTGGGAGCTCACCTCCCCCCTTTCTCTGTTCGGGGCTCTCAGGCATTTGCTGCTACACACATTGCCACTGTGATATGGCGCCCTCACAAGAGCCCCAAACTACCTGGGCCACCTGATCTTGAACTTAAATCTCCAGAACCATGTGCCAAAATAAGTCTCTTTTTTTTTTTTTTAAAGAGAGGAAAAAAACAAAACAAATCAAAAAAAGAACAAATTTTCAAAACAACATAATAGGAGGGTAACAATGGTTAATGCATTATGTATTATTATCTTTAAGTTAGTTATTCAGGATACCAGACATTAGCATTCAATTGTCCAAACATTATTGGCACAAACCTTACTCTTCAATGAACTAAGTAAAATTGGTCGTGTATCTATCTTAACCAGCTTATATATATATATACACAATTTTTTTCCCTTTCCCTTCTTTCTTTTCCCTATTCCAGTCTCTCTTTCCTTTTGACCAGTTTTTTTTTTTTTTTTTTATTCACCGTGTCTATTGTACATTTTGGATCTTATTTACTCTTTCAGTTTCTCATACTAGAGAGACGATAGGATGCTTACACATGTGCGTCCGGTTTATTTCACTTATGAGTATTTTCTCGAGTTGCATCCATTTACCCATAAAAGTCTCCAGTTTATCCTTCTTTATGGCTGAATAGTACTCCATTGTATAAAAATACCACATCTTTCTTATCCATTCCTCAGTTGATGGGCATTTGGGTTGTTTCCAAGATCTGGCTATTACAAATTGTGCTGCTATAAACATGGGTGCACATATACCGCTGTGGTACGATGTTTTTAATTCTTCTGGGAAGATGCCCAGAAGGGGAATAGCTGGGTCAAATGGGACCTCCAACCCTAGTTTTTTGAGGAATCTCCACACTGACTTCCACAGTGGCTGTACCAGTCGACACTCCCACCAACAGTGAAGAAGGGTTCCTTTTTCCCCACAGCCCCTCCAGCATTTGTTATTAGTTGATTTCTTTATAGTAGCCATTCTTTCTGGGGTGAGATGGTATCTCAGTGTTGTTTTAATTTGCATCTCTCGAATGACTAGTGATGTTGCAAGGTCTCTTTATTTCATAAGTTATCTGTGTTGGGTATTTCATTATAGTGATGTGACATTGACTAAAACAATGGTACTTACTGTCGGAGAAAAAAAAAAGAGGGGAGTAGGTATTCACATACATTATAGTCTAATTTTGTAAAAACAAAATATAGGAAAAATTACAGGAAAATATACAAAATCATCAGCCTTGATTATCTCTCAGGTTAAGATGATTTTGTTTAAATTTATGATTTTTTTATTTTCTAAGTTTTCTTCAATAAAAAATAAATACTGGGCTGGTGAGACAGCTCAGCAGCATAAGCACCTGCCTGGCAAGCACGAGGTCCTGAGTTTGACTCCTGGTACCCACATAAAGGAAAAAAAAAGGGCCAGTGATATTGGTCAGGGGCACAAGCGCTTGCTGGCAAGCGTGAGGTCCTGAGTTCAACTCCCAGTACCCACATAAAATAAATAATAAGTAAATATTATTTTTAAAAATACGAGGAAGCTTATTATTGTTGTTTTGTTTTGCAGTACTGGGGTTGAACCCAGGGCCTTGTGCTTGCTAAGCAAATACTCTAGTGCAGAGCTACATCCTTAGCCCTTTTGTAAAATTTTGTTTCAAGACAAAGTCTTACAAAGTTGCATAGGCTGCCCTCAAACTGGCAATCCTTTGACAGCTTCCTGTGTAGCTGGGATTACAGGTGTGTGCCATCAAGCCCAGCTACAAGTTATTTTTTTTAAACCTACTGATATTAAAGATTTGTAAATACGCATCAAGGCTAAGGGTGTAGCTTGTGGGTAAAGCACACGTTTATTATGTAGGAGGCCCTGAATTTAATCCCTAGCACCTTATGGCTTACTCCCCAGGTACTATTCCCAGCATAAATGATCTAAATGCTCATAAATGTCCTGAATCTCCCATTCATTTCCTTGGGCCTACAAAGCAGCAGCCCAATGGTTGAGATCACAACCTGTAGTGTTATGCTACTGGCATTCAAATCCCCACTCTGCCTTTTATTAAATGGTTTGGGGTGAATTGGTTAATCTTTTGTTTTAATTCATCGACAAAATATAAAAATAATGCCCCACAGGACTGTTTGACAAATGAATGAGATAATACATGCAAACACTTAGCATGGCACTTGATACATAGAGGTTAGCCACCGTCATTATCATCCTCACTAACACCTTCTCTATGATTTCATTCTCTACTGTAAGAACAGAATTGAACGTCTCAGGCATTTTCATCACTTCTCTACTTCTAAATATCTGTTTTTAGACCTAGCCTGCCTCCCCCCTTTCAGTCACACCTCCATATACTGTTTTCAAGTACTGTCAAGTGTCCAGCACTGTCCCAGGCACAAGATGCCATCCCTTTGCCCAAGAGTGTGGGCCTCCTTTCTAAGCAGACCACAGGCTCCATTTTATCCATCCCACCTGCTCCAGCCCCTTGCCAGTTCGTTCCATCTCCTTCCTCAAATCTATCCCTTCAGGCGTTTTTCTCTTTGTCTGAAAATATATACATCTAACATTTTAAAAAGCTCTTAATCTGAACCTACTAAGACCATCATGTATTTCTTTTCCTGTTCATACCCATACTTCTCAAATCAACATCCTGCAACCAGTTTCCCGTACTCTACTGAAAATTCACCTACCAATATTACTAATGGTCTCCTTATTGCCAGATCCAATAACTATTTTAGGCTTCATTCTGTGTGCTCTGCAGCCTCTGACACTGCTGACTATGCAATCTGTTTCCAAAGGCTTCTTTATCATACATTGTTAACACCATCTTGGTCTTCTCCCAATTCTTGGCTGCTTTGTCACATTCCCCTAAACCAGATGTTCCGTAAGGAATAGCTCCACTCTTCCGATTTCCTCTCTTGATGACCTTTTTTTTTTTTTTTTTTTTTTTTTTTTTTGTGGGTACTGGGAGTCGACCTCAGGACCTCGCACTTGCCAGCAGGCACTTGTGCCACTGAGCGATATCACCAGCCCTTTTTTTCCTTTATGTGGGTACCAGGAGCTTCACCGGCCCTCTCTTGAAGATCTTGACGCTCCGCAGATTCAAGTATCAGCTCTCAGGAGATGACTGCAACATTTCTAACTCCAGCTCCTACTTCTCCATTTTAGTTCTCTTCTTGAGATTCAGGCCTTCATTCCAACTTCCCGCAAGGCATTTCCATTTGGCTTTTCAATCTAAGAATTCCCCCTCCATCTGGTATTTTATCCAAAGACTGCACCCTATTCTTATCTTTCATAAATAGAGGGCATGATAGGCAGAAGAGAACTGCCAAAAAACAGAGGCAGGAAACCCCTTTCGATTTTCCACGATGACACCATTTACAGATGTCTGTTCCTCTCCATTTTGAACTGTCTCACCCCAGTCCACCCTATAATACCCCAACTGCTCACCCTGCCATCACCCAAACCACCCATTTCCTCCAACTAGCGAAGTACCTCAGATCAAAATTTAAAAACTGCTTGTAACCTATCACTTACAAAGGATCAAATCCAAACTCCTGACATTCAGGGACATCAGAAGGCTCTCAGGGTAGGACCAAAGTCTGCCTACCTTCAAACCCTCCTGTTTCAGACAAAACTGACCCAATCGAACCAGTGTGCTCAGTGCCCCCTACACATCTTGTGATCTCCTGACTTGCTTGGGCAGGTCTCTCGTCTCTTTTAAGAGTATACAAATCCTCTCTCATCTTCAAGGCCAAAACCTACAGACGTATTTTTTATTAGTACATTTTTGCAATTCATAGTCATGATATTCATCGTGGGGAATTGGTACATGTACACAATACATCTTAATTCTTTTTTACTTCCCTTCTCCTGTCCTCCTCTCTCTCCCCCTCCTTCTATCTCTAGGTCTTTTTCCCATTTGCAAAAGGTCTATCTCTGAGTCCTACAATCCATCCTTTATTTTACTCTTTAAATTATTCACACTTTGGGTTTCACCTACAAGAGAAACCATGTGATATTTATGCTTGTGTATGTCATTTATTTCAGTCAACATTATAGTCTCTAGGTCCATCCATTTTCCTATAAATGACTCAACCTACAGTGTTTTTCAATTATTATTATTGCATCCTATTTATTATGTACAATACTATATGTATACATATATATACACACACAGTTTATATCTCACAATAATGCTATGTGAATCCTACTGTACTTAACAGATGGGGGAAACTGAGGCACAAAAAAGTGAAGCAACTGCTGAGACGTTCAGCTAGTGAATGACAGAGCCAACATGCAGACCCAAGCAGTATGGCTCCAAAGTCAATGGTATTAAACCAGTTTCTCCTGCCCTTCTAGAATCCTTGGGCATTTTGGAGCTATACTGTACTGTTCTTTTGTTAATTAATTGTTTTGAGACATCTCTTCGAAGATTATAAGGTGACAAGACATAAGTATCTCTTTTCTCTCCAACTAGACTTCTTAGAAAGCAGAGGCTGAATCTTCAAATACTTTGATTTCTCTAGCTACTGCTATCAACAAATATTAGTTTATACATTGTCTTAGTTACTTTTCTCAGTGCTGAGACAAAATACCCAACACCCAAAGTTAAAGGGGGTAAGGTTTATTTAGCTCACAGTTTGCAGAGTTTCCAGTCCATCATCGGCTGGCTCTAAGGCAGGGTGTCTTCACAGAGGAGAACAGTTCATGGTGGGCAGAAGGTAGCAAAGCAACAAGAAACCTTAACAGTCTTTCTGCCCCTTTTGTCTTATCTAGGTTATTCAGGGCAGGTAGCACTCACATCCTTAATCCTAGTGCCCTTGAGCCTAGCACAGCACCCTGAATCAATTCCGGCATCACATACTTTAGATTCAGCCATCTCTGAAAAAGCCCCACCTATGACTGCATGAGGCTTTGGGGGGACATCTAAACACAAGCCATAACACACATTTATTTTTAAAATATTAAAAAGTGACAAATAATATTAGCAGCTCTTTAAAATCTAGTAGGTGACTGCTGACCATTTTTAAGTACAGAATATTTATTAAAGGAAGCTGGATATTGGCTGAGTTTCTATTTCCAGGTGATAAAATATTTTTTAATGATTAAATATAAAGTACAGTGTAAGTAATTCTTCTTCTGCTTAGGATCCCTACAAATAAAAAATGGCTAGGAAAACTGAGTAGTCTTGCCTGAAAGAGAAATGGATTAGTATTAGACAATGAGCACACAGAAAAATTAAATCAATGTTTATTTAATAAATGAATGAGCTACTCTGACCACAAAATTATCTAAGTTGTGTTCTGTAGAACATGATTTTTATGCAGAACTACATTCCAATAAGTCCAACATAATGAGTCTTCTGAAAAATGCACACAATGACTAAATAACATGGGGTTATTTAGTTCTGTCCATTTAGAAACTAGTCTAGTTTTGGCCTAGCTGATACTCATTTTGGCAGTATTTGGGTAACAAATTCAGTTACTTCTTAAAGCTACCCTTCCTTGATATATCCTAGGGAATAAACACAAAGAGTTTTTGTTGTTGTTGCTCTCCTGCCTCCTCCCACAGTACTGGGGATCAAACTCGGGGTGCTCTTCCATTAAGCTACTTCCCCAGTCCTTTCAAAAATTTTTAATCTTGAGGCAGGTTCTTGCTAAGTCACTAAGTTGCCCAAACTGGGCTAGAATGTGCAATCTCTCTGCCTCAGCCTTCCAGAATGTTGGGATTACAGGTGGGCACCACCACACCGAAGTCCCACATAGTTTCCATCTCTGCCCTTAAGCTAAGTTTTTCAAAACTCATGATGAAAGAGTAAATGGAGAACAGACTAGTTCATTCCCTTTTTCTCCATAAGACTGACACAGGCATTGGAATGATTTATTAATTCATAATAATGTTTTTTCATATAAGTGAAAGTACACATGCTGGCAGGATCAGCACATTCTATTGCTTATTAGTTAAATCTCTTCAGGGCTGGGGATGTAGCTCAGTGGCAGAGAGCTTGCCTAGCATGCACGAGGGCCTGAGTTCAATCCCCAGTCCCACCAAATAAATAAATAAAAATTTAAAAACCTCTTCAATAGAAGTAAAAAAGTAAAAACTAATTTCCTAAGGAAATAACTCTCATGAAAACCAGAAACATTTACAGCTTGTTGGACCGGTGAATTTTCTCTGTGTAGAGAATTGTGCAGGAGTCAAGAGAGGGCCCGAGGGGTCAGTACTCCAAAGGAAGCGAGTCGCCAACACCGACACTAGGAACAAGTGCTCCCCAGAAGCTGTGTGGATACCTTCTCCCCGAATCGATCTCAGTTCATTTCCTCTTATTATCCTCTACAAATGGCTCACAGGCCTTCTGATTGACCTAATTTGTGGATATGTAAATACACACAGATTATCAAAGATTCCCACAGGGCATGGAATGATTTTATCAATTTCTGCTGATTTTGCAGGTTTAATGTATGGAGTTAATCTGCAAGCATATCTCTTTGATTTTTATTTATTTTTGAGAAGTTGGGATTGTGGAGAGTTAGGAAATGTGCTTCACTTCGCCCTCCCCCAACATGCCACTGAATTTTTTTTTTTAGGAACAAAGAGAACATAAAACATACAATGAAGTAGTTGAAGTAGTTCAAAATTTGTTCTCCCCTCTTCTACAGCTAATTTTAGCTGGCACATGGCTACCAAACTTGAGACTGCATTTCTCAGTTTTCCTTGCCAGTAGGTGTGGCCAGTAGCTAAGTTCTCACCAATGGAATATGAGTGGTAGTGATGTATGACATTTCCAAGCCTTGGTCTTAACACATTGGGCATCTCCTTCTCTGCTTTCACGAGTCCACCAGAATAACTAAGGAAGTTACATCAGAAGGATGGCAGAGTCACTTTGTCAGCCTGAATCCCTTGAAGTCCCAAAGGCAAGCTGTCTTAGTTACTTTTCTTGTTGCTGAGACAAAATAACCAACACCCAAAGTTAAAGCAGAAAAGGTTTATTTGGCTTAGAGTTCATAGAAGCTTCAGACCATAATCAGCTGGCTCCAAGGTAGGTTTGCATGTCAGAGGGGCATCGCAGAGGAGAAATAGTTCATGGCAAAGCAGGGAAGCCAGAAGGCAGGTGGCAGAATGGCAACAATCAACAAGCAGGGACCCTCTTTCTGTCCCTTGTATCTTATCCAGGCTGCATGCCTTAGGGCAGGTAGCACTCATACCCAGGGTGGGGCACCTTTAATCCTACCCAGAACCGTGCCAAACTAATCAATGGACTAATTTAGTAATCACCCACCCTTGTCCCAGCATCACACATTCTAGATCCAGCCACCTCTGAAAAGCCCCATCTATGACCACATGAGGCTTTGGGGGTACATCTAGACACAAGCCAGAACAAAAGCCTATGTACCAGTCCCAGATGGGTGAGAAAAAAATAACCCAGTTTTATCAAAGTGATTGAGTCTCTGACACAATAGCTTAATCCATACCCCTAATAATACAGATACTGATTAAATTAAACATCAGAACCACATATTAAAAGCCACAACTCTGCAAATTCATAGTATGGAAGTACCAACTTGGCAGCAAAACATTTCCCAGTACAGTATGAATCTATTCCTACACATCCAATGCCTAGGAATTCATTTGTTTCTTAAGATAAAAAAAATAATGGTTGAATCCATAATATTAAACCCAAGAGACAAACTTGCAAATTACTTTGGGGAAATTAAGGGGTTTCCAAGGAACATATACATTGTCAACACTAATAATAAAAGGCAAGTGGGAGTGGAAGGAGTGGGAGAAATGATAAAAGTATTCATTATGATTTTAAGTCTAAATCCAAGTATATTCTATGTGTGACAGGTATTATCTACATAACATTATTTTACATTTCTTATATATAAACAGAAGTAATTGATACTCCAAATTATCTAGATCAATTTTTTAATCTAAACTTACTAAGTATACAGCCTTTTGTTTACCATGTTTAATCATCTGTTCCACATTTAACTAATGTCAACAACGAATTTAACATTAATTAAGTTGGTATTTTAGTTTAACCCAATACTACCAACATCAGCCTTATTTAAGTATATTTTTTTCCTCTAACCAAATAAACTCAGGATTGAAACTAATTTCTGAGACGGGTAGAAGTGGAGAACCTGAGACTCTGGGTCCTGATTCCATTAGGACAGGTGGCTGGCGTATTTTTAACCAGATGACCACGGTTCTGCTCAAGAACTGTACTGTGTATAGCTAAGTTCTCACCAATGGAATATGAGTGGTAGTGATGTATGACAAAAGCCAACTTTTGATCATTTATGTTATCCAAAGGCAGATGATCAAAAACAACTTACAAATCATTTCTGGTTGACTTTGAAATGTCTATTAATGTTTTAAAGGGATTCATCTGATTATCTTTTCCTCAGGATAATATTAAAAATGACTTACATGGGCCGGTGAGATGGCTCAGTGGCGTAAGCGCCTGCCTGGCAAGCACGAGGGCCCGAGTTCGACTCCCGGAACCCACATACGAAAAAGGGGCCGGTGATATCGCTCAGCGGCACGGGTGCCTGTTGGCACACTAGGTCCTGAGGTCGACCCCCCGGTACCCACAAAAAAAAAAAAAAATGACTTACATTCCCTGGGTACAGGCCAAATGATGGAAGCAAGACTGGTAGTTCAGCCAATTAAACTTGGGTGTAAAAAATCTAGCACAAATAAGATGGAGTATAGACTAATTATAAGAGATAAATGAGATTTCACTACAGGTACTAAGATATTTTAAAACATGAATTTGTATTAGAATCTACATGGAATAAGCTCATAGATAAGTAACTGAAGAAAACTTGTGCTCCTTTAGAGTATACGAGCTAAAAGAAATGCATGTTCCTAGAAACCCTGAGGTGGGTGGAATGCCGATAGTAAAGGTTTCGCACAGGATGAAGGCAGGGATGTTCAGGTACTAGTGTTTTTCCTCTAAAAGTGAAGGCTCTTCATTAATACTTACAATGAACAGGACATGAGAATTATAAGCATTTTTTTAATGTACCCAAACTTGGAAATGGGACTGAAATTGTTTAGAAATCAAACACATATTGGAGGCAAAAGTACCAAAAAAGGAGACACAGAAAAAATTGAAACTTTTCTTCTTCTTCTCCCTGCTCCTATATCAGAGTGTCAAATAATTTTTCAGTTGGGTCAAGTTCCATCTTTTGATTTTGTTCAGTCCCCAAGAAATGGCTGGTGTTTAATAAGTGCTAAGTAATAATACACATGTTGGAGGTATAATAAATTAATACAAAATGCTCCACAGTGGGGCCCATTTTATGGATTAGGCTAGTAATCCATGAGCCATATTTTTGACAAACAGGTTTATGTTACAATACACTTTATTGTGTTACAATGGATTCGCTGACTTATAGCGTATTACATACTTGCAAATCCCAAACCTATAAAGCATTTATTTTTTATTTAAGATTTATAAAATCATGTCCATTTTAAGATGCCTCTAGGCACTTATGTGATATAAAAGCAGAAACAAAATTCTAACAAAGAGAAAAGCCTGGCTCTGTTCGGATTTACTTTGTGTTCTTTTTTAAGCATTAAACAGAAGCAGTACGTCTTATACCCTAAGGTCAACTCAAAGGGCCAACTTTATAAAGATTTATAAAATAAAGTCTATCTCAAGGAAACACTGCTATCTATGGACACCAAAGACTTCAGCCAACTAGCAGGAGGGCTTCAGCAGGGCCTCCCTGGAAGCAAGTGTTAAGATACCTGAAGGCTTATACAATTTAAAAAATAAAATCAAATCTCTACTCTGAATTTAACTCCAAAGCAAAGTGGAGCTGTGATGTATCTCACACAGTGTTCTATGATGCTATACAGTAGTGGCGATACTCGACAACAGCATCACCTTCTTATGGGTCTGCACTGAGCAGGGTCTTTCTGTTTCATATATATTCACAGCTTGATCAGGACAGCAAGTCAAAAACAAAACAAAACAAAAAAAAACCACAAAAACAATACAAGAGGCATCTTAATGTTGGGCAAAGGTAAAATGGTAAATAGAAACTTTAATTTTTCTGGTATTTTCAGATGACAGACTCCTAAAGTGAAATGCACATTATTCATATTTATTCTAATTTTATTTTAGGCCTTCCACTCTTTCCCATAAAAAAGCATGAAATTTTTAAAAATGAATGTCAGAACAGTAGAGTATTTGAATACTACATTGCTGAAAATAGATAATAAGCTTCATGATTTGGTTTGGTTTGGTTTGGTTTTACTATTATATCGCCTACACTTAGGCAATGCTTCGCACATAGTAAGTACTCAACTATCTGAGGAAGGTAGGAGAGGAGGAAGAGATGTAGGAATAAGAACAGGAAACAGAAAAGAATTCAAACAGGAGGGAATTTTATAACTGCAGCATGGACATACAAACCAACTATAAATTTTTCATTTTTGAACTGATGCATACTGAATCTCTACCAAGAATTAGTAAAATTCCTGTTTTCTTCCTCTGTTTCTAGCAAGTTTAATATAAAACCAGCCATTTTGAGGGGTGTGGTGGCCAACTTCACTACATGTTTAACCCCTAAGTTTCAACAAAAAGTTCACAGAGAGGAGACGACAGACATGGCTGTCCAGAGTACAGGTATGAGTCTGAGGCTGGACGTACGGCCTTCTTCTCTACTCTCTCTCAACAGCTGATCTCACCTACCCCCAGAGCTCTCACCAAAGTACTGTATAGCTCAGTAAGTCCTAATTTGTATCTCCTATGTATCCAGCTCTCTCTGGAAATCTCCATCTGGATGACCCACACACAAGCTACTGAGGCTGCATCCTAGTAGTCAGTGTTGGGTCTTCCCACACCCCCATCTGCCTCTTCCAAATTTCCCTGTCTCAGTAAATGGTACTGTGACTGACTCAGTTGTTCATGCCAGAAACCCAATATCAAAGACGAGGACGCCTGCCTGCTCCCTCTCTTCCACATCTTACACATCCAGTTTATCATGTTTGTTGTTGCACCTTGAAAATGTGTCTCAATCTCACCTGCTTTTTTGCACTTCCACTGCTATCACCCTCTAGAGACTGCAAAGTGCCATCTGTGAGACCTGGTCCTACTGGCAGGGATGGTTCTGCCTGGCCCAAAGTATTTTCATAAACAACCTGAATTAGTTGCTAGTATTTATAAATTCGAGAGCTTAAATCATTCTGGATTCTTGACATCTCTTGGAAAATTAAGAGAAGCAACACTGGACATGTAATTCCGCCTGGTTAGCCTGAGTAGAGCTCAGGAGAAGCGACACCTCCTACCACAGGGCCTAGGCTCTCTGATTTGTGAGCCACTGTTCTATCGTCTCCCAACACTTAAGCCAAAGGAAAGTTGCCTTTTATCAATGTAGTTTCAATATCGTTTTGCTTACATGAGTTGATTCGTACTTTTATGTTACCTATCTGGCCACTGAAAGCTAGTAAGATTATAAGCCCCATCCCAGTTCAAGTTCCCATTTAAAATCTGAATCAGATCCTACCACTTCCCTGGTTAGACCCTCTAATTGACTTTAAAAATCTAATTACAATCTAATTTGTCCAGTCTCATCTGCCACTCCCCTGACTCACCATTCTCCCTCTGCACTAATCTCCTTTCTCATGCTTGGAAGGTCCTTCTTATAGATATCGACATGGCTGGCTCCTCCTCTGCTATTCAAATCTCAGCTTAAATGTCACCTTCTTGAAAAGTCTTCTCTGAATATAGAATAAAAAGCAGTCCTCTTCCACCCTTGACTATAACCGGCCATCAGTTCTACTGCCTTATCTCCCCTGCCCCCACTCCAGCACTGAGACCTGAACCCAGGACCTTCACACTGAACTGCATTCCCAGCCCTTTTCAGTCTTCTAAGTCACTAAGTTGTCCAGGCTGCACTCAAACTTGTGATTTTCTTTCTTTTTTTTTTTTTTTTTTTTTTTTTTTTGTGGGTACCGGGGGGTCGACCTCAGGACCTCGCACGCCAGTAGGCGCCCATGCCGCTGAGCAATATCACCGGCCCTTTTTTCGTATGTGGGTTCACGGGAGTCGAACTCGGGCCCTCGCACTTGCCAGGCAGGCGCTTACGCCATTGAGCCATCTCACCAGCCCAAACTTGTGATTTTCTTACCTTGGTCTCCTTGAGTGCTGGGGTTATAGGGATGCACCACCAATACCGAGCTTGCTTTGTCTTATTTTCTTCGTAAAAATTATTACTATTTAACATTATCTTGCTTATTTATCTATTGTATATATCAACCCTCTAGGATGTAAACTCTATGACAGTAGGGACTAGCTTATTTGCCCTTGTAAATATGTATTTGCCAGTGATTAGCACTTAGTAGTAAATATTTATCAAATAAACAATGCACTTATCCTAAGAACTCTTGCACCTTTCAGTGGGCTGGCCACCTAATCCCAACTCATCTCTCACTTCTTATCTAGAGCAGTGATGACGAACCTTTTAGAGTTTTCACTGATAACAAACAGCCTGCTGTGGCACGTGCGCTGCAGGTTCACCACCACTGATCCAGAGACTAACCTCTTTTGCAGGGTGGGGTACTCTATTACATAGTTCATTTACTCGGTCAAAAAACATGTGTTGAACCTGTGCAAGGTGCTGGGTTCAAAAAGCCAAAAAAAAAACCTTCCCTGGAGGAGTTTATAATCTAATAAGGAGAGACAGACAATAAACAAGTTAGTAAGCTATACAGTACATTAGAAGGTGATGAAGACTAACAGGAAAAAAAGGAAGTGTGTTACGAGCATGTGTTGGCGGGGGGCAGCCTACGATTTTAAACAGAGTGGTCAGGAAAAGTAACTGGAAAATCTAGGAGGTGAGAGAGGAAGCATTCCAGGCAGAAGGAACAGCACATGCACAGCTTCTGAAGCAGCGGTTGGTTCATCTGGTGTGGAACAGCAAGAGCCAACACAGGGAAGTGTTGAAGAAAGGAGGCCTGAGCGGCAAGCGGGACCAGATCACGTAGTCTTGCAGACCACTGAAGATATCTGGCTTTTACCGTGAATGAGATGGGAATGATTAGATGGATTAAGAGGCTTTGGACTTATGTTTAAAAAAGAACACTCTCTGGGCTTAGATAGCGATGGTGGTTGCTTAACCTTTCTAATATACTACAAACACTTGCTTGCACACGATTAAAAAGTTGAGTTTTATGGTATATGAGTTATGTCCTAATTTTAAAAAACACGAACTATTCCAGGGGCTGAAAACAGACTACAGGGAGTGTAAGGCTAGAAGTGCATACAGAGACAAGGTATTAGATCAGTGCAATAATCTAAGCAAGATGTAGTGGTGGCTTGGACCTGGAAAGTGGCTTAGGCTATAGAAAAAGTAGGTCCAATTCTGGAGATATTGGGCCAATAGGATTTGCTATGGATTAGATGTGGCATGTGAGGAAAAAGAATGTGGGGTGATGCCAAGCTCCAAGCATCCAGCTTTCCTATTCCTGACACAGATGTTCCCCCTTCCTGCTAGTCCTCCTCCTTCCTGCCTAGAATATCGACAGGGGCTGGGGTGGGGGCAGATAGGTGAGGACCTACAGAGACAAGGAGGAGGGCAAATGCCAACGTACTAAGGATATCAGTGGGAGAAACAGAAACAGCCTGGCTCCTAATGGCATTGCTGAGCTGCAGGGCACCAACCTCCAGACTTCTTGTATGAGAAAGATAAGCATTCTGATGATGTAAGACAAAATTTCCTGTGATTTCTAGTAAAATGCATTCCTAACTGATAATACAGTCAGAACTTGGTACTTAACTGCTTTGAAACTTGTCAAATAGGCACTCAATGCATTTTGATGTGAAAATTTTGTCCTGGTACACATTGTTCATTTGGTACTCGGCGTGCAAGCTTACAATGTGTCAGTGTCAATTGCCTGTGACTGGCTACCCTTTCCAGACAGAACAATTCATGTGGAACTCATCATCTTTGGTACTCTCATACCTCCTGGAAACAATTAATGAGTCCCGAGGTACCACTGCACATAGTGATTTTTTTCATACTGTTTCAATAATTTTAACCTTTTTTTAAGTGTACAATTCAGGGTCATTAAGTACATTCGCCATCACTACTATCCATTTCTATAATTTTTTAATCATCCCAAACAAAGTCTGTACCCATTCAACAATAACTTCCAAAGCACCACCACCTCCAGTCTCTGGTAACTGGTACTGTGCTTTCAGTCTCCAGGAACTGGCCTATCCCAGGTGCTTCATATAAACAGAATCTTAAAAATAACTGTCCTTTTGTTTTTGGCCTATTTCATTTAATGTAATATTTTCATAGTTCATCTTTGTTGTAGGATGTATGACATTTTCATTCCTTTGCAGGACAGTATTTTACTGTATATCCACACGTTTTGTTTATCCATTCATCTGTGGAAGGACATTTCCATCTTTTGGCTACTACGAACACTGGTGTACAAGCGTGTGTTTAAATTCTTTCTTTCAATTCCTTTGGGTATAGACTAGGGGAGTGGAACTGCTGGATCATATGGTAATTTGGTGTTTAACTTTTTGAGGAACTGCTACACTATTTTCTGCAGTGGCTGCACCATTTTACGTTCCTAATGGGAGTGTACAAGGGTTCTAATTTCTCTACATTCTTGGCAACACTTGTTATCTTCTGTTTTGGGGGGCTGTTCTGCTTTTTGGTTTTTTGAGAGTCTTGCTATGTCATTCAGGCTGGCCTTGAACTCATTATGTAGCCCAGGCTGGCCTTGAACCTGTGGTAATCCTCCTGCCTCAGCCTCATGAGTGTTGGGATTACAGGCATGCACCACCATGCCCAGCTTTTTGTTTTATTTTTTATAACAGCTATCCTACTGGGTGTGAAGTGGTTTCTCATTGTGGCTTTTATTTACATGTTCTAATGACTAATGAATAATGCTAAATACCTCTTCATGTGTTTACTGGCCACTTGTATACCTTCTTTGGAGATGTCTACCCAAGATCTCTTTTTTTTTTTTTTTTGTGGGTACCGGGGGGGTCAACCTCAGGACCTCGTGCGCCAGCAGGCGACCGTGCCGCTGAGCAATATCACTGGCCCCTTTTTCATATGTGGGATCTGGGAGTCGAACTCGGACTGTTGCGCTTGCAAGGCAGGCGCTTACGCTGCTGAGCCATCTCACCGGCCCCTATCCAAGATCTCTTAAAAATGCCAACATGCTAAAAATCCTTTAATAGTTTCTTCTTGGTATCAGATTAAGTTCACTTACTAAGTCCTAAGAGATCCATCCCCAATTCATCACCCCAACATTATTTTGTACCTCTTTACCCTGGCTCACTTGCTCCACCTGTACTGCCCAGCTCTCTGCTTCTTTCGGTTTTTGGAATGCACCACGCTCCTTCTCATCTTTATACATGCCCCTCCTTTCTGTATCTATTTCCCCACCCCTTCACCTAGTTATATCCTGCCTTCCTCAGGTCTCAACTTAGTCATCATTTCCTCAGGGAGGACCCCAAATCTCCTAAACTTGACGGGGCATGGTGGTACAAACCTGTAATCCTAGCATTCTGGGAGGCTGAGGCAGAAGGATTGCAAATTCAAGCCCAACTTTGGTAACTTAGCAACTTAGCAAGACCCTGTCTCAAAATAAAAACTAAAAAGGGCTGGGGATGTAACAGTGAGAAGACCCTGGGTTTACTCCCTAATACTTGCGGGGGAGGGGAGAATATGCAAACTTCTACACGGCATTTACCATATGGTAAGTGAAATGACAGAATTCTCTATTTAATTGCTTATTATCTTTTTTCCTCTTCTAGAATATAACCTCCTTAATGGAGGGATATTTTTCTGTCTTAATATCACATGGAATACTGTCAGCTTTTAATAAATATGTGAGAAATGACTATATGAATTAAGTTTATTTACTATTTTGAAAAATTTGCTAAGTTCCAAGTTGTTTTTAAAAAATTCTTACTGGGAAAGATGGTTCGCACCTGTAACCCCAGCACTCTGCAAGGCTGAGGCAAAAAGATCGCAAGTAGCCCAGCCTGTGCAACTCAGCAGGACCCTATCTCAAAATAAAAAATAAAAAAGGCAGGGAATGTAGCTCAGCGTGAAGGCACTGGTTTTAATCTCTAGTACAAAATTAATTAATTAATTAATTCCTGGCCACAAGTAACATTTCAAAATTTCAAATTTGCAGTGTAAATGATATGACACTATTATATCCTTTTTTTATGCCCATTTTTTTTACCTCTGATTCAAAACTGTTTCTTTGCAGCAAACCCATAAGTACACTATTCTCTTAAAACACATGAAAAATATTTATATGTTTTATTTTCAGTAAGGAGTGATAGAATTATTTCAATTTCACTCATTTTCACTTCACCAAAATGGTATAGATTTGCCAGGCTGAAACAATTCATTTCACTGTCATTTACACACTTATCTGTGAAGGCACCATGAAGTATGCCACAAGAATCATCTCTCTTCGAGGCCCATTACATATGCTTTGTAATTTACTGGAAATTGAAATCATCAGTAATCATTTCTTCCTATTCTCTTGTCAGGCTACAGTCCTTTTTTTAGAGCTTTTTCAGGTTTTGCCAACACATTTTTTAAAGTCATTTTTCCTCTTCCTTTAAAATGAAAATGTGCCTATAAAGTTCAAACATTTTTAAATAGTGCATTCCTAGATGGCACCTTAAAAAAAAAAAAAAAAAACAAAGAATAGTGCAATTTCAAAACAGAATTTCTTTTTTACCCAATTCAGGAATTAATCTCTACCTAGAGATATGTAAATAAGTAAAGAAGTGAGGTCCATACGTATAGAGAAACACTGCACTAAGATGTTTACCCGAAAGCCATACTATAATTCAAACGCTGTTAAGGGTCACTGTCAAGATGTTTAGGCCAGAAGCACAACCTACCTTTAAATTGTTGTAACTTGATGGAAAGGATAAAAGGTTGACATAGTATTTTTCTAAAGAGAGTAGGGTAAAAAGATGAGCAATAAATCCATAAAGAAGTGGGTACTGCCAGGCAGATATTATAGAAAAGGCACCAGGAAAAATCAATAACTGCAGAAAGGTACAACAAAACCCACGGGTAAAGGGGAACTGTAAATTCTAAGGATTTAAGATCTTTGGGAGGCTCTTCATTGGATTGGGGTGCTTTTGCCAAAATGTAGCCTCTCAGTTTAAGAAAGTGAAGGCTATCTTAACCAGAATTTCACAGTATTTTTTTTAAAGTAACCTGCAATGTGACTTATTTTAATGCCCAGTTCTATAAATGTGCCTGGTACTTCAGAGACAGTCATAAAGCATCCCTGGGTATTCTAATGAGCTATCAAAGCTGGTAAGATGAAGCAGGGATGCTAAGAGGGTTGTCACAAATCCCAAATATCTATCTGTAATATTCTTTTTACAAGGCTCTACCACCCCAAGTAGCTATTATGGTGAAAAGGATAACGGATGTAAAACACCCAACACTGTGCTGGCATAGAGCACGCAGTAAATATTAGCTGCCCTTTGTTCACATGGCATTACCCCAAGTATTAGGAAATGTCATGTCTCCAAACTGACAGGCCTGGGAACCTACTGTGGAAGGCAGTATCTTCGTCACCAAACACAGTGGCTCAATATCTTTTCATCTTATTTGAGTATCAGAAGTAAAGCAAGATTTCGGTAGGTCCTAACTTGGGCACCGTCAGAGTAAAGGAGGGAAGCGACTCAAGATGACAGCTGTCAGGAGAGGAAAGGAAAAGATTAACAATAATGACTAGTTTTCTGCAAAACTAACTCCTCCTCGGCAGTTGATAGCAGAAAAAGACTGTGCAGCGAAGCCTCCAGAGTATGGGGACCACCGCCCTGCTGCTTTCCAGTCTTTCACGGTCCACTTCTCCAAAGAGTTGTCTACACATGGTGTTCGCAACTCCTCTCTCCCTCTACACCTCCTCTGAGCAGGATTTCCTCCCTCCTCTCCTCTGCAAGTGCTCCTCAAAGGGCACTTACGATTCCTGTTGCCAAATCTAAATGCCAGTTCTCAGGCCTCATCTTACATGACCTCCTGGCAGCCCAGCCAAAGTGAACACTTCCCTCCTTGGCTTCAAAGACCACCTTCATGAAGATACCACTTGCCCCCTGCAACCCCCACCAGCTCCTTCTCACTGTGTGTGCTGGATTCTTCTCCTGTCCCCAACCTCCTAATACTGGTGATCTCATCTAATCTCGAAACTTTAAGAAGCACCTTACGGTGATCACTACTAAATTTATGTATCCAGCTCAGATTTCTCCCTTGGAATGAACGAATTATTTTTTCACCTGCCTCTTCAATATCTCCACATGAACATCTTTTTTTTTTTTTTTTTTTTGTGGGTACCCGGGGGTCGACCTCAGGACCTCGCGCGCCAGCAGGCGCCTGTGCCGCTGAGCGATATCACCCACTGAGCGATATCACCGGCCCTTTTTTCGTATGTGGGTTCCGGGAGTCGAACTCGGGCCCTCGCGCTTGCCGGGCAGGCGCTTAAGCCACTGAGCCATCTCACTGGCCCTCCACATGAACATCTTAAAAGCATCTCAGACCTAAACTGTTTCAAACTGAGCTACTCCAAAACCTACCCTTCAGTCTTCCTTACCTCAGTTTACATCAATTCCATCCTTTCAGTTCTAAAAACCTTAGTGTTATCCTTGATTCCACTCTTACCATATCAAATCTACCAGCCAATGACAGAATTTAAAGCATATTTGTCCATCTACACAGTGTCCATCTCCATCTACACTGCTTCTACCTTCATCCAAGCCACCACCATCTTTTCCCTAAATTACTGTTCGAATGTGTCTGCCCTTGCGCCCTGCTCCACCCAGTACAGCAGTTAGAGTGAACACAGGGCTCCTCCACTCTGTATCTACCCAATCTGACCCTACTTCCTTTATGACATGGCCTCTACTACTTTGCCCTCTGTTCCAACCCTAGTGGCCTCCCTGCCACTCCAAGAGCACACCAGACATGTTCCCATGCCAGAGCTAGCTGCTGCTCCCTCAGCCTGCAGCACTCTCTGCAACACCGGCTTGTTTCCTAATCTTCGGGTCTTTACTCAGATGTCACCTTTATAATGAGCCCTTCCCTATTTGAAATTGCAAAACCCATCCCATAAACATCCTAGTGCCTTTTCCCTGCTTTACTTATTTGTTTATTGTCTGTCTCTCCCCATTAGAATATAATTTCCATGAAGACAAGCATTTTTGTGCAATCTGTACTTTGCTGAATCTTCAGTGCCCACAGCACTCAGATTGTCTAGACCAGACTGAAAAATCTTCTTAGGGAAGGCAATACTCAGACATCAGGCAGGACGAGGTTCCTTCTGGGCAAAGGGCATACCATGTTTAAAGACACAGAACAATGAATTAGCATAGTGTGCATCTGGAATCTATAATCAGTTTGGTTTGGATGGAGCTTAAGGTTTCAGCAGACAGCAAGCCTAGCAAAGTAGGCAGGGGTCTAACACTAAGCATTCTTTGTATGACAGGCACTGCTTTACACAGTTCAATAATGATCAAGCCTTCTCCTACAAAGAATCCACTATTGCTAAGGCCATTATACAGTGTGCAAACTGAGGACAGAGAGTTTAAAGTGGTTGGCAAAATCAACTAACTAATACATGAAAGCCAACCTGATTCCAAAATTATAACCTTAATCTCTAAACTATATTGCCACTGTGCTAAGGATCTTGGCTTTTGTGGTATAGATAAGGAAAAGCCACTGATAACTTTCAAACTAGGGAATAATATTAGTTTACATTTTAGGAAGACAGTAATGAGGAGTATGGACAAGAGAAGGGCAGATCTGCAAGATCCAAGAAGGACTTAAGACAAGGACTAGGAGGAAGGCAGCATGGATTTGAGAAACACTCCAGAAAGTACAAGTTATTAGAGGTTTTGATAATGTGGTAGCTGAAGATCCAGGAGTTCCTCTCTACCTTTACCATTTTCTACATGTATCTACATTTAAAAAAAGAATAACAATATCAATAAGAAATCAAAAGCTGAATACAAATTAAAGTATCATGAGCTGGGTCAGAATCCAAGTGCCACAAAGCAGAAATCTAAGGAAGCTGGACTGGAGCGCGTGGCTAAGGATCAAGATACAATTAAAGGCCTCTATCTTTCCTATGTCCAGCTCTGTATCTCGGGAGTTCCCTCTCTTCAGGTCAACCATACAGTACAGGAAACTGAAGCAGTCACCAGCACACTTAGGCTTATGTGCAGAGAGGACAAGAAGAAGAATGAGATAATGGGATGACTGCCTGGGTTGCATGAAATATTCTGGTTGAATTTACTACACTGACTGTGTGGAAGAAATATAAAAGCAGTCCAGCTAGAGAAAGTGAGGGTAAAACTACTTCATGGAGGCAGAAAACCTTCAAGAGGCAGAACAAGAGGTCAGGGTGGGCTCAATTCCTTTCTCACTGATAAAACAGCCTGGTAAATGGGTCAGTCTGTACATAAAATTAATGCCAGTGGTGAGGAGACTATAATTTTCACTTAATATTGATTAGATTTCGAGAAGGCAGCCTTGTCAATGAAACAAATCCAAATCAAAGGTGTTACCTCAACCAGCTTTACTTGAATTCTAGCATCTTTAAAGCTAATGGCATGGAGGTACATGCCTATAACCTCAGCTACTCAGGAGGATGAGGCAGGAGTATCATAAGTTTATGGCCAGTCTAGGCATATTAGTGAGACCCTATCTCAAAAATTAAAAAAAAGGGCCGGTGAGATGGCTCACCGGCGTAAGCGCCTGCCTTGCAAGCGCGAGGGCCCGAGTTCGACTCCCGGATCCCACATACGAAAAAGGGGCCGGTGATATCGTTCAGTGGCATGGGTGCCTGTTGGCGCGCGAGGTCCTGAGGTCGACCCCCCGGTACCCACAAAAAAAAAAAACAAAAAAACATAATAATAGCTGAGGATAGCTCAATACTCCCTAGATTCAATCGCCTTTATTGGGGGGAGGGGGGAGGGAGTAGCATGAGAGAAAGCTAACATTTTAAACAGTGAAATACAAAAAACTAGAGAGATTTTACACCATTGTCTTTAATACTAGTTAGGGTATAGGACACATGCTTCTCTAAAAGATCAAGGACAAACAGTAATTTTTAAAGAGTCTAGATAATGTAGAACACTATCTGCCATAAAAGCCAACAAAAATAATCCTTCTACTCATGAAAAGATAGAAATAATGGCAGGACTTTCCATTAGTAATCTAGTTAAATGATGCAACTTAAAAGATCTAAGACTGAGACTAGGGAAGCAGCTCAGTGGAGAGTGCTTGCCTAGCATCACAAGCCCCTGGACTGAACCCCAGCACCCCCAAACCACAACAAAACAAAACAGATCTAAGGGCAATTATAAAGAAGTTGGGAAGAAGCTGTATGTCCAGTGGATTTCTAAAGTTTTCAATACTAGATACATGGAAACCATCCAACCAAATATACTATTTACTCCATACAGTCAATCTTTCTGCTACAGAGGCTTTTCTCAACCTTCTTGCACCAAATGATTCCTCCAGAAAAGCTCATTAATCTTATCAAGGAAATATGTCTTTCAGTTACATAAAGTTAATGATTTTACTACAGTTTTCCTGTCTTTAAAAAAAGAATTTACTAAGCATACAGACTCAGAGAAAACAAGAATGTAAATGAATCCTTCCAATTATTGTTGTGTTGTGGCCCAAGAAGACTCCGACCAGCGGGGCCTCCCAGGGGCAGGAACGCGAACCCGGGCGACGGTATGGGGATGAGAAAGAAGACACACACACACACACACACACACACACACACACACAGATCAGGGAAGTCGAGCGAGAGAGTTTATTGCGGAAGTGCCAGGGCTTATATCTCTTTGAGGGAAACGGTGGGAGGGTCTAATGGGTGACGCAGGATCAGGATGGGCGGGGGGGGGCGCATGCTCAGACGTGAAGCTGGGTCATTTATGGCTCCCCACAAATTATGACTGAATAATCCACATATCTGACATTATTTTGCTTGAGAATTCATGTAGGCAGAGATGATAGGGTACCACCACCACCAGGCAAGTTTATGGTAAATAATTATACATAAAGAAAAAATGATTTACATAGTATATAATAAGTTTGGTGATTAGACAGTATGGAAAATTAAATTATTCAGAACTTTTAAATTTTTATCTTTATAACAAAAGAAACAGCAAGGATCTATTTAAATGGAAAGTCACATTTTTTGGTGTATTTCATTCTAATGCATCTATGATACAGATAGCTCTTTCATGTCACAAAAATTCTTGTTTTCTTTTGTTTTGTCTTGTTTCATAAGCCAATGGTTTTCTAAAGAAGTTTAACAGAATGTTCTTTAATTTGCTGAGACCTCTGAAGTCTGGGCACACAACTGCACTAGACTCTGAATTCCTTGAGGGTCATATCCCCAGGCCCTAAAGGCAAATTGTAGAAAACAAGTCCCAAGTAAGTATTTGTTTAATGAATGAATGAAAAAATGAATGAATAATATCAATGTGTGGTTTAGAATAGTTCCTTCAATCTGGGAGTAAAATTTGGGCAGCAGCATGGGAGCTTTTTATAAAAGTTTATTTGAGGGCTGGTGATATAGCTCAGTGGCATAAGCGCCTGCTTGGCAAATGCGAGGTCCTGAGTTCAACTCCTGGTACCCGCATTAAAAAAAAAAAAAGAAAAAGTTTATTTGAGCTTAGGACTAGAGATAGCAGAACTGCTCTACCTAATGAAGAGAGAAGAGCTTGGCCACTGCGAGAAGAAATCCTGGAGGGGCAGATAACCAACAAAGATTGGGTGCCAAGAGAAGTGTTCATGTGGAAAATACAGATGGTGGCACAGTAAAGAGAGTCTAGAAATGCTTTGCCCCTTATTCCCTCACCCCCATGTCCTTCTTGGCCAGATAATCCCTTTTAATCTTCACCCCTCTTCGTGGCCATGTGAGAGTAAGGTCTAAGCTCTCCATTAAAAGTGATTCTTTTGTACAGCATTAGCTGAATGTAATTCCAGCCAGATAATATACTTCTGTAATTTTATAATATAAAATAAAACACCATAGTTACAGATAACTTCAACCAATTTTCTGAAATTTTACTATATATCTGATGTAGCTGCCCTTAGGTAGCTTACTGCTTCAATATATACATTTTTAAATGTTCTAAATAAACTAATCCTTAACAGTTATACATTTTACCTAATTAGATGGAGGTTAAAAGAGAAAAAAAAAATTAAATATATTAAAGTACTTATCTTTTTTCTTAGAACAGATGGCATATTTTGATGAAAATGCATTCTTGACCATAATAATAACAGAAACCATATGGTATTGAAACTTCTCAATTTCTAAGAAGGCGAATCTCAGAGTAAAATCCTTAGACAAACAAATTAAGATTTACGGTTAGCATGATATATGAGCTACATGATTCACCATAAAATGTGGAAGGAATCAGTCACACATTATATCATTCAATGAAAAGCAATCTCACAACTATTAAGAGATTCATGATGTGTCCATCAAATAGGTGCAGGAGACAGCTCCGCAAATCCTGCAAATGTTTTGTCCCCTGATCAAGGGACTTATCTGAACTACACAATGACTAATTCAAACTCTCTCAGAGGGATGAACTTTTCCAATAAAAGAAAAATAAATTGAAATGCCAGCTACTTTAAATCAAGTACTTAACTAACGTGTTGCCACTTAAATTGCACAGATAAATATTCTGGCCCAAGTTCAGGGGAAGCATGAATATCAATGTGGGTCATAATGAATGAGCTCTATTTGGAGAATAGCTTTAAGGTATACATTTACTTTTCAGGTCTAAAAAGAAAAAGAAAAACACTTGACTTTGTTAGGATACAGCTTGCTTGTTGTTGGAAATTACCAGAAAATCAAGTATGTATGAGTTTCAGCCAGTGAATGTTTTATATTTTTTTATCAAAACCTAAAACATACTAAATTCTCTGATACCACCACAACCCTGGAGTATGCCCCAGACTCTAAGACTTAAAAGTAAAATACAAAAGCAATGTCATCCCTAGGAATAATGGGCTCCTAGGACCTTGGGATTGGTGATAGCAGCAAGCACATGACACTAGAACCTGCTCCTGCTGCGGCGGCTGAACCTGCCAAGTCTATCGGTGGACCAATCAAGGCAGTAAAGTTACAAACACATTTTTATTTTCAAATGGGTTAGGAAGCTCCAAAATGTATTCATTTTGGATTCTAAGTAACATCAAAGCTATGACCCCTGCTACAAAAGAAAAAGACTTCAAAAAACAATATTGCTAATATTTCCCTCACCACCCCAGAACAAGAATTTTTATTTATGTAATGCCTTTTCATTTAATGAGTGACCTGATGTCCTATCTTGCGCAGGGCACTGGAGGGAGAGAATTTGATCATCCAGCAGGAAAAGTTATTACTTCAGAATCCTTGCTTCTTCTTCTATAATCTGCTTTTTATAATCTGCCAGTTAGCCATTCGTCTAGAAGAGACTACTGCTCATCAAGGTTCTGTTTCTTTGCTTCACTGGTTAAAAGACAATTTTACTCAGGATGAGTCATTCCTACCTCTAAACTCACCATGCCAGTGTTTGCTGCTGTTGTTTGTTACCAGCAAAACTGGAGAGGGAAGACATACAGATACATAAAGACAAGTATATAACCCATTACAGGAGGGTCTCATTATTCCAGGACAACAGTTATCTGAAAAAAGACATTTAAAGTGACTTTACTACAGACCAAAATCTCAGATACTGAATGTAGGAAAAGGGTTTCATGAAATTAAAAATGTAAGATCAGAGTGTATTTATCTTCTATTTAATAAAATTAATAAATGCAACTATGTGCTGACTGAAGTATTGGTAGTAATAAATGGCCATCAGAAACACTTCAGTGAAGTTTTTTAACATTTCCTAACTTTCTCAGCACAATTAAAGTGAGGAGAAATCCTTCAAAAATACCTGGAGATAACCAATGTTCTCTTAATTTTTAATAGTCAGAACCTTCTCCTAAAATGTATCATGTCATCATTTTGGCAGATTTTTCTCTTTTTCAGTTGCTCACTAGCCTAACACTTCTAAGAATTTCATTTGCCAAATGCTTTGCACATAAGGCTAGTAGTTCTACAACCTCACTTTTCTTGATTTCATTAAATCTTCATTTCCTGGGCTTTTATAAAATCTACCATTAGATTTTGCATTTGAGTACACTGATTTTATATCTTCCCAATAATCAGTGAAACACTATAACTAATGGGATGGGAAGGAATACTACTCATCAGGGATGCCTGAGTGGAAACTAATTTTACACGTGACAGTTCATTAGTGAATATTTTTATGTTATGATGACTTCTGCCTCCCTACTCAACCTTTAAGACTGCAAGGCATGAGATAATGAATATTCGAGTAACAGGAGCAACCATATATAAAAGGCCACAGACATCATAGAAATACAGAAGAAAAGTTTCTCAGGGGACTGGAAGCACATCCCAGAAGCACATCCTAATATTCTACATTTTTTATTGCCTGTCTACATGCCCTACCATTATAGTATAAATAGACTGAATAAAATGATACCTAGGATGCATAATGGAAATGATTTTAATCTGGCATCATTCACTTAACCATAGCAGCCAAAATTAAAATCTTTACTTATTAATTTAAGCATTCAGAAGTATTCTGGCAACTGCCAGAATCCAAACCCACTGAGGGTATGAAGTGCTTTAGAAAATTAAAAGACATGTCTACAGCCATACCACCCTGAACACCCCCAATCTCATCTGAAAATTGAAAGATATGTAGCATACGGACATTATCCTTGTCTTATAAGGTGCGCAGGGCACTGGAGGGAGAGAGCAAGGGAGAGAATCTGATCATCCGGCAGGAAAAGTTATTACTTCAGAATCCTTGCTTCTTCTTTTTTTCCTATTCCCCTCCCCTCCCTTCAGTTACTTCAAAATCCTAAAGTCCAGAATAAAATAATTTTATATTTGAAGCTTCACCAAAAAAAAGATAATGCCACAGAATAATAAAGAGATGGAAAAGACAGTGTTGTACGTTTAAAAAAGACCTTTAGAGCCAAACAAACCTTGCTTCAATCCCAGCTGTCATATTCTAGCTGCGTGATTGTAAGTGCATTATGCTCTCTAAGCCTCAGTGTTCCCCATTTGTGAAATACACAAATAGCTGGACAATAATACTTACCTCCACACTGTGTAAAATGAAGATAATAAAACCTACACCAAGAGTCATTTTAAGAACTTAAAAAAAAACTTATATCAAAGCACTTAGTACTACCAGGCATCTAAACTCTACAAATAATGCATTTTAAAAATAAGACATCAACAATTGGTAGTTTTTTTTGTGTGTGTGGGTACCGGGGGTCGACCTCAGGACCTCGTGCACCACCAGGTGCCCGTGCCGCTGAGCGATATCACCGGCCGTTTTTTCATATGTGGATTCCGCGAGTCGAACTCGGGCCCTCGTGCTTGCCAGGCAGGCGCTTATGCCGCTGAGCCATCTCACTGGCCCAACAATTTGTAGTTTTGAAAAAGCACCAAACCTCCAAAGATCGAGATGTGAGTCCGACTCCTTCAGACCCAGACTCTACAGAGTACGTGCGGAAACCTATTTGTGGAGGACCACCTGGATGACTCTCCTTGAAAGAAGAGCACTTATCTCCATTTTGGCTGAACCTGGCCCTATTTCCATGTATTGATATGTACAGAGCTGGCTAGGACTTTTCCTTATCTCTTTAATTGGCTTTAGGCAATGCAAATCAGTCCAGCCAAGGTCCTGATGTGTAGTCTTTGAAGCAAGGCGACAGGCCTGTGTTTCCCCGCCCCTTTGCTCCCAATACATGGTTGAGCCTGGCGGGATGGAGAGCCATGCTCCACGCTGTGGGCTGGGATCGAGCCTCGAGAAAGAGGCTATGACTTCCCAGGGCATAAAAGATTACACATCAGAGCTGAAGCACTGACCCCAAAACATTAGATACTATCTTGAATTGTGTTATGCAGATTACTCCTTCTGCATATCCTTCCCTCTGCATATTGCAAGGGTGATTTCAGGCCACCTACCTAGCCCAGCTCACGGTACTCACGTACTTCCCGCCACTCTCACAGTCACTCATCTCCAAGCCACTCCCCTCCTCGAGAATTAATAAAACCCAGGTTCGGTCCTGGGTCGAGGCCTTTGTCCCAGTAATCACCATCTTGGCTGGACTTAGGACCCCTTGGCTCCCCACAACTACAAATACGCCTTAGTGTCTTTATTCTCGCCATGGGTTGCACTGGAAGTGGTAGATTGGAATTAACTCTCTAGAATTCCAATAACTTTTCCATGGGATTACAAATATAAACTTCCTGGACCACGTCAAGGACCGGGAGGGCTCTCTATAGTATTATGACAGCAATAAAATACATCCCTAAGGTTTGTTCTGAAGATGCCATTATCAATTGGCTATGTCTTCTCCAAGATGACAACATAAACAAACTGATAAAATCAATGGTAAACAGTCAAACGATGAATACTGTTCAGTAACAATGTTTGAGACAATTTCTTAATCAAGCAATTCCAAAGTCTGCAAACCTATCTCCCTTCTAAGTATAACACTGACAATGGCAATGACCACCACATGGCCCATATTCTCAGTTCCAAGCAAACCTGCTACTTTTTCTTAGTTTGTTTTCTTTCCAGATTATGGGCATACACACAGGCTTACATAAGTTTTATACTTAAAGGTACATCTCAGGATCTCTGTTTTCAACAGCTGCAAGAAAACTAGAAAATAATCATGTCTTGTTCACAGTTAATCAGTCAACAGAGTTATTCTTTCTGTGCATTTGAAAATGGTGGTAGAGGCAGTGGTGCCCACACAAACAACCAACACAGAAGGTAGAGATCAGGACCTGGACATGAAGGAATTATTATTATTGCCCTAGCAAGCAGCAATTATCTCGAGATTTGCTTCTGGAGTCTTTGCACATACTCTCCACTGTGCTGACCTTCCCACTTTCTATTGCATGGGCCTATCCAAACTCCCTAAATGAACTCAAACATTTGCTTCTCTGAGCATTAACTTGAACTGAATTTCACTGGAGAAAAGCACCACGGCAGATGAATCACTAAAAACTCATGCTTACCATACTTAAATGGACAGTCAGCCTTGCCTGGCATTCCAGTTTCCCTAGTAAATTCACTCTCCCAATGTCTGCAACAACTGTTTTCTACATTTCTCCACTCTACTCAAACCTCCAAC